>JANUYF010000008.1:5233668-6471584 GCA_026167975.1 Phrynosoma blainvillii
AAATCGATATAATGTCATTATCAGATGGATACGGTTCAGTATTGTCTAGGTTGTCCCAATGCTGCCCACTCCCCATTCTTTATTTTTGACTATTTTCAAGAAAACACTGTTGAAGTCTACTATGGACAAGCAAAGCCTTTAATACGAGACTTTAACTCAGCATTCCCCATTGGTAGATTCTACCCATATTATTACTTCTGATTATGGCTGTGGTATTAGTGATGAATATCAGCTTAATCACCCAAGTTTTCATCTTCATTCATCTGAGGGACAGTTTAATTATAATTTTAGTGCTTCTCTCTCTCTCTCTCTTTTTTGTGTAGCAAAGTAACAGTATTTAGCTATTAAAAATGGAAGGAGGGGGATAATAATTAGACAAAGTGATTAAATTCTTCTCCCTCCTCCAGAAACTGACTTGGAGCAGCTGGCTACAATCCTATGCACACTTCTCTTGGAGTAAATCCCATTCCCTTGGAGTAATTATGTCCCACTGAGTGCAATTGGGCTTACATCTGAGCAGATATGTGCAGAAATGCATCCCACTGAGTAGCTCAATTTCATATTGAGTGGGCATAGGTTGTTGCCAGTTTTTCAGATTTTTTTTTAATATCAGAAAACATCTTCCACTGTCCCATCTTCCAACACTTGCCCAACTGCCATGGAACCTCTGGAATGGGACCTTCAACATATTGTAGATGTAGAGCAGGAATGGGGAAAATGGAGCCCCAACCCTTATTGCAGTCCCTTAACATGCCATTTCCCATGCCTCTCTAGACCCCCTCCAAAATTATTCTCCACACTGGTTTGGCCCCTAAAACCCCCACAATCTCCCAAAATGATAAAACAAATTAATGCCAAAAATGAAACTGTACATATGTCAGTTAGGGTTAGGGTTAGACAAGTTTGGAGAGACCGCAGCAGTTGCTTTTCCCTGCAACCTATTGGGAAGGGCAGGAGTCTGCCTTCTTTCCCCTGAGTTATATGAGTGTGTAAAGTGCAAGCTATTTTTGCATGTTGAGCTCAGTTTTCAGCAACTAAAATAATCTGAAAACAAAGGGAGAGAGTGGAAGAGTCAGAAACTGGGATATTTTAAAAGCAACTAAAAAGTGGGATGACAGGACAATCATGACTGTCCCTGCAAAATCAGGACAGTTGGAGGTTATGCTGGCATGGCCCTTCTGGGATATGGCTAAGAAAAGTAGTCATTGGCTTTGACATGACATACTTGCCCTCCCAAAATAGAGGAATTTCGACATGAAATCAAGACAAGTAGGGCACTGAGGTCCAAAACACACTGCAGAAATAATCCAGTTTGAGACCACTTTACCTGCCATGACTCAATGCTAGGAGATTCTGGGAACTGTAGTTTTGTGAGACATTTGTAGCCTTCTCTGACAGAGAGCTCTAGTGCTACAATAAACTACAGTCCCCATGATTCCTTAGCATTGAGCTGGGGCAGTCAAAGCAGTCTTAAACTGGATTATTTTTGCAGTGTGTTTTGGACCAGAGTAGATATCAGGCTACTCTCCTTAGACTGTAATTATTCTAAAGAAAATAACGGATTTGGAGAGTGGCATTCAGAAAAAGAGGCAGGGAAGGAAAGTGACTAAGGACATTACCTTAACCTGCCTATGCCTTACCCAGAATTCCTTTAGGAGTTTTTTCTTTTTCATGTAATTCTGTAGTTCTGCTAAAGTGATTTAGTTAAAAGAAATAGACAACTAAACAAATAAAATGTCTGTTTGGGAATAGCAAAGCGGAAAGGAGACAAGAGAAGAGGAGAAGACTGTGAAGTATCACAACTGCCACAGCACCATTTCACACCTGAGGACTAGCACATTTGGGAGCTTATTGATGGGTTTCCCCCGTCAATGAAAATGGATAGCCACGCTTCGGAGACATGGCATCGAAGACAGAGCAGGTACAGGTCACAGGAGTTGTCTTGCAATAAGTATTGCCAAAGGTGCTTTTTGCTGACTGCAATTGTGGTTTAAAAGCCACGTGTTGTTGTTTTTTTTCTTTCTTTCTCAAGAGATGCTACTTTTCTGTTGCTAATGGAGTTGAAATTTTATTACCTTTTATTGCTCTTTGTCTCCAGTCCTTACGTGGCCAATAATGTGAGTGACCTATGCCTGCAATGCCATCCTAACTGACATCTCAAGATAGAATGTAGGCCTGTGTGACTCTAACGTTAACATTTTTCTCCTGTTATGACTTTTAAATTCTTTGCATGATGAAGAAGACTGTGAAGCAGGGGTCCTCAAACTTTTTAAACAGGGAGCCAGTTCACTGTCCCTCAGACCATTGGAGGGCCGGACATGCGCACTGTGGGCCTGGTATAAGTTGGCTGCTAAGCAGGACAGACAGCGGCGGCAAAAAAACCCAGCGGGCCGGATAAATGTCCTTGGCGGGCCGCATGTGGCCCGCAGGCTGTAGTTTGAAGACCCCTGCTGTGAAGCTTTGAAATAGAAAGTGAGGAATACCGCAGGCAAGATGGATAAACTCAATCAGGGAGGCAATGGGCCTGAGCCTGCAGAAGGTAGAGGATAGAGGGACTTGGGGATGTTGTATTTGTAGGATCGCCATGCGTCGGGATTGACTCGAAGGCGGCTAATAAGAAACTGTAATAATAATGAAATAATAATAATGATAAACTGGTTAAAAGCCACACAAGGAACCCCTCTCCTACCTCCTCCTGACTGCCAAGCTGGGCCACCTCCTGAACATTCCTTCCAAACGTTTCTACAGCAACATGTTTAGAATGGATGCCAGGGACAGAAAACCTTATACCAGGGGTAGGCAACCTTTCTCCTTTAAGGGCCGAGGGACTTCAGCTCCCAGAATCCCAGGAGCTATTGGCCAACATGGGACTACCGGCCAACATGTCTGAGGCTTCTGGGAGCTGAAGTCCCTCGGCCCTTAAAGGGGAAAGGTTGCCTACCCCTGCCTTATACAGTATAAAGCAACAGGAGAGAGAATCCCCACCAGCCACAACAGCTGACCCATTTCTCTATTAAACCCACGATTCAAAACTAGACACACAGGTTTGACTGGAGGCTCCTTGTAGGCAGAGACCAGAGGCCCTAAACTGTGGCTCAGTGTATCCTTTCAGAACTTATCCTCTGTTCTAAAACTGTAGGAGGAAAGCTGGTCTTTTTGTAGCTAGAGGTCCAAGACACACTGCAGAAACAACCCAGTTTGAGACCGCTTTAACTGTCCTGGCTCGGTGCTACAGAATCCTGGGAATTGTAGTTTACTCTGTCACCAGAGCTCTCTGGCAGAGAAGGCTCGAGGTCTCCCAAAACTACAGCTCCCAGGAATTATTATTATCATTATTGTATTATAATTATTATCTCAGGATTAAAGTAGTCTCAAACTGGATTATTTCTGCAGTGTGTTTTCAACCCTTAACTGCCCTGGCTCAATGCTAGGGAATCCTGGGAATTATAGTTTCTTCTGGCATCAGAGCTCTCTGACTAAGAGCTCCAATTCTCCCAAAACTACAGCTCCCAGGATTATTATTAATATAATATTATAATTATTATGCCAGGATTAAAATAGTCTCAAACTGCATTATTTCTGCAGTGTGTTTTGGACCCTTAACTGTGCTGGCTCAATGCTAGCAAAATCCTGGGAATTGCAGTTTACTTTGCCACCAGAGCTATCTGACAGAGAAGGCTCAATGGAGTGTTGCAGACTGCCAGAAATAGTGCAAATGGAGTCCACTTTTAGGGTTAGGGTTAGTGCTAGGGAATCATGGGAATTGGTTTTTTTTTTTCTGGGACATTGAGCCTTCCCTGTCAGAGAGCTCTGGTGCCACAATAAACTACAGTTCCCATGATTCCTTAGCACTGAGCCAGGGCAGTTAAAGTGGTCTCAAACTGGATTATTTCTGCAGTGTGTTTTGGACCCTTACCTTAACTGCCCTGGCTCAATGCTAGTGAATCCTGGGAACTGTCTGACAGAGAAGGCTCAAAAGTCTCCCAAAAACTACAGCTCCCAGGATAACCTAGTCAGAGCCAGGGCAGTTAAAAGTGGTCTCAAACTGGATTATTATTTCTGCTGTGTGTTTCTGAACCAGAGAGAAAGAACTGAACTCCTTATCTCAGGGGTAGGCAACCTTTCCCCTTTAAGGGCCGAGGGACTTCAGCTCCCAGAAGCCTCAGCCATGTTGGCCAATAGTCCCATGTAGGCCAATAGCTCCTGGGATTCTGGGAGTTGAAGTCCTTCGGCCCTTAAAGGGGAAAGGTTGCCTATCCCTGCCTTATCTGAAACCCTCCTTTATTTAACCTTCTCGGCCCTCGCAAACTCCTCTTCTACTCCTTCTTCCCTCCTCTCTCTCTCTCTCTCTCTCTCTCTTTCTTTCTTTCTTTCTCTCCATCCTTTTTATAGATAGCTCTTCCCAAGCGAGTCCCACCCAAATACAAACACAAACTGGAGTCCCTTCAAAGCCCACCAATGGCAGAGTGTAAACAGAGCCGGGAAGCCCCGCCCCCTCATTAATTAGCAAGCCCAAGTCAATCACAGCCAAGCCGTCTAATCAGGGCCTGGGAGGCTGCTTTTTAGCCCGGCCCAGGATTTCTTTTTCGGATCTGCTCCACTTTGAGCCAATCAGGGGAAAGCGCTCTCCGGCAAAACCAGTTTTTAATTAGCAAGCCAAAGAGGACCCAGCTCTGAGCTGGGCTTCCAGGTGCCTGATCCCAGAAAGGAGGGGTTTCTTTGCCTTTTTGCAGCAAAAACCTTGCCAAAATAGCATTGAGAACAACCTCACATAACACCAAGAAATCCCCCTCCCGATTTGTTTCAGTGCCTGGGGTTACTTGCTGGATCCAAAACAAGTGAGGGCCTTTGCAGACTGCCAGAAATAGTGCAAATTGAGTCCACTTTAAGGGTTATGGTTAGGGAATCATGGGAACTGTATTTTATTGTGGCACCAGAGCTCTCTGACAGAGAAGGCTCAATGTCTCAGAAAAAACAAACAATTCCCATGATTCCCTAGCACTAACCCTAACCCTAAAAGTGGACTCAATTTGCACTATTTCTGGCAGTCTGCAAAAGCCCTGAGTTACTGCTTACTTTTTGTTGTTGTTATTGTTGTTGAAATTCAAGGATATAGCCCTGTTTAGTCTGTAAAATCAATATGGTAGTAGAGAGATCTTGCAGCAGCACCTTTAAGACTAACTGAAATGAAGAAGTTGGCAACATGAGCTTTCCTAGACTTAAGTCCATAGTAGTAGAATTCAAAGATATAGCCCTGTTAGTCTGTAAAATCAATATGGTAGAGAGATCTTGCATCACCTTTAACTGAAAGTTGGCAGCATGAAAGTCCGTAGTAGTAGAATTCAAAGATATAACCCTGTAAAATCAGTATGGTAGAGAGATCTTGCAGCACCTTTGAGACTAACTGAAATGAAGAAGTGGGCAACATGAGCTTTCCTAGACTTAAGTCCATAGTAGTAGAATTCAAAGATATAGCCATATTAGTCTGTAAAATCAATATGGTAGAGAGATCTTGCAGCACCTTTAACTGAAAGGTTAAACCATCCGGCCTAAAATAAGAAGAACCCTTATTTCTTAAAGGATGGGTGGGATTTGGGATTTTCTGTTTAATATATCTGTATGGAAATTATAATGTTGTAAGCCGCCCCGATTGCTCTGCAGAGGGGCGGGATATAAATAAATAAATTATTATTATTATTATTATTATTATTATTATTAAGTTGGCAGCATGAAAGTCCGTAGTAGTAGAATTCAAAGATATAACCCTGTAAAATCAGTATGGTAGAGAGATCTTGCAGCACCTTTGAGACTAACTGAAATGAAGAAGTTGGCAACATGAGCTTTCCTAGACTTAAGCCCATAGTAGTAGAATTCAAAGATATAGCCCTGTTAGTCTGTAAAATCAATATGTAGAGAGATCTTGTAGCATCTTTGTGACTAACTGAAATGAAGAAGTTGGCAGCATGAGATTTTTGTAGATAGACTTCAGTCTACTTCCTCAGATGCATTTGGTCTTTCAAGTTTCTTGAAGAGGTTGATGGATTTCCACTCCATTCAGATAAATTTGGTGCTTTCCATAGTAGTAGAATTCAAACACGTAGCCGTGTTAGTCTGTAAAAATCATTATGCAGAGAGATCTTGTAGCACCTTTAACAAATAAAGAATTAGCAGCATGAGCTTTCCTAGACTTAAGTCTATTTCCTCAGGTGCATGTGAGGAAGTAGGTTCAAATCTACAAAAGCTCGTGCTACCAACTTCTTAATTTCAGTGAGGTCCAAAACACACTGCAGAAATAATCCGGTTTAACAATGCTAGGGAATCCTGGGATTTGTAGTTTGTTGTGGCACCAGAGCTTTCTGACAGAGAAGGCTAAATGTCTCACAAAACTACAATTTCCAGAATTCCCTATCATGGAGCCAGGGCGGTTAAAGCAGTCTCAAACTGGATTATTTCTGCAGTGTGTTTTGGAGCCATGTTAGTCTCAAAGGTGCTAATTATTTTAATACCATGATGACAAAAGTATAAATATTTCCAGATACATGTAGCACTCCCGGCAAAGGTGGACAAAGGGCAATATTTGGGATAAATGCATCCCCCAACGCTGTTTTTTGTGGCTCTTCGTTTTCTCCAAATTCCTTTAAAGCTTTTAAAATGGTTGAAGAAGGCCCCTTTTACACTGTTCAGCCTTTTCTAACAAATTTTGATTTTTGGCACTCACTCTGGGTCCTAGAGGGCCCCAAGTGAAGAAAATTGGGCTTATATATATATATATATGTCATTGTGCTGAAATGACTGGCTCTATGACTTAAAAATAAAACCCTATAACTTAATACATAAATATGTTGTCCGTATGCGAAGAGATCTTACAGTACTTTAGAGACTAACTGTGTGAACGAAGTTATAGCATATGCTTTTGTTGACTAGGGGCCTTTACAGACTGCCAGAAATAATGCAGCTTGAGACCACTTTAACTGTCCTGGCTCAGTGCTAGGGAATCATGGGAATTGTATTTTTTTTTGTGGGACATTGAGCCTTCTCTGTCAGAGAGCTCTGGTGCCACAATAAACTACAGTTCCCATGATTCCTTAGCATTGAGCCAGGGCAGTTAAAGTGGCCTCAATCTGCATTATTTCTGGCAGTCTGTAAAGGCTGTAGGTCTACTTCCTCAGATGCATGGAGTGAACTGGTGGTAACCAGGAAGGACCAGGGATTTGTAGTCTGGTGTGGTGTTCATATGTGAGAAAGCTCTGGTGCCTTACCAAACTACAAATCCCAGGGTTCTGTAGGTCAGTCAAAGTGGTGTCAAACTGCTTTCATACTGCAGTGTGGATGCACCCTGGTTCGACACTCAAACCATTCAAATCACTCAAACACGCTGAGACTCTGGTGCTAAAATTACTAGAGACAAATAATCTACATCCCATCAGTAAAAAGGTCCACTTATAAAGATTAGCTGTGGCTCAAGCGGTTGAAATAGCCGTGTGTCTTCCTTGTTTCCCGGCCAAGCAGGGAATCAAACCCACTGGGTGACCTTAGGTAAGTCGCACTCTCTCAGCCTCAAAGGATGGCAATGGCAAACCTCTTCTGAAGAAACTTGTCAAGAAAACCCCTTGATAGATAGGGTTTGTCTTAGGTTCGCCATAAGTCAGAAGCGATAAAATATTCACTAAGATTGTGTCTTCCTGCATTGACCGGATGTCCCTGGTGGTCCCTTCCAACTCTAGGATTCTGTGTCAGCCATCTGCACTGCAGAATGAATGCAGTTTAACACCGCTTTAATTGCCATGGCTCTATCTATGCCGTGGAACTGAAATTAAAAATAATTATTTCCTTTAAAAAAATAATTGTTATGAGAAGCAGCTGTGGAATGAAGCTTTCGGCCCTTCCTTTCTATCTCCCCCTTATCAGGTTGACCAGATAGGCCACCATTACCTATACATGTGTGTATATGTGTATATGTGTGTGTATACACACACACACACACACACACATGTGTATATGTGTGTATATACACACATATATACACACACATATATGTATATGTGTCTATATACATGTGTGTATATATATATATATATATATATATATAAATAATATTTATGTGTGTGTGTATGTGTGTGTATATATGCGTGTGTGTGTATGTATACATATACACATGTGTGTGTATACACGTTTGTGTATATATATATATATATATGTGTGTGTGCATGTGTATGTGTATATATGTATATATATATATATATATATATGTGTGTGTGTGTGTGTGTGTGTGTGTGTAATTTTTACAGGGTCCTCCTTTCCCAGGACATGTCTTGCATTTCCACCTTCTGTCCAGGAGAAATTCCACAACGTCCTCCATTTTTGAGCAGGGCTAAGAAGCCTGAATTGACATTCCTATGAGTGCTTTTAGCTTTTGTTTTTGGTCATGCCCTCCATTTTTCTGGAAGGTCCTCCATTTTTGCGGTGGCCTTGTCCTCCATCTAGTCACCCTGCCCTTGTCCACTCTTGGAGGGCTCTCTCCTTCCTTCTTCCTTCCTTCCTTCTTTCCTTCCTTTTGCCTGCCATGAAGGTGACTTCTCCTGAGAGGCTGCACCTTGCATCCACACTGGAGCCCCACAACAAACTCCATTTCCCAGAATTCCATAGCCTTGAGCCAGGAAGAGTTAAAGCGGTGCCAAACCGGGTTATTTTCCCAGTGTGGATGCAGCCACTTGACAGCCCTCCCGGGGGATGCTCTCGTGGACGGAAGGGAGGGGCAACACCAAATGCAAATTAAAGTGGAAGAAGAGGTTGTTCTAATTGCATTTAATTTAATTTTTTTAAAACGTAAAATATAAAATTTCAAGGAGGTGCCATTGGAAGAGGTGGAGGAAGATGTTATATGTTTTTAAATTTTGCATTTAATTTAATTTTTAAAACATAAGATTGCAAGGAGGTGCCATTAGAAGAAGTGGAGGAAGATGCTATTATTTATTCTTTTAAAAATGCGTTTAATTTAATGTTAAAATATAGGATTGCAAGGAGGTGCCATTGAAAGAGTTGGAGGAAGTTTGTTTTTTAAAAAAATAATTGCATTTAATTTAATTTTAAAAATAAAAGATTGCAAGGAGGTGCCATTGGAAGAGGTAGAAGAACTATTATATCGTTGCATTTAATTTAATTTTAAAAATATAGGATTGCAAGGAGATGCCATTGGAAGAAGGGGAGGAAGATTTTATGTGTGTGTAATTACTATATAATTGCATTTTATTTACTTTTAAAAATATAGGATTGCAAGGAGGTGCCATTGAAAGAGTTGCAGGAAGTTTGTTTTTTTAAAAAAATTGTTGCATTTAATTTAATTTTAAAAATAAAAGATTGCAAGGAGGTGCCATTGGAAGAAGTAGAGGAACTATTATATAGTTGCATTATAATTTAATTTCAAAAAATATAGGATTGCAAGGAGGTGCCATTGGAAGAGGGTGAGGAACATATTTTTAGAGAGAAAGAGAGAGAGTAAATTTTGCATTTCATTTAATTTTAAAAATACAGTATAAGATTGCAAAGAGGTGCTACTGGAAGAAGTGGAGGAAGATGTTAGTATTATTATTTTTAATTTTGTATTTAATATATATATATCTCAGTAATAACATTGCAAGGCATTTTTGCGGCCTCCCATCGTCCTTATTATTATTATTATTATTATTGTCGTCGTCGTCGTTGTTTATTTTATATTATTTGTTCCTCCCCCCCTCCTCCCTCCCCCCCCCCTTTCCCAGGAGGAAGGCAGGCTCCTCGGTCGGGCTTTGCAATCAGGCACTGCGCTGGCCAGCTATGAGCCCGTGCCTTGCTGGGGTCCTGCCTCCGGAGCCCGTGCGGGGATGTCTCGGAGACCCCGCGCTGACTGCTGCTCAAACATCACGGTGAGTTTGTTACAATGTAGCAATTTCTCTTTAAATCTCTTAACTCTCGCTACCTGCGACTCAGGGCTGTGACAGGGCGAAGGGGGGAACGCAACACCAAGAGCCCAACAACAAGGGAGGAAGGGAAGAGGAGGGAGCCTGATAGGTGTCCCCCCCTTTTCTCTCCTCGGGTAGAAGCAGCAGCAGCAGCAGCAGCAGCAACACCAGCTCCCCTTCCCTGGCTCCCCCAACCAAGTCCCCCCCCCCACACAAACACCCCCCTATTCCTCTCTCTGTAGGCCTCCTCTACAGGATGCAGTGTAGCCCCATTTACTATCATCATCATCTTCATCGTCAGAGGGGTATACACCACGTCCTGGTCGTTGGGGGCCAAGCCTAGGCTGGGTTCTGAAGGGGGCCTCTGGGAGATTCTCCCTCACTCATCCATCCATCTTCCCTTCCTTCCTTCCCTCCCTCTTAAGCTTTTGGATTCCCTCCCCCCCCCTCATCCACCCTTCCTTGCTATAGAGCCCTCTAGGCTTCTGGAATAAGGGTTTCTTTTGGAGGGGACTTAGGAGATTCCCCCCCCCCGCCCCAACTATCCACCTTTCCTTGGTATAGGGCCATCTAGGCTTCTGGAATAAGGGTTTTTTTGGGGGAGACTTTAGGAGATCCTCCTCCCCCCCCCCCCCATCTATCCACCTTTCTTTGGTACAGGGCCCTCCAGGCTTCTGGAATAAGGGTTCCTTTTGGGAGGGACTTAGATTTCCTCCCAACTATCCACCTTTTTTGGTATAGGGCCCTCCAGGCTTCTGGAATAAGGGCTTCTTTTTCTTTTTGGGGAGGGGGGAACTTTAGTAGATTTCCCCCCAACCATCCACCCTTCCTTGGTATAGAGCCTGCCAGGCTTCTGGAATTAGGGTTTTGAGGGGCTCTGGAAGATTTCCCTGCACCCTTCCTTGGTATAGAGTCTTCCAGGATTCTGGAATAAGGGGTTTGGAGAGATCTAGGAGATTTCCCCATAACCATCCATCCTTCCTTGCTATAAAGCCCTCCAGGCTCCTGAAATAAGAGGGGGCTCTGAGAAATTTCTCTCCATCCACCCACCTTTCTTTGGTATAGAGCCCTCCAGACTTATGTAGTAAGGATTTGGTGGATTTCCCCCCAACCAAATCAATCCCCCTTCACCCTTCCTTGGTATAGCACCCTCCTGGCTTCTGAAATAAGGATGGGAGGGGGGGCTTTAGGAGATTTCCCCCCAACTATCCAACCTTCCTTGGCATAAAGCCCTCCATGCTTCTGGAATTAGGGTTTGGGGGGCTCTAGGAGATTTTCCTCCACCCTTCCTTGGTATAGAACCCTCTATACCAATATTCTGGAATAAATGTTTTTGTTTTTTTGTGAGGGACTCTGGGAGATTTCCCCCCATCCATCCATCTTCCTTGGTAGAGGCCCTCCAGGCTTCTGGTATAAAAATTTCCCTTTTCCAGCAGGAAGGGAATTTTTTGAGGTTGGGGGAGATAAGAGAAGGGGAGGTCCTTTGCAGTGTTTGGATAAATATATATTTCCTAGGAGGAAGTGGGATTGATATCCCAGTGATCTATTTTGCTTGCTTTTGCCCCCACATGCATACTATTCCATTTCCAAAACAAAAGCAAAGGGTTGCCTGTCCCCCTCCACTTTATAGTACGGTAGATAGGAGATGTCTGGTTTGTTTATTTTCAAATACTCCTATGGCCCAGTGCAAGGCCAGAAGAGAAAGAGGAAAAAGGATTCGTTTTCTGTGGTGTCAGACTGAAAGGGGGAAATCTGGTGTTGATGGTGCCTGCTTTTGAAAAGGCATTTTGAACAGTACAGTGTCACTTTTATTCAGGCAGTGTGAAAATATGATTTTTGGGCTCAGATATATTTTTTGTTAAAAGACATAATCATCTGCTACCCTCTCCCACCACCAAAACCTCAAACTTGGGTTTCTGGCCTTCTCCCACAATCCGTTGCATGTCTGTTTTGTGCTGGTATGGTTCAAGAGAAAACGGCAGCACAATGAAACAAGTAGTCTATAGGTTTTCCTCCTAAGTGATTTTTGTTGCTAAACACTATGTTTACAGTTCTTGTATTCTGGCAAATTCATTCTTGTGTTTTCTCAAGGAGATGTATTTCTGTGAAATAAAAATACAGGTGTTGCTTTTCAGGTGTTCTGTTCACTTAATATACACATCATGGCTCCCTCTCCTATTTTTCTATTAACACATTTGTATTTGTTTCTTGTCTTTCTTATGCTTTTCTCCACACACATTTGCAAACTTAAGTTCTCTGCCTTGGCCTGTTTTTCTGTATGCCCCATATATAGCAGTCCAACTTAGTTAATCTCTTTTGGAGTTTATCCAGACCCTTACCTACCTCAAAGTTCACAGTAATAAACAAACTAAAATACACAAGAGGTCATTCTATATATGTTTTGTAAATCCAAAGTAAACAAAAAACAGATTTTTTTTCCACTCTGAAGCTACTCTCCCCTTACGCTGACTGAAATTGATTCATGTTGTGTGGACATCCCTAGAGTGAGTTATTTCCAGTAGTACTGATGATTATCAAAACTTTCTATGCTGAAAATTAGTGTTAATGAAAAGGTGTTTGGAGAACTGGAGACAGGGCTGAGATTTATTGTATCTGTTTTTTGTTTGAGTAGACTTGAAAACTGTGGCTTTTGACAATTGCTGGGTTTACCTTACTTGCTTCGATTATCTTAATATACTGTCTAAGATGACAGTATATTGTTTTTTTCTGAGGCTTTTTTGTTGTTGTTTACAGGTAACAACACAACATAAAATAACATTATGGTGATATGGATTGCGATTGATTTCATTGATAATTTTGGTCCACCTACTACAAGATACCCGAGTACCTACTTAAGTGTTTGGCCAGCCAACTGTTTCACTGAAATAACCTGGTTATAGCTGTGTACATATGTTGTTATTTCACTGAATACATTTATTACGAAGCAAGGCCTATAGAAATTTTCCAGGCAACCAAGAAGATGTCAAAATAAAGATTTTGCTATCAGAATCATTAGATAGCATTTTAATTTTACTTGATGTGTCTTTATTGAAACAATTATCCAGCTGTTCTTGTACCATTAAGAAATGGATCAACAACAGCAATTGTGACTAATGCACCCCCTTAGGAAAAAAAGGAAGGATTAAGTTTTATCCCTCCTGTCTGCCATAGATTTGGGGTTTCAGGTTTTTTTTTTAAGGAAACATGATTTAAGATTTTTAAAAAATAAATGTTCCTTTGAAGTTGTCCTAGTCTGCCTTGTTGTGTGTGTGTCAAATTATTGTCTTTCAGTTGGTGTTGATCCATTACATTAGTGGGAGCTAGAGGTTCTTGTTAGCTCTCACCAAGTAGTAAATGTATTCTTCATCTGTGACAGCTATGAATGTTTAGGGAAAAGTAAAGTTAATTGAAAACATGGAATTTTTGCTATTTTAGTTGGAATGGAGTTATCGTGGTGTCTCTTACTTTTTAATGCCAAGTACAGCTGTCTCCTTTATGAAATGTTGCATGAAATAAAGAGAAGAGTCTTCCTTAACTACATAACATGGGGGGGGGGGGAGTTTGAAACCCTGGAATACTTCATGTTTGTATTCCAGGATGCTTCAGATAGTCTTAGGCAGGAAGTTGTGCCACGCTTCAGATATTGTTTGGACTACAACTCCCAACAGCCCTAGCTAATCAGCATACTCGGTGAGGAATGATGGGAGTTGCAGCTAAACAGCACATTCCCAATCCTGATCTAAGGATCTGATTAACAATAACACATCCTCCCCTTTAAAAAACAAAATAAAATAACTTTCTGATCCATATCTCTCCCCCCCCAGCCATGACTTTTGAATGTGTGTTTTGTTATTTATAGCAAGAGAGCAGGAGAATTATTTAGGTAATGCTCATCTATAGAAGCAGCTCCAGTATTTAATATTAGTAAATGTTAACATCAAAAGCTTGGAAGTGGTAAGGACTAAAAGCTGGGCAAGGACTAACAAACTCAAGATTAATCTAGTCTAAACAGTGCTGCTGCTGGTTCTTCTTCTTTGGTGTGTGCCTTGCTTTCTCTTTAATAATATGTACTTTTATTATTTTATTTCTTGTACAATAGGCATCTGCTCTGGTTTGGTTCCAGGAACCTTCCCCTGCGCCGTGGATACCAAAATCCACTGATGCTCAAGTCATATTAAATACAGTGGAGTAGTAAAAATGGTGTCCGTTATATAAAATAGCAAAATCAAGGTTTGCTTTTTGGAATTTATATCTTTTTGGAATATATTGAAGCCATGGCTGGTTGAATCTATATATAAAGAATCTGTGAATATGGAGGGCCAACTGTAGTTTTAATTTAATTTAATTTTGACACTAAACACAAGTCAGTGGTATGATGTGGTAGGGGGGAGGGGGGAAAGCCAATACAGCTCTAGAATGCATCAATAGAAGTATGGTGTCCAGCTCAAGAGAAGCAATAGCTTACTCTGTTCTGCTATGGTCTGGCGTCATCAGTTCAGGACACCACAGTTTAAGGATGTCAGCAAGCTGGAATGTGTCCAAGGGAGGGCAACCAAGGTGGTAATGTGCCGAAAATGGGTGAAGGAGTTGAGTATGTTTAGCCAGAGGAAGAGAAGACAGGTGATCTGATAGCTGTCTTTCATGTATTTGAATGGCTGCCATGTGGAAAATGGAGTGAGCTTGCTTTCAGCTGCCCCAGATGATAGGAGCTGAACCAGTAGATTCAAATTACAAGAAGGGACATTCCAACTAAACATAGGGAAGAATTCCCTAGTGGTAAGAACTGTTTGACAGTGGAATCCACTGCCTCACCAGGAGGTTTTTGGGTAGTGGATGGATGGCTAACTATCAGGAGTGCTTTAACTAGGGATTTTCCTCCTCTAGCAGAGAGCTGAACTAGATGATCCTTGAGGGTTTCTTCCAACTCTGTAAATCTTTTTGTGCACATAGAGCTGTGGTAACGTATTTGTGCATTATTTTTTGTCTGCACTGTGTCCTCACCAGTTTCTCAATTGGTATGGAATGAAAGTAGGTTGAAGAAGGTTTATAAGTTAGTCTGTAGAACAGTGCTAATAGATAATGACACAAGAGGCAGCGTGTGATGTCTAGTAGGTTCTCAAACAAAGACAAATGACCAGGGTGCCTAAAATATAATGGCATAAACATGGGCAGAATTTTTTTTTAAATTCTCTCTTAAGGTCACTTATAATATTACTATGATTAATTAAATTTGGATACAATGCAGATATATTAAAATCTGCTCTTATTTCTTACCATTAGTTTTTTAGCCACTCAGGGTAAACATTCGTTTTTTGTCTCCTGAACAAACACTATTTTGCTCTTTAACTATTTCCATTGGTTCAGAAGGTCCAGGGCTTTTGTCACCCAGCATGTCCTAACCCTGTACAGTCTCACTTATCAGAAATTCTTGGGACCAGAAGTGTTTTGGATTTCAGAGTTTTTCAGATTTTGGAATATTTGCATATACATGATGAGATCTTGGAGATGGGATCCAAGTCTAAACATGAAATTTGTTTATGTTTTGTATACACCTTATAAACCTAGCTTGAAAGTAATTTTATACACAATATTTTTAATAATTTTGTGTGTGAAACAAAGTTTGTGTACACTGAACCATCAGAAAGCAAAGGTGTCACGATCTTAGCCACCTACATGATGGACAATTTTGGATTCTGGAATATTTTGGAATTCTGGATACATGAGACGCAACCTGTACTGCATTATGATTTTTGACAATAAGTCGTCATGCTTAGTTTCCTTACACAGAACCCAGCCAATACCTTTGATTTTCACATTCTTCCACCATCTCTTAAAAGAGGCAATTTTATAATGTAAAATCTGGGTGTGCTACTTAACACAAGCTTTTGGACTATGCTCCTAGGTAGTAAGTATATTAGCTTTATTTAGTTAGAAACTAATGTATATCAATTGGTAATACTAACCAATTGATATACACTCTTGTTCACAAAATACATGAATTAAAACTTTGAAACTTAATTGAAATCAATACATTCTACAAAAATGCAGATGTTGAATTCCCTTAGTAGGCAATTACAGAACCACTCATTTGAAACATCTAACTCTCTGATGCAATACTATGTCCCCTCATTTGAGAAGTATTGCTCTGAACTCAAAACTGTTAACAATATAGAAGTAGAAAATAGTCAAGGCAATCATGGAAATATAATCAAATGCTACAATAACCCAAATCAGCAATATCAATAGATTCTTGGTTTGGCTTGTCAGAAAGGCCTCCTTAAAGAGCTGGGTCTCCATAATGCAAGGAAAGCATATATTGACTGCACCATATGAGCCTCTGGAGTACTTTTTGCTGTTCCAGTGCATGGAAAAGATGGAGGAAATAGAATCACTTGCATTCTTCTACATACTGTAAGGTAGGGGCTGGAATCGTGCAGCATTCCAGATACTGTTGGCGTGCAGCACCTAACATCCTTCACTATTTGCTGTGCTAACTAGAATTTCTGGAAGTTGTGAACCAACATCTGGCAAGCCACATGATCCCAACCACTGCTTTGAAGCTAAGCATAAAGAAAACAAAAATGACCATAGAAGAAATACATAAATTCTACCTAAAAATGAAGAAATTGAAATAGTTAATGAGTTCCCGTACCTAGGATCAAACATTTATCAAAATGGAGACTGCAGTCAAGAAATCAGAAGAAGGCTAGGAATGGGAAAGCTATGAAAGAACTAGCCAAGATTTTAAAGAGTAAAGATATACAAATGAACATTAAAGTTAGAATTGTCCAGGCCATCGTATTTCCCATCATCATGTATGAATGTGAAAGCTGGACAGTGAGGAAAACAAATAGGAAGAAAATCAACTCATTTGAGATGTGTTGCTAGAGAAGAATATTGATGATACCATGGACAGCCAAAAGGACAAACAAATGGGTCCTTGAACAGATCAAGCCTGAAATCTCTCTAGAAGCCAAAATGATTAAATTGAGGCTGTCATACTTTGACCGCATCATGAGAAGGTATGACTCATTAGAAAAGACAATAATGCTAGGAAAGTTAGAGGGAAGCAAAAAGAGAGGAAGACTGCATATCAGATGGATAGACTCAATCAAAGAGGTCATGGGCATAGATTTGTAGGACCTAAACAAAGCAGTGGAGGATTGAGGGGCTTGAAGATGTCTCATCTATAGGTTCACCACAGTCAGGGCTGACTTAAGGGCAGTTAAAAACAACAACAAATCAAAAGTTTACAAATGAAATATAGTTTCTATGCATTATTCTAACTGAGAAGGATCTGGAAGGTGCAGTTCTTGTTGGGGAGGGGTCCTTATCCAGTCAAGAAGCATGTTGGAAAGGACTGGAATGATTTATGCTTGGAGAATAATTGATATACAGTCTCCCCTCCGTTTTTGTGGACTTGGAGTCTGCACCCCTCGCCGGTTTGCAGGTGGCAAACGGAGGGGGACAAAATGGGGCACACACCCGTGGGTGCATGCCTCCATTCAAGCCAATTAGACTTGAATATTGCCGATTTTCCATTTTCGTAGTTGGGGGGGGGGTCTGGAACGGATCCCCCACAAAATGGAGGGGTGACTATATACACATGCTTTGCATTGGCTTTGTTGAAATTCTTAGCTAGTGAAGTGGATGTGGATGAAACTGTACAGTAGGGTCAACAACCAGTGGTCCCAGGACCAATTATGGTCTCCTCAGCAATGTTAATAGGTCCTCATTTGTCAACCCAGAGATGAAAGGATGTAAAGAGACCAACAAATGTGGCAGTTGAACTTAATGGCATGCCTGTGAGGAAGGATGTTTGTCCGTGTCTCTGGAGGACTTTGAAAGAATCCCAGACAATCCGACATTCTGCTTCTGATTTGTTTTAATCACTGTGAGTTCAAAAATAGAATGTTTCAGTATTCCTTGGTAGTATTGCTCCCTCTGTTATGATTACCTTTGCAGGCCATAGAAAGGGCTTGCTGTTTTAAAGTTCTTTTCTGGCAAAAGCTCCATTTCAACATGCAATACTGTAATCAGGAGGGCTATAGGCATGGGTTTGCAGGGTCTGAGCAGAGCAGTGGAAGATAGAGACTCTTGGAGGAATCTCATCCACAGGGTTGCCATGAGTCAGAGTTAACTCAAGAGCAGCTAACAACAATACTGTATAAAGAGATGTTTGAGACAAGGGTTCTCTAGTTGACTTGAACCAAACTAAAAAGTGTGTGTGTGTGTGTGTTTGTAAGTCTACACTTGCATATATATCTATGTATATTTGTGTGTGTGCAATTGTAGTAGTATGCTTCTGATTAACCCTTTACAGAACTGCTTTCATGTTTTAAACTGCCCTCCTACAGCCCACTAATGCAATTGTAAGTCTCCAGTTGCATTTACAAGCACTTTAACCTGGGAATCTCTGTAAATGTTGTCTAACTTCTGTGAGGGTCTGCTCTCCTGTTTTCTTAGTTCAACATGTTTGCTACTGCCTCCATCCTATCCTTAAGTTAGAAAAAGGGAAGTTCACGTGGTTTTTACCAAATATTTAATGGTAACATAAAACACGCAGCTACTAAACTGTTGACAGAGGAAACTGCCACCAGCATGTTTGTGCATCCAGATTTAATTTTTTGTTATATTTATTTGATTATATCTACTGGGTGGGAAGGGAAAGTGAGAGCTACAACGAAATGACACAGTCGTGTTCTGTGATTGTGTGTGCAATAGATTCTGGTATAGTTGTCAATGAGAATAAAACTTGTGCTAATTAGTTCCTGTTCATTTGTTTTAAATATGTAAATCAGAAGAGATCAGACTTCTTGTAGGACCCCATGTAGTTAGTTAGGAGGGCATAAAGGAAACGAGCCGAGGCTAACCATTGCGTTATGCAAACTGGAAGGGTATACTGGGTCCTGCCTAATACATCCTACAACAAGCCGCTTGTGTCTACTGGTTTTATGGTTAAACACTTGATAAACTTCTAGAGAATTCCAGAGTTCAATGGGATACTTCTTAAAAATAAAAGATAATTCTGTTCACTTCTCACATTTGCCTGCAGCAGGAAGGAAGAAAGATAATCCACTTAGAATGATAGAATTGGAAGGGGACACAAGGGTCATCCAGCCTTGATCATGTAGGATTAGACAGGGCCATCCAACCTCTGCTGAAAGACCATGGCCAGAGCCAAGCTAAAAAGAAAAAGGAATTAGGTAAACCACTGCAGGAACAACCTTTGCACCTTTCCTTTTCCATTAAATTTCACATGCAATAGCATTAACATCAAAACTTCAGGTTTTGCTTTATTTTGAAGTCCTGCTTGACTGTTGACTTGATATGTACGGGGAAGGCGAAGGAAAGTTATCCAAGTGTCATGGTTTGGTATGACTTTCCGCTCTTGTTATACAAAAGTATTTGTATTATAGTCTATTTCATCCTGTTCAAATGACCAGGGGACTAAGCTAGATTTTAAGGAAGAGTCATATTACCACATTCCCTGTGAGCCTTAGTTACCTGGGATCCTGTAGCCAATATCTATCCTCCGAATGTGATGTGGCATTCTGTATGACCTGTTTAGTAGCAGAGAGACTATGGCCTATGCACAATAAATATGGTCTGGTTCCTTTGTGATTTCTGGGTTCTCTTCCCCTGACCCCCATCCAGGAAACACATCAGAATGTGAACATTGCATTTAGTGGGTTTCTTTACTTGGAGTCTGCAAGAGACAAAACATTTACTCCTCAAGCAGAACATATAAAACTGTATCTGTCTTAAGCTTCTGTGGTCTTTTGCAAAGTGAACAATGAAGGGTAAACTCCAGCTCCTAAGTCAGGGTTTCCTAAATACTATGGGATGTGTGAAAATAGTCAAGTAATGTTGTGAAAAGAATCATCTTATTGTCTTCATCTTAGTAGATTTGAGTTGTATCCTTAACATTTATTATTGCCTGAGTTTAATTTGATTATGACTTAGACTGTCTGACTTCCAGAGATCCCATTCCACTGCTAGGCTCAAAAGCAGAAATACCATGACAAGAAGCTAAAATGCTGCTATTGAAAGGTTCCGCTTCCCATTCTCCACCAGCCATGTTGATAAATTCTGGATGTTGCAATGTTGTGTATTCACATCCACAAATTAATAACTGTGTGATCATTTACTCTTGAGGCACTGGAGTAATTGGAAAGTGAAAGTGCATACTTTTAATGCAATTAAATGGAAAACTTAATAAACTTGCTACATTGGGGACTCTTCCCTCTGAGGGGTTTTAATAACTATGTGTCTGTCAATCCTTTAGGGGCCACTTTGTGATCCTTATGCTGCAAGGTAGAAATTAATCCAGCATGAATCATAATAGTTTCCGAGTTGAAGTTTCTTCCAGTGTTTAAAAGAAAAAAGAACAATGTGTATTTTATTTATTTATTTATTTATTTTGTAAGTATAGTCACTAGTTAAGTTGTCAGTGGCTAGGCTGCACATTTCTTAACACCCCCTGCTTATTGTTCCTTGATACTTTGAGCAAATTTTTTGTAACCTACCTCATCTGTTAGCCATCTATAGTGCTGCTAACTTTTAAGTGGGGCTGCATTTTACTTTTCCTTGTTTCATTCTTTCTGCAATTGGATCCCACCAGCTAGTGCTTTTTTGCTATTTCTTTCAGAAGCTGGGGACTACACACCCTTTTAGCACCATGTGCCTTTTGATGGTTGAGCACAGCTGCCTTTTGTACATATCTCAGCTTGCAATGTACCTTTTTCACAGTCTTTCCCTCAAAGACCTTTGTACCTTGACCTACTGTTTGCCATAGTTTCTCTGAGCCTATTATAGTGAAAAAAAGAATAAGCAGCACAGAGCCAGACTAATATTGCTGCCAGCAGACAGCAGTGATTGCCACACATTCTCATCCCCAAATATGTCCTGTTTGTTTTATTTTGTGTGTGTGTGTGTGTGTTTTATAAAACCTTGATGCTGTACACTTCGTGCATCTAAGGCTATGTCATTTTAAAGCATTTGTGAGGAATGCAAAACACAAGATGGTGAATATATTGCATCACCCTGTTCTCTTTACTGTTCTACTTAAAGTGCCATCACAATGCACATCATGCCTTTCCTCCAAGGACCTGAGGATTATGTTATGGTTATCCCTCTCTGTCCTCACAGCTGCCTTGTATAGGGCATCCAGGGTATTTCATTGATGCACAAGAATGTAAAGCTCAGCTCTCCTCCAAATCTAGCTCTTCTTCAAGACAGCCCAGTGGACTCATAACTATAAAAAGAATTTGTCTCTGTCTTCCTGTTAAAAGAAAACAAAAAGAAAATCCTGTAATAAGATTCTCAAGTTAAATTTAAACCAACCAACCAACCAACAGGGAACATATTTTAAAAATTTAAACCCTAGGAGATATTATGGTAGCAAGAGCTCACAAAATTTAAAGAAGCATGAAAACAGTGAAGAGTTTAACAGGTCAGATATCTATCAGAATAAAAGAGACTTTATACAACAGTGGGGAAAAATAAGAGACAGGGCAAAGTAGGCCTCCTTAGGCAGAGATTTTCACAATTCAGTGCAGACAAAGAATAGCCTTTCCGACATCCACTCCAATCATTATTCAGATGTTAAGACAGAAATGGAGAAGAGCAGTAGGCTCATATGAGAGGCAAAACATTGGGCATCCTTGTTCTAACCTATTTGGGCACAGAAATGGATTGGAAACTAGTGAGGTTTTGCAAAAAGCGAATCCCTTGCTCCTTATAACGAATGCTAGTCAGGACTTCAGTGGCAATTGTAGGGGGAAAGAGAAATAGAATTAGGTATCTTACTAAAGAGGTCATATTTTACAAATAGCTATTATCAGTGATTGGAGGGGGGCACAGACATACGATTTTTCTAAAATTGAAGGCTGTATTACACCTATATGAATCCCTTTTTCTTTCAGACATAAGCCATTCAGCAATTTTTTGTGTCTGTACAGTATGGAAGAATTTATTATCCTACTGGATGGGCTGAATATAGATGTTAATGTTGGCTACAGAACGATTCTGTTCTGTGGAATAAGGTGTGTAATTGGCAAGGGAAATATATACCAATGTAATCATTCACAACTTTGCCCTCTCTTTCCTCCCTACTCCAAGAGACTGTTGGACAATCCATTGTTGGTCTAGTGACATGATTCAAATATACCTCTGCCAGTTTCTACAAGCGATGTAGTGGTTAAATGCCTGTACTACAGCCACTCACTCATAGACCACAAGGTTGCGAGTTCAATACCAGCCAGGGCTGAGGCTTGACTCAGGCCTGCATCCTTCCGAGGTCGCTAAAATGAGTACCCAGCTTGTTGGGGGGCAATCAGCTCACAATTGTAAACCGCTTAGACATCCCATAGTGCGATATGAAGTGGTATATAAATGAAGCTGCTTTGCTTTTTGCTTTGCTTTGCAATGTGATGTTGTGATATAATAAAAATCCTTCAGTGTTGTTTGGGCACTAAACCAACAATGTGGAATTTCCTTGACTGCTTCAAATAAGAGCTTTGGGAGAACGACCCACATTTTGTTTACAGGCTTCCCTTGTGATTTTAGGCATGACAATCACTTTCTTGAATAATTTTTTAGTTTTGTATTTACAGCATGAGAATAATATTTCCTTTCTTCCAAATGAATAAAGCCATATTAACAATTAACATGCTGAGATAATGACAACAATGGTCCTAATATAAATTTCTGAAGTAACATTTTATTTAAAAGAACTCAAAAGCTTAACACAGATGATCTGTAGATTGGGTGCAGCTTACAAAGGTTTCTTACCAGTCCCTGGATGGTGTTACTAAGGGTGTGTATGTGTGTGTGTGTATTTTAAAAAGAGCTGTTTGTATTGCCACCTATTAAGTGGAGAATTAGATGTTCTATATGTTTCAAGCTGGAAAAAGTTTTAATCCCAAACTCTGTAACAAATAAGAAAATCCTTGAAACATGTCTGTGATCTTCTCGAAAACAGTATCTTTCATCATTTAAAAGCAAAGGGGCTTGAGCCATGTTAAATTCTTCATGCCTTAACTTTCCAGCAGAAAGTGCAAATACAACTACAAAAGCAACACAAGAATTGTGTGCAGACACAAGGAGGTACACCAGTTACACTCTGACAGAGCAGAAAAATACATAGTATTTCTCTGGGACAGCCATCCATCTTCTCTGTGTTGACAAGCTATCCTTTTATAGGTATACTCTACAGCTTATCTCCAGGTGACATTATATTCAAAACTGAGAGATAAAGGACATGGGACACTGCAGTACTTACCAAACATGTAATTCCCCCGACAGTTAAAAAGTACAAGGACACTTAACTCTTATCACACTGAAGAGGAACAGCACCATCTAGCAAAAAACCAAACAAGCAAAAAACAAGAGCAGGCCATCACTGATTTAACCAAATACACGGGTTCTCTTTTTCCCACAGGTAGTACTGAGGCATTGAATTTATCCTGCAACATTCTTTCCATCATTTCTTTCTATTTCAAATTTGGTTTTGGTGATGCTTCCATTTGAGGCTGAGTAATACAAATTGAAAATATTATGCTGAATATACGTGAGATATGCAAGTTACAACATTAGATTTCTGAAAGTGTAAATTTTAGTCCACTTGATCTTGCACCAGATGGCTGCCTCTCTTCTGCCCATTAACTAGAGGTGTCTGTCAGAAGGAGAGGCCAAAAATGATCAGATGTGGAGCTGACAACTTCATTCCCTGGTGTCCTGTTGGTATACCTTAAAGGAAGCCAGTCAGATAAGCTGAGGGTGAATTTTGACATGACAGTTGCCAAACAGAACATCCATCTGTTCTGATGGTTTAGTGTCATCAGAGTACCAGGTGAAGACTAATTTGTGCAGCCAGTATTGGCAAAGTTGTCTAAAGACCTTTTGGCTAAATCTGATTCAAAAGCCCCATGTATGACAATTCTTTCCTTTCTGCAGGCTATACATTGCTCTTTAGCAGCAGATTGTGGGAATTTCTTTCCAAAACAATTTGGGGTCTATTTTGACTTCCTCCAGTTTTGATTCTCTGTTATATTTAATGTGTGAGGTGTGTGTATATGTTGTTTTCTGGCTCCTTATATCACCTTTCCTTTCTTCCATCCACCTATCCAACAATACATTTCTCTCTTTTTTATTAGCAGTTCCCTGTGCTTGTTGTCAATATTTAAAAAAAAAAAAACCTGGAGAGAGGATGACTTGACGATACACACTGTTACTTCTCTTGGTTTACTGATTTTGCATATCTTCAAATTGAATGCCAAAGTCTCTATGCTAAAATCAAAAGCATACTGTTGAAGGTGCAGATCTATCAATCCCAAAACTCTTAGCGAGTTTCCTATATGTATGCGTAAAAAATAATAAATGAAAAGGCCTGTAAAGAGCTTGTTCATTTCAGTTTTGGCCTTATTTTTTATATATGAATAGTTTTCTGGATTGTTGATTTGAACTCAGGATATCTAATACTACCTGTCTCTGTCTCTCTTATCCATAGAACAATCTATCATAATCTGTGAGGCATCTACAGTTATGGTCGTGACTGATTGCTGACTCCATAGTATAGCATCTATTCTCTTTTTAAAAAAGCCTGTCATTGGTAATATTAACCATGTGGCCAATCTCTTCTACAAGTCACCCACCTGAGGAAGGATTTTCTAGTGAAAACACAGTATGGAAGGCACCTAATTCTTCTACGATTTATTAGTCTTTCTCAGATATTGCCCCACAGTTATTTCCTTGCTGGTGTCCCAGTCTCTTGTTTATCTTGCAAGTAAGGATCTGAAACCTCAAGATGCCCCTAAAGTAGTTAGGTAGGAAGAGCAACAGGAACATGGTTAACAATATAATATTTCTTGCAAATCATCCACTTAAGGACATTTTTAGAATGAGAAAATAGTCATCGAGCTAACATTACATGCAGTTCCAGTAGATTGAATATCTTAGTCCAAAGAGAGAATGTTCATTTCTGAATTTTGCTGTCAAGCCAAGAGGAGACTTCTTTGGCCAAGGCAAGAGGGAAGTGGTAGTTCTGGGCATCCCCTCTGTCCAGAAATGGGGGCAGGAATGGATGGTAAATACAGTTGATTCTTAGGAAGGGCGTGGAGAGATTTACAGCCAGGCTCTATGCAGGAGTAATTATCGCTTGACAGCATCATAGTACAGTATGACCTTCCATATCCATGGGGGGTTTATTTTCTAAGACCCACCCTCCCCATGGATACCTGAAACTGTAAGTAATAAGGTACCCTGTTATTTCCAATGAGACAAATAACTTCCAGCCCAAACATACCATGGAATTCAACTGGAGGACCTAGAAATGCTGGAAGCTGACCATAGAATTGCACTTGAGGACCTAGAAATGACTAGAGGATATATTTTTTTCAGACTGAATTCGCAGATATGGGGGTTGTACTGTACAAGAGGGTTGTGTTTGTCTGTGGCATTAACAATGGAATGGAGCCCCTCGGAGTGAGGCTTCTGTTGCACCATTGATAAAGCAGCATTGCCCATAATGCAGTCCTATGCATCGATAGTCAGATGTAAGTACCATTACATTTAGGGTGGGGTTAACCAAAGACATGCAAAATTTCACCCCTAGTCTACTGAGGTTCACATCCTAAACAGTGAATGAGAGAGGTATCCCCCCCTTCACCACAACATTCCATTACTTGTTCTCCAGATGTCCTGGAATGGCTCTTCGGTTTAGTAATTCAAAAGTGTAAGTTGAACTCATGAAGGCCAGAGAAAAATTCTTTTGTCTCTGGAAAGTTTTAGTTGACACCTTTCTCCCTACATACAGCCTAGGCTTCATGACAACTCCAAATGGTCATCATGTTCTTTTTTTAATTATTTTATAATAACTCTTTCTGAATCCTCTTTCATAGACATTTTTAAAATCTTCTCCCTCTGATGTCAACACTTACATTAAAAAGGAGGAAAGTAAAATCAGTCTGAGTCTTGTTAAGTCTTATATCTTCCTAGATTGTCAAATTGATCAGCCCCATCCTCTTTTTGAATTTCAAGTAACAAAAGTTGTTCACCCACTTCACTAAAGTCTATAAGCTATGGACTGACATTAATTGTCATGATGTGAAATTAATACAGATTTCTTTGTCTCAGCTATAAAGTGTTTATGCACTGTAAAGCTCTACAACAGGAGCAAGGATCATACATTTTTCCAGGTGTTGGACTATAGCCCTGGCCAGCATCACCAGTGGTGAGAAATGTTGAATGTTGCAGTCTAACAAAATTAGATGATTCCCATCTTTGTTCTCAAATGATGTTCTTTGAAGGACATAGAACTTTGATTAATTTTTGGGATCTCAGAATGTATCAGGGCACAAAACTAGTTAAAGTATGTTCAGTGTGTCCTAAATTAATTTCAGTACTCTTGTGAGGATTTTACTGGTGTGAAACATTCTCAAGGATGATCTAGAACAGTGGTTCCCAAACTTTGGTCCTCCAAGTGTTTTGGACTTCAATTCACACAAGCCCTAGCGAGCTTGGCCATCAGTTAAGTAAACAGGGAGCTGAGGACCAAAACATCTGGATGACTAAAGTTTGGAAATCACTGATCTAGAGGTAGTTTGTCTTTCCCCATGTTGGTAAAAGTAAAGATATTCCCACATTGACAAGGTTGTCAAATTGTGTCCAACCATAGGTGGCAGTGCTCATCTCCATTTCTAAGCCGAAGAGCCAGCGTTGTCAGAGACTACTCTGTGATCCTGTGGCCAGCATGACTGCACAGAACACTGTTTACTTTCCCACCGAAGTGGTACCTATTTATCTACTTGCATTTGCATGCTTTCAAACTGCTAGGTTGGCAGAAGCTGGGACTAGTGACAGGAGCTCACCCCATCATGCAGACTCGGGCCTTGAAGTGCCAACCTGCCCATCTTGCAATCAACAGTCAGCATCTTAACCACTTGAGCCACTGCATCCCTTTACTCCCCATGTTAAAATGCTGCTTAACCACTTCCCTAGTCAACATGCTTTGGTTAATGGAGCTTCTCATCCCCCTGTCTTACCCCATGGAGTATTGTATCCCTATGTGTCCCACTGCCTTTAATCCACTTCCATCCCTTCAGTGTCCTCTGCTTCCTCCTCTCTGTCCTTGATTCCAAAATTCCAGGAAGTTGCCATCAGTGCTCTGCACCTTATGCCCACTTGATGGACTCTTGTCCTCTTCTCACAACCTTTGACATGCCTTGTTCACAACAAGCTCTCTTCTTAATTCATCCTTCCTGTTCCTAAGCAACAGAGACATGTTGGAGAGGAAAGTCGTTTCCATCAGTTGACTTGTTGAACCTTTATGGACGTTGTTTTTTCTTTGGAGTGGATTAGAAGGACATTTCTAGTTTGATAGGCAATTCCTGATTCAAGAATATGATACTTCATAATTGGGGAGAAAAGTTGCTTTGATTAGCTGACCAAAACCAGATGCTTTGGGCTACTTTAATTGCAAGGCCAGCCTTGCTTAAATTCCAAGTCTTTCCTATTTTATATTTACCCATTTATCTACATTTACATAGATTAATGTTCCTTAGATGAAGGGGAGGATACCACTGGGAGGGACACAACCAGTGTTAGATGCAATTTCGATGTTCTAGAACATGGATGAGAATCACGTGGATCTCCAGATGTTGCTGGACTGCAACTTCCAGCAGCCCCAGCCAGCATAGCCAATTGTGAAAGATGCTGAGATTTGCAGACCAACATGCAGTCCGATTATGAAGGATGCTGAGATTTGCAGGCTGCAGTGTTCCCATCCCTGTTGTAGAAGAAGGAGCAAGTTTAATTATCAAGAGTTGGGCAAACATTCTTGCCACTCCACCTACAGGCATCCCCCAACCCCTCTCTGACTTAAGACCCCTGAGATATAAGAACCTTTTTTTTAGGTGGAAGGGGGTTGCTGAAGTGGCTGTAGGCGTGGACAAAGGGAATGAAGGAGGATTGCTTGGAGGAAATAGGAACGGAGAGCAGTAAGATTGGGTCAAGAAGCTGAAGGCTCTCTTGTGTGTATCAGGGAAACCGGGGAATGCAATTTGCAACTAATGCCTGCTCTGCCAAGATTTCTGCAGCGGTTTGAGAATACCTTGCTGTCTGTTTCCATTCAAGGGAGATTTTCCTGAAACAGCCAATGTTGGCAGTCCCCCCCCCCCCCTTAACTAGCTTAGAATTCACATAAAATAATTTACAATTGAAACATTTCTAAGGCTTTTACCAAGACGAGTGTGTGTGTGTGTGTGTGTGTGTGTGTTAAAGAGGACTGTCTCTGAAGAGTGTGTAGTTCAGGCAAGCGTGACAGCGTGTCTGGTGTACGCAGATTGAGGTAATATTTGTCTGTAATACGGCAGAAGGCACAGAACGCCATGCTCTCCCTCTCTCTTCTCCCATCCCTTGAAAAGGGAACACTTTGCCTCCCATTGTACTCCTCCTCTTGCTCCTGCTGTGGCTGAGGGAATGCTAGTCTGGAAGTGATTTCAAGCAAAATGTTAGAAGTAAATACAGCATGTTTGGGGGGGGAAGGGAAAAGGAAAGGGAGAGGGAGAGGAGCTGGAGGGGGCAGAGAAAAGGAAGGTCTCCCGACCTAGAAATGAGACATTTCAGTCACCACCTATGGACACAGCAGCATCAGCCTGACCAGAACTGGAAACCTTCCAAATGTCATTGCTCAGCCACTGTTTCCTTTTAAAGCTCAGGTGGCAAGTTGCCAGTTGTTGTTTTTTAAATTCAGTGTTGTGCTTTTATGAGATGCCAAAGTCCCCTCAATATGTTTCAGAACAATTGTTATTCCTATATGTCACATTTTCTCTTCTCCTGTCAACTGGGACCTCAGCTTCTTTTAATAAATAGAAAAGTTTTACATACAGAAGAGGAAACTAGCCTATTTCTTCTTCCATTCCATTATTTTGGTCGATTCACAGTGAATTAAAATTGTATTTGGCCAGGCAACCTCTTCAAAATAAATGGTGGTTTTCCAAAAACATTGCATAGGATATTGTGCTATGGATCTGAAGTCTGGGCTCTGACTTGCCTTTTATTTGTGAATTCTAGAAGAAGCTAAGAGTATTCCTTGGTTTAGTCTTCTTTACTTCAGCTGTCCTCTTCTGCAATGTAGATTATTTCCTCCTAGACACGCTAGCATGTCAGGTCATAGCTTTCCTAAAGAATCAAAGAACATTTTTGGATAGCGTGTCTGTGGGAATTAAGGGACTGTTCGTGTCCTTAAAGCTTGTTGTAAAATCTATTATTTGCTTACTGTATTTCACACTAATTTTCACAGACAATTTTATCCCAAAGCACCTCACATTCATTCATTTTTGTATTAATAGCTTAAAACATCCTTAGTTAGCATAATCAAATTCTCTCTGTGTGTACAGTATTCACTGCTACTCTGCGATTTAGTCTGTAGGCAGGAAACTTTTTTTAAATTGAAAATAGTCTGTGAGAAGTGGCCATACAGGTTTTGCAACAATATAAAACCTTGTCAAACTGTTTATCATATGGGAAAATAGGATGAGGTAAAGCCCCTCTTGTTCCTCCAGTTACAGATACTTGTATTGTATATACACAAAGTAAGCAAATTTTTAAATTGCAAAATATATTCTGAATGTATAGCTTTCAAATTGTAAATAAATCTGTGGCAGCTGGAGAGCTGAAGTCACTGTGGAAGGAATTAGGAATAGAAGAAAGAGCTGTGCCAGAGATAGTAACTTCTTCTTCCAGACTTATTCTGAAGCACCATCAAGTTATATGATGTTTTCTAGGATGTGCATGGGTTTAAAATGTGATCGGAATAAATGGGAAGTGAGCAAATTCAGTTACACTTCTTTGATACAATCATATGGCACTTTTAATGTACAGAATTTTCTGCCACAGGATCCAGTAAGACCAGCTAATTTAGAGGGCTTTGCAGGAGAATTTGACAAATGTACGAGGGAGTAAGACTACCAATGGCTATTAATTAGCAAAGCTTGAAAATTTTTATTTTTTGTTTTGACTACAATTCTTACCCGAGATCATCACCCACCAAATCATGGCAAGCTGGTTAGTGGAGTGGTAGAAGGATGCAGTTGTAATCCAAAGAAACTTAACTTTACCATGCTGTAGCTATTAGCCATAATGGCTATATGGAATTACTGAATGCAAGTTGCTAAGGAGCAATAATGAGTGAGGCCACTTTCCTTTAGGATCCGCTTATGAGTTTCCCAGAGACATATGTTGGCCATTGTAGGAACAGGATATTGGGTTAGATATGATCCTTTATTCTGAATGAATGTGGGTTCTCTCCCCACCCCCGTATGTCCACATGTAAAGAAAAGAAGTTAAAGAGGGGTTCACAACAGGACCCTACTAATTCTGTATGTTTTCTGCAGTCTTAATGGCTTGAAAACTTTATAAAATGAATCTGGGGTTTCCCCTCACTCCAAATTCTGTGTCCAGTCTCATCTGGGCATTTACAGACTAGGCTGTGTAAAGAGAAGCTTAGAATGGATACAGCACCTCTGTATGACAGCTGTTAGTGGATTTAGACCATTTAGGTCATATTACTTAACAGACGTTGTTAAGAACTGTTGAACCTTAAGGGACATTTTTTCACTATTTTCCTTGGAGTGAGTTAGAAGACATTTGTAGTTTGATAGGCAACTTCTGATTCAGAGTTTTACACTTGCACAATTTGATTATGTTACACATTTTAACAGATGCAGATTATATCATGTGACATTTTATTGCAATAGCTAATCCTGGTTGAGTAGACGAACTTTAGAATTACATTAAACTCCTAATCGCCCTCTTTTGCAGATCAGCTTCTTTCCCCACTTCCCACAAAAATCACCATGTACCTTTGCCCTATTGATACCTATTTAAACCTGAAATGTATTCCTATGCAGGACTTTAAAAAATCCCTGACTGCTCAGGTGTTTAGAAATTGACATTTTCTGTCATCCCTATGCATTGTTCAATCCTAATAACTGAACTGAATGTTTGAAAGCTTTTGCTCTGTGGGTTGAAAATCATGCTTATCTTTGGTTCACATAGTAAACATAAGCAATGCAAGTGATGAGTCATGGTATGTTATGTCTTTCTTTACAAAAGAGAAATTAATATTTCTATTTGCATGCATACCCAAATGACTTGAGTATCACAAGAGTGATGAACTTAGTTAAGAATTAACCCTTACAAGCACTTGTCAAGGTTTCCTCGTACAAGGACGATGGACTATTTATATGCTTTGTTGTGGATGAGTGCTTAAAATAATGTGTGTGCGTGTGTGTGTGTGCGCATGCCTTCAAGTCATCTGTCAACTTATGGTAATGAATTTTCATAGAGTTTTCTTAGGCAAGGAATCCGCTGAGGTGGTTTTGCCAGTTCCTTACTCTGAGATATAGCCTATAGTACCTGATATTCATTGGGGGTCTCCCATTCAGGGAGCAGGATTTGCCCTGCTTAGGTCCAAGATCAGATGGGATCTGGTGCCTTCAGAGTATTTAGACAGTATATAGAACAGGGATATTTTTTTTTATTGTCATGTGTATGAGCCTTTCACAGGATTTTTGGGGCAGAGTGTGTGACTTGTCTGAGGTTACTCAGTGGATTTCCATGGCTGAACAGGGAGTTGAACCCTGATCTCCAGAGTCATAGTCCAATATTTTCAAGTGAGACCCTTTAAAAAGTTGACTTCTTTTTCTGTTCACCATTTCCATGACAGCAGAATGATATTGCAAATATGCTGCAATTTCTCTTTAAGAGCTTGTATTTGGGTACCCATCAATACAATATTCATAAACAAAATATAAGGAGAAGCTGAAACATGTATCAAAGAAGCATACGATAAAATATTTGCAATGTACTTACTGTCTTTTCTTCATTAGTATAGCAGTAAGTATCCCTGCCTCTCGCATGGGAGACCTGGGATGAATTCCCTAAGAGGGAGGCTGATTTTGTAAAGCCATTGTGCTGTAGTAATCTGAGTGTTGGACTATGGCTCTGGAAACTAGGCTTCATATCCTTGCTTGGCCACTGGGTGACCTTGGCAGGTCACATTCTCTCAGCCTTAGCAGAAAGCAAGGGAACAAATCTTGCCAAGAAAACTCCATGATAGGTTAGCTTTAAAGTCACCATTAACAACTTAACAACACCTTGCTGTCCCTTTCTTACTGACCCACACTTGAAACATCTATCTATCTATCTATCTATCTATCTATCTATCTATCTATAAAAAATCTACCTCAGACGTTGTGGAAGACTTGCTTTAAATAGGACTGCAATCATATAAACATGCACTCAGACAGCCTTAAGGCTGTATGCTTTCTTGAAGTATATAGTCTTGAAATCTTGCAGGTTTTGGCTCGACAAAAGAACCAATCCAGCACCTCACTGAGTTGCCCAGTTGATTTCTTACCTTTTATTCCTCTCTCCAACCTGTTTGGCCTGGAAAGAAGGAATCAAACAAAATAATTGTGGGATCAAATTAGAAGGAAGCATGGAATAAGTTGTGGGTCTGTCATCCCTATGCAGAGGGAATGGCTGGAGAGTGTGAGAAATGGTTCATTAGTTTCATGTTCCCTACTTTTCTTCTGTGTTTCAATTTTCTTTATTCCGCTACACCTGATGGTTCCTATGGTTTGTAAATTAATCCGTATTTACTTTATAGGTAATTCCTGTTGAATGTACACAGTAGACAATTACCTATTGTAAGTATGGTTCACAGGCACTGACAGCATAAGTGTGACTTGTGGCTATTTATAAGACAATTAGGTAGTTTTGCTAAAAGCTGAAGAGTAAGTTGGCCTCTTCGTATTTCTTAATTTGCCTCCAAATAGTTCCTTCTCAGCAGAAAGCCTGCTGTTACCTGAACAATCCTGTAGTCTGGCAGTAGAAGACCGTGTGTAGATGGTTTGATGTAGTAGTATACAAAGTCCTGGAACCAGACCAATTCCTACTTATTTTTGTTTGCTTATTTCCTTTATATTCTGACTTTCCTCTGATGAGCTCAGGCTGGCATACATAGCTCTCCTCCTCCTCATTGATTTTCACAAGAAACCTATGAGGTATGTTACACTGGGAGAAAAAGACTGGCCTGATGTTAACCAGTGATCTGTGTAGCTAAGTGATGACTTGAGCCTGGATTTCTCAAGTTCCAATCTGCCATTGTCACCGATGCACCACAGCAGCTCTCAACTTTGGTTACTCCAACTCCCAAGTATTTTGGACTATACGTCCCATCTTCCCCATTAGCATGGCTCAATATTTAAAAAAAGGGAAATCTTATGTACACTCATTCTTGGGTATCATACAAAATGTGAATGTGTAAGAATAGGCAAAGCTCTCCAAGAGGAGACTTCGGCTGCATCAGTTTGAATTTTGTTCACCTTATATTCTGAGGTTGTTGTTTTGGGGGGTTTTTTGTTTTTGTTTTTTGGTGGAGACTGACGAAGATGCAAAGAGCATTAAATAAACTTAAGGGTGCAAACATTGTAATGTAACTGAGACATCTGTACCTCTTGATATTTCCTAACTAACCATTCATATTCAAAAGTCAGGATAGTACCGTACAATGCTAGTTCAGACGTTTTAAAAACTGATCAGTGAGTGGAGTGCTCTGCAGCTATGTTGGCAACGTGATGTCTGTAATTTTATTTGGATTGAGATATGCACCCTGCAGCCTAAAGTGTATAATAGAGTAATAATTAGAAATTGACGAGCATGATGAGATACTGGGAAAGGTTTAAAACCATAGTCACTCTTGTGGTCTCCCAGCTACAAGGAATCCTGGTGGAAACGGATTATCTAGATCCATTTCAATCTGGTTTCAATTATGGTTATCAGACAAGAGTGGGCTTTGGTTACCTTGATGGATGATTTCACCAGACTAGAAGGAAGCATGTGTCTGTGTTGGTTCTGCGAGATCTCTTAACAGTTTTTAGTACATCAATCACAGTATCCTTCAGGGTTACCTTTGTGTGAAAAGACTTGCACTGTTTCACAGTGGCTTTGTTGCTTCTTGGAGGGACAGGCCCAGAAGGGGGTGCTTTGGGATTCCTATTTGACTCCTTGTGCATTGATTTGTGGGACCCCTCATGCTACTTAAAATCTACCTGAAATCTTTGGGAGAGGTTGTCTAAAGATATGGAGTTTGTACCACCAGTATGCTGATGATACCTAACCATGTTTCTCCTTTCCATTAAATTTCAAGACTGCTGTTTTGGTTCTATGTGTCTGATATCAAATAATGGATAAGGGCAAACAAATTGAAGCTCAATTTGCCAAGGTGTTCCTGGTCAATTAAAAGGTCGACTAGCAAATAAGGATTTGCTCTTTGCTAGATGGAGTTATACCTCCCTCCCTCCCAAAAGTCACAGGTTTGCAACTTGGGTGCACGTCTGAACTCATTCTTGAACCTAAAGGTCCAGGTTTCTATGGTGGCCAGGGGTACTTTGCACACTTCAAGCTGGTATGTCAGCTGCACCAGTTCCTTGAAATGCTTGATCTGGCCGTAGTAAAATATGCTTTAGTTACATCCTGTTTGGATTAATGTGTTTGGATTTGAAGAGTGCTCAGAAATTTCATTTGGTACAAAGAGCTGTAACCAGAGTGTTAACTAAGGCTGGTAACAAGGATCATACATCCTCCTTGCTTCAACAGCTCCATTGCTGTTTCCAGGCATAATTAAATGTGCTTGTTATGACCTATAAAGTCCTATGTGGCTTAGTTCTAGCCTATCTGACAGGACGTATCTTGATCTATGGATCTTCCTGGGCCCTGAGGTCTTCAGGGGAGGTTATTCTTTTAGTCCCTCCATTTTCATTTTGGTCGGTAGGGACACAAGACATAGCCTTCTCAGTGGCAGCTCTACGCTCTGGAATTCCCTCCCAAGGGAAGCTAGAATGGCCTCATCCTTTCTAGTCTTTTGTTGGCAGGCAAAGACTTTTTTATTCTGACAGAGTTTTAGAAAAGAAGGCTAAGTGTTTTTAAGGGTGTGCTGCATTGTTTTTAAGTGTATGTTCTAATGTTCTTATAGCTTAATTCTACTTTAATCTTTTGTATGTTTGTAACTACATTGTAGTTCATTATATTTTGCAAGTTACCCTGAGTCTCAGTTTTGGAGAGAAGGCAAAGTATAAGTAAAGAAAACAGCAACAGCAGCAGCAATATCTTTACGAGTTCTACTGTTGTAAAACTCAGAATCTGAATCTTTAAAAAAGTAAAACCTACAGGATAATTTGACTAGTTAGTCCTAAAGAAAGAAGCAAGTTCATACTGTGCTAGTGACTGTAAAATACAACACAGTTTTCATTAGCATGCAAAAGTTAGTAATTTTGTCACCTGGGTGACAGATAACCACTAACAAAGCCATAGTATGTGGGTTTGGTTCTTGTGTGCCTTCATATGGGTAGAGGCTCAGATTTTGAGTGGAAATGCCACTGTGCGGTCGCACAGCTAGAAGGGATATCAACATCTGCAGAAGTGGAGCAGCTACTAGAACAGGCATGGATCCTTAAAGATTTCCAACTTCTATGACTGAGTTTCCTGTTTTAATGGTCCAACCAAAGTCTTCATCAGGGTTTTACCTGGAATGGGAAAATGGCTTAAAGTGGTGTCATTGCTCCTAAGTGTCTCTCATGGCCATGGTGTTTGGTGCTCTGGGGAATGGGGACAGTGAAGCAACAGGAATTTTGGTTGATGGCAAAGCTTTGACAAATTTGGATAGAGCCAGTTTTGAGACCTACTCCATGATGCTGATGACTGTGAAGAAAGGATACTTCTCTTCCACCATTTGATACACTCTTAACATTTGTTTTGTTTTACTATACTGAAAGCTGCATGTTTGTTTTAATTTCTTCCCTTCCCTTTCTGTGAATATATTATTTGGCAGCTGACTGTTTGGTTGCTTTTCTGTTCAGCTTGCTTTTATTGAATCTATATTAATCTGCTTGCTTTCTCTCTTGGATAAAATAATTATTATTGTAAATTATGAATTGGTCACACGCTGAGTAACTCAGCCCTTAACAATTTTACATAGATTCATCAAATAGACAAGATAGAAAAAATATCATCATTACTTACAAGGAAAAAAACCTCATATTTCTATAGACTATTATTCCTACTCCTTTAAGGAAAGAGAGGTGCATGGTGTGTTTTGTTACAGACACAGTGGGTTCCAAAGATTTTTTTTGGTCCCAGAGACAGAAAATCAAACAGTGCCCCTCACTGTAGTAAAAATGTGATAATCTAATTATTGATTTGTTTTAGCAGTACTGCCTTCCCTAATCGGCTATGGGAGGCAGTTTGCTGCCTCAGACAGACTAATGTATACCTAAGTTGTTGTATAGTTATCTCTCTCTCTCTCTCTCTCACACACACACACTAATTAAAAATTCTAACTTCTTGGAGCCTGCAGCCCAGAATGTGAGGGAAGGTATTGCTTCTTGGTTGGATGGAAAGAGGAAGATCTTCTGCTCTTGAAGTGTGAAGAAGTAAGTCTTTCAGGCTGCAATAAACATTGGGAGGAGAGCTTTCTCTAGCATGCCCTTCTCAGGGCTGGGATTTTAACAAATTCTGAAACCTAGATCTATCTTGCTGTTGTCTTTATTTGAAAGAGCTTGTTTGTAATGCAAAATCTGAAAAATGAACCTGTGTTTCATTTTGTTCTTGAATTAACTGAAAAAAGAATACATAATGAAACCTGCTCCTTTGCTAGACCAGATGTTTGGTGTGCGCACAAGGGCTTCTGTTATATCAGGTGTGGGTTAAGCCTTTCTTGCCAATTCTTGTCCGTTCAGTCTCACATACATGACCCCTTTTTGCTAGAAGTTGCAAAAGAGACATCATTAACTCCTGTTGGGAATGTAATTAGGGGCCAAGAATTATAATAATTGGTGGCCATTAATTTCTGTCCCGACATACGGCGCAGCATACCAGGAGCAAAAGTGCTCATGTACCTCAGAGGCAGAGGAGTATTTTGATGCACAGAGTCAGTTAACACTGAAGCTGTGTCCATTAATTTAGTTAATGGGGACCAGAAATTCTTTAAAATGGTCTGGAAGCTCCAACTAGCACAGAATTGCATATTTTAGCCGTCGAGCTGGTTTTGACTAGGTGGAATTATATTACATCTTTAGTGCATATTCACTACCAAGCCCAATTCAAAGGGGTGGTGCTTTAAAGCTCTGGGGCTGAAATATTGGAAGAGATGCCTCCTCCCATATCAAACCCACAGTGCTTTGGGGTCATCAGAAGAGGTCCTTCTCTGTGTCCTTCCTATAAGAGTAATGCATTTATCATTGACCAGAGAGAGGAAGTTCTCTTGTGGTGCTTAAGATTATAATTCATTGCCACAGGGGTTTACACACCACCATTGGAGCTCTACAGGAAATTGACTATAGAGTCACACTGGAGGACCTAGACATTCCTAGAGAAAATACTTGTCTAGGCATCTGTTGACCCTCCAGGGCAATTCTGTGGTCAACACCTGCTGGATATTGGCCACAGAGTTGCACTGGAGGACCTAGAGATTCCTAGAGAGCTGTTTACTTAGGTTAAAAAAATCAATTTGCGCTTTGCCACTTTGGGGGTCCTGTGCCCCTAACCCCAGAAAATGTGGAAGGCCCACTGTATTCTTTCCAGGATAAATCAGAAGCCTTTGTACTCGCTCAAGCATTTAAAAACAGCTATAATGTTTATATTTTTACATTTAGATTTGGATTTTTAATGTGGATAGCCCTGTGGTGTAGTGGTTTGAGTTTTGGACTAGGAACCTGGGGGATCTCCTCTTTCATTAGGAGATGTGTGTGTATATGTGAGAGGCAACATAAGTGTGTGTGTGTGAGAGAGAGAAAGTGAACATGCATGCATGCATGCATGTCTGCACTCTTGAGTGGACAGGGAAATGTACATTTCAGATTTTAAAATCTTAATTGATTTTAGGGAAGTGTGTTGGCCACCAACCCTGTGGAACAAGCTTGTCCTCACCATTTGATCATTATCCTGTTACAGTGTATTGTTACATTTTTATTTAAAAAGTATCTATATTCATAGTCAAATTAGTTTTTCAAAAATATTTGGTGAAGAATTATTGACAGACAGAAGTGCAAGGCATTTTTAAAAACTGCATTACCCCTAGAGAAAACAGCATTCTTAGTGCCTGCAATCTGTAGTTTTTATTTTGGCTTTCCCCCCTCCTATACAATAATGTAGGTTGTGTGTGTGTGTGTGTGTGTGTGTTTTTAAACACACTATTTTCCTCTGTCTTTTGGATCTTGTTTGAAAACATGTCTACAGAGGTGTATTTCTGCAGGAATCCTTCTTCTTAAATCCCTGTTCATTGCTTTCCTCCCACCCACCCCCCACAGCTGAAGGAAAAAGATAGTGTCCCTGCTGGTCATGTATTGAAATGGAGATTTCCTGGATTCCCTATAGAATTCTTGCAGACTCCACAAATCCCTTCCTGCAGAGAGATTGTAATTTTCACCTATCTGTACTACAGTAAATGCTTTGTTGTTTGTTGTTTGAGTTTTATACACACAGAGAGAGAGAGAGTCCCTCTCCCTTTTTTCCCTTAGTAGAAAATCTGTTTATTGTGACGTAGAGAGAAGACACTTGAGAGGAAGGGGGCTACTTCCTTCCCACTGCGCATGTGTGTGATAACTGCTTTTGTGGTTTTTTTTATACATGGGCCTTCAGAGAGCTCTGGCATTCCCTCCTCCCATGTTGCTGCAATAATCTCAAATTGTGTTCTCCGGAAGTGCCAAACAAGCAAGCAGACAAGAGGAACAAAATGATCTATAAACAGAAACCATTCCTCAGAGGCTCCACTTTTTAGAAATGTTAATCGTAAAAGTAATTTAAGATAATTCTGGGTTTTTTCTCCTTTCTCCCCATTGCCCTCACAAGGACTGCTGCTGATCTGCATTTCTACACTAATAGCAAACCTCCAGTCATTAACACAATGATTTTTTCCTTCTTGTTGTCTCAGCAGAGCTCTCTGTAAATCAGGCATTGGCAGAGGTTGCTACTGCAGGCGCTGACTGTTGCTGGAGAGGTTTTCCAGGGGTCGTGGAGATAATAGGGCCATCGGCTCCGGCTCCGAAAGCCAACAAACTCTTTACAAATGGGAGAGAATCATTTTCAGCATTGTGGCTTGTGTTTACTGCAATCTGAAAAGCTTATTGATAGCAGCATTCTGACTGATATCAACAGAAAGAATCCAAACAGCATTCATTTGGGTGAAAGTAAAAGAGACCCTTAGGGTGCACAGAGGGCAGGTGAAATCTAAAACCCATGAGATTATGAATACATGATTCATAATTTCACACAAGATTAGGTTAAAGGCTAACCCTGCTCCCATGGTTGGCGGCCCTGTGTTTCAGAGAGAGTTGGTTTCAAACTTTTCCAAAAGTCTTGACTGATCCATGCTCTTTATTTTGTCTCTTAGAACTTGGCAGAAACCACTGAGAATCAATCCCACATATAACTGTGTAGGCCTAACTTTGGTGTTCCTAGCCGAGGAATGGGAAGCATGTAGCCCTCCCAGTATTGTCAGACTTCAGCTCCATCTGTCCTAGCCAGCATAGCCAGTGATAAAAAATTATGAAAGCTATATTTCAGGAACATCGGAAGGGTCATGGTTTCCTTATTCCTGCTCAAACATGTCACATTCAAGTGAGACAAACAGAAAGCTGGGAACTGCCCATTCACAATATATCATTATTGTAGCACTTCTAATGTCTGAAGAATGCATAATCTTCTAAACAAGAAGACCGGTCCAATTATGTTTGGTTTTAGAGGTGGGAAACTGACACTCAGAAAGAGTTATCCAGGCACTAATTAATCTGAAACCTCTTCAGCATACACAGTGTAGCAGTGCACCATCATTGTCCCCTTGCAGAAATCCCTTGTGAGGTTTTATGCAAACACTTGTCTGACAGTACTGACTGGGGTCCAATATTATATATACTCATGTATAAGTCTTGAAATTTTAGTCAAAAAATTAAACCAAAAAACCTGGGTTGACTTAATCCGTGAGTCAATGTAAGTATTTTACCTTAACTTCCATCAAAATATGAACCATCCCCTTTTCTGAATAGATTGGCGAAAGGAAAGAACTTAGTCCATCCTGGGAGAACCTAAAAGAAGCACTGACCCCCTCTACTCTCTCAGCTGCAGCACCACTTCTGGCTTTTTTTGAATTATTAAGCAGGAAAATAGTGGCACTCTTTGGCATCATTTTCCTTTGCTTCATCCTTTACATCCTTTGTTACATGCCCTTAAGTTTTTCCCTTGGTTTATATAAAAATCCATAATTTCGTCCCCAAAACCTGCCCTTGACTTATACATGAAGTCAACTAATGTATAAGTCTTGAAATTGTAGTAAAAAAATTGCTCAAGTCCCATTAAATACAAGTGCATTGTAAAATAGTGTCTCTTATATAAAATGGCAAAATCAGTATTTGCTTTTTGAAATGCATACTTTTTAAAAATATATTTTCAAGCCATAGATGGTTGAATTGGTGGATAAAGAATCCGTGGGTACAGAGGGCTGACCATACGTCAGCCCAAACTCTGGAATAACCTGGTTCTTAATCAAAGGCTGGGACTTAGGCTGGAGTCTAAAGGGTAGCAAACATCACGTTGGCCAGGCAGTAGTCAAGACCAAGCTCTTTAAAGTTCAATCAGGCCTTGATCAATCCTTTGACTTTATACCTTTTTCCAGTTTCATATTGCTTTATGTTGTGTGTTCTTCCATGAGTCAAATGGCTCATGAGCCAGAGCACATATAGATCCAGGTAACTCAGTAGGCTAGGTCCCAGCCTCAGGCCATAAGGTTCCAAAGTTCAAGCCCTAAACTGCATGACGCCAAGTTTGCAAGTGAATTCTTCACTATTTTGTTTGTGGCCACAAACATTCCCCTCCTAGAATAAATTATTTCTGCAAGGCTTGTGTTGGAGACTGTATATGTCTACGGAAACTAAAGATGACTGTGTCCTTAGCCAACTGTTGCAGTTAAATTTCTTTGGTGACTAAAACAGCAGGTTGACATGTCACTACAGAGCTCCCACATGAAAGGCTTGCCTTGGTGAATTAGCATGGAATCCAGGTGCTTGGCTGGGAAGCTAAACAGTCTAGAAGAATTTCTGTAACAATACTGAGTCATCAGAGCTTTGGTTGGTGAGGTGTGTGTATATGTGTGGTTTTTAATGGTATTTATTTTAAGTATCTACTAGTAAAGCTGTTGTACTTGATTCAAACATTGGTCGTTAATGTATAAATTGTCTGTCTTCTCCAGCAAAGAGTGTGTTTATACAGTGAGCAAAGCTGTGTGTTCCCCACCTGTTGCAGGAAACCTGATTTAGTTCTAGCACCTTGTTTCTTATTTGTTAGAGGTATGCAAGAGGAATTACACATATTGACAAACACACCTGTTCTTCGTAGTACTCAAAATAATGGAATAGTGTTCCAAACAGTCAATATTTCATTTGTACAGAGTTTGGGCTACTTATTGAAACAGAAGAAACCTGGAGATCCCAAGATACCTCATAAAATATAATAAAATAATAATGAAAATGGCAAGGAGGCCTCTCTTCCTCAACATTAATACAGTTGTCCCTTCTAATTTGTGGGCTTGGGAGTCCACGGTCTTGCTTTTAACGTGGCAGCAAGGTGAGGAAGGATTAAAATGGCGTGTGTGCCCATGGTGCACACGCACGCAGCCGCACACAGGAGCACATGACCATTATAAACAGTGGGCTTTGAATATCTGCATATTCCCATTTTCACAGGGCGGGTGTGTCCGAAACAGTTCCCCTGCAAAAATGGAGGGACGACTGTGTTCTTTCCCCCCGTCTGTCTGTCTTTCTTTCTTTCTTTCTTTCTTTTTTTTGCTACTACTTTTGTGTGGCCTAAAGAAACTTAACCTGATACCAATAATGTTTCTATTTCTCACTGATTTTATTGGCAGTTATTGGAGCTTATGTCCAATAAGAGATGTAACATTTCCAGAAATCTGAAGCCATGGTGAAGGGAGAACATATTTTCTGTCTTTTTTATATGGCATTTTGACAGCATTGATCCTAATCAGCTGTGTTCTGTCAACACTAATGAAAGGTGGCAAAGAAGGAACAGTTTGGTCAATCCTTACACTTACAGTGGCATCACAAGGGATGTGTGAGAGGTGTGCCCTGCACCAAGTGACACCATAGAAAAGAGGTGAAACCCAGTTGGGACCTTCTGTTCTCCCACTGCACCCCTCCTGGCTTGGCAGCGGTGGCAGACAAAGGGAAGGCCAAGCACATCTCCTGGCACCTCCCATACACGCTGGGTGACACAATGAATAGGGATGCCACTGTTCCCTTCCCTCCAGAAACCTCTCCTGTGATGTTTGTTGTGTGCTTTCAAGTTATTTTTGACTTACGGTAACCCTAAGGCTAACTTGTTGTGGGGTTTTCTTGGCAAGATTTGTTTAGAAGGGGTTTACCATTGCCTTCTTCTGGGGCTGAGAGTGTGTGATTTGCCTGAGATCACCCGGTGGGTTTCCGTAAATGAATGGGGATTTGAACCCTGGTCTCCAAAGTCCTAATCCAATGCTCAAATCACTACATCACACTGGCTCTAGGAGTCCTGTGCAAGCTCCTGCCATTGGCATTACATGTTAGCCAAGTTGCAGGGATTGGCTTCTTGTGGATCTAGTCCTGGCTCTTGGTTAAAGAACTGGGTGTTCTAGGCAAGACAATTCTAGATATAGTTATAGGTTTTAATTTCTCTCTGTTTTTGTGGTTCTTTATTTTCCTTTAAGACATTTTGCAATCTAACTTTTATTATAAATGCACATGACAGAATTAGTGGTGGTGGGAGGGAGGTTAAAGGAGAATCAATCCTATTTTCCTACAGAAAAACAACACCAAAGAAAAAGTATATTGAACCTTCTCCTTTCTCCCACTCATTTTTGGCACTGGAGCCCTGCCGGGAACAAAAAAACACCTGGGGGAATATACTACAGTGCTAACCAAGTGTGATAAAAGGGTTATGTGCCCTGTACCTATATGTCTCCATTGTTTTAAAAACTGGGTGCATACTCTCACACATCAACACACACTTAAGTTATAAAGGATTTAGGCTGACTTGGCCTTAAATTAAATGGGTCACTCACTGTTACATCTAATACAGCCGCAAAAAAGACTCTGCAGATAACTCCTGCCTTCCCTGCCCCCTGTGCCCCTCAGTATTAGCTTATGAAAGCCACTTGCCTTTCAAAAATATTTTAAATATACTAAAATTATTCTTAGCCCTCCAGCCCATCGTTGTAATTTGCAGACTAGAATAACTTATTAGTCATGGATTTCAGTTCTGCCAGTTAAAAATAACTGCTGCGATGAAGTATTAACTTTGAGGGGAAATCCTAACATTTTGTTGAAAGAGAAATAAATGCTTTGCTGCTGTTGTTGTTGGATTGTAGACACTGTCATGTTTCAGATTGCATGTAGAAGGGAACTTCTTGAAAGGGTTATAAAAATGTCAGAGCTTGGTTCATTTAACACATGCACACACATTAACAGAATAGTAGCCATAACTAATGGGAACCTAGTCACATGAACTCCTCATCTCATCTCAGTGCAGTTGGGGTTTGGCTGTCAAATGTCTTAGTCAAAAATGGGTTGAGAATGATGGATTTCTATAGATGTTTGTATTTGCTTCTTATTAGTGAAATGAGTACTGTAGGGTACCGTAGTATCTATTACAGTGGCATAGTTTTATTGCTTAGGACTGTGTTTGATCAATCTCCAGATTGATGCAAGATTCCAAAACAGTATGAACATTTTCAAATGTATCTTATGAAAGGTCTAATGAAATCTAATTATCTTTTAAATGTTGAATTTGACAGGATAGATTGCTTATACGTTTTAAGCTATGTTATGGTGGGATCTGTAGGAGCATTTGTATTTCAGTTTTATAAGTAGGGTTGTCAGGTGTCCATTATTATAGGAAATGTTCCCCTATTTGAGATTGGAAAGCTTTTCCTTTTATACAGACTGAATAAGATCCCATATTTGGGGATGTAGGCTCTAGAAATGTCTACATCATGTAATTTATGAATGTGGACAATATGTTAATTTCACAGAGGAAACACATGGCTAAGTTAACTGAAATCAGTACTTTAATTTGGTGTTTTGGTAGAATGCAAACTTCTTATTAGCTACAGTACTTCCTGGTTGTCAATCCAGCATGTAATGTGTTTTGACTGTCCCTTACTGATATTTTGAAAACCTGGCAACTAGGGTTGCTAGATTTCAGAGCTCTAGACCTGAATCTCCAGTTTTCATAATTTGTGTCTAGGCAGAAGACAAAGGTAGAAATTCTCTAGTTTTAGGGATCTTGTCTCTGGCAAGAGGAAAGGGCTATGTGTAAATCTCCAGTACAGTTAGCAGAGCAGCAGCTTGCTGTAAATTTGCAAGGTTTCATTGATTTATTGCTGCAACTTGCAAAGACTGGTGGGGAGTGTCTTATGTATTTACTTAGCTTTCTCTTTCCATCCCAGTCATTGTGACATCAGGGTTCACTCTTCTGTGCAGCAACCTTCTAGCTCGAAGCAAGGAGGCTACATTTGATGTTCCTTAGCCCATCTCCTCCTAAGTAGGTGAAAAGGAATAATCCCCGCTATTGGTTTTGCTCAACCTCTTTAGCTAAGATTGCTCTCTTAATTCCCAGACAAAAAAGTGTGTGTGTGTGTGTGTGTGACAAGGTGTGAGCAACAGTGGTTAGATATTTAATGCACAACACATCATCACCAGTGGCAATCCCTCCTAAAATGAGGATGCTGTAGACCAGTTAAGAGGTTTTGTTTTTCTTTCAGTACCTACAGTAGAACAATTTACCAACTAAGATTCAGCAACTATGGGCTTGTTTCTCTGTGTTGTGTGTGTTGTGTGGTGTGCCTTAAAAACATTTCTGACTTATCAAAATCTTGAACATAGAAGCTAGAACACATTCAAAAACGTTATTATATATAATTACAAGCGCCAGAATCCTAATTGCACAAAAATGGAAAACAAAGGAGATACCAACAATTGAAGAATGGTTACTTAAATCCCTAGACAACATAGAAATGGATAGATTAATGAAGATAATGGACAAGACCTCTAGGGATGAAACAGACAAAGATTGGGAAAAATTACGGAAATACTGTAAAAAACTATGATATGGGTTATTATACAAAAACAAGCAAACAAACAAAAAACCAACCCAAGTTTGGTCCAATAAATGATGAAAGAGTGCAAAGACTAAAGTCAAGAAACAAATAGATGATTTTTATTTTTGGGAACTGTTAAACATCTTTTATTTGCAAACTGGAAACCAAGTAACAACCCCGGAAGTTCAAATATTCATTCTGACTAGTTATAACTATGTATTCAATAACGGTGATGAAGAAGAAATATTCATTGTATATACCGGTATCATTATTGTAATGTAGAAACTAATAAAAACTTAAAATAAAAAAAAAACATTTCTGACTTATGGTGACCCAAAGGCGACTACATAATGGGTTTTTCTTGGCAAGATTTGTTCAAAGGAGGTTTGCCATGGTCTTCCCCTGAGGCTGAGAGCATATGACTTGTCCAAGGTCACACAGTGAGTTTAATGGCTGAGCAGTGATTGAACCTTGGTCTCCAGAGTTGTAGTCCAACACTCAAAACTCTATGTCATGCTGGTTCTCTGTTGCTGTATAATAAATAGAGGTGCAAAGCAGTCATTCCAGCAATCTTGATTTCACTTTTAGCCCATGATATAATAATAATAATAATAATAATAATAATAATTTATTTATATCTCACCCTTTGGGGACCCAATCAGGGCGGCTTACAACAATAAAACCATACAATATATCCCAAAACATAATCCCTCCCCCCCCTTAAAACAGTATTAAATCAAATGAAAATTAAAACTACAAATTCAAACAGTTAAAAAAATAAAAAAAACTTTGCAAGCATAAGATTGGCCCAAGGCAATGTTCTTCATCCATCCGTAGATGGGGCCACGCGAAAATCATTGGGGGTGGGAGTACCCAAGGCAGGGATAATTAATCTGGAAAGGCCTGCCGGAAGAGATCCTTCTTGATAGCCTTTTTAAAAGCTGTCTAACGATGTGAACTGATTATAGACTGTGTGTATGTATGTATTAAAATATTTCTGTCCTACCTGATTCTTGAAGATCTCTGGGATCTTCGGCAGCACATAAAGTAAAACTGGAACGATACAGAGAAGATTAGCATGGCCCCTGCATAAGAAATAAAACCAACTTAGGGTAATAAATATCAATAATTTTAAAAGATAGTAAACTTTTCACTTTTTTAGGAGGGGCGAACTTTCTAAATCAGGTGGCACAGTAACTCTCTGATTACACAGTAATTCAATGTGGCAGTTGAGAAGTAAGTTTCTTTTCATATTTTTGCTGCCATGCCGTGTGGAGTGCCTTACATAATTAGAGGCCTTCAGCTGTGGGAAGCGTATGTTGCTTTCTATCCACAGTCACCAATTCCTTCCCTCCTCCTCATGAAGGGCAGCAGGGAGAGAAGCAATACTCCCTACATTCGTGTCTGTGGAATTGCTGATAACTTAGCAGACAGTAGTTAGTCTGCATCTCCAGTTTGATGTATTCCAGTCTGCCAGTTGCACAACTCTCTTGCTTTTCTGCTAGTAATGAGGCAGTGGCACCGGAACAAAACCAAGCAGACGTTTTACATCTGTTGATTTATTTGTTGACTTGCAAAGCAACTTAGCACAATAAAAACAGAACAACACAGGTGTTGATAAAGCTAATTGTTGGAGCAGAGCAATATTAACAACTGTACTACACATTGTGCAGTTAACTGTGCTTATAGGTAGAGGGCTGAGAATCATTTATAGGCATAGTTGGTGAAGGGGATCCAGAACTCCTTGACCTTTTGTCAGCTCTTGGCCATTCTATTGTCCTTGACTGTATCTCGGTCTCTTGTCATGCAGTACATGTCCAGAGCGGCTTACAACTTTAAAATATATATTCATATCCCACAATCCTACCCACCCTTAAAATACAATTAAATAATGACTGTTTAAAACACATTTAAAATAATAACACAAAGAACAAAGACCCCATCACAGCTTCTTCTTAGGGTCCCCTGTAAGTTGGAAACAACTTGAAGGCATACAACCACCAACACACTGGACATGCATAACCCTGAATAGGATGCCACCAAGCTTATGCAACCTCTGGAAAAAATGTAATGTTATTTAGTTATTTAATCTACTGATTTCATTGAAGATGCTTATTTATATCTTTTTATTTATTAATGGTTTATATTTACTATTAATTTATTCATTATTAATATTTCACATCGTTGTTGCATTTTATTGTTGTTGTTGTTGTTATTGGTAATACTATTATTTTGTGCTTGGTGTAATATCAACTTCCCATTACTATCAAAGCTGAAAATTGTATATATCCAACAAAGAACTTTGCATATACAGTATTGGTGAACAATAAAAAGAAGGGGGAAAAAACAGAAACAAATAATCATCTATATGTAGATGCCAAGCTCCTGTTTGTGCTGCAGGAAGGTTAAAACCTGCAGGGAACACTGCCTTCCTCTTCCACATATTTGCTAAAATCTAGAAGCAAGAAACATAAACTGGGTTATCCCCATTTGGAGTCATTGGGGCTCAGGCTGCTCCCGTATGCCAGGCTGAACATTATGCGTTTTTCAGTCTCAGTCTTAAAATGATGTTCCCCTCCTGGCTTCCAGAGGCAGTTCATGGCTATATGTTAATTACAGTGCTGCCTGTTGGCAATCATAGGTGATATTTACCTATGTAACAAGCTGTTAGCTTTCAAGAGATGATACTCTTGGGCTCTGCTTACTATCTGTGCGAGGGGGAAAAATGTGCTTGAATAGTGCCCTTATGTGCCTGAATATCCAGTGCGTTGTCTTACAGGAAAATGTCTGGGTTTTAACATAACACTGTGCTCTAATTGTAACCTCTGATTATGCTGACATGGAAATAAGGATTATCCTTCAGTGTTATTCAAAATGGGAAGCATAAACATACGTATCCAGTCCCAAAATTGTGTGCTTTCTAAGAGGTATGGAAATACTAATTTCAGAGACAGCAATTTCCAGCATTTCTTTATTTACAGTGTAGTACAATTGTCCCTCCCCATTTGCAGCTTTGACTTTTGCGTAATTTATTATTTGCGGTTTTGATTAATATATTCTCTTTAGGAATCTCTTTAAGTCCTTCAGTGCAATTCTGCTGGAAGCTGACCATACAGTTGTGCTGCAGAACCTAGACATTCCTAGAGAAAACACTTCTCTAGGCATTTGTAGGTCCTCCAGCATGATTCTATGATAAATTTCTGGCAGATATTGACCATAGTGTTGCACTGGAGGACCTGGAGATTCCTAGAGAGGTAAAAGGAATAGTGATTTGTTTTGTTTTTGCTGTTTTTCCGCATTCACGGGGGTCCTTCACCCCAACCCCAGCAAATGTGGAAGGGCAGTAGTTACATACTGCTCAGTAACAAAACTTCTTGACTCCATGGGTACGTGTTGCATATGTTTCCTGCTCTCTTGGTCGTGGGGTGGGGGAAACTATAGTACACTGGCAGAGTAGATATTTTATATGCTGAAGAACTCAGGCTCAGTTGTTGGTGGGTTTAATGCCTTCAAGTCATTTCTGACTTGAAATGACCCTAAGGTGAAACTGTTATAGGGTTCACTTGGCAAAATTTGTTAAGAGGAAATTTGCCATTGCCTTCCTCTGAGTCTGAGGGAGTGAGACTTGTCCAGGGCCATTCAATGGGTGAGCTCAGTGGGTTTCTGTGTCTGACTGAGGATTTGAATTCTGGACTGCCAGATTCCTTGTAGGTCGGAAGCCTGTTTTACACAGGCATAAAGGCCGTTACACAACTAGCGGCACTTTCTCAGAGGTGGCAAAAGGGAAAGCCAGAGAGGCATCTTTTTCAGGGTTGTGCAAGTCCAGTGTGGTGGTTGCTATGTGTCTTCAAGTTGCTTCTGACTTACAGCGATCCAAAAAAGAAACTATCATGGGGTTTTCTTGGCAAGATTTCCTCAGAGAGGGTTTGCCGCTGCCTTTCTGTGAATCTGAGAAAAATGAGACTTGCCCAAGGTCACTCAGTGGGTTTCTGCAGCTGAGCGGAGATTTGAATCCTGGTTTCCCAGAGTCCTAATGCAACACTAAAACCAGTATACAAACAGCTCAAGTTTGTGGTTTGTGTTGCTGATGTGTGCCTTAAATCTTTTCCAACATACAGTAACTGTAAGGGTTTTGATTTGTTTTTGGGGGGCAAGATTTGTTCAGAAGGGTATGTGACTTGCCTAAGGTTACCCAGTGGGTTCTTAAAAATTCTGGTGGTAAGTGATGGAAAAGATCTCTGGTTTACCTGAAACCACTGCTGCCAGTCAGAATAAACCTGAATGGCCTAGGTCAGTGATGGGCAACCTTTTGAGCTTGGTGTGTCAAACTTCACCAAAAAACTTAGCATAACTTGGGTGGTGTGTCACTTTGAGGAAAAAAACATTATTTCACACTGGGAGAAGGAGGGACTGGCCTAAATACCTCGGCCTGGGCCTGGGCCTCTTCCTGGCCCTGCGCTGGTGGTGCTGCTGTGCCTGAAGTCCCAGAACTAGACGCTCTGTGCCGGACTTCTGTTGTTTTGGCCTACAGACCTCCGGCCCAGAGTCTCTAATAGGGGAGGATGAAACATTTGCGACTAGAGTCTTAGAGTTAGTCTAACTCTAAGACTCTAGTCACAAATGTTTCATCCTCAGGAGCAGCAAATGTTTCATCCTCGGCTACTGCACGCGTGTCATAGGTTCACCATCACTGGTCTAGGTGGTCAAATAATCCAACTTGATATAAGCAAGTTTCCTCCATCCTGTCCTCCTATGAGGAGCTGTTCCTGCTTACAATGTAGAACAAGGGTGGGCAAGTAGAGTGGGTCCAGGGATCAGTTAATTTTTCTCCAGGATCCTTGGGACCCCATCAAATCCCAGCCACCCCCATACCCATAACGTCCGCTTCTACTTTTGCAAAACTGGTCTTTTTGTTGTTAATGGTGGAGGGGTGGGCTACAACTGATACAAAAGGGCGAATTGCCATTTCTGCACACATAGAGCCCTACAGCTGCATTTTGCCCACTTGAAATGTAAAGCAAGCTCCTGACAGATGCTTCTGTCTCTAAACCCTCTTATAGCTTTAGGGTCCTTATTAATGTTTCCACATTGTTGACAACACTACTTTCGCTGCATCTGCTCTGAGGAACTCGGAGCCACCTTTAACATTTGCTAGCTGGAATAGAAAGGCTGAAAATAAATATCAGAAGACACTTTCTGTTGAAGGATCTTACAGCAGAACGTTCTTTGGGACCCATATTACCTCGTGATGGTTACTTTTGAAAGCTTGTTGAGAGTAAGAGATCTTGTTTGTTTTCATCAGGACCTCTAGTGAATCCTCAAGTGTTAGATATTCTGCAGCACTGGCTAAAATGTCCACAGTGCTATACTTTGAAAAGCTCTAATTATAATGGATAGCTCTTGGTATCTCGTTGACTCTCTGAAATGTCATGTGCATTTTAAAAAAGAAACACAGTGTTATGGAAGCTCCAGGATCTCACTTCTGTTGCAGTTTGTGTCACTAGGAGGCGTTTCCTTGTTTCATGTTGCCTTTTCCTGGTTTCACAAGCATGTAGTGTGTGTGTGTGTGTGTGTGTGTCAGTTCTAAAAATAGACTTAACATTGAATGTTATCGCATAATAAATGGAGTTGGAACTACTGTTGGCAGTACGCATCCCCTTGCTTTGAGCAGAAAGAGGATCTGCAAAAGAAACTGTAGCTCAGCTCCTAATATTATTACAATCAATTCAGTGTGCATTTGCACAGCTGTTACTGAAACATTTAAACATTCCTATTGCCAAAAATATGTTCTCTTCTCTTCCAATAAATTTTATAAAGAAGAGAAATAACATTTGATGCAGAAAGAAAATTGAGAGCATAAGGAACTTCTTTTCTTTCTTAGAATCTGGGCTACACTCAACAAGCATTTTTGTACTCCCCCCCCCCCCCAACAGCCTTCATTTAATTTCTTCCAAATTTAGCAAACTGTCATTTGGAAAATAGGAGCCCCATTCTTGGCTTCATCTCCCTGCATCAAGATTTTGGCTAGTTGCCTGACACTTCTTACTCACAAGTAGTTTCAGAATTGTAGTGCTAGATTCTGTTCCCTGAGACTTTCTAATACTTTGAAGTGAAAAGTAGTGAACCTGAGCATATAATATTCCTTCCTTCCTGCAGTCTTAAAATATTTTAATAGAAATAGCATTTAATAATAATAATAATAATAATAATAATAATAATGCTTATTTATATCCCGCCCCTCTGCTGAGCAATCGGGGCGGCTTACAACATTAAAATTTCCATACATATATATTAATACAATTTAAATAGAACATAAAAATCCCAGTTCCCACCCGTCCTTTAAGAAGTAAGGGTTCTTATTCTAGGCCCAAAACAAAATAACATAATTTAAGACCAGGAAGGAATAAAAAGATGTTGGATGCAATACACAGAAGAATTATGCAAAAGAAATGACAAAATGAAGGACACATGGAATGAAAAGCCATATGAAGATGGACCCAAATTCTAAAAAGTGAGGTGGAAATTGCAATAAGAGAAACAGCGAAAAATAAATCAGCAAGAACAGATGATATTCCAATTGAACTGCTGCAATCTACATTGATAGAGTCAACTCTAGTGCTAACCAACATATGTCAACAGATATGGAAAACAAAATGCTGGCCAACAGATTGGAAGCGATCAATATACATCTCCATCCACAAAAAGGGAGACACAAGAGACTGCAGCAACTATAGAACCATATCACTGATCTCCCATGCAAACAAAATCATGCTCAAAATTCTGCAACGTCGACTCCAACCACACATGGAGAGAGAAATCCCAGAGGCCCAAGCAGGGTTCAGGAAAGAAAGAGGCATGATAGACCACATTGCAGACATATGATAGCTAATGGAGTGCATCAGGGAATTCCAAAAGAAAATCAGCAAGTGCTTTATAGACTATAACAAAGCCTTTGACTGCATAGATCATGAAAGGCTATGGAATGCCCTTAAAGACATGGGAGTACCAACACATCTGATGAAAAATCTGTACCCAGGACAAGAGACTATTGTCAGAACAGTATATGAAGAAACAGAATAATTCCCAGTTGGCAAAGGAGTCAGACAAGGCTGCTTCCTTTCACCCTATCTGTTCAACTTGTATGCAGGACATATTATAAGAAAAGCAGGCTTGGAGACAGAAGAAGGAGGGGTGAAAATAGGAGGAAGGAATATCTAAGATATGCAGATGACACCATAGTACTAAGCAGAAAACCTCACAGACTTGGAACACTTACTAAGGAAGATCAAAGAAGAAAGTGCAAAGGCAGGCTTAATGTTGAACATAAAGAAAACAAAAATAATGACCACTGAGGACCTTCACAAGTTCAACCTAGACAATGAAGAAATAGAAATAGTAAAAGAATTCCCATATCTGGGATCAAACATTGATAGAAATGGGGACTGCAGTCAGGAAATCAGAAGAAGAATAAGAGTGGGGAGGGTGGCTATGAAAGAGCTAGAAAAGATTATAAAATGCAAAGATAGACAACTCAACACAAAAATCAGAATCGTACAAGCCATCATATTCCCTATTACCATGGATGGATGTGAAAGCTGGACAGTTCAGAAAGAGGATAGGAAGAAAATCAATGCATTTGAGAGAATGTGGGGCTGGAGAAGAGTGCTGAGGATCCCATGGACAGCCAAAAGGACAAAAAAATGGGTCCTAGAGCAGATCAAGACGGAAATCTCCCTGGAAGCCAAGGTGACCAAACTGCGGCTGTTGAACTTTGGACACATTAAGAGAAGGGAGGAAGGACTCTTTGGGGAAAAAAACCCAATAATGCTAGGGAAGGTGGAGGGAAGTAGGAAGAGAGGAAGGCCACATTCCAGATGGATGGACTCTGTTAAGGAGGTCACCATGGGTATTAAAGGGTTGCAGGCATTAAGCAGAGCAGGGGAGGACAGAGGGTCTTGGAGATGTCTCATCCATAGGGTCACCATGAGTCAAGAGTGAATTGAGAGCAGTTAACAACAACAATAATCACTCTCCCCCCATGACATGGACACTTGTAGACATTTGTGAGACAGCTTTCCCAGACGCTTGTATTCAAGAACATGTACAAAGCGTGAGTAAGCAGAGTTGTACTTTTGTCCATATGAGTAATGCAACAAATTCTCCTGGGGTGATGATATCAGAAATATTTGCTTATGGCAGCAAGACAGCATCAGATGTATGAAGTCTCAAAACGGGAACAGTAGAGGGTATATGAAAGAGCTGTACACAGATTAGCTGCTGTGCCTATAAAATGATGTATGGGGTGGAGGGTTAAATAACTTTACATTAATAGCTATATAAATAATACCTCTATTATTGTCACGTCTTTAATCTGCTAAAAGAAAGCAGTTTGTCAATTAAAAACAATTAAAAAGCGATGTAAGCATAACGTAGGCCGGGCCTTGAAATGCAACTGAATGAAGGAAGAAAAATATATCTTTTGTCTGGTTTATGTTTATCTGTTAAGAAGCATATCTGTTGCATGCATTCAACACATGTTTCTCTGACTTGATGCGAGTTGTATTTTTTTGTGTATGTGTGTATACATGGCCATATTGTCATTTTACATTTGCTGCCATATTTAAATCACAGCTCTCTTTAAAAATACTTGGTTGCCTTTTCAAACAGAATTTGGGGGGGGGGGCTGTAGAGGGTCAGTGGCTGTTCTTTGCCCACCTTATGGCCTACGGACAGACACCTCTAAATGACATCTTTGACTTTCCACCTGGGCATTGCCACCCCTCCATCAGCTATCCAACTAGAGTTGCCAGATTTTAGGGCCTGGTTCTTACTGTCCTGTTTATGTAGGTCATCCCCAAGTAGGAGGCAAGGAAGCTAATTCTCCAGGTTTGGTGGCTCAGTCTCAGGCAAGAGAAAATGTCTGTTTCTAAGTCTCCAACCCATCTAAAATAACAGCCAGCTTGCTATCATTTGGAAAACTGAATGGGTTTGTTACTACCACCTACCAAGACTTTTCAGGAGAAGCTTTCTTTGCTAGCTTTCCCCTTACCTCCCAGTGATTGTGCCAAGGCTCACCCTCCATTCTGCTGTGCATCTGTCTAGAAGCAAGTAGGCTAGATTAAGTGTTCCTCATCCCATCTCCCTAATAATCCTCTCATTTCACCTTGATCTGGGAACAGACCTTTTAGGTAAGATTTTTGTCTTAATTCCCAAATAGGATAATACGTTCTGTCTGTGTGTGTTTGAATGACAAGCTGTGAGCAGCTGTGGTTGCTAATGAATGCATGATGCCCAATTACATCATCAGGGGCCATCTCAGGTTTTGAACCGGAAACCTCAGGGCATGGGGACAATCTTGAATTGGCAAACCAATTGCTGTAGATAAATACCAACTAATTTGTTTGTCAGAGAACCGAACCCACTTCACATGTGTAAGTGCACAAATGACCACCTGAGGGACCACTGTTACAGGTAAGCCACCTTGATTGGGATATGCAATAAAACTGTGCATGGGACTTTAATAGCAAGTACATTTAATTCCTATTCCAGCCCTCGCTATTAGCAGGCTACTCTTATTAGCGTTCCAACCACTCCATCTAACTTTGTGGCAGGAAGCAGAACAGGGAAGGAACGCTGAACAACAGAAGAGTTGCCAAGTTTTCCTTGGGTTCTGATGCAATGCTGGGTAACAGTCAAAGATTCGATTTGAGCCATTCTATTTCCTGGCTATGAAAACGTGTGGCAAAGCTGTTGTCAGGGAGTTTTGTGTTGGGGGCTGTCTGTGTCGTTTGTTTGCACTGTCTTAGCCATATACTGTAGATATTTAAAATTTGAGGAACATTTTAGTGATTTAAAAAAAAAACACCATCCTGACAGTGCTTATAGTTTTCTAATTTATAATTAGTGGTAATTTTGCTTTAAAACAAGTGGACTGTTCATCATGGTCCAAAACACACTGCAGAAATAATCCAGTTTGAGACCCCCTGAACTGCCCTGGCTCAATGCTGGGGAATTCTGGGAACTGTAGTTTTGTGAGACATTTAGCCTTTCTGTCAAAGAGCCCTGGTGCCACAATAAACTACAATTCCCAGTATTCCTTAGCACTCAGCCAGGGCTGTTAAAGCAGTCTCACCGGATAATTTCTGGAGTGTGTTTTGGACCCTTGTTTCAGTTCCCTAAAAGGAACTTTACGTGCCTTCCAGCCATTCCTGGTATGGATTTGAGGGGGAAGAATATGTGTGGCTAATACAGATCAAGATGGGTGAAAGTTGGGCCAGCTTGCCCAACCCCTGATTTAAGCAGGCCATGTGCCGGATTTCGAGCAATTTAAAATGTGTGCTGTGGTTTAAAGTGAGGTCTTTAGTTCATGCGTCTTTTTCTTACTAGCCTGAAATGTCGACAGCTTACAGTATATTAAAATAGCAATCATAGAGTTAGGAATGGTGTCTATAAGCCTCATTTATAGAATTACTTCAGTAAAGGATTTTAGAGAAAAATAACACTACAGTATTTTGCAATTGGATTATAATTGTGTGAAGGTACATGTTTACACTTTTTGAAACTCTGTGGACCTTTTATTATGTATACAGAGCTAGGAAATAAGCAAGTTGGTTTGCACAATACTGTTGATGTAAAGTACTGTACTTGGAGGTTAGTCCTCTGTAAAAAAATGTGCTGACATAAAACAGGAAGTACAGTAGCATGAGTCAGTTGTTCTTGTGTTTTCTCTTGTTTTCTGCTCCTTACATATCTGAAATAAGTAATAATCTTGAATCTCTAGCTAATTGCTACTGAGCTTGACGTTCTCCAAACAGAAAGTATATCCATGCTAAAATTTGACTGGTAGTTAAATGGTAGCATTACCTCTGGAACTGCCTTTCCCAGAGATGGGAGATACTTTGTTGCAAATAACAATTGAGTTGTAATTAATTCCCTTTTCTGTAATAACTAGACATCTAAATTTCCTGCTAAGTGTAACACATACGGTAGTAGGGTAAATCCTTTTGCACTGCAACTGTTTTGCTTAGTTTTTATAGGTACAGAGATTCGTGTGGCTTATGACTTAGGTATATTTGGTACCACAGGACAGCTATTTGTAGTGTTCTGGTGTGTGTTTATGTTTTTAAGTTACTAAGAGCCAGTATGGTGTTACGGTTTCCCCACGGAGCCAAGGAAACTGATTCGGTGATTCTTCTGTTTCCGATGTGTGCCTAGTGCCAGTTCTCCCCAAGAGTTATTTCAGTAAGTTTTTCAGTTCTTTCAGGAATAACCTATATTGGTGGTAAATGATGTGACAAATGACACACAGCACATAACCATCTCAGTCCCTTTGCTGATGGAGTCCAGCGTCCCTCTCACAGCCAGGGATAGACATGTTCCCCCAAAACTACTTCTGCCCAGAGTATTCCTGGCCAACAGTCAGATTCCTCATTGCTGGCTATATGGGTCACCTGGGTTCAGGTGTCACTGTCCCCCAGGGTGAGGCTGATGGAAGAAATTGCTACTTGAGGTTTATATAGCCCAAACATGATTCATCACTCCTCCCCAATTATCAGTGAAAAGTATGCAAGCAGGTTAGCAACAGACGAAAATTCACCCCACCTTTCTGTTCTTAGCTTTCCTATCTTTTACAAAAAGTATCAAACAAGATCATTACAGCAAAATGTTCTCTTTACACTGGGCAACTGTTAATGTTTGGCCATGATGCTAACAAGTACTCCGAAACCCATCTGCCTGGTGGAAGAGGCCCAATTCAGTGGTAAATTTCCTCTGAACAAATCGTGTCAAGCAAAACCCATGACCATAAGCAGAAAACAACTTTCATGCACGCAAGAAATAGTTACTATTTTATGTACTTTTGGAAAAACAAGAAAGTAAATAATTGCTTTTAAAGAAATTACTGTGGCTTTCAATTGTAATGGTAACTGTTTTTAATAGTAACTTTCAAAATTCTGACTCCATTCTACAATAGCATTTGCTTTTGTCCAAGACTTAATTATTTCTTTGGTTGTGTGTGCATGTACCTTCAAGTTGCATGTCAACCTATGGTGTCCCCATGAATTTCATGGGGTTTTCTTAGGCAAGGAATACTCAAAGGTGGTTTTCCCATTTCCTGCCACTGCACTTTATCCTGGTACTTGTTGGCAATTTCCCATCCAAATACTATCCAGAGCTTGCCCTGCTTAGCTTCCAAGATCAGATAGCACCTGGTGCCTTTAAGTTACTAGGTCTTATTCCTCACAACATATAAATACATTTTAAGCATTTTGATTTAATGTATACACTAAAATTATACATGATTTGCAGCATGAGCCATGAAGAGATTCCCAAGGGCTGGTTAGGTATTTTGCTGTTCTCCTGCAGTTGTTAGAAATGTGTATTGTTCAGGGACTGGAGGATATCAAGGTCCTTGCTTTGCTGTCACCACAAGAATACAAATTTGTGATTTGATCTGTTACTGTTATGCTTTCTGTTAGATGATTTTAAAGATGTTTTAGAATTTGGAAGCTGTATCAAACAGCTGCAGCTTTTTCATACAAGCAAAGCACCCTATTGTGTTTGTCTTCCTGAAGGTCAGGTATTGTCGCTACATCAAAACTAACACTGCTAGGAATACCTGATTTTGGAATACCACCTTTAACCCCAAGAAGCTTCTAGGTACATTTCAGTCATTAATTAGCCAAGCTTTGCTGTTCTCCTGGGAGGCCATCAAGTATATTCTGATTGGTAAACAGAGTCAAGGAAAGGTGAAATGTCTTCTCCAAGGGCGTAAGCTGAACAGAAGAGCCAGAAATATAACTCAAGAGTCCTTTCACTCAGTCCTCCTGTCCTTTTGGGAAAGACTTCTTCCCAGATCTGGAATCTGCTTCTCCCCTGAGTGTGTTGCAACCATGTACTATCTGTGCCCACTGTGCCACCCCATGGCTATCCATGTCCTAGTCCTAGTACATCACAGTAGGTCAGTCTCTGGAACGTCTTCCTCACTGAAATCCATTAGGCTCCTTCTTTGTGTGTCTTCTTTGTGTGTCTCTTCCAAGGACTGTAGGCACACTTCTTTCAGTGATTGTCAACACCTAGTTTTATTTCTGCTTGGTTTAGTATATAACGTCTTTTAGCCTTTCTGCTATTAGAGGATTATTGTTTTTTTAGTATTGCTCATATCTATCATCTTCATTGTTGCTTTTAGCAATTACCTGTTAGCCGTATTTTTATGACTGTAGCGTATGGTTTGATGGTTTTGTTACACAGTATGTAGAGAGATCTTGTAGCACCTTTGAGACTAACTGAAAGAAAGAAGTTGACAGCATGAGCTTTTGTAAACTAAAGTCTACTTCCTCAGATACATTTGGACTATTTATAATATAAACAGTCAGAAACTTATTTTGGAGGAAAGTGCGTGAGATACTCTGTTCACAGGCACAGTTCAACATGGTTTTATGACATTTAGGTCATAACATACACTTAGGTTATACTGTGACAGACTATGTTTCCTCATATGAACCTGCTCAGAGAATGAGTTTTTCAGGTGAGGACCTTCTTTCTGAATCACCACATTCACAGGTACAGTTAGTGGGAACATGAGGCAGGCCTGTTCAATGGTTGCCCCTAGTCTGGAACTCCCACTCATTGATTATGAATTATGATGATACAGGTCGAGTCTCCCTTAGCCAAAATGTTTGGGATCAGAAGTGTTTTAGTTTTTGGATTTTGGAATATCTGTATATACAGTTGTCCATTCCAATTTATGGGGGATCCGTTCCAGACCCACCTGCCCACCCCCCACGAATTTGAAAAATTGCAAATATTGAGGGCCCATTGCTGCACGCATGCCATTTTATCCCTCCTGACTTGCTGCTCCGGGAAGGACGAAGACCGCGGACTCCCAAGTCCATGAATTTATGTTTTTGTAATGTGTTTTATATTAGTAGGTTTATGTCAGTATTGATATATTACAATGTACAATAAACATATTTTCCAGAAGAAGAAGAAGCTGCCCAGTCTAAGTGCATATCCCCCCCCCAAAAAAACAAGACCATCAATAGCCTGTTGTATCCTCTCCTTCTCTAGCCAGAGACCCCCCCTCTGTAACCATCCTTTTGTGGCGATAGTGGCATTTGAGTCTCGCCCCTTGTGAATGCACGGCAGGCAGTCTTGCTGCTTCAGAGGTCTGTGGCGATTCCAGCCTAGCGCTATTGGTCCGGACATGAATCCCAGCCAAGCTGAAGCATGGGAAGGGGAGGGTGGAAGGGGGGGAAAGAAGAGCGACACACACCATGTGTTGGCACATAATACCAGATGCCGGGTTTTCATAATGGGGAAGCCTTTTTTGCCCCAGGCACCGTTCATTGTTCAGCAGCCCCAGCAGAAGAGCTGTAAAAATAAAACCTCCGATAGGTGGATGAAAGTGTAAATAGGGGGTTGGTATTCCGGGTGATTTTTAATGGACTGCACTACTGTAACTGAGAAGGCAATATACTCCCAAGAAAGTAACATCATACGACTGCTGGGATTTTGTTTTGTTTTCTGGCCTCTTTGTAGGATCGCTTGCCTATTTTCTGCAATGTCTTGCGGTAATAAACGGATTGCCATCTGTGACGCTTTATTGCTTCTCTCGCAGTTTTGCATTTGTATTTCATCTTTATACACTTCTTGAAGATGAGAGCTTGGGAAAAGAATCTCCCATCCCATTCTGTGCTCCTGTGGTGGCAAAGAAATAGCTGGCCTTTCTTCCTCCAACTTGTTCCCTCTTTTAGGTATCTGTATTTACATATGCTTTCACTACACGCAGAGCAGATTTTTTAAAAACTTACAGAGAGAATCTGTGCTGGGTCTGAAAATGATAAGCTTCATAGAAATGAAACACAGTTATAAAATGAACAAACACTTCTAAGGGTTTCCAACTGTAAAATAGTATAATATTGCAGATTCTTCACAAATGCATTTGTGTGTTTGATTGAAATATTTTCTTATTGAAATGCTTTTAATATTTTGAAAAGTTATATGCGTATTTGCATTCAAGTCACCTGATGACTTATGATGACCCCATGAATGTAATAGGGTTTTCTTAGATAAGGAATCCTCAAAGGGGTTTTTGCAAGTTCCTTCCTCTGACATATAATCTACAGCACCTGGTATTTGTTGGTGGTCTCCTATCCAAGCACTAGAACCATAGAATCATAGAGTTGGAAGAGACCACAAGGTCCATCCAGTCCAACCCCCTGCCATGCAGGAACTCAAAATCAAAGCATCCCCGACAGATGGCCATCCAGCCTCTGTTTAAAGGCCTTCAAAGAAGGAGACTCCACCATACTCCACACCACATTTTAGTCGCCCTCCTCTGGACATGCTCCGGTTTTTCAGCATCCTTTTTGAATTGTGCTCAGAACTGGACACAGTATTCCAGGTGGGGCCTGGCCAAAGCAGAATACGGTGGTACTATTAATTCCCTTGATCTAGATACTATACTTCTATACTCTTGATTATACTTTGTTTTCCATTTGCAAGAAAGAGGAGCTTTCTGCCTCTTCTGTTTTAATGAGCAACCCTCGCCTCAATTTCTCTGGAGCTCAGAAGCAAGGGGAGTGCAACTGATAAGAGTTTTGGAGATAAAATTGGTACACCGTTGGTAGGGACACATGCTTTAATTGGAGAGGGGAGAACATAAGCAAAAAATGGAGAGAAGCATCATTCTGATTTGTCAAATCAGCCTTGTGCTGTGTCTTACCTGCAAATAATCTAATTATTCAAACTCACTCAAATAAGGCAGAGGATGTGCTGCCAATTAAACCACAGACTCCCTGCTCTCAGAGCTTTCTGTGGGAAAGTAGATGTGAAAGGAACTCTTTGGCTGAGAGTGCCCAGGCCTGCAAGAGCCAACTTTCTTTCACTGCTAGTAGTTATAAATGCTTTCTCTTCTCTTGAGTTATTGGAAGCAGAAATATTTGGCTTAGTCTTGCTTGGCTCACATACAAGCCAGGTACAATTGGCTGGCTTCAAACATGTTGAGATTTTATTGGTATAATACGCGAGAAAACACTGAAGAAGTGGTGGCACTCTACTAGAGAAGCACTCTCATATAAAGTCCCAAAGGTTAGTGGAGCATGGAAAGCTGATGAGCCTTAATGGTTGGTCTCTCACTAACCTAAAGTATCCCTCTCTTCTGTGATAATAGCTTTTCAACTTCTAAATTAAGCTACTGTTGTCTTGCTTAATCACGTTTTCTGCAGTTAATGCTTATCATATTACATTTTATTTCAGGAGTTCCCTCCCTCTCTATAGTACATGCAAAGATAACTTAAGAATGGCAGTCTCCAAAACTAGCTCTGAGATAAGGTATATAAGCTGTAGAGCTGCTTCTTGAATTATGCCAGTTGCTATGAGAGGGCCTTTTCTGTTTTGTGGACTTTGTTGCTTCTTTTTGCATCCTGTTTGTTTTAGCACTTGAGTGTTTCTTTCAGAAAAGACTGGGAGGAGAACAGCCACCCAATTTACTGAACCAGTGTCCCAAATGATAGTGGCATTGTACTGAACTTGGGTGATAAAGGTAGCCCCATGTCAACCAATGTGCACATGCATATCTCTCTCTTGATGGTTGATGCATTTAAGTGGTGACTTGTATGTACAACTCTGCTCTCTTAAATTTAACACTACATGCAAAACCCTCCTGTAGCCATTTCATTTAACACAAATCTTAGGTCAGGGGGCCAGATGGAAATGCCCAAAATATAAAATCAGAAACAACAACAACAACAAAACCCTACATTTGGATTTGAAAAATTGTCTTCTGTTTTGTTTTCATTTGTTTGTTTTTATCTTAGCACAGTTCAGGGGAGCCCTGCAACCTAATTAAAAGATGGCTTGGCACTCTTGTAAACTTGTCTGGAAGGATCTTCATATTTTCAACGGAAAGATAGAATAATCACGATGGGCAGAATTTGAAAGGCTGTTTCTATCTGTTTTCTTATACAGTTCTACATCAGGGTGAGAATCATTACACCTCTAGATGGTGGATTGTATCTTCCAGCATTTTTCACCATTGACTATGCTAACTAGGGCTGCTGGGAGTTCCAGTCTAATAGCATCTGAAAGGCGGCATGATTACTACCTTGTTCTGTGCAATGCATGACAAGAGATTGCCTAACTATAAAAATATCCTAAACATTGCTCACATCCTGAGGCATTAACTTTTCAGTAAAGGATTCAGACAGACACCACTTTTGTGGGCCAAAGATTTTAGAGGTGATCTTAAGCACCACAAGACATTATCAGCTGCCTTTTAAAAAGGCATACCTGCTGAGTTCATATGTCCCATCCATGATTGCGTCCGCCTCTATATGTAAGCATTATAGACTAAACTTGCAGCACATCAGCACTATCTTCCACAGAAGTATCTTACACAGCTTGTCTTTGTTCCTCTGAACATGAGACATAACAGTGGTCATTCTGTAATGAGGACTGCTTTGTGAAAAAGAAAGAGGATGTGGCAGCTGATTTGACTGCTGTTTGGAATAGCTTGCTCCATAAGATATGGGCCTGTGTGTGAACCAAGATGGCTTGACTGCCAGAGTTTTGATTTGCTTGGAGAGGATCCATGAGAAATGTGTTTAGGGGTGGAGAGGCAATGGTGGAGAGCCAGCCGCTGCCTTGCAAAGAGTTGTCTTACAAGGGAGCTTTAACAAATATAAGAAAAGCCAGAGCTTTGGATTTGGCAAGCGGACAGGATCAGCAAGGGTGAGGGTGGGTGTCTTACATTTCCAGTAATGTGTTACGTGGCCTTGCTCTTCCTCCCTCTCTTCCTCAACTCATATATTTTAGTATGCTGTATGGTTATCAAGCCAAATATACCCACCTTTTAATCCAATATCTTAAAAGTGCTGTTTCACATTAAAGGAAAGAGAATTCTTTTGGGATGTTTGGAGGGATTTTCCCCCTTTTTTGGGGGGGGGGCTTGTTTGAGGTTTCTGTGACTTCAGAAGTTATAGACAATAACAGTGTGTGTGTGGGGGGGAGATGTTTCTATTAAAAATATATTTCAATAGCATTACATCAGAAGAATGGTTTGTACTGAGTGTCAGCACCTCCAGGAAAATCTGTACAGTTCGCCCTCAATATTTGTGGCTTTTGAAGATTTGATTATTTGTGGTTTTGATTAATATCTTCTCTCTAGGAATATCTAGGTCCTCCAGCGCAGCTCTGCCAGAAGTGACCATAAAGTTGTGCTGGAGAACCTAGAATTTTCTAGAGAAAACGCTTCTCTGTGTGTTTGTAGGTCCTCCAGCATGAATCTATGATAACATCTGGCAGATGCTGGCCATAGAGTTGCACTGGAGAAGCTGGAAATTCCTAGACAGGTGTTATTTTATGTAAAATGAATACAATCATCCCTTCTGATTTGCGGCAATCCATTCTGGACCCCCTACAAATCAGAAAAAACACAATATTGGAGCCCCATTGTTTTTAATGGCTGTGTGGCACCGCGGGCACAGGTGCCATTTTGTCCCTCCTGGCTTCCCATCTGCAGAAATTCAAAACCATGATCAGGAAGTCAGCAAATCCAGAGGGACGACTGTAGTGTTTTTATATTCGTGTTTTTTTCACATTCACGGGGTGGAGGGACCACTGTATTGTTTTCTGTGTTGCTAGAATCTTTGAGTCCCATTTTAGGAGAAAGGTGGGATGTAAATAAATATAACAACTTTTAAAAATATTTTCAGTTAAAAAAAAAAGCTGTTGGGTGACAAGATTGCTGTATATGTCAATAAACATTTGTGCAAAATGTAAATAAATAATTACAGGGGGCAAATCTAATCATGTTGAGCTGCCATTTTTGGTACTCACTTTTCCCCATTAGTTAAAATCACAGGAGCTGAAAAGTATACCTGTGAGGCAACGTGGCCCACTCTTGAACTCTGAGGCAGGATGCCTTGTGGCTAAATGGTTCCTGACATATTGAAAACCTTCTCCAGCAAGGAGAAACCAAAGGAACCAATATATATATATATATATATATATATATATATATATATATATTTGGCAAATGTGTCACAAAATCTGAAACAATGCTTAAGTGTGCTTGGTACAATTACCTCTACATACCCCACATTTCACAGAAACTAGGACATATGTGACCAAGCAACATTGGAGTGTGATCAAGATGGTAAAAGGTATTAATGAAGAACACCGCACAAGCTAGGGGAGTTTGCAACAGTTGAAAATATTACAAAGAGATATAAATTCCAAAAAGCAAACTTTGATTTTGCTATTTTATATAAAACACACCCTGTTACTATGCCACTGTATTAAATGGACCTTGACCATTCACAAATTTTGATATCCATGGGGAGTCTTGGAACTAAACCCCAGTGGATACCAAGGGCCCACTGTAATTGAATGGGAGACTGCCAAGGAATACCAGATGCTGTCTTTTAGAGGAAGAAACTGGCAAAACCACCTCTGAGGATTCCATGCCTGAGAAAACCGTATGAAATTCATGGGGGTCAGTATATATCGATTTGAAAGCATATACACACATATGCACACATTAACTTGCCCCGGACTTGATGGAAAGGAACTCAGCTTCAGTGAATTGCTTAGTTCTTGACCTTTTCAAAGCAACCCTGCCAGGAAGTGATCTCTTCCTTCTACACTGCACTGTTGTCTTACCTTTCATTCGGCAAAATCCATCAATTCCCTGCCACCACCACATTTCTGTGGATTGCTCCTGTTTGCCACTGTGAGTTGTAGTTGCAACTTGGGAGTGAAGGAGCAACTTCAAAAAGACAATGCGCAGAGCAGGGATGGAACTAGACAGCCTAGCAGGGTTCAAAGCCCCAAGGCAGAGACGGTCTGGCAGCAAAAGCAAAGGAGTCATTGCAGTGTATAAGAGCAACAGATAGTATGTGGCTGTGAGAGTTGGAGCTGGAAGGATAACACAAAAACCTTCACCTTTGGATGCAGGAACTAGCATGTTGTGTGACTATCTGTTGCATAGACTTTTACCCAGAAGAGTAGAATACATTTTTGTCCTGGTTTCTGTGGCCTCTGCGTAGTGCCATTGGGAAGAGCGTGGAACCTGAGCAGTGATGTCTCCTCAAGTATACAAAAAGGCTTGTGGTGGGTATTATGTTGCTTTGTGCTTTCAAATCATTTCCAGCTCAAGGGATTTTCTAGGTAAGATTTGTTCAGAGGAGGTTTGCTATTTCTTTCCCCTGAGGGTGAGAGAGTGTGACTTGCCCAAGGTGGGCTTCATGGCCAAGCAGGGAATTGAATCCTGATCTCCAGAGTCATAGTCCAACACCCAAACTCTCAATTTTAATACATGCACTTCCCCTTAGAAAAAGTCACTTTGCAAGTTGGAGCCTTTTTCCCCATGACTGTTCTGTGTGAAGTAACTCCTTGTGTCTTCCCAGAATGGCCCCTTCCTTGATGGCCTTCCGCCAACAGGCGAAAACCGTCCTTTTTAGACAGGCATTCAAAACAGAAAGCTTTTAAAGAATGCCCTGGGGTTCTATATTGTTTTAATGTATTATTTTTGTACATTTTAATTGTATTTTTTCCCCCTATGTTATAAGCCGCCCTGAGTCCCAGTCCTGGGAGAAGGGCGGGATATAAATAAATATAACAACAACAACAACAATTCCTTAGTTACCAGATGTTGAGCAATATATAAAAGGGCTTGTGTTTTCTGAATAAGAGCATGGTTGTATGTGATACGCTAGCTGCTCCTAGGTATAGTCTCTGAAGTGCTTCGGAAGTGAGTAAATGCAGCCTTTGGCTCCTCCAGAAATCCAAGACTATCCTTTCTCTGATCAGAAAAAGAAAAGAAAATAATTGCTTCTCCTGGAAACATCCAAAACAGAAATTCACTTTTTATCTAGGTTGTTCCCTCTTCTGCTCTGTTTAATGTCAAAACCACCACTTGTTTTTTTCCAAAGTAGAAGTCCTGCCATGAACTTCTCATCTCTTCCTGTCTTGCTTTGTTTTACATGGTTGGCAATCCATGCATAGGCCCCCAAACCTTCTGTAGCTGCTCACCCCTGGTTTAGATGCTCTTTATGCCATCTCCCACTCAGTAAAATCAGAGGTGCACAAATGTTAGCTGCCTTCATAGCTAGCCAACCTTCATGATTAGAAATCCACAAAACAGTGATTATTGACTAACCAAAATGCACAAAATACATGATGCAAGCTTTTGAAGTTCTACCGGCTTCTTCATCAGGCCATACCAGCTTCGCTGAGAACAAACATCTTGACAAAATGTAAGCCTATGACTCCATCATCATCAATTTTTTTTCTTCTGTTTGATTTTTAATATCTTCGCCTGATGAGGAAGCTAGTGGAGCTTTAAAAGCTTGCATCATGTATTTTATGCATTTTGGTTGGCCAATACAGATATCACTGTTTTTGTGGATTTTGGATGTTGTTGTACCTTGCTGTGTGACCAATATGGCTACCTCTGGGAGTGTTTTCTTCATGATTAAAGTTACTCTGCCCTCCTCCCCAAATTGGGGGTGTTCTTAACATCTTGAAACTTAATGTGGGATTGAGAATACTACCTGCCCCATTTTCAGATTTTTAAGAATGGAGGAGTCTCTCTCCCCAGTGTGCTGAATTTCAGAGATATTCAAAGTTCTTCATAAGTACAACAGAACTGTAGAATCATAGAATCATAGAATCATAGAGTTGGAGGAGACCACAAGGGCCATCCAGTCCAACCCCCTGCCATGCAGGAACTGTAGAGACAATCATGTTTCCTAAAGGGTACAGGGACATTTCTGGTAGCAAACAAATGTGTAAATTGTTTGGTAAAATTACGGTATTTTGAAGTTTCATTATGTTGAATTCAGGGGGAAGAAAGGGCATGTGACCAGTTGATTTACTAAGTGGGCATCTCTCTCTATGCCTTTTGATCAGCTAATGAATAAACGCAACCTATCAAACTGTCATTTTTATGGATTTTTGCAAATAATTCTTTCAGAAACGAGAAAATTAATATCCCTCCGGGGATGGCCTGGACTCTTTGACCTTGCTAAGCTATTGAAAATCCTAGCTACAGAATTCAGAGGGTTTTCTCTCTCCTCCTCTCAGCTGTGAAGTATCTCTGGCCTTCTGATAATGTCACTTACTCACTAGAGATTTCAGTGGGAAAAAGGAATGGCTTTCTGTCATATTTCCCAGTCAAAATACACCAGGTGTCTTTTGATCTTCCCAGACATGTTCATTGTAACAAAAGATACTTGGCAGGAAATGCAATAGAAGTTGATTTTTGTCATTTATGTGTGGGCACTCAAAAGTTTGTTATTTTGTTTTAGAAGTTCTAAGGCAAAATTTTATGCAATGAAATGAGGTAATATTGTCAGGAAGGAAATGAACTATTTGCTTTACAAAGTCTTCTTTTGGAATTTACACAGAAATCCAAATGAATTTACTAGCCATATTGATCCTATGCAATAAGAAACATGGAACAATAAACCAGGATTGTTTGAGTCATGAGGATGTTGCATGTTGTCCTGTCACATAGTCTTCTTATCGTGCAATCCTATCCACATTTACTTAAAAGTACATTCCACTGGACTTTTCTCCAGGTAAATGTGTATAGGCCTACTCAAGGAACTGTGATGGAGAAGGAACATTTCTTTAGCATGTTAATGTACTACATGTTATTTTCCTCATTTTAATATGGCTTCTAACTCTTTCTTTCAGTTGACATGGATGATGAAGATGGCCGATGCTTGTTAGATGTAATTTGGTAAGTATTTGCCCTTGACGAGAATAGTGTGGCCTTTTCTTCTGTGTTGTGGCTGTGTATTTTCAAAATCTGATGAAATATCAAATTCTAGAATTTTCATCAATGCTTAATTTGAATTCTGTGAACTCCACTCTATAATTATTAATTGTGGCTGCCATTGTTATATGCCTATGGATAACACAGGTTGGCATAACAGCAGGAATGGGTATCATGCAGCCCTCCAGATGTTGTTGGAATGCAAGTCCTAGCAGTCCTAGTCAGCTTAGTTAAGAGGAATGATGGGAGCTATCAGACCAGCAACATCTGGAAGGCCACATGATTCCCACCCTGCATGACAAGTCTCATTAACCAAAATCCACATTGAACAGCTGGAAGACGAATTCCTGTGCATCTTCTAGCAACGCTTATAAGCCCCAAGTGTGAAAATATATGTTTTTTAAGAATATGAAAATGCACTGCAAAGTACTAGACCATTACATTTTAGAAACTAAAATGGCCAGGAAGTATATTACCCCCTAAACTTCGCCTCTTCAAGCTCCCAGCAGTTTTAGTCATGATTGCTGTGCAAAGTGGAGTGTAAGGCTTTTTCTGCATGCACACACAAACCAACAAACCTAGATCTCAGTGGTTTTAATCCGCACCATCGCTTCAGATATGGGGGGTATGTTTATAAATGTATGTTTTATCTGTTTTTAGCATTTAAATGATTTTCAGTCAGTTTTATAGTGGTTTAATGTAGTATTTTTGAACTGGTTTTAAAACTTTTGTAAACATTTTTAAGTTGTTGTTATGGAAGCTGCCTTGGGTCCCAGCCTGGTAAATAAAATAAAATAAAATAAAAGTTTGATGTGTGTGCATGCACATGTTTACACATGTGCACAAAGATGTGTTCTCCCTCAACACTCAACTGATGCTGAGTGAAGCACAAAACAGTTGTGCATTCCAATGTTTAATGTAAAATGTTGCCTGTGGTAAAGAGTAACTCTACTAGCTATTTCAAAGTAATTCAGAGATGAAGATTACACTAGCAAATATTGTAATACGTTTTTTAAAAAATCCATAGCTTTTGGTTTGTCTGAAGAAGTCAGTTTATCCTATTCTACAAAAGAGAGGAAATACATTTTGTCTGCATATGGGCGTACATATGTATATAAATATTTATGTTACTCAGTTCCTTCAAAATGCTAATAAACAAGTGCTAGACACAAATGTAGCTGATAAGTGACTTGTAGTAATCCTCCATTGGTAAGTTTTAAAAATCAAGGGGATACTAGGAAAGTTAAGTCTGTAATTCTTCATTAAATCATTCCTTGTGTTGCTTCCCCCCCAGTGATCCTCAGGCCTTGAATGATTTTTTACATGGATCTGAAAAGGTGAGGTGTTGTTCTTGCATATATTTCTATAAACTCATAAGTTGCTGCATGCTAAATTAACAAATCAAAATGTCTCCTTGAATTGCTTTTGGCTTCTATGCTTACAAAGAGAGAAGTGACACAGAGAACAGAGGTGGTACCAGTCCTAGAAATGATGACCTGGGAATACTGTCCTGTCAGTCTTTTTCTCAAGAGAACATTGGAGACTGGCAAATAAATGCAGTGATAAGACTGTTTAGTAGTTATTTATGATAAATTATTTGCTTTTTAAGAAGTCAGAGTAAACAAACAATGCTTTTTCTTCCACAATTTGGAATGTATCGATAATTCCTGGGGAAAAAAATCAAGCCACTGAGAGGAAGTGATACAGGAGAGCTTGCAAGATTTAATTTGGGGCCTGTACCTCCAAGAATCCCTCAGATAATATGGCCCCGACCATGCTGGTTGGGAATATCTGCAGAGTTGTTGTCCAAATAAAAATAATATTTCCAAATTCTGGAAAGTGATGCCATTTGGTCTCCATTTCACATTAGCCAGATTCCTTGAACACTGTCAACCTTAAATTTACATTCACATACAGTAATTTGAATCTTTTTGGTTACAGATTGACAGTGATGATCTCCTGGACAACACAGGAGATGCAGCCAGTGCCTTCTTTGAGGGTGCTGGGGTATGTATTTTTCACCTCATTTTTGAAGTACAGTTTATATTCCTCTTTGCATCATCATGTCCTTTCTTTGCAAATACATCATTTTTTAATGCTCAGTGCATGATGAAGGATGCAAGGTTACATTCCCATGGTGGCAAGCAAGAATGATAGGGAAGGAAAAGACATAAGAAGGCATACATGTGCCATTAACAACTTAGCATCTCTGCTTAATATGGTTTAAAAAACTGCAAAAAGTCACTAAACATCATGACAGCCTGCTTCTAGACTCTTTAGTGTGATACGGCTGTGTTCGATCAGTGTGTGTATAAAGCTCAGTTATAAGCAGGTAGACAGAGCAAGGGCAGAATTGATAGGAGTGGAAACCTCTCATTTCTCTCATGTCATTAGGGGGAAAAGTCAATCAGTATATCTACATTTGATTCTGGACCTGGCATTTGCACCTATGTTATAGTGGAACAGACGAGTTAATTTAAAAGCATATTTTACTCTAACCACTTTTACAGAAAGTATGGAGACTAAGATGTCAGAGGTAGGGAGACTAGTACAGTCAGAGCTCACCCTTAGACTGTTTGCAGACCTGTTAATTCTCTACATGATCTTCCATAAGCAATCTTAAGAGTGATTTGATTTTGACCACACAGTTACTGATACTGAAATGCAATGAAAGGTGGCGGTGCAGAGCTGTGATTTGCATGACCAACTCATATTCATTTTGAATCATTCATTTGGAATTTTAGCTTTCTTTGGATGTTTTATTTGCTCTCCTTGTCCATCCCGGTGCTTTGTTCTGTTTGGTGGGGAGGGCCTGATCACGGTTATCAGCTTAGTAAAGGTTTGGGAGTTATGAAAGCCCAGGAAAGATTTCTTAGAATGAGGTCAGTAACTTCCATTTGTGTGCCTTGGGAATCTAAATAGTGAAGTGCTTTTGTCTTGTACCAGATGTTTTCTTGTGAGGCACGATATAAGACAGAAAATGCTTAACCACTCTTAATCCATATGAAGTTGCAGCCAGAAGTGCATTGTAATGATGTACGTTAAGGGCTGGATGTGGAAGAATCATGACTGAATCTCCTAACTTCTTTTTCTTTGCCTAAAAGCACCAAGGAAAGGGGAGCTAATTTATATTAGGGCTATGTCCCTGGAGGGCAGGTGGGTTTTTTAAACCTTTGCCATTTTCCCAACTTAAATTGACACCCTCCAGCAGATATTTGTATTGACATATTCCTCTTCCTATGACTCAAAGCAGCCATGGTGAGGGTGAGGCCAATGGAAATGAGGGAAAGGATTAAACTTTGATTTCTCCCTAAGAAAATGATGGAGTCTTGAGAAAACAGTTGTTTAAAATATTTGCATGCACACTGATGGCCAACCAGATATAGAGTAGAAGAAGGAGTCTGTCTGATAGCATCCATTAAAAATATAAAGCTGCTGAACACAAGAAGATCTAAAAAATTGTTTTGTTCATATCAGAGAGATACTTACTTTTCTCCTTCTCTGCTTCCTCTTCATTCTTCTTCAGCTGCATGTACAGGAATCCTCTGGCAATCATTTGAACACTGAGCAGAGCCAGCCCACAACAAGTGTTGACTTAGACTTCTTGGAAGATGACATCCTGGGATCACCTTCAGGGAGCGGGGGCAACCTGCAGAACTCAGACCAGCCCTGTGACATTCTCCAGCAGAGCCTGCAGGAGGCAAATATTACCGAGCAGACTCTGGAAGCAGAGGCAGAGCTGGACCTGGGGTCTTTCCAGCTCCCTACATTACAGCCAGTGGTCCATACTGCCTCTGATGGCACTCCGCAGATTTTTTCGAGTGGGGCTGACCTCATTGGACTTCAGCAGCCTGCAGTGTTGACCCATCAGGCGCTGGTGCAGCAATCAGTAGGGGCTGATGTGGTCAACAAGGCTATCAGTGTGCAGCCTTTTCTCCAGCAAGTGGGCTTGGGAAATGTCACCATCCAGCCGATTTCCAACCTACAAGGGTTACCCAATGGGAGCCCCAGTGGGGCACTGGGCATTGGGCAGATTCAGGTGGTGGGCCAGCAAGTCATGGCAATTAACCAGCCTGCTCAGCAGATCATTGCGAAGCAAGTCCAGCCTTCCCAAGTGGCTACTATGCCAGTCGGCAGTTACATCACCCAGACTGCCCCAGAGCAACAGCAGGTCACTCTTGCCTCTGCTGGGGTCTCTACACAGAATGCTGGCCTTGTCATCCAGAAGAATCTCCCTGCAGTAGCCACAACAACACTGAATGGAAGCTCCATGTTTGGGAGTGTATCTGCCACCCAGGGCTCCCAGCCTCTCACTGTCACATCCAACTTGAGCAGCCCACTGGTGCAAGCCCAAAATGTGATCATCCACCGGACACCCACACCAATTCAGCCCAAGCCTGCCGGAGTCCTCCAGCAGAAGTTGTACCAGATCACCCCCAAACCATTTGGCCCCAACAATACTACCCTAACAATCCAGAATGAGGCTGCCCTCCAACAACAGAAAGCCCAGCAGAACTTAACCTTTATGGCTGGCAAAGCAGGGCAGAACGTGGTCCTCTCTGGCTTCCCACAAGGGCTGCCTGCCAATGTGTTCAAACAGCCCCCACCACAGCAGCAGGCCCTGAGCAAGCCTATGAGTGTCCATTTGCTGAATCAAGGCAGCAGCATTGTGATCCCGGCACAGCATGTCCCTCAAGCTATGTTGCAGGGTCAAAACCAGTTCCTTCTCCCAGGACAGCTCACTGGTACTTCTGCAGTTCAGATTCCCCAGCAGCTGTCAGCCCTGCAAGCTAACATGGGAGGCCAGATTTTAACAACCTCTCATCCTAGTGGTCAAACTCATATCATCACCAGTCAAGGGCCTGGTGGGCAGCTAATAACAAACCAAGCACTGCCTGCCCAGATCCTCACCAATCAGAATTTGGCGAGCCAGCTGAACTTGGGGCAGGTCCTGACGTCACAGAATGCGCATGGGACAGCCCATATTCTTTCTGCTCCTATCCAGCTACAACCAGGGCAGGTTGGCCAGCCAACTCTCTTTCAGATGCCTGTGTCCCTGGCTGGCAGCCTGACAACTCAGAGCCAGCCCAGTGTTGCAGCCTCCCTGGCTGGCAGTGCCATCAATCAGGCTGGCCAGACTGTTATCCAAGGAGTCACCCTGCCTAACCAAGTGGCTATGTTAAATGCCACTGAGAACCTCAACCCAGCTGTGACCATCCAAGCACCCCCTAGTGCTAGCAGCCAGAGTCCCAATCTCATTCAACCACAGCCAACCTCCAATACCAACCTGCTGACCAGCAGTGACCAGGCGAACATATTAACCGTCCAGCCCACATCCCAGCATACTTCTGCTCCTGCCCAGCTTCAGGTGAATGTGCAGCAACAAACTCCACCACCTCAACAGCCAGTGCAACTACCTGGGACTTCTCAGCCCAGTCCTAACTTGGTGGCGTCCAGTCCTGAAAAGATTATCTTGGGCCAGACAGCTGCTGGAGCCGTCATCTCCCAGGATTCCATGCAGATGTTCCTCCAGCAGGCAAGTGAAATGTTTCCTAGTATGATGGCTAATTCTGCTAGGTTGTTTAATGGGCTGTATCCCTCTTGGTAAATGCTCCAGTTTGTTAATGTTTAATGATAAGGAGCCAAGAAAGCTGCATGGCACATTCACAGAACCATCAAAACCTCAATCGTTCATTTATTTGAAAAATAATTCTACACTTAATGACAGATGAGATGGAGACTTTTCAGATATATACTTAAAGCAAGCAAGAAAGAAAAACCCCACAGAAGTCTGGATATCTTTCTAGTTATTAAAATATACCATTTTAAATGTCCCACACTGTTTCCTTCTCCTTCCTGCCGCCACAAACTGACAGTCTCAAGCCTTTTATCTCTGCCTTGTCCCAGAGAGCACCTGTTCTTGTGCTATATCACTCTTGGCCAGTCTCACCCTCCTGCAAAATCTGCCGCCTTCTTAAAGCAGGGTTAACTGAACAGGTGATGAAACTTAAGTAGATACATGCCAATTTTCCTGATGTTTATATATCTTAAAATATGGAAGAGGAGGAATTAAAATATCAAATGTCTGGATTGTGAAATTGAGATGAAATTAGTGTTATGGGAGCCGATAGCTTTTTCACTTCAACCAAATTCTCCAGATTGGCTCTCCTTAGCCAGGCATAACAGCAGCTGAGGTGTATTTGCTATTCATGTGCTGTGATTTCATGCATACCTGGACAGTGGCAGCCAGTACTGAAGATAATTCTGTATCTAGAAATTGCATTCTTCAAATGGAACCAGAGCCCAGTTTCTGAGGTTTAGTCTGTATGGCTTCCATTGCCTAGGTTTCACAGATCTTAAAAAGTCTTACTTTTCAAAAGAAAATTCTGTGAACCTTTTCATTGAAATATTATTTACATTTGTGTCTTTCATACTAGACAGCTATCCAGAGAGGTAGGGAGAATCTTTAAGACCACATTTTAAGATATAATAGATTATGTCTGTATTACAGGTATTTTGATCTCCGGGGTTCATATGTGCATACACAGTAAGCAACATTGACCAAAAATGGGTGGTTAAAGTGGCAGCTAACACAAACATGGTCCATGCTAAATCTCTTGGAAATTTCAGAAGGAACGAAGCCAGCAGCAGCAGCAGCAGCAGCAGCAGCAGTTTTATTCGCCAACCTTGAAAGTGCAGCAAGAGAGCACTATGAGTGAATCCACAGTCTCTCCCCACCTGTCCATGCCTCTGCCCATCTACAGCATAGCCACCACCGCACTCAGCACCACAAGCAGTGTCCCAGCCTCGGTGATAGTCAGCAGCAGCGTAGGTGCAGTCCTGCAGCCGCCTGCCAGCCGAGAGCTGAGCCAGAACCACAACCTGCCACCGGTGGAGTCCAAAGTACCTCAGTTCTCAGCTGGCCCTTCCCAGCAGGCACTGGCTTGCCAGGTAGCCCTTACCTGTTTGCAAATCCACAAAGTTGCCTTGCTTTGGCCTGTTCTCCTGCCTTACACCCTCCTGTCTAACATGTCTGGGCATTTTTTCTTAATTTTTCCCTCCAGCTTCTTGTTTTCTCCTGCACCTTTTCTGTGCAGATCACAAAGAGAGAGAAATATTAGCATCTCATTTAGGTTTGTGCTTGCAAGCATTCTCCCACACTTCAAAACAAAGGCTAGGCTTGGGTGTTGGTGATGATAGGATTTTAAAAAATAGCAATGGAAGTCTCCCCCTTGTGGAAACATTTGAGTAAGACAAGAGGGGAAATAGATCTCACCTTATGTGTGGTTACCTCAAGGCTACCAACCAGGAGAAATACTGACATTCCTGCTCTCTTACAAGAAAATTTAATTTCTTGTACTGTTAAGATGAGCAATAAAGATGAAAATTTGCATAGGTCACAGTAGGCTAATTTAGTTCACAGAAAGCTTTACAGGCCTCTCTAATGATACCCAGTTTAAGAATGGAGAAAAGACTGAAAGGTGGTGGTGACAGCGACTGTTTTATACATTCCCATCAAGGTACGAGGCATTTGACAGCATACATTAAGGCTGTTGATCCTCCACAGAGGAGGTTACAGTCCAAGGATGGGCATAACACATATGAGCTAACTTAACCAGGAAGCTTCCAGACATGAAACAGAAGCAGTTGAGCTATAGCTATCATCACCAAGCATTTGGTTTGGTAGGAACAGCCCATTAATCGTGGGCACACGTGCACAGGTACACATATACAGTCCAGAAATGGGCATATTATCCCCTGCTCCCTTGTTTTTATCAGCCAAAGTGCCAAATCGTTGTCTTCCTCTTCCTGGATCCTGTTGCCAGTCTGTGGCCCTTGCCTGTTTGTCTCTTCTCCCTGTTGCTGCTCTTGCTTGCTTCCTTTTTGATCCTCACTAACCCTGGGAAGTCTGGTGGAGTTGCTGCTGCCTTCTGTTGCTTTTCTTCCCGTCTTCTCTGTTCCCTTAGAGTTGCACATTGCACATGTGGTATGTTTTAATCTCCTGTCAGAATGCACATCTCTATCCTCTCGTTATATCTTATATGGGATGGGGTGGGACTGGGGATTAACTGCTTGAGTTTCTGTGTGATATCTGTATGTTCCAAAAGTTGTATGAACTGGCAGAGACCTTGTTGAGGTGTGGAGATGCTCTGCATAGGGCTGGTGTAACAAGGGCCTCTGCAGACCGGCCCAAAGGGCTGGCTTGGAGGCAGAGATGGGGAGGGGCAGCCGCACGCTGGCCGCCCCAACCCCAGCCTGACAACGTCCTGACGCCGCGTGCCATTACGCGCGGCGCACAGCGTCAGGACGTCCTCCCAGCACATCGTCCTGATGGGCTGCACCAGAAAGGGCGCTAAAGAACTGCACGCCGGCTCTTAGGGCGCCCTTTTTCTGCCCCTGAAAGGAGTGGCATTTTGCCGCTCTTTCAGGGGTGGCAAAAGGGAGGATTGGGGCCGCGGCGTGGGGTAGCCACGGCCCTGCTCTGCAGCTAGCAGAGGTGGCCCAGAGCCGCCTGTCTGCACCCCCCCTAAGGCATGATGCCAAAATTCAGGGCTCAGGCTTCTTGAGGAAAGATGCTGTGTAGCAATTTTGTGAAAATAGAATAATGAATAAGTATTTTTTTTTTATAAGTACATTTTTTTGTCTTCAATGAGAAGCAGATACCTTTAGAAGACAATAGTTAACTGATGGGGAAAATGAATTTTGGGACTTAATGTTTGTGCATTTTATGCACTTTTTTGCACAATTTCCATGCAAAAAAGAGAGAAACTTTTGACAAAAAAAGATGTCCATCTTTAACAATCATGTGGGAATAGGGGATAGAGTAACAACGGTAGTGTTGGAGGTGAATTTCAATGTTAAGTTGATTCAGTAGAAAATACTAGGAAAGTATTTTGCTAGGTTCTACTGAATCAACTTACAACCAACATCTGTTTTTGCAAATAAGCTGTCACTTAAGCCATGTGGCTGTTTCAATTGGAGAGGCAGAGGGAGGGGGCATTTTGAGTCACATTCAGTAGGATAACCTTTCAGAGTTGGTTTCAATATTTTTGTTGTTGTTTTCACCTTAATTAAAAACAAAGCTCTGAAAACATCACCTGCATATGCCAAGCTCTGCAAACAAGCTTGAAGCAGTGAAATAAATTTGGCAGATGTCCCATAAGTATGCTGGTTAGGTGGCATATAAGTTTGATAGTGTGCTCCTGAAATCTTCTCCTTTTGATTCAGGGTCAACTGTGTGAACTGATGAGAAGGGAAGAACAAGTAGCCTCAAAGTGGCAATTGTTAGCTTTTGGACTCCATAATTCTTGTCAGCTTCTGTTGGATTCTGGTGCCTAGGGACATCAGAGTGTTTCCATGAGCGACTTCTAACCCAATTTACCTTTTCCCTTTTTCTTCCTTTTCTCCCACCTCCATCCCCAATGGCCCTCTTTCAGTTGCCTTCAGGGCAACAGAAACTCCCTGGAGCCTCCCCATCCCATTCACTACCTCACCCCTCCATGGGGGAGAGCCCCCAGCTCCAGCCCACACACCTGTCACAGATGCAGTCTCCACACCAATCCCGTCCTCCTTCGCAGCCTCAGCCTCTTTCCCGGCCTCCTTCCCGGCCTCACTCGCGGCCCCCTTCCCAGCCTCAGACGTTGTCCCGGCCTCCTTCCGAGCCCTTGTCCCGGTCTTGCACCCCTCAGACTCAAATGCAGAACTTGTATGTGATCCAGAATCAAATCGCCTCTTCCCCTCATGGCCCAAACCAACACCCCCTACGGCCCCCCTCACAGCCTCAGGTACCATTCCAAGCACCGCAGGCCCAGCCAGAGGGGCAGCCTCAGTTGGCCACACCGCCACATCTGCAGCTACAGGTTCAGCTTGCCCCCCAGCTCCAGCCCCAGGTCGAGACCCAAGTGCAGACTCGGCTCCAACCCCAAATTCAGGCTCCATCAGAGGTTCAGCATTCCCATTCCCCTCATTTCCAGCTTCAGTTCTCTGCCCAGGGTCCTATCAAGCCTCCCACGCCGACCCAGACGCTTCATCTCACCGCAGAACAGCAGAGGAGTTTCCAGATGGTTCCAAATCAGTTTCAGGCACTCTCTGCAATCCCGGCTCCCATACCTCAGCAGAAACAACTCACGGACCGCTTTCAGCAGGTAGAACACTTGTTTTAAATACAAAATTGGTGGGAAAAGGAATCAGCTTGCTAGGATAGGACAACTGCAAAACTGTAATAATACTATATTTTTTGTTCTTCGTGGTCTCTGTGAATCACCCAAGTGGGTTATCCTGTGCCTGCACAGTGCAACCCAATTGTGTGAAGTCAGAGATGACCATTCAAAGAACTATAGTTACAATAAGCAACATGTTCTTCCTGGGTTTTCCTTATCCCCCCACCCTCTCCAAAAACCCAACACTGAAACATGTCCTTCTTTACTCCAAACACACAGAATGAACAAGGTTTATTTAAAACATCACAACCAATTGCTGGAGTTAAATGACCCATGTTTATGCCACTTGCATATACTGATTTTTGCCACTAGGAGGACAGGAATTCCCTGTCTTAATGAAAATCTAGCCAAAGTTGCACTTATCTTTGATTGCTCCACAAGCTGAGTTCAGAAATCAGATGTAGGATTCCAGTATCTACCTCTCCAAATATAAGATTCCAGCACCTATCTAGCTATGCTGGTTGGAGCTTTTGGGAATTTGACTTCACCATCATCATCATCTGGAAGGCTCCATTATTCCCACTTCTGTTCCCTATCAAAAAATATCACATGGCAGTTTGCAGTAGCAATGCTAGTGGTCTCCAGGGCTTTGTCTGGGTTAGAAACTAAAAGGAGCTGGTACCTGGGGATCCTGTCATTCTCTGTCTTATTTTTTAAAATCTCACCTAGGTACCCCAGGGGATTATCCTGCAAACGAAACAGCCAACCTCCACCAGCCAAGCACCACCTGTGCTGAGCCAGTTCAGCAGCCAATCCTCTTCGGTCCTGGTTAGCAGCCAAGGACAGCAGCAGGTCACAGTGATGACAACTCAGGCAGCACCAGTTCCGAGCCATGCGCCTGTCTCCACCACAGTTCAGACTTCCAATGCTGGTTCTAGCAAAGCAGCCCCCGTGCTTGAAAAAGGGCAAGTACAACGAGAAAGAGGAGGAGGAAGCAGCAGTGGTGGTGGTGGAGGAGGAGGAGGAGGGCAGCCTGCCCAGCCAACAGCACACCTCCAACAGCAAACACCTGTGTTGGTCAAATCAGCTTCAGTCTGTACGTTGATAAATCTCTCTCTTGTATGCTTTGGTGGCACTGCATTTGGGAAAAGGAAGAACAGTATGCTTTCTTCTCTTTTTTTACTATCATTCATCATCTTTTTGCTTCATGAGTTTGTGTGTATCTGTCTCTCCATACAGAGAACAGGAAAGGGAAAGCTTCTTTCATTCTGTTGCAACCACTCTTCTAACTGTGTGTATGTGTGCCATTGTGGGAAGGAGCAGAGAGGCTCATCTGTTCCTCCTGTGCCTTTCACCAACCTCCTAGATGCAGTTGTGCAATGCATAGAGTACATGGGGGAGAAGGGAACATGGCCCTGGTGCTCTGTGGGGTCTTCCCAGGACTGTTTTTGTGTCCCTCAGCCCCACCAGATTTCTTGGACAATTCTTTTTCCATACAAAAAAAAGGATGTGAAATTCCCTCTCCTGGAACTGTCCCCAGGAATGCAGTTTTAAATAAATTGAGGAGAGGAAGACAGGACAGTTTAAAATCAAAACTTTTATGTACCTATTTCAAAGCGGGGGGGGGGGAGGATGAACTTCCTGGCCACTCCTTGGAGGCATGGTCGTATTATTTTTTGACATTTCGGGTACTCCATGCCCCCTCTCACAAAGTCTCGGGGTTTCAAGGTAGAAAACTGGCCCCAGACCCTCTGCAATAGCCCGCTCCAATGTACATGCTGAGAGTGGTGTGTATGATTGCATTGGGTAGAGGAAGCTGGTACAAATCCATCTTCCCAACTGTTCTCTCACTGCATATATCACATGTCCCTGCTCACTTGATTCTGCTAATCTGCAGATTTCATATTTTTCACTAAAATGCCAGTGTGATTACAGTTTGCCTTTAGGTATAAGATTGGTGCGGTACTCACTTATTCCTTTTTGGAATGTAAGTGGGAGGAAGATCTGGTAAGGAGGGAAATTTGGCTAGGTATTTGCTGCTTCTCTATTATAAATGTCAGGCCCACACATTGGTGAGAGCCAGCATGGTGTAGTGGCTTGAGTGTTGAACTTCGACTTTCGAGGCCAGAGTTCGATTCCCCACTCGGCCATGAAACCCACTGGGTGACCTTGAGCAAGTCACATGCTCTCAGCCTCAGGAAAGCAACAGCAAACCTCCTCTGAACAAATCTTGCCAAGAAAACCCAATGACAGCATTGCCATAAGTTGGAAACAACTTGAAGGCACACAACACACACACATACACATTGGGCACCTGTTAATGTTTGTCCTAAAGCATATGTCTGTCACCAAGTTGTCTGAGATTGTTCAGTGAGAAAGAAGCAAAAAGAGCTAATTGTTCTTACCATTAACCACTGGAATAACTTGCAATCAGTGTCGCTGACAATGTATTCTCTTTTTTACTAAATGTATATGCTTTTGCAGACACTGATTGAATGTTTGTGGGCTTTTATGGATTTGGTTCCTTACTTCCCGAATACAAATTAGAAATATGATTTTTTTTAATAAAAAAAAGTGGTTCTCAACCTGCCAGAAGTCTGGATTCCATGTGGAATTCCTCCTGTGTGGATTTGCCAGAATTGAATGGGGCTGTCTTACTTGGCTGGGGAAAGAAGGCCTCCATTCTTTTTGCCCAGTTTGACTGGAAAAAAAACAACAACACAAAGGAGTCTGACTTTTATCAAGATCCCAACAGCTGCTTATGACTTTTCTTGTAGCAATTCCCTGTCCTTCCATTTAAATTTTTAAAGCCTCACTCTTTTCTTCCCCCCTGTGTCATTCTGCTAGTTAAAGATTCCTTGGCTCATTTCTTGTTAGCCTTGGTGGAATTTTAGCCTTGGTGGCCTGGCCCAACTCCAGTATCAATTATGGCCTTCTCCCAATCTTTTATAATCAGAGGCACTTTGCTATCTGCTCTTAACTGGTATAGCAACCAAAGAGCTGGCTTTGGGTACACGAACACAGATAGCCATCTTACAGAATGTTAGGGGCTGCTGTAATCACCCCAAAGTAGTCAGGGGTCCAGAAATATGCCAAGGATGATGAGTTTGAATAGAAAAATTACCACCTTGTAGTCATTAGGGCTTCATAGTTCCAGACTCAGGAACACCTCATCATCATTAAGATTTGTTCAGAGTTTATCCAGCTTAGGATGGTGGGATGAGAGACTGACTGGTATTTTCTTAGTGGTTTACACTGATGTAGCAATTTGTTACACTAATATAAGGCACTTTTTGGTGTGCTCTGCTGGATGAGAAAACTGCCTGCACCATCAGAGAACATTGCCCTGATTCCTCCTAAGCAATCTGAGAGCTAGCAAAGCAGCTTTTCCTATTGACAGAGTTGACTTCCTATTGCCACCTCTGTGTCTGTAGCATCATAGCAATGCCACTAGATGACATAGCTAAGACACCAGTCCAGATCACAACCACCCTGTTGTTGCTCAGGTCTCTTCCAACCATGTGCCCCTTCTTCCAAGCAGTGGTTAAGTGTAGGACGGTAGGCCTCAAGCCTCCCTAGAAATCATAACTTCTCACTTGTGAAACTTCTTTTCTGTATGACTGCATGTTACATTTAGGGGTGGGGAGGAAGGGGCAAAAATGGTCAAGCAAAAGTCCTGCACACAAAGTGAATATGGAAGAAGGGAAACTAACCAGCTTCCTCTCTTCTGAAGCCCGTGTGATCTCCGAAACTGAGAGTGATATTCAGATCTGAAATCTTAGTCTATTTTTAACAGCTCTAAACTGTGTGTGTGTGTTGTTTTGTTTTTTTCTGGAATCTGATTTGTTTTTGTGTCTCCCCATCCCTGCCTCCCAATTTTCTAGCTGTTTCTGCAGCAGCCCCTGCAGACAGCAAACCATTTTCTAGCAGCTCCACAACTATATCTGGAGGCAAAGCAGTCCCTGGGCAAGGAAAACCTGCAGTTCCTCTCACCATACAGCAACCAGTCCAGGTGGGATTATTAGAACAGTTCTTTGTAATAAAATGTAACCATGCTGTTACTATCAGCTTTTTTTTAACGCTATTGTTATAGTTCTTGCTGAGCCACCATCCTGAATCAGAAGCAACTTCATCCTACCCACAAGGTTTACTGTTTACAACTGCTCTATGAGTTATCAGTGCTGGAGCCAGAACCATGCGTACATATCTGCCACTTTGAGAATGGTATAGTCCTCATATGTGGCCTATACCACTTCAAAACTGTATGTCTCAATTTGATCCTTGGGGACAGGACAGCTACATTTCAGAGTGAGTTGAAAGATGCCTATTCTGTAGTTCAAAATTACTGTGACCTTTTATGGCATAAAGAAAAAACAATTAGCTATCCTTATTAATATAAATTAAGCCAATGTCAGGGGAGGTTTTTATTCATCCTGGGGTTAATGTACTTAAACCAATTTAAAACAGAAGAAAAAGTGAGGCAAAGTTCCCTTTCTCTTTTTCAACATACAGATGTACCCTCTTTTTTTCTTTTAAAAAAATTCTGATTACATGTGAGCAGATTGATGTACTTCATCTGTAGTCGGCATGTAGTGTTGATCTATATGCTTCACATGTTGTCTCTTAGAAAGATAGTTTTGTTAAAAGTGTAGGGATACATAAAGTACTTTATGAACGGGCTTCTGATTAAGAGCCTCTAAATCGCTGTTGCTGGTCCAGGCTGAAAGGGCAGGATATTCTGAAGGCAGCCAGGCCCATTTGGAATGCTGTATGCTGAGCACCCTCCTAGCAATTCATTGTCGGAATGGGGAAAGGTGTTCCCATGCTCTCAGCTAATACTCTGAACATGCCTTCAATCATCTTAATTATTGGTTAATTAATTAAACTCATTAAAATTTAAGCAGCACTTTATAAAGGCACTGGTGATCCTTATAGGTAGTAAGGTTTTACCACTGCAGCACCAAAGAATTCATATAATATTCATCTCCATCTCCATGGGAGGTGGCAATGCCTTGATATTTACTTTCTTGCTGTCTGTGTTGCCAATAGCTTGCTTAATGTATTGTTTTTTAATCCATGTAGTTTAAAGCTTCCTCCTTGCTTCTTTGGCAGGCTAAGCCTGGAGTCATTAGCTCTGTGTCAGGCCTGAATCTTGGGAAAAGTCCACTTCAGCTCCAAGTGGTTGGAAAGAGTTTGCCACAACTCATGCCTTCAGCACCTGCCCAAATCCAGCAGCAGGTGAGGACAAAGACAATATTTCACTCTTTAGGAGTCCTTTAATAACTTCTTTGACATGCTTTTACCTTAGTATATTGTCTTGCAACTTCCATTTTATTTTAGTTTGGTTTCATCACCACCCCAGAACCCATCCCCCAAAGAGTGCAATATTCACAGCATATAACATAGAGTTCCTACAAGTGTATGTTTATATTTTTAGAATAGTTTTATCCCACTTGTCCTCACACAACATATATCCTATGGCCCTGGCCATTTTCAAAACCCTTCTCTACACCTATTTCAGTTTACTAAAACATTCTCTGGTTCTGTAAAATGGAATATCCAAACACAAGTCCTATCATTACTGCCACCACATTCTTTTAATATATCTTAATTCTCTTGTATAGTTACTAAACATTTCTTAAGTACCTGTTTATTCTGCAAATTTACCTCAAAATATTAATCCTCATAATAATCCTAGCTGTGTTGGGAAAGCCTTATTGGTGCTGTTTCACCAAAAGGCTGCATACAACCAGTGTGTCTTGGCAAACTGAGATTTAACAGATCCTGGTTCTACTCCCTAATGAGCCATGACATTCACTGGATGAGCTTGGGCTGGTGATCCTCTCTCATTCAGCCTTGCCTATCACACAGGATTATTGTGAGGTTTAAGTGCAGAGGAAGAAAAGCTATGTATGTTTTCCTTGACTTTATTGGAAGAAAGCTGGGATATAAATGTAGCTCATAAATAAAGTGATACATTTATCCAAATTCCCCAGTACCATTCATCTAGCCCTGACTCGCTCCCTTTTTCAGATAGAAATTGAAATGTGTTTTTCTATGTGGTCTCCAGTTCACTTATTGCATCTTTGTTCTTATGTTTCCTTTAATAACCAGTATGATAGCAAGCTTAGTAACCTGAAGAAACCACCCCCGATGCTACAGCCCAGCAAGGAAGCTTGGTAAGTCTTTCCTGGAAAAAAAATTGAAAGATCATGCATTTATAGAAAGAGAAGCAAAGTAGTGGAATTAAGTTGTTAGCATTTTAATTAAAAGCTTGCCCTAGTGAATTTCCCATGGATAAGGACCAAGATCTTAGTCCCTGGCTGTCCAGTCTGAAACTGCATAAGCATAGCTGGGCTGAATTGGTGGATGGTGCTGTTCTCAACATGCAATTTCCCATTGCCTGATGGTCACTCTAACTCCCACCTACCACTAAAGACCACACTTACCAGACTTCTGTAGCTCATTTTGGAGCTTGTGCAACCTCAGAGAATGTCCAGCCATTCATGTAATGGCATTTACACCTGTGAAATCCACAACAGGATTTGAGCCAAGGAGTGCCAGTTTATACAACCAATTATACAAGGTCATATTACATCAGAATGTCAAACATTTTCTTCCTCTGTTGTCGTTTGGTTCCCACATTGTGAAATCTAACATATGACACTGCAAAGATCTAACTTAGCAGGGGTTGAATAGACAGGTGGGATGTGGTGGAAGACAATTGCTGTCTGTTTTTGGTGTGCTGTCCAGAGCTTGAATAGAAGATAGGGGTTTAAAAAAGGAGTCTTGTGGCACCTTTAAGGTCAGGACATTTATTTTAGCATGAGCTTTCATGGATTACAGTCTATGTCTTCAGGAAACATGAGGCACAGCATTTAGGCCTCAGGTATGCTTGCAGAGGTACATGGTTGTTGAAATGGGGTTAGAGTAGAATGGGATGCGTAAAATAATCAAATTATTAACACTGGCCATCAGCTTTGAAAGGTGATAGTGGGCTTGATACTCTGGGATAAAACCCGTTTGCATTCTTTCCTGCTGCTTCCTTTAGTTTCTTGGAGCAGCTGCATAAACACCAAGGAGCAGTGCTCCATCCCGATTATAAAACCTCATTTCGGTCATTTGAAGACGCTTTACAGAGGCTTCTACCGTACCACGTTTATCAGGGAGCTCTACCTTCTCCCCATGACTATCGCAAAGGTGAGTTGTCTGGACTGTATGGCATCTTTTGGCAATATGGAATCTTCAAATTTATATCTTAACTGTATTAGATAATTCAAAGATTACAGCAGTGTTTCTCAAATGGTGGGGTGGGAGCTCGAGGGAGGCACCAGAATTACTCAAGGGGTGTGTGAGATTTGGAGGCCCTCATCCCAACATGCTCCTCTTCCTCTTCTTCCTAAACCTTTTCTGTTCTGGAGGGGAAAAGGAAAGGAGGGCATTTGGAAGCTCCACCCCAGGGAGGAGGAGACCTATTTCCTTATAAGATGTTAAAATATGAATATACATGAAAGTGTGAATTAAAATATGCACACTAAACAAACAAAATATTTTTATTTGTAAGGTGTGTTAAATGCTGGGGGGGGGGGCATGCTGTCCAGATGTAGATGTAAAGGGGGTTCAAAAAGGCAAAATTTTTGAGAACCATTGCCTTACATCACTTTCCATTTAAAAAGGAGCCAGCATAATCTAGTGGTTTCAGTGTTGGACTGGGACTCTGGGAGATTAGGGTTCAAATGTGCACTCAGCCATGGAAATCCATTGGGTGCCTTGGGCAAGTTGCACTCCCTCAGTGTCAGAGAAAGGCAATGAAAAATACTCTCTAAAGCAGGCCAGCAACCTACGGCCCGCGCTTACCGGCCCAGGTGGACCCCTGCCGCAGCCACCGCATGTTTTGGTCGCCGTGCGGTCGCGTGTGCCATGGTCGCCATTTTGTTTTCCAAAATGGCAGCCGCAACGCATTTGCGCATGCGCAGGAGTACTGCGCATGCGCAAACGCACCGCGGCCACCATTTTGGAGAACAAAATGGCGGCCGCGACATGCGCAGAGGTGGAGGCGACAGCGCGCCTCCCGGCCCGCCGGAAAGGACAACTTCGGGGGACCGGCCCCCAGCTCAAAAAGGTTGCCTATCCCTGCTCTAAAGAGATCTTGCTGAGATGATTCTTTGATAGGGTTGCCTTAAGAATCACCATGAATTGGAAATGACTTAAAAGAACACGACACACCCACACTTCCTATTTACAGGAAGCAGATGTATAATTTGGTTTTCTTTCCACCTTCCTGCCTTCTTCACTCTGCTCTTTTCTAGTAGATGAAGAGTTTGAAATGGTGTCAACACAGCTGTTGAGACGCACACAAGCCATGCTGAACAAATATCGCCTGCTGCTCTTGGAGGAATCACGGGTAAGCTTTTTCTTCTTCAGCTGCCTCTTTTAACAGGTAATTGTTGATAACTAGCATAACCTAACCTTGCCCTTTGCCCTCTAATGAGCATTTAGCTGACTAGCTCAATTACCAAGAGGTAATCCAAAAGACAGTAACATTGTGGGTTGTTGTGGATAACGATAACATTGTTCCTTTTGAACTGTGTATCTTTAATTAAAAATCAACACGAGGCAGCAAACATTTTATGAAAAGAATGCTAGGATAAGACTGTTGTTATGTTAGACATCTCCATTTTGTTGTATACAAATCCAAGTTAGGAATGAATGCAGATCAGTGCAAGATGCCAATCTGCTTTTATTGACAATGCTTGCTTAGTTTGAGCTCTGAGCTTGATATTTGAACAAATATTTGATTAGGAGATGCTAAGTTGTTTTCTTTCCTTCAGTTTGTATTATAAGAGTGGACTGGTATCAAAAAGGGAAGGAACAGACAGATGAAAGAACAGTAGGGCTCTCTGGATTGAATGATTCCTGAGGAAAATGTTTGAGCGGCTCCTGTCGATCACTTCACCTTTCTGTATTTTTACATACAAACAGAAGGGGCAGCAGAATAAATGTTGTATCCTCTACCCTCAGTTTCTAAATAAGTTTAGTTTAATATAGGATTATTTCATTAATTCTCACCACACATTTATCAGAGTAGAATTTAAAGCATTGTAAAAAAAATCTAAATCAAGTCACACCCTTGCCCTGAGGATATTGCAGTCTTCCAATGGAGATGGCAAGAGGAAGGCGGTTGCAAGAAAATATGGATTGGAAAGTAGAGTATTAAGAGCAAAATCTGCACTTGCTTTGCCTCCACCTGATCCTCACAATTATTTCCTGCTTTTTTGGCAGAGAGTCAGTCCTTCAGCAGAGATGGTGATGATCGATCGGATGTTCATACAGGAGGAAAAGACTACCTTAGCTCTTGATAAACAACTAGCAAAGGAGAAGCCAGGTAAGAGGGGAGGGGTGTTGCAAAGTGTGTCTCTGAGCATGTGCAAACTACTTTTCTGTGGGTAGCCATCATTGGCCTCTGTAGCTGGCATTATGAAAGTAAGGATTTCCAAGGCAAATGGTTCACTCTGAGGCAGGCTTGACATTTGATCTTCTTGGAAGTGAAGCACTGTGGAGAATAAAACCATTGAGAGTGTGAGATACTGAGATAAATGTGGGGTTAATTTAAGCAGATATGATTAAAAGGAGTCCTCTAATATTTCTCTAATTTCTAGCATAATATTTCCTGTGAATGAAATATTGTACTAGAAATTTCTTTTTTACCATTAGGAAGATCTGGTTAGCATTTACAAGATGGAGACACTGCCTATGTTTTGAATATCACATCTGCTTTTAATAACCTGAAATATGAAGGAGCTTTTTGCCCATTTATGCAGCCTAGTTTCTCTGACTCAGCTCAGTAGAACATGGACGTCTCCAGCTGATCATAGTTTCCTGCTTAGCTTAACTTGGAAGCGGTGGGTACCAGCTTTGAGACAAGATGAGCTCTTAAACCATGGTTTGGTTTAAGAACTTGGTTTGTTCATAAGGTTGCAAGCCAGAAGTTTCTTGGAAATGGGCACTGTGGTTAATTGGAGGCTGCTGCATTTCATTCAGATGTGTGGTAAAGGACAGGATAGACAGGACTATGCAGTTGGAAGAAAGCTCTTTCATATATCTTGTTTCTGAGTTGATGAAATGCAGCCACCATAGATGAAAGGGTATGGTTTCTTTCTCTTTCAGATGAATATGTTTCTTCCTCTTCGCGATCCCAGAGTTTTGCCTCATCTTTGGCTCAGGGCTCTCTGCCCAGCAGTGTCACTTTGGCTTCTGAGAACCTGAAGACTCCTCCAGTGCAGATGGCAACCCAGATCAACCCCACAAAACTGGTCATCAAGCACAGCGGAGGCTCTCCCTCAGTCACGTGGGCCAAGGCCTCTCCCTCGCTAGATGGTGATGAGGATGCCTTGCCTTCCAGGAGCAAGCCGCCCATCAAAACCTATGAAGCCCGGAGCCGGATCGGACTGAAACTAAAGATCAAGCAGGAGGCAGGACTTAGCAAAGTGGTTCACAACACTGCCTTGGACCCGGTTCACCAGACACCACCACCCGTCTGCACAGTGATCAAAACAGCAGACCAGCACTCATCAGCTTCAACTGTTGCCGCTGCCACTACAGCTACCACCACCACTGCCACCTCGATGGCGGGGCAAATGAATGGGACAGTTGACCACATCACTGCAGCTCCAACGGAGAAGAAACCTATTGTGACTTACTGCAGGCTTCCTCTTCGGAAGACTTATCGGGAGAACGTGGATGCTTTTGTAGCAGATAAAGCCCCAGACACCACCCTGAAAGGAAGTACCCCAAAAGCCGACATGCTGCCAAGCACCCTGATCATCAAGCAGGATGGTGGGTCCAGGAGCGTCATTACTTCTCACAAGACTCACGAGAGTTCCTCTGTGACTGTGGCAGAGAAGGGCAGGCCAGAGGAAAACACCAAACATACTTTTTTCAACCGGAGTGACGCCCGTTCCCTCGTGATGCAGGAAAGCCCTGCCCCTCCCAAGACCGACGATCCAACCAGTGGCCTTATGAAGGAATTAGCGGAGGTTGAGGATGAGTTTTATCACCGGATGATAAAGACCGAGCCGCCTGACCACGGTTCTGCCCCTGAACTCGCATGGGAGGTGCCTCTCCCACCAGCCAAACGTCGAAAGTCGGAATCTTTTGACGTGGACAATGCCAGCTTCTCCAGTGACAGCCCCCCAGATGACTCACTTAATGAGCATCTACAGAGCGCCATTGACAGCATCCTGAATTTGCAGCAACCTCAGGCTGGGGGCCAGAACGCCCGAACACCCTCCTCTTCCTATAACTCCTCCTCCTCCCCTTTCTCCTCCCCTGTCCACCGCACAGACACATACCTTGCCCCCAATCACAATGGCGGCCTTGGAGCAAGGACGTTGAATAGATAACAGAAATGGAACGTGAGCGGAGACTGTACAAAGCAAGCCAAGGACTGAAGCTGGAGCAGCTTCTGCTGGCTAGAAAACAGTTGGAAGCCAAGGTGCCCCTCCTTAGAGACCCTTAAAGGATGGGGCTGATACCAGAAGGGAAGTGTGAGGGTCTCAGGTGGAGAGGGCAACAAGAATGTCCTACAGAGGCTTCATCCATCCAAGTGTTGATATGATGGGTTTGGGTTGTTGTAAAGTACAAGCTGCGGCTGGATTTACAATACACTTGTCTCATCACATGCACCGCTAAAAGAAGAAGAAGAAGAAGAAGAAGAAGAAGAAGGAGGAAGTTCAGCAACTGCCAGGCAGGCAGATGGGAGGGGGTTGGTTTGGGGCCGATAGGTAGTGTTGGCTGTGTAATATTTAGATTCTGTAACAAATTGCTAATTTGAATCTCTGAATGATGATGATTGGATTTATTTTCCCCCCTCTCCCTCAAACTCCACTACTCTGTTGAGAACTTTTTAACAAATCCCATGCCCAAAGCCAGCAGGGAGGCCAAAGCAATGGGGCAGCGGGACAAGTCCATGGGAGTTGCCACAAAGGGCGATTATGTAATTGATTTTTGTCAGGTTTCTTAAATTATTTTAAGTATAAACTATTTGCTTTCTTTTTTTCTCTCTTCCCTTTTGACAAAAAAAAGTAGGTTCTGAACAAAATGCAAGAAAGAGAGGTGAAACGATACAAACACTAATACTTAAAAGCAAATAAAAATGGTTATGAGTTTACAAATCAACGAGTTTGAAAGAGAGAACCCGTCTCCTTTTGGATGCAGATGGGTCTGGTTAACATGGCCGTGATGAGTGGAGTAAGGAAAGTTCTGGCAAGAGGGTAGCGGTCTCTCCCTCTCTCCCACTCCCCCTGTTTGAAACAAGACAAAGTTGCTGACCTTTTCATAAGAGTGGGATCCGACTGAAATCTCAGTGTTCACATACTGTGGTGTAGGTAGCTGCTCCCGCTTGGTAAGCCAGGCAAAGGCAGGAAGGCAAGCAGTTTCCTCCTCTCTGTATCTTTGTGTTCTTTCACCTTTTGTTACAGTTTTCAGGGTTTGTAGGTGGCTCTCTTGGTATGACTTACTCATTCTGGTCCTTATTTTTAAAACCACAACTTTGCTCTTCTCTTCTCATACAGCTGCTTGCACATGACTGGGGTTGTGGGAGAGAATAGGAACCCCTTTGGTGGCATCTGTCAGATTCTCTCTTTAGTCAGCTGGAGGAGAAGAAAGCAATGTCAGCCATATTGTGTTGAATCTAGAGTAAATTAATTCACATCTTAGCTTTCCTCATGGATTTCATTAGTGTGGGGCTAGGTTATTCTAGATCCAACCCTCAGTCTTCTCCAGGGCCCACTAATACAACTCTGCTGGTCACTGACAGAAATAAAAAAGATCCATCTTTGTAGTTATGCAGTTTTGTGCTATTCTCCTGCTAGTCTTTTGCAAAGTTATTTTTTAAACTAATTTCTTATTTCACTTTTCTCTCTCTCTCTCTCTCTCTCTCTCTCTCTCTGTTGTTGTTGTTGTCTACAATTTTTCTTTTCTGAGGCCTAGTAAGCCTTATTGGAGTACAACTTGCAGTATAGAATTTTGAGTGCCAACAGTAAGCGAGGATTGGCTACCAATGAGTTTCCCCTCGTGTCAGATATATTGTTTTTCTATGAGAACAAAAAAAAAAAAAAATCCAGTAACAGAAATCATAATATCATGGTCTTGTAAATGGTTTGCAAGCAGTCAGAAGCCATGTTGCTTCCAAATTCTTAGCCTACTTTACTCTTGACTCCAAGAGGAAAAACTGATAAAACTTTGTGTTAAAATTTCCTTCACGGGGTGACCTGGGATCAAGTATTTGTGCTTGCAAGCTAATGCAAGACATAGTTTTTTGGTTGACAGCAGCCTGGGAGAGTTGAAAATCAGTCACACCAGAGACTGATATGTAGAGAGTAGCCGTCAAAACAGCCATGTGTGAATCATTCCAAGTCTCTCTCAAATAATTAAGAAGTGTTCAACAGTTGACAAGGCCCCTGGCAGAGTCCCGCGGTGAGTTTTGCACTCAGTGCAGCAATAAAGGTGCTATTAGGCAGTCTTTCACATTTAGGTTCCTCCAGTCCATAGTCCTCCCTCTTCTGCCTCTCTAGCTCCCTTGACCCTGCCAGACTTTGCTTAGCTCTCTCTTATACCTTTGGAAGTGCCATCTCTTTCCTCTCTTTCTTGTGTGGCTTATTGGTCCATTGCCAGAGACTAGGCAGAGTGGCCACTGATATACATCTTTAGTGAGCAGTGAAAATAACTGTATGTTTCCAAACTTGGAATATTTTGAAGCCTCTTTTTTACCCACTTCTCACCCAGATATTAAGCACAAATTAGGTGAAGCCTTAATGCAGCTATCCTCAAATTGGCATCCTCTGGGTGGGATACACTACAGCTTCCATAAACCCAAAGCCAGTTGACTAGGGAGTTATGGGAATTGCACTCTAGTCCATCAAGAGGATGGCAGTTTAAAGAAGCTTGCCTTAACATATCCATGTATCTATTCAGTATTTTCATTCTAAAAAACAGAGAGAGGGGGGCTATATCTTGTCCGTAATTGCAAGAACAGTTTGAGCAGTTTGGAAAAGCGAAGTGAGTACTTTTGGGATAACTTGTTTTGAAAGAACAGCAATTCTAAGCGTAAATAATTATTTGGTAGCCAGGTTATTTGTCCCAGGGTCCGTGCAAGATCTCCTACACCAGTTTCATGGAATTCTGACTGATTGTCTCCCATCACTTCATTCTCTGCTAAGTACATGTGGGTATGTGTGCACATACAACACATGTATATGCGCAGTTTGCTTCATTGTTTAAGATTTGTTTGGGAGTTTTCTGAAGAAAGAATTTATATTTTTTCCATTCTCCTTTGCTTGTTTGCACCTGCAGGGCTAGCTGAACACACAGAGAAATCTTAATGTCCAAATATTTTACGTATTGCTCTCCTTGCAAGGCATGTTTGACACAGGTATGCGATGGTAGTGAGCTGATCAGGATCTAGTTTAACTAGATAAATAAAAGACTGAATTTAGGCCTGTTTTTTTTAAAATAGTATTATTATTATTCTCTTGCCTTATCATCACGGATATGTTTTGACCAAGGACAGAGAACTTACAACTAGAACTTTCTGTGTTCCATTTTGTTTCACAGACCAGTTTCTAAACACACAATACATCATGTACGTCCATTCATATTTTATAAAAATTCTATCTCATTATCAGAGTGACAATGTCAGGCATCCCCTCCCCAAGATAAGAAGTAATATCCAAAGTGCTTCAAACACAGAACCGGAAAAGCAGAAGATAACTGTAGAATTTTGCTCTTGGTCCAAGGCGATTCTTTAGAATCAATCCCACCTTCTTTAAACTTTACTGTGTCTTGTGAAGTAGGAAAAATAATTTTGTGTCTTTAAAAATACAGTTTACTGGAGAAGAACGTTTTAGGATTGTAATTGAACCAAAAGTGAGGTTAGAAGGTCTACATTTCTCTCCCTTTCTCTGTCTTGTTTTGTCTCTGATAGGATGTTTCATTACCTTTTTTACCAATCGTGTAAACTGCTGAAGAAAACTAAATAACAGAAGCCCCTGTCCTTGGCTTTTTGTGCTTTGTTGCCCCTAAAAGCACAATGCCTCATGCAGATACGGTTATGTCTTCGTCAGAATGTTAATGAGAGATTTACTGGATCAGGCAGCAGATTCCTTTTTAAAAGATGATCCACTGGGAAAGTCCCCTGTACAATTCTTGTTCATTTCTGAAAGGTATTTGAGGCTGTCTTGTCAGATTGTCTCTATTACACTTTAAAGAGAAATGGAGATAATCGCTTTCCACATACGCATTGTATGGTGCACAATTTAATTATGCCATTTCTGATTTAATTTTGGATGAGGTGATATTTTAAATCATCTTTCTTGGGAGAGGAGCAGTTTGGTGTATGCTGAAGCATTTTCCCAATGTTTGCCCCAATTTTCAATCAAACATTGGCTATGGCCGCGTCCGCAGTGCAGAAATAATCCGGTTTGACGCCACTTTAACTGCCATGGCTCCATGCTAGGGAATTCAGGGGATTGTCATTTGCTCTGGTGCCTCAACAAACGACAGTCTCCAGAATTCCCTAGCATGGAGCCATGGGAATCAAAGTGGTGTTAAAATGGATTATTTCTGCAATGTGGATACAGCCAAAATCATTTTAGAAGAAGTTCAGAAAGAACCAGGACTTGGTCCCACTCTGTTGCCATGATCCAGAATCCTGTATGTACTCTGACGAAGCATAGCATCCCTACACAAACAGGGTTTACCAGCCAGTGGTAAATTTGTTCCCTCCATAAAGTAGAATTCTAGCATCTGTGAGAAATTGCCCATGAGTAGAAGGGTAACAAGAGATTCCTCTTTTGATGTAAAGAAATGCTGGAGGAACATCCTTCCCAAAGAAACACAACAACCAGATCTGGCTTTGAAGCGACTAGGCTGAAGCTTACAGTGCTCTCCACTTAATAATTCCCTTGTTATTGTTGGGGGTGGCGATGGGGAGAGAAAAACATGCAGTTAGGAAGCAATAAGGGATTTTCTTACTCCCAAGCTGGTGGGGTTTTCTTCTTTTTTATATATAAATATATATAAAAATGTATATGACATTGTTTGGCTTTTTTGTTTTGTTTAGTGTCCTATTTTCTTCTAAAAAGTGTGGATTTGGGAATGTTAGCTCATTGGGTTGCCACCTCTTCAAACTGCAAAAACGGTTAAGTTGGGGAAAAACGTTTCCCTCCCAATGAAAGGTTAAGCTACATTGGCACTCTTATTATTTTTAACGGGGACATATATTTAACATCTGATTCTTTCCAGTATTTTGAAACATATTAAAGTGACCATAGATTTTTGTTTTTTGTTTTAGAAGCACAAAGGTAGAGGGGAAATTTCCATCCCTCGAGTGCATATTTCAATTTACATTGAATGTTTCCTTTTTTTTAAAAAGGAGGGGTATTGGAAAAGAGAAGGAAAGATGCAGATTGCAGCTCTCGGGAAGCTTCCAACCTGTGCAGTTCAACCCATAGCTCATTTAGAACTTAAAATGGGCTCCATACAAAAGTAAAAGGCCATTTCCAAAAGTTGAGGAAACCCGTTTAGGTCCTTCTGTATTCATCAGCTTTCCCAGTAAAAGAAAGCAAAACATAATAGCCCACTTCTTTTAGTATTAAAACGAAAAATAACCAAGTTTTTCTTTCCTCCCCCTGCTGGTACCAGTTTGAACTTCATCACAGTTCAGAAAAACAAAATATAGTACTATAAAATAATTTTGTACTGTATTTATTGTGTATAACAATTTTTTTAAAAGAATTATGTACATTTAGTACTTCTGTGTAAATTAAATTGCTCTTTTTAAAAATGGTACAGGATTTGGTTTGGCTTTTCTTGAGAGGAAGATAAATACAGGGAATGGTTTGCAAAAGGTATGGGAAGGGCTTTTTGGAAGAATGTCTTCCTTGAGTGTTATAAAATAATCCAGAAGTGTTCCTGTGATGTGTCAGTGCAGAACAACAAGCCTAATGTAGGGCCTCGGCAGACGGCTTAAAAAGCCGTCCTCAAGGCAGGGAAGAGGAGGGGCAGCCGCACGCTCGGCGCCCCTTCCTCCTCCTGAGGTTGCCCTCGGAGCCGCCCGCCCTCCCCATGGCCAGCGCTCCGAGGGCAACCTCCCGCCGCAGCGTCCGCACACTCTGCGGCAGATAAGTCGGCGAAAGTGCGGCACAACGTTTTGGGGCGCACTTTCGCTGACTTATGAAAGGAGCGCTATTTTAGCGCTCCTTTCAGGGGCGGCGAAGGTGCGCCACAGGATCGAGGCATGGGGACGCCTCGGTCTTGCGGCGCACTTTCCCAGGGTGGCCCTGTGCCGCCAGTCTGCTTCCCCCCTTAGTCTCTCAAAGGAGGAGATGGACCAGTGTGTTGGTGTGTAAAAGTACGGTCGGTGAAAAGGGGACGGGGCTGTGCTGCAAGGAGAGAGTCTTACAACAGGGTTTCATGCCAAATAGATTTTATTACAGGAGTTATTGTGTAAAGAGTAAAACCTGTTGATTATATGTTGATTATAATCCTTAACACAGACACCAAAAGACTTATTTTTAATCATATTCTTGTATGTCAGAATCAAAAGCTAGCGGTTTTCCCACAATTTTGTAATTTTTTTGCTGGGAGCAAACTTCAGATTTTTCTAATGCAGAGCTTGGAAAGCTTAATCAATACGAAAACCTTTTACGATAGCCATGAATTATGATCATTCAGTGATTATTATAATGAAGACGGCTGGATCAGACTTCAGAATCAGGTGACTTGATGAGTTCCAGCCACTAAAAGGCAGAAATACAACCAGGTGAGTTTCCATTTCACATTGGGATTGTGCTTTAGTAGAAAAAATAAGTATTGTGGGAGAATGCTGTGGATAGCAGTAAGCCACTCTGGGCATGAGGAAGTCCACTTTACAATTTTAAAACTGGCCAGTGAGCTACGCTGAAAACTCATGTGAATGAAACTCTTCACACCTTTTCTTGCACTAGCATCTTTGCACACTTTCTGTTATTGGAACAATGAAAGACGTTAATTCCATAGATTAGGGGTGGTAATTGTGTGGCCTTTCAGCTGGTCTTGGGCTGAAACTCCCAAAAACCCCTAGCCAGGATAGTCAAAAGCAAAGAATACTGGAAGGTGCAGTTCAACAACTTGTGCTAGTTCCACTGTTCCCACTACTCATAGATATAGATGAAAACTGGGAATAATCATGAATTTTTGGTTGTTAGTTTAAAACCTGCCAGTTAACCAAAATGCTACTATACTCTGCCCTTGTCATCTATAGAGGAAAAACGTTGCATGGGTTCACCTTGGCTGTTAATGGGATGGATGGGGTCACTTTAATTCAAAAAACAGCAATTAAGGTGCAGTGGGACTTCACTTTTGATTTTCTTTTCCTCTTTCATGAACACAAAGACATACTCCATTCTTTGATGCTCAGCATCAGAATGCAGTATCATAACTACTTTCAATTTGGATGAAATGGAAGAAATCACTGAGCAAAACTTATTTTTAGTTGTAAGAAGTTGAATCCAACCCCTTTTCCTTACCTGCTTTTCGGACAGTTCCCTAATAGACCAAGATTTCACCTTTCCTGTTGGAAAGAAACAGGAGGTTTATCATGCCTGGCAGCATCTTGAATTGCAAAAAAGTGTGCAAATAGTGCATAGGGCTGAGTATTGGACAAAGAATTGAGCTTAAATTTGTACAGTAATTTATTTCACTGGGTTGTACTGGGCACCTTTCAGCCTATGGCATGTAGTGGCACAGGTTAGAATGAAATTAAACAGTACATTTGGACAATGCATTTAACTCCATGGAGAAAGGAAATGATACAAGTATAATTAATTGTCGTAGTGTGCTGCACAATCATAGAGTTGAGAGAGACTCTAAGGCCAACTAGTATAGCACCCCACCAGTGTGCCAAAACAAAACACCAGTTAAATCTTTCCTGAGAGGTGACCAACCAACCAGCCGCTGTTTAAAACCCTCATGGAGAATCCAACACCCTCTGAAGCCATTTCATTATGATAAAATAAGAAGTTACTGCTTACGGAAAAGACTTTCCAGGAGAACCAGGCAAGTTACAAATTTGTCAAAGCATATCTGATGGAAAGGATTTCTGAATTTCTCCCAAAGAGCATCGATGGTCTCATTGTTTAAGTGAAACCCTGCATAAAAGCAGATTTAGCATTAGCTGCGTTAATAGACCTGAATTAATTCTGCAAAATAAGCAAACCCACAGGTTTGTTTGCATTAAGATATTTCAGCTAGTCATGGGTAGCAAGGAATGGGTGGGTAGAAAAGAATACCTAACTCCTCCAAATCTTATTTAACCGCCCCTGTCATTCCAGCATTTTGCCCATATTCTAAAGCAGGGACCGGCAACCTATGGCCCGGGGGCCGGTTAAGGCCCCGGGCCCCGGGGTTTCTGACCCAGGCTGAAAGTTGCCGCCGCCGGGGCGCGTTTTTGGCCGCGCTCGCTGCGGCTGCCATTTTGGAAGTCAAAATGGCGGCCGCGACGCGTTTGCACATGCGCAGTACTCTTGTGCATGCGCAAACACGGCACAGCCGCAATTTGGACTACCAAAATGGCGGCCGCAACATGCGCCGTGGCGGCTGTGCCTGTGCACTCTACGGTGGCGGCCGCGGTAGCAGTGTGCGCAGGGGAATCGCACGCAGCAGTGGGAGTGCGCGTGCGCCGCCATTCCCTCCCCCCCCTTGGCCCAGCTGAGACCTAGGCTACGGGAGACCGGCCCAGGTCTCAAAAAGGTTGCCTGTACCTGTTCTAAAGTCTATTTAGAGCTAAACATTTCATTTTAAAAGATAAAAAAACATTAAGAACAACATGTAGCCCTGATTCTAACAATGCTTCAATGTGGGACATAAGGGTGGTCATGAATCTATTAACTGAAGGCCAGAAATTTGGACCCATAAACATCCCTGCTAGTTAGTGGAAAATCTCTGCTATTAATGCTCAGACTCTGTTTAAGCTAATTGGTCTAGGGTTAGGGGATGCCTTAGAAACAGATCTATACTTTTCACCTCCCCAACCTTACCCATCCTGCAGTCTATCTCTTCACATATTATTTCCAGTGCAAAGCTTCCTTCTAAGAAATTCAGTTTGGCTCTCATGTAGGCTTCAGAACTGTCCCTTTGGATTCAGAATGTAAGCACAATCCCTCACACTTTGGAATATATTTTATCAGCAAGGTTCTGTAAGATTTCCCCTCCATGTTAAAGGTTAAACTTGTGATGCTGCTCGATTGTGACCACCAACCCTTAGTTTTCACTAGTCTATACCTGAACCTACTAGCACAAAGCTAGGATATTTGACTGATGGGCAAAATGTTGTATGGACCAACTGCATTGCTTGCTAGATTCTTCTTCCTTTTCTAAACATTGCTATAGACTGTAGTCTGCAGTGATTCTCAAACTTTGGCCTTCCAGGTATTTTGGACTTCAACTCCCAGAAACTTCAGCCAGCTTGGCCAACAGTCAAGAATTCTGGGAGATGAAGTCCAAAACATCTGGAGGACCAAAGTTTGGGAACCACATTTCCCCCAGAAGCTGCATCTGCACTGCAGAATTAATGCAATTTGACACCATTTTAACTGCCACATGGAATTCTGGGATTCATATTTTTGTGGGACATTTACGTAGCCTTTTCTGTCAGAGAGCTCACAACAAACTACAAATCCCAGGATTGCATAGCATTGAGCCATGGCAGTTAAAACAATGTCAAACTACATTATTTCTGCAGTGCAGATGTAGCCATAGGTTTCTTATTGTCATAGCTGCACATTGCAATACCCAACCACCAAAAGGGACAGGCACCTTCTACATATGAGTCTTTGCACTGTATCAACACATCCATCTCTGCAGTTTTTCTAGGGCTGTTCAAATTCCTGTGCTAATTTTTGCTCACTCCAACTACTATATCCCCAAAAAGCCATGTTAAGAAACAGTTCTGTTGTATAATCCAATTCTATAATAAACAAAATAATCCCTTCTGCATTCTTCACTCCTTTTCACCTGCGGCCTCCAAGGCATCACATAGTTCATAGGCTTCCATGGTTCCAGAGTCATCAACATCATAGTTTATGAATATACGCTATGAAATATAAAGGAGAAATTTAGCATCTTGTGACATTATGCACATGGCAAACAGTCCAAAGTGTTGGCTAAGAGGTGTAAGATAGATCAATGAATTCAGAGCCTCACCTACATATAATACCAATTAAGTAGCCTAAGAAAAGCTATTGCTTTGCCAAGCCACATCTCTACAGGAGCTTGGGTACTATAAAGAAGCAACCTAATGACCTGAGGTTGAAAAACAGTCCAAGTTGTTCTTACAGTCTAGGCTGTTCTTGTATATTATTACATGGACTCCAAAATAGGAGGAGGGCTTGAACCCCACCTCACCCCTGTGGATAGGCAGTGGTGGGGTTAACACCCCCCCCACACACCATACCAACTGTCAAAATTGGATCACCAAGAATCCTTTGTAGTTGAGCCTCTACTGGAATTATCAATCAGAAGTGTACTAGATGGTCAAGCACTAAGAGATATTAAGACAGCAGTTGTTGAGCCTTTCCAGGAATAATAAAGGCTTCCTGCCCTGCAATCGATCCTAAGCACTCTTACTTGAGAATGGAGGGCACTTCTATGTGCATGTTGTGCTTGTAAGAGTTTTCTTCTTTAAGGATGTTTCTGTGATAATGAATGGGGGAACTCATTTGTCCTCCCCCTGCAAGCAGACAAAATAAAGATCATCCTGCCTGCCAGTGTTGAACTTCTCACTTTAAAAACAATTCCAGGTTCCCTGTTGGTTTATTTTAAATGTTTATGTTATATTTTGTTGCTCAAAAAAGAAAAGCTTTCTCAAAATAGTTTAGATGCTAGAACAGAGACAAGAATAAAAATTCACTCATCAACTGTGTATACAGTTTAGTGGCCCATTAACAATTCTTAGTCCCACAGGGTATGTAGAAGCAAGAAGCCACTGTCCTTTCAGTGTCTGTGCTTGTACTCACCACCCATTCATCGATTTTAGCCAAGAACTGCTTAAAAGCATCTTGTGTCAGCTTGCCTGTTCCACTCTCCTGTGGTTCATTAAGGAAAAGCAGGCGATGTTAAGAATGGGGGTAGCATATACTGGAATATAAACCGCTAATGTCAAAAAGGTTGCCACTTTTATGGGCCACACTCTTGTGCCTTTTAAAGCCATGAGTGGCATACCACCCACTTTCATTCCTTGGCTGACTAGGAGGCTTGGAGATCAAAATTAGAACGCTTCAGTGCTGAAAAGAACAGAGCTTCTGTGGGTTTTAACATTTTTGTTTTTATAGAAGGATCAATGGAAAAGGACAGGGTGGCCCTCCAGATGTTGGACTGCAAGTCCCAGCATTCTTCCCTACTGGCCTCTTCCACTCCTTCAATAAAGGCTAGTCCAGCTGTCTAGGCCCACCCCCAAAAAATGAGTAGCTGTTCAGCTATCCGTACTACGTCTGCCTTGCCATCTACTCCTCTGTTGTCCCTGGCTTGATAACTGAACAGTCAACAGACATTCCCTGGGTCTTCCAGTTGTTGATACAAACTTCTATGCTCATACAGAAGCATCTCTGCATCTTGCAGCATTTTCTTTTGCTTAAGCAGACATGGTCTTTTGGTTCCAGGGGTGAGGTTTCCATGGGAAGAAACCCCACTTCCTATTTAACCCATAGTTCCAAGTGCTGTTCTACAAAAGGATACATCGAAATGTTGAATGATTTTCTGGCAGTCCTCCATAGAAAAGCCATCTGTCTGCAGTTTCTGGCCTAGAGAAGAAAGTTGTGAAAGTGTGAGGTCAGTATTGCTGCAGCTGGTCTACTGGATAGGAACTGAAGAGATAACAGAGACACAAAAGGTTCCTAGACCCCCCCAACCCCATCCCATGAAATGAGCCCAGTGCTTCAGACAGTGGCCTCAGATTAATGTTGGTTGCCATGAATTTCTTCCAGCAGGGCTCTTGTGTCTTTGCAGCTCAGGAGGTGTAGGAAATGTTTTATATGTAGCAGGACCATAGGCCCACCATATTTACTAATAATAACTAGGAAACAATTCTTCTGGAAGCCTTAGAACTGCTTTTATCAGATGAGTAAATAATACTGACCTAGATTAAGCATTTTAAGATCTACCTGAAGGGTTGCAGAGAGGATAGAGGAGCATCTTCCAGAGCTAAAATCCTAGCACCACCAATATGGGAAAGAACTAAAGGACAGAAGAGTCAGCCTAGCAGATCAGAGACATCATCACTGGATACTCACCACTGGTGTAAGTTTGGTTCATAAAATTCTTAAATTCAGCAATGCCTATCTTCTTATCCTAAAACAAACAATCCACAGGTGTGTAGGGGGGTGATAGGAATGGAAATCACACATCTTGCTTCATGTATCCCATATTCTTCCAGATGATAACCCTATGAGGTACTTCTCCAAGCCAACTAGGGGTGGAACTAGGCTCTATACCCTTATTCCTAAATGGGAATCACCTCTTTTGAGCCTGTTGTTGTTATGACCCTTCCATTTGAATCTGGCTTATGATTACCCTATCACTGGGCTGTCTTGGCAAGATTTATTCCAAAAAAGATTTGCCATTGTATTCCTCTGAAGCTAAGAGAGTGTGGTGTGCCCCCCAAAGCTCTTACTCTTCTATCTTCATGACTTCTGTCCCTTCCTCTACTGCTTCTGGTTGCAACTAGAGAACCAGAGGAGCCCTGGCTGTGATTCCAGTCTTGCACACCCTTACCTGTCCAGCATAACGCAGGAAAGTTGTGTCCATCATTCGGTTTACTCCAGTTTTGGGAGGTGCCCCCACCTTGGAGGAAAAGAAGTCTGAATATTATACATGCATCATATTTAGGTAACTAATTCCCAATTGCTTTCCCAAAGATCCAGAACAGAGTCTCCCAAACAATTATTTTTCTCAATAGTACAGAGATTAATTTTACTTGGTCCTTGAGCACAATAATTCAGCCTGCAAATGAAGTTCACATAATAGAGTCCTCTTCTATTTTTTTAAAAAAATTAAAATAAAATCCTAACACATGGAAAACACAGTATCAGGAAGAAGGTTCTAGACAATCTTTTTTGTGATATGTTAGCTTTCTATGTACAGCAAGTACTTTGAAGAAGAACTGAGTAGTGTGTGCATGTATATAAAACAACACATCCAGACATACATTTAACACTACCACGAAAACCAGACTTCAGTGATAGTTTCTTTTTAGGTTCCTCCAGGGAGTATGCTTGAGTATTCATGAGATCATAAGAATCCCAGATAATTCATACAACTATTGTAAGTACATTTAATTCTTAGGGCTTTATCTTTCACCTTCAAGAAATTTAAAATCCATTTTAGAACTGTTTGGATTAGCAGGCACTGCAAGCTTTTACCATAATCATACTGTCAGGTATCCTTCTTCAGTTTTAGTGAAAGCTGAGGGTCACACAATACTAATTTTAGGCTAAAAATTTAAATATATGCACCCAACCATATGAAATAGTAAAAAAATGTTGCCAAACAGGCCATTACATGAAGTGTCTTCTCATCCGCACTGATTTCATCATCGAGCTCCCTAGAAGGCAATTTTACATTGTTAAGAATACTTCTGCTCTTGGCAAGAGAATAGACCTTTGTCACCCATCCTCAAATTCTGTTACAAAAACAGAAATCTGGAGACATATTCAATCATTCCTTTGATTGAGGCAATCTGCTTTAGCTAAATAACGTCATTTATACATATCAATGTAGGGTAAGGTTCTAGCTCCACCCCTGCATTTTTGCATAATTGCTTACATTGAAAGTGACTCTCCAAAGACCATTCTCCACAGAAGGAGAGTGACGGAAATGCACAAGGACCGGGTGAGTGTGGAAAATATTATCTGTGTATTAATAATGCCCAAATAGTACTACAAGCTAAGCATGAAATCATTGCTTGTTTGGGCTACAACTTCCAAACCCCCCAGCCAACATAACATTGGCAACTTTGGCTGAAGAGTTTTGGGAATTGTAGTCCAAAAAGTAACTTTCCCAAGTTCTGGATGGAATTCTTTGCATCAATTCTTTGCATGGTGATGCAAGCCACAGGCCCAGATTCTTTAACTGACTTTCAGAAAGATCCCAAATGTCCTTAAATTTAATTGTATAGACCCAGACTAGAAGACATGATTGTGGATCTTGAGGAGGAAGATTCCTGTGAGGGCTCCCAACCCCATAGAAAGCACAATTGCAAAGTAGGTCACTGCTACTTGCTTTAGGGAAGTCTGAAATCTCTAGGGACTTCACTCTAATTCAATCTGGCCTGTACTGTAGCAGTGGAGATCTGAAGCAGTATCAAAGGTGTTGTATGATCCAAGACACCAGCACACCTTTATACGTTGAGATAATTTAATTGGTATAACTTTATACATTAAAAAAACAAAGTGACTTAACAACTCACAAGCACTCATGTTTTCCCTCAGTAAAGATGCGAAGGATGAATTCAGCCCCATCATGATGGGATGTGGTGAAGGGAATAATCATGTAATTTCCAGGGGGTAGCTGGAAGTTGTCTGTGATGTCTATTGGTTGAACAATGGCTTCAGAAAAATTTCTGAATGTGGACAGCAGTTCTGTTCTTTGGGTTGTAGTCAGTAAAGCCTGCGGGGAAAAATGGTGATCCATGAAAGAGAAAGAACAATTTTCAGTCACATAATGCCAATGACACATTGTGAAATGTCCATAACTGGGGATAAGTACACATGACATTAAGCATACTTTTGAGAACAAGAAACTGCTGTCAGTGAAGGGTCTCTTCCAAGTTCAAACAGCTTCAGAGGAGTGTCTTTTTAAGACCACAAGAAAAGACAGAGGAAAAAAATCATTTTGTCTGCTGTGATCCTGGCCCTCAGCCTGTGCTACCCTGTCCTTTTTTAACATGTTGGGGTAGCTGGTGAGGCAGGCTTACTGCTTTGCTGGAGGCTCAGTAAGGGACTCGGGGGGTAGCGGTCCTTTACTTTGCCCATTGTGGGGATGCACACACAGCTACAGTAGGATCAGCCGGAGTAGAATCCAGCTCTTTCTCAACTCAAGCTTCATTTCATTATTTCCTGTAGATAAACTGATTCAAATTGACAGTGTTTTTCCAGACCTCCCTTATTATCAACTCAGGTGTGAATACCGCACCAAAAAAATTCAGCTTGACAGAGGATAAGGTAAAAAGGGAAATTCGGGACACAAAGACTTTAATTTGCCAAACTGTTAATTGAGGTATGTCGGTACTTTCTCTCTTATAAGGGCAGAGTAAAAGTCTGGGCAATGGAACTTGGGGAGGAATAGATCAAGTGCACAGCATTCAAACACATTGCTTGAATTGATAATGGAGATGGAACCTTATCCATGAGAAAAATTGCAAAAGGCATCCAAAAGGCGTTTGAAGCATCCAAAAAAAGTCCTACATATCTACAAGAAGCTTGTCTTAATAACCTTTAAACAATCTTTACTTCTCTTTCTAATCTAGTGCTGATTCTTCTAGCCATCCAAAATGTGCTCCATCATAAACTCAGTCAAATTCAGAGGCATCATTAGGGTTGTGGAGACCACACTGGGTACAACTCATGAGGGGGTGTCACCTGGAACGCTGTTGGGAATGAGTGCTAAAGTTCCAGGTCTGGTGACTATGCTGGTTGGGTGGGAATGTGAGTCTTCTCCCTTTCTCACCTGACCAGCAGTTCTGCCAGAACTGGAAAAGGCTGTTGAAGAGAGGAGAGGATTAAAAAATTATCCACACTGGGTGTCAAAAGTATTAGGAACACCACTGATCAAATTTCTCCCTTTCTCCCTCCCTTTCACTTCCAGCTGTTGTGATGATAGGAAAAGATAACCTCAAATGAAAATCAACTGGATAGTTACCTCTTTAGTTACCTCTTTGGGCACCTGCAAGATAAAATTAGGTGGAGAAGAGATTAATGAAGAGCCACTAAATATGGACCTGCATGCAGAAAAAACAGTCTAATCTAAAATTAATATTTTATTTTCTGTTTTAAATTATTTAAGCTGCCTTGGGCCCTCTGGCAAGAGAAAAGTGGGGTAAAATATCAAATAAATATCAAATAAATCAAATAAAGAATAACAACACAGTAATCCATCCTTATCTGTGGTTTTGCTTTCTATGAATTCAGTTACCTGATGTCAGCAAGAGTCCAAAAATATTATGTACCCACCCACCCCATTTGTAGTTTTGCTCTCTGTGGCTTCAGTTACCCAAGTCAATCACCATCCAACAATATTACTGCTACATGGTTTGGTACCATCTATGGTTTCAAGCATCTACTGGAGAAGGTCTTGAAATGTATCCCCCATGGAAGGGGTGGGGACTACCATAATAATTTGTTTGGGAGCAAAACATTCTGGAGATTAAGGTACCACTTTAATAACTCAATAATGTAAGCTTAGGCAAGCCATACAGAGCCTAATGTTAAGAAGTTATTGTAATAAGGACTTTTCCAAGAGTGAGATTGTACATGGGCACTCTAAAACAGCTTTATGTGAAGTATTATTATTGATTTAACGGTTAGAAACTGGGCCAAACCCAAACCATAGTAAATGCTGCCCAATTCAAAGCATGTTTATTTAAAAGTAGATTTCACTGTATTCAGTGGGTTACATTACTAAGATAATGTGCATAACTCAGTAGCCCAGTTTGCCTTCCTTCCCCTCCTACCCTTGACAGGAGCAAATTTTTCAGCTACAGGATGAATAGAAACAGTAAAGTGTATGCAGGGAAGATGATGGAATAGAGCAGTGGCCTTCTGGAAGATCACTTTGAGTGGGCCCTGCCATTTTTATTTAATCGTCCCCCCTGGAACTTCACTAATAAATTAGTGGAACTTCACTACTAATAATTGTCAACTGAACAGTAGATCCTGAGATTCATCTGTCCATAGTTGGTCCCATACCTGGTATATGTAAAAGCCGAGATACAGCTCTTTCTGTCCACTTGCTTTGCTCCTGCGCCAGTTCTTCAGCATCAAAGAGACAATAAGGGGGCAGCTGGACTCCTGGAGTTGATATTTCTTTCCCTTAGGATCCCATTCTGTCTCGTCCGGCTTCCACAGTGACAAAAAGTATAGCGGGTTCTTCCAGAAGTTTTTATCATCTACATAACAGAGAAGACAGGAGTTTCAAAATTAGGTGTAAACCCATTTGGATATTCAGAAGTACTGTACTTGAAACCTTGGACAGGAGAACTCCAATATAATTCCTCTTTTAAACATGCTTGCTCCATTACTCATTCTTAAACAAAGGCAAATGGTGTAGCCACACTGCACAAGTTACAGCAGGCTATACCATTCTGTTTTTTTTTTAACTTTTATTATTTATTAAAACATACATAACAAATAAACAAAAACAATAATAAACAAACAACTTACATATACATACATACATCACATTTCACAACAAAACAAGAAACACAAAATATGACTTCCCCTCCTTTACTTTGAATGTAGTACTTATTATTTTTAACTTCCATATACCTCTTTTATGCATTATAATTTGATTTTCCAATTCCTCTTCTATTATTACCCCTGTTTTTACATTATTATTTTTCATGATCCTTAACCGTTACACACCATATATTTTAATCCACTCTACTTATTAATTTTTAACAAAGCCGCTTTTTTTCTCATAACACAAAAATTCTCCTCAAAGCAGGCTATACCATTCTAACACGCATGGCTCTGTTTTATGAAATCTTGCAATTTGTCATGAGTCACATGCAGCCTCCAAAGACGTTATGAGGCCACAACCATCTCCCAAATTATTCTACATTTTTTAAAAAAATGGTCAAATTCTCCCCATTCCCATATTTCCTAGGATGGAAGGGACAATGTTACCACCCTTCCCCTCCCCCCCCAACCATTTTAGAAGCCTTTTTAAAAGCAAGAAATGAATCTGAAGTTGACTTCCGTTTGATGTCCTGTTTTAAAAAGGGGACTAAAATGGCCTGCAAGCAAAAACCTGACAAAAATGCAAAAACCAAAAAGATACAAATAATACTGAGGGCAAGGACACTGTGATATGACAAGAGGAGGATGTCCTCCCCCAGACTCATGGAGAGCTAATGCTGTCACCTCCCAGCCATTGCCAATTGTCCACTCCTTCTCTAGTTCATTCCCTCTAGTCAGGTCCCTCCCAGGCTGTGAGATTTTAGCAACAAACCCTCAGACAGGCTGCATCTGCACTGCAGAAATAATCCAGGTTGACACCACTTTAAATGTTCTGGCCCCATGCTCTGGAATTCTGGGAATTGTAGTTTGGTGACACATTTAGCCTTCTGCCAGAGAGCTCTGGTGCCACAACAAAGTACAATTCCCATGCCATTTGAATAAAAATCTAATGTGTGTGTGTGTGTGTGTGCGCGCGCGCGCACACGCTGCACATTTTAAATCTCTCATGGATTTAACTCATCTGCCCCATAGAATTCCCCCACCCCCATCATAGAATATACACCAGAAGAAAAGGTCCATGCATCTGTTTTTCCCACTTGGTTAGATCATTTATTATGTATTTCCCCAGTTTCATGAGATTACATATGGCCAGGGAAATACAGAACAAAATGGCACAGAGGCGATTTGTTTGGGAATTCTGTACAACTGGCCAGCACTTCTCATTTATATATGAAGTACCATCTCTCTCACATTCTCAAATTTCAGCTTATATAAGGTTCAGTTGAATATGAAATAGATATACTTGCTCTTGCTCAATGGCTTGCTTCCCCTACTAATCTTTTCTGTCTATTCCCTCTGTGTTGTCAAGTTTTAAATTTTAAGACCCCAGCCAGAACAGAAACCTCCCTCCCTCCTCCTTCCCCCCCACTCAATTCCTTAGCATAGTCCCTATTCATAGCTCTTCCTCTGAACACCCACAAACATCAACAATGAGTTTCAACCAACATGAACCCAAAGATTACCCTGTCTGTAGCCATTACCATTAACACCCTTGATCCAGTGCCCGTGGTAACTGGTAGATTTCCAAAAATAATGGTCTCCCTCTTTTTTTAATGCATTGGCACTTAAATGGCAGATATCCAGGAAGGAAAAATTCTGTTTAAAATCATCCAGCTCCATCCTAGTTAAACAGAAGCAAAGCATAGAATATAAAAATGTGAAGTACTGATAAAACAGGGTTATGAGATTAGCATATTGTTGCCACCGGCTATTCATTCAGACTGTAAACCCATTATACATCATTATGAAGGCCCTTGTGGGGTGAGAGATGATAAAAGGCAAATTTTCCTTTGCATTTAGCAACCTAAAGTGCCCAGGTGACAAGCACAGACAGGGACTGGTAAAGACAGTCAGGCTGCTATGGGTGAAGGAAGAGATCAGAAACTGCTAGATGCAGTCTTATATGTTTCTGCATCCTTCCAGTGCCACATTTTTTTGTTATCCTGAGTTGGACATACAGCAAATTAATATGGGTAGCCATGACATCAGGACAGGACTTTTGGGCAGACATTTATGTTCTCTCTCAGTAGAATCTGCAGGGCAACCTATGTCTTCAGCAAGGTATAAGTGAACAGAGTACCACACATTACCATCTAAAGTTGCAAGGGAGGAGCCTATAAGACCATTAACTTTTAACTCTCAAATTCAGTTCCACCTCTATGTACAGTGTGCCTAAAGAAAGGCAACTTAGGTTAGAAACCAATTAGTAATTTTCTGAGTATTTCAGTGTATTACTCTTGTCTTTCAAGATATTGTTATACAAGAAATCCTCTGGGGTGCTGATGGTTTGTTTTAATCAATTATAGAATGAAAATGGATTGTGAAGATACAATGATGGTTCCAGAGTATAACAAAGACTGAGAACATTGGGCTGCTTCTTCAATGGCTTTGCTTACATTATCTAACCATGAAGAAATATAAAGGAATCCTGTAGCATTTTTGAGATTGAGAAAAAGAAATTTCTAGGATAAGCTTTCATGGACTTCGTCCACTTCGTCAAATGTATCGAACTAGAGTCTATGAAAGATTAAGCTAGAATTTTCCCCCCTCAGTCTTGAGTGTACTACAGGATTTCTTTATAAATGTTTATACTGAAACAGAGTAAATCTTTGAATGTCCAATAATATTAGAAAACATTTACCAGAATTCACCATCGTCTTTAACCACAGTCAGTGTTTTTCGGAGCTCAGGATCAAGCTTGGACCACATTTCTGAACTAAAGCCAGAGGAAGAGAAAGGAATATGAATAAGGTTAGAACTTTTGTTTTATGACTAGAACACCAGTTGCTGGATACATTTTGTATTTTGTTGTTGCTGTTGCTTGCCTTTAAGTTATTTCTGACTTATGGTAACCCTGTGGAGACCCTATTGTTTCTGACCAAACTAATTAAAGTGGTGGTGGTGATGGTGGTGGTGAAATACTTTCTAGAAACAGAAACTCATGCTTGCATGTTCAGTGTGCAACCAATACTTCAGATATTCTGCTCATTCCCTGCCCCGCATCTGTGTTGGGAGCATATTTTATATTTTCAACCAAAAATGTGTACTTTTCTATTGTAGCCAGCTTCTCAAAAAAGAGAGGTTACATGATGCACCTTTGCATGAAATACTGTTCTAAGCAGGATTCCTTCTTGGAAGCGGCCACCAAATCATGCAGAGATCCAGCCTCCTCTGAGCAAATATACATGCTTGTGTGTGTGTGTGTGTGGTAGGGTCACACAGCTTTTCAGCAATTCAGTCACTCCTCTGTTCTTATGGACTTCATGCCCGTGGTTCTATATATTCACAGAGGGGCGACCTCTGTTTAAATCAATGGGGCATGCCTCTGAGGACGCGCACCTGTGCACCCCATTCAAGCCTATAGGGCTTGAATATTCACTAATCTCCATTTTCACAGGGCGGAGGGGTCCAGAATGGATTCCCTGTGACAACGGAGGACCAACTGTATATTTTATCTCACATAGCACAATAAGTCCCATAGTAGTGCCTTAGTAGGTATGAGTTTGGTATCCAAATAATATACCACAGACAAATATCTCACAGTGGCAGTAAGGTTAAGTCAACAGGTATCGGAATATTTTCTTGATATCTGTTAGGATTCTCAAGAAAGAGGAGAGATTGTTTAATCTCATCAGCAGAATAAAGCACTGCAGAAGAATGATGAGCAGGAACACACTAGGTCCGCCTAAATCTCCACACCCACGTGTCTACAAAAACAAGTCAGACATTCCGAGTAAAGAAAATAAAATGAACTTTACTTACAAAAATCATGTATATAAAATATACAGGTTTAGCTTCAGTTGCAAACACAAGAAAGAAAAATAAGTAGTTCTACATGCTTACTGGTCAGCCATGTCTGGGGACAGAAAAAGAGCAGGAACAGGAGAGTAAAGAGGAATTTTCAAATATAATCCAGTAGGGGAAGTGAGCTCAGTTAACAGACAAGAAAAGAGGAGGGGCTACGAGTGGGTGACAAAACAACCACAGACATGCATAAAACACATTCCTAGGATGTTATCACATGGGGTCTAAAGCAGTCCCATCCCTGTCCCATCCCCGTTCCATTGCGGATCCTTTCCCCCTGTGTTCACACGACGTCTCACAAAACCCCGCCCATCCCCGTCCCATTGCGGATCCTTTTCCCGTGTGTTCACATGACGTCGCACCCATCCCCGCCCCATCCCCGTCCCAATGCGGCATCACCCGGCATCATCCCCGTTCTTTTGAATTCCGGTTTCTTGGAGGAATTGCATTTGCCGCGACCAGAATCATACCGGAATGATGCTGCTTTCTGCATGGGGTCTATTCCGGTATAGTTCTGATTGATTCCATGCCGCTTTCTTGCCGCTTTGAGACCCTGCGTGTGATAACGTCCATAGAGAGACCAGCATGCGAGGTTGCTATATCCCAACAGCATCAACATGGATAGAGCCACTAATCATGTAATCTTGCTAAGCATATAACATTAAGGTTACAGTTCTTTGTTGTAGCCAGAAGCTATCTTCCAATATGCCTCCCTGTAGTATCAACCAGTCCCTGCCTCCTCTCTCTGCCCACATTATCCTTTTGGCATCTTCACCTGTCATTCCAGTTGCCATTCCACTCTGTCTTGCCCCAGGGATTCCGTAGTTTCACCAGCCTCACCTTCTTGCCATCTATGTTGAGCTAGGAATGAGTACAAAGATGTGTGAGCGTGTAACATGTTCTCTATTTTATAACAGAAAGACTGGATGCTTCCAGACATAAGCTCCTAGTAGTACCAAAAACTTCAGATATTCTGGTTTATTTCCTTCTTCACATTTATCTTCTGTTAAAAAGTGAGAGAAAAGATGGTTGTGGTAAAACACCTTTTCCCCTACTCCAGTAACATTTCATCAATGATGCGGGGGAAATAGCATTTAAAATATACCACATCTGACTGAAAGCATATTCAGAGTATATATTAAGGAGATTAGATAGGAAAGGAGGATGAAATCCAGTGCTTACTTGTAGATGCATTTTTCTCTGAAGCAAGTGGAAAGAATAACCCACTCCTGGATAATCATTACTACTAAAGAATGAGTGGAAATTTAAGGTGCACTTTTCTCAGCTCAATATGGCAGAGGTTCCCATCAAGCATTCTTTATTCTGCATTACTACCAATGCTAGAGGATTTCATTCTTTATGCATGTAATAGGACAGGGACCAGGGACACACACTCTTTCTTTCCCTGCCTCCCTCCACAGTAGGCTGCTTCCTACTTTGTGGGATACAACTCTGAAAGTTGGAAAATGCTGATCTGGATTATTCCAAAACGTACCTTGTGGGTCCCAATGATGGAGTAGGCATGAGGAACCTCCAGCCCCTTTGTAGTTATATCTGGGTTCTGGGGGGGAAGACCAAAATTTCACAGGCTAAAAAATCAACAGCTACCATTCACAGAGTAAACTAATTTCTAAAACCTTAAATACATAATATATTATTTTTGAGACAAAACAAGAGGATTTTTATAGTTTTTTGTGGGTTTTTCGGGCTGTGTGGCCATGTTCTAGAAGAGTTTCTTTCTGATGTTTCGCCAGCATCTGTGGCTGGCATCTTCAGTGATGAATAAAAAGATGATTTTTATTCATTTGCAAAACCTCTATGCTTTTACTAGGAATTTGTATCAACATTGTAGCAAGCAGCCTGAACCAGGGTTGATTTACTCATTTGTAACTGTTCCATAATTATAATTGCTGCTTAGTCACAATTGTGACACTATTGCGAAATCATAATTTCCCCCTAACTTACCTTACCAGGAATCAGCTACATGGGGAGAAGGTGGTCCACTCTGTTTGCCATTAAGAGAATGGGTGAAGGATGTTTCCATCAGGTTTGTGAGGGACTGGACTTGGAGAGGCTACTTAGTTAAATACCCTGATAGAGAACAATGGCCATTGTCTTTTTTAGATCAGTAAATAGACTTAGGCCTTATTTCCTCTTTTCCCTGTGGCCTCTTCTTTCTTTTTCCAACTACAAAGAGAGAGGCTGCACATAGTGCCTGTTGATGAACACACACACACAACCTAGCATTATTCATGTGTGTGTGTGATTTTAATTGTACAAAGAGATATCCAAAAGCTCCTTTCACAATGTCTCTTCCTGCCTTGCAAACCATTTAGTGGCAGGAGGAAGGAAGCCCTTTTTTGTCCAGAGAAGGGAATCAGTAGCGGTCTCCCAGTTCCCACCATGATGTGATTACAACTGGAAACATCAAGGGGCAGAGCTGGGAAAAACACAGAAGGAACCAACTGAGTGCACACGGATAGTGGTTACTGGATCCCAATCTAAAGATATGTCTAGTATCTGTAGTGACTCTCCTGTCCCACTTTGCTAGTATTTTCAGCTCAACCCCCACTCTGAAGAAGAAAGGGAACTTTTATTTGCACAGTAGGCAGGAGCATGGAAGGAGAACAAAATAAATAATAAGAGCTAGAAATGTACCTTTTGTGAGTTTGGGAATGTCAGGAAATTAATTTAGGCTATACATGCACTGAATAGGAATCTATACTGTATACAGTTCTAACTCAGATCAGCACCCCATGGACAGTACCATTCATTTGGTCTTACCTCAGTACCTGCTCCCAGCAAGGATTTTCTTCCCAGTGCCATCTCAATAATTTCAAAAAGCTTTGGTTGATAATTTAATGGGTATATTCTTTCCCCAATTCCACCAGTAAAGGCCACAAAGGCCTCATTCATCATTCCAGCTTCTATGGCTTCATATGAGCCATTAAGTCTTTGCAGAAAGAAAAAGAGAAAACAGTACAAATGAGAAGCATGTTAAACTACATTGAAGGAAGGGTGAATCCACAACTCTAGGAACGGTACACAACACAACTAATCTTTGTGTGCCAGTTCTGTTCTGCAAATCAGTTGTTTGTTTTTGTAACTATAAATTTATTAGGACAATTTTACACACTCAAATTCTGCAAGACTATGCTGCCACAAGCTGGGAAATCTCTCTTGATTCTCTAATTCCTCGTAAACAGATTGTTGAATTTTTTAAAAGGCAATATTGGTCTTCTGTTTCACTAGGACAGGGGTAGGCAACCTTTTTGAGCTGGGGGCTGGGTTGCTGTCCCTTAGACAATTGGGGGGCCGAAGCATCAAAAATAAGCAAACATGCAAACAAATAAATAAATATTTTTTTAAAAAAATATATATTAAAAAAATTAAAAAGTATGCATGCACACTCTCTCAGCCCCAGAAAAGCCATGGCAAAACCCCGGTGGAAATTTTGCCAAGAAAACCCCAAGAACAAGTAATAACAACAATAATCAATATCATCATGGTGGGCAGTGGCGGCGGCAGTGGCAGGACCGGCCTGGGCCTGTCCAAAGGCCTCAGGGGGCCGCATCCAGCCCCCGGGCCTTAAGTTGCCTACCCTTGCACTAGGAACTGACTTTTATATAAAAATAAAGTCCATGGAATTCTTGTCCTGTTTTTAGACTTCCGTATTTTAAAAAGAAAAAATAGTACATCTTTACAGGTCTGAGAACTAGAATTCTGCCCTTCATATTTTTTTGGGTGTGTGTGTGTGAGTGTCACATTAGGTATTTTGTTTTGTTCTGGCTGCCACACAACCTCATTTCAGCAGCGCAGCAGCAAATTATATGTTGCAGTGGTAGGATTAGAATGCAAACCTCACTGGATTCATGAGTGAATAATTTGTCTCTATCTGATCCACAGAGGCTATCCTGATTCAGCATTTTTTGAACCCCATGTGCAATCTTGGATAGGCAAGCCAAGAGTTCCACACACGCGCAAGTGTATGTAAACACACATTTAAAAGATTAGAGCAAGTGGGTGCAAGGAAGCAGGATTCCAAGATCCTACTCTTCTTATGGTGATTATTACCAAGTTCCTTGGACATGATTATTTCAAAGCCTCATCTAGTCTCTCCGTTTTATAAACTAGACTTCTTGACATCTACTAGTGCAGTGGTTCTCAAATAGTGGGCTGCACCATTTCTCTTTTTTCCAGGTAGCAAGAGTACAATGAAGACATCTTTCAAAGATAATGTAACAAATAAGAAGGATATTATTTGCTGGGTGTGTTGAGTAAAGGTTTTTAGTTGCTTCCAAATGTTACTTTTTAAGGGCATTTGAGAGACATGTTGACAAGAAATTGTCAAGTTTTATGCCAATCTTAATTTTTCTTTCTTTCAAAATAGTAGCAGAGTAATAGAAAAATCAGCATATTGCACCATAAGCAATAGAACTTGTTACTTTGTCAATATTGCAACAAGTAATAACACCAGATAACCTTTCAAGCATTATACTGAGTAATAGGAACAAATTACTTTTCAAAAGTAACTTTCCAAGCTTTGATTCTGCTGCTTGGTCCAGACACTAGAAATCCTAAATCATCCATTCTGGTTCTGAGCCTTGCCATCTTAATGTGGGATTAAATGTCACAATGCATGTAAAAGTAAAGGCACAGACAATAAGCATTATATTGCATAAAATGCCCACCCACCTGGGAATTTGCATAACTTACTTGGCATAAGCTTTCTCAAGCAAAGGTATCCAGAAATCATTGCTTTCATTGAGGTTTGCAAAGACCAGCTGTCCAGTTGGATCCACAGGCAGGAGATCATCCACCACCACATCCACCCAATTGCCATATTGCCAGAACTGGAGAAACAGAGGAGACAGAGAACAGATGTCACAGTGTAGGTACACCTTGGAGAGGAGACAGAATTTGTGTGGAGAAGGGGTTGCTGTCAGTTTTTCCAGATGAACTGAAAGCTTGATGTGGATTTTAACATAACCAGGTTTCCAAAAATCCTTCCCATTTAACAGAGCCTAAATAGACGTTATTGTATTCTCTAGCTATAGCTTCTACAGCCACTTATCTTCTGTTTCTATCTGCAAAACTAGAAGACCACTGACAATTAATTTAGTGTTCTCCTTGTTCTATACTTCTGGCATCATATAGGGCTGAAACAGACAGCCTGGTACATAAAGCCCACTTCTAGGCACCTTGGGGTGTGGCATTTACACGCTGCCAGAGCACCTGAAAGCGTGCTTGGGGCTGTGATGGGGTGCCAAAGGTAGCCCTTTACCAACCCAAATAGGAGAGGATCTTTCCCACTCTTATTTGGGCTGCAGCATGTGTTTGCTGCAGCCCTGGGGTGACCGGCTCTGGGGTAGCCCCAATCCGCCCTTTTCAGGGACTGTCTGTTTTGGCCCTATGTGTTTTAAAGTCCAAAAAAGGCTGGAAGATTGAGGAGTAACTGAATAGTAATCGAATGTCTTATTGTAAAGTAGCATGTGGACTAAGATAATTTAGCACAAGGGAGAATCCATGAGTAGTGGATTGGTCCTCTGGCCATCTCTGAATGAATCTTCACGATAAGTCCAATCTGTCATTTTATTTATTTATTTAGTCATTGGATTTATAGCCTCACTAATAATAGAATAATAGAATCTTAGCATTGGAAGGGCCCATCCAGTCCAACCCTCTGCCATGAAGGAATACATAACTAAAACATACTGGAAAGATGCCCGTATAACTTTTGTTTAAAGACCTCCAAAGATGGAGTGTCTACCACTCTCCGAGGCTGTCTGGAATAGTTGAGCAGCTGTTACAGTAAAAAAGTTCTTCCTAACATTTAGACCGAATTCTTTTCTTTTAATTTGAATCAATTGGTTCTAGTCTTTGGAGCAACAGAAAACAAGCTGGTGCCATCTTCTGCATTACATCCTTTCAGACATTTAAAAATAGCTATCACCTCTCTAGTCTTCTCCAAATGGTTCCTGATTTTCTATCTAAGATGTTTTGTGAAGGATAAAATTCTCCCAAACTCACCTGGAAATGGAAAATGCCAGCATAGTCCTCTTTGGCAAAACTTTGATCTGGAGGGACCACCCTATGCAAAAGCTGTGGATGAAAGGTGAGGGATGCAGCTGCTGCCAGGTACCAGCAATCACCTGTAGCAGATGGAAGGGTTGGAATTTACTTTTGTGCTACCATTTTAAATAGAAAAATATTACCATCAAGAGATTAAACATTCAGCATCCCAATTCTCACACCAAGAATCACTCCCTGAGCACTGTTTCCCACAATTACACATACTTAAAGACTTTTCTTTCCCTGTTGTATGCTCTGTCCATATAAGTCTGAAAGAACTTTTTGTGTATGTGTTAATTGTGCCTTTGTGTTTGCCAGTCAAATTATCAATCAATCAAATTGATGTTTTTTCTCAGTGCATTTATTTTCTTGTAGGGTGGTCAGAAATATAGTGGATTTTTTTGATGTAGAATTCCTAACTTAAGCCATCAACAATTAATTTTTCACTGGCATATTATTATTATTATTTAATCTTTGGGCCACAAAACATTTCAGTTAGTGACATGTAGCTATGGTGGCATCTACATCTGTCAAATTTCTAATTGTTTTGTAGCTGTGAAAGGAAAGGAGTCCTGCAAAGCAAAAAAGAAAGAAAGGCTAGAAAAAACAATAATTATAAATGAGACAACAATAGAGAATGGATTAAATTTAATTTGATCTGCATCTTACCCAGTTCCATCTGAATAACATCATGCTGAGTCATTCCTTCATTTATAAAGAGGGGAGTTCCATGCTTGTAGATGTCCTGTATAGACAGTAAAAGTTTTAGGGTTGTTGTTGTTGGTATTATTATTATTATTATTAATCAAATAACAAATTTAATATACATCACATACTGGTGATTGTCTCAGTTTCATTTATTTGTCCTTTCAAACCATCCTAACCTTCCTCCAATAAGCATAAGGATTGTGATTTATTAGCTTGGTAAATCTGAAGCTCAGAATTACATTTAATCGTCACCTACAACACTAATCCCCTTCATTTACAACACTATTATTAGACAGTAAACTGTTTTTCTTTGGAAGTGATTGTGATAAATACTAAGTGGAAAAATTAAAGGAGTCAAAGTCCCACATGCATTTTGGCTTTATTTACAAACTTTTATTTCTCAAAAAGCCCAATGCATTTTGGCTTTATCGTCAATTCACCTTCTTCAGAATCAATTATTTGAAATTTCTGGAGCTGCAGTCTGCACTCTCTATTAAAGTGGACCTTTTGAGTATTAAAAGGAAGAACACTGTGAATTCATCCACTGAGAATAAATTCTATCAAGTTTTTAGTTCTGTTCCTGCCTGTGATAGCTACTAACCCAGATTCAAAACAAGACTGTCTTATTTCTAACTCACCTTTGGCCTCTTCCAAGTAAGTTTTCGGGACCTGCTGATGAAATATTGCCACTTATTATATCCAATTGATTTTGGAGAAGCTTGGAAGTCAGGATCTATGAAGAGCTCTCCCTTTCGGAGGAACTCTTCCTTCAGTTTCCTGTAATTTTGTCCAAGGTAGGGTTGAACAGAGTCATCTCCACTGATGGCATCAGGGAACTTATGGAGACGAAGAGTGATACCAGTGGAAGCCATGGCTGAGTCAAACTGTGAATATTCTATTTTCTGGGGTCATTTTATAGTGTGTAAGGACAATGTTTCTCTTGGGTGTGTACAGAGATTCCTTCTTTTTTCTGTGCTCAGTCCAAGATTTTGTTCATGCCAAAAAAACCTCACACAGGAACAGTTTCCTCAAAGGAACACAACCACAGATAAGGTAACTTTTAAATCACAAGGTGACAACTTTAACCACAGCAAGGGTGGGGCAAAGCAGCAAAATCAGATGTCAGCCTGAATCCTCCTAGTAATCAAATTAAAGTGGGACTCATTGAATTAATTGCTGAAAGCTGAGTCAGCAGTATACAAATTCCATTGATTCAATAGTTCTACTTGGGATTTGCAATAGGGATTCAGGCTGTTCCCTGGTGTATGGGAAGATAGCATTTGCCTTGATGAAATATCTCTGTGCCATGACAATCCAGTCTGAAAAATCTGGAAACTTTCAGTCACAAGCTTCATTGTGGCTGAATTATTTACCACTGACAGATGAGAGAGAGAATACATGTGCTTGCAGACCCTATTGGTTATTGACATACATGGCACAAATGTCAATCCTGGAAGAGGAGGCAAGGCAAACTAGCAGGAGCTGAGTTAGGTTTGCTACGAACCAGGTTGGATCAAATCATATTTGCATACTGGAAGTCCCCAAAAGCCAGGTTCTCTGAGTCATATTCTAGGTCCTAGAACACAGCTCAGAGATCAGTAGGCCAAAATTCAGAAAACAACTACTCTGTACTGCATCTCTCCTACCTTTCAGCCATATTGAACTCCAGCTTCCATCATCAAGGACAAAGGATATGAGAGATGGAGTGTTGGGAGCTGTAGTCTAACACACTTGAAGGGCATCAGGCTCTGGAAAATTTCTGTAAGAAAGAAAAAGCACCCAGAAAGAAAAAGAGAACCCCAGAATCAAAGTAGGATTCAGGAGAAGAAAAGCTCTATTTCGGTATTTCAATTTCAAGAAAAGAAAGATGACAAGATAAAAATGCTCAAAAGCAATGAGGCCAACCATACATTCTCCATAAAATCTCTGATACATTATCACCTATTGTTGTGCCTTGAAGTCATTTCTGACTTATGGCAACCCTGTCACATGGTTTTCTTGGCAAGATTCTTCAGGGGGGGGGGGTTGGGTGCCATTGCCATCTTCTGAGGCTGAGAGAGTGTGACTTGCCCAAGGTCATCCAGTAAGTTTCCATGGCTGAGTGGGGATTCAAACCCTGGTCTCCAGAGTCATAGTCCAATGTTCAAACCACTACACCATGCTAGGATCTGGTGCATCTTATTTTCCTCTGGATGAAACTGGGCTTGAAGTTGTAGCTCTGTCAGCATTGACAAGTTTGTGGATAAAGAGATAGGGTGCTCCAACTGTTTGAGGGGAAGACATCCCCTCCTCAACTCCTAAAATATCCCTATATGTTAGAGCCCACTGGGACTGGGTCACCAGAAGTAGAGCCAAAGAGTCTGAAGAGACAGTGCCAAATACATCTAATTTGCTACCCAAACTCCTTCCTTTCAAGGATTTAGGACTGAGATACGGTCCTCCAGATATTGTTGGACTGGAAGGCCAATTAACCCTAGCCAGTACATTTAGTGTTAGGGAGTGCTAAATGTCACAGTCCAACAAAATCTGGAGGGCTACATAATTCCAATTTCTGATCTCAATATACCTTGAATTACTTTGTTGGTTGGGACCTGTGCATTGTTTGGGTAAGGGATGAGTCTACTTGGGATTTGCAATAAGAATTCAGGCTGTTAGTTCCCTGGTGTATAGGAAGATAGCATTTGGCCTTAATGAAAGGAGATCACCCTTGATAAAAATAATGGACCCAGAGGAGAGAGTGAATAAGACTATTGGTCAAAAACAGCTAACACTAGTGGAGCTTCAAGAATTTTTAGAGAGATAGTGTAATTTTGCTTTTCAAGTTCATGTCCTTGGGTAGGCACTTCTCAGGAATATTTCTGATATCATGAAGTGAGTTGTTACACAACAACACCATATTATGAGAACTGAAGGCCCGAATAACTTACCACTTGTGCGGAGAGATTTCTGGGCAACCCACTACAATGCTGTAGTTTTAGAGATGCACCATGATGTCTGGTATTTGGGGTTTTGCTTTTTATTAGTCTCATGGCAACCTATACATATATAGTTTGGTCCATGAGCCAAAACAACTCCCTACCCCTGCCCTGGGAGAACCATGAAAGCACTTTCCTGCAGCAGCCAGAGTCAGAATCTTGTTTGAGGATATTTTCCACTACTATTGAGCTTCTCTTAGAAGAACCCCAGTAAATATCCAAAGGAAACCCAGGAACGATGCTTGAAACAGCCAACTAAGAGAGAAGACAGCTGTCTCTGCCTAGCCAGGAAGTTCTCCAGCTTCTTGAAAGAGTCAAAGAAAATGTAAATGTTTAATTTGCAATTAAAATGATAAAATATGTTTACATAAAACCCACAAAAACTAAAATATGTTCTGTTTACAAATAATATATATCTTAATTGGGACATCAGCAACATTTACAAGGTGGGTGTTGGTCTTGTTGAGCCAAAATTTCAGCTAGAGGTCAGGATGACTATAGGTGTGGGCCAAAAAAAAAAAAAAAAGAGCCTTTCCTTATTCTTTCAAGAAAATAAAATCTATTTCCCTCTGTGATTTATCTCTGTCAAGGTGGCAGATCTCCCCAATTGATTAAATTACTCAAATGGATGGGGAGAGAATTTTGCTTGGATGCTCATCCTTTGATTCCTGTTGGGTTTTGATTGTCCATTTGCTTTCAGCATAACAACTGAGAGGTTCTAGCAATATGAGGGCAGTCTGCATGATCAACTCTTCATTTTCAGATATGTTCGTTGAAGAATCTTTTAGTTTGTAATATGCCATTATTTTTTCTAGATAAGGTGGTCTCTCCAGCTTCACAGAGCCCTCAGTGTCTATGAGCAGCTGCAGTGGGCTCCCATATTGCTAGCTGATGTGTTTGAATCAGCTTTGGGTTTTCATCCAAACAAAGGCGCTATCTAGAGTTGTTGCAATTATGGCCTTTGGGTTGACTGCAACACATGGCAACCCTGTGGATGAGACATCTCCAAGTCCCCATATCCCCAACCTTTCTGCTCAGTTGCTGCATGTTCAGGTCCATGACTGCCTTGATCGAGTCTAACCATCTGGCATGCAATCTTCTTCTCTTTCTACTACCTTCTACCTTTCCAAGCATTATTGTCTTTTCTAATAAGTCATGCCTTCTCATTTTGTGTCCAAAGTATGACAGCCTCGGTTTAGTTATCTTGGCTTCCAAGGAGAGTCCAGGCTTGATCTGTTCAAGGACCCATTTGCCTTTTTGGCCATCCTTGGTATCCTCAGCACTCTTCTCCAGCACCATATCTCAAATGAGTTGATTTTCTTTATATCCTCTTTCTTCACTGTCCAGCTCTCACAGATGGACATAGTGATTAGGGATAAATTGCTTGGACAATGCTAACTTTGGTGTTCAGTGTCATATCTTTGCATTTTAGGATCTTGTCTAGTTCTTTCATTGCCCTTCCCATTCCTAATCTTCTGATTGCCTGACTGCAATCTCCATTTTGATCAATATTTGATCCACGATATGGGAAATCTTTGACTATTTCAATTTCATTCTCATCTAGGATGAATGTTGAACTTAGTTTGGAGACAAAAAGTCTGGACAAAAACCCGGGCAAGTAAACTACTACTTGTTTGTAGCAAATGAAAATTGATTTGTAGGTAGCCCTATTTTAACATCTAGCCCCTAAGAACAGGAACACAAAGCACAGTGAGATGGAACAAGTGAGAAACAATGATAAACGTTTTCCTTTTTTCATAATTACATCCCACCTCTCCTTTTAAAAACTATGTATTAAAGGGAATCCATATTTAAAATGACAGGCATCTATTAGGCTGTCAAGATGGCACAGACAGTTCCTTGGTACATTTGTTATGTTGGGATTCCTGCATTCAGAAACAATGTTTGTACAATAAACAATGTATTTAATGTTTCTGATTGTTTTAAAATAAACTGTCACAGAGAGAAAATAAAGTGTGCTGTTCTACTGAAGAATACTCTTTAGGAAATGCAATGCAAAGCGTGTGCTCACTGGTTAAAATATGTTATCCAAAATAGATGCATGAGGAAATGGCCACATTTATCTCACTGCTATGTTCTATATGTTTATTTCTTATTTTACTTGACTAAAAAGCATAATTCCAGCTCCTCTTTCCCCTTGCATCCTCTTTTCCTTAACAATTCTGATTTATTTGACAGTGTTCTCTCCATTGTATTCTGCTTCTGAACATGTTGTTGTTGTGTCATTTCCAGCTTATGGCAATTCTATGACAACCCTATCACAGGGTTTTCATGGCAAGCTTTGTTCAGAAGGGGTTTGCTTTTGCCATCCTCTGAGACTGAGAAGGTGTGACTTATCCAAGGTCACCCAGTGGGTTTCCATGCCTGAGCAGGGATTCGAACCCAGGTCTCCCAAAGTCCTAGTCCAACACTCAAACTATTACACCACATTAGCTCTCTTTTTAGCATATATACACAAAGAAACCTTGGACATCCTCCCTTTTTTGCTTTTTGTCATTTTCCTGCCATTTTTATACTATGCTTTTTCAACCCAGGCAACCATCTGCATCACTTAACCTCAGTCTGTGGTAAAATATTTCCATCATTAACTTTTTAAGTGGTCTGCATGATGATACAGTTATATTTTTTCTCATTCAATATTTAGAAATATTCCCCCTTTCCCCTCATTTCTTTAAATCCATTGTCATGCTGCTGTGCTTTTCATTTTTACTAATGTCAAGTATCTTGAAGTCAACCTGAATCTTTTTTCCTCATCCATGTCTTTGCTATATCTGTCCCTGCCTTTAGTTTTGTTTTGATACTAATGGTATTTTGCTTGGGTTCCTTGTAGAGCCATTTTCCTTTGGTTGGAATATTTCATTTTATAATAATTCCCTCTCCTTTCCTTCACTATAAATTAGCTAAACTTCTTTTAAAATCTACTTTATATTTCAAATAACCCATCAGGTCTATTTTAGAAACTTTCATGAGGAGACTTTTTCCTCACATATTTTATTCTTTTCTACTACAAATCCATATATCAGACCTCATTATTATTAATGTTTGCTGATCATACAAGTATATTTTCCTATTCTCCCTGCTTTTGCTGATTTTAGTAGAGGGATTACCACCCTTTTGCAGATGTTGTACGTTTCTTTTTCACTGAATTTATTATTTGAATTTTTTAAATTCAATTTCATCACCATAGGGAAAAAAATTATCCTCACAGAATCTATATTTTTACAATTCTACAGATATATATCAACATTTTCTTTATTCTTTATAGTTCATTTTCTCCTTTTAAGCAGCTATTATTCCCCAGCAGTTGTTAGCTTACTGATTGTAACTCAGGGTTTTCTTTTCTTGAATGTCTGCATTTTTATTCCATTTATAATTTCTCTTTCACTGAATTTATGGTTTTAATTTTTTAAAATTCCAATTAATTGCTGTAAGGAAAAAAATTATTCGCAGAGAATCTAGATTTTTGCAAATATTTTGTTCTTGCTCTTGTTGTTGTTGCTGCTGCTGCTGCTGCTTTGCTTATTCTTGATTTTTCTATATGGATTACTTCCTGTCATATTTATTCGTTTATTTATCTACTTAGAGTATTTATACACCACTCTTCAGGCACAAAGGCTATCAGAGCGGTTACAAATTGTTATTTTGACTGTTAATTGTCATATATTTTGTCACACACCCCTTCAGCTTGGGGTTCAATTCAATTTCTTCTCTGTAGGAAAAAAAGAAATCTCCTCACAGAATCTATATTTTTCAACATTTTCTTTATTCTTTATACAGTACTGCATTTATTTACTTAAGAGTATTTATACACTGCTCTTCAGCCACAAAGGCTCCCAGAGCGGTTTACAGAGGGCTAATTTGACAGTTAATTGTCATGTCATTTTGTCACACAGCTTGTCTTTCGAACACCTTTTTCCCTCACAAATTTTACCTCAGTTTTGAACATTTAGCTACCAACTATCCATTTCAGTTGGGACCCAACTGTATTTAATTTCATTAACCTCAGAGATATTTTATTTCTGGGTCTATTTTTACTGTCCTGCCGGTTGCCATGGAACCAACAAATTGATTATGGTCCCACTAAAAATGTCACAGTGTTTCCCAACATAATCTTAAAAGAAGGACTCTTCTTCATTGGCTGCAGCCATCTTGGAACAGTAGCCTCGACTGTACAGGCCTCATGAGGAAAGAGGAAAGGCCTGCTCATGAGTCTGCTGCAATATTGCAGAATAAATGTAGTTTGATGCCAGTTTAACTGTCATGGTTTCATCCTATGGAACCCTGGGATTCTGCACATAATTTCTGCATGCAGAAAACATGCAGAATTGCAAAGAACAGATAGGACCAAAACACGTTGCAGAAATAATTCAATTTGAGACCGCTTTAATTGCCTTGGCTCCATGCTAGGGAATCCTGGGAATTGTAGCTTATTGTGTTACCAGAGTTCTCTGACTCACAAAACCAGCATTGAGGCAGTTAAAGCGGTCTCAAACTGGATCATTTCTGCAGTGTGTTTTGGACCATAGCTTTCATTCTCACTGTACTCCCATCATGGATCAGACTAAGGATAGTCACACAACAGAATTTGAGTAAATCTATTGCCTGTAGCCATGATAGAAAGCCCAGGTGTTTTTGCCCATGGAATCCTTAGCCAGTTGTGTCTGCACTACAGAAATCATCCAGATTGACACCACTTTAACTGCCATGGCTCAATGCTATGGAATTCTGGGAACTGTAGTTTTGCGAGACATTTAGCCTTCTCTGCCAGAAAACTCTGGTGCAACAACACACTACAGCTCCCAGAACTCCATAGCATTGAGCCATGGCAGTTAAAGTGGTGTCAGCCTGGGTGATTTCTGCAGTGTGGATGCAGCCTTAGAGATAAGGAGAGAGAAAATAAGGTCTTGAAACACTGGTCTGCTTGTGCCATTTGAAGCACATCAATCTAGGGTTTGAATTCAAAAACATAATAGCCGTGTTAGTCTGTAGGATCAGTATGTAGAGCGATCATGTAGCACCTTTGAGACTAACTGAAAGAAAGAAGTTGGCAGCATGAGCTTTCGTAGACTTCAATTTTCTTCCTCAGATTTCTTTCTTTCTTTCATCTAGGGTTTGAGGTGCCTTGGAAGCAGATATGAGGAAAGAAAAGTAATTTCTCAGACACCACCCATTATGCTCTCTTGTCTTTTGACATATCATATCAATCTTCCTTCTACGGGAGACATTTTGACTCTCATGCAAGCCTCATCCTTGTCTCCTCTGATTCAGAAAGTAAGCACAGCCTCGCCTTCCTTTGACCATATTTTGAGGGCAAACTCTAACTTTTCCCCCACATTAAGCCTTGTAAATGCTGCTTGTATGTCACTGTTAATCCTTTCATTTGTATTGCACCATACCCAACCCTATCCAGGCTGACCAGATGTCCTCTTTTTCTAGGACGTCTTACATTGCAGCCTTCTGTCCAGGGGGGATTCCAAAATGTCCTCCATTTTGACCGTGACTAAGAAGCATAAATTTACATTTATTATGAGTAGGTTTTTTTAGCTTTTATTTGGTCATCCCTTACATTTTTGTTGAACATCCTACTTTTTGCGGTGCCTTCTCCTACTTTGCAGTTAGGATATCTGTTCACCCTGACCCTATTTGCTCTATTTGTACTGCTAATGCCAATTTATTTTACTGACAGATACAAAGTGGTGGTGACCAGTTGTACCAACGGTCAGGCTATCTTCTTGGTTTTGGTTCTGTCACTGCAATAAAGGCTGTAGCAGGAAGAAACAAAGGCTTTTTCTTTTGTTTTTGCCAGCGATGTTTCATTATTTCTGTCCTACAATACTGAACCACCAAAAGCAGGCATGGGCAACTGTCTGAGGCTAGGGGACCACATTGACCCCTGTAATAAATGGGAATCCCTCCATTTATTAGATCCTTCTTCTCAGATAACAAGGGACTAAAACAGAGGTGCTGTTATATATTAGTCAGTTGTTGTTGTGTGCCTTCAAGTCATTTCCAACTTATGATGACCCTATCACGGGTTTTTCCTGGCAAGATTTGTTCAGAGTTGGTTTGCCATGGTCTTCCCCAGAGGCTGAGAGCATGTGACTTGCCCAAGCTCATCCAGTGGGTTTCATGGCCGAGCCAGGAATCGAACCCTGGTCTCCAGAGTTGTAGTCCAATGCTCAAACCACTATGTCACACTGGCTCGGCAGTCATGATATAGTCTAAAAATTTCTCATGTGATTTTTCCTTCTGTCATGTGTAGTAGAGCAGTCACTAGGAGAAGAAAACCATATAGAAGCATTCTGTAGTGGAGGTCTCTCCAGATATATATATAAATGAAGATTTGTAAAATAATTATTAAAAATCCAACTACATAATAATTTTATTATCTTTGTTTTATCCTTTCATCTAGCATACAAAACAGTTGCATTTCATGGGTGTTCATCATAGCAGACCTATCCATGTCGTAGGATGCAACTACAATGTACACCACTTTAACTTCCATGGCTCCATCCTACAGAATCCTGGGATTTGTAGTCTTGGCACAAAAAGCTAAAGACCTTGTAAAACTACAAATCTCATGGTTCCATAAGCCTGGAGTTGGTGTCAAATTGCATTATTTCTACAGTGTAGATGCACCATAGTCAGTGTATGCTGTGGCCTTATAAGGGAGATTAACATCTTATAACCTGTTATGCACATGACAGGTAGTTCCTGTTTATGTGTTTAATTATCAGTCAATCATTTTATTTATTGGATTGATGTCTGGCTTTTCTCCCCAAAATGGATCTCAGCCTTAAATATTTGTGATAAAATTTTAGAACAGAACCAGATTACAGGCACAGTTTAAAACAACTGAAAATGCTGGAGTGTTGGTCATCTACAAAATAATTGTGTGTAGAGATTTACCAATAAATATGTACATTTAGCACTTCGCTTTAAATTGGTTTCTTTTTAGCAGTAAGCCGTTGCATGACGAAATCAAAAGGAGCAGTTGCTTTTCTTCTGTGCTTTATTTATTCGGATTGCAGAACTGAAATATTCTAGTTACAGAACTTGAGAAGTTTAATTAATGCTGAGTCTAGGCGTATAATGAAGTACAATCAGCATCCGTAGGTGATTTAAAAAGCAGAGGTTGGCTGAGTGACCTCTTCTGAATCAGGGGGATCTGGCAAGTGCCATCCACTGAAAGAAAGAAATGAAACCCAGTGAGCTTTCATTGCCTATGTAAATTCTGCTTTAATGAACATAAATGATTAAGACAGTTGCAACAAGAAGAGAAAACTGAGAGGAGCCACTTTTGACTTGGTGATAACTGAGTTTTCATTCTTTTCTTTTCCAGCTCTCAATATTTCATGAGTAATTCATTAACACTGGGCAATTGTGGTGTAGTGCCTTCTCTGTCTTATAATAAATAATAATAATAATAATAATAATAATAATAATAATAATAAAATAAATAAATTTTATTTTTACCCCGTCCCTCTGAGCGCAATCGAGACAGCTAACAAAAGTTAACATTACAAATTATATAATGCATCGCAATACCCCCCCCCCTTTAAAACAGTATTAAATCAGACATAGGATTAAAACATTAGATTAAAACAACAGTAGTTAAAAGCATAAAATAAACAAGATCAGATGAATAAAACAAACCAAATAGCAGGAAAGTGGCAAGAATCATAACTGGGGAGAGGACCGAGTAGCGGGAATTTCTTGAGGCCGGGGCATCTATTTTTATCTTGCTGGTCCTATTTTGCCTCAGTTTCTGTTGGGCCCTTTATTATTTGGTATTTGATGGGAATTCTAAACATCTCATGAAACTACAAATCCCAGGATAGAGTCATGACAATTAAAGTGGTATCAGAGGCTATTACTGTGTTGTGTGGAAACCCCTATGGGACTGATTAGATCTCACACTCTTCCTTCCTTCCTTCCTTCCTTCCTTCCTTCCTTACAGGGGACAAAGGGGGGTTGCAGACTGTCAAAAATAGTGTGAATTCAGTCCACTTTTAGGGTTAGGGTTAAGGTTAGGGAATCATGGGAACTGAATTTTATTGTGGCACTAGAGTTCTCTGACAAAGAAGGTTCAATGTCTCAGAAAAATAACAATTCCCATGATTCTCTAGCACTAACCCTAACCCTAAAAGAGGACTGAATTCACACTATTTTTCACAGTCTGCAACCCCCCAAAGTTAATAGGGAACAGTCCAGCATGAAAGCCATTTTGGCTTGCATGGAGAGGGGGAAGAAAGATATATTCAGATGTTTAACTCTATAAACTTGTAAATAAACCTAGAGCTCATTCTCTTTTCTCACCTCTTTTTCTGTCATGTGGACAACTCCATTTCCATCTGCAGCTTGGCTTTTGCACCACACTAGTGAAAGAAACAGATATGCCCTATCAGTATTCCCATCCGTTTAGAGACTCTAAAGTTTAGAGCCAAGTCCTGCCCATACTGATAAATACTCAAACTCAGTGCTGGAAGTTCCCAAAGATTAGATTACAGCAGACAAAACATAGATTGGCATCTATAGTGGTAGATCTCTGGATGAATTATAATAGATTGATAGACTAAGAGCCTTATCACATGAGAAAAAAAAAGCCGAAACAGAGCTCAAGAGAAGTGGCGGTCTCCTTGCCTCTCTGTGTGCTGTCGTAGCACTTCCATATCTCCTGGAGGGAGATGGTTGCAAAAGTGTGCCTTTTGCCAAATGTATTTTTCTAGCATGACAAAAGATATGCTTTTACAACCATCTCCCTTGAGAAGAGAATGGAAGTGCTTCAACGCATGCAGAGAGGCACAAAGAAAGCCACTACTCTCCAGCTGTGTTTCAGCTTTCCTTTCTCATGTGATAAGGATAACAGTTTCTGATTCCCAACTGTCAAGTAATACCAACAACTAACTCTGCCCTCCAACCCTCCCCAAAGAAGCTGAGCAGGACTCTTTGAATATAAAACAGGATCAAGAACCTATTTGAAAATAGAAGAGTGTAAACTTCCACCAGTGTACAGTACTTACACAGAGGTCCAAAAGTAAAGGTAAAGTTTGGGGAAAGTAGTTGTTGCCTTTGTGAGAGATGGTTGGGGAGAAGATTGTGATGAGTCAGGTCCATTGGCTTGGTGGTGACTGAGGCTATGATTCCAGCAGTGAAGGTGAAGGCAGCTACAGAGATGGCAGTGCAAAGGCACTTTCCTGATGCCCCCTTGCAGCAAATCAATGGTTATTTGGGCAATGCTGTTGCCATTGCACAGACTGGGGAAAAAGTCATGCAAGGAAGTACCAGATACCTCTGTGCACAAAATCAGAAATAGGTGTTATGCTAGTGTAATCCCCAGTCATGCTATCATAATTTGCCAGGAGGATCATGGCCCATGTATGGATTTTTGTGTGAAAGAACATGTGACTATTTTAAGTGTATTGAAGGGAGGGACACAAATGTGATGACAACAAGAACACTTGGGAGATCTTTTGGGCCTTACAGAAAACACTTTCCAGGTGCACCATGAGGAAAACAAAGTTGCTGAAGTCTATCTGGAGCCAGGGATTGCCATATTTTTGCACAAGGGTCTCCGTTGTCTGATTATTTAAGTGGAATCCTAAATAAAAGCAGATGCAGCAATATTAGCATGTATGGCACTTAACAGTATATAAAGCTAGATTCTGCCAATATCAGTAAATACTGTAGACTAAGCAAATTTATCTTTGTCTTTTCTTTGCATAGTTCATTCTAGATCTGCCAGTTCTCAGGACAGAAACCATTTAAGGTATAAAATCCACATCTAACTCAGTGTTTCCCAACTTCAGGTCCCCAGATCTTATGGTAGTACTAGACATGTTAAAGGTTGTATGGAATTACTACACCTGCAGTCCATTCGGCCCCATTATCCTTCTTCCTATGTACATTGCCAAATATGTCAATTGCAAATATGTGGCATGGAGGTCATCAAAAAGAACCCAAACCTCTACTACAAATGGCTTTTTTCAAATAAAAAAAACCCTGTCTCATTGTCTATTTAGTTTAATGTATGAAAGCAGGCATCAGGCAACACTCTATCCCATTGGCCCCATCCAATCATAAAATATTTGTTAGATTTAAAGTCTTTAAAATATCCAGTACAAATGAAAGGATAGCCATAAGATAAATTTGAAACTCCATGCATAACACCTTTGTTAGACTAAGCAAAAAGGGCACAAAACAGTGCTTCAACAGGTTATGTAAGAAGGATCTGCTTACTAGATAATTTTGTACCATTTTGTCAGCCTAATAAAGGTATTATTACAATATGAACCCTGGAATAGTACAGCACATTATCTGGAATAATACAGCATATTCTCTCTCTCATTCTCCATTCTTTTTCACCTGCAGCATCCATTGCCAGCCGGATTTCATGGGTGTTCATGCTGCCAGACCCGTCCACATCATAAGTCATGAATATATGCTGTGAAGAACATAGGAGAGGTTAGTGTCTTGCAGCCTGTTATGTGTACAACAGTTGATGCAGTTAAGTTTTAATTTATTTCAACTTCGTTATGCTTCTATCTGTCAATGCAGGAAGTCCCAATACATTCAATTGACAAAAATTTAAAGCACAGCATTATCATAAGCTAAAATGACCATGTATACCAGCATTAGAGTATCAGATATCATCCATTAATATGATGCCAACAACAATTAAACAATGCACACAATATAAAACATTATGTACCTATTAAACCAAATCCCTAGTATTCACCCTCGTAAAATGGATTATGATACATTAATACAATAAAATATTTAAATTATAAAATGTAAAACATCAGCAAAATTTTAAAAACAATATTAAAATAAATTAACTGTTATGGCTCTGACCTATGGAATCCTGGGATTTATAATTTAGGTGGCAGTTAAAATTCTCTGTGTGATATCTCTGGCGCAATAGTTTAGGAGAGTGGACTTACAATTCCCAGGATACCATAGGATGGATCCATAACATTTAGAGTTGTATCAAACTTGGGTAAGTCTGTAATATAGACATACTCAGAAATACTGTTTTCTGGGTATGCACTCACCTCCCATTCTTGCATCATACTGCAGAACTGCTTAAAATCATGTAGTGTCAGCTTGTTTGACTTATTCCCCTGTGCCAGAGTTAAGGAGAAACAAATGATGTATTGTAGAGAATACACCATCTTCCACATGACAGGATAACCATTTTCAAATATCTGAAGGGCTGTTGTGTGGAAGATGGGCTGAATTTGTTTTCTGCTTTATCTGTGGTTTCCTCCACTGGTAGAGGGTTGGACTAGATTAATTTTAGGGTCCTCTTCAACTCTGTAGTTCTACTATTCCTATGATTCTCTTTCCTCTCAGTGACTAGTCCCTGTTTATTTCTCACCAGAAGGATACACTGAAATGCTGGATGATTTTCTGGCACTGCTCCTTGGAAAAGCCATCCATCTTCAGGGATGTCACTGGAAAAGACAGTGTTACTTTCTTGTTTTTTTTCTTATTATTATTTTGTGCATGTGAAAAGTTTTCTATTTTACACACACACACACACACACACACACCCAAACACCCCACTCTTGGTTTATTTTGTGCAAGATATATATATATATATATTGCACAGAATGCAATGTAAAAAAATAAATCTGTCAATAAATTTTCACCTAAAAGACTTGAAAGCAAAAAACAAAATGTGCAAAAATTTCTTATAATCTCACTTAGCAAGAAGCAAGCTTTTGAAATATTTTGTCCTCACGTGTAATGATAAAATAAATAAAGATTTCCATCCTTGCTGTAGATTTATCACTACAGCCAGCATATTTTCTCTTGACAAGGATGTGAGAGGAAGTGAATGCTAAATTTGTTTTGGATTTAAAATTCTAGGAAGGACTGAAAGGTGGCAGAGTGAACCCAACTAAGCATACTCACAAGGAGTCACAAATTGATTCAGAATGCCCTGGAATTCATCAGTGCCCACTTGTTGGTCCTGTAAGAAACAAAAATACAAGAATGATTCCACCTCTATGGGATCAGTCCTTGCTCTTTCCCATATTTTTTTAGGATGTCACCCAGTGCGCCAGTTGTAGATTGTGAAGCAGTGCTCAATTGACAGCAATGTGTGTGTTCTTCATCTTCCTCTCCTTTCTTGAGGATTCACAAACTACCTTACCTGTCCTGCATATTCCAGGAAAGTTTTCTCAAGTATTTTGTCTAGTCCAGGCTTGGGTGGCATCATTGCCTGGGGAGAAAAAGAAGCTTGAAAGAGAAAGGAGCACAACTCTGGAGTAATAAACCTGCTGTGAATCCATAGTCACCTCCTTTAGGGACAAAATGGTTGGATCTTATCACATTCATAAATGCACCTCCCTTAAACCTCTACGCCTGGTTGGGTAGAGTGCTGACTGGTCGGATCTCATGACATTCACAAATTCTTCCAGTTCCTACTGGCTGTGTAGAGTGATGATTGGATACATCTTGCATGAACCCACACATAGTTTTTCAATACATTAAATCGTAAAACTTAATGATTAAGCTAAGATTCTCAAGATGCTAAATCCAAGCCAACGAACACATGCATTCAATCCAGCACTTGTTCTGTGAATAAACATATTGAAATAACCAGCAGAGGAAGCAATTACCTGCAATGCCTTGATGTCTGCACTGATTTCTTCATCAATTTCCCTAGAATGGAAACTTCATATCATTAAGGAATTTCTAAACCAGTAAACCTGAGCATTACCCCATTACAAGCATGGCATATAGAGGAATAGTTCATTTGCCCAAAGAACACCAGCCAATTTGGATTTACTGAAGCCCTAAATCTGTAGCCACCACCTCTTCATCAGGGCTGTGTCTGGTTATTTGGCTGCCTTGGAACCACCCAAATCAAGATGTATAATAGCTAAAAACCAGCCAGATTATTTTGGCACATCAAGCAGGAAACTTAGCAAGCACTTCTCCCATTCTGGGCACTCAAGTTACCTCTGGACAAATTCAGTAACTTAAAATTTGCTGCTCTTTTATTATGACATCCAAAATTTGCTGCCCAAAGTGGCTACATGTGAGGGCTGGCCAAGTTCTCCTTCTTGCTAGGTCTAGCCATAACCAAATTTGTTTTGATAAGGTACAGGGGCAATAGAACCCAGGTAGGGATGTGTCTATTTCGTCTTTGCATGCAAAGACAAATTATTAAAGTAGTTTTCTCCCTGCTATGGGATAAAATTAATATTCACTGTACATATTTTCACCATATTCAGACAGCCCAAACCATACTGCAGGAACTATTCTGCAGAACAAAATTGGTTTGGTTATCTTTTGCTCAAACAATAATAATATAATAATAAAATTTTATTTGTAACCCGCCCCTCTGCAGAGCAATCAGGGCGGCTAACAACAAGTTAAAATACAACAATTAAAACATTCCAAATTCCAACACCACCCACCCACAACCCACACCCCTTAAAAAAGAATTAAACTTAGTAGAATTAAAAAAACCAAACATATGACTAAGAAAAAAGAACATGACAGCAGTGGTAGACCCTTTTTTCTGTACACAAAGCACAATTTGCTGCAGAAACAGTGTTTTCTCTGCACAAACCCCATTAACTGTACAGAGAACAGGGTTTATTTGTTTGTTTTCACACAAAACACCATGCATTTTCTTCGCAGAATAATTCCTCAACAGTACTTTGGAATATCAAACACCAGGACAAAATTGCACAAAATTCTCACTAGGCTATTATTCTTTCTGATGCAGTTTCCCCACTGCTGGAAAACCGGGGGGTGGGGTGGGGGGCTGAGAATGAATATGAATCCCAAGAGACACATAGGGAATAGCACTCACAAGAACTGATGTTTCTTCTCTGTGAAAACACGGAGGGTGAAGTTTGCCTCTTCCAAAGGTGACTGGGTGTTAGGGATGATCACATAATCCCCAGGGGCTAACTGGAGGTATCCTGTGATGTCTCTCGAATAACCACTGAAAGGTGGGCAGACAGGCTTGAGTGTGTGGAACAATGCCTTTCTTTGAGCTGTGCTCTTCAGCTGGAGGTACTGGAAGGAAAAGTGCAGCCTATGAAGTCATGCCATCAGAACTTGGAAGAGTAATAGTTGATGACTTGTGGTCAGTGGGATAGTGGCTCTGTTTTACCTGGACTTTATATTAACACTGGTCTTGTTAGCTAGGGATTCTGAGTGTTATGGTCCAAAAAAAGAGTAATTTTTCCAAGTACTGATTTCTGCCATGGATGAGAAGCAAGCCCCATTGCCTTCCCTAGAAGAACTGAAGGGAATGGCATTGCAATTCAGTTCAGTTTCAACAAAGATTTCTGGGTGAAGTGATTTCTGAACTGAGAAAACACTACAGTGGTCTTTCCACATTCACTAGGGTTAGGGGTGAAGGACCCCCATGAATGTAGGAAACCCACAAATAAAAAAAGATACTATTCTTTTCAACTCAGAGGACACTTCTCTAGGAACTTCCAGGTCTAGTGCAACTCTGTGGTCAACATCTGACAGAAGCTGATCGTAGAATTATGCTGCAAGATCTACAAATGCCTAGAGAAGTGTTTTCTCTAGGAATTTCTAGGTTCTCCAGCACAACTCTATGGTCAACTTCTGGCCGAGTTGTGCTGGAGGACCTAGAGATTCCTAGAGAGAATCGCAGGTCCCTCAAAGTGGTATCTATTAAAACAACACCCATATTGAACTGAAAATAGTTTTAAAGCACTTAAAGCACATATAAGGGAACATTGGGGAATAGATGCTATTGGCTCCAGACTCCATCATCCTTCCCCATTAACTTTCCTGACTAGCATTGATGGAAGTTATAGTGCAACAGTATATGGAAGGGCTGCATGCTTCCTATGCCAGATATGTTTCAAGGTTTTGTTTTATTTTAAAAAACAAAAACATCTTCCCTTTGTTTTGAGTCGAATGATCCTTTTCTTTCCTTCCCATTTTCAGCTGACATGTTATTACCTGTTTAGTCACCTGCAAGGGAAGAGAGGGGCAAGGGGAAAATAAGTTTAAAACAATTAGTAAGAAGGTGAGAAAGTCATAACCAGGAAAATAAATAAGCTAAGACTACAATCTTGTTCATGTTTCACTTCACACAAACCTTATTGACTTCAATGGTGCTTACTTTTGAGTCAATACTTTAGGACTGCATTATGAAATACTTTCTTTCTGTGCTCCAGTCTTTTCATGAGCTAGAGCTACATATATTCTTCTCTTCTCCAAATATCAGGCAGTTTATGGCAATCTTTAGAAGAGAATACACTGGTGGTTGAAGAGTCTTTCTTTTTTCTTTTTTTAAAAAATTGAATTATTAACAGATGTGCAAATAAAACAAGCATTTGTAGAAGGCATAGAAGCAGGCACAAAGCCAGGATCACTGGTCTTGCATTCATGTACCTTCAAGTCACCTGTGTTCTCCAGTACTTCACAGATAAACAAAATGGGCACTTTTACAGTTGTATTATTTGTAATATATATTCTCAGTCCCCTTTCCCCCATCCCTGGTCCTCTGTATCTTCTGTGTGCATGCATTTGTATATGTGCCTTCAAGTTGCCTGTCAACTTATGGCAACCCCATTAATTTCATAGGGCTTTCCTAGGCAAGGAGTCCTCAGAGGTGGTTTTGCCAGTTCCTTCCTCTGAAATATAGCCTGCAGCACCTGGTATTCATTGGCTCAGTGCCGGAATCTCATCCCATAAATCTGGAATAGACAACTGCAGCTAGTGTGGGGACAGTTTTCTGGTTTGAAAAACAGAGTGTTGAAAAGCATTAAACATTGTTGGTGGGCTGCACTGTTAAAAAGAGAATGACTGCCCCAAAGGTTTCAAGCAAAAACAATTCAACTTTTCTTTCTGGGGGGGAGAAAAAGGACATTCCGTGAAGTGCGGAGGGGGTGAAGGCTACACATCTGAACAGAGGGCTATATTTTACCCACTCATGTCCTAAATGACCCTTGAGCATACTTGTCAGCACACACTATATTCGATCTGGGAAGGCAGCTCTTGTCCTATAGACTCCATGCACCCACCTGGAAGACCTGAAAGCAGATAAGCAGGAAGTCCTTTCCCCTCCACCTGCTCCTACGTCGGTCCCGCTGCATCAAAGAGACAAGGAGGGTGCAGGTGGGGTCCTGATATTTTTGTCCCCTTTCCTGCTTCTTCTTCAGCTCTTTTTCATCTGGCTGCAGCAGTGAAACATGGAACTGGGGATTCATCCAAAAGGTGTCTGCAAAGTGGAGAACATCTGTATCTCAGAATCAGGTCCATAAACACTTAGATATCACAGCACACTTCAGGCTTCTCTTGGGGGAGTTCAAGAATGAACCTTGCAGAAACACAGCCTGATTCATCAGTATCCCATTTCTGAGCACAGACATATTAGGGAGTTCCTTAGGGTGTAATGTTTGTCAGATTTTCTGGGTTAAAATTGGCAAAGTTATCACATTACAGTTAAAGGCTATAATCACTGCTAACATACTTGTCATTTTCTTTGCTTTGCCTTTTCATCCTTTTTGACAAGTGCATGTTTTCTTAGCCTTGTCTGTGACTGGTCGCCTCCCCATAACATCTCACAGCCACCCTTGACCCTAGTTCCCTCCTCATCCATCCAGCCTTTAGAGTGAGCACAAACAGTTATTTCTTCTGGAATTTTGTAAGTTCTTTGGCATCGTCTTCCTTTGCTTCATTCTTTACATTCTCTGTTACATATCCTAAGTTCTACCCTCAACATATCCATGGGTTATATCAAAATCCCTCAGGCCTGCCCTTATGCAGGAGCTCGACTTACAGTCAAGTACAGTGGGAAGTCATCTTCCTCAGGCTTGCCACCTGTAGATTTCAGCACCTGTAGACAGCAAGCCCCATTGTGCCAAATAGCAGTGTACATGTAGCCACACCAGCAGCCATGCACATGATGCACCGCCATTACAGGCAACGTGACTTCAGGTTCTGAATTTTTCTGTATCCACGGGGTGGATAGGTCAGGAATGGATGCCCCATGGATACAAAGGTTCGACTTTATATATGGTAATACCGTGGCAAGGATCCTGTCACTCACATACATTGATATTACTCCCCATTGCAGCAGCACATGCACTTTGAGGAATGTTGCAAAAGGAGGCATCCTGAATCTCCTTGCAGAATGCCCTTTGAGTTAAGTTTTGCAACAGCACGCAAGCCGTTCCTGCTCATAGCTCTGTCTCCCTGCCTGCCAACCCCAGAGAATTACCCCATGGTTGGAAGGTCTGGCATCCACCAGCAGTGTGGCCCTTGACCCAGCACCCTTGGAAGCAGTTCATGTTCCAGCAGTGGCGGGATCCCTCTTGTTCATTGCTAGCACTAAAGTGGCAGATCTCCAAGACATCAAAATGGCGTATAAAATCAACCAGTTGCATCCTGGATAGTGGGAGCAAAACAGAAGTAGTTACATAGTGCCACCTGTTGGTCTTTTCTCTGTCTGCAGTGTTCCCACAGTCATACCTGATTTTGTGTTTGGGAGTGTGTGCATGCATGTGTCGCCTTGTACCAACCCCATTAATTTCATAGGGTTTTCTTAGGCAAGGAATACTCAGAGATGGTTTTGCTGGTTCCTTCCTGTGAAATACAGCTTACAGCACCTGATATCCATTGGCAGTCTCCCATCCTAGTACTAACCAGGGGTGGCCCTGCTTTGCTTCCAAGTTAGGATGGGATCTTGTGTCTTTAGACCAGGGGTAGGCAACCTTTTTGAGCCAGAGGCCAGGTTGCTGTCCCTCAGACAACTGGGGGGCCGAAGCACCAAAAATAAATAAATAAATAAATAAATAAATAAATACAAATTTTATTTAAAAAAAAAAAACATTAAAAATATGCATGCACACTCTCTCAGCGCAGAAAAGCCATGGCAAAACCCCTTTGGAGATTTTGCCAAGAAAACCCCAAGAACAAGTAATAACAACAATAATCAATCAATATCATCATGGCAGGTGGGGGGGGGCCGCGGCAGCGGCGGCGGCAGGACCGGCCTGGGGCCGGTCCAAAGGGCTCAGGGGGGTGCATCCAGCCCCCCTGGCCTTAGGTTGCCTACCCCTGTTTTAGACCCTCATATTTGATTAGATGTTCAAATTTGGTAAGGATGAGCAGCAATATATAAAGATTTGGTTTAGAATCTGGGAATGCTACTAGTTGATGTGGTGAGGGCCTGGGAGTTGTAATATAAAAACTAACTTTTACAAGCTGTAACAAACCTCTGGGCATACATGAGATACTTGTAACCACTGAGAAAAAACACACCGTGCTGTGTGGCCAAGTCCTTTTTTCAGAGTGGAGGCCAAATTTCTTACCAAAATTCTCCATCTTTCAGATCAACCACATGAAGCTTCTTCCGGAGTACAGGGTCCAAAGAGAACCACAATGGTGACCTGAAGCCAGAAGTAAAACAAAGACCAAAACCAAGAGTCATGGAAGTGAACTTCTAGGAGCTTTCATAGGCAAGGCTGGTGCAATGAAGACACTATGAGGCACCGTATACACTGGCAGGTAGGTGAACAGAGGGATGAAAATTGTCCTATATTCATTAAATTAGATTTATCTCATCTTTCAACCATAAAGGTTGAAAAAATAGTGGAAGCATAACTGGATGGAAGTTTGTAAGAGTTGTAATCCAACACAACTGGAGGGCACCAGGTTGCAAAAAACTATAAATGCTTTTCTCTCCAGCCCATGACACACATGGAAGACACTCACTTATCACTCCAGCGACCAGTCCATTCCTGGTAGCCCCAGGGGTTTCGCAGCCTCACAAGCCTCACCTTCTTGTCACCCAGGTCAATCTAGGAAGGAACAGAAAAATAGGGGCACCACTTCATATCATAGCAGAAGGCTTGTAAATGCATCGTGATGACCAGAAGAGGAGAGGGCTTACAGTTAATGGGTGATGTGGGCCTGAGAGGAGGAAACCCAGAAAAAAATTCTATTTTGTGTTTTCCTGTGGTGAAGCAAATGTAAGGTAAAAGGATTTTTTGTCCCACCCATCCACAGCCTCCATGTTTTAAAATAGATATATAGAAAGGGAGATTTCACCTATAATAAGAGCTATTGATGAGAAACTGCAGTTTCCCATAATGCTTTCTTCTACATAACTATGAAAACTTTGCTTTTAGTCAGTCTCTTTCCCTGTAATCTTTTGGTATAAATCAAGGATGGTAATCATGTAACCCTCCAGATGTTGTTGGCTTGTAACTCCCAGTACAGCCAATGGGGAAAATGATGAGAATATTGGTCAAATATGTCTGGAGGACCTCATGAGTCCCACTCCTGCTCTGTAAGTTACAAATACAGTCGCCCCTCCCAATTTGTGGGGGATCTGTTCCGGACCCCCCCCCCATGAAAATGAGAACTTGTAAACATTGGAGCCCCATTGAAAATAATGGCACGCACAGCCATTTTGTCCCTCCCCACTTGCCGTCCTGCAAAGATCAAGACCACAGACTCCAAATCCATGAACGGGGAGGGAAGACTGTAATTTCAATGCTACAGGTTGAGCCTCTTTTATCCAGAATTCCAAAATCTTCCAAAAAATCAAAATGTTTTCATGGACAGCTGAGATAGTGACACCTTTATTTCTGATGGTTCAGTGTACACAAACTTTGTCTCATGCACAATTTTTTAAAAAATATTGTATAAAACTACCTTCAAGCTATGTGAATGAGGTGTAAATGAAACATAAATGAATGCTGTGTTTAGACTTGGGCCCCATCTCCAACATTATGTACGCATATGCAAATACAGGCATTCCAAAATCTGAAAAAATTCAAAATAGGGAACCAAGGGGAACCTTGGAGAACCTTTTGGGGAACCAAAATAGGTCCCAAGCATTTCAGATAAGGGATACTGCACCTGTATCCAAGCACTGTGTTTCCCCCTGTGTGTTAAATTTGCTATATTCTGAATCATGCAGCCCTCCAGATGTTTTCAGCTCCCAACAAGCTAGTCAATATAGCTAGTGGTGATTAATGTTGAAAGTTGCAACCTAACAACCTTTGGAAGGCTACATTATTCCTACCCCTCAACTATTAGTTACAAGCAGAATTATCAGGACAATGCACTTTTCCCAGTGTGAGGTTGTTAATTTCATCAAGCTGACCTGGACGTTAGAGCAATCCTATGAATGAGAGACCTCCAAGTCCAGAACTGCTCAAGTCTTGCAAATCCACAACCGTAGCTTCCTTGATTGAGTCTGTCCATCTGTACATTCTACTATATTCTGAATCATGCAGCCCTCCAGATGTTTCTGGACTACAACTCCCAGATTCTTACCATTGGCCATGCTGGATAAGGCTGCTGGGAGTTGCAGTCCAACAGCATCTGAAGAACCAAACTATTCCCATCCCTAGAATAAACAGATGCAGCAGAGACATAAACATTCCTCTCCTCTATAATGCAAATTAAAGACTATTTTTCTCATTAAATCCTCCAGTATTTCCTCTTGTTCTCCAGCTCATCACTTTGTTGCTTCTTGCTTCCTGACATTCAGTCCTCAAAGGAAGGAATAGGTCAATCTGGGATCTTCCAAGACATACCTTACGGATCCCAGTGATGGAGTAGGCATGCCCTTTCACCAGCCCCTCTGGGGTTGGTGCTTCAATGTCCTCAGACCTCTTAACCTGAAAACAGGGAGAATAGGCAGCACAATCAGACTGTAGAATTCAAAGATATTCCCATGTTAGTCTGGAAAATCAGTATGCAAAGGGATCTTGCAGAACTTTTGAGACTAACTGAAAGACAGAAATTGGTAGCATGAGCTTTCATGGACTTGAGCCTGCTTTCTCAGATGCATCTGAGGAAGTAGTCTCAAGTCTATGAAACCTCATGCTACCAACTTCTATCTTTCAATTAGTCTCAGAGTTGCTGCAAGATCCCTTTGCAATCAGACTGTAGTTACTTAAGACACAGAGAGTCAAATGTCACATTAAAAGGAATGCGTATTCCTTTCAGTTAACCCATTTTCTCTCTGACAACAGGATCTGTGTGCCTCAGCAATCAACGTTGCAAATTACACCTGCACTTATCTTCTAATGAGACATCACAAAAGAAATATGCTAAATGCATTATGCATAAGGTAAGGCAAACCCCAAGCAAATGCTATGACAAATGCATGCCTTTCACCACTTGAGGCAGCACTTCTTCTAAACACGAGCTAAACATATTGTCTAGTTTGACCCTCAGGGTGCCTAAAATTCAATTCATTTTAATTTTCTAATTGCTGTCATGTGGGAGACAGAAGAAGCAGGTGAAGGATTTGGAGAGCTGGAGCATACATGTGTTGTTATTGTTGTTGTTGTTGCTTGGTTTGATGTAGTTTTTGAAAAAATAAAGGTCAGGGTGGTCAAGAACTGAAAATCTGTACTCAACCAAGGCACCATTTGGTGCATGGAAGGAAAGGCAGAGTACACAAAGCCCTGTGCAGGAATTAGCGCTTCATACAGACTTCCATTTGCTCGTACTCACCTGAATGTGTGCTCCCATCAAAGAGTTCCTGCTTAGTGCTGACTGAATAGTCTTGAAGAGCTTGGAGTTAGGTACTTTTAAGGAGAGGGTCTCTCCAATTCCACCAGTGAAGTCCACAAAGGCCTCATTCATGTATCCTCCATTCATTGCTTCATAAGAGCCATTTAGCCTTTTTTATTTTTATTTTTTTTTGCAGGAGGGAAGAGGGAGAGCAGTGAAAGGGGAGAAAATAGATAGTAGCATAAAGAAATGCATTGGAACAGTTCAGCTCCCTAGGAGTGGTCCCTAGGTATCAAATATAGCCTGCCAGCCAACCTAGCAGTGATATGAACATTTTGGGGAAATTCTTCACTGGCCTTTTTTTGAACTATACCTGGCTAGATGGACTGGAGAACTAGAAGTTGTAGACCAAAAAGAAACTTTTCCAAGACCTTTTCATATACAGGCATCCCCCACTTTTCAACTAATCTTTTCCCAACAATCTGTTCTTTTGTCGCTATTAAATTATTACCAGAACCCATTTATTCAATATGTGGTCTACTCTTTTGACAAATTTAAGCACAAATATAAGTTATGAATACCTGTACAGTGCTGTATTATCAGCACACAATAGCACTATGAATGACTTCTACAGTATACAGAGTGATTGAAAAGATGGTGCTTTGCACATTTTTGTGATCATGTGCTACCTTTTATTTTACTTTTCATTCATTCTGGTTACTGTAGTATTAATTCATGGCTTCATCATATGCTTATAATACAGCATTGTATAGGTATTCATACTTACATTTGTGCTTATACATTAATACAATATAGTACAATAAAATACAATATATAGTGATATGGCCTGAATACCCTCAAGGCACCAGATCTTATCTGATCTTGGAAATTAAGCAGGGTCTGCCCTGGTTAGTAGTTGAATGGGAGACCACAATGAATACCAGGTGCTATAGGTTGTATTTCAAAGGAAGGAACTGGCAAAATCACCTCTGAGGATTCCTTGCCTAAGAAAACTCTGTGAAATTCATGGGGTCGCCATAAGTTGACAGGTGACTTGAAAGCACATACACAAACATCCTTCGCCCACCCTTTAAAAACTTGAACATAGACTTTATACTTTGAACCCTAAATTCATATTAAATAAGGGGCTTCAAATCCCTGAAAGCATTTAGAGAATTGGATCCAATAGAATTATCAATCTGATAATATCTATAAATTTTTACTGCCAGAAGTGGGCATCTAGTCAGGCCAGGAAGAGGCTGCAGAGATAGAAGCACATTGGTATAAAAATGAATGATGAGAAATGGCCTCAGCAAGTCACATGATTGCCAATTAAATTCTGTAAAGGATAAAAATATATAGAAACACAAACCAGTGTGTTGCAATTAATAGGCAAGTAAGAAGTAAGGGATGCTAGCATAAAGAAATGACATTTCACTTACTTGGCATAGGCTTTTTCCAACAAAGGCATCCAGAACTCATCATACTCAGGGGAGCGCACAAAAAGCAGCTTGTCACCCATGGTTGGCAACAGGTCATCCACCACCACATCTACCCATTGTCCATATTGCCAGAACTGGGGGATTCAGAGATAATAAAAGGTCAGTGTCAGAGAGGGGGAAGAAGGGAGGACTGAAGATTTTTGGAGTGTCTGGAATTTCAAAACAGTTTTCTTTTGGTTTGGGATTTGGGATGCTTGCAAATGCTGTTGGTTGATGATGGGCCAAATGATGCACCCACAGGGAATAAGAACAAATAATGTACCCCCAGGAAATTGAGGGTGCATCTACACTGTTGAAATAATGCAGTTTGACACTACTTTAACTGCCATGACTCCATCCTACAGAATCCTGGGATTTGTGGTTTTGTGAGACACCAGCATTCTTTGGCAGAGAAAGCTAAAAACCTTGTAAAACTACAAATCCTATAATTCCATAGCATTGAACCATGACAGTTAAAGTGGTGTTGAACTGCATTATTTCTGCAGTACGTATACAGCCTTAACTTCTGGATCCTTCTCTCATATTTTAAAAGGGATATTACTGTATCCTATCCCACAGAATGGAAAAGGGGGTAATTTGTTTGCTCTTTGGACTGAAATTCTGAACAAATTCTCCACTTATACTAGAGGTGCTAGCCACCACTAATGATGACCAGAGCCTACATCTGGAAGAACTAGAAGAAAACAAGTGTCCTGCAGTCACTGAATCTCTGGGCTAAGAAAGAGCTGGAATTTTATCTTTGGCCAGACAATGGAATGCACCATTTAGTCACCATGAGCAATTAAGAAAGAGATAAGGCCTACACTGAGCATCAAAGTCTTTAATAAAATCATCCCTTGAGAATCACAAGACTATGCCAGCCTATCTCACCTGGAAATGGAAGATGCCAGTGTATTCAGCACCCTCAAAATGTTGATCCTGTGGGACCACCCAGTACAGGAGTTGTGGGTACAAGGTGAGGGATGCAGCAGCTGCCAGGAACCAGCAGTTACCTTCAAGAGGTGGGAAGAAAAAGCTGGTTTGGACAGTCCTTTTTTGAAATAACAAGTGCAAGTGAAGCCTGCTTTAACAAACTGTGGCAGTGTCAAGAGCAATTGTTCAAGATTATAGCCTCTCCATTCTGTTCTCTCATCATCTTTCAAGACAACCGCTATTGTTCATTCCCAGAAGGCAGCATTTCCCAGTATGAAAAACAGATCAGGTAACCACTGTCTTGGGAGGAAAGTGTGATAAGAAATGATGCTAAACTGGTGTGCTTCCATTCTTAAACTAGTGTAATTGTGGCAAAACAGCAGGGAAAGTCCATGGTCACTGCATGTACATCAGATTTATAATAGACATTGGGTTTTATAGGGTGAGGCTGCTTTCTACATCCCAGACATAGACACATTATAAAACATTAATGGAGACTGGTTCTCCTGCTGAATCCTGCAAACAGTGCATTTGTGGAAAAACTGGTAAAATCTTTAGGCCTGTTACAGAGTTGCAAATGTTTCACTTCATGGAGGGAAGCCAAATCAACTAAGAAGTTGCCTCATATTTGTAGTATAAACTTACTCCAAGGAAAAGTTAAGGCTGACACTATGTTTTAGGAACTGATACTTTTGATACAGAAGCATATTAACAGGTACAACTTTTCCTGGGATGGAGATGTAATATCAAGTAGACTCTACTGGCTACATTTTTATGCAACAGGCTGCTATTAAAGGTATAGGAGTGGTGCAGATAAATAAAGATACCAACTCTAAATTGAATTAACAATAAAATATGCAAGACAAGATATAGAAGGAGGTGTTACTGCTATGGGTATTCTGCTATTTAATTCTTTACATGAGACATAAATAAAATGGATGAAGTTTTTCCTTCATGGGGAGAGATGGAAAGACGGTCAGTACAGCTTCACTTGCTGAATTTCTGTTCTGCAGTCATCAAGGACACAGGACTCCCACCAGAATATAGGGTGATGGTAATAGTGAATCAAGGAGGTACAGACAAGGATAGCAAATGAACAGTTACCCAGTTGCCCTTGGCAGACATCTGTCCGATTCATTCCTTCACGAACAAAGTGAGGAGATCCATACTTGCATATGTCCTGTAAAAATAGTACAGAGCACAATGGCTGGAGCAATTCTGGAGGGTGTAGTCCCAAAAAAGGAACTTTTCCAAGCTCTGATGTAGAGGTGTGTCTCTTTCTACTTGCTTCTTATCCACAATATCTTATCTCCTCACTATGTTTGTCCTCAGGTAGAAATTATGAATACTGCAGTTTACAGCCAGCCACTGTTCGATCTTTCCATTGATTTCTTTATAACCATTGTGCCCTGCTAACATTACTTCTTGTTTGAATATTTGCTCCCCACAGCAACCATCTGGTGAGCTTGTAGGAGTCTTACCTTAGATTTCTCACTTTTAACCTCCCAAGATCTACTCATAACAAAGAGCTGGGCCAAGACTTTTGGCTGCCTGAGGCAGAGTAGCATATTGTGTCCTCCTACCCACGTCTCTGACTCAAGGTATGTTTCACCCTAAAACAGTCATATTATTTTGGTGTGTGAAGCAACCCTCCCTCCGTCCCTGGTAACATGTGTGTGTGCCTTCAAATCACCTGTTGACATATAGGGCCTCATGAATTTCATAGGGTTTTCTTAGGCAAAGAATACTCAGAGGTGGTTTTGCTCCAAAATGTCCTCCAAAATAAATTATACACCACCTGGTATTTGTCTCCCATTCAGATATTAAGCAGGGTTGACCCTACTTAGCTTCTAAGATCAGAGGACAATACAGTTATGAATTAAATAATTAACCTTTCCCATCTTTTTACAATATTGCAAATATGCTATCTGAAAGGAAGGGAGGTTAAAGTGCATCTAGGGCTGACCACACATACCCTCACAAGGCTGTTTCTGTGGTCTTCAATCCATTTCAGACTCCCTGGAGTGCCCTTTTTCTGGCCAAGGTTTTTCGAATTGCTTATCTTTTTAAATAGGCTACACCAAAATGCACTCATTTTGCAAAATCAGAAGGTGGAGTGTGTTTTGGGGAAACATTTTTGCTGTCTGAGGTCAGAAGATTAACCCTCAGACCTGCTGGTGTTGCCTACCTTAATAGTAGTGCCAGCACTGGAGCAACAGTATACTGACTGGTTATTAGAGAGCTAACATTTCTTGGGAACAGCTCTTAACAAAGAGTAAAGCACACACAGCATACAAATATTTCTTCTCCCCAACCCACCTTTGGCCTCTTCCATACCACCTGCTGAATATTCACAGAGCTGGGTCCTAGCTCACGGTATCCAAGCGACTCGGCACAGGGTTTGAACTCAGGGTCGAGGAAGAGACATCCTTGTTGGAGGCACTGGCGCTTCAGTTCCTGATAGTTCTGTTCACGGTAGGGTATAACTTGGGCCACTGCTTTGGTGTCGGAGTCCTTGATGAGATGGATGGTGATACAGGGGCGAGACATGATTGAGACGTTGTGGCTTGACCATCGACTTGGGTCCCTTTATAGAGTGCAAAAAAGTCTCCTCCCAATTTCACCAGAGCAAACTGGAAGAGTTTCACTGTTGGACTTGGATACAGGGATGCTGAAATTAACCCTTTGCTACACAGTTCAATGAAGGAGCCATACTTCACATATATGCTTTAAGCTAGTGTTTCTTAACTATTGGTCCTTTCAAAGTTTTGGGCTGTGTGGCAAGGGATTAAACTGGATGGCCCTTGTGGTCTCTTCCAACTCATCCAGTATAGTCAATGACAAGGGACTGTGAGAGCTGAAGTCCAAAATTTCCAGTTGTAGGAGATGGAGTCCAGGGCTGCATCTGCACTGCAGAAATAATGCAGTTTGACATCACTTTAATTGCCATGGCTCAATGCTATGCAATCCTGGGATTTGTTGTTTGTTATGGCATCACAGCTTTCTAGAAGAGAAGGCTAAATATCTCACAAAACTTAGAAGTTAGCCTTCCCCAGTCTGAGACCCTCAAGTTGTTGAATTGCAGAAACTTGCTGAGCCTGCCGAATGGGAATGGTGAGATTTGCAATCCAATACATCCAGAAGGCAACAGACTAGGAAGGTTGCCTCACAATATGGCACCTCTGTCAAGCAAGGTAGCCTTTTCTCCCAATTAATGGTTCAAAGAACATGATTTGCCAAAAGCCACCAGTAAAGTCTAAGGGTAAATGCTATGAAGGTTCATACAGATCAGGGTGGATCATTAATTGTGCAATTTGTGGCCCTCCAGACACTGTTAGATTGTAATGCCCATCGGGTCTGGCCAGCCTAGCCAATTTGAGGAACAATGGGAGTTGGAGTCTGACAACATCTGAAGGGAACACACATTCTCCACCCTGAAACAGATGAATGTTCATTTAGGATGTTTTGTGTACAAATGTTGTACATACAAGTTGTCCTGGAACACAACCTTCCTCCTCTCAGAGTCAACGAAATCAAAAGGAAGATGAGATCCATCTCTCATTTAACTTGGCTGTTAGGGAGTTAATGCTCATCCTTATTTTATGAGGGCCATAATAACAGTTAATCTTTCACTACTCTGGGAGGAAGCAGCAAGCAACCTGTTGCAAAGCAAACATAGTTAGGGCTTGCCAGGCATCAAGCTATTGTACCTGTCCATTAGGTATCTAATATTTTGTTGAATTAATTAAATAGTTTGAATTGGAAAGTGTTATTTCCAGAGGGAAAGGTGTATGAATACAGAGATACTAAATTGTAGCCCCTGGGCCATGCCAACCTACATATTAGAGCCACCCAAGGGACTTTGTTGTCTGAAGTGAAGAACAAGATGGTACCCATCCCATTCTGTAAACAAAAAATAATTAGACTGGCACCTAAACACTTCAGTTTAACACTGGCAGGGACAGAGCATCCTCCCTTATCCCTGAGGCTAGGAGGCAAAATTGGAGTACATGCAACAAGCTATGCAGTACAAACACAAACTTTCATTTGACACACTGCTGCCACCTCCCAGCAGCTGCCCTGTTGCCTCGCTATGGCTGAGGACATTGCCTCGCAATGCCTGATGGCAGAGCTAGCCTCTCTTATAATTTACCCAGTGCACCTGAAACTGCTCAGGGACACACTGTTGTTGTTTTAATCAAAAAGCCATCAGTCCTAAATAGGACAGAAGTTGAAGACGACCAACCAGTATTATCAATGTGGCTTGGAACCAGCCTCTCCAAGTCTACAGGCTTCAAGGAACTCAGGAGCTCATAAGGGCTCATATCACAGGTATGCCATTATCTAGTTTAGGGGTGGCAACTGTGGGAGGTTAGGGGGCTACATCAGCCCCCTAAGAGACCTCACCTGCTCCTGTAAAAATTAATTTAAAAAATAAAAATGCCACCAAACACCTCCAGAAAATATAGGGACATTTTGATCATGTTTTGGGTTTTAAAAAAAGCCTCCCCTGGTGTTTGTGTCTCTGTGTGTGGACTGAATGTAGCAGGAATGCACCCTCAGTGCTCCAGTGGACATTCTCGAATATTCAAGGCAATACTCACACACACACACAAGTTTTGCAAAAATTATTGTTGACCCATGAGACCTCCAAAAGTGGTAGAAATGCCCTCTGTACCCCTCGAGTACATTTGGGGACATTCTGGAGCAAAATAAGTGTTACCTGAGGCCTTCATGTGGCCTCTGGGCTGTGCTTTGTCTACCCCAATCTTGTACAATGTCTTGGAAAGGAGGATTTGTTCAGAAGGAAGCCCGGCATCCAGCTGAGATAACACAGAGTCAGAGAAAAGGTGAACACAGACCAGGTAGGCTGAGGCAAAGTAGTTAGATTCACCTGCTCCTTGCCACAATTTTCATTTTCAGTTTATTTAATATTGACCTTTGCCTGTTTCTAATGGGAATTTTCAAGGCAATCCAATGATCAAATAATCCAAATTGCAATAAGACTAAACAGTAACATTATATATCCATTAAAACATTTATTAATCATTAAGAGACCTGCAAATCCAAAAAGGAATATTTCCAGAGTAAACAACACTCAGTAGTACAGAAAAGTCCATTCAGATCCAACACCTCACTTGATCTGAGTAGAGGTAAGGGCTGCCTTTCCCCATAGCAGTGGGATGAGCTCCCCACCACCTCTCACTCCAACCATGGGCTGCTGCTTCTGAAAGAAAGAAAGAAAGAAAGAAAGAAAGAAAGAAAGAAAGAAAGAAAGAAAGAGAAATTAAATTAAGCATGCAGACAATTAAGGCTGCATTAGCACAAGCGAGCCTGCTTAATAGTTCTCCAGAAGTGGCTTACAAAGCTGGTGCTGAAAATGTGCATCCAGTTAGGTAACATACTTGAAGGGGCAACTCTCTTGCCCAATATACCTGCTTGAACACTGACCTAACCATTGAGCATGCCAATGGGGTGATAAGAGTTGTTGTCTTCTGAAACAGCCGGAGGATGCCAAGTCGGGGAAAGCTGTGTTGCAGTGTGTGCCCTCTTGATTGAGAACAGAGGATGAATGTATGTAGATTAAACCTGGTCCGATGTTCTTGCAAAAAGCCAAGCAACCAGTGGATCACATATCATGGGCAACTGGAATACTGTCATTTATCACCCTGCCCTGGCATATTGCTATTTGGTGGGGAAGGAAACCTATCGTCTTTTTACACATACAATACTTTTAAAAGCAACAGCAGCAGCAGTGATGCTAGGAGGCCTAAATATCCTAACAACACCAGATCCCAACTGATCTTGGAAGCTCAGCAGGGTTAGTCCTGATTAGTACCTGGATGGGAGACCACCAGAGAATACTAGGTGCTATAAACTGTATTTCAGAGGAAGCAACTGGCAAAGCCATTTCTGAGTATTCCTTGCCTAAGAAAACCTTATGAAATTAATGGGATGGCCATAAGCCAAGAGGCGACTTGAAGGCATGTACACATGCACACTAGCTGCTAAGAAAAATGCCAACATTGACCAAAAGCATCTGAAGAAGTAGACTAAAATCTACAAAAGCTCATGCGGCTGACTTCTTTCTTTCAGTTAGTCTCAAAGATGCTACAAAATCTCTCTACATAAATATTCATATTTGTTATGCCAACACAAAATCACGCCTTGAGGCTTATTTTTCCTTTTTGGACCACATGATGGCATCAGAGGCCATTATTTCCCAAACCCACATTCTTGCAACTTTGGAGAGCAGAGAAAAAGTCATTATTATTTTTTTTGCACAGTACTTGTTCTCAAATTGTTGGCTGTCCTAACCCTCCCATCCCATCCCAAATAATTTATGTTAATATATTCTGCTCCCTGCCTCTTGGCAGCCACTCATCCTGACAGCCAGCGTCTCTTCCAAGCAGGAATCCTCTTCAGATGCTCCTTGGGATCTCAGAAGCAGGGAGGGGAGAAAAATCACCATTTCCACAAACAAACAAGGGATTTTCCATCTGAAGTTGGCATCAGTGTGTATGTGTGCTTCCAGCCACACTGTCCCTGCCTGTACTGCACTGTTTGTTGCTGGATTTTTGCTTTTCCCCATAGCATTTGGAAGAAGAAAGTAACATAGTTTATTCAAAGACAGAGGAAACTCAGTGTTTCCCACCTATGAGCAACTTTTTCCCAGTGGCAACGTGAATTCTGTGCTTTGGGAGCCAGCATTTTGGATAATAAGTACATTTTGAGCTGGAAGAACATCATTAGAAGATCCTTTGCCTTCTGTAAAAAAGCATCTCTCAAGGAATCTACTCAGCTGAGCTCTTGACCTCTTTAAATATCTGGACCAACCCACCCAAGTCAAGTCTCTTTGACTTAGAAGATCTACAGCAGAGGCACCACCCAAAGGATCTGCTGATTAAATTTATTTCAGGTCCTGAACAGATAGAGAGACCCATAAACTCACCGGATATCTTTTCAACACTAAGATTTCAAAAGTAATTGGTTCACATTTTGGGGCCCTACCTGTTTTGTGGCCTCTCCAGATCTACTTCTCTGAAACGTTTGTGGGCTTTCCATCCAAACTTGAATTCCAGCCACATTTCCCCCCTCCCTGCTCTTTTTGTTTTCACTACCAATTTCTTGATTTAGAGCTCCATTCCAAGGGAGTAGGCATCGTGCCATTTTCCCAGCACAGTCAAGATGTTCAGCTGGATGAAGAAGCATGAGAAAAAGACACCTGAGGTGATCCGCACGGTTACGGAGGGCCTCAAGGACCTCTACAAGAGGAAGCTGCTGCCAGTGGAGGAATTCTACCGCTTCCATGACTTCCATTCACCAGCCCTGGAGGATGCTGACTTTGACAATAAACCCATGGTGCTGGTGGTGGGCCAGTACTCTACTGGTAAGACTACCTTCATCAAATATCTGCTGGAACAGGATATCCCTGGGAGCCGCATTGGGCCTGAGCCCACCACAGACTCTTTCATTGCTGTGATGCATGGCGAAACAGAAGGGATCATACCAGGCAATGCTCTCATTGTCGACCCCAAAAAGCCCTTCCGAAAACTCAACCCCTTTGGAAACACCTTTCTTAACCGGTGAGTGCCCTAACCAGGGGGTATTTTCCTTCTCTTGCACTTTCTGGCCTTTGCTTGCATTCTCGAATCACCCTACCAGCTTGAATACCATTCCCTCTATCAGTCCTTATTTAGCAGAGAGAGTTCCAGTTAATCCTGTGCTGTTCCATATTTCATCTGCTTTTAAAATTTCCCAGGTTCTCTCTCCTACTCTCACTTTCCCCCTTTGCTCTCAGCTTACTTCAATTGCTGCAAATTATTCAAATTGCAAAAATTGTTTGCACTCAACTAATTTAGCAGTGGGAAGAGAACAGAAGGGATGGAATTTAACCCTTCCCAGTAGACTCAGGCAAAAGCAAACTGGTGCACCCCCACCCCCACCCCCACCCCCAAGCTTGGCTGTTTTTCCTCATGAATAACGTCTTCAATCTTGACCACACTCTGATGTTGCTTGGCCACATTTTCATCTGTCCAGTTTTGGAAGGCATGGAGAATGCTTGGTGTCTTGGCTGATTTCAGAAGCTAAGCATGGTCAAACCTGGTGAATACTTGGATGGAAGATCACCAAGGCAAATTCCCTGGGATCTCCAGGTAGGGTTAGTGAAGAATTCTGCCTGATCCCTGGCTGGAAAGTCATTGCTGCTAGTCAGAGCTGTCAATACTGAGCTAGATGGATCAATGATCAGATTCAGTCTAAGGCTCTGTCTTGTATTTCTTTGGCAACATTAGGATTAGATAGAAGGGAGAAAGTCTTGAGCTTTCATACTCATGATGAGCCACCTTTATCAACCTCAACATGGCACTAGATTTCAGGGTTTGAATCCCATCTTGGAAGAAAGGTGGGATATAAATTCAATAAATTCAATTTGTTGATATCTCCCCTTGTCTTTGCCCAAGACAAAACTCTCTCTGTTACAATTATATCTGGCCTTCCCATCAAGAAGCTCAGTGTAGCGTACAGAGTTCTTCTATCACCACCACCACTGGTATAATCACAACAACCGTGTGAGAAAAGCTGGGCTAAAAAAACTGTGAACACCCCACAACCATGCAGCAACCTTCATGTTTGCAAAGAGGGGTAGTTAGCCTTCCCATTGCTAATCTGACACTCAAACCATTGGTTTTGTTCATTGTTTTTGAAAGCTCATATGGAGATCTTTTAACCAGAAGAAAAAGACACTGACTCTTTGAAGGTGTTTTTTTTTAATGTACATAGAAGACATATTTTTAGCAAGTTTAGCTTATCTTGTTAAGTGAGAGAAAAGCCGCACCAGCTAAGTCCCTTGTCTACCATTTCAGTGCAACCATAAAAGGTATAGAGGCATTTTTTGCAGCTGGTCATCTTCTCCTCACAGTATCTGTCTTTCTCTTTCTCTTAAAACAACTATCATAAAGAACAAAATGGTGGCTGTGTTAAGAAGCATGCAATCCACCATGCATTAGGCGCATAGTGGGGCAGGGGACTACCAAGAACTTAATGTAAACAGGGATTTGATCTCTGAGGATGTAGATTGAAATTGTATTTCATCTTTGCTTTGGGCCCTCTCTCTCAAAAGAACCACCACCTAGTCCTCTGGTTGCCTGTCTTTTCTCTTGGATAGCATTTGAGTGCTTAACAATTGTACAATAATCAGAAATCCAGTAGGTAATGGCTTCCTTGCTGTGACATTTACATCTCTCTCTTTCTCTCTCTATTTTTTTTTTGGGGGGGGGGGCTTTGCCTGTTGAATGTATGCCTATCCTGCAGCTTTTGAAGCAGAATTGGGAATCCTTTTTCAAACAAATAGCCTTGTTGGTTTGATGTAGCATACAACACAGGGGGAAGGGCAGAGAGATAAATCTAGCAGCATTTTTACGACCAACATGAGCTGTCATGGATATTAGTCCACTTCTTCAGATGCTTTGATAGAGTGAACTGGTTCTATACTGGGAATCATGTAACCCTCCACATGTTGTTCAACTGCAGTAATTATATTAAAATATATAATGGAACCATGTTTTTAAAGCCCTATCTAGAGGGCCGTTTATAGGGTTTTCAGACTTTGGTCCTCTAGATATTTTTAGTTCCCAGAATCCTTGGCCATTAGCAAAGCTGGCTGTGGCTTTGTGGGGCATTAAAGCCTGACAATATGGAAGATGGGGCAAAGGTTGGGAGCTATGGTACGTTATACTTCTTGCCATCTTTCCACTTTGCAGCCAGGGCTTCAAACTGGTTACAGAAAACAGGGATAGGAATAATGCAATGTTATTAGACTGGAACTTCCAGCAGCCTTACTTAGCTAGTGGTGAGGAATACAGGGAGTTGTAGTCCAAACAACATTGATTTTCCCTTCTGACTTAAAATTAGTGAAACAATGTCCAGTAGCATACCCTCAAAACATCCAGATTTGGTTTCAGTTTTCAGAGCTAGCTGACAACATCTGAAGGGGACACACATTCTCCACCCTGAAACAGATGAATGTTCATTTAGGAGCTAGCTGAAAGATAAAAATTAGTAGCATGAGTGTTCTTAGTTTTGAGCCTACAGTATCCAAGAAAGTCCAAGTTTCAAATCCATGAAAGCTCATGCTCCCAACTTCTCTCTTTCAGTTAGTCTCAAAGGTGCCGCAAGATGCCTTTGCATAGTGATTTGACCTAAATTACCCTGATCAGTGTCCACACATAATAATAAAGCCCATGACTCTTGGTGGTGGAACACTATTTAACCACTAGACTCTGCTGGCCTCCCCAAACTCCCTCTCTCTCTTTCCTTTGTGATCTGCTGCAGATCCTGTCCAGCTAGACAGGGAGGGGAGCACAGGATAGAGAAAGAGCTCTGTGTGGGTTGCAAAAGGGCACCTGTTCCCCCCCGCCTTATTCTTTGCCAGGGTGAGGAATGGAGAGAAGTAGGATTGAAGTCCTTTGGGGGGGATGTGAGCCTAGCTCTCTGGAATGCAGCAGGGCTCTCTGTGCCAGGATGTCCTGGTAACACCCCATCATCTCCTAACAGTTAGGAAATAAATTAGCTGTCCAGATGTGTTGGCTGTTGGAGCCAGGAGGGAGCTGGTCCCACAAGACAGAGGCCAGGGGGAAATAAGAAAACATGAGCTTTGTAAGCGAAGGCATACCCAGTTCAGGGTAGCCAAATGCATAACAGGATAGGGCTCCTGTGCCCATAACAGCTGTGCTGCACAGTGCAGAAAGACATCAGAGCAACCATGTAGGAAGAGAAAGAGCTCTCTTCCCCACATTTATACCTACATTTGTTGCTGTGTGGTTTGAAGTAATTTCTGGCTTATGGCAGCCCTATCACAACATTTTCTTGGCATGATTTATTCAGAGGGGTTTTTGCTTTTGTCTTCCTCTGAGGCTGAGAGATTGATTTGCCCAAGATTGCCCAGTGGGTTTCCATGCCTGGGGATTCACACCCTGGTCTCCAGAGTCATAATCCAATGTTCAAACTAATATACCTATAGGCTGTACACATCCTTATTTTAAAAAGGATTAGAAAATTCACTTTTTTTATTACCTCTGTCAAAATCCTCCACCCAGCATGGTCATAATAGTAGCTGGAGGATTTGGGAAGTTACAGTCCCAAAAAATAATGTTTCTAAGCTCAGATTTAAGGAGCAAACCTTCTTTTAGCAAATGTTGCTTTCTTTTTGGAAGGTCCACTGATATACTGAGAGACAGAGCCAAGTCACAATATGAACACAAATCTTTAAATATCAAAAGACGCTTGCCAAACTCAATGTAGGGTGAGCGTCTTGTGACTTTATACCAAACTTTAGAAATTGAAAAATGAAAATTGTCACCAGTAGACTTATGATTCCAGCACTCCAGCTTTTTGGAAAGAAAGCCTACCATGCTTTGTTCATTTCACTGGTGTCAAGGCTCCTCCAGGGACTATGGAGCAATGGATTCAAACTATAGGAAAAGAGATTCCACCTCAACATTAGCGAGAACTTCCTGATGGTAAGAGCTGTTTGACAGTGGAACACAGTCTCTCGGAGTATGGTGGAGCTGCCTTCTTTGGAGGTTTTAAACAGAAGTTGGATGAACATCTGTCAGGAGTGCTTTGATTGTGTATGCCTCCATGGCAGGGGGTTGGACTAGATGGCCCTTGGGGTACCCTCCACTTCTAGGATACTATGAGCAGTTGAAGAAGCCACAGTGATCTTTAGCAGCTCCTACATCCATGTGTTGGAGGGAAAAACATGCAAAAAAGGTGATTAAACAGAGTAACAGAAAGTGACTTTTTGGACTACAATTTCCAGAATCCCAGAACCAGTACGGGCATTTCTTTATGGAAGGGGTGAGAATCATGTAGCCCTACACATATTGTTGGACTGTAGCTCCCAGCATTCCTCAGCACTGATTATATTGGCTAAGGCTATTGGGAATTCCAGTTGGAGAGCTGCACAATTCTCAGCCCTGTTCATAAAGCGATCGTGTTATGGGCAGAGACTTTGAGTCTTTTCATATACTGACAGAAAACCCACTGTTTTTTCTTTGCTGCCTTGCCTTGCCTAACCTGAGATCTATTTATAAAGCTCAGTCCAATTCAGTCTCAACCTCTTTTTGAAAGGTACAGCTACCATCTTCCCAAAACTGGTGCAGACTTCTTTAAAGCTACTGTTAGTTGCCATTTGGCCCAAGACAGTGGGAAACTTTGGAGTTGGATGTCCCTTGGTATTTTCCGGCAGGCTCTACTTTTAGCATCCTTGTTTATACTGGATGATCCACGCATTTTCCTTCATTGAGGGGTTTGTAAACATAAACTCCACCCTAGGCGCATAGCACAGCACATTTTTGGCAGCTGTCCCTTCAGTTCTTTGTTTTCCCCACCTTGTTTCCCTCTAGGGACTGAGGATCTTAGCTGGGACCCCACAATCTGACATGCCTCTTATGAGACAAAACAGAGAGAGATGAATACTTAATTAGAAACATCAAACATAGAAAAATGTTCATTGCGTGTATGAAATAAATAGTGCTGTCGATAAAGCTGCAGACTAATGCATAGCCACTTGAGAAGGAGTTCCATTCAACCCAGTAGGACTCAAATCCAGGTAAACATGTTTAGGGTTACATTCTTGGTTCTCTATCTTTTAATACTATTTTAAAGGCACTCTAAAGTACACACAGTTTTTATACAAACAATCTATTTTACCCTTTGAGACAGGCATGCACGTTTTAGTTCATTTAAGAGTATGCAAACTGGGCTTTCCTTATGACTGCTTCAGCTCAAAACATATATGCCCAATAAAAGAACTCTAGGTGGATGGAAATCCTAAAGACCATTTATTCTAATTCTCTATAGATGGAAGAAATCCACAGCTAAAGCATCCCCAACAGATGTTAATCAAACCTCTATTTAAAAAGGGGAATCCGCCTTCTTCCAAGGAAGTCTGCTCCACAATCAAACATCTCTTACTGCCAAGAAGTTCTTCCTAATGTTTTATCAGAATATTTTTTTCTTGTCATTTGAATCCTTTAGTATAGACATTGAGCCTCAAAACGGCAGAAGATCACCTTGTTCTATCTTCCAGAGATTTGCATAGATTGTGATAACATCAGTTTTAACTTCCTGGCTCCTCTTAATCCATTAGGACAAATTGGTATTGATGGAATCACAGGGAGAGGAAGGCTCAAATGCAGAAGCAAATTAGGGCAAAGGCACGGGACAGGTGACCTTGCAGATGGTGTTGGATTGCATTTCCCATCATTCCTCTCCATTGGCTGCGCAAGCTAGGGATGTTGGGAGTTGTAAGCTAATGATATCTTGAGGGGCACAGAAGTAGTCCACCTTGACCAAGGCTGCCAGAATAACTGCATAACTGTCCAACTTGGCAGGGACAATCATCATCAATCCTCTGTCATCCCACTTTTCCCACATGCTTTTAAAATGTCCTGAGATCTCCTCCTATTTCCCCCCTTCATCCCTAGCGTACCTCAACTGCTGCAAAGTGCAAAGGTATCCCATCAGGAGGGAGAGGATAAAGTAGCATCCTGCCCTTCCCAGGAGGCTTAAGCAAAAGCAAACTGCTGCAGCCTCTCCTAGCTTGTGTGCTCTTCCTCATTAATAACTTTTGCCATCTTGGCTACACTCTGATGTTGCTTGGTCACAAATGTCCCAGTTTTCATCTGTGAAATGTTAAAGAGTATATTCTTGATGTGGCTGCTTCATCTAGGTGGGTACAGAGAGAGCAGCTTTCTACACCACTGCAGGAAGTAACTGTGCAGCACCCGCATTTTCAAGGAACATTTGATCGAGTTCCTTGATCAAGCTCCTCTGCCAGGATACAGAAACACAGTTGTAATGGAATAAAAGTAGAAAATGGGAAGATCCCATAAATAAAAAAAAATTATCTACTTCCAATAAGTTAACGTGCTATTTTCAATATGTTTTGACACACAAAAGGGAAGGGGATGACATATTTGTCCTTCACTCAGAGCAGAAAGGTTTGGAGCCAGGACTAGCGGAAGCTGTAAATTTATGAATACCTTGGCTTTTTCAAGGAATGTGGGAGGGGCTCTGCTTAATTTTATATTTCCTGTTTAAAATAAACATTTATAAAGAACCTTTGGATTTTAAACCTCCAAGGAGCATACAAAATATATTAAAAGCAAAACAAATGTTGAATACAATTATGCCTAAAGGTGATATGTAACTTAAGGTTAATCAATGAATTATAAATCCAGGTATTCTGGGGTGTAATATCTGCACTCAAAGGCTTAGTCCAGGAATGGGCAATTGTGGTCCTCCAGATGTTTTTGGCCTACAGTGCCTATTAGCTCTAGCCAGTATAGCTACTGGTGAGGGATTATGGGAACTGGAATCTCTCAGTTGTCCATACCTGGCTTAGATGATGCTTGTAGATTGTGATAAGGCACCCATGCAACCTTTTTCATTGCTCTCTTCTCCCCAAGCCTCTCATCCTGACTCTGGCCTTCTCTCCCCTTAGGTTCATGTGTGCTCACTTGCCCAACCAAGTTCTGGAGAGCATCAGCCTTATAGACACCCCGGGGATCCTGTCAGGTGCGAAACAGCGCGTGAGTCGAGGTAAGGTGATGGGAACAGGTATTGGGGCCTGGCTGAACTCATCTTGCCTTGTTGGCATTTCTCACTCTCTTTTTGGTGCACACTCAAAGTCATCCATGGCAATCCTGAATCAAAAATGGGAATTTAAAGGTGCGGGGGTCATCTAATCTAACCCTTTGCTAGTGTAGGATGTGATTACAACAGTATACCCATACCCTCCAGTATTTCATAGATCAACCTAGGAACACATGTGGCCAAGTGAATTCAGAGTGTGATCAAGATGGCAAAAGTTCATAATGAGGAAGAACACACAAGCTAAGAAGAGCAGCAGCAGTTTGCTTTTGCCTGAGCCTACAGAAAAGGGAACAACTCCAGCTTCTCTTCTCTTCTCTTCTCCTCCCTGGCTGACTTCATCACTGCAAAGTGCAAGAGTAGTTTGCACTCAGTTGAAGTATGCTGCCAACAAGTGGGGGAGTGGGAAGTGAGAAACTGGGACATTAGAAGCAGCTGGGAAAGTGGGACGAAAGAAGATTATTCAGGACCATTACTGCCAAACCAGTACCCTTGGAGGGTGCAGATTAATCATTTATTTAAAGACCTACAGCTAACAAGAACCCTTCCCCACCACTTCCTGCTCTTAAGCCCTAGACACAAAGTTAAAGCACATTTGGATCATTTTAGGTGAGAACTTTTGAAAATATGCAATTTTCGTTATGAGTCCAAAGGAAAGAACGTGAGAAATGAAACTGGCCCATTTCTGGTATATCACGGGATATACTCTTCTTTCCTGAAATTGGAAAAGTTAGGTTTTTTTGAATGATAACTCCCAGAGTTGTCTAAAAGAGTAGGCTATCCATGTTCTGATTCCTTCATGTCTGCACCTGCTTCAGAAAGTATCCAAGCTGCCTTTGGTTGGTTTTTCTCTCCTCTTGTTTCTGCTGGCTCTGGCATATCCCCGGGTGTTTTGTGGCTCTTGGCCAGGCCTTGGTATATCAAGCTCTATTGTGTTCCTGTCTGCCAAGGTCTGGGCTGGTAAATATTGATTCAGTCTCTCCGAAGCTAATTTCAAAGGAAACAAAGAGTACACAGATTTATTTCAAAACAAAGGAAGCAGCTGTAGGGGGGAAGCCCTGCCCGCTTGAATGGGGAGCAGCCCTATGGGGAGACAGAGTGGCAGGGATGACAGTAGACCAAGGGATTAAGGTTCCCATTCCTCCTCCCCTGTGCCCTTGATAGCAATTTGATATGCAAAAATGTAAACAGTTTAAGTTTCGGGATAAAACTGTTACCTTCCAACTGTTTCAATTTGGAAGTGACAGTCCTGATTAATCCTCTCTCATCCCACTTCAGGCTATGAATTTATTCCTGACATTTCACCTGCATCTGTGTCTGGCATCATCAGATGCAGGTGAAACGTCGGGAATAAATTATTCCAGAATACGGCCACATAGCTTGAAAAACCCACACAAAAAACCTATGGATGCCAGCCATGAAAGTCTTCAACTTCACATTCCCTTCACAGCAACAGCACAAGCAACAACCATGTAGACACCCTGATTGTGTGAACAAAAAACAGGTTAGAGAGGCTCTGGGTTAGTGCAAGGTCAGATCTGACAGAGTGGGGATGTTCCCCATTCAGTGACAGCTCCCACCATGCCCCAGCCAACATGGATGGGGGATTCTGGGAACAACCGTCCCCAAATATAATTTTCCCAAGTATGCACACAGAAATACACATATTGGACAATAATTTATAAAACAGAAGGAAAACTTCAGCTCAGGCAGGAACAAAAAGCTATAATGGCAGTTATTGAATGGGATCAGAATGGATGTGAAGGAGAGAATCCAAAGGTAAAACAGTTTTGAGAGGGGTTATTCACATTCCTAGGTTTGTTGAGAGCACTCTTGAACCTAGACACAAATGCTCTCCTTGAGATGAGGACCAGGGGATTCCAAAAACATTTCAATGACATGGGCAAGGAACAAACATAAATTGCTAGTGAAGTTAATACATTTAACCTATACGGATCTCAGAACAGCACAGATGAGAATTTGCCCCCATTTTATATTTACAACAGCCCTTTGAGGTAGCTCAAACTTAAAAAGGTTCCCCTTGGCTGAAGTCATTTGTGAGTTTTATGGCTTAGCAGGGCTTTGATATGGGTTGTCCTCTTGTCAGCTGATACCATATTCAGCACAGTTCTCTATCTGGCTCTTTAGTTACAAGCATTTAGGAAGAAGCATGCAAGCTTTTGAGTTGCACAGAATTCCCTCTTATCTGATGCTAAAAGGAATTTTGATAGCAGAGGAGCTATTCATGAACATGGCTATGGCATGAAGTCGACTTAAAGGAATCACAACAACAACATATACATATATGGGTTGAGTCTCCCTTATCTCGAAGTCCAAAATCTGAAATACTCTGAAAACCAGAACTTTTTTCATGGGTGGCTGAGATAGCGACACCTTTGCTTTCTGATGGTTCAATATTTACAAACTTTGTTTCATGCAGAAAGTTATTTAAAATATTATGTTTAAAATTACCTTCAGGCTATGTGTATAAGATATATATGAAACATCAATGACTTTTGTGTTTCGATTTGAGTGTCATCTCCAAGATATCTTGTTACATATATGTAAATATTCCCCCTTCCCCTGCAATCCAAAACATTTCTGAGCCCAGTTATTTCAGATACAACCTGTATACATTTTGTATATAAACGGGAGGAGAAAGTAGTCTTGTGGCACCTTTAAAAGTAACATTTTTTTCCATTATAGGCCAAAAAAACCACACATTCTACTTTGTCATCATGGGACAAACAACTTTGCAGTAATCTCATTCACAAACACTTTCAAACCTTTTTCAGTCTTTTGGGCAAAGCTGTCCAAACTGTTTGCAGTGCAAAGGGGAGAGACTGCAGTTGGACATGTTACTGTTTTTTACTACCATGCCTAGAATTATCCTAGCCAGCATGGTCTACTTGTCATCCTCCCAAAAGTCATGATTCTGGATTCTGGATGATATGCTGCTTGGGGGTTCTGGACCATGAAGTCCAAAGAAGTAGGTTTTCCTAGGATGGGGTGGATCTTGTGCTTTTGTCTAGCGGGGAGAATGCTTCCAGTTAGGATGTTTTCTACATGGTTCTGGGCAGCCTTCTTCAGAGAGGAGTAGGCTTAGGCAGAATAAAAAAGGGAAGGTTGCAACAATAGCAACAAGAAGAGAAAGTTTTGCTTGCTGGAAAATTCTGTGGAAATACACTGGGTCCCAATGGAGTGTCTAGGGAGAGATGGGGCCACAATGTGCTCTTTTCCTGGACAGCAGGGGTTAACTTGTTCCACCCAAAGTTCCTTTGTGAGAACAGGGTGAGGCTGGGACAGCCCTTTTGGGCTCTCCCTCTGATGCTTACATTCCTGCACTCCTTTCCCCTTGGAACTGCTGGTTTCCACTGTGTGGGATGTGTTGAATCTGGATGACTTTTCATTCCAGCAAGACCAGAGATTGGAAAACTATTATGGGGGACTACAACTCCTTCTTCCCCTGGTCAACATGCTGGAATGTTAGTTCCCTAAAAAACTTATCTAGGGTTGCCAACTCATGATCCTTCCAAGACCTGAAAACCTGAGACTTAGTGATGGCCCCCTGGTCATGTCATACCTTTCAATCGTCCCTATTTGGCAGGAAAAATCCCGATTAATCCTCTATCATCCACTTTTTCAGCTGCTTTTAAAATGTACCTGCTTCTTTCTCCTTCCTCCACTTCCCTCCTTAGTCCTCTGCTTATTTCAGTTGCAGCAGAATTAATTCAATGTATAAACGTAGTTTGTACTCAATTAACTCATCTGGATGGAGGAAGGAGAGGAGAGGCAGAATGTTGACCTTCCCAGTAGGTTCAGGTGTCTATTACCGGTTAGTAATATGCTTTGAGCAGTAACAAGTGTCTCACAGCTTGTCATTCAAACATACACATAGAACATATTTTTTCTTGGTTGCAAACTAAGTGTACTTGCACATTGCAATACTTGATTTAATTAGTCTTTGCAAAGAACAGCAAGCTGTACAAGAAGTTAGAAAGCTCTCTGAGATTTGCATGCAGCCTTATCTCTTGCCCTGAGATGAAAACTTGAACCTCCACCTGTTGTGGAGAGGTGACCCACAAAAACTAGAGTTTCTGGACAGAGCCCTGAGATCTGGCAACACTTAACCTATCTGGGCTATGGAGAGAGGATGGGCTCTCCTTTTTCCACCCCTTCCATGATTTCTACCTTGCTGTCCAAAGAGACTAATTGGAGAGATACACAAGTTTCCAGTATTATCTCTATATTTTATGTGAAAATATGTAGGGAATCTGGATGTGCCCCACCTCAGTGAATAGGATGAAGGGGAACCCAGAGAAACGTGGCACTCTGCAACTAATATGGTCTTGTTTACTGCAATGGCATGCTAAGAATCTGCCTCCTTGTAGACAAGTTGTCCTTCTGGGCTTGTAACAAGATGTGTGCTGTTGTGCACCAGTACATTCTTCTGCACCAGTACATTCTTCTTCAGCTATGTGTAACATCCAAAATTTCATTACAAAGGATATATTTTGTAGATAAGTGTGCCATTGATTCAGCAACTGGCAGAGTGAAGGAAAAGCCTTACCCTCCTGATGGTACTATATAGAGGTGGAGAAAGCAGAGGTTTGTTTTTTAGGAAACTTACTTTTTTGGATCCTAAACTCCCAGAATCTCCAAGCCAAGCATGGCCAATGAAGTCATTCGAATATGATATCCCATACTCCCCCAACATTTCACAGATGAAAAGTGGGATATGTGTGCCAAACAACATCAGAGTATGATCATAATGGCAAAAGTTATTAAAGAGGAAGAACAGGCAAGCTAGGAGAGGCTGCAAGAAAAGGGAAGACTCTGTCCCCTCTTTCTTCTCTTTCCCTTTCTAAGTTAACTGAGTGTAAACTATTTCTGTGCTTTGAACTCACTTTGCAGTGGTTGAAGTAAGCTGAGAGCAAAGAGGGAAAGTGGGAGGAGGAGAAACTGGGACATTTTAAAAGATACTTTTTGAGACTACAGCACACATTGGCTATGCTGACTGAGTGCATTGAAGTATATAATATCCTTCTCAGGTTTGGGGCTGTGGCCCATTCATTCCTGCCACCTCAATTCCATTTCGAAAAGGAGAATATTAAATGTTTCCCAAACTTCACAAATGTCACCAGCTGACAATTTCTGAAACTGAGCTACTCTTAAATGCAAGACCTTGATACTTCATGTGATGGAGGTGCGTGCAAAGAAGGCTAATAAAAGAGTGCTTCTGCACATGCAAAAACTTCTTGCCTTGGACAGTGGGACTGTATTTAAGTGGGGCTTCTTGGTTAGAAAATGTGGCTTCTGGGTGGTTTTGAGCCACGTTGCCTTTCTCTTTGTATATTGCTCTTAGAAAATGGAAATGTGGGTTGCAGGATTGTGGAAGTCGTACTCTTCAAAAGTCCCACTTCCAAGCTCAGAAGGAACGATACCCTTGTGTATCCAGAAGGAGATTGCCTGACTTTAGAGGGCTAAGGCTAGACAGGGCTGGTCTAGAATCAAATCTTGTCTGCGGATTTGTTGGAGAGACTTGAAGGGAGAGTATGGGACAAAACAGAAGAAGGTGAGAAGCCACAGTCTGCTCAGTCTCTGTGGGGGGAAAGCACCCCTTGTGCCATGGCAACTGAATGCACAATGATTCACTTGCAACATGCTGAGGAATTTCTCTGTCGGTGCCAAGGACAGAGGAGGAGGAGGAAGAAGAAGGGATCTTTCCAGGACAGGACGTGGAACATTCGCATGTCTGCATGCAAAGGTGGTAACTAGGAAACTGCCTGGGTGAAGCAAAGGTTAGCTCAACAAAACAATACATGGGTAGTCCTTTGCTGAACTACCATGCACCCTGCCCTTCTCATCTCTAGTCTGTACAGGTGGAGCTTAGAAAATGTACCTTTTGAACTACAGCTCCCAGAATCCTCTGCCAGCTGGGGATTCTGGGAATTATAGTCCACAAAAGTAATGTCTCCTTGTTCTTGTTGTGTGCCTTCAAGTAATTTCTGACTTACGGTGACCCTAAAACCAACTTACCATTGCATTTTCATGGCAGAATTTGTTTAAGAGGGGTTTTTTAAATTTGTTTCATCCGAGAATGTGACTTGTCCCCGTCATCAAGTGGGTTTCCATGGCTGAGCAGGGATTTGAAACCTGGTCTCCTAGGACGTTATCACATGGGGAGTTGCAGGGAGAAAGTGGAAATAAACCGGACGAGTGGAAGACTTTAATTTACGGGATTTGTCCTGTTCGGCCTTGTCTGATAACTAAATTCGAATTTAAAAGGGGGTTAATTTGAACAAAAACCTGATTTTTTCATTTCCTAAAAAATCCCGAAAATGAAAAGATCAGGTTTTTGTTCGAATTAACCCCCTTTTAAATTCGAATTTAGTTATCAGACGAGGCGGAACGGGACAAATCCCATAAATTAAAGTCTTCCACTTGTCCGGTTTATTTCCACTTTCTCCCCACGACTCCCCGTGTGATAACGTCCCTAGTGTCCTAGTCCAATGTACAAACCACTACACCACACTGGCTCAATGTTTCCTAGTTCTGAGTAAATGCAGGCAGGAGGAAGCAGGGTGCCACTTCCAAATGCTTCTCCACAATCAACTTTTCCTGAAGAAAGAAGAGAAGCTAGGCAAAAACAACAGCAACAATAGCAACATATCCTGAGCTGACACTTTCTTCTGCATGCATCCTAGCTTTCTATTTCCTAAATGGGCGATTATTTCAAATGTAATATAATTTCAGCTGTATTATCTGGAACACTAGCTCATTCCCTCCTTCTGTCTTATTTTCCACTTTTTTGCCCAAAGCTACCATCAGCAGCTTTAATTTTGAAATGGAGCTGCTTTTCAGTGGAAGGCCTTGGTTCTTGACCATATCAAGTGATAGAGATTGCAACAAGCATGATACGAGAGTGATTCTTGAGTTTCTGGGCATGCACCAGCTGCTTGCCCTTGACAGTAAGGTTGTGCATGTTGGGTGCTTAGATGACAAAGCACGCTTTATAGGTTAGAAAACATGGCTTTGGGGTTGATTTGAGCTGTATTGCCTCTTTCTCTCTCTGTGTGTTGTTAGGAAATGAATACTGGCCACGCTGGCTTCCATGCTGGGAGCTGTACTCATCCAAAGTCATTTTTCCATTTTCCTGGTTCTGGGTGACCCATCAGCTGTGTATCTTGTGGATCTTTTCAGTGCTCAATAAACCTTTGATTTTGGCTGGGTCCTGATAGGGCAGCAAAAGATTAAATCTTGGCTTAAAACCCCAGCTCTGAAATGCAACAGCCCTATGCTGTGTTCATTGCCCTGAGGCCTCTTTCAACCAAATCTCACCACCACAGTTAAAAGCACAAACTTCTTCCTCCTGACCTTCAAACTGCTGGAAAATTATGGGTATCTTTTGCAAAGGTTTCCCTCCTGCCTTGGGAATTGTGCAGGAGAGTCCTGTCAATTATAATGGAGTCTTTCTCACCCACATCTCGCCCCTGCCATTCCACCCACACAGATAGAAGGTTTCTCCTTGTTTCTCTGTCCATTCGTGTACTGATTCCTGTCCCAGTTCTGCCAGCCCAGGCCTGCCTTTTGCTGGCTCTCTTGCCTGCATGCAGCCACGGAGCTGTGGGATTGCAAAGTGGAGAGGAAATTCCTGCAGTGTGTCAGCACACGTGGGAGCCAAGCAGCCTGCCCATCACTGTGAACGATTGTTTCTTCATTGGAAGATGAGAAGAGGAACGATGTGCTTGTGCCACTGTTCACTACAAAACACAAGACTCCAATCAGATTTCTGGAATATCAAACTCTGGAATCCTGTGCCTTTTCCGTGCCCTCCAACATTTCAGAACTGAAAAATGGTACGTGTGTGGGCAAGCAACATCAGAATGTGGTCAAGATGGTGAAAGTTGTCAGTGAGGAAGAACACATCAACTAGGAGAAGCTGCAGCAGTTTGCAGTTGCAGTTGCCTGAGACTACAAGGAAGGGCAAGATTCTGCCTCTTCCTCTCTTCTCCTTGCACTGAGTTAATGGAGTGCAAACTACTCCTGCACTTTGGACTCTGTTTGCAGCAACTGAAGTAAGCCAAGGACCAAGTGTGGAAGTGGGAGAAGGAGAAAGAAACCGGGACATTTCCAAAGCAATTGAAAAAGTGAAATGACAAAGGATTAATCAGGATTACCCTTGCCAAATAGGTTGGAGGGTATGCTTTTCACAGCTGCACAATGGGTATACAAAAGCCCAACATATCTTGAGTCTTATCCAAAACATTTTGGAGGCACTGAGTTGGGAAAGGTGGCTATGTGGGTCTCCCTTTTATTATTTCTGTTAGCTCATGATCCATTGTGGACATCAGTTATGTTTAACAGGAAGAGCTTATAAATACATGCTTTTCGCTTTCACCCCCCTCCTTCTCCTGCTTATTCTCTTTCTCCTTTCCTTTCCTTTCTTAAATAAACACAAGAAAATGATGGAAAAATCCTTTCCAGGCACACCATCCCTCCTCAACAATCCTTCATTCTCTTGGGCCTAACCAAGCCTTGCAGCAAGCATGCAGTTCCTTAACTTTTTATCTGTTATATCCGACTAGAGATAGTGGACTTACTGGCCGGAGGATTCTGGGAATTGTTGCCCCCCCAAAAGTAATTTTTCCATATCCTACATGTATTGAGAGTCCATTTATCTGTTCTGGCCTTTGGGAGGACTGGCCCTAGCATAGGCTGGTTACCTAGAAAACGGTCCCCTTTTAACAGGCTATATGGTGTGTTTTCCTGGCTAATAAACCCAAAGGGAAAATGGGAAACATGCCATTTTGAACATTATCGAACTTTGTATCTTTCTTTGAATCCTCCTCTTGTCTGCACAATTATTGTAAAATCCTCCAGAAATGCAATAGCTGACATGAAAAAGATAGACAACCAAGTTTTTCCTGCCAGTGCTCCCAATACGCCATTGTTAATTTCTTTACAAAAGAAGTATTGGGGCAGGCTCAGGCTTGCTTGGGAACCATGCCTTTCAATATAAAATGTCTTCTATACAGAGCTTCAAAAATTTACCTTTTTAAGAGAACCAGCATGGGGTAGTGGTTTGAGCGTTGGACTACAACTCTGAAGACCAGGAATCAAATCCTCGCTGGGCCATCAAAACCTATTGGGTGTCCTTGGGCAAGTCACACTGGAGATCAGGGTTTGATTCCTGGCTTAGCCATGAAACCCACCGGGTGATCTTGGGCAAGTCACAATTTCTCAGCCTCAGAGAATAGTAATGGCAAACTTCCTCTGAACAAATCTTGCCAAGAAACCCCCGTGATAGGTTCACCTTAGAGTTGCCATAAGTCAGAAACAACTTGAAGGTACACAAAAACAATAATTCATTGTATTCCCTCAATGACCATGCCAGCCAGGGAATTCTAGAATGAATAGAACTGAAAAGACATCCCAAGGTCTTCTGATATAATGAATCGACAGTGCAAGAATCCATAACTAAGCATCCCTGACATAGAATTATAGACAATTTTGTGTTGTATTCCAGAAAATCACTTTTCTAAGATTTGGTTCTTCCCCTGTTTCCAAGTGTGTGATTCACCCTTAACTCCTCCATGTGGAGCAAAAAGCACTCTGCACATACCCAGAGGTATTTTTTTATCTGTTAAAGTATCAAGCCTGAGCCCTGGTGTTCAAACCAGATCTAGGAACTATGTCACCGTCCACCTTAGTGTTAATTGTTGCTCTGACAGTCTTTCCCACACCTTGGGAAAGTTATTGGTTTGGGCTACAACTGCTACAGTTTCTGAGCCAGCATGGTTTCTTGGAGTTGTAGTTCAGTAAAAGAAGTCCAACTTTTGCAAGCTTCTGAGGTTTTTGGGGAGGAGAGGTTGTTGGTTTGTTTGTTTTTTTGCCAGCCTTGGGGCAAACTGGGGCAGAGAATTGTTCCTTTGTCTAATCTCCCCTAGCTCTATCTTGTGACACCAATCCAGTCTGGAGCATTGCAGACTCTTCCACAGAAATAAAGCATGTGCCACCATTTAGACCTCTGCCAACCTCTTTCCCCTGCGTGAGCCAAAGAGGCCCCATGGTTCACCGAGATAAGAGCTGCGTGGCCAGTTTCCCCCCTCCTTTTATTTAGATCTCCCATCTTTATTATTTTTCTTTAGTGTCAGAACAATGAGCCCTCGTTGCTCAGACTTTCCTATGGAACGCTTGGTTTCCTTTTTTGGTGCTGTGGAACAGGCCCTTGTGAACCTCAAATGCCAAGAGGCAGCGAGGAGGAGCGGCTGAGTGGATGGCTGCGATCCAAAAGCAAAGAGAGCTATGAAACTTGTTTCATGTTGATGGGGGTGGAGGAGAGGATGCAAGTGAGCCAAAAGCACAGGGAAAAATCTGCCTTCCTTGCTCAGGGAAGAGGCACGCAGGTTAGTAGGAGTGAAGAACCATAGTGAAACATTCCCTGTAGGAAAACTTTCCTTCTCCTTCTCCTCTTAGTGTTGGCTTCAGGGTCAACGGATCTGCTATGAATCTGCTCCAGATTCTAGTCCAGTCTTTAAAGGAATGACCCTTGCTGAACTGAATACCCTGCAAATAGGCTCAGCACCCTGGACAACTCCTTCACAGCCTGGACTAAAATGAAGAACAGATTCATTGCTCCACTGACACATAACTACTTTCCAACAGTCCCAGTGTGGCAGGGGCAGTCCTGATTAATCCTCTGTCATCCTACTTTTTCAGCTACTTTTTAAATATTCCAGTTTTTCCTTTCCTTCTCCCACTTCCCTCTTAGTCCTCAGCTTATTTCAGTTGCTGCAATCTGAAAGTTTGCACTCAATTAACTCAAAGGATGAAGAGGACAGGAAGGGGAGGAATCTTGCCCTTCCCAGGATGGTCAAGCAAAAGAAAACTGCTTCAGCCTCTCCTGGCTTGTATGTTCTTCCCCATTCATAATTTTTGCCATCTTGATGCTCTGCAGTGTTGCTTGGCCACGCATGTCATGATTTTTGTCTGTGAAATGTTGGAGGGAATGCTGACAGCATCCTGTCTTGCCTTTTCTTTTCCTTAATGAAACTAGTTTGGGGGGCTGCCCCAGCTGGCTGGGATTTAGGATCAGGAAAGAGGAAAAGCGGGGAGTCCAGTGCTGATTTGAAATATAAATATAAAGGCTATTTTGTTACCTGAGACAAAGGACAAGAGAGTGCGCCACCCACCCCTACTCCATGGTTGAAAAGCTGTTTGAACTGTCAGCAGACCTTTTCTTAAGCACAGAGTTCTTGTGCATCCGAGTTGACAGCAGTGAGCCCAGTGGTCAGACTTAGCACAAGTAGTATCTTATGTCCTGAATCCTGTTGATAGTGCTGGCTAGAGCAGACCTGTTCAATGGAGCATCAACACATGTAAATGCCATTGACTGAATGAGATTACTCTAGTTGGGACTAACATCAGGATCCAGGCCTTACTTACTTTTAAATAATTTCTTGTGTAACTGGTTGCAATCTCTCCCACTTTTCCACCCCGCTAACTAATTACTATTAAAATAATTACTTTGAAATTTAACTTCTTTATACTCTCATTGCTTATCCTCCAGGACACAAGTGGCCAAGCAACATTGGAGTGTGGTCAATATGGCTAAAGTTCTTAATGAGGAGGAACAGAGAAGTTAAGAGAGGTTGCAGTTCCCCAAACCTGTTGGGAAGGACAAGATTCTCCCCACGCCTCTCGTCTTCCTCTGCTGACTTAATTAAATATTAGCTACTTTTGCATTTTGTGCTCAGTTCTCTGCTACTGAAGCAAGCTGAGAAGAAAAGAGGAAAGTAGGAGGAGGAGAGAGAAACTGGGACCTTTTAAAAGCATCTCAAAAAAGGAGGATAACAGAGGATTATTTGGGACAGTTGGAGGGAACGTTGATGCCAGGAAAAAATAACACAGTACACATGATGACATGACTTGCCGTAACTCGTTGTTTCTGAGAGTAATGGAAAAGCATTTTATTAGGCCTTCAAAAGTGTGTTCCGAATAACCTCTTGGTCCACAATCCTTTCCTTTGTAGGCTATGACTTCCCAGCAGTCCTGCAGTGGTTCGCTGAGCGTGTGGATCTCATCATCCTCCTCTTTGATGCCCACAAGCTGGAGATCTCAGACGAGTTCTCAGAGGCCATCCGGGCCCTCAAGGGCAACGAGGACAAGATCCGGGTGGTCCTGAACAAGGCCGACATGGTGGAGACGCAGCAGCTGATGCGGGTCTACGGTGCCCTCATGTGGTCACTGGGCAAAGTGTTCAACACCCCCGAGGTGCTGCGTGTCTACATCGGGTCCTTCTGGTCGGAGCCACTCATGATCTCTGACAACCGACGGCTCTTTGAGCTTGAGGAGCAGGACTTGTTCACGGACATCCAGAACCTGCCCCGGAATTCTGCCCTGAGGAAGCTTAACGATTTGGTCAAGAGAGCCCGTTTGGTCAGGGTGAGTACTGGGATACTAGAGGAGGGGAAGAGACGAGATGGTGGAGAGTCATGTTGGCATTCATCAGGAAGAACATCGCAAGAGGGCCATGTCCTGTGACTCTTCTGATTTGGCAGGGACTATCCAGACTAATCCTCTGCTGTCTCATCTTTTCAGCTGCTTTGAAAATGACCCAGTTTCTCTCTTTTCCTTCTGCTTTCCCACTTTGTCCTTAGCTTACTTCAGTAGCTGCAAATTGAGTTCAAACACAGGAGAGAAGGGAGGAAGAGGGTGGAATCTAGCCCTTCCCTGTAGATTTAGGCCAAAGCAAAAGCCCTAAAAAGTTTTAAAACATGGAAAGAGAATGGCTGGAGGTCCACTTTTAGTTCTATGGGGGATCTAGGTGGCTTTAGAGTAGTTTTACTGCAAAACCACTAACAGTCCAAAAGTCTTGAGGGACACATGCAATCTGTACTTTCTCCACCTCTGTCTTAGACCACAGGCAGAATGTTTCTATTGTAATGGAACCGGAGAGCAAAGAAAAGATTGTACACTGAAATGGTGTTTCCATTACAATATGAAAGAAGGTGAAGAAACCAAAAAGAGAGGTCCTCTTCAATGGCCTAATCCAGGGGTAGGCAACCTTTTTGAGCCGGGGGCCGGGTTGCTGTCCCTCAGACAATTGGGGGTCCGAAGCACCATAAATAAATAAATAAATAAATAAATATTTTTTTAAAAAAATATAAAAATATGCATGCACACTCTCTAAGCCCCAGAAAAGCCATGGCAAAACCCCTGTGGAGATTTTGCCAAGAAAACCCCAAGAACAAGTAATAACAACAATAATCAATATCATCATGGTGGGCGGCGGCGGCGGCGGCAGGACCAGCTTGGGGCCGGTCCAAAGGCCTCGGGGGGGGGCCGCATCCGGCCGCCGGGCCTTGGGTTGCCTACCCCTGGCCTAATCCAATAGGGAAATGGTTGCACTCTAAACAAACTGAGATAAGTAGCACAGATGTCCTATTGAGCAAAGAAATGGTGCAAATGGACAACCCCTTGTAAAGGGAGCTGCATAGGTAGTTGCCATGTATCACAGCAGAGTGTTCTTTAGAAATGGCCTGGATAGGAAAACATCCATTGGTCAATCTGAGAATGCTATGTCAAGAATGACCATGCTGTATATGTGTGAATGAACTGACATAATAGACAATGTGTTGGTTACAACAACATCAGATTGCAGGGAAGAACAGGCCTTATTCAAGCATTTTGGTGACATGCATGTGAGTGAATTCAGGGCACAACAGATGGTTTTGATCAAAGGGAGACTTTTCCATCACAAAAGGATAGGCCGAGACAGGCAAGTGTTACTGAATGAAGAAATATCCTAGTGGAATGGGGATGTCCTTGGATTGAACAAAGAGCTCAGCTCTTCTTGCCCATTGATAAAGAAGAGTCCATTGAGATGGAATGAGAGAGAGAAAGGCAGGGAGGTAATAGCCAACTTTGCCCATTTGGCTATTACTTCAGAGATCCTGAAATATCCTCCACTCAGAATTCCATATTTTGCTTTGTCCTTAAATTGCCCACCACTGATGGAGAGAGTTTTGCTTCTCAAAGTTGTGGCACCCGATAGAAGCCTTCCACAACTGGGTGCATCCAGATGTGTTGTCTACAAGTCCCATCATCTCCCAGCCACATGGCGATGGGAGTTGTAGACCAGCCCACACATTAGTATTTGGGTTTTTTTTATTATGTTATTTCTTTATATCTGACCTTCCTACTGGTGCAGAGACTCATGGAGGGTCTTAAAGACTTAAACAATTGGACCATATAAGGATCACTTCTCCTTGGATGGGACACTTCTACCATTTTCCTCTCCTAAACCCTTATTCTCTTTTCTCCATTGGAGATTGCTGTTTCTTTCAGTACCGCCCTTTTTTTAATTGCTGCTTTTCCTGTTCTCCTTAGTAGGAGGGAAGGGACTTCAAGCCACCCACTCTCCAACTGGAACAATGGTTACATCCCCACAGAGGAAGTCTGTGCATTGTGCTTGAGGGTAGGACGTGTTTATGGGCTTGGCCACCCCTTTCCTATTTCCCAGCCCCCCTCCACATGTGTTCTGCTCTGTTTTCCTCATTAAGCCTTTCCGACAAGGTAGCACCTTCCCCTGCAGTCCTGATTAAATGGATCACAAGGCCTTGATCCTAGGAAGGATCAATAAGAACTGTCCATGCCAAACTGGGAGAACTGGGGGCATTAGCTAAACATTAGGAAAAAGAGTCATCAGAGCTTGAAAACTTTGTTTGCCAGACCACAAGATTCAAAGCAGAGCTTAGAAATAACAAGTTACAATGAATGCAGTTCCCTACAGCAAGTTTCTAGGGTGTCATGACACATTTCAAAAGGAATTTAAGAAATAAGAAATAAGAGCAAAGCTACTTCATTACTTGGTTTACAAACTTTATTATCAGTGGAATGAGTAATGACTTGTAATTACATTCTAGGCATTTTAAGAGGAATTTTTAATGCTATTATCCATCCTACATAGTGTTTTTTCTCAATAAAATAGCAGAAAGTAATCAAAAAGTAATGACCTCTACAACAAATGTCATTACAAGTTACTTGTTTTCACCTTTGTAATGCGTAACAGAATGAACAACTTCTAAAAAGTATTTTCCCAAGCTCTGGTGCATAGCATTCATTTATTTTCTTTGTTTGATAATGGGACACAAGGTTAACCAAGTTATTTCTATTTCACCGTGGCTTAACAGAGTTATTCTGACACACAAGCCAAAATAAAAATTAAAAAAAAATCCTAAACTCTTTCCCTACTCCTAGCAATAAAAATATAAGAATTTTAAAAAATGCTGCCTGAGGTGGCTGGCAGTCTGCCTAATGGTGGGGCCAACCTCAGTTTTCATGATCCAACTCTTTCTTCTCTAGTAAAAGGCTCATCAAAAATGGCTTCATCTGAGGATGCCAGAAGTCCCTGCAGTAATGTTCACTTTTCCCAGGAGCAGTGGCATTACTCTCTTTACTCCCTTAACTGTTACCTGATTTAGGTGCCTGGAAAGGGCTGGCATATCATATGTTCCAACTTTTCACAGATGAAAACTGGTACACATGTGAACAAGCAACAGTACAGTGTGACCAAGATGACAAAAGTTATTCATAAAGAAGAACACACAAGCTAGGATAGGCTGCAGCCGTGTGCTTTTGCTTGCGTCTATTGGGAGGCACAATATTCTTTAAGTTAATGGAGTGCAAATTACTTTGGCACCTTGAATTCAGTTTGCAGCAATTCAAGTAAGCTGAGGGCAAAGGGGGAAAGTGGGAGAAGGAAGGAGAAACAGGGGCATTCTAAAAAGCAGCTGAAAAAGTAGGACAAGAAAAGAGTAATCTTATTGTCCCTGAGAAATCGGGACAGTTGGAGGGTATGTCATACTTTAGTTTAAAATTACAGTATATTGGCTCTTTCTTTGGGTATCTGCAAGGAGCACTTCTCACATTTTTACAATGGGTGGCAGCTTATTGAAAAGCTGGGGGAAACCCACATTATGTGAAGGTAGCAGTGCCTTCTGGGGAGCCCCAAGACAAGCTCAGGAGAGCCAGATTCAGCCCCAGAGCCACTTTTGTCCTAACTCAGTGCTTCATATTCCCATCCAGCTCAGCTATTCCCCTATCAGAGGTACAGGCAAGATTTACAACCTGGCTCCTTTCTCTACTCTTTATGGACACATCCTCTGCTTGCTGCATCCTGTCTTGCTAAAGTCTCAAGCCTCTCTCTCACGCCCCAGGCGCCTCTAGTACAAGCTTAGCCATCACCTCAAGTTGTACTGTCTGTATCCAGCTGATTCTCTGCTGGTCCAGACAATAGGCCCTGTCGCTTAGCACAGGAAACACTGGGACATAAATCTAGCTAAGAGTTGGAATAAAATGCCTCCAGAAAGGCCATAAGGAGAACATGCTCTTCTAGTCAGAAGTAGAGGATGTAGCCCTTCCTCCGGAGGCAGTGCTAGAACTTTCTGTAAAATGTTGGTGCTTCATCAGTCACATCCCAACTAAAACCCAAAGGGAATATCTTAGTCCCCCCCCCTTCTTCCTAGACCGTTCCACTAAAAGTTTAAAACAAGATTGGGCTGCTTGAACAAATTCCTACTTCTTCTCCTTTTTGGTTCTCCAAACCTTCCTTTCCTACGAAAAAGAAACAATAATAATAAAAAAAAACTAGTATAGCCAGAGCTTGTAAAAGTAACTTGTTTGGCTACACCCCCCAGAAATCTTCCAGAATTCTGGCAGATATAGCCACCCAAAAGTAACTTCCTTAAGAGCTGGTCTGATCTTTTGGCAGTTCTTTCCTTTCCAGCCAACTTCCTAGTCTTTTCTTCAGCCACCGCAGCTTTGGACCATCTCTTTCTTTTTGGTCAGCATTTTAGCTTTTGGGTACTCTGACTGCTAGCTTCACTTCCTTTGCCCACACCTGAGCTTAGGCTGTCCTGTGTGCTTTTCCTTACCAACTATGCCCCACAGACTCCTCCTGGTTTGTCAGCATCTTCCTCTGCCTCCTTCTTCTTTCTAATAACTTTCAAAATCCCAAGAACATTCCGTGACATCAGAACAATTCCGCCAGTGGTAGAAAAGTGGTGATTCTTCAACAGTATTTGGGGTTCAGCTTCCAAAAACACAACAATCCCAACATAAGGAATGGGGTCCCAGCATTTAATGCACTCCCTCTGTTTCCTGGACCCCAGGTCCATGCTCACATTATCAGCCATCTGAAGAGGGAGATGCCTTCCGTTTTTGGCAAAGAGAACAAGAAGAAACAGCTCATCAACAAACTGCCTGTTATTTTTGCCAAGATCCAACTTGAGCATCACATCTCGCCTGGCGATTTCCCTGACTGCAACAAGATGCAGGTGAGGATTGTAAAACATGTTAATCAACAGACTAGACTGCCTCTGAGGGTGGTGGATTCTCCTTTGGAGGTCTTTCAATAGAGGATGCATGGACATCTTTGGGGAGTGCTTTAATTGTGTATTTTTGCATGGCAGAAAGTTGGACTACATGACTTTTGTGGTCCCTTTCAGCTCTATGATTCTACGCAAGCAGACAAGCTATTGGCCAGCTTGATGCGACCTACCACAGTCTTCTTGAGAAACATGGCTCTGTGAGCATTGTGTCTGATCTCCCTCCACTGAACAGAGATGAGCTGAATCCTAACTGGTTTCACATCACATCTTCATTGTTATTTAATGCAGTGGTTCTAAAACCTGATGCCTCCAGATATTTTGGGCTTCAGCTGTCAGAAGCACCTGCCATGTGGCCTACAGCCAGGGATTATGGCAGTTGACATCCAAAACATCTAGAGGATCAAAGATTAATGTTTGTAGTGCTGTAGTTGAGTGTTGCCAGGACAGAAACATTGGCTGTAGGAGGCAGGACCATTCTTCTGGGCTATGTTATCTCCCCTTCCCTTATTTGTTTTTGTTCCCAGGAAATGCTGATGGTGCATGACTTCACTAAATTCCATGGCCTGAAGCCACGCATGGTGGATGCTTTGGATGAGCTGTTGACTCTAGACATTGCCAAGCTGATGCCGCTTTTGCGCCAGGAGGAGACAGAAGTCCCTGAGCAGATTGTGCATGGTGGTGCCTTTGATGGTACCCGGAACGGTCCCTTTGTTGAAGGAGCAACTGAGGGGGCCTACGAGGGGATGGATGAAGATGAATGGGTGGTGACCAAGGACAAGCCCAAATATGATGAGATCTTCTACAACTTATCCCCAATGGATGGCAAGCTGAGTGGCACAAAGGCCAAGAACTGGATGGTTACCACCAAGCTGCCCAACTCCGTCCTTGGCAAGATTTGGAAGCTCAGTGATGTAGACCGTGATGGCATGCTGGACGATGAGGAGTTTGCTCTTGCTAGCCACCTGATTGAAGTCAAGCTGGAAGGACATGGCCTACCATCTGATCTGCCCCGCCATCTTGTGCCACCTTCTAAGCGCCGGCAGAAGGGGTCAGCTGAGTAAGAAGGCGTCCCGAGAGCTTGCCTCCCATTCCTACACCAGGCTTGAACTGCTCTAGTAGGCCCTGGTTCTTCTCCACCTTTTCATCTTTCAAGTCAAGCTTAAGAAGGTATCTTAAAGGCTTTAATTCCCCATGAAGGTCTCATACTTGCTTAGCAAACATGTGCTGGATTGTATTAGGAGATACTCCTTCCTTCACACTAAGCTTCAATTCTACCTTCTGCTTTGTCTTCTGTCCCTACCAGACTCAAGAAGGCTTTGATCTGCCTCAACAGGCTTCAGTTCTCTGTCAGCTTCACTCCTTCAGTCCTAGCTGAAACTACTTAATTTGGTCTTCAAGTTCAACTCTCCATTTCTGGTCTGCATTCTAGCCGTACCAATGACCAAATATCCATCTGTACTGGACTGATGTAAGATGTTTTCCTTCCTCAGAAACCAGACTCAAAGAGCTCCAAACTTCACAAGTCTGTTGCATAAGAACATTGCTTCCTCCACATCAGGCTCAGACTGTTCCAGGAGGCTGCAGCCTAATCCACATCAGTTTAAGAGAAAACCAACTTCAATTTCCAAACCATGTTAATCTTGATCTCACCAACTTACTCTAGCTGGCCCCAATCCTCCTCCTGGGTCACCTTATCCATTAGAAATGGTAAATGTCTCATCTACTTTAAGCCTCCCCTGCCATGGAGTGTGCAGCTATTGACATCTCTGTGTTGTTGCAATGTTGTCTATGTTTTGTCGACTCCTTCTGTCAAACTGAGAGCGAAATAAGATGAAGCAGAGGTGTGAAGCATGTTAGGGAAGAAAAGGCTAGAAAAGTTGTTGCCAACTTATTCAAGCCCATGAGCAAATAGAGGATAGGGAGGACGTATTTCTCTTACCTACTCTGGCCTAATTTTCTTTGGAGAAGGGAGGAATGGTCCATCTTCCCACAGCTGCAGTAGTGGAGAGGGATAAAAAGGGTGAATCCCTACCAGGAAGCCTCTGAGAGTCTAAAACAAAACATGGGAGGTTGTAGTTTTTTACTGGAGGAAATGAAGCAGCACGTATGTTGGTTTTCTTCTCCATGCAAACAAAATTATGCCTTAAGCACTCCCTTCATTAAGAAAGAAAAATATCAGTCTCCAAAGGGGAAAAATTATGAAGACACCTTTATCTGATGGTAAAAACCAAGTTTGTGTTGGGCTGAGAACAGTTTTAGAACTGGACCAGGGTCATAGGTAGGATCTGGAAGGGGATTTGTGGTGCTAGAACTTGAATTCAGGGGGCAGGTAGTGATATGCTTTAGGCAATAGTAGCTCAATGGCAGTCTTTGAATTGTTTCCCTACACAGAGAGGGAAATGTCACAGGGCTTAGTTGTTTTCTGGACTCAGCTCTCAGAATTCCAATGGATTCCCAGTGACCATGTTGGCTAGGGGATTCTGGGAGTTACAGCTTCAAAAAGTAACTTTTTCAAGCCTTCAGGTGCTCTCAGTTTGCAGGTGGAATCTTTCCAGAAGGGACTTAACAATAGTGAGTCCCTTCCCTAGAGTAGGGGATGAGGAAGCAAGCCTCATGGGACACCCATGAGGGACCAATTTGCAAATTATTTATACTTAGAAGTTGTATCATCACTGGGAAAAGGCACAGTTTGAACTTTTCAGTTGAGATCCTGCCCACCAAACATTATATAATTACACCAGCATAGCCACATTAAATAATTCCATAACATTAAAGTACACCACTATAGCTAAACTGAGTTGAGCTGTTGTGCAAAAATTTGGTAGGTACTTGTGTTGTTGCAGAGTACTTCTCTGCACTAGGCACCAACCTTTGATGACATCCTAGACAGCACACATACTTGCACAAAATAGTTAAGTCAAAGTCAAAGTCAAACCTCATGGGCATCCTTGGTTAAGATACTGCCTCTTGTGATGGTCCTGAAAAGCACAAACAGTTGATGCAACTGTATTCAGTCCCATACAAGGAACCACCAGGATCTGGTACCCTCTAACAATTCATAGATGAAAACTAGGACATGGACAAGCAACATAAAGATGGCAAAAATTATAAATGAGGAAGTACACCTAAGCTAAGACACACTGCAGCAGTTTGCTTTTGCCAGAGTCTACTGGGAAGGACAAGATTCTGCCTTCTCCTCTCCTATCCCCGCCCCAAGTTAACTGAGCTCAAACTACTTTTGAACTTTGAACTCAGTTTGCAGCAAATGAAGTAAGCTGAGACGAGGGGGAAAGTGGGAGGAGAAGAGAGAAACTGGGACATTTTAAAAGCAGTTTGAAAAAGTGGACAACAGAGGATTAATCAGAACTTTGAAGTCTCTTCTTCTGCAGGTGGGCAAGTAACCTGCCTTGTGGTGCTAGACCCCAGCTCAGTTGGTGTTGGGGGCAACTCCCTCCCTCTTCCACTCCCACCCTACGTTTCAAGATATTCTTTTTTTGTTACTTCAGAGGTTAGTTTTTAAACTGCAACTTCCAGAATCCCTCATTCTGGGATTTATAATCCCCCAAAGCAGCTTTTCCCACATTCTGCTCCCATTCACCCCTATCACACTTTATGTGCCTTTTCCTTCACTAAAACCACAAGTTACTCACACACAGCACAGTCACGATGCTCCTTGTGCTCCAGGAAGGTAGATAAAGGACCAGCTTAGAAGGTATATCTACACTACCAATGTTTGTTGATATTACATATTCCCTCCCCAACCCAACAAGAAATCTAGCTGGGAATTGTGTCAAGCAAGATGCTGATAATTTTAAGGGATTCCTAGTTCTTGTCATAAAACTGTAGTTCCCTGGGGGAGAGGATATCTGTGGTGTAGAAGTGCTCCAAGAGTGGAAACACTGGAGAGTTGGCCATCGAGAGATGCAAGGACTGCATCCACTCACATTCTCAGGTTTAGTAGCTACATCTCTATAGTCCTCTGGAGGACTGTGAAATACTCCTAGTCAGGGCTGTGTGTCTTCTTTTACCAAAGAATCCAGGAAACCACGTTCTGTCCTTGCGTTGTCTTTGGAAAAAACACTTTTATGACCTACGTCTCCAGGAATACTACAGAATTTGAAGAGTTGTCATTTGCAAAAGTGACTTTTCCAAGCTCTGTTTCACACAACTTGTAGAAGAGCCTAAATCATGGATAGCCAGCCTATCCCCATTAGGCTCCTTGCACTTTAATAGCTGCATAGACATTATGAAGTTATTTTGGTAGCTGCAGTTTTATTCAACCGTTTTCAAGTTTAGATCTTTTGAAATTCCATGATACAGTTAAAGAAAAAATAGGAGCATGTGGTCCTCTAGATGTTTTTGGATTTCACACCTATTACCAGCATAGCCAGTGTAGGGGGATGATGGAAGTTGCAGTTCAACATCTAGAAGGACACACATTACCTATCTTTGAATTAAGGGCTCAGATGTCCTGATACTGAAAGAATGACTGCTCTGAAAGAGTAAACATTATCTGTTATCTTTTTATGAACCTCTTCAGGTCATTGGTTCAGCTGCTGTGATTTCCCAGATTTTACATTACTCTTTCTAGTTAGAATAACAGGCCAAATGGCTACGAAGAACTAAAGCTGAAAAAAGGGCCCCAGGCAGTTATAGGGATCATGGAAACGGCTTCAGAAGGAGATCTTGGAACAAACTTCCAAAGGAGATCTGAATTTTACACATTGATTCCAAATAACCAAACCAAGCCTTTTTAGGCTCATGTCTTGAGTTAACATATGTTTTCATATTTTTGCTTAGACTTGCACACATTTCTTGCTTCTATTTTTGGATATTTTTTCCATTTTTTTCCCTAACTTCAAGGGGATGATAAAGAGGAAAAATGGTTGTAAAAATATTTCCAGCTACTTCCCAAATTCATAAGGTCTAGCAAATTGTTATTTTTGTTATATATAAAAAAGATGTTCCTAGGATGTCTTTCTTGTTGTCAGACAGTCCTGGTTTTGCCCTGGCATGACTAGCTTAGGGTTGTATGTAACACACAATACATTCCATCCACCGATTACGTTGTTTGGAAAGCAGACGATTTATCAGTAGCACGGTCCAAATCTACTGCCTGTTTTTCTTCAGCTGTGTTCACGCAGTCTCTGGAGGGTAACCAATCCAAGACAAGTTTATTTTCATGTGAATACTTGTGTTTGAACTTTGCCAGGAAGAAAGACTATTCTACCAGTGTTGCTTCATGTAAAATGGTTTCTTCTAATTCTCCTTTTTTCTTCCTTTCACTGTAGTAGTTAGCTACCTACTTATCACTATTCACCATCAAGTTTATTATTATGGCATTGCAAAAAATCACATGCATGTTCTCATTTGATATGTAAACAGCAGCTTTTACCTGCCTGTCTCTCTTGGAGTTTGCCTTGGGGTCGACGTGACGTTGCAGATTAGAGAGAATTTGGGGAGGTTTCTGGGCTGGGTGGAACAGATAAGGAACAAGGTGTGAAATTGACATGCAGCCACAGAAGGCCTGTATGAAAATTTGCAAGGATGCATACCCTCCAACATTTTACAGATTAAAATGGATATGTGTGGCCAAGCAACACCCAGAGTGTGCTCAGGGTGGCAAAATAAGGATTAACCGACAAGCTAGGAGAGGCTGCAGCTGTTTGTTTTTGCTTGAATCCATAGAGAAAGGCAAGATTCAGCCCTCTCCTTTCCTCTCCCCACTGATTTAACTGAGTGCAAATGACTTTTGCATTTTGAATTCAGTTTGCAGCAATTCAGGTGATCTGAAGACAAAAGGTGAGAGCCAATGTGGTGTAGAGGTTACAGCTCTGGAGACCAGGGTTTGAATCTGCGCTCAGCCATGGAAACCCACTGGGTAACCTTGGGCAAATCTCAGACTCAGGGGAAGGAAAAGGCAAATTCCCTCTACATAAATCTGGCCAAAAAAAGTCCAGTGATAGGTTCAGTTAGGGTCACTAAGGTGGAAATGACTTGTAACCAAACAATAACAGTGTAGACGAAGGGAAGGGAAGAGAGAAACGTGGACGTTTTAAAAGGAGCTGGAAAAAATGTGATGCCAAAGGATAAATCAGGATTGTCCCTAACATTTAAGTCCTAAATTTTAGGACACTGGAGGGTATGAGGATAATGTATCCCCTACAACAGGGGTGAAGAAGGTGGGGCCCATGTGTCTCCTTTCTGTGACCTCTCCAAAACAACCTGATAGGGGATTGTGGACCTTTTCCAAAAGACAACACAGAAACCAGAAGCGACACAACATCACTTCTGGGTTGTTGATAACCAGTGGTGAAACATGCCCCCCAGCCCTGGCACAGTTGCCCTAGAGTGCTTCTTTCTAAGCCTGACCCTGCAGTATCACCCAGTACTACTCAAAGCCACAGTCTCTGGAGCATTGGCTGGCAGTCTGCAGAGAGTTTACGGGAAAGAAACCATTGTAGCCGAGGGGCACAAATCTGGTGCCTGTCCTTGATACGTGAGGAAAGCAATTTCTGGTTCAGATAGCCTGAGAATCACTGGCTTTAACTCTCCCTCACCTCTTACCCCATTGTCCTACGATGGGTTCTGTCCTGTAGTCAGGACTTACAGCTGTATTCTGCCATACCAGTTAAAAACACCGATATCTGCAACTCAAACCCCCAAACTCCACAGCCAGAGGAAATAATGCAAATGATCTATAGAAGGGGGAAAAAAAGACCCAATACATTATGAATATCCTTGTTTACATTTGCTTAGTTTTAGCCTGATTCATTCTGCTACAAAACGTACCTAGCGTTCCTACATCTGCAAGGTCATCCCCAGTCACTTTTACTGTAGGGGAAGGTGGGAAACATCTGCAAACCACCACCACCACCCCATTTTTTTTGGCACCGACAAGAGCTGCCCCATCTAGAAGGATGCTATGGCAAGAGGACTGACATGGCAGCTCCCCATTAGACCTCAGGATCAAGACAATATGTTTCATTCCAGCTGGAGGAAGTCCCTTGCTGACCAATGTTTCCTGAGGTCCAGCTGCCGGCCTTCTTGCAATCTTCCAGGGGTGCAGCCTGAACTCTAGGAGGGCCTTGCTGCTTTTGTGATGTGCCTCTAACAGCATTTCAGCTGGAATAAAACATTTATTTACCAGCCTGAGTCTTGACTGTTCATTCATTCTGTTCTGCGATGTGTGGAGGATATTATTACAGAGGCTGTAGCCTCCATGGGAAGGAGCACATCAAGCTGCATAGCCCTTTCTATCAAGCCTGGTGCCACTCATGTAGGGAGAAGAGTATTTTTCGAGGAGTCTCAGTTATGCAATTGGTATACCCCCCCCCCATAAATGAAATCTGGGTCAGGTGTGGCCAAGCAATATCAGAATGGTCAAGAAGGCAAAAGTTATGGAGGACTCCACAAGGGAGGAGCAGTTTGCTTTTGCCTGTGGCTATTGGGAAGAGCAAGATCCCACTCCTTCCTTGCTCTTCCCACTGTTGAGTCAACATGCTTCTTGGGACTCTACATCTCCCAGTTTGTTCCCTCCTGGGTTCCTCATCTTGCACTTACTTACCATTGTATTACCAGAATGGAAGTTCTGCTGGTGTTACCCCTGGTTTCACAAAAGGATTCTGGTAATACTAGCTGCTTTATACTGAGTCACACCATTTGTCCATCTAGCTCAGGACAGTCTACTATCCAGGATTCTACACTGACAGGAAGAAACTCTCTTGGATTTCAGATGACAGTCTTTCCCCACACTATAAGAGTCATAAAATCAAAGATCTGGAAGGGCCTTCATGGGCTAAGGAGTCCAAGTCATGCTTATTGCAGGATCTCTACCTACAACATCCTCAGCAGGTAGCTGTCCAGCCTCTGTTCAAAGACATCCAGAGAAGGAGACCCTGCCACCTTTCTAGGCAATTGCTTTCCATTGCTGAACCACTCTCACTCTCCAGAAGTTCCTTCTAAGGTTCAATCAAAATCTACCCTCTTGTAACTTCAAACCATTAGACCTGGTTCTACCCTCAGAGTCAGCAGAGAACAAACCTGCCCTTGAGATATTTAAAGAGACCAGTCATGTCACCGCTCAGTCTTCTCGTCACTAAGCTGAACGTGGCCAGCTCCTTCAACCTTTCCTCGTATGTTTGACTCTCCATGCCCCTTATCCTTGTTGACCTTTTCTCATCCTGCTCCAACTTGTTTAACATGAGGCACTCAGAACTGAATGCAGTGTTCCAGATGAGGCCTGACCAGTGCAGGATATAGTGGGACTATTACTAGGAAATGAGAATGGTTGAACTGGGAACTTACTGCTGTCTATGTCCAACCAGTCTACACACTGGTTGGCAAAAACTCTTTAGGATTTCGAATTGATCTTTCCCCCACCTTATGAGAAAATGCTAACGGTTCAAGGGGGCATTACTGCTGCTTGCGCCCAACCACTGAGCCATCATCTCCAAAGAGTCTCTTATGATAAACTCACAGTCAAATGTGGAGACCGGGCTCATCCCCCATCACTGCAAAAGTGTCATTTGGGCTGCAACATCCAGAATCCCATAGCCCATTGGCATTTGGGGCACTGGAGTAAAAATAAAAGGAGCTTTGGGAAGCTCTGCCCATATGCAAACAGGGATGGTCAGTCCAATACAGAGGTTTTGGGGTGGGGACCAGTTTTGGAGCTCCACACAGCTTTTCTGTTTGGCAGGGCATGGCAAGTGTTCCCAGTCCATGTGAGTCACTCGCTGGGCCACGGCCAGAACACTCCCAGCCCAGCCAAAGGAAACTTTCAAATTCCTTTCTCTAGCCAAAAAGAACAAGCGGTACCAAGCTGCTCTGAACAAGCGATCCCACAGTGGAGCTGGCACTGGGGCAAAATCCCATTCAGATCGACCCGCTCTCAGCCTTCCCTGTGTTGGCAGAGGGTCCTACCAACATATGTAGTACCCTCACATATGTAGTACCCTCTTTGTGGATGCTTTGTGGGCAGGATGATTTAGATGGGAACCATTTTGGATGCAAGATTCACATGATTCACAGCAAGACTGCCTGGAAGAAAGTCAAGATTTTAAATGCTAAAAAAATAAAAAATAAAATAAAATTAGCAACAACCCCAGTGTATAGCAACAACCCCGCTGTATTTTTTAAATTCGGCCCGCATATTAATCTGCAAAAGTAAACAGCTTTCATGAATTCCCCTCAGTTTGCTCAGCCAAATTCTATTAATAATTTTTGGCTAATTATGTCCTCATCAACTCAGAAATTGCCAACTTTTGAAAAGCTTCCCTGGATATTTGCTTGGAACAAGCTTTAGTCACCACAGTTGACAAGGCAAAAGGATATTCACAAGCCCCAAATAAAATGGATTCAAATCTCTGTATGACTAATCAGCATGGAATGAAATATCTGAGCAGATGGGTATACATCCACCCTTCTGATGACTATTTCTTTCTTTCCATTATTTATATACTGGCCTATTAACTCTCCTGTCCTCCAAAATACGAAGTTCTTAAGGCAACTTACAAATTATAACATACTCTCCAACTGTCCGGATTTGGCAGGAACAGTCCTGATTAATCCTCTGCCATCCTACTTTTCAGCTGCTTGTACAATGACTGAGTTTCTCTCTCCTGCTCCCACTTTCCTCTTTTGTCCTCAGCTTATTTCATTTGCTGCAAACTGAATTCAAAGTGCAAAAGTAGTTTTTAGTCCATTAACTCACCAGGAGTGGGAGGAGAAGGAGGAGAATCTTCTCCTTCCCAATCCGATCAGGTAAAAGGAAACTGCTGCAGCCCCTCTTAGCTTGTGTGTTCCTCCTCATTCATAACTTTTGCCATCTTGACCACCCTCTAATGTTGTTGGGCCACATAAGTCCTGGTTTTCCTCTGTTCAATATTGAACGGTATGCGATAAAACATTTATTTCCAACATTTAAAAAATTTAAAACTGCTTAAGCCAAATTCAGAACAAGCAAAGTTAAAAACAAACAAAACAGAAGCAACCCAAAACATGCTTTCAGCTGATCCCAGTTAATTCCCAAAGGCCTTGTGGAATTTTTTCAAAAAGACAACTATAAAAAGAAGAGAAACCTTAAAGTCTCTCCAGAGAAAGCATTCCGTAGCTCTGAAATCCACCCTTCTCCCAGTTTCCCTGACAGCATGCTTTCCAGTTGTGTTGTGCTACAATTCTCAGCATCCCCAGAAATACTGGTTGGGGACGATGGAGTTTGTGGTCCAACACTTCTATAAAGGTTCCAGGATGGGGCATCTTTTCTTTTTGATAAATTAAATAGTGCTTACGTTACAGGTCCTTAAAGCAAATATGCATTAAACATTTGGTAGCAAGAATTCTGGTTTCTTAGATCTTGCTTCCGCTCTTCTAATCTGGCGGACACATTACCACCTTCTGCCCAGGAGGCGAAAGAATTGCCTTTTGTGCCATAGCAATCAGCCCACCTTAATACAGGATTTCCCCTCTGTATGTGGGAGGGGAGAAGGCAACTCTGTTCTTCCTTGCCGGTTTGCAATTTCCAAGACTGGTTTTGATTTGGAACACACGTCATGGCCCTTAGCTTGCTCTATCTACCCTTTGCCCTCAATGGAAGAGGGGCACGGCCAAGGTAGAGACCAAAAACATTTTGTAGGTGCTGGGAAAAGAGAAGAGGCAGAAGATGGAGCAGGAACGGGGGAAATGAGTGTCAGGGAAATACACAGAGCCAAGCACAGAGTGTGCTTGCGTGGAAAGTTGGCACTTAGGTAAGGAATGACGCAGGAGGTTCTGCTGCCTCCAGGACAAGGAGAAAGAAGACCAGCTTCAGGATTTCCCTTTCTCTTTCTTCTTGCACCCTAGTACTAAACAAGAACAGAGCTATATTTAACATTGCTATGGGCTAAGGTCAAAGACCCTCCCATCATCCTTCACCACCACTATAGACTAGCTGGCATGTGCTGATGGGAACTGGTGTCCCGTAATATCTGGAGGGCCAACAGTTCTACTGTTGTAATGGAAGTCTTGCACCTTCTTTCATGGAGAGCCACCTCATTTCCATTTCCTTCCATCCTGACATGGGATCCTTCCTCACCATCTTAGGGGTTGTTCAGACAGTGTTATTTTTAGTGTGAATACCCAAATAATCTCACAATTAGTTCGGTTCACACTAATTTTTTTTTATTGGAACCACATCTCTGCGCATCTCTGCAAGTTCCGTAGCTCACATGTGTCAGCACTGCGAATAAAGATGGAGTCAATGAGGCGGATGTATTCAAAGGACCCCTTAGATGGTTTCTTTGGGTTTTCTGGACTATGTGGCCACGTTCTGGAAGAATTTATTCCCAATGTTTTGCCAGAATCTGTGACTGGCATCTTCAGAGGTTGGTGGTATGGAAGCGACTGGGGTATATATACTGTGTGACCCCACTCACTTCCATGCCACCATCCTCTGAAAATGCCAGCCACAGATGCAGACAAAATGTCAAGAATAAATTCTTCCAGAATGTGGCCCCATAGCCTGGAAAACCCACAGGAAACTATGGACACTGGCCATGAAAGCCTTCAACTTCACCCCTTAGATGCCTTCCCCTCCTTCATTTTAGCTGATAAAGGACCACATAAGCATCCCCTCCTAGAATTCAAAGATATAGCTGTGTTAATCTGCAGAATCAGTATGTAGAGAGATCTTGTAGCATCTTTGAGACTCAGTGAAAGAAAGAAAGAAGTTGGCACCATGAGCTCTAGTAGACTTCAGTCTACTTGCATCTGAGGAAGTAGACTGAAATCTCAAAGGTGCTACAAGAGTTCTCTACATATTGATCCCTCATCCTAGGTTTGATACCTGTCTGGAGAAGAGATAGGTGTGGAGCAGCATAGACACACCATTGTGCTCTGCACGCATGGCAGCAAGATACCAGACAATGGGCATATGAAGCCCCATTGAATTCAGTGGAGCTTACTCTTTGAGAAGCAGAGCTGGGAACCTTTTATGGTCCAAATCCTGCATTGGCTCTGCCGAAGCATGTAGGAGGGGGCACTTGCCAATAGTGGGTGGCACAGTGCCTCTTGGCATCCAGCCCTGGCATGCTTGCCTAAACAAACCCAGAAAGACATACACATACATACATTCCATTTACCCTATTCCAGCCACAAAGTTTCATTCCATTCCAAAACAGTTTGGTGGTGGTTGGAAAAACACAAATCACAACAACTTTGCAACAACTTTGCAACCACACCCAGAACCCAGGAGCCAGGAGCCTTCTGGAGCCAGGAAGGACTGGAGCTAGCCTGCCCCCTCGTGGCCAATAGTGAGAACTGCCTGACAGTTTATTTCAAGGGTTGATGTCTGCTGCCACCAAATGTGAAGCCTCAGGTCCTGAGGCCTCCCTAAACTACAAACCCCAGAATTCCACTGGGAGGCAGCCATACAGTTAAAGTGGAATGGGAGCCCTATAACAGTGGAGCAGTGCAATGCTGGAACCAACCTGGCGTAGTGGTTTGAGTAGTGGAAAACCCATTGGTTGTCCTTGGGCAAGTCACACTCTCTCAGCCTCAGAGGCCATGGCAAACCCCCTCTGAAGAAAACTCGCCAAGAAAATCCTCTTAAAAACTTTTGGGTCGCCATAAGTCAAGAATGACTTTGAAGGCACACAACAACAAAACACCAAAAAGTGAGATATTGACCTAAGTAGTACCGGAAGTTGACGTTGCGTGCCATTTCCATCTTTCCTCTTTTCTCTCTCTCTCTCTCAACGTTATTTTTTTACCTAAGTAATACCGGAAGTTTAGACTGTGTGTCATTTCCACCTTTTCTCTTTTCCCTTTCAAGTTGTTTTGTAACCTAACTAGTACCAGAAGTTTAGGTTGCGTGCTATTTCCACCTTCCTCTTTACCGTCTCAAGGGTTTGCCACTCGCTCGCCGGAAGTTCCCTCTGGCGCTGAAGGAAAATGGCGCCTGGCAGCGGAAGTGGGCCCTCTCCACTTCCGGTTCCGTCTTTCTTTTTCTCTCTCTCTCTCGTGGCCCAAGATGGCGGCGCATAGCCAAGCTTCGTCAGGAAAGCCTCCTAGCGAGGTGGTTTCTTCTTCTTCGGGATTTCTGGGCTTCGGGCCCAACTCGCGCGACCCGAACCGGCCTCCTTCGCGGCGGGCGGGTGGCCGAGGCGCCAGGAACCGCAAGAAGGGCTGGAAACGGTGGCGGGGACCGGAGGCCGAGCTGGGCCGGGAGCTGGGGGACTTTCTGGAGGAGAACGCCTCGGAGCTGCGGCAGCTCGGGTGAGGCTTCAGGGCCTCTGGGCCCAAAAAAGGACCTTTCCCAGGCCTCTGGGAAGATCCCTGCTTCGGGCCTCAAGGGGTGGCGGGGGGAGGAATGCTGAAAAGAGTCTTCTCTTGAATACTAATAGGCTGCCATTATTTCCTTCTTTTCCAGAGGGCCCTTGTCAGAGAAACCAGATGAAAGCCTGTTCTTTGTAGACATTGACAATGAAGCAAAAGGTAAGGGGTTTGCAACAGAGAAGGGCGGATTACCTTGGGTTGAGAATTACTAGAGAAGTTGTTATCCTCCCTCCGCATTTGCGGCTTTGATTTTGTGGATTTGATTATTCATAGATATTATTAATATGTTCTCTCTAGGAATATCTGCTAGGGATGCAGTGGCTCAAGCGGTTAAGGCGCTGACTCTGTTGATTTCAAGATCGGCAGGTTGTCAGGTTGAGGCCCAAGTGCTGCACGATGGGATGAGGTCCCGTCACTAGTCCCAGCTTCTGCCAACCTAGCAGTTCGAATGCAAGTAGATAAATAGGTACCACTTCGATGGGAAGGTAAACAGCGTTATGTGCAATCATGCTGGCCACAGGATCACAGAGTACTCCTCAGACAACACTGGCTCTTTGGCTTAGTAATGGAGATGAGCACCACCCCTATGGTCGGAAATGACTTGACAACCTTGTCAACAGGGAATACTTTTACCTTTAGGAATATCTAGGTTCTCCAGAGCACCTCTATGGTCAACTTTAACCAAAAGTCGCACTGAAAGACCTAGAGATTCCTAGAGAGAACACTCCACTAGGCATTTGTAGCTCCTCTAGCACAATGCTAGGGTCAATGTCTGGCAGATGTTGACCACAGAGTTGCACTGGAGGACTTGGAAATTCCTATAGAGGTGTTGCTCTCAGGTAAAAAAAGTAGTGTTTTTGTTATTTGAGTTTTTCCCCACATTCACAGGGGTCCTGTGCCCCTAACCGCAGCGAATGTGGAGGAATGAGTGTATTTATTAATTGATCCATTCATTCAAGTCAATATTGTTCATCACCTCTCAACCCATCAGGTCTCCCGAGGCAAATAACCATAAAAACACTTTAAAACATTAACTAAATAAACTAAACTACGGGCCTTTGCAGATTGCCAGAAATAGTGCACATTAAATTGAGGCACTGCCCTGGCTCAGTGCTAGGGAATCATGGGAATTGTATTTTTTTCTGGGACATTGAGCCTTCTCTGTTAGAGAGCTCTGGTGCCACAATAAATTACAGTTCCCATGATTCCCTAGCACTGAGCCAGGGCAGTGCCTCAATTTATTGTGCACTATTTCTGGCAGTCTGCAAAGGGAAATTTCTCTTTATTAAAAAAGACAGTTATTTAAAAAGCCAAAGCAGACATCCCTAATTTTAAGTCCCATAGTCCACCAGAAACAGAAGAGATGGAGCCAGCTTACTACACACGAGGGAGTTCCACAGTCAGGGTATTGCTACAGTGAAAGCCATTTGTGTGGTCTCCAGCCTATCCTGAGAGGACGATGGGACATGTGGTATGGCCTATGATGATGATGTTAGATTTCATATAGGAGGAGCCAGTTTTTCAGATTTCCTGGCCCCAAGCTATTTAAGGCTTTAAAAGTCATCTTATTCTCTGTCCTTTCCTCTAGCGCAGGGGTCCTCAATCTTTAAATCTTCTAGCTGTTTTATACTTCAGCTCCCAGAAGCCTCTGCTAGCATGATGGATTCTGGGATTTGACGTCCAAAATATCTGGAGGACCAAAGGTTGAGAATCTAGCAGCTCACTTGGGAAGCTAGAGTAAAAATATCTGAAATGTTTGCTTGTGGCCCTATTGTTCTGAGGGCTTTGGCACATCTTCTAGATATGACCTTCCACTGAAATCGGTTGCCAGCAGAACATTGGGGAGATGGAGGAAAATGTAAGCACCAGAGCTGCTGCTTTGGAAGAGATGGTTAGTTTGGTGTTTTGAACTGGGGCTTTTGAATGTTTGTGTTAGGTCTCTTAGGTTCTGGTCTCATATTTGTATAGTGGGAATACTTGTGTGGTTTGTGCTTATATCATAGATTACTGTTTTGTGGGTGTTTTTTTTGTTTTGTTTTGTTTTTTGTCTCAGCTCAAAAACAGAACCATGCCAAAGATAAACCTTTGAGGATTGACTTGATCCTGCAGCCAGATTCCAAGGTGCCTCCACCCAAAGAGTAAGTTTCTCCTTGCATTTTGCTCAGCATGTGTGTGCATGAAGAATGAACTCTGGGAATTCGCACATCCTGGTAAGGGCTTATAAAAGCCATCTCTTGGATGCAAACCTTGAGGTTAAATCTGAGTCAGTGGGCTAGGAAGGGAGGAGGCTAGTTAAGTGATTAGTTATTGAAAGTAACCGATTAAAAGTTACCACAAGACCTCTGAAGTTGGTTTCTGCAAAAGGGTGGGAGAATAAACGACCCTTCTTGTTGTTCTTCCTAGCATCCTCGCTCACCAGGTCCCCAATGCCAAGAAGCTAAAGAAGAAGCAACAGCTTTGGAAGAAGCTGGCAGAGAAAGGGCTGATTCCCCGAAAAGAGCGCCTCCTTCAGGAGAGGTTGCAGAAAGCACCTGCTGTGAAAGTAAACTCTGAGGAAACAGGAAGAGGCACCAATCCCTCCAGGAGTTTTTATGATATTTGGTCAGACTCAAGTAAGTTAAGAAGGAAGTAACATGGCAGTCTAGAATTTTGGCATTCTCTTCTTAGAATTTGAAGGGAAATGGTATCTGATGAGTCATTAAACTTGTTGGTGCAGAGGGTTGTTATTAAAATTGTTGGTGTGAAGTGAAACCTTTTACTAGACAGATGAGGGATGTTTTGTAAGACTACAAGAAGCATGCTGAATCAGACTGTGGGCCTGTCTAGTCCTTATATTCTGTTACCACAGCAGCCACCCAGTTGTTTCTGGGAAGCATGCCAATGTTGCAAGAGTGCAGTTGTACCTATGTGTCTTCTCTGATCAGCAGACCTGGATGCCAGGCCTGTGTGGGTTTTTATGTGGCTAAGTAAGTATATAAATAGAGCCAGCATGGCATAATGGTTTGAGCGTTAGATTGTAACCCTGGAGAACAGTGTTTGAATCCCGGCTCAGCCACTGGATGATCTTGGGCAGGGCCCACTGTCTCAGCCTTAGGATGGCAATGGCAGTCCCCCTCTAAAGAAGCTTGACCAGAAAACCCCATGATAGGTTCATCTTAGGATCAGCATAAGTCGGAAATAACTTGAAGGCACATAACAACAATTGTTATATAAAGAACACCCTAACCCTCCACACCACTTCTGAGTATAGCATTTGTGTTTCAGCTGTCTGCAATGTGGAGGGAAGTTACAATATGTCAAATTATTTACCTTTTCTAGACTGCATAGAAGGGAACGTGAAGGCTTAGTGGTTAAGACACTGATTCTGACTGTCAGCAGGTCGGGACCCAAGTGCCACATGATGGAGTGAGCTCCTGTCACTAGTCCCAGCTTCTGTTAACCTACCCGTTCGAAAGCATGTAAAAGTGCAAGTAGATAAATAGGTGCTACTTTAGTGGGAAGGTAACAGCATTCCATTCAGTCATGCTGGCCACATGACTGTGGAGTTGTTTTTGACAACACTGGCTCCCTCAGCTTAGTAACGGAGATGAGCAACATCTTGTACAGTCAGACCTGAATAGACAAACTTGTCAAAGGGGGAACTTCTGCAAACCTGCTGCCTCTTGCTTAAGTGTGTTGGACTACAGTTCTCATTAGTCCATTAGCTTTTCTGTTGGTGTGTGGAGAGTTGAGCACATCTGCTTGTCACCATGCTGAGGAATATGTCCTAGTTGGAGAATTTACAGAAATGTTCAGGTGTCACTCTAGCTTCCTCCAGGAGAGGTCAGCACCTGCCAGCAGCTTAAAGAAAGTAGTGGCTGAGTATCTTGGGCAGGGGCCGGCAACCTATGACCCGTGGTCCGGTTCCGGCCCAGGCCCCCGTACTTACCGGCCCAGGTGGACCCCTGCCGCCACCGCCACCGTGTGCGCCGCCACCGCCATTTTGATTTCCAAAATGGCGGCCACGACACTTTTGCACATGCGCAGGAGTACTGCGCATGCGCAAACGAGCCGCAGCTGCCATTTTGGAAAACAAAATGACGGCCGCAGCATGTGCGGCGGTGGTTGCGGCCGTGCACGCGGCAGCGGGCGCAGGGGTCGCGCATGGCGGCGGGGGGTGCATGCGGAGGGGAGGACTTCGGGGGACTGGCCCCCGGCTCAAGGGTGCCTACCCCTGATCTTGGGAAAGCTTTAACACTACCTCTGGATCTCTTTTCTCCCTTGGTCACCCTCTCACTCCAAATATTTAAGCTTTTTGGATCTAACACAGACATGGGAATCCTGTTGTCTTCCAGATGTTGTTAGGCTGCATGTTCTTGCAGCCCTAGACAGAAAAGCTAATGATGAGGAGCCCTTACAGAGGACTATTGAAAGTTGTGATCCAACACCATCTGGAGGGTTGCATGATTCTCACCCTTATCTAAAACCTCTTAATGTTTACTAGTGTTTCCATGGGCAAATAGTGACAGCCTGGGAGCTACAAATCTTGGATCTTTTGCCAGCATAGCAGCAGATTAGGACCTGGTGGGGAGGTGAAGACAGAATGTGGGTACATCATTCTTTGGGTCTCTGTTCCATGAGGAGGGATGTGACCAGGGCCACAAGGTGGCAGAGAGAAGCCTGTGTCTCTCAAAGAACATGCAGCCAGTTGGCTTGGTGGCTCCTCTGGGATTTTCATCCTGCAGGGAATCCCTCCCACACATGCTTATGTTGTTTTCTGAAGGCGTTCTGGCTCAGGAAAACGAGGTGAGGGCATTCACATTTTTAAATTAGCTCCTTTCAGCAAGTGCATCCGTCCTGTTGTGCCCTCTTCTCCTTTTCTCTATCCCCCAGTTTTATTTCTCCTCCCCGACTTCTCCTCTTCTTCCTTCTCCTCTTCTTCCCTCCTGCCCTCAATCCTCTGGGGTCAGGGGTTCAAGGCTAATTGTAGTTTCTTAAATCACAACTTGACCTCCCTCTCTAGAATGTGGCTGACTTCGCTTTCTACTGGAGCTGTTTTTGCTGCTTGTGCCACTGCCAAAGCAAAGCTACACCATAGAGCAGGATTACCTCTGCTCACAGGGAGGGCTTGGGATCCTTCATTCTCATCACTCATCCTCTTATTCTGGTAACATTGGCTTTTTATTACTTTTGCTGAGCCTCATGTTAATCCTCAAATTTTAAGGGAATCCCAAAAGGAACTCAGTGTTGCTTAAGGATTAGATTCTCCTTAACACAGGTTTATGCCCCTCAGTCAAGGTGATGAGAGTGAATGAAGGGCTCTAATCATGTGCAATTTGTGAGAATTGGAAACACGTTGTGGTGCTTTCAGGTTACTATCAGGTCTGCAGTTGGTTCTCATTCCTATGATTGCACTAATAGGTTTGTAGGGGTGAATTGAAGTCCCCATCTCAGTTTATAGTTTGTTTCTGTTTTTTTAAAGATAACCCCTATACTGTCCTAAAAGTTTGAGGTAGATAAATATAAGCCAGTTTCTTTGTGTTTTTTTGGTCTTATCCTTCCCTTGGCTTCCACATGCCAGCCTGCATCTTGCATCCCTTTCAAAACAGGCACAGGCTTCGGTGAGTCCCTAGTTATATAATGCTCTTTCCTCTTCTCCTCACAGATCCACTAGATCAAGCCCTAGCTGGGAAGGATACTTGGTTCCTGGAGCAGACCAAAAAAAAGCCAGTGACAGTAAGTGGTTTCTGAGCAGAAGGAAGGTGGAAGAACTGGTTTTGGGTTACAGTTCTCAGGATTGCTCTGCAGGTGTGATCACTGACCATGCTGGTTGCATTTCTGGCAGTTGTAGTCTAAAATAAGTTGCAAACACAGAGCATTGGGTGACGGGAAGACTGAGGTTACAAATTGGCTCAGTCTCTTTATTGTTTCTTTTAGCGGCCAGAGAGGTTGAAAAAGAAGCCATCACAGTTGCCAGCCGTGGAGGTCATCTCACCAGGAGGGTCTTACAACCCCAGTTTCCAGTCTCATCAGGTATCTTAGAAATTTGGAGGGTAGAGTGAGAAGCAGCAGTGGTATGTTTCCCCCCTGAATGGATATAGTTGAGAGATCTGCTAATTTAATCAGGAAAGAAGCCAGAGGAGGCTTCTTCTATGGGTTTGTTGTATATGCCTTCAAGTAATTTCTGACTTGTGATGAGCCTAAGGCAAATCTATCACAGGGTTTTCTTGGCATAATTCATTGAAGGGGTCTACCTTTGCCTTTTCTGAGGCTGAGAGACTGTGACTTCTGCAAGGACACCCAGTAGTTTTCCACGACCAAATAGGGACGTGAACCTTGGTCTCTCAGTGTCCTAGTCCAGCTGTCATGCGGGCCACTTCTTCCACTACTCACAGTTACCCCCTTCTTTCTTTATTCCCCCCCCCCCCCATGTAGGCATTGCTCCTCCAGGCACATGAAATTGAAATAAAGAGACAGAAGGCAGAAGAAAAACTGGAGCGTCAGCTGAATTTTCCTACAGTGGCTGAGGCCCCCACCCAAGTGAGTACTTCGCCCAAGGGGAAGGATGAGCCCTCCAAAAATGACAGGCATTGACATGCATCAGCTGGGATTCTGATACTGTCTTTAGGAGGAAAAGGAAATGGGATGTATGTCTGAGCCTCTTAACATTACACTCCCTGCACCTGAGGAAGTGGATTGTAGTTCTTGGCTTGGTTTGTGGGAGTTACGTAGAAATGTGTGTGTTTGCTTGTCTGCTAGACAGGATTGTGTTATGTTAAGATATCTGGGGAGGGAGACACTAGATTGGGGGAGTATTTCTGTCTCCAATGGAAAAATGAAGATGGATCCTTTTTCAAACCCCATCTTTGGGAACATTCATCTGAGTCAGCAATAGCCTTCCTCAGTCTGATGCCTTTCAGATGCTTGAGGCTATTTATTTATTTATTTTCTGTCATTACTTTCTGCTATCATGGGATTTATGTTGTGGCATGCAGCATCTAAAAGTTCTGAATACAAAAGTTAAAATACACTTAAAACTAAATTTAATGTTAAAAACACAAGTTAAACTCCCATCACCCATGACTCTCACTGAATCTGCACTGCAAAAATTATGCGATTTGACACTGCTTTAACTGCCATGGCTGCATGCTATGGAATCCTGGGATTTATAGTTTGTTGTGGCACCAGAGCTTTGACAGAGAAGATGAAATATCTTACAAAACTACAAATCCGAGAATTCTATAGTATGGAGCCATGGCAGTTAAAAGGGTGTCAAACTGCATTATTTCTGCAGTGCAGATACAGCTGTGCTAACTGGGAATGATGGCAGTTACATTCCAAACTATCTGGAGAACACCAGCCTAGAAAGCTGGGGTATCCTATTTCTGGCCCCTCCTAAAGGTATCAGTTAAAGACCTGCCATTAAACCTTTTTCCTTTTTACCCATGAGTGATACTAACTGAAGTGCCGAAGCCAACAAAAGAGAGTTCCAAAGTGTCTGTCATAGCCAATCTTCTCATAGAAGTAACAATTGATAAGCATCCAGGAAACAAAGCTTAGTAACCACAAGTGTAGAGCAATAGTTTACCAAAAGGCTGCAAGATCCCAACTTGCTCCCCTCTTTGTCACTTGATGACTTTCAGTACTTCCACTATTTCCTGAATTCTTTTTTTAGTGTGAGAACCATGGAAGATTGGTGTTAGGCACTGCCCCCCTTTTTTTCTGTCTTGCTCCCCTCACTCTGATACTTGGCCTGAGGAAAGGGGTATATTTAGCATCTTAATAGGCCTGAGCCTTTCAAGTCTGTATCAGTTTAAAGGGATGTGTTGGCCCCTGAGCATTGGTATGTAATCCTGCCCAGAGGTGCCAGAGCCTGGCACTCAGCAGCTGCTTCCCACACGCAAGGGAAGCCCACAACCTACCTAGGGAAGGAACTGGCAGTCAGCCCAGGGCTGACAGGCTTGCAATGATACTGTCTTACCTTAAAAGGGTATGCAGTTTCTTAACCCATTTGTGTTTTGAAAGTAACCTCAAAATTGTGGCGCTGTGCTCAGGTCATGAAGTGAAGATAGTCCCCATTTTGGGTGATTGTCCCCACCAACCTGGTTCATCTGTAGAATGAGGCTCTGCTAAGTTCTGGCACAGTGCCAAGGCAATGCTCAGCCAGCCACATCATGGTTGCTGTTGGGGTTTGGACAACAGTTATGTGTGAAGCCACACAGGTGGATGTGGTGAGCCCTGCCCAGTTCTTTTCCCCCTCCCTTTGTAAAATGTTCAGTGAGCTGACTGAACTTGGGAAGAAGTATGCACCTTCACTACCATTAGAAAGCCAGATTGAAATCCCTCTCCTACAGCTTGGTGCTGTCTAGATTATATGGACTATAGCTCCCACTATCCCCAGCCAGCTGCTTGGAGCAGTGTTGTCCAGGCAGGGTGTGTGAGTTTGGATGTGTGTCTGTACTATTTTTCCACTGGCTTAAGTTGCAACTCCTGTACCATCTTACAGGAGACGGTGTTCCGGGAACAGTGTGAAGGACTCTTGGAGGAAGAATCTGACAGTGAGGAAGGACAGGAAAACGCATCAAAGCCCCAAGAGGAGGAGCTGGTGGAAGATGTTACCACTAGGATGGCAGCAGGAGAAAAGAAAACGGAGCGACAGCGTAAGAAGGAAAAGGAGGCCAAACGGCTGGTGGGTTTCCCCAGTGTATGGAGAGGAGAGTGGATGAACCTCAGTCTAGTAGAAGACTCAAAACTGGTTCCCATCTCTGGATCTGAAGTTGTATTGGAGGCTTCTTGAACCTCTCACTTCACTTGCGTTCTCTGTAAATGTCTCCCCTCCTCACACCCTTTCCCTCTCCATCTCTTGTCTTAGTACCAGGTGCTTGGACTCTTTTGGGGGCCAAATTCTCACCTGCATAAGGTCCCTGCAATATGGACAAACCAAAGGACAGCTCAAGACATTTGTTTGCTGAGCACCACCTGCTGAGTCCTCCTTAGAGATGAGGTTTGAACTAGTGGTCTCTTGGCTTGCATCTCTCATAGCCAGCAAACTTATAATGGCTTGTGCAGTCATATTGCTGGAGCCCACCCTGTGTGCCATGACAGGGTGGGCTTGTGCCTCCTGTGGTTTGTGGATAATGGTTTTCAGGCAGCCACCTATAAACAGGGCTGTGTGTACTTTGCTACTCTGTGGAAGTATAGAAAACCTACCCAACAGACCTGAGTTCCAGCTTCCTGAAAATCTCACTGTCATTTAAAATCTTTACAAAACCAAATGTCTAATCCTCATTTATTTTCAGGGCAGCTGCTGGTAGCATAAAGCACAAACTGCTATCAGTGTTTCTAAGGTTATGGAGATAATCTCTGCTGGAGAGTGTGTGGACATTTCTTGCAGACTACTCACTAGCCAAAGGAGATCACAAGCTTTCCTTTGCCTAAAATCTAGGGTTCATTGCATTGCAGAGCTGTTTCTTCTGCCCCATAGTTTACAAAAAGCAGAATAAATAATGCAGAGCAAGTGTGCATTCAGATGTGCTCCCTTTGCCAAATGTATGTCAGTGGAGTTCTTCTTTGGTGCAAAATTTGGACTGTCTTGGAGGACAATTCCAGCTGTTTTCAGTTTCAGTGCAACAGAGACATGGACTGGCCTGTGAGTGCTTACCCTGCTTTTTTGTTTTGGTTTCCCTGGATTAATGCACTGTGTGCCTGCCGTGACTGCAGTTCTTCCTGCAGAGGCACCTAAAGCTGCTGCTGTGGCATTGTTCTCTGAGCTGCCCTTGAGAAGCAGTAGCAATTGGGGCGGCCTCCTGGGCCGCCTGCCAAAGGGAGCATGATTATCCTCCCTGTCTCTGCTGCTGCTGTTGCCGCTGCTGCAGCTCCTGAACATGCAGCCATCTGGCAGAGCCCATCGCCTGCCATCTGCTCCCTGCAAGAGCTGTGTGGAAGGAGGGAGGGAACCAGCTTCTAGGTCCCCTTCTCCATCCTGGGTATGAGTGATCTCATCATGGCTAAGAGATTGCTTGGAGTTGCCTTAACCTGCACAGGGTGCTGTGGGTAGAAAAATAAGGTGACAGGAGGAAGAGCTGTAGTTTGTTCATGTGCCTTCAAGTCGCTTGTTGACCTATGGTGACCCCATGAATGGAGCTTTCTTAGGCAAGGAATACTCAGAAGTGGTTTTGCCAGTTCCTTCCTCTGAAATATGGCCTATAGCACCTTGCTGGTCTCCCATCTAAGTGTTAACCAGGTCTGGCCCTGCTTAGCCTCTATGATCAAGTGGTATGTAGTACATAAGGCCTTGTCCTACCCACCCACCTCTCTCTTTCTCCCTACACAGAAAGCCCAGGAAGTGGGGGAGAAGGCGGCACGGCTTCGGCAGCAAGAGCTCTTCCAGCTGCGGTCCATCAGGCTGCAGGTGAAGCGGTGGGAGGCCGAGCTGATGCGCCGGAAACAACTGCGAGAAGCCAAGCGGAAGGCAGAAGCCAACAAGCCCAAGCGGCTTGGCAGACTGAAGTAAGAGCTTGGGTAGGCCAGGGTTGGAAGGAGGGCTTATTTGGGAGGCATCCAATTATTTATTTACTCCCAAGGAGGACCATGAGCTGAGAGAGCAAAACTTGGTCCATTTTGTCTCTGATATTTCTAAGCAGATGTCTTTCTTTCTTTTTCTGCCAGGTATGAAGATCCTGACATGGATGTGCAGCTGAGTACTGAATTAGCAGACTCTTTGAGGAGGCTGAAGGTGAGTAGGTGTCCACCTTCCCCAGCCTTTGGGTTTATGGCTGCATAGATTAGTTTCTTATTTAGGCTATCCACAAGTTTCCTGGAAGAGTTAGCACCCCAACTAGTTTGACCTTTGACTGGGCAAGATCAGAAAGGAATGGAACATTTGAGGAGGACTTGATCGAGCTGGATCTCCCAAGCATGTTTATGTATAAGTGTCTACCCATGTTCCCAGTAGAATGAAGAGATAAATCTGCCTCTATGTAGCTCGAGGAAAGGCAGGAAGAGCATTGTACTTCACACATTCTTACTTTCCTTTGGTGTCCAATGATGAGACCCATCCTTGCGCTCGGAGAATTTGCAGCAATATTTGCTGGGAATGTGAAGGTCACCAGGGGCTCCCTGGACCTGCCGAGTAGGTAAGGACTGGGGAGCTGAGGCACCTAACCAGAAGTCCTTTATTACCCCTTCTATTGCCAACTTGAGCATTCATCCACCTGTTAGGGTTTTAGGATTTTTTTCCCCTCTTCTTGGAAATAAGCTATTGCACTAGTAGATTTAGGCAGAACCCAGTGTCCCTGGTTAGCACTTTCTGGGCTGCCTTGGCAATGACTTTTCAGACTTCCCCATTGTACCTGTATCACATGACCAGAACTTTGGCAACACGGGCTGTCTGGGGAATTCTGAGAGTCATAATTCAAAATAGTTTTTCCAACTCCACCCCTCCTCTGATTTCCTGACACCTTGCCTCCACAACTTATGAAACTTGGGAAAAATCACTGTTGTCTCGGAGAGCAAGAAGGCACTTAATAAGTGTATGTGAGGAGCTGATGCTGTGTGAAGAGTTTCACTCTTGGCACCTGCAGGGTTGGTACAGGAGGTGTGAGTGCAAAGTAGAGAGGAGAGAGTTGGACCCCATCCCCTTTTTCTGCAATGGAAAAGAGAAAATCTGGTTGCAATGTGTGTTGGAAAATGATTCAGATTCCAAATAGGCTGATCAGGGCAAACTTTAATGTTGCGTTGGTATGGGTTTTGAAACTAGCTAGCTGTATTTAATTGCAGGAGGGGCAGGTTAAGAGAGAAGGCAATCTGCCTGTGCTCACATTAAATCAGATGAGCAAAGTGGGTTCCTAATCTGTTTTTCCAGCCCCTGATCACTTACCAAGTCTCTCTTAACTTGCCCTTTTTTCTGGTAAAGATGTGAATTCTGTCTTCTGGAAGCTTCCAGGAGCAGCAGTTCTCCTTTTAAAATAGGTCACAGGAGGTTTTATACTGTTTAACAGAAAAAATCAAGCTTTTTCTCCCAAAATCAAAAGTGGCTTTAAGTGGGTTTTTAAATTTTGGCAGTTCAGGTAACCCCCCACCCAAGGGTCCCATGGACAGTAAATGACTGGATGATGCTAAGCAACAACAAAGAACCCCAATAATAAATGTATAAACAATAACAATCCTAGTATAATGATAGTCTGAGACTCATAATTATATAGTAAGCTATGTATAATGGTACTCTATAAGTATATTGCTAATGTAATAATAAAAACTGTTCTCCCTAAGACAAGCCTTTTCTTCCCTTGTGCCCCAAATGTTACAATTCAAAAGGCAATAAATTATACCAGCAGGTCAGCTTCCCCCTGTTCAGAACAGAAGCCCAGAACATTTCAGGTTTTGCAAAAGAAAGAGACAGAAGGTGAGGCAAGACCAGGTGAGGTGGGTGTCAAGGAACCACACAGAGCCAAGTACACTGTGTGCCCTTTGGCAAACCCTGGAATCATCAGCTGTTGTAAAAACTTAACAAAGCACCAGAGTGTCACCAAAACTTAAAAAAAGGTACTTTTTGGTGGGCAACAGCTTCTGGAATCGCCATAATGACAAGGATTCTAGGTTTTATAGTCCAAAAAACAACAACTTTTTCCCAGTTCTTTGTGGCAGAAAAAATAGATGCTTATATGAGTAAATTTAAGCTGCAGTTAATTAATTGCATTCAGATATCTTCTTCTACTCATTTTATATATCATGTTTGTTTCTTTTTCCATAAGCCTGAAGGCAGTATCCTGAAAGACCGTTTCAAGAGCCTCCAAAAACGTAATCTTATAGAGCCCAGAGAACGTGCAAAGTGAGTGAAACAACAGTATTGACAATAACCCAGCAGTATTACCCCAAACCCTTGTTTGCTGAAGCGACCATCTCTTTGTTTTTCTCCAAATTAAAGTGGAAGGCAACTTTTGCACTTGGTCAAGGAGCTCACAGTTTATATTTCTGATATAATGCTACTCTGAATCACAGGGATTGGAATCCCTGCATCACAGTGATTGGAATGAGGCATATCCAGAACCTAGACCCCAAAACAGAGACAAGGGGGTAGCCTAATCTGTGGGTTGGTTAGTTGGGCTAAGCAGTAGGCTGGTTGGTCTCTCAAAGTTGTGTAGCTTGAAGTTGTTACTGACTTAAAGTGACCCTAAGATGATCCTATCCTAGGGATTTATCAGCAAAATTTGTTCAGAGGAGGTTTGCCATTTCCTTCCTCCAAGGCTGAGAAGCTTTGCTTACCTAAGGTCACCAATGGAGTTTATAGCATCACTGGAGCATGGTGGAGGGTGTTTGAACCCTGGTCTCTCAGTGTCCTAGTCCAACACTCAAATCACTGAACCACATTGGCTTTTTCATAACAAAGTAAGTGGGCACAGATTCAGTTGTTAATGACACTCAGGTCCCAAGAGAGACTGAATGATGGATTTACATGTTTCCAAAGTAAAGCAGAGGTTACTTTGCATACCTCCTTCAACTCCAGAATATAAACACTTCCACAGGTTTTTCAGAACCTTGAAAAGAGTGTTTGTGGTTGTTTTGGTTTGAATTACAATTTCCAGAAACTCTTGCTGGCTAGAGGATTTTGGGAGTTGTCCAAAAAAAATTCTTTCTCAGCATCTAATGTGTTTATTGATATGTTTGCATCCCTTGAAAATCCTGGGTGTAATGCCCTTTAGCTGGTTCATTCATGAGTGTCTACCATTGTAATTTGCATATGTATCTGAATGATGAACCTACTGGTAGCATTTCACAACCACACCAAGCACAAAGCATCAAGTGGATGAGTCATCGAGTGCAAGGTGTGCACCTTTTCCAAGAGCTATTAAGAAGTCAGAATCGGAAGTGGCTGCTTAGGCAAGATAATCAACTGTCCTCTTTTTTTCTCTGTTTTGATGTTCACATCACACATCATGACCAAGAGGTTTAGGAAGCAGCTGCTGTTTACTTTGCCTATTTAGGCAGGTTCACACAGCTTCAGTGAGATTGGCTAGAGAATTGCATTGTGTACTGCAGATATGGTGCAGTGACACGAAAAGTCTCTAGTTCTCCACCATGCTCCAGTGATGCTAAAAACCTTCCAACTAGACAGAGGTGAAGGGGGGTAGACAGGTATAAAAAGACTTAAAAGGAGCATCTTTGTCACAGTTTGTGTTAAATCAGAAATGCCTTCTCTTGCAGTTCTGGGTTGCTGTAGTTTTATGTGAGGAAGGAATATGTGTTGGTTGCACTGAGTCCCTAAAATTCCTTGTTCTTTCTTTCCAGATTCAAAAGGAAATATCGCCTTAAATATGTTGAAAAACGTGCCTTCCGAGAGATCACGTAAGCCTCTGACAAAGCGAGTGGTTTGTCTCCTAGTAACTAAGCAGACTTGAAAATAAAATGGTGTGGAGTGGTCCTATACTGGCATAGAAAAGATTCCCTTTTTTTGGACTGTAACATTCAGAATTCTTCCACCAGCAATGCTGATGGGAGACGTCTAGAAGTCGGTATTCTAAAGTAATTTTTCCAAGTTGTTCTCCAATTATACCCATGTCTTGGTATTGTTAGATTAGTGTCCTCCATTACACCAGCCCTTTTGGAATTTTAAGCCTAGTCTGTATGTGTGACAGAATGAGGTAATTATCTGCCATTTTTGCCATCTGTGGTGGGCTCTGGAACCTAAATCTCACTGATGGGAAGAGTCCACTGTACTTCAAACTGCAGGTGAGAGGGCCAATTTTCCTGAGTGCTTCCTCACACTTAAAAACAAAACTACCCCATCAGAGGAAGACCATCTAGCCTGCATAAATGCCTCCCTTGTGTGCTAGCTTTCTTACAGCAGTGAATTTGTTTTTCTTTTACATATGAAGGATTGAGCATTGGTATCCCCCACCTGTAGTCTGAAGTCACTTCTCCCACTCTTTCCTTTCTCCTTTTGCTTCAGACCCCCTTGCCATAGGCACAAGATCTATTAGATGTGGGGAACTTAGTGGCAAGAAACATAGTTGAGAATGCTGACTTTCAAGAGACATTTGCATTTAATTGGAGCAAGGATGTCCTCTTCCTCACCTCTAAAACCTCAGGGCAATTGACAGCTGCCACAGGGTTCCTTTTTAGAACGAGAGGAGTACACATCTCCTTGTAGTTTTTAGTTCAAGGCAGCTAATGGCCCAGGGATAAGGGAGGTTTCCCTTTGCTTTGGTTCTCCAAGCCAAGCAGTACCTGTTCTTCCCAAATGGATCTCTCTTTCACCTAGTTCAGATGGTTTAGCATTCTGTGTCTAAATTAGCTGTCTCTCTCTCTCCAGTTTGCTGGTATTCTCCTGTTTCTGAAAGAGATGTAGCTGAATGTTTGTTTTTGACTGCTGCACTTAAATTCACTGTTGTTTTCTCTCCCTTCTCTATCTCTGCAGGTTGTAGAGCATGGATTGCACCAGGGAAACTCATCCTGTCCCCTCATGTTTCATTAAAGTCCATAAACACACTCGAGACATCGTCTGTTCTTTTTTCCTTGTTGATCTTGAATGTATATGTACAGTGGAAGAGGGTATAACCCTGTTTCTTTTACTCATAATGCAAGAGTGGTCCAGTGAGTCATCTAATTCCACAACTGGACATTCCGTCTTAAGCCTGTATCTACTCTGATCTTAAAAAAATAATTCCAAAATCCCAATAAAGGTAATGCCTCATTATAAAGCCAATTTAAAGGTCACAAGTGTTGCAAGCTTTTGGAATCTCCAGATCACTTTTATCAAAGGAGAAATATAAAGCAGGTGGCAGAAAGTCTGATTTGGTGATTTACGTCGTGGTGTCTGATTTGTTTTAAAATGAAACAGTAAAACAGGCTTCTGCAGGCATCTGAATTTCATGTAGCAGGTTACAGGATGGTTTTCAAGTTGCACCTGCCTAGAACTGTGTAGGATTGCCAGCAGCAACAAACTTTTGATCTTCAAGTTGGTTCTCTGCATTTTGTCTTAACCTTGCAAGTTAATATCCATTTGTGCTTACTTTGCGTAACTTGATTCTGGATTCTGCTTAGTGTTGAGAAAAAAATGGCTTCACACATGCTGTGTAAATTCTGTGTGGATGAGGGCTGAGATTATCCCAGGCAAAATGCACAGAGGGGGGTAGGCTATCAATAGAGTTTAGCAAAATTACTTTTCTGGACTGCTCATTGAGAGGTGCTGTGTTTGCTGCAGAGTTTTGAAGCCACAATGCAAAACAGTAAGTCTTCTGAGCTCTGGCCATCAAATAGCTACACAAATCCATTGTATACAGAGCCAGTAGATGTCTCATTATTGGACGCTGAGAGAAGTGTACACAGTCAAGTGTAGAGCACTGCATTCTTTTTGCGAGTTTGCTCAAGGTGACTTGACTGAATTTTTAAATTCCATGAAGCCATTGTACTTGTACGAGTTGAAAGGTCAGACCTGGCAGTGCATGATGTGCAGGTGCCTGTGGCTGGGAGGGCGAAAGGGACGTAAAAGTCTGGACTATGAAGAGGGCTCAGTCTAATCCAAGAGAGAGTAGTTCTTAATCTCTAAAGATTGAGTGAGGATAGTTTGCTGTCACCATAGCAGCAAAGGCCCGTCCTACTTGTTCCCAAAACAACACTCCTGCCTGCCTTCTCAACTTCTTGCTGAATCACCCTAAGAGGTGAGAAGCTTCATCTTGACATTAAACCCCTAAATCCTCCTCTTCCCTGCTGTGTCTTGTCCTACTGCTGGCTCCTCACCCTTCCTTCCTTTCAAGTATTAAGTTGTCAGCCGGCAGCATCCCATCCTGCCTAGAGGAAAAGAGATTAAAACACCCCCACTTCCTACCAGGAGATGCTTGAGGATTTGTCTTCCAGACCTTTGATCATCTCAGGCAGCTCTTCTCACCATCCTTAGTTTGACAACATCCGTCACTGAGCTTTAGTCTTGAGCATCCCCCTGTTCCTGTAATATTTTAGGCTGCTTCATGCATCGCCACAGAACCCTGCAATGCCCATCTGCCTCTGTGTTGCAATATATATATATATAGGTCACCTGGTTGGGGGGAGGAGAAGGTTGGGGAGGCAACAGGCTTCCCGATTCCTCGCCAGCTGTCAGCAAAGAGGTGGCTTTGGGTGTATCTTGTCTTTTTTCTACTTGCTGTCACCTCGAGGGCTGGCTTTCATTTGCGATGAGCAAGGCAGCACCATTGGGATTTCATCTGCATGGCTGAACAACATCTGGCTCCTTTTTCTGGTTCTTCCCTTCGCTTGTTTTCTTCCAATCCTAGATAGGCCCATAATAGTCCCTGTATCATCTCCATTCCCCTGCATCCTGAGGGAGGTGGTGCTCTCTTTTGGGAATAGACGGGCCCCACTTCAGAGTCCATTTCTCCTTTTTTCCACATCGGCCCGTGATCTACTTTGGTACTAATGCCGCTGGGCACCTGAGCACCACTTGTGTGACCCACTGCCCTGGAGTGTTTGCCTGTGCTGCTGCACACCTGCTGTTCCTGTGAGCTGCCAGGTGTCCCTCCTGCTCATGCGCCTGGTGAAAAATGGATAGGCTGTGGTCTGTGACAAAGGGGGGAAGTGATGCCACTCACCATTATAGTGCTACTGCCCACAGTTTGTGTGATTCTTGCACATCTTCATAGACACCTGTTTCTGAGAAGAAGTGGCACACCTGTTCTGTAAAAAACAGAAATGTTCTGGATGCATTTTGCAAGTGTGAAAAATAACGCATAGTTGTCCTTTAAAGGAGGTGTAGGCCTGTGTTCACATGAGAGTCACTGTTCTGACTGCCTCCTTGGAGGACTGCAGGGATCTGCTGAGTCTATAGAAGGGGATTATCACTGGTCTGATCTCACCATCATGTGCAAATACCTGGCAGAATTGCTGCCCTCAGTAGAGACAGAAGGGAAAAGTGTGTGGACCAGAACAACGTCCTTGAGAGAGATTGTAGTCACCATCTATTCTATGGATATTTTTCGCTCACATCTGCTTGTACATTTCTTCCATTTTTCATGCAACACGCTGTGGAAATTAGAATGAAAATACAGTGTATTAGGTGTCAGTCCTCTTTAGGGGAAGCAGAGTGAATTTGTTGGCCTTGGTTCAGCGGTGGCAAAGCTGTTGTTGCTGCCATCAAATTGACTTTGATGGCGATCCTGTGAAAGAGAGGCCTCTAATTCACCCTTTCAACTACCCAACTCAGGTCTTGCAGACTCAGGGCCTTGGCGTCTTTGACTGTCTGAGTCTATCCATCTGGAATGTGGTCTTTCTCTTTTCCTCTCTCTTCTACCTTACCAAGCATTATTGTCTTTTCTAGTAAGTCCCATCTTATGATTTGTCCAAATACAACAGTCTCAGTTTAGTCACCTAGACTTCTAGGGAGACATCACCAAGCATGAACAGTGGCGTGATTTAGCAGTTTTATAACCAAGGAAGTGTTAATTGCCTACATTTGTTCAATCTTTACAAAAAGTTGGATGTTATTATTTCCATATTACGGGTGGGTTGGGGGAGAGGTAAATTCCTTCAGTGTGGCTAAACCAGGTTTGAGCCATAGATTTTTCCACCTCTCTGAGGTTGAGGGATGCCATCCAGATGTGCTGGACTACAGTTCCCATTATCCCTCATTTACTAGAGTGCATGGCTGACAAGTGAATGAAGTGCATACTGGGCTAATATATTTCTTCTGATTCTCAGTTAAGAGCTGCCCCCTTCTGAAAATGGGATCTGCTTTGAAAGAGGAATGTGATCACAGGGCATTCTCTGCACCTAAGGATCATGCATGCTTGCAGCTGAAAATCTGGCAGGGAAGAAGCCTGGATGCAAACCTTTTCAATCTGAATGTCTGCCTTAATCTCAAGACCTTGGGAGGAAAAACAATGCTGCCTGCTCTAGTCTTCTATCCATTTGAATGAGAGTTTAAATGGGCCCAACATTGCTAGGCTCACTTATCTGCTTATAGGGAAATGGTTGTGCAGTCTTACGACCTTCCCTCACAAACCTGGGGGTTTCTTTCTAGGTGAGAGGATGTAATATATCTGGTGGAAATTTTCTTGTAAGGAATTCAAGAATGGCGTCTGGGGAGAGGTAGGCAAGAAGATAATCTAGTGATCCCTTCCCCAGATTTCTATAAAGCCAGTAACAAGCTGTTCTGCCCTCCCTTCTTTCCCCTTCATTTGGTGTGATGTAGAACAGAGAAAGCGCCAAAGGAAGCTGGTGTGAAGGAGAAAAGGAGGAGGGGATGGAGAGGAAGAAGCACCTGTGTTTGGATCCTGCTTTGTCTATCCTCTGACTCCGCTGAGAAACAAGGCTGTCCCCCATCTTCCACCGCCGCCGCCACCCTTGGTCTCCAGGGACTGTGCTGTTAGTTCAAGGCTCAATGGTACATTACAGCTTCCATGCATAATTGACACTGGATAATGCAGTTTTGCTGTCATGTGCAGGAGCCAGCCAGCCAGCCCCCCCCCCTTTCCAGCTCACATCTGGGTGTAAAAATAGAAGCAAGAGTCCCATGCTAAGAATAGCCAAACTCCATCCATCTCCTCTGCCCCAGGACTGAGAACTGGGGTAGAGAGATGGAGGAGGTGGAGGAAAAGGGAACGTCATGTCCCTGTACCAATTCTGGTACTACAAAGGGGAGAATTAAACTATATACGCAATTGTGTGTCCTCCTGAGCCTGCCTCCCATGGAAAGGAGAGAGCAATGGTTGGGTTCTACTTTACATGGCAAGTGAATGAGAGGTTCTGTATCCCTGCCTATTGAAAGCTGGCATTCCATGGAAAAGGCTAGGCTAGGATCGATTGTCCTGGTGTGCTAACTCTCTTCATGCAAAACTTTATTTTTTGGCTTAGGTTTATGAACTTGGGTATGTACTTGTATAGGAGCCAGCGTGGTGTAGTGGTTTGAGCATTGGACTAAGACTTTGGAGACCAGGTTTTGAATCCCGGCTTGGCCATGTAAACCCACTGGGTGACCTTGGGCAAGTCACATTTTCTCAGCTTCAGAGGATAGCAATGGAAATGGCAAATCTCCTCTGAGCAAATCCTGCCAAGAAACTCCCATGATAGCCCATGTTCGGGTTGCCATAAGTTGAGAATGACTTGAGGGCACACAACATGTTTGTCTTTATAGTTATATGTTGTTATATGTTGTTGTATGCCTTCAAGCCCACTCTGACTTTTTGAAACCATATCCTAGGGTTTTTCTTGGCACTATTTCTTCAGATGGGATTTACTGTTGGGCGACATGCCTCCTGTCACCCAGTAGTTTCCAGGACTGAGCAGGGATTTGAACCCTAGTTTCCCAGAGTCTTGGTCCAACAGTTAAACCACTACACCACACTGTCTTGTGATCAGCCAGTAGGAAGATTTAAAATAAACAGAGGCCTACATTCCACCCCAGTTCATTCTGAGTAGGTTTTTTAGTACTTCTGCAAACAAGGTTTCAGGATGATCATCCATGAGAGTGGATTTCCTTTGCCTTTTGTAGTCGCGTAGAGAAGAGAAAGAGATTTGGAAATGGTGGGGTTGTGTGCTTTGTGTATTAAAAAAGAAGGAAGGAAGGAAGGAAGGAAGGAAGGAAGGAAGGAAGGAAGGAAGGAAGGAAGGAAGGTGTATATGCCTGCATCTGTGTTCTTGCTTTCTGGAAAAGTGATGTTCAGTGTGTCGTTCCTCCTATGCGCATAATGGGTGTTCAGAAGATGCACAAAGCCTGGGTTCTCCTGGGGTTGCCAATTCCCTGACTGGCTCTGCTTTTCTGCCTTAAATCAGCAACATCTCATGAGAAGAAATTAGTCAGCTGCTCTGCCCTTGCTGTATGGAACCTTTTCTTGGCATGCAGATGGAGGTGATTCTTCTCCCTTTGTTCAGTTGTTGGATGCAAGACCGTTGTTTTACAGGCACAAAAACAAGGGGAAAAAAGAAGTTGGCCATCCCCTGTATGACTATCCTTCCGCTTTTAACCTAGCTCTTTGCACTTGTCTCCACTTGGCATCCTCCTAGTAGAGGAGCAGCAGTGGCAGGGAGGATGACAGGTTAACAGCTGTCAAAGCCCTGCTGGGCAAAGGCCTCTATTAATAGAGATATACATATAAATAAGATCTCACCTCATTCCCAGTGTAAATGAGCAAGCTTTAGGAAGGCGGGGGGGGGGGGGGAGTTGCCCTCCCTAACTCATCTTGACTTCAAGATAGAGATGGAGATGTGCTGCAGAGGGCATTTGGACAAGAACAGGGTGCTTTTTGTGATCCAACATGGTGCAGTGGTTTGAATGTTGCACTTAGGACTCCAGGAAGCCCAGGGTTCAAATCCCTGCTCAGCCAGAGAAACCCATTAGGTGACTTTGGGCAAGTCACATTCTCTCAGCCTCATCGGAAGGCAGTGACAAATCTCTTCTAAGTAAATCTATTCAAGAAGACCCTGTTCTTTCTTCAGCACGGTGATGTACCTGTTGACATTCCCTCTCTTGCAGATTTGGCAAAACTATAGGAATCATTTCTTTCCCCCACCTCCTGGGGTACGTTTGTGACTTTGCCATATGAGTAGCGGTTGGTGGTCACTTGCAGTCAGAGCTTGGGCATGTTAACTCTGGAGGGCTACGTCTCCCAACATGGCCAGGACGACTGAGGGAATTCTGAGAGTTGCAGTCAAAAAAGGAGGTACGCTGAGTAAACTGGATCTTGGTTCTTGTGTGCCCTCACATAGTTTGCAACTTATGGCAACCCTATGGCAAACCTATCATGGGGTTTTCTTGGCAAGATTTGTTCAAAGGCTTGCCATTGCCTTCCTCTGAGGCCGAGAGCATGTGACTTGCCCTAGGTTACCCAGTAAGTTTCATGGCCAAGCAGGGAATCAAACCCTGGTCTCCAGACTCGTAGTCCAAAACTCACACCATTACACCATGATAGCTCTCAAGGAAACATTAAAATAGTGAATAAAAATGAGGGCCTAAATACCCTGAAGGTACCAGGTCCCTTCTGATCTTAGAAAATGCAAAGAGTCAGCCTTGGTTAGTATTCGGATGGGGGCAGTGCCAAGGAATATGGGGTGCTGTAGGCTATATTTCAGAGGAGGGCAATAGCAAGCCACCTCTGAGTATCCTTTGCCTAAGAAGACCCTATGGAATTCATGGGTTAACCAGCGACTTGAAGGCACATCCACACAAGAGAAAACTACAAGCAAATCTCTTGCTTGTAAATTGGGGTTTGATTGGGAGATGTTTCAGGCCACTGCTGGCCTATTGCATCTGGTTAGCCTAAGACAAGTGTTGGCAAATGGTAGCCTCAGGGTTGAATCTGACCTTTTCCTTTAGTTGCAAAACCTCCGGAGGAGCGAGAGAGATGAAGTGCGGTGGCTGTGCTCTGCTGCTTTTGGGGTGGAGTAAGAAGTCCTTGCTCCTTCATCCTCTCTTCAGGGTCCTCCTCCAGAAAAATGACTTGCTGATCAGGCACAAGTCCATGTCACCATTTGACACCATTTTTCTTCTATATTGTTTTAGGTGTTAACGTAAGATGGCTATCAGGGATGTCATTCAACACAGGCTGCCTGAGTATGCAATCTGTTTGAGTCAAGACTGCAAATGTTCTGGTCCTAATGATGTTTTGGTCCAAAATCTCCACAGTCCCCAACTATTAGCCATGCTATCTTAAGTTTCTGGGGGCTGGATGTCTGAAACATCTGGATGGCTAAAAGGTCTCCATCATCAGTGTAAGGAGAGAAGCAAAGAGCAAAGAGATAGGTGTGAGCAAATGCTGGCAGGCTCTGTTACCTATGTGGCTAATCCCACCACCATCGCCAAAAGGTAAAGGTAATCCCTTAGTCATAAAGCCAAAAACTTCATCCAAAATGTAGTTTGAGGAAGGACAGGGCTTAGGCTTGGACATATTTCAGCTTTGGGCTCCAACTACTAGAATCTCTTACCCAGCATGGCTAAGGGTTATGCTGTCTGGGTTTTGATCATTATGATGCCAAAAGTGTAACTTCCCAAGTTCAGGGCCTTCTTTGGACTGCAACTGTCATCAGCCCTAGTTAGTACAAAGGTGAGAATGGATGGGAGTTGCTTTCGGGGAACATCTAAAGACCCATTGATTTCGTGTCCCGAAAATAAATGGTGCCTCAGGGACCATACTGATGAGGGCAGGAAAGCTCAACAGACACGACGGGCGATGGGCATGGGGACTGGTGCCCTGAAAGCACACCTCCCATTCTAGTGGCACCTCGGGTTTCTGCCCTGCGCCCTTCTCTTCTGTTTTGTAGGCGCCTTGTATTTTTGTCTTGAACGCCTTTGCTCATCTGTTTGGACCACCAAAGGAGCTTAGAGGGGGTTTACACTCTTAAGTGCACCACAGGGGGGCAAGTAAAATGGAGAGGGGGGTGGCACTGAGGGGGCTGCCCATGAGCAGCTTAGGGATGGGGACAGAAGGAATTGGGAGGATTAGCACATGGAATAGAGGAGGAGCTGTTGTGTTGCCTGGGCTGTGTGCCTGCTCTCTGCTCTCCTTCTGGAAGGAAAAGCTTTTTTTTGGGGGGGGGGGTGAGGACATAAATGAGTCTTCTGGGGTTCTTCTCCCTAGGAGTCAGGAAGAGCTCCTGGTCAGATCTCCTGGATTGCCTCATGTCCCTTTGGCACTGAGAGATCTTGGACCGTTCAGCCTGTGCCTGTTTGGTCCCTTGCAGGCGTGAGCCAGATGGTGCCCAGTTAACCTCTTTCTCTGTTTTAGACCTATTAGAAGGCAGATTAAGGGATGAAAGGCCACTGCAGCTGACAGCGGTGGGAGGGGGCATGCATCCGTGTGTCTGTGTGTGTCTGTGCACGCGCACGCGGGTGCATCGGAGAGGAAGAGTCTTGCCTTGCTAGATCTCTTGGGCCCAGGCAGTGGGATAGCCTTGTACCATGGCAGCAGGACAGAATGGGGAGTGGGGATTAAGAAAGGAAGATTTGGAGAATTTCCATCATGCATCCGTAGATTGATTGTCCCTGAGGGATGCTGCACTCTGAGTGTTGCCTCTTTGCAGAAGCAGATCCAGAGCTTGAAAAAGTGGCCATGCTGGCTGGGAGATTTTGGGGAACCCGAGTTGAGCTTACGGATTGTAACCCGCTGTAAACAGAGTGCCGAGTTCGCTGATAAGCGGTATAGAAATGCACATGCGATTGCTATTGAGCTGATTGCTGGCATTCTTGGAGTCTCTCATTCGTAGGATCTCTGTAAGCCAAAGTCAACTTGACAGCAAATAATCATAAGTCCAGAAAAGTATCCTTTGTACCTCCGCCTATGCCTATAACAACTAGTTGCTAGGCGTTCTAGCCTAGAAGAACAACCTATAGCTGCTGCAGAAATTAAATATTATTTTGTCAGGGCAATACAACAGGGGTGGGTGGCTGAAGCGTTGCTCTCCAAGTGTTGATAAATTCTAACTCACATCATTCTTCAGCATTCACTCTGCAGGCTAAGGCTGCTGGGACTTGTAGTCCAAAACCTCGAGGGCCATACTTTGCCCACCCCAGCAACAAAACATTGGGGAACTTCACTACCTACTTTATGTCTGTAGATCAGGCTGTTCTTAAAGACAGAGGAGGAGACCTAGTTTTTTGTTTTTTAAATGAAACCCTAGCAGCAATCTAAATGGCACTGATCTGGTTTTCTCTTCCTTTGGGATACTTTCAGTGCCACAGAGAGAGGGAGACCAGTTCTGTTTGCCTGCCCTGTCCTGATAACCCAAAGACCAACAGAGAATCAACCAAGGGCAGAAATGATCAAAACATTCCTTTTTTTTATTGCATACCTTACTGGGTTTTTGGTTTTTTTCTTTTCTTTTTTTTTAAAAAAATCACGCTTATTAAATATTTACATTACAGCAGCTGAGAGAACGCCAGTCGTGCAAGAGACAGTTCAGGGAGAGCCTTCTCTCATCTCCTCCCCGCTGTTTGCTTTCTTCCAAATGGAGAAAAACAGATATATATATCCCACCAAGCAAGCTCCCTTCCCTGTCCACCCCCCACAAAAAAACCACCTTGCTGCTTCATGCATTTGCATCACCTGGTCCATAAAAAGGAGTCATAGGCACAAGTTTCCACGAATCCTACTGTTTTGCTTGCACCATAATCGTAGTATTTACTAAGTGTGTAAAGTATGAAATGGAAGCCAGATGGAAAGAGGATGGAGAACAGACCTCTGCTCTTCCCTCTGCTCTTCCCTTGGCTCCTGGGAGGCTGGGTTTCTCTATTCAGCCCTTAAAGTGAATGTGAAGCCCCTTCCCTTGAAATTGGAGGAGAGGGGCTGTGGAAAGCACCCGCAGAATATTGCATCATGAACTTGGGAGGTATTGTGGTCAGTTCTGTAGGTTATTCAATTTGTTGGTTTTTGCATGGGCGAAATCTCGACCCGCTGACAAGAGACCCCCGTTTCCCCACAGGATCCGACAAAACTCAAACGTAGGCAGACTCGCTCGATTGTGTCCGTCCGAGCGTAGGCACTTGGGCCAGCGAAGAGATGTCCTTCTTGCGCACCTCGCAGATGGATTTCCGTCTGGCCTGCACTCCCCGGATGGCCGTCTTGATCTTGCGCCAACCGAGGTGGTTGAGCTCAGCCAGGTTGAGGAGGACGCAGATCCCGCTCACGGCAAACATGAAGACCAGGAAGACGGTCTTCTCGGTGGGGCGGGAGACATAGCACTCCACTTCTTTCACGCATGGGTAGCGGTCGCATTCAAAGATGGCTGGCACATTGAACCCGTACAAGAAGTACTGTCCTGCTAGGAAACCAATCTCCAAGGCATTGCGGAAAACCACCTGAAGTAGGAGGAGAGAGAGTCCAAGCATTTGAAATCCTTAAAATTCATATACTTCTGGAATAGCAAAGAGTTTATGCAAGGGGTGGGCAGCTATGTCCCTTCAGATGTTTTGGACCAATATCTACAAATCCCGCTCGGTGCCTGGAATGGCCCCATCCTCACCGTTTTGCCGCTTGTGTCACCGATGATGCACAGATGATTGACATGCATTTGAAGCAGCGCAAACTAGTAGGAATGACAAGAAGTGATTACGAGGGAATCATGAAAAGATCCACTTTCATAGAGGGAATGACCTTTTGGAATTGATTCACCAACATGGAACAAAGGCGAATGGCAATTCAGTTTAAAGGGGGTTGGACTGGATGACCCTTGTGGTCTCTTCCAACTCTATGATTCTATAAGTGGGAGTGAGCCCTAAGGAATGATCCACTGTTTTCCTCATATGAACTTGCCTGTGTTTTGCTAGGAAGGTCATTTTCTCACCATCCTCATACTGCATCTCTTGGGAACCAGGAAAGCGCCTTCTTGGTAGTTGCCTCCAGCACTAGAACTCCCTTTCCCAAAAGGTTAGACTGGCACCCTCTTTACTATCTTTCCAACCCCAGGTGAAGACCTTTTTATTCCAGCAAGCCTTTTAGATATTATTATTATTTATTAGGGGACGTGAGCCTTGTACTTTGTGCTGGATTTTTATTTGTTGTTTTTAATGTTGTTTTCTTTTCAACAGTTTTTTTTGTAAAAAATTTTTGAATAATTGAATTACATTTTCATTTTTGTATGCTATGAATTTTAATCATGTTTGTTATAACTACTGTACGCCGCTTTGAGCCCCAAACTAGGAGAAAGGTGGGATGATAATAATAAATAACAGGACTGGACCTTAACCAGCCTCTCTCTGCTTAGCACTGAATGGAAAGACTCATTTGGAGCTGTTCATGGTGCTGAAAATGCTCCATCTCCAGCTATTTTCCCCCTTGCCACCTGGAGCCCTTTTCACACTTTATAATTATACTATGATTCCATTTTAAATGTATTGCTGCATACCATGGAATCCTGGGATCTGTAGTTTGGAGAGGCACTAGAGCTCTCTGATGAAGAATTTCAGATACCCTTCCCTAAACTGCCAATGAGAGCCAGCATGGTGTAGTGGTTTGAGCATTGGACTATTACTCCGGAGGCCAGGGTTCGAATGCCTGCCTGGCCATGGAAACCTATTGGGTCACAATTTCTCAGCCTCAGAGGATGGCAAGGGCAAACCTCCTCTGACGAAACTTGCCATGAAAATGCCATGATAGCTTTGCCTTAGGGTCTCCATAAGTCGGAAATGACTTGAAGGCAAACAAGATCCACAATAACCTGCCGATCTCAAGACTCCGCAAGATGTTGCCATGGCAGTTAAAGTGGAATGATAGCACTGCAATTGTGTGAAAGGGCCATTTGGTGTTCTGAACAGCTCCTTTGCTGCCCGTCTGCATCCTGGGAATCATGGGCATGTCTTGCATGCCCAACCAGAATTGAAAAGCAATGGACTTGGCACATTGGAGCCAAATGGGCCCAGCAGAATCAGCTGGGGATGCTGCAAACTTTGTTAGGCTTTGAGCGGCTGTGCGGATTCTGCCTTGAGGCCTGAGCGCCGCTTGTGCCGCCGGCTGCTGCGCTACTCTTCCTCACCCTGTAAGTCTATAAATAAACAGATGGTCAATGGGATAGACCACAAAGACCCCAGTCCTCTTCCTTTTGCAAAGCCTGCTGGGAAGGGAGATCAGAATGACACGTACGGCCAGGGCTGTGCATTCTTTGCATGCCCTTCTTTCAGTTGGCAATTCCGTTTTTAAGGGAACCTGGCAAAATTGGATTCTGCCGCCCAAGTAAATCAGAGCAGTGGATGGAAGAAACAGATTGCACACTGTTGCATATATTACACAGGTTAGCAGCATACTTGAGTGTCTAGGCGGAAGGAACGTTAAGCCGTCCAGAAAACTAGGAACCCTGCTTGCCATCTTTGTGAGATGTCAGTTAGGCATCTATTCCCATGCAATTTCCAGCCTAACCTTCTTGGCAAAAGAACTAGTAACTTTTTCATGGGTCGCTAAGGTTCTGGGGCTGAATGGATTCTACACCAGATACAGAATATGCAAACCCTCCTGATGCTGTTGGACTGCAACTACCAGCAACCCCCTAGCCAGCACAAACAATGCGGAGGAATACTGGGAGTTGCAGTCCAACAACCTCTGGATTCCCATTCCTATTTATACACACATTGCCTAATTCCACACTTATGTTCAACTGCAAGAGTTAAGGATGGGTGTTAGGAGCCATGGAGCTCAGTGGTTTCTGGGGCTTCCAAATTTAGGGGACAGTGAATCTGATGCGGGGTTTTAGTTTAGTTGGTTTCCAGCAAAGTACAAGGTGTTGGTTGCGATCTTTAAAGCCCTGCATGGTTTGGATCCAGGTTACCTATAGGATTGCCTTCTCCTGTATAATCCACCTCATACTCACTGGTCTTACTTACTCTCAGCCAGGACAAGGCTGGAAACTGGGACCCAGCTGCCCCCCAAATTGTGGAATGATCTGCCAGAAGAGATTCATCAGCTGGATATACTGTCTGAGTTTAAAACAGCAGTAAAGACCAGTCTCTTCCAGCAGGACTATCCAGATGATTTTTTAAATTACTGTATATACTCATGTATAAGTCTAGAAATTTAGGTCAAAACATTGACCCCAAAAACCTGAGTTGACGTATCCACAGATCAATATAAGTACTGTATCTTAACTCTTATTTAAAAGAAGGCACCATTCCCTGGTGAAAGGCAAGCGTATAATCTGCCCTGGAAGCACTGACCCATCTCTGCTCTCTCATTCATCCATCCAAAGAGTTATGTCTGGTGGAATTTTGTACATTCTTTGACATTATTTTGCTTTGCTTCATCCTTGAGATCCTTTGCTATATGCCCCTTTTACCCACGACTTATCCACGGGTCATATCAAAATCCATAAGTTTGCTCCCAAAACATGCCCTCGACATATACACGAGGTCGGCTTATAGTTGAGTATATGGTTTGCCCTCCGTTTTTGCAGCGGATCCATTGCGGACCCCACCCCCCGCGAAAACAGAGATTCGTGAATATTCGAGCCCTATAGGCTTGAATGGGGTGCGCAACCTCGGAAGTGTGCCCCATTGTTTTAAACGGAGGTCACCCCTCCAAGAATCTATAATCGATAAAATAATCTATAAGAATCTACATGAAGTCCACAAGAATGGAGGGGCGACTGTATACGGTATGAGTTTTAAAGGACGTATTGATTGTTTTATTATGTCTTGGGTTTTATTTGCTCTTTTAACTTGTGCTACCACCTCCGAGTGTTCTTTGCCTAAGAAAACCTACAAAATTCGAGTTCATAGGTGACTTGAAAGCACATACTCACACATATCTAATTTATTGTTGTTCCTTGGCTCGGTCCACAGGGAGAGGCGGCAAGAAGTTGTTGTTGTTGCTGCTTCTATTTTCCTCTAAATTTTTAGTGGAGTAATCCACTTTGATGAACCCTAACCTTCTCTATTGTTCCCTTCCTCTTCAAGCTGCCAGGGAATGGTTGCTCTTATTTATTTAATTTATTTATTTGTTGAATTTATATTCTGCCTTTCTGCCAAGATGGGATCCAAGGTGATTTATGGTAATTTAAAACAAGATTAAGTTGAAATCTTATTTTGTAAAAGTTTTTAAAAAGAATTCAATAACAGTATTATTTTTAAAGCATGTTTTAAAATAGTTTAAAACACATTTAAAACGTGATTATAGGTTGAGTCTCCCTCGTCTGAAATGCTTGGGACCAGAAGTGTCTTGCATTTCAGATTATTATTATTATTATTATTAATTTATTTTTGGATTGCGGAATAACCAATATTTGCATTTATGAGCATGATGTGATATCTTGGAGATGGGACTCAAGTCTAAACACAAATTTCATTTATATTTCATATATACCTTATACACATATAATATTTTAAATACTTTTGTACATGAAACAAAAGGTTTGTGTACACAGAACCCTCAGAAAGCAAAGTCACTATCCCAGTTACCTGGGGGAAAGTTTTGGTTTTTATAATATTTTGGAATTTCGGATAAGGGAGAGTCAACCTATAAAATTAACCTAATTAAATCAACCTAGTAAATTGATTTTTAAAAAAAAAAATACAGCACACCACTGCTGCCTAATTTTAATCTCAAAGGTCTGTCTGTATAAAAAGGTCTGAATTACTGGTAGAAAGTCAGCAGGGAGGGGGCCAAGCAGACCTCCCTTAGAAGGGAGTTCCACAGCTTGGAAGCAGCCATGGAAAAGTCATCAAACTACAAATCTCAAGATTTGTAGGTGACTAGTGTAGCGGTTTCAGTGTTGGACTAAGACTATGGAGACCAGGGTTTGATTTCTCGCTCAGCCATAAAACCCACTGCGTGACCACAGGGCAAGAAAACCCCATGATAGGTTCACCTTAGGTTCACTATAAGTCGGAAATGACTTCAAGGCACGCGACAGCAAAAATGGGGCTCTAAGACACTCTGACAAAGAAGGCTAACTAGCTCCAGAATTCCATAGCATTGAGTCATGGCAGTTAAAGTGGCGTCAAACTGCATTAATTCTGCAGTGTAGATGCAGCCTGAGATAATGTCCCACATCCGATTGGTGCATTTCAACTAGAGTAGACCTATTAAATAAATTGGTGAATAAGGAATCAACATGTTGCTAAATGTCACTGATTCAATGCGTCTTCTCTAGCTGGGACTAACAAGAAGGTTAAGACGAATATATTCTTGGAGCACAGAGTGGTACCTCGCCATCCATGGGCTTGCCGTCTGCAGATTTGCGCATCCACAGATGGCAAGCCCTGTTGTACCCAATGGCGGCACATGTTGCACCACCATTAGGGGCAACGGGACTTCAGGTCCTGCATTTTTTCATATCCGCAGGGTATGTGTGTCCCAGAACAAATCCCCCACAGATACGAAGGTCTGACTGTACTTTGCCAGGTGATGCGGTAAATACATGTGACTATTGACATAACGTAGAACAGCAATGACCTTACTACAGCAATGCATTGATGGCTTAGGTATGGTTCCCTCCCTTCAGTGAATTCTAAATCTTCCCTTGGAACAGCTACTGCTCATGGGGCACTAAGGAAATCCAGACAGTGAGCATCTATCAAATGAAAAATAATAATAATATAATATTAATAAAAAAAGGTCCTCAACCCTTGGAGCATCAAATATTTTGGGCCAGAAAGCCCAAACACTGTGGCCAATGCTGAGGGATTCTGGAAGTCAAAGGTCCCAAGCATCTGGAGGAGAACCCCAGCGTCATGATCAAAATTTGACTAAAGGTTTACCTGGATGATGTAGAAGCGGGAGATGCCCTCTTGACGCTTGACTTTGGAGCTCTTGGGTGGCCGCAAGGGGGTGCTGGGGATTTCCTTCACCTCCAGGCAGTCCGGTTCCTCCTTGGACAAGCCATCGGGATTCTGCACCAAGATACCGTTGACGTTCTTTACCTTCTTGCCACCATCACGGGCACAGTCTTTCTCCAGTAGTGGGTAGAGGAAGGAGTACCGTCGGTCCCGTTGCTTAGCCGACTGGTGCACCGAGTAGGTGATGAAGCAGAGGCTGGGGGTGCACACCAGGATAATCTGGAAGACCCAGTAGCGTATGTGCGAAATGGGGAAGGCCTTGTCATAGCAGGCCTGGTTGCACCCCGGCTGCAGCGTGTTACACATGAACATTGTCTGCTCATCCTCATAAACCGTCTCTCCTACAATGGCCACTATCAGAATGCGGAAGATCACCACCACCGTCAGCAGGATCCTAGGGAAATGGCAGATAACAAGAGCATGGTGAGAAAAAAGCTCTAAGATCTTCTGGAGAGGCTCTTCTCTCTATCTCACCACCTTCTCAAGATCATTTGGCAAGGACAAGGGAGAAGGCCTTCTCAGTGGTAGCTCCCAGACTTTGCAACTCCCTCCCAAGGGAGGCCAGCATAACCCCATCCTTGCTCTCCTGCTGGCAAATCAAAATATGACTGGAATTTAGAAATGTTAACGGTGTGCTGTGCTGTTTTATGGTTGTATAGACGTGGTGCTGGAGAAGAGGGCTTAGGATACCATGGGTAGTCAAACAAATGGGTCCTTGAACAGATCAAGCCAGAATCTTGGCTTCGAAGCCAAGATGATCAAACTGAGGCTGTTGTACTTTGGCCATATATGAGAAGACATGGATTACCAGGGGGAAAAACCCAATAATGCTAGGAAAGTTAGAGGGGAAAAGAAGGAAGGGAAGACTGCAAGCAAGATTGATGGACTCAATTGGGGATTCACAGGCATGGATTTGCAGGGACTGAGCAGAGCAGTGGAGGATAGGGAATCTTGGAGGTGTCTCATCCACAGGGATGCCATGTGTCGGGGCCGATTCGAGGGCAGTTAACAACAAGAAATAGTCTTATGAGAGCCAATGTGGTGTAGCAGTTTGAGTTTTGGACTCTGACTCTGGAGACCAGAGTTCCAATCCTCGCTTGGCCATGAAACCCACCGGATGACCTTGGACAAGTCACATACTCTCAGTCCTAGAAGCCCCTGTAATAGGTTCACCTTAGAGTCACCATACATTGGAACCGATATGAAGGCACTCTACAACAACAAGGATAGCATTTCAATGAATGTTAATGCTTTTAACTTTATAAATTGTTTAATTTTCTTTCAAATAATTTATATTTGATTGATGTTTTTCTATAGGCTTTTTAAAAATCTAAACTATTTTTAAGATGTTATAAGTTGAGTCTCTTTATTGGGGGAAAAGGCAAGATATAAATGAATTTCTGAATGAGAAAAAGTGCTGTCCTCATTCCTGTCCTTTCTGGACTTACTTGGCTGTGGTCCGAATCATGTTGGTTGCCTTAGGCACGCATAAATCCCCCTGTGAAAGCAGCTGGATATTCTTGTCCAATTCAAAGCATCTACATTCAGTCCAATGGGATGGAAGCAGAGTTGGGCATGCACATTCTGCTGGGCATTTAGTTGAACAACATTGCCATTCAACACAAGGGTTGTGTGCTGGCACAACCAATGCTTAATTCCACATGTGGAGATTTATAGTGCATCACAGCCATCACAGTGCAGCAATTTGAGTGTTGGACTACAACTTGGGAGACCAGGGTTTGGTTCCTCGTTTGGCCATGAAACCCACTGGGTGACCTTGGGCACGCCACATGCTCTCAGCCTCAGGGGAAAGCAGTGGCAAACCTCCTCTGAACAAATCTTGCCAGGAAATCTTGCCCTAGGATAGGTTTGCCTTAGGGTTGGCATAAGTTTCAGAAATGACTTGAAGGCATACAACAACAGTAAGTGCTACTCAAAGTGGCCGGTCTGTGAGCCACCAGTGGGTAGTCTGTGGCCAGTTTCCAGAAAAGAGATGTGCAAGTGCAGCCAATGGACAAAAATAGGTTACTAGTCCCTGGTACATGGAGGGCAGGGGAGGAAATGCTGTACCTCCAAATCAGATGGCACAGTTCCAATGTAGGATCTCTGGGTATGTGTTGGCACAAGGTTAAGCTTTGACCACAATCTCGGTCACTCAAGGTAACCCAGTCATTTTTGTCTACTTACGCAAGGCCTACCTGACCTGGTTGTTTCATTTCATGTGCATATTGTTAGTTCTGAATAGAAAGTTGGCTGAAACGTGTTGAGCTGCTTTGCTGAACCACTCTTCTTCTTTTTTTGGGGTCCAGGAATCTATCGCTGTTCTTCCCACCCGATCCAATAGGCTCAGCAACTTAGATTGAGCCTTTAAAGTTCACACTCAAACTCAGGGAAGATGTATTATTTCTCTAACAGAGGAGACACCAGCAGCCACTGCTGCCAACCATCACTTTTTTAAGTTGATGTATGCCACGTTGGGTGACAATACTTGTCTGAAAAGTGGCCAGTGAAGGAACTTGGCATCGCTCAGAATGACCGGCCAGGGGGAAATTAAAATAGAAGAAGTGGGCAGGCCTTAGAAGCAAGCTTTGCCCAAGAATGTCAAAGGGTGACACCATCTTGGGGCTAACTGGAAATAAATAACCAGAGGAAAGGGTGTGCCAATGACAGTCCAGTGGCCTCTGCTGCAGCATCTCAGGTTGGTTGCTCTTGGAGACGGGATGCTGCGATGGATGGACCATTTGTCTGAAGAACCAGCATGAATGTTCCTAAGTGAGCCCTTCTCAGTATTTTGGGCTACAACTCCCATAAGGATGAAGGGATGAACTTAGAACATTGCCTTCCTGGGGTGGGGGCAGCTATTCACTAGCCCCTGCACACCATCTAAAACTTAGAATCATAGATTCATAGAGTTGGAAGAGACCGCAAGGGCCATCCAGTCCAACCCCCAGCCATGCAGGAACACAGTATCAAAGCACCCCTGACAGATGGCCATCCAGCCTCTGTGATGTTTTGTTTGATTGTAATAGGTTTTTAAAGAATTTTTATTTGCCAGCCACCTTGGGTCCCTTTTTGGGGGCACAATCGTTCAGCCTCTGTTTCAAACCCTCCAAAGATGGAGACTCCACCACACTCCAAAGGAGCATTTTCCACTGTCGAACAGCTCTTACTGTTAACATCAGGAACTTCTTCCTAATGTTGAGATGGAATCTCTTTTCCTGTACCGGTAGTTTGAATCTACCGGTAGTTGAATTAGCAGGAGTAGCTAATACTCCAGAGGACAGGATCAAAATTCAAAATGAATTGAATAGACTAGAAAGCTGGGCCGAAGCTAACAAAATGAAATTCAATGCGGAGAAATGTAAGGTACTGCACTTAGGGCGGAAAAATGAAAAGTACAGATATACGATGGGGAACACCTGGCTGAATGAGACTACGTGTGAAAGGGATCTAGGAGTCCAGGTGGACCACAAGTTGAACATGAGTCAACAGTGCGATGCAGCAGCTAAAAAGGCCAATGCAATTTTAGGCTGCATCAGTAGAAGTATAGTGTCTAGATCAAGAGAAGTAATAGTGCCACTCTATTCTGCTTTGGTCCGGCCTCACCTGGAATACTGTGTCCAGTTCTGGGCACCACAATTCAAAAAGGATGTGGAGAAACTGGAGCGTGTCCAAAGGAGGGCAACTAAAATGGTGAAGGGTCTGGAAACCAAGTCCTATGAGGAACGACTTAGAGAGCTGGGGATGTTTAGCCTGGAGAAGAGAAGGCTGAGAGGTGATATGATAGCCGTGTTTAAATATTTGAAGGGATGTCATATCGAGGAGGGAACAAGCTTGTTTTCTGCTGCTCCAGAGACTAGGACCCGAAACAATGGATGCAAGCTGCAAGAAAAGAGATTCCACCTCAACATTAGGAGGAACTTCCTGACAGTAAGGGCGGTTCGAGAGTGGAACACACTCCCTCGGAACTCTATGATTCTATGATTCTATGATTCTATGAATCCATTATTCCACGTTCTAGTCTCTGGAGCAGCAGAAAACAAGCTTGCTCCATTCTCAATATGACATCCTTTCAAAGAGTTAAACAGGGCTCTCATATATCTTAACCTTCTCTTCTCCAGGTTAAACATCCCCAGCTCCCTAAGTCTCTCCTCATAGGGCTTTATAGTTTCCGGATGCCAGCTTCTCCCAAGCCCTGGGACGGTGTACTGCGGCAGCTATTTACTTGCTGGAGGAGGCAACACATGCAACAAAGAAGCATCCCATTTGAGAGAGCAAGAGAAATGAGGATGCTCCCCTGGATGAAAAGTGCGTTCGTTTCTCTTCCCCTTTGCTCCAAGACCATTTTTTAACCATCTTTGAAGGGATATCATATTGAGGATGGAGCAAGCTTGTTTTCTGCTGCTCCAGAGAATAGGACCCGGAGCAGTGGATGCAAGCTATGGGAGAATCATAGAATCATAGAGTTGGAAGAGACCACAAGGGCCATCCAGTCCAACCCCCTGCCATGCAGGAACTCCCAATCAAAGCATCCCTGACAGCTGGCCATCCAGCCTCTGCTTAAAGACCTCCAAGGAAGGAGACTCCACTACTCTCCGAGGGAGTGTGTTCCACTCTCGAACTGCCCTTACTGTCAGGAAGTTCCTCCTAATGTTGAGGTGGAATCTCTTTTCTTGCAGCTTGCATCCATTGTTTCGAGTCCTAGTCTCTGGAGCAGCAGAAAACAAGAAGAGATTCCACCTTACTATCAGGAAAAAATTCCTGATGGTAAGAGCTGTTTGACAGTGGAATACGCTGTCTAAGAGAGTGGTTGAGTCTCCCTTGGAGCTTTTTAAACAGTGGCTGGATGGCCATCTGCTAGGAGTACTTTGATTGTGTATTCCTGCATGGCAGGGAGTTGGACTAGATCTTGAGGGCGCTTCCATCTTCCGTCTTGAGGTCTCTTCCAGCTCTATGATTCTGTGACAGAGAGATGAGAGAAATCAAGGCAAGGAAAACCCCTCTCCTGTGTTTGGGTCTGCCCTTTCTCCCCCCACAAGGCCTAGTCCTATACTTCACATGCTAAAGCAGGGATAGGCAAGGGCAGACACTCTGGGGGTGAACTATCAGCTTCTGGGACCCAGGCTGTCTGTGTGTGTGTATGCGCATGGACTGCCAAAAATGCCAACTAAACAAAACCTAAACATAGTAAAAACCTATAAGTGCACTTCTGATTTTGAAAAAACACACACGCTCTTTTTGATATTAAAAAGTGTGAGCATTCTGCTACCTATTTAAAGGACAAATCTTGTATCCTGGATGCTTCTGGGAGACACCGTTCACATATACCTTCCCCCTTTTTTTTTTGGCCAGAAAAGAGGCCACCTGAGGATTCTGGGAGAGTTGAGGGCTGAGGAGGGCACACTTTCCCATCCCATACTTTAAAGGAAAAAAGAACCAGGATGGCAAAGTAGATCTCCTAGTCTGGAAGGAGGTAAAAACTGTCCAGCAAACACCACCTTACCAGCTTTCCCTGCCTGTTCCAAATTGGAGCAGCGTTCCTCAACTTGTTGCCCTCCAGATGTGTGTTGACTACAACTCCCATCACCCCTCCTCAGCACGCCTTGCCTCCTTGTCATCAGCTCAGGAAAAATGCAATATATATATATATATATATATCACACATACACACACACACACACACACACACATATATATATATATATATATATATATAAACAAAATCACTAGGTGAGTTGCTGTGTTAGACGGTTGCACCAAATAAATAACTAAATAAATAAATATTTTTATAAAAAGCGAAGCAACTAACAAATCTGCAACAACCAAGAGTTTTGTGGTGCTGGATATGACATAAGCTTTTGGGGATTAGCCCACTTCAACAGAGGTATGGAGTGCTACCTTTTGTAAGAAGGAACATATATACCTAGGCATATGAAAAGGGAAACATTATAAATACCTGTGCATGTGTGTGAGAGAGAAATAGAGAGAGAAAGAAAGAAAGAAAGAAAGAAAGAAAGACAATTGCCAACTGAAGACAGGGAGATCTCATATCTCTATGCTTGTTTCTATCTAAATATATGAATATATGAGTAAATATGAATGCCTATACTTGTCTCCATCTAAATATATGTATGAATATGAATGCCAATGCTTGTTTCTCTCTAAATATATGAATGAATACGAACGCCTGTGCCTGTTTCTGTCTAAATGTATGCCTATACGCAAAGAGGAAGAGATAGTAGCTATGCACCCAACGACTGAGAATAACACTTGATGTATCTGATCCTTTGGACTTTAGCCCACGAATGCTTGTGCCACAATAGATCTGCTAGTCTTTCGGGTGCAGCAAAACTCCTCATCTTTGGACAACAACGTGGTAATGGGGACAGAGAAGAGAGAGATCGAAATTCCTAAGCTGCACAAAACCCATGCCATTCTGCCCAGTGACCGAAGGAACCACTGCATTGCCTGCACCTCCAACCACTAGACCGTACTCTCTGCAAAGAAACATCTGTAACGCAGGGAGGCGCTTCTTGCAGGAGGAGATGGTGCCTCCAGACTTTGAAAATTATTGGGGAGGTGGAAGAAATGAGAGCAACCTACCCTCTCTATAAGAGAGAGGTAGGTGGTGCTCGGTGTCGTGGTTTGAGTCCAATGACCATGACTCTGGAGACCAGGGTTTGATTCCCAGCTTGGCCCTGCAAACCCAATGGGTGACCCAGGACAAGTCACACTCTCTCAGCCTCAGGGGAAGGCAATGGCCAACCTCCTCCGGAAACACAGCCACACAGCAAAACAGGCAAAGACGTGGTAGGAATAGTAGTTGGTAGTGAGGAAATAACTGTGCATCCAGCCTGTTCAAGGTAAAGAATAGCAAAACAGGAGAAGAGAAGGGCCACCTTGCCTTTGAAAATGCCAAGCAGCAGAGGATTCCCACAAGTGCGGCTTCTTTGTCCTCTATTTTCCTTCCATAGGACAAGCTGCACCTGCCCAGATCCCCCAAATTAGGGGACCCCAAATGCTAGAAGCCTAGAGTTTTGGAAGGGGCTTTATATTTATATTTACTTACATGTATATTTATTGATATAAATATCAATCCATGCTTCTTCCCACCCAGGGTGACCAGATGTCCTCCTCGCTGCCAAAGAGGACAAAACACCTCCAAAATGGAGGACCTGCCAGAAAAATGGACATGCCCAAATAAAAGGGGTTCCCATCTTCCCACCCATCCAGGCTGACCTGATGTCCTCACCGCCCAAATGGAGGACATGCCAGACAAAAATGGAGGATATGCCCAAATAAGAAGGGTCCCCATCTTTCCTCCCAGGGTGACCAAATGTCCTCACTGCCCAAATGGAGGACATGCCCAAATAAGAGGGGATCCCATCTCCCTCCTCTCAGGATGATCAGATATCATCACCACCAAAATGGAGGACTTGCCAGAAAACAATGGAGGGCATGCCCCAATAAGAAGGACTCCCATCATCATCCCACCCAGATATCCTCACCACTCAAATGGAGGACAAGCCAAGGGAAAAAAGGAGGACATGCCCAAATAAGAAGGGCTCTCATCATCCCTCCCTTAGGGTGACCAGATATCCTCACCACCAAAATGGAGGACATGTCGGGGGGGGGGGGAAAGGAGGACATGCCCAAATAAAGAGGGGCTCCTATCTTCTTCCCACCCAGGGAAGACCAGATATCCTCATCACCCAAATGGAGGACATGGGGGGGGGGAGAGGACATGCCCAAATAGGAAAAGGTCACTAGATGTCCAGGGTGACCAGATGTCCTCACACACACACACACACACCAAAAATGGAGGACCTGCCAGTAAAAAAAATGGAGGACCTGCTCCCAATCAGAGCTGGAAACTCTTAACAGGCATAACAAGCCATGCTTCTTGGTCCTGCTCCAAAAGGAGGGAGGGCATGCTGGCAATTCTCCTGGGCAGGAGGCTGGAAGGGAGGGCGCGTCCGGGAAAAGGAGGACCCCCTTCCCCTTCCCCTTCCCCTTTCCCCCTCCTTTGTGCCAAAGCATCCAACCCTCTAGTCCTGTGGGAGGCCAAAGGGGAGGCCGATGGCCCTGCTAGCACCCAGCATCCCATCATCCCCAATTGCCCCCACTCACCTCCCTATCATCGTCGAATGCTGTTGCACCGCAGCCTCCAGCAGCCTTTCCAAGATGGTCCACTCTCCCATCGCTCCGGGCTGGACGGCTCTCCCTGCATCCGAAGGCGCCTCCGACCAGGGACCGAGCGGCGGGGGATGATGGGGATGGCAGTCCTCGGAGGGCTAGGAGCAGAGGCGGGGGGCGGGGGGGGGCCTTCCTCGCTCCTCCTCCTCCTCTTCCCTGGCTGGCTGTCTGGACCCCCTCAGTCTCAGTCTCGCCTCCTCGCCATCAGCTCCGGGAGGAAGAAGGGAATGAAGAAGAAGAAGAGGAGGAGGAAGAGAAGGAGGGGCGGAGGGGGCTGGAAGGGGCATCCAGAGGGACCCCCGGAGTCATCCCTGCATCGGCTGCGAGGAAGGAGAGAAGAGAAGAAAAGAGAAGAGAAGAGAAGAGAAGGGAAGAGAAGAGGCGCCCTCTCTGTCTGTCTTTCTTTCTTTCTTTCTTTCTTTCTTTCTTTCTTTCTTTCTTTCTTCACCTGGGCGCCTCTTCCCCAAGGGCAGCCCAAGCAAGCAGCGAGGGAGGGAAGGAGGAGGAGGAGGAGGAGGAGGTTGTGTGTTGTGTGTTGTGTGTGTGAAAGAGAGGAGGGAAGGAGTGGTGGAAGGGGATGGATTGAGTGCAAGACACGCGGGGTGTGTGTGTGTGTGTGTGTGTGTGTGTGTGAAAGAGAGGGTGAGTGTGTCTCTGAGCCCCTCTGGGTGGGAATGTGAGTCTACCTCTGCTCCTGGGGTGTGTGTGTGAGTGTGTGAGTCTGTGATCTGTGTGTATGTGTGAGTGTATGATTTGCCTATCTCTGTACCTGTGTGAGTGTGTGATCTGTGTGTGTGTGTGATCTGTCTACCTCTGCTCCTTGTGTGATCTGTGTGTGTGTATGTGAGTGTGTGATCTGTCTACATCTGCGCCCTGTGTTGTGAGAGTGTGTGATCTGTGTGTATGTGTAAGTGTATGATTTGCCTATCTCTGTACCTGTGTGAGTGTGTGATCTGTGTGTGTGTGTGTGTGTGTGTGTGTGTGTGTGAGATCTGTCTACCTCTGTGCCTGTGTGTGTGAGAGAGAGAGTGTGAGTGTGTCTCTGAGCCCCTCTGGGTGTGTGGATGTCAGTGGGTGTCCCTCTGCTCCTCTCTGTGTGTGCCTGTTGGTGTGGATTGTGTGTCTCTGTGAGTCTGTGAGAGTCTCTCTCTCTCTGCCCCTCAGTGTGTATGTGCGAGTGTGAGTGTGAATGGGTCTATCTTTGTGCCTCTGTATGTGTGAGTGTGTCTCTGTGCCCCTGTGTGGGTGTGATTGTGTGTGTATCTCTGCACCTCTGTCTCTGTGTGTGTGTCTGCCCCTCAGTGTGTATGTGTGAGTGTGAGTGTGCCTATCTCTGCACTTCAGTGTGTGTGTCTCTGTGTGTGAGAGGGTATGTGTGTCTCTGTGCCCCTGTGGGTATGTGTGTGATTGTGTGTCTCTGGTCCTCTGTATGTGTGTGTGAGAGAGAGAGTGTGTATGTGAGTGTGATTGTGTGTGTCTCTATGCCTCTGTGTCTGTGTCTGTGGGTCTGTACCTCATTGTGTATGTGTGAGTGTGTCCATCTCTGCACTCTCGGATTGACCAGATGTCTTCCTCACTGCCAAGGAGGACAAGGCACCACCACAATGAAGAGAAATGGAGGACACAACCAAAATACTGTAAATGTCAATGCATGCTTCTCAGTCAGGCTCCAAATGGAGGACAATTTTGACATTCCTCCTGGAGAGAAGGTCAGAATGGAGGGCAGGCCTGGGAAAAGGAGGACACGTCTGGTCATCCTGGCCAACTCTTTCCTTCCTCGGTGCAGTGGCCAGGCCAGACAGAGACCCTCCATCCGCCTCCCCACATGGAGAGTTTTTTAGAATGGGTTTTCTGTGGCAAGATTTGGTTAAGGGGAGGGGGTTGCCATTGCCATCCTCTGAGGCTGAGAGAGTGTGACTTAACCGAGGTGGGTTTATATGGCTAAGCCAGGATCCAGACCCTGGTCTCCAGTTGTAGACTCAAACCGCTACGCCAGGATGGCTCTCAACAATATATATATATATATATATATATATATATATATACACATATACATACACCATATTTTCCTGCGTATAAGACTACTTTTTTACCTGCAAAATCTGTGGCTAAAGTAGGGGGGTCGTCTTATACACCGGATATAAGGATAATGAGGATAGAGGTGCTAAAACTCTATATTTTGACTGGAAAATGGGGGGTCGTCTTATGCGTGGGTCGTCTTATACGCCGGAAAATACACACACACACACACACATATATGTGTGTGTGTGTGTGTGTGTGTGTATGTTTATGCACACACACACACACACACAGAGGCATCTCTCTCTCTCTCTCTCTCTATCTCCATATATCACTATATTTATATCTTACTGTATAGATATAGATATACAGTAGGCCCTCCATATCCACAGATTTTTTATCCACAGATTCAAGCATCCACGGCTTGAAAATATTCAAAAAAAAGTATAAATTCTAAACAGCAAACCTTAGTTTTGATATTTGATGTAATGGACACCATTTTACTATCTCACTGTATTTAATGGGACTTCATCAGCCACAGATTTTAGTATCCATGGAGGTCCTGGAACCAGATCCCAGCGATAATAAGGGCCCACTGTAAATATATAGAAATAGATATCACTATATATAAAACTACAGAAGAGAGAGAGAGTTATATGTAATTATATACTGTTATAGTGTGGTACAAAACTGATAGTGCAATCCTATTTTGTATATGGATTAAATACATACCGGGCTGCTGTTTGCATCAGCATCATTATTACTCTTACTGTCACCATCTTCCTTATTTCCAGAGAAAGAGCTTGTTGTATCTGCACATGAATCCTTACACCCCTTTTGCAGTATTTCAGCTGCATTCATTATTACTGCAGTCTCTAACACACACACAGAGAAGTTGTGGAGATCATTTCCATCCAATACGATTGCCTATCGATCAGGTTATTACAGAAGCAGCCCAAGGATTAGGAGATTCCCAGGATTTCTGTATGACTTGCGTGTTGCAGGACTGGAAAACTGGCTGGCAAACAGAAACATCCACAACTGCCTCTGCATTGCATTGCTGCATGCAGGGTCTCCTTCCCTTCCTCTGCCTCCACAGAAAACAACAACACATCCATCCTCTTGCAACACAGTCACACAGTCGCAACACACCTGGCGCCTATACACTGCGGTGTGTTTTTCTGGTGGAAGGGGTTTCCAAGAGTCGAGGCCTTTTTAAAATAATCCCATTCAATACAAGAGCATCTTAAAATAGCATCCCTGATATAAAATGGCACAATCAAGGCTTGCTTTTTTGGAATATATATCTTATGGGGATATTTCCAAGCCAGGGATGGTTGAATCTGTGCATAAAGAATCTGTGGCTAGGGAGATCCAACTGAATATATATATATATATATATATTCAATTGGATCTCTCTCTCTCTCTATATATATATATATATTCAATTGGATCTCTCTCTCTCTCTCTCTCTCTCTATATATATATATATTCAATTGGATCTCTCTCTCTCTCTCTCTCTCTCTCTCTCTCTCTATATATATATATTCAGTTGGATCTCCATATATATATACACACACACACATATATATATTCAGTTGGATCTCTCTCTCTCTCTCTCTCTCTCTCTCTCTATATATATATATATATATTCAGTTGGATCTTATATATATATATATATATATATATATATATATATATTCAGTTCGGTTGGATCTCCATATATATATATATATATATATATATATATATATATAATATTTTCAAGCTGTGGATGGCTGAACCCATGAATAAAGAATCTGTGGATGCAGAGGGCCGACTGTATTTTGCTGCATGGCCAGCACAACTTCTCCTGGATATGTATCTTAAGAAAACCCTGTGAAATTCATGGGGTTGCTAGAAGCTGACAGGTGACATAAATGAACTTGCAGTTGTGGATTGAATCACTTTCAATACAATATGAATGTCAGGATTGTATGTAAGGGAGAAGCTTCCTGCCATGAACATTTTCCATGGGAGAATGGACACTCTGCAACCCATTTCTTTCCCTGCCAGCAGTTGCAGCTTTTCTCTCTCCTGCAACACCAGCTCCCCACTACTGCAGTCCCTCTTCTTCTGCACTGCTTGCCAAGGTCCAGCAGCAACAGCAGCCACAACACACACACATACACACACCCATGCTGCCGTCCTTTAAAACTAAGCCTTTGCGCACATTGCACAGACACACACTTGTATCATTCTTCCTTCAGGTCCTTTGCATGCTGCCAGAAAGCAAGGGCTCTCTTGCACACACCCATTCAGTGCTATGGCTCAGGGCAGTACCTTGTGCCAAACTGTCTTGAAGATGGATGCCAAATTTCCATCGCACGCCAGCAGACCACAGCTGGAGTCCTGTTGGCACACTCTGGCAGTGGCTGCACTTTTCCCAGTAGTGGTGAGAGAAAACAGAGAAAATCAGCAGCCAATTTCTCCAATTTCTTTTACAGATGCTGCTCCTGCAATATTGCACCCACAAGAGAAGGAGGGAGATAAAGAAAGCAAGATTATAAAGAGAAGCAAAAGATGCAGAAAAGGTCCTCTCGGCTAATCTAGACTTTGATGGAACTCCCCAGCTAGGAAAAATTACCAAAAAATGTGCAAAGAGGAAGGCGAGTAAAGGAGGATATTGTATCAATGGGATACAGGTATACCTCAGTTAGAATATACACTCATTCTTCCACATTTCTGCCTTTGATTTTTGCAGATTTGATTATTCACGGATTGTATTAATATGTTCTCTCTAGGAATATCTAGGTCCTCCAGTGCAACTCTGTGGTCAACTTTAACCAAAAGTTGCATGGAAGGACCTAGAGATTCTTAGAGAGAACACTCCACTAGGCATTTGTAGCTCCTCCAGCGCAATGTTAGAGTGAATGTCTAGCAGATGTTGACCAAAGAATCGCGCTGGAGGACCTAGAGATTCCTAGAGAGGTGTTCTCTCAGGTAAAATCATAATGCTTTTGTTATTTGCAGTTTTGCCACATTCATGGGGGTCCTGTGCCCCTAAGCCCAGCGAATTTGGAGGGATGAGTGTATTTCCTAAGCATTATTTCTTTACCAGGAAATTTAAAGACAGAAACATGGGAAGAATAGGGATAGGTTCCTATACCACACCCAGATGCACAAAAGAGGGGCAATCCAACATATTTAAACAAACAAGTGAAAGGTGAAACAACCAGGTCTCAGATGAGCCTTGCACAGGTAAACAAAGAGAGGTACTGCTTTATGCCGCACATAGAGAAACTGTGGAATTTGTTGCCACAGGATGGGATAGCCCCCAAATTGATGGTTTTAAAAGGAGGGATTGGATCAGGGGAGAGAGGATTGGACTTCATGGGGCTGTTGGTTATGCTGTTTCTATTTTACCTCCAGGAGCACAAAGAACGTATCTCTCAAAAACAGTTGTTGGGGAACACAGGTTGGAAAGTGTCTTCATACCCATCTGCTGCTGCTTGTGAACATCCAAGAAACAACTGGTTAGTCGCTGTGGGATCAGAATGCCAGACTAGAGAGAGCATCAGTTGGATAGAGCAGACATCTTCTCTTCCTATTTTGTTCCCTAGAGATTGAGGTTTTGCAGATGGAGTAGGTTTAGCTTCCAACCTGGCGGCGTCTGGTAATCCCCTTTTATTTGCAGTGCAGTCTGGTCCCTTGGGTGCATAGGTAAAGGTAAAGGTATTCCCTGTTGACAAGGTTGTCAAGTCGTGTCCGACTGTAGGGAACGGTGCTCATCTCCGTTCCTAAGCTGAAGAGCCAGTGTTGTCAGAGACTACTCTGTGATCATGGGGCCAGCAAGACTGCACAGAACGCTGTTTACCTTCCCACCAAAGTGGTACCTATTAATCTATTTGCATGTGCATGCTTTCAAAGTGGTAGGTTGGCAGAAGCTGGGACTAGTGACGGGAGCTTACCCCATCATGCAGCCCTTGGGCCTTAAACTGCCAACCGGCTGATCTTGCCATCAACAGAGTCATCTTCTTAACCACTTGAGCCACTGCATCCCCAAAATATAGATAGCTGCATATTAGGACACTGTTTCAAAAAGGCACAGAAAGACCAGTTAAAAGACAATGGTGGTGGGAGGATGATAGCCATGCTAGCCCATGAGAGGACAAACCCAGTACGTACAATTTGGAACCAAACATTGTGGCACAAAAAGGTGCAGACTTTTGAGTTCTACAGAGCTCTTCCTCGGACTTAGAGCGGTGTGAAACTAGTAGAGGATGGGGAAAGGAAAAGATTGCTTCCCATGTATCTTTTCACCCATGCACTTGTTCCATGCTTGATCTGTGCTTCCTCACCGTTATCTCCATTATGTCCAGTCTCATCCAATCTAACCCTTACTGGTTCTTTAGATGCCAGAGAGAAGAAAATGCTTTCTGCTCCTCAAGCAACATGTGCGTAGCGCCACTCAGTGGACTAATGGGGACTTGCACATCATTCTCTTGCATTGCTAAGGAATGCAAGTAGGTTCTATCATTGGCCGAAATTGTGTCCTGCTCTCAGCCTTGTGCCTTGTGTTTCCTTACACACACAAACCCCCCACATTTCTCATTCTTTTGCCAGGGGGATGAGCACCATATCCAGTCACCCCAGACTGGTAATTCTTAATTTAAGGGGGTTCTTTGTAGGGAGTGTCTGGTGAAAGCTTTGCAACCCCTTCCTCCAAAGACACACCTAAACTATACACAAACACCTTTGCATACATTTTATAGGTAGACCTCAGTTAATGAAGTCAATGTGTCCCTGTGCATTACCTGTTTAAAAGAAAATTTGGTACCAGAGGCAGAAATAACATGGAAAGAACAGGGATGGGTTCCTGGACCTGAAAAAGGAAGATCAATAGTTTCAGCAAAGTTAGCAATAGAAGAAAATTCACTGCCCTAGTTAAGTCCAAAGAAGCAAGATTTGGGAGCTGAGTTTTCTATGTGCTTAGACCCACTTTCTTCCATCATAAGAAAAGGGGACAAATGGTGAAAGGAAAAGTCATCCCAGGATGTATTTTGGAAGAAGTATTCAAATGGTCTCTAGAAGGTTTAAACTGTTATTGCCTACTTGTGCAAGGCTCAGCTGACCGTTTCATTTCACATTGTGAATAGCGTTCGTTTTGGATAAAAACTTTGTTGAAACTACTGATCGTCCTTTTTTTTAGGTCCAGGAACCTATCCCGAAAAAGTCTGGGGACCACTGCAGTAGATCATGTGGACTTCTGGGTCCACAGATCTCCTTTCAGATTCAGATGAAAGACCATCTCAGCCTTCAGCCTGTGTGATGCGACGCTTGCTTTGGAGGACTTCCTAAGCAGTGTTGCTTTGCGGATGGGAAGATGGCAGGAGCCTGCCTGCCGAGGCCTGGCATGACCCAATTCTTAGGCTCTTCTCGGGTGGGCTCTGAGCTGTTTGTCAAGGGAGTTGCCCAGGTCAAGAGGGGGATTATATTTTCACTCCCTTCCGCCTCCCCTGTTACCAATGAACCTGAAGTGCCCTGAGATTTCCAAGGAACCCAAGGCCAGCCCAGGCGGCTGGAAAGAGGCTTGAAAGTTTGCATTAGGGAAGGGGAGAGAGAAGAGGATTGGCGTGCTTTTTAAATTTTAAAATAGGCTTGTTATCTTTTCTAACCAGATTGAAAAGGTGAAGCCACTCAAGTCGGAATAAAGTAAAGAAGGTGTGTGGGAAAGAGCCAGGAAGTGGCTTGCGGCACCCCACTTGTTAAGACGATCCTTTTTTGTTCGTATACATTTCAGAGATTTCAATATAAAACCAATTTTCAGGAAATTATATTTCAGGCTGCATGCCAAACCTGCGCACATTCAGAACACGGGAAAGATCATTTTGGGAACCACAGCTCTCAGAGTAACCCAGCCAGCAAAGCTAAGGTTTTTAATTTGATAAAGAAAGAAAGTTCTCCAAGCTGTGAATACTGTATATTTATTCATAGCTAAGCCCTACTTAGCTCAGGTTGGTCGGTCTAATAGGTATGTACCAGAGGACAACTTTAGGGTACAGTAAAGTTCAGAGATCTAAGTCAGAATCCTCTTGGTGGCATAATGCTTGTGTAACTGGTGTTATGCAAGTGTGAGTCGATTTTCTGGCATTGTGCAAGGAGGTTTCTAGTATTTCCTTGCACGATTGTTTTCCACAGGCTATGCAACAGCTGCTGGACACTGCTGGACAGTGCCAGTTACATCTCTGTCCCCATTCCAAATGGGCACCATTTTATTTGTTGTTGTGTGCCTTTGAGCCAATTCCAGCTTATGGCAACTCTAAAGGGAACCCATCATAGGTTTTTCTGGGGCTGAGAGTGTGTGACTCATCCAAGGTCACCAAATGGGTTTCCATGGTTGAGCATGGAATTGTACCCTGATCGCCAGAGTTGTAGCCCAACGCTCAAACCATGACACCATGAAAGTGAAAGTGGGAGGAGGAGGCAGAAACCAGGACTTTTTAAGAAGCATAGTAGGACAGCAAAGGATTAACTGGGACTCTTCTTAACAAATCAAGACGGTTTGAGGGAAATGGTATATTGTTTGGCTTTGGCTTCTTTACAGAAAATAAATAAAGGTAACTATTTTAGTTGCCATGAGAAATAGGTACTTCTTAAAAATGTGGCTATAACAATAACTAATTATTCTTATCAAAAATCCACCAGTTATACCTTTATAGGCCAACCAAAATGCACAATAAACATGTTGCAAGCTTTCAAAGCTTCACTGGCTTCTTCATCAGGCAAGGTGTTACAAACCAAACAGGAGGGGAAAAATGAAAGATGTTGCCTGATGAAGAAGCCAGTGAAGCTTTGAAAGCTTGCAAGATGTATTTTGTGCAAATGGTATCACTGTTTGGTGGATTTTTGATTGGACTTGCTATATGGCCAACATGGCTACCCCTGGATAAATATTCTTGGTTATAATAATTTATGATCACGCTTGTGAACTGTGTTCAAATAGTAACTTTCCAAGTGCTGAAGAGGGCTTGTTGGCACAAAGGGCAATGGCTGCAATATGGGGACAAGAATGCCAATCTGTTTCACAAAAACCCACTCCACGAAATGAGATCTAGATGACACAGCCCCTTTGAAAAAGGCGCAGGACTGATTCTTGGCTGCCGAGCCATTGCCTTTTGATTCATCTTTCTGGAACGCGGCTGCTTGGGTCCCTGCTTGCCAGCAGCGGTGTTTGTCTAGCGACTGGAGTGCCCCAGTCCCTGCCAGCTGGCTCCAGGGAGTGGATTGTGTTTGCCTTGTTTGCTGGCTAAAAGCCCACCATTTGGAGGTTGAGGAGGTTACCCCTGGATTTTGTAGTGGCTTCTTGAGGCAGAGAGGCCAAAGGTGTCCTTTAAAGATGGAGCTCTTAACCTGGGGTCTTTGGACTGAGGAACTCTGTGGATGAGCTTCAGAGGGTCCATGATCTCCAAGATCTTGGAGACACGTTGTAAAGGCCCATATAAAAGGAAGGATGAAAAACCCATCCTCTCTAAACCCGTATTGTAGCTTCTGTACTCCACCCCATGCCAATTTACGGGCCAGTGGAAAATGAGGGAGTGATGGGAAAGCATCCATCTTAAACCCTCCCGCATTTCACAGATGAAAAATTGGTTCATGTGTGGCCAAGCAACATCAGAGTATGGTCAAGATGACAAAGGCTGTCAATGAGGAAGAACACACAAGCCAGGAAAAGCTGCAGCGTTTTGCTTTTGCCTGAGCCTCCTGGGAAGGGAAGGACTCCATCATGTCTTCTTCTCTTGCTCCGATGTGTTAATTGAGTACAAGCACTATGAACTGAGTTTTCAGCAATTGCAATAAGCTGAGGACAATGGGGGAAAGTGGTAGGAGGAGAGAGAAACTGGGACATTTAACAAGTGGGCGTAAAAGTGGGAGGACAAAGGATTAACTGGGATTATCCCTGCCAAATAGGGACAGTTGAAAGGTATGCCAGCGATCAATGAGGCTTCCTCTGGGATTCCCCAAAGACCCTCTGGAGGGCCTAAAAATGACAGCAGTGCTCTTCATCCAGTTATAGGATCATAACTGAATGCTTCTCCGCCACTCCCTCCTCTCTAGAGGCCAGTAAATTGGGATTTTGGGGTGGGCTGGAGCAGCCAAAAAGTGGGCTTGGGAACAGGGTGACCAGATGTCCTAACCACAAAGGAGGACACAAGGGACTGCAAAAGGAAGGGCATTCAAGAAAAATGTAGGACATGTCAAAATAAAAGCTTAAAAAACAGTAATATACGTGTAAATTTATCCTTCTTACCCATTCCCAAAATGAAGGAAATTTTGAAATTCCTCCTGGACATAAGGCTGAAATGTAGGGCGTGTCCTGGAAAAGGAGGACCTCTGGTCACCCTGTTTGGGAAGGGAGTTTGGTCATTACAGAGGGTCACTGGAAAACACCGCACTCCGCAATGGCCAGAATGGGACTCACGCAGGCATTAGCTGAACTTACTTAATAATAATAATAATAATAATAATAATAATATTTATTTATATCCCGCCCCTCTGCAGAGCAATCGGGGTGGCTTACAACATTACAATTTCCATACAGATACATTAAACAGAACATAAAATCCCGAATCCCACCCATCCTACTCTTATACTCTCCCCTTTGATTTTCTTCTTTATACCCTGCCTTTCCCAGTTACTGGGAATTGTAAAGCAAAAATTCAGTCTTTCAAAGTGCTATTTTTTTATTTTTATTAATAAAATATTGCAAGAAAACATACCTGCACTTACCACACATACTCCACATACACATAGACATATAACCTACAAAGACATATATAAACACCTACCTACAATGACCTATATATATACGGACTGGTCTGGAAGAACATTTTTGGAAATGATGATAATGCTATGTAAAACAAAGGTGTAAAGCAGAAGGCAGTAGGTATAGAGGGAAGACATCGTACTACAGGTAAATGGATCCAGTTAAGGAAGCCACGGCTGCCGAGTTTGCAAGACCTGAGCAGGGCTGTGGATGACCAAGACTTTTCAAGATGTCTCATTCATAGAGTCGCCATAAGTCAAACTCCACTTGATGGCAATAATAATAATAATAATAATAATAATTTATATCCCGCCCCTCTGCAGAGCAATCGGGGCGGCTTACAACATTAACATTTCCAATAACATCAGCATCAGCAACAACAATCAGTCTGTATGAAGGAAGTCAATATCCAATAGAATCAAATAAACTGTACATGTTTCCTGATTCATGTGTATTTTTCAAGGGAGGGAGTTATAGGTTTCATTAGATTCTCAGGGGGTTCTTCTTTAAGCCAGGTCTCTTTCACACTACACAATTATGGCACTGTGATTCCACTTTAGATGCCATAGAGCAACATCCTAAGGAATTGTGAGATTTGCAAGTCGGGGGGCGGGGCGGGGAGTATTTAGAATTCTTTTGCCAGAAATTGCTAGTGCATCCCTAAACTACAAATTCAGGAATGGTAATCAAATTGGTATCCTAGTGCTACGATTATGTAGTGCGAAGGAAACCCTCCCCACCAAAAAAGTTAAGTACCAGAGCAAAGTCTGCACTCTCTCGTCTCTCGTTTTTTTAATTTTCATTGGATGATTTGTTGCTTTACTTCTTTATATAGTGTCAGCCACCCACGCACATAGTATGTAGTGCTTTGCAAGTAGAAGCTTTGACTGGTCCCTACCCCCGGGACTTAAAAAGCTAAAAATAAGCACAATGAAACCACAGAGAAAGATGTGAGGTAGGGAGGGATATGGGGGAGGCATGGATGGATATGAATAAGGGAAGACAATGTGCCATCATTTTTTCAGCTGCACATATTTTGGCCTAGCTCCATTAGACTATCGGTTGCTACAAAGGTAAATGCATTGGCGTTGTTTGAGAATTCTGGGGTCAAACCAGACCGATGGTCTTTGCTGTGTGTAATAATAATAATATAATATAATTTATTTGTATACCGCCTTGTGGCAAGCCAATCTAGGCGGTGAACAACAATAATAAAATACAAACAGATTAAAACAATATCATTCCCTCCTCCCCGTGTATGTGTGGATATGTATGTTGCAGTTTAAAAAAGGATTCCCCCTCCCCCAAGTTCTGGATTTTGCTAATAAACACCAGCAACCCAAGCACCTGAAAAATCTCAGAAATGGCAATGCTGGACTAGTCCACCATTTCCACACCTGGAACCTTCTGGGTGTGTTGGAGTATGACTCCCATCATCCTAAGGCAGCATTAGCCATACTGGATGAGAATGATGGGAGTTGTATTCCAGCACATTTGGGAAGGCAACTTTGCTTCGACCTGTCTGTCAAATAATTCTAAACATCTCCTAAAATTACAGATTTCAGGATTCCATAGGATACAGCCATGGCCTTGGGATACAAGTGTTACAATTTGTGCAAACTGTAGAATTAATGCAGTTTGACACTGCTTTAGCTGGCATGGCTCAATGGTATGGAATTCTGGAATTTATAGTTTTGTGAGATATTTAGCCTCCGCTAACAGAGACCTTTGGTGTCACAACAAACTGTAAATCCCAGGATTCTATAGCACTGAGCCATGGAGATTAAGGGGGGTTGCAGACTGCCAGAAATAGTGTGAATTCAGTCCACTTTTAGGGTTAGGGTTAGTGCTAGGGAATCATGGGAACTGTTATTTTTCTGAGACATTGAGCCTTCTCTGTCAGACAACTCTGATGCCACAATAAAATACAGTTCCCATGGTTCCCTAACTCTAACCCTAACCCTAAAAGTGGACTGAATTCACACTATTTCTGGCAGTCTGCAACCCCCCTAAATCAATGTCCAACTGCAGCAGCATCCCAAAAGTCCTTGGCACCTTAAACTCAAACTTATTTCTTATAGCTTGTGCTTGCATGGACTATGGTCCATGAAAACTCAAGCTATAATAAAACTGGTTCATCTTTCAGGTGCCACAACACTTTTTACAGAATTCCAAAGTAGCTTCACACAGCTGTTATTTTCATTTTTGTGTCTGGTTTGGTTTGGTTTGGTTCAGTTGACACCAACCACGTCAAATCTGTGGTCTGCCTGTCATGTCAGGTTTGGCCTTCTGTGATGACACAGACGCAGCTGGACGCGAGTTCCAGGACCGACGGGCCAGTTTCCACATCAGTTGCGATCATGTCTTGTGCTGACATTCATATGCTTGCCTGATTCACAGACATTTGTGTCCCGGGAATGTGGCCCCGGGAATAATCAGGGGTCTTCCGATGTGAGAAAAACGTACGCCAGGTTGCTGAAAGCTAACCTTGAGTTCCTGAACATAGAAATGTTTTAAAAACATTTTGCATTTATATATCTTCCAACCCATGTCTCAGATTCAGTCCTCTGCTTCCAACCTTCCTGACTTGAACTACACATCCCCATCATTCCCAAACAACACATCTGTATTGGGAATGAAGGCCGTCTGGTTTAGGAAAGCTGCTATATGGATGTATCTACACCGTAGAAATGTGCCGCTCTAGGACCATAATAAAGATGAACTAAGAACAAATACTGTAGAAGTATCTTGTAGCACCTTTGAGACTAACTGAAAGAAAGTTGGCAGCATGAGCTTTTGTAGACTTCAGTCTACTTCCTCAGATGCATCTGCTTTCTTTCAGTTAGTCTCAAAGGTGCTACAAGATCTCTCTACATACTGATTCTGCAGACTAACACGACTGTATCTTTTAACTCTAATGCAGCTTGATGCCACTTTAAGTGTTGCAGCTCTGTCTTATGAAATTCTAGGATCTGTAGTTTTGCAAAACTTTTAGCTTTATCTGCTGAAGAGTACTGGTGTCTCACAAAGCTACAAATCCCAGGATTCTGTAGAATGGAGCCATGGCAGTTAAAGTGGTGTCAAACTGCATTATTTCTACAGTGTAGATGCACCCCAGGTGGGGAGAGGATTGTGGAACTTTTTTTATTTTTCAGGAGAACTTGATCATCAAAGTGCTTGAGGAAAGTTATTTTAAACCGGAGAGCTGGGTATGACAAAAACTCTCCTGTCTCTGAAGATGCTAGCCACAGATGCTGGCGAAACGTCAGAAAGAAACTCTTTCAGAACATGGCCACACAGCCCGAAAAAACCCACAAAAAAATCTCCTGTCAAAATTGACGGGACTTTTAAAAAGTACATCCACACTATTCAAATACAGCATTATGATTCCACTAAAATCTGGGAAAAAACAAGCACAAAATCAGGGACTTTTTGTATTTTTCCTATGGAATCCTGGGATCTGCAATTTAGGGAGAGGCTTTTAAAATTCACAGCTAGATCTACTGGATCACAAAATTTGTGTCACATGAAAGGGACCAATCTCATTAATGAATTTGTGCCCAGGTTTAATTGAAAAAGCAATAATACCAGGCATAATCTGGAACTGAGTTATTTTCAAACTAGTTACCCAAAGTAACAGAAGTTTTGACTTGCCAGAACAATATAATCTAGACCAAGTGGAAGATCTACAAAGCTTGGACACATCCCTATTTTGGATTACAACCGCCAAAGGTCATGCTAGTTGGGGGATTTTGGGAGTAGTAGCCTTAAAAAGTGGCTTTTCTAAGCTCTGCTGTAATATAGTGTCTGTCAACAGATTTCTTTCTTTATAATGGGCTTCCAAAGCCTCCAGTTCTCCCAACTTGGCAGGAACAGCCCCAGTTAATCCTCTGTCATCCCACTTTTTCAGATGCTTTCAAAATATCCCAGCTTCTCTCCTCCTCCCACTTTCTCCCTTTATAACTTTATTGCTGCAATCTGAGTTCAAAGTGAAAAAGTAGTTTGCAGCCAATAGGGGGAGGCAAGGAAAGCTATATCAAGAGGACAAAACTTAGGACACTTAGGGAAAAGCAAACTGCTGCAGACTCTCCTAGCGTGTCTGTTTTTCTTCATGAATAACTTTTGCCCTCTTGATCAGTCTGTGATGATGCTCAGCCACATCTTTCATGGTTTTGATCTGTAAATGCTGGAGGGTATGGCCTTCGCAGGCCCTTGAACCCACCATCATTTGTCTCAGGCTACAGAATGAACCCTAGGAAAAGGTAAGACTTGAACCCAGCTCCAACTCCTCCTCCACGCTAAAGAATGGAATGGAAAGAGGGAGGTAGAACTGTGTCCTTTTCATTTTGCTATAGTTTTCTCGATGACAATAATGGGGTCTGTTTCCTGTCCAAAATTTAACCCAGCTTCAAACAACAAGGCACCTTTAATCTCTGCCTGAGAGGGAGGGGAAAGTCAACAGGACTTTGTTTTCGCCACAAGCAGTGGCGCCATGCAAGGAACTTTACTTGTCCCAAAGTGGTTTCCAAGAAAAAAAGCACGCAGGGGAATGGGAGGTGGGTACTGGGTGCTAAGGACAGTCAATATTGACCGAGGCACTTGAAGATCTGAGCAAAATGAGCTCATGGCATTCTTGAAGAGTACAGAGGTGCCTCAGGGTTAGGCCAGGATGAGAAAGTGGCAGGTTGGATGGCACGTGGGAACCTGGTAAAAGCAAATATGTGCCAGTTAAAGTAGAGTTGTTGCATAAACTCCCAAATAGATGGGCATTGGAACAGGAGGAGGCCAGTGGACCTGATGGACTTCCATTATTAGGCTAGGGGTTCCCTTAAGCCCCTTGAAATGATCTGTAGTTGAGTCTGGTCAGACATGATCAACTATTTAGTAATGATCATGCACTACGAAATATTAGAAATATTTTTTCTTCTTTATCTTTTGAGTAAAATCCAGTATCGCACACACAGATATCGGCTAATGCAATGAGGTCTTCTGGCACCGAGGCTATCTTACGATGTCTGGTTTGTTTCAGTTTACAGTACAGTGTTTTAGACATTTTTGGTTTTACATTGTCCCTTTGTGCACCTGCTCTGGAGAGAGCCGTACATATGTTGAATAAATACATATGTTCAGACAGACCTTTTGTTTTTGCTTTTTTAGTTTTAATGGCGGAGCGCTCAACTTTTCGGCTCTGCAACGGTACCATTCATGAAAAGATGCCCTGCTTGTATAAACGAGCCTTTAATTCACATAACTCAGATTATTTCCTTCTTAACACCCTTTAATCGTTCTTGTCAACTTGCAATCAGCAGAGATTAAAGGGCCCCCACAAGTGGATTAGTTGGGCTATAGATGGAAATGTGTCTTCTAATTAGAGTTAATGAATGTAAGCACGGTGGACAAATTAAACAGGGGGAGGTACTAAGGCATAAGATCTGTCCCTTCCACTCTTCCGTCTCTATTCTGGGAGCACTATTCCCAAAATTGAAGATAGAGAAAGGCTGGCTGTGGCTAGCTGATGCTGAGAGAAATGCCCTGGACGTGTTCAGAAATATGTGTATTGCTTCATAGTGGGACACAGACACCGAAAATAGGTCCTGGACCTGAGACGTGACTTAAACTAGGGCCTTGTGTACCTGAGCCAGGATACTCTTTGGCTGCTCTGATCTCCGTTGTTACCTGGACCACCATATTTATGCCAGGGTGGCTGTTCACACGCATGACCCATTGGGACATCCGATGCATCCGCTGCTGCCACCGGTCACTTTGCTTTGAGGTCAGAATGAGGTGCCCATCCTCAATCACATGGATGGGCACCTCGTTCGGACCTCAGAGTGAATGGCTGGCATCAGCGGCACATGTGCTGGACAGCTCAGTGGGACACATTTCAAACAGCCGCCCAATGTCATAATGGAGGACTCCAGATCTTCCCAGATGATTCAGAGAAGAAGGTACAGTTGGTCCTCAGCATCCATGGATTCCAGTTTGAAAATGTTTAAAAATAGATATAAATTCCAAAAAGCAAACCTTGATTTTGCCATTCTATATAAGGGACACCGTTTTACTATGCCATCGTATTTAATGGCATTTGAGCATCCATGGATTTTGGTATCCGTGGGGAGTCCTGGAACCAAACCCCAGCAGATACCAAGGGCTCACTGTACATTATTTTAATTCTGTGTTTGGGTGTTATACCCCAGTTCTGACGCTGAACATGCCAGACATTGTCTGATCCGTTCGCATCAGAACCAGGGTTTTGGACCATGCATTGTCTGGATTTCCCATGGACACAGGGAGGCTGGATTATTTGGCCCATGCAGACAAGACCTAAGACCTGAATCCTATTGCTAGTTTCAATTAAATCAACTGAATCAATGGATTTTGCTTATGTATAGAGTTACTGTTCAGTAGTTGATTGAATGGGTCTATTCTAGTTTGGCTTGACCCACAGGATTCCAGCCTAAGAGTGCATCCAATCTGCACAGTGATATCACAAATATGGGATCCAGAGGTTGCATGAAGCCTACAGGTTATGGCGTGCTCAATGCTAGGCTTGAGGTAGCCCCTTGTGCCCGGAGCAAATAAACACAAAACAGAAAAGTACGTAGCCACCAACACATGGGACTCATGTGGCCATGCAAGATCAGAGTGTGGTCAGGATAGGAAAAAAATAATAATGTAGAGGCTGCAGCAGTTTGCTTTTGCCTGAGCCTACCGGGAAGTGCAAGATTCTTCCCCTTCTTGTCCTCTCTCCTTTGCTGAGTTAATGGAGTGCAAACTATTGGGCATTTTGTACTGAATTTTCAGCAAGTGAAGCAAGCTGAGGACAAAGAGGGAACATGGGAGGAGGAGAGAGGCACTGGGACATTTTAAAATCTGCTGAGAAAGTAGGATAGCAGAAGATTAGTCAAGGCCATGCCTGCCAAACTAGGACTGTTGTTGAAGGGTATGGCATAGCTACTGGTGAGGGGTGAAGGTACAGTCCAGCAATGTCTGAGGTGCCATAAGTTGCTCACCCCTACACTAAATGAATCACTCTGAACTTCTCTAGCACAAATGTTGCAAAGCAGCATTTAAAAGCTGAGCATTTTCCCTCCCATCTGTGATTCTTTGGCTGCCAACCCAAGGCAGTCTTCAGAGCATCTGGATGTGAAATATGGTCCCTTGTTTCCTGCTTGGGTACATATTTATTCAATGGTTCAGAACAACCCGACGAAATGGTGGCATTATCGCAATGAAGTTCCAAACAGGTATTTGCAAAAGCTGCTCGGTGCCAAATTATTCTAGATGCCATCAAAGAACGCCGAGTCTTGGAACAGAAGCCGGCCAAATATTTACCAGGCAGCACAATTTTTGATTGACGTAGCAGCGCATATCCGCAGGGTTAAAACAATTTCAAGTGGCTTATTTCCGAACAGACGGATGCTGGGGTTCAAAATTTCATTACAGTGAAACCCAATTTTTTTCTAGACTGCATCCTTTCCAGCAGAGGATTGATGCCAGAAATCCTTCTTCCAATTGACATTTGCCCAGACTTAGAAAGCAACTTATTTACAAGTTGATGTACTAACAAATTATTTTTTTGTATTAACCACTGGAGTGGAATTACTTTTTTATATGGAAAGGCCATGGCGATAATTCTTTAATTTTCAGTGAATTGGGAAAGAATTGTCCGCCTGTTACTCATTACTAGGTTTGCACATAGGCTCATTCTGAGCAAAGCAAATGGAAGAAAAGAGAATCACAGAGGTGGTTGCCTTGTTTTGTACTTGGGATGGATTGCTTTGTAGTTTTTAGCATGTGTCTCAGTTTCCAAGGTGCAATCTCTGAACTGTCCACTTGGGGGCAACAGAGGGCATTTCCCTGTATTTTCCAGTGGCACAACAGTAACAGAAATGCCAACTTTCTAACAAGAAGGTTAGCAAGTTTCCTTTCTGAATTGTAGTAACAGGAAAGAGTAATCACCTGTCAAGTGACCAGAGTAATAGATAAAGTAACTAGTTCCTTTTAAAAAGTAATATTCCTCACAGATATTGAATAAAATTATTATATACATATAAAAATTAACATCTCAAGCTTTCCATTTAGCCCCAAAGCTACTGTTACCTAAGCAAAATCTAGAAGACTGAAGCCAGGGCCCAATTCAAATTAGAAATATACTATTGTTATTGTTGCGGCTGTTGCTTCAGAATGAAAATAGTCAGTTTAAGAATGCTTTAAAAGAGGTGTGCAAAGTGTGACGGACCCCAAAGCTTGTTTTTGTGGCCCTTGGTCCTCTCAGACTCTCCTGCATGCTCCTTTTCATAAAGATGAACTGACTCTCCAGGAAGCCTTCAGTAGCAACAATTCACCTTTTAAATTGTGAATTGCTTCCTCCACTTTCCACTATTTAATAAAATACATTTTCCAGGATTTATTTTTCCTTTGTGCTATTTTGGCAACTCAGATGGCCCCAGAAGGCATCATCCTATGTCCCCTGGACTTCAATAGTTTCCCATTCCTGCTTTAAAACATAACTTGGTTTTGGCCCTGAGGTGGGCAATTCTGGGCTGCATTATTTCAGGGAGGTCATATTTTTGAATATTTTTTAAAACCATGTGGAAATCTAGCACATTAAAAAAAAAAAAAGAGCTATATCAAACTGTCCTCCATAGTTCAGGAATGGAATGGCATTGGTTTGGAGTGTGGATGTGTGTCTAATTTGAATCTTCATGGCTGACTGATACGTATTAAATTTACAAAGCAAGACTGCAGACTTGGGATCTCTGAACAGTCAATTAAACGTAATTTGCCCGAAACATAAATTGAAGAGATTTATAGGGCAACATTCAATCTTACATAAATGCATCATTCAGATAATTGGGAAATTACAGGCTGGAACTCCCTAAATGAAGGACCAGTAACTCAGCCATAAAATTATTGATTCCAAAGGGGTTGGTTTTAACCATGCAAAATTATTCATATAGAACAGGATGATGTAAATTCTAGGTTATAACATTTTACATAGCACTTGAGGGAGAGGGGAAGGAGGAGTAAATTTCGATCTAGCACTTCTAGCTTTTTCTGTCTAATATCACGAAAACTACTTTTAAAATCTAGAAAAATCATTTTAAAAATGTACAGTTAGTAACACTTAATATGGCTCTTACATATCCGTATGCTCTGATTTCCTCATCTACTAAAAGTCTCAGGGGAAAAAATGGGCAAGTTTCAGATGAAGAAGCAAGAGATGAAATGTGTTGATGTGGGCCTTCAAGTTGTTTCCGACGTATGGCGACCCTGCCATGGGTTTTTTTTTGGCAAGATTTGCTCAGAGGAGGTTTACCATTGCATTTCCAAGGCTGAGAGCATGTGACTTGCCCAAGGTCACCCAGTGGGTTTTATGGCGAGGCGGAAATCGAACCCTGGTCTCCAGAGCTGCAGTCCAACACTCAAACCACTATGCCATGCTGTGGTAGGTATTTCTACTGCAGGGTTTTCTGAGGCCAGTGGATACCAATGGCCCACTGTATTTTATTTCCAACTTGGAAAATATATTGTTTGTACATGTGTGCTTATATGTATGTGTTTGAGTGGCAAGATGTTGGTAACTATGGTTGTTGCTTAATGCATAATGCTTAAGGACAGCGCCAGGCTTATGACATTACTAAGATGGCATCCCTAGCTCTCAGACCATTGGATGATCCTGACCTAGCAATACTTGCAATAAACCCTGGTACAGGGAACAAATCCTTTAGTTGAATAGAGAAATACTGCAATCAGATATTCCAATACAATCAATGCCAACACAGCTTTATTATGACGCTACCCTGAACAAGGCATTCATTAATATAGCAACACAACAGTTACAAAACAAAGTGTTTCATAGATACTGGAAACCTAGTGACTAACCGATTGGAACTAAATGTACATAAAGTGAAGTTGTTCAAGAAAATGAGGAAAAAACGCAGTACTCTAGTGTCTGATGCATGTACTTTTTTGAGAGGCTCTTCAAAGAAATTTATTGAGAAATAGATTCCGCTGTTAATCCATTGCAATCACTTATTGGGCAGGATCCAACACTTGGCTTCTGCTTGGGATCTTGGGCCTGTTTTTAAGGTATGTAGATGGGAGTTAACATTGACAGACAGGGTGTTATTGATTTTACTTACTTGCAGGTACTTGCTGGGGGTGGGCAAATGACTTTTCCAATCCTTTGTCAATGGAACATCCTTAAAATCTGAAGACTCAGGAGTTTATCATGCCATCTCTGTTCTTGATGCAATCGTGTTAATGAAGGGAAGTGCATATATATTGCCTCTTCCTGCACTAGGTGGTCTAACCATATATATATATATATATATATATATATGAAGAAAAAAAGGCTGTCCTGGAATAGCAAAGGGGAAGGGGAGAAGGAGATATTGGCAATACATGACTGCACAATTGCGGAATTGGCACAGGATAATTTATTGCACTGAGGACTAGCACTATACCAGTGCTATTCGGAGCTTATTGACAGGGTTTTCCATCAATGACAAGGTGCAGTCTAACCACACTTCCAGGACAAGGCAATGATGAGCGGGAGACAGCGTTGTGTGATAGGTATCACCAAAGGTGCTATTATCTTACTTTGATAATAGTAGTTTAAAAGCCGCATGTAACCAAATCCTTGTACAAGCATAACATCTACTTAGAAGACATTTTAAAGCTTGATAAAATAGGCCACCCACCCCCTGTTCTGGGTCCATGGGTAAGTCCAAAGGCTTTTGCACGTTCAGCTCTGTTTGCAGCAACTGGAGTAAGTTGGAAAGTGGAAGGAGGTGCACCAAACTGGAACATTATAAAAGCAGATGGAAATGTGGATGACAGAGGATTAATCAGCACTGTTCCTGCCAAATTGGGACAGTTGGTATGCTCTTAAGATGACCTCAAGGACCAAATTATTCCTGTAAATTCCTCTCCGGTGTAACCACAGAGGCTCTGACAGAGTGAACCCCTTATGCCCAGCCCAAACATCATGTCTCTATGACTGATAGAGAGCTGTAATGCAACCCTCCCCTACCCATCTTTTGTTTAATCTTAAAGTTTAAAAATTGGAGAATTGATACCTTTCAGTTCTTGTCATGCCCTTTCAATTCCAAGTTTGGGCCTAAGTAGAGTGGACCTATTCCAATGAATGAAATTTGTTAGTCATCAAGTACACAAGTTCCACTAATATTAGTATGTCTAGCTGGACCCTAAATTGGATTTGGACAGATACGGCAGTTCAACATCTGTCTGCCTGTCTTTCTGCAGGTTGTCTCCCTTATCCATAATTCAAAAATCTGAAATACTCCAAATCCAAAATTGCCCACATGGGTGGCTGAGATAATAACACCTTTACTTTCTGATCGTTCAGTGTACACAAACTTTGTTTCAGGTACAAAATTATTTTAAAATATTGAGTATAAAATTACCTTCAGGCTATGTGTACAAGGTGTGCATGAAACATAAATGAATTTCATGTTTAGACTTGGATCCCATCGCCAAGATCTCATCATGTATATGCAAAAATAAAAAAATAAAAAAAATCTCAAAGCCAAAACACTTCTGGTCCCAACCATCTCAGATAATGGAGACTCATCCTGCATCTTTATGAATTCTTGCAATTATGAATGCCTTTTCAGATAATAATCTCTGTTATTGGGATCAGGTGTCTAGTCTTCTTTGCCTTATAGAGAATAGTTGTTTAATATTAATTTGTACAGCTAGGCTCCATGACTTCTAAATGCAGGAACAGTCAAGAGGCAGAACGATAACTTACAAAACTTATAAAACTTACAAAAGTATCTATAACCATGTTCTATGTGTCTGTGAGAATCTATTTCCTGTCTTTTCCCTGTATCTCTTCACTATCATGGACATGAAAATTGCTGTTAGAAAGGTAGGCAATGGAGGAAAATAAGAGATTAAAAATAAAAAAGAAATGTGGCTCAAAAAAAAAAAATAACTTCTCCAAGCTCTGATCAATAGGCCAGCCTTCACATTCTTTCTCCCCTCCAACTTTTTATTCGAACAGCCCAAACACAAAACAGCAGACCGGTCTAATTGAAGACATAATTTAAGGAGATCTGGCTAGAACAAACCAAGAGTATGTATGCATAACCTGCAGATGCAAAGCTGGGTGTGGAATGGTTTTGCTTGAACTGCCTTGGAAGATTTGAAGAACGCTTCTTCACTGGCTGTTAGCCAATACAGTAAACTAATAAAAATTTTAATACAGGAAAAATGCAAGCCAGGACTAAGTGACAGCATTGGATAGTTTATTCATGCTGTAATTGTCTGGCTGTCTTGAGCTTCTTAAATGGCTTTTTTGAAGCATCCCATGCTTGTTGATCGATGGACTACTGGAAGATGGAGGCAGATAGATGAGATCTAACTGGCACCACAGTGACTGGGGAGAAATAGGGCTCCCAGGTTGGTATCATCCCAGACCTTGAGATTTCAGAGCAAAAACTGGAGTCCAAAGGATGGACCCTGGCAGTTTTATGGGGAATGGGGTCTGGTGATGTCATTTGAACATCAGCTACGATTGCTCAGAGCATGTGATTCAAATAAAAATAAAAAGTCTAACAAATGGTGCAAAGCAGTGAAGGGAGGGAATGGAGTCTATGGAGAGTGTACAGCATCCACTCCAAAACAGTCTGTATCAACTAAGCGCAACAGCATACAGTTGTTGTTGTGTTCAGGGCAGTGCCTTCACCCTGAGATTCCTCCATTCATCCTACAGCTTGGAGACTTAGGAGCCAGACCCTGAGATCTGGAAACCCTATGTTGAAAAATCCTGACAGAGTTTGGGATTTGTGTTGTGAGTCTTTACACCTGGAAAGTGATGTATCTGATGGCCTGGGATGCATTTTACCAGCCTTTTTCCACTTGGTGTTGCTGGTACAAGATGAGGCATTATGTTCTGGCAGTGGCATCACTAAGGTTGGCGTCACCCAATGAGGTACCTCTTGGTGTCTCCTACATGGACCTTCTGGGATGGAGAGGAGGGCATCCCCCCTAGGGAACCCAGTTTCCTGCTACAGCAGTCCCTCTCCCTGCAGCTAAGACAGAAAAGATGGGAAACCCCCTGAGCAAGAACATTTTAAAAATTACAGTGGGCCTTTGGCATTTTCTGGGGTTTGGTTCCAGAACCCCCCTTGGATACCAAAATCTGTGAATGCACAAATCCCATTAAATACAATGGCATAGTAAAATGGTGTCCCTTATATAAAATGGCAAAACCAAGATTTGCTTTTTGGGCTATATATTTGCAAACTATGGATGATTGAATCCATTGATAAATAATCCATGGATATGGAGGGATGACTGTACAAAAGATCTCCTCCCTCAAGGAAAGAGGAAATCACAGCAAACAGGCCCCTCCAAAGGACAACGGTGGAAAGAAGTAAAACAGATGAGAAGGAGCAGGCTGTGGGAGCTGGGACCAGAAAGAAAGGTCTGCAGCTTCAGTCCTGTCCTTGCCCCCCCAAAGAAGAGTGGCACACCAAGAAGAGTTCCCCCTTTCTTTCTGGGGGTGAAGCCTTGGAACAGCTTGCTGGTGCCTGGTGTCACCCCCTATGATGGTGCAGTTCGCACACTCCGCACACCCCTAGTGACACTACTGGGTGCCAGACATTCTGCATGGGCATTCTCTTGTTACAACACAGTCTACTCTTGTTCTTTGGGGAGGAAATCTCTGTAGGCTACCATGGTTTGCCAAATGGAAGGCTGCTTTCAGGAGTTTTTATGAGGGGCTGTGGGTTGGGTTCGGTACCAGGACTGGAAGCCAAGCCCTGAAGAAAGAACCTTTCCTCCACTGGAGATCTGGCAAAACTGAAGCCACCGTCCGGCGGAGAGACGAGGCTACTGTCACAAGACATATGGCTGGCCTTGGAGTCCTGAAGCTTGGCTTGCTTCTTCATCTTGTAGCGATGGTTCTGGAACCAAATCTTCACCTGGTTTGGGGTGAGGCGGGTAATGGTGGCCAGGTGCTCACGCTCTGGAGCAGTCAGGTATTTCTGCATCTCAAACCTCTTTTCCAGCTCGTGAACCTGGGCCCGGGAGAAGAGCACGCGCCGCTTCCGCTTGGAGGGGTTCCCCGTGAGGAACTGGGGTGATTTGATCATCTCGCTCAGGTAGCCCAAACAGTCCACACCAGGCATGCTGTATCCAGAAGTCCCCACATACCTGGAGACTGGAGGGAAAGGTTGCCATAAGTCCCAAAATCAGAACATGGCAAACATCTTTTAGACCAGTATGACCACTACTGACATGCTCTGAGACTGTGCTCTTACCATTTCTTGGCAACATTTCCAGATCCATGCTCAGAGAGTACTTGCATACCTCTAATTTTCTGAACATGATGAGGCAAGACAAACTTCGTCTAGCTGTGTCCTTCTTTGCCCCGGCAATCCAGCCTTTCCCAGCTCACTATTCTCCAGGTGTGTTGTGCACAACTCCTGTCATCCACAGAACCAGTGCAACTGATTTTAGGAGCTGTAGTGCAACACATCTGGAGGACACCAGTTTGGGGAAGGCTGCTGCTACACATCACCATCAATCCAGAACAGCATACCATCTAACTGTTCGAATTTGGAGGTCCAATTAATCCTTTGCTTCTCCACTTTTTCAGCTGCTTTTACAACGTCCCAGCTTCTCTCTCCCCTCCCTGTTGCCTCCCTTTGTCCTCAACTTACTTCACTTACAGCAAACTGAGTTCAAAGTGCACAAGTAGTTTGCACGCAGTTAACTCAGTGGAGGAAAGCAAAGGAGGGGCAGAATCTTGCGCTTTCCAGGAGACTCAGGCAAAAGCAAACTGTTGCAACCTATACTAGCTTGTCTGTCCTTTCTCATTAATAGCTTTTGCCACACATAACCCAATTGTTGTTATTTATATGCTGGAAGGTATGAAAGTAGGAGAGAGTATGGCATAGTAATTTGGGTGTTGGACTATGACCAGGGTTCAAGTCCTGGCTTGGCCATGAAACTCTTTGGGTGACCTTGTCCAAGTCACATGCTCTCAGCCTCAGGGGAAGGCAATGACAAACCTCCTCTGAACAAATCTTGCTAAGAAAATCCCATGATAGGTTCGCCTTAGGGTTGCCACAAGTCAGAAATGACTTGAAGGTACACAACACACACACATACACATACACACGGACATAAGAAGTGTTTTTGAAGAAGCAAGGGGATTGCAATGCCCAGAATTCCCCAATGGGGGATTTGTGGGAGCTATAGTTTTTAAAAGCCTCTCCTAACCTCTACGTCAACCCAATCTGTTGGAACAGACCAGGGCTGTTAGTATGCCATAGTGCAAAAGGTTTGTGGATGACAGTGTACCACAGGGCAATACAAAGCCAACAGCTTTGACTTTGGCTATAGAGCTAAACACTTTATAGTGCTATTATTCCACTTGAACTGTGATGGCTGCCTCCTGTGGAATTCTGGGGGTTGTAGTTTAGCGAGGCTTAAGAGCTCTCTGACTGACAATTCTAAATGCCTCTCCCTAAAGGAAGAGGAAGACCAGTCTCTTCCAGCAGGCTTATCCAGATGATTTTTAAATTGTGAATTTTAAATGTGGATTGTTTTAATATGTGTATGTCTTGTTTGTCCTTTTAAAGTGATGTGTGTTTTAAGTGATGCATGTTTTAATCGATGTTGTTAGTTTGTTTGTTAATTGTTTTTGTTCCCCACTTTGATCCATGGGGAGAGGCAGGTAAGAAATCATCACCATCACCACCACCACCATCATCATCAACTGCAAATCCCAGGATTCAACAGGAGGCAGCCATAGCAGTTAAAGTAGAATAATAGCCCTATAACAATGCGGTGTGATTTTGCCTAGGCTTTCAGCTCAACCTCCAGCCAGCTCTAAAAGATTTCCAAGCCAGGCTTAACCAGAATATGTGCTCTGTGCCCAAAGCCTTCAGAGATCCCATCCAAAGAGATAAGAGCATCACTTACTGGAAGAGTAGAGTCCATCTGGAGCGCCAGGTGGGTACCATTCTCCATGGGCCACCCCATTCCTGAAGTTGTCTTGAGGATAGGCAGGCAGTTCTGCAGGACCAGAGTATGCTCCTGGGTAGCATCCCAGCATGGGACTCTGGGAGAGGCAGTGGGAGGTGATGGAGAATCGGGAACCCCCCAAGCTAGGTTGGTGGGCAGCACCTGGCATAAACTGGGCAAAATCATCCAGGGCTTCTACAGCAAATCCTTTGAGGTCCTCCATGGGGTCTCTTTTGGAAGGAAAAAACTTGGGGAGGATTTTGGACGAATCCCCCCACACCGTGCCCTGCTTTTCTTTCCCACTTTCCTCCAAACCAACCTTGTAAGCTAGGGATGCTGGAGGTTTAATGGGCCTCTCTCTTCCTTTTTATCTGAACTCTTGCACCTTATCAGGGATTAAGGACTCCACCTTTCACAATGGAGCCACCCCCACGTTCTTCAATAGACTAACCAAACAGTAAGCGTCAAGAAGCAGCCAGTTTTCCTGAGCTGATGGGAGCCACAAACTGGTTTGAAAATAGTCTGGGAGAGAAGAGGGTGAGAGAAGAGACCCCATTCTTGAATTTTTCAGCAGGGACCTCTCCACCAGCTGAGGCTGGCATTGCCCTAGAAGCACAGGTAAGACATGTGTATGCCCATTGAAATGCACACATTCATCGCAGGTGCCAGAAGTTGGCATTGTGTGGATGAAAGGTTGAATCTCCTAAGATTCTCCGCTTTATTTTGGTACCCTCCAACTATCCTGATTTGGCAGGGATAGCCTCAGTTCCTCCTTTGTTGTCCCATTTTTCAGCACCTTTCAAAGTGTCTCAGTTTCTCTCTCTTCCCACTTTACTCTTCTCTCTTCAGCTCACTTCCATTGTTGCAACTGAGGACAAAGTAGTTTGCACTCAATTCAGGGTGTATCCACACTGTAGAAATAATGCTGATTGACACCTCTTTAAGTGCAGCCGCGCCATCCTCTGGAAGCCTAAGATTTGTATTTTTACAAGGTCTTTGGGCTGGTGCCTCACAAAATTACAAAACCCAGGATTTTGTAGGACGGAGCCATGGCGGTTAAAGTCGAGTCATGCAGAAATAATCCAGTTTGACGCCACTTTTAACTACCACGGCTCCATGTTAATGAAGTTCCGGGAACTGAAGTTTGTTGTGGCACCTGAGCTTTCCGACAGAGAAGGCTGGATGTCTCACATAACTACAGTTCCCAGAATTCCATAGCATGGAGCCATGGCAGTTAAAGTGGTGTCAAAACTGGATTAATTCTGCAATGTGGATGCAGTCTTGGAGCTCTCTCATTCACGGGGTTCTCATAAATGGAAGCTAACTTCATGGTAATTAATATTATCCATTCTGCCATTTGCTTATTCCCCCTGGAACCCTATTGTGGCTTTACACCGACATAAATGAGGGATTTCCTAGTGGTTGACCAGACTTTCTTGGAGGTTACCCAAAGGAAGCATCCTGTTCAGGATTTCACAAACCTAGTTACAATAACATACATCATTGCACACGCAGTTGACATCTCTAGGACTTTCCATAAGTGTAGTCCTTAGCACTAAGGAGGAACTGTTGTGCAGGTGGAAAGTACACACCTGTACCATCTCTTGTGGATTCAGTTGCACAATTGTGTGATCCGGTACCACCAGCGCAACCATTCTTTTAAAAAAATATTTTATTTAAAAATATGCATAAAAGGATTACGATTAAAACCAAATAACAAGATCAACCCAAGAACAGTCTGTAAACAGATTACAAGGTTCAAACAAACTTATCTTTCCTCTAACACATCCCACCGGAGGTGTACATGGTTTCCTGGTAACAGATCTGAATATGAAGTGGAGTTTACAAAATTCAAAAAGGGAGACCATTTTTCTTTAAATGATAAACCACATCCATTGGGGGTTTCCATTCTATCAGAAAGTTTTTCCATTAAAAGAGAGTCCCATATTCTTCGCCGCCAACCCTCCAGATTTAACTGGCCGGTTTCCCACTTCTGAGCAATCTCTACTTTTGTAACAACAATTAAAAAAATAATATTAAATGTTTATATGTAAGGTTTTTGTTAAAATCAATACAAATTGACCAAAGTACTAAAACAGGACACAAATAATTTTTTTGATTAGTAATCGGAGAGATTACAGAGCAGCACATCCATTCTGTTATAATTTTTCACGGTGCAGTCACGAATAGGAGCTTGTCCTATGTCCCTTTGCTCTGAGGAAAAGTTCCAGGGAACTCAAAAACTCAATTTTTGTTGCATTTTGGACCTTGCTCTCAGTCTCCAAGGAAGGCAAAGGCAAACCTCCAAAATCTTGCCAAGGTCTCTTTAGGATTCCTGTAAGTCAGAAATGCCTTGAAGGCATACAACAACAAAAGAAAGGAAGGGAAGCATGGAGAGACTACTTCAGACTGATGTTTGGTGGTTGTGAGAGATTTGGCACATAAGCAGAACCCTGAGAAAATGCTGAGTTTATATATATATATATATATATATATATATATACATTTTTAATCTGCAGCAAAATCAGTTTTCAGTCTGACATCTTAAAATATGCAACAGCATCCCATCATTTATTCATATCATAGCTTGCTCTTTCATAGGGTTCTTGGTGGTTATCCATTGACTTTCCTGAATAGATCCACACCGCCTTGGCTTTAATAATGCTGCTGTATTGTTTTTGTCTTCCTGGATCAGTCTTTGGACTCTGATCAAGCTTGGCATCTTTCGGCGATGGACCGGGGTGGGGGGGGGGGAATGAAATGCTTTACTGTAGGTGCATTAATGATTTTAGGAAGGAATGAGCCAGCTAAATCTGACAGCTTTCTGACAACATCTCTTTTTGATTTCCTGGATTTGCTGTACAAGCAGAGAGATGAAAGCTAAAAATAAGTAGCAGTGGCTCAAACAGAGGGTTTTATTACTGCAAAAGTGTAGTGTGCACAATGGCGGGATTTTTATCTTTGTTCAATCTGGTGTTTTCTTTTGCAGTGATCACGCTTTTTGCTGACATGAGACTCACAGTGTGGCCTCCTGAGGGTGGCGAGGAAATGTATATCAAGAATGAGGGGGGGAAAACATTAATTTATCATGAAGATTTACAAATAGGAAGTTGGGCCTTCCTTGGAAAAGCCCAAATTTTGCAGTACACTGGAAAAAAAAAAAGAGAGAGAGAAAGAGTTATGTTTCTATTTAACTTTCCTTCCATAATGGAACTTAAGGGGATGTACACAGGACTCTCCTTCTCTCCAGGAACTAACCAAACAAACCTGCTTAGGTCTAGCAATGTAGCATACCCTCCAACATTTTCACAGATGATAATCTGGACAAATGTGGCCATGCAACATCAGACTGTGGTCAAGATGGCAAAAGTTAATAATAAAGAAGAACATGCAAGCCAGGAGAGAGTGCAGCAGTTTGGGTTTGCTTACTGAGAAAGGCAAGATACCATCCTTGCCTCCTTTCCAAAAGTAACTTTTCCAAACTCTTATCGGGCCAAACCTATATCTCCTGCATTGGTTACTTAATTGTGTCCAGGTTCAGTTTAAAGTGCAAATATGAATCTCAAATGGTTCATAGTGGTCTGAAGGACTGCCGTTACTCATAGGAACCAGCCGGATTTTTAAAAATTAATACAGGTTGAGTCATCTGGAATTCCAAAATCCAAAATTGTCCACATGGATGGCTGAGATAGTGACACCTTTGCTTTCTGGTGATTCAGCATACACAGACTTTGTTCCATGCAGAAAATTATTTAAAATATTGTGTATAAAACTATCTTCAGACTATGGGGGGTTGCAGATTGCCAGAAATAGTGCAAATTGAGTTCACTTTTAGGGTTAGGGTTAGGGTTAGGGAATCATGGGAACTGCAGTTTATTGTGGCACCAGAGCTCTCTGACAGAGAAGGCTCAATGTCTCAGAAAAAAACAATTCCCATGATTCCCTAGCACTAACCCTAAACCTAAAAGTGGACTCAATGTGCACTATTTCTGGCAGTCTGCAACCCCCCTATGTGTATAAGGTGCATATGAAACACAAAGGCATGTCATGTTTAGGCTTTGGGGCAAATATTCCAAAATCTGAAAAAAATCCAAAACGTTTTGGGCCCCAAGCATTTCAGACAGGGGGGACTTAACCTGTGTATTAGATGTTTTGTGTTACCTGATTGTTGGAAATAGGGAAGAGGAATGTTGTTGTTTTCTGAAGGTCCACTAGGAGGGGACAGAAACTAACTGATGCTTTCTGCTTGCAGCTGGCGCAACAAGGTGGAGCGTGTCCAGAGGAGGGTGACCAAAATGGTGAAGGCTCTGGAAACCATGCCTTATGAGGAGAGACTTAGTGTGCTGGGTATGTTTCGCCTGGAGAAGAAGTGATATGATAGCCTTGTTTGAGTATTTGAAGGGGTGCCATATTGAGGCTGGAGCAAGCTTGTTTTCTGCTGCTCTAGAGACTAGGACATGGAGCAATGGATGGAAGCTCCAGGAAAAGAGATTCCAGCTCAACATTAGGAGGAACCTCCTGACAGTAAGAGCTGTTCAATAGTGGAACACACTCCCTTGGAAAGTGGTGGAGTCTCCTTCTTTGGAGGTCTTTAAACAGAGGCTGGATGGCCATCTGTCGGGAGTGCTTTGATTGTGTATTCCTGCATGGCAGAATGAGGTTTGGATTGGATGGCCCTTGAGGTCTCTTCCAACTCTACGATTCTATGACATACCTGCCATAGATGAAAACCTGGATAAAGGTGGCCAAGCAACATCAAAGTGTGGTCAAGATGACCAAATGTTATTAATAAGGTAAGACATCCAAGCTAGGAGATGGCGCAGCAGTTTGCTTTTGCCTGAGAGCTTCTTGTAAACCGCTTAGAAACTCCTTAGTTCAGTATGAGGCAGTAAAGAAATGTAAATGCTAAATGCTATTGCTATTGGGAAAGGGCATGATTTCGACTTCTCCCCCATGGTTTTGTCTTCTACCTCCTAAATTAATGGAGTTCAAATCTCCTTTGCCCTTTGAACTCGGTTTGTAGCAATTGACGTAAGGTGAGCACAAAGGGAAAAGCGGGAAGAGGAGACAGAAAAATGGGACAGTTCAAAAGCTGCTGAAAATGTGGGACGACACGGGATTAATTAGGATTGTCCCTGCAAAAACTAGACAGTGGGAGAGTATGGTGTGTGTTTGCTTACTTAATAGATCCTTTTAACAGTTAAGAAAAGGAATCAGATGTGTGTGTGTGTGCGTGTGTGTGCGCGTGTGTTTTGGAACAGGCCCCCAGTGTTTCAGATCTCATGATGTTGCCACTCACAAGAAAGATGACGCAGAGGGTCCCAACTATGTTTCTCAACTGCAGGATTGTCACCCCGACATACAAGTGAGTCTTGTATTAGAGAGCCCGTTTCTTGTGCCTTCTGACACAGATGCATCACAGTCAAAATCAGCTGCTCCAAGGCACAACCAATCGAGCGATGTCCGTGAAATCCGAAAATGTGTGATTTTATGTACGTCTGCTTTGGACAACAGCCTGGAATAGCAACCCAGCCTATGCCAGAGCTGAGTAAGAGGTGTGTTAAGCGTAGCCACATTGCAGCAATACGTTTAACCTGGTTTGACACCGCTTGAACTGCTTGGACTCAATGCTATGGAATTCTGACAACTGGAGTTTGCTGTGGCCCCAGAGCGGAGCTCAGTTGTTGCAAATCACACACACTGTGCATAATGATCACTGCGTATAATGCACACTGATCGTGGCACATACTGCACACACTGATCACAAGTACTGCACACTGATCACTGCACATACAGGTCACTGCACATATCGAATGTACTGCACACTGCACACACTGGACACTGCACATGCTGCACGCTGCACACTAATCACTACATATAACGTACACAATGGGCCTTTGCAGACTGCCAGAAATAGTGTACATTAAATTGAGGCACTGCCCTGGCTCAGTGCTAGGGAATCATGGGAACTGTAATTTATTGTGGCACCAGAGCTCTCTGACAGAGAAGGCTCAATGTCTCAGAAAAAATACAATTCCCATGATTCCCTAGCACTGAGCCAGAGCAGTGCCTCAATTTAATGTGCACTATTTCTGGCAGTCTGCAAAGGCCCAATGATCACTGCATATACTGCACACTGATTGTGGCACATACTGCACATAATGATCACATGTACTGCACATTGATCACTACACATACAGGTCACTGCACCTGCGGCACACACTGAATATACTGCATACTGAACATACAGGACACGGCACATGCTGCACAATGCACACTAATCACTATATATAGTGTACACAATGGTCACTGCATATACTGCACATCGATCGCTGCACATACTGCAAGTACTGCACATCATGATCACTGCATATAATGCACACTGAACACTGAATAATAATAATAATAATAATAATAATAATAATAATTTTTATTTGTATTATGTGGATTACAAATAGTATAAAAATACAAAACATAAAATATATGATAAAATCATAACAACGTTCTCCCCAACAATAAAACCCCATAATCCCTATAATTAAAACCAATACCCATGTACTGAATGTACTGAATGTACTGCACACTGTACATACTGGACACTGTGCCCTGATCGCTGCACAGTGTGCCCGCCCGTCTGCATCCATCCCCCTTAGACTGTCATACCTTGGACACATCAGGAGAAGGAAGGACTCTTTGGGGAAAAAAAACAATAATGCTAGGGAAGGTGGAGGGAAGTAGGAAGAGAAGGCGGCCACAAGCCAGATGGATGGGCTCTATGAAGGAGGTCACTATGGATATGGGTATTAAGGGGTTGCAGGAATTAAGCAGAGCAGGGGAGGACAGAGGGTCTGAGAATCATAGAGTTGGAAGAGACCACAAGAGCCATCCAGTCCACCCCCCTGCCATGCAGGAACTCAGTATCAAAGCATGGCCATCCAGCTTCTGTTTAAAGACTTCTTGGAGTTGTCTCATCCATAGGGTCGAGGGGAGTTAACACCACCAAAATATGATCCCAGAGCATCTACTGGACAGTGTGCCCTGAGCCTGCCCTGCACACCCTTCACCCGTTGCACAAGGACACACACAGATCACCAATGCTTTCCCCTCCCAATGAGGGCTTTGTGCGTGGAGAACGAATGGGGCAGAACTAAATCCCAGGAGATCTCTCCCTAATTGCTCAATCATGCAGGGTTGCTTGTTTACTTCTTTATTTATGTAATGCAGGGGTAGGCAACCTTTCCCCTTTAAGGGCCGAGGGACTTCAGCTCCCAGAAGCCTCAGCCATGTTGGCCAATAGTCCCATGTTGGCCAATAGCTCCTGGGATTCTGGGAGCTGAAGTCCCTCGGCCCTTAAAGGGGAAAGGTTGCCTACCCCTGATGTAATGGGCCTTGAAACCCTTTCCTTTCCTTTCCTCTCCCCTCCCATCGGCTTCTTTTTTGGGATGCACCACTAAAAAAAAACAAACCCCATCCTGCTTTGTACCTGCTGAACACGGCTGCCATGTGATTCATCACCAACTGGGCCATACCATTTGGGGAGAGGGGGGGAGAAGAACCCCTTTACTCCCTCACTCCTTTGTGGTGCCTTTTTTCTTTGCCCCTTAATTTCATACCATCGAGTGGATCCCAGGGGGGGCCTTTTGTATTTTAAAAGAGGAGAAAAACTCGACGGAGAGGGAAAGAATAGGCTCTTTGCTTTCTTCTTGGCCCCCCCTTTTTCTTGGCGCATGATGGACTCGCCCGAACCTCGCCTGAAAAGGGCCTTCTGTCGCAGCGTTCGTAATCAGAACGTTGGCAGCCTCAGCGTTCGGTCGGTGCCTTTGATCGGAAGCCCAGCGTTCCATAAGAGAACGTTGGCGGCCTGAACGTTCCATCGGCGCCTCGGTGGGAAGCCGCCCTCATGGCTGTCAAAATCAAGGTGGTCTATTGGTAAGAATATAATACCAGGCAGGATAATAATAATAATAATAATAATAATAATAATAATAATAATAATAATAATAATAATAATAATAATAATAATAATAATAATAATAATAAATGTTATGCTATGCTGTTATTATGGGTTGGTTGTACTCCTCTTTTCCCCAGTTCTCTTTTTAAAAAAGGTTTAGCTTAAGGTCCAAAACAACACACTGCAGAAATAATAATAATAATCCACTTTGAGACCGCTTTAACTGCCCTGGCTCAATGCTAGGGAATCCTGGGAGCTGTAGTGTTTGTGAGACATTTTGAGCCTTCTCTGTCAGAGAGCTCTGGTGCAACGATAAACTACAATTCCCAGGATTCCCTAGCACTGAGCCAGGGCCGTGAAAGCGGTTTCAAACTGGATTATTTCTGCGGTGTGTTTTGGACCTAAACAAAAGGGCTTGTTGGCTAAATTTAAACCGCTTCTTCACTTACTCTTCCTGGATTTTTAAGGCCTGAATCTTGGGCATTAGTTCCAACTAGAGGAGGATGAGGATCTATTATTATTATTATTATTATTATTATTATTATATTGGGCCATCCTGGTGTAGCGGTTTGAGCACTGGACTATGACTCTGGAGGCTAGAGTTTGAATCCCAACTTGGCCATCGAACCCATTGGGTGACCTTGGGCAAGTCACACTCTCTCAGCCTCAGAGAGTGGACATGGGAAACCACCCTCTGAAGAAACTGGCCAAAAAATAAAATAAAAAATCCCATGATAAGTTTGCCTTAGGGCCGCCATAAGTCGGAAATGACTTGAAGGCACACAGCAACAGAATAGTAGTAGTAATAGTAATAGTAATAATAATAATGCTTATAGCCTGTCTTTTCCCCAGTTTGGACTCCAGGTAGCTCACAATGGTTAAACGTTTCGAATGGATGGCATACCAAAGTTACAAAGCTAAGCAGTTTGTTTCGGTATAAACTTTCCGTGCATCCCACTTTTTCAGATTCAGGATGATGTGCGCTGTAGTCCCCACAGTTTAGGCTGAAACCCCTTGGATTTTGGATCAAGCATCTTTTCCTTGGAGATGTTTTGTTAGCTGCGTTTCCTTTTAGCGTTCATCTTGCTGTCTCTACACAACAAGGTTGTTTAGAAACGGTGAGAAGTAAAAGACAGGGAAGGTTCCCACCTGGATCTTGTTCCTTAGGATGGAGCCATGACAGTTAAAGCGGTGTCAAACTGGATTATTTCTCCAGTGTGCTTTGGACCATAGCAATTCTTCCATTGCTGATGGAGATAGAAGAAGCCTTGGTGGTTGTAGATAATAATTTCTTACAGTAATTGCTTTTGTGTTTTTGTTCTGTTTGTTTTTGCAGTGGGGCCTGAGGATACAGTCCCAAGGTGAGTTGATTCTTCTTCCTGATGCTTATTAAAAATTAATTTAACATCTCGTTCTCTAGCCTGGTTGAAAGAACCCAAAGAACATGATGGATACAATTAATAATAATAATAATATTTATTTATACCCCGCTTAAATGAAAACAATCTAAGCGGCTTACATCAGTTAAAACCCCATACAACAAAATTCTTACCCCAACCCACCCCCTTAAAACAGTATTAAATTAAACAGTTGTTTAGTTGACACACTTGCAACAGCTCTGCCCATTAGACCCTTCCCAAATCTGGATTGGGGATCTAGAGGGAAGATTAACCTTAATTTCTCCAAGGATCCCAGACAGAATTGGATGTTTCTGAACTCTAAAGTTAGTATTTCCCTTTTTTTCTTTCATAGTATCAGCAGCTCAAGAAGGAACTCGAAAAAGAGTTTCCGGGCAAGCTGGAAATTGTAAGTATTGTAACCACTTTGTACCGGTTGAGTTGTCAGTGCTTCTTTGGGATTCCTGATCAAGGGACTGTAGCGCTGTTGCTGACCCAGACTAGCTTCAATGGTCCCATCCACACTGCAGAAATAATGCTGTTTGAGACCACTTTAACTGCCCTGGCTCGGCACTAGGGAATCCTGGGAATTTATTGTGGCACCAGAGCTCTCTGACAGAGAAGGCTCAATGTGTCACAAAACTACAGTTCCCAAAATTCCCTAGTATTGAGCCAGGGCAGTTAAAGCAGTGTCAAACTGGATTATTTCAGCAGTGTGTTTTGGCACTGAGAGAGAGCGAGAGCGAGAGAGAGCGCTAGTGTCTCACCAAACTGTATATCCCAGAATGCCACAGCAGTTAAGGCGGGATCACAGTGCTATAACTGTGCAGTGTGGACAGGCTCAATGTGTTCTGGATCTTAGGGTGTAGCCATACCGCAGAATTAAAACCATTTGATACCAGTTTAATTGCCATGAGTCTATCCTGTAGAATCCTGGGATTTGTAGTTTGGTGAGGCACCAGAGCTTTCTGACAGACCAGGCTAAACAGCTTACCAAACTACAAACCTTATGATTCTGTAGGGTAGACTCATGGCAGTGAAGGTGGTCTCAAACTACTTTAATTCTGCAGTGTGGCTACACCTGTAGTCTTGGTTTGTCCAGATTGGCCTTAAGACTATGATCCAGGCCATTCGTTTTGTGACTTGAATATACAGTGCCTGGAACAGAAGGTAATGCTCTATATCGCTTATATCCCTTTTCTAGCTACCCCTGTATTGTCTCCTTTTGGACTGAGGGGGCCATAGAATAATGTCCTAAACAGAGAAAATAAATAGTATGTAGAGAGACCTTGTAGCACTTTTGAGACTAACTGAAAGAAAGAAGTTGGCAGCATGAGCTTTCCTAGACTTCAGTCTACTTCCTCAGGTGCATTTGGAAGAAGCAGACTTTAGTCTGGGAAAGCTCATGCTGCCAACTTCTTTCTTTCAGTTAGTCTCAAAGGCTACAAGATCTCTCTACATACCGATTCTACAGACTGAGGGCCTTTACAGACTGCCAGGAATAATGCAACTTGAGTGCACTTTAACTGCCCTGGCTCAGTGCTAGGGAATCATGGGAACTGTAGTTTATTGTGGCACCAGAGCTCTCTGACAGAGAAGGCTCCATGTCTCAGAAAAAACTACAGTTTTTATGACTCCCTTGCACTGAGCCAGGGCAGTTAAAGTGGACTCAAGTTGCATTATTTCTAGCAGTCTGTATGGGCCCTAACATGGCTATGTGTTTGAATTGAGAAAAAATAAATGTTCTGACTAGCAGTGTCTGTGTATAGTTTGGAAAAGGGATCTCTAGCCATCACCTGTTGCTTGATCTTTCTTAAGTGGAGGTACTGGATTGAACTTAGGACCTTTGGCGTGAGAAGCAGGAGCTCTCCTACTAAGGTATGATTCTCTCAAAAACAATGAGAACCTTGCTTCCTTAGAAGAAATTTTAAGAAGGAAAAGACTCTCTAGGATCCAGGGCATTAGTTCTGTGACTTGAATATACCTGAAATATATATAAAACCTCATTTGTGGTTTCAGCCATTAGTAATTTTAGCTAAATTACAATAGTATCTCAAGGATCTGGTTTTCAGATCTTCTTAACAAAAGGTCTAAAATAACCAGTCACATTCTTTATTCTCTGACTTCATGAGGGAGAACCATGTGTACCTCAATGGAGGAACTCCCATTTATCACAACTACCTTCAGCTCACTGAAGGAAAGTTGGAATAAAAATACAAAGTATTTTTTTGCAGAAATGAGTGTTATTAATTACTGAACTAATAAGGTTCTAATAACTAATAAGATTGGCCTGCAGGTGATGCGTCCATACAGGTAGGTTCACTTGGGATGTATAGTTGAAGGATGCATCTCTTACAGCTGGTATCCAGGAATACCAGGACTGAGAGGGGGGCTCACATCAGAAGAGAAATCTCGAAAGTGGAAGGAATGGCTTCTTAAGTTGACTTCTCCTATTTTTCCTCCATTTTTCTACCCAGACTGGGGAAGGGACGCCTCAGGTCACAGGATGGTTTGAAGTGACAGTGGCAGGGAAGCTGGTGCACTCCAAAAAGGTAATAATAATAATAATAATAATAATTTATATCCCGCCCCTCTGCAGAGCAATCGGGGCGGCTTACAACATTAAAAAGTGCTTCTCTTGTCTAAGAAGTGCTTTAGTGTCACCAAGACTTTGAGAGGCACGGTTCTTGAGGTTACACTTGAACAATTGTACAGCCCACAAAGGGCAATCATTCAGTCAAGAGTATTTCCCAGACTTGGATCACCAGTGGATTGATAATTGCTGCCCTACATGGTTCTTTGTGGTATTTAAAGAAAATATGCTATATAAGATATACCGTATTTTCCGGCGTATAAGACGACTTTTTAACCTGCAAATTCTGTGGCTAAAGTGGGGGGGGGGTCGTCTTATACGCCGGATATAAGGATAATGAGGATAGAGGTGCTAAAACTCTATATTTTGACTGGGAAAATAGGGGGTCGTCTTATACGCGGGTCGTCTATATACGCCGGAAAATGCGGTAGTTCTTTTTCTCAGGATGAAATGCAAGCCTCATGGCAACAAGAGGCAGACACATATTCAAAATAGTGAAGATTCTATTTGGAGAAGCTGGGACTCCTGTGGATTTTTTTGGGGGGGGCAACTACTAAAGCCAGCAGCTTCTGAAGTTTTTCTTGCAGCGTCAACTCATCTGTTCGCCTCAGTGATGCCATTCCTTGAAGCACTGGGATGTTGGTGTTGGCAAATGGCTGCTCCTGCCCCATCCTCACTGATGTGGAGACATGCTCTGATCTGTACAGCTCTCCAAGAGCCAAGAATTATCTGGCTCATAGCCTGCTGTTGTCCTTCCTACTCCCAAAAAGGTGGAGGCAATGGCAGCCAAAACCCACATGCTGCTTCTAAGTAGCTGGATCTGAGCCCACTGATTCTTAAATGCCAGAGTCTGTAGCTCCTCTGAGCCATGATTTGTGGATTGTCAGAGGCTGGCGCTGGGGGAGGACACGCTCAGGGATGACCAGGAGGATGTCCTATTCGGTGGCATAGGTGTGTTTCCTAGTCAGCCTTGCCCCTCCTGGCACCAAAGACCCACAAGCCAGGCATTCAGGAAGCAGCCAGATGCTGGTTGGGTTTAGTGGACTCTGACTATTGTCATTTGTATCTTTATTTGCTGAGCTCTGCTGTGCTTTCACACTATCATCTTCCATACCTTTCTCCTCCTTGGATGAATGGGAGGTTGGTTAGGTAAACTGCAGATTAAATGAGTGAGCAGCCAGCCAACCTCAGTTGTGTTCTTTTCTGGCATTTTGAGTGCCACAAACTGTCATGAAATAGACAGCAGCACCCTTAGACAACCAACCAGTCAGTTTAATTAAAGAATTAACAGAACTTTATTGGAAGATCCATAGGTCAGACCTGACTATCAGACGTTTTAGCTGAGACTGAAAAAATCCCCCCCTACAGTTAGTGAAAAGAATGTGCAAAAGCCCGCGCTCTCAACCCCTCCTTCCTTTTCCCAAACGTCTCGTCCGTTCCCAGCCAGCCGAGCCAGCCACTCAAGGTCACTTGATAAAGCACCTGCACTCTAACATTACTAACCCATCTTCCCATCATCCCCACACTATACTACATATCTGATAGAATATTAACAGGATTCTAACAGTCTGCCCCCCTAAAAACAGAACCCCCCCCCAAAAGGAAAAAAAAAATGAAAGAAACATCAAGCAACTGAAGACAAGGAAGGCTTGTCTGGATAGCGTTCATGAAAATGAGCAATCAAATCAGGAGCATTGACATGACCAGCAGACACCCATTCAGAATGGTCAACAGGAAAGTGTTTCCACCGTATCAGGTATTGCAGCCTGCCTCGATGAACCCGAGAGTCCAGAATCTTTGAAACTTCAAAGTGTTGATGTCCATCAACCATCAAAGGCAGGGGTGGTGAGTCAACGGGTTTCCAGGGGTCAACCGCACAATCAGGTTTCAACAAACTGAAATGAAAAACTGGATGAAGATGACGATAGGTCTTAGGAAGAATCAATTCAGCAGTAACATCATTAACAAGTCTCTTAACTGGAAAAGGGCCCACAAATTTTGGGCCTAACTGTCATGAAATAGACAGCAGCACCCTTAGACAACCAACCAGTCAGTTTAATTAAAGAATTAACAGAACTTTATTGGAAGATCCATAGGTCAGACCTGACTATCAGACGTTTTAGCTGAGACTGAAAAAATCCCCCCCTACAGTTAGTGAAAAGAATGTGCAAAAGCCCGCGCTCTCAACCCCTCCTTCCTTTTCCCAAACGTCTCGTCCGTTCCCAGCCAGCCGAGCCAGCCACTCAAGGTCACTTGATAAAGCACCTGCACTCTAACATTACTAACCCATCTTCCCATCATCCCCACACTATACTACATATCTGATAGAATATTAACAGGATTCTAACACAAACCTATTTTTAACTATTCCATCAGAAATAGGAGTCTGCTGCTGGTGGTGTGCTCAGGAAGGCAACAATTTACACCCACTTCAGGCAGTAAAACTTTGGGCCACCCTTTTTCTTTGAAATGTTAATGCAATGAAAAATAATAATAATAATAATAAATTTTATTTTTACCCCGCCTTTCCATGAATATGATCAAAGCGGCTTACAAAAAGTTAAAATTGTTACAATATAAAGATTAAAAACATCGGTGCAGGAATCAAATTACAAACAATCCGGGGTCAATAAGAAAACACATGGGGCAGAGAAAGAAAAAATACCATTACTTAAGGTGGAAAAATGCTGTTCTAACTTAACTGTCTTTCTGCCAGAATGGAGATGGCTTCGTGGATAATGACACCAAACTCCGCAAGATAATTATGGCCATAAAAGCAGCTTTGGCATAAGGATGGCTTTGAGGATGCAGCAACAGCTCACTGGGAATAAAGGTAAAGGCAAATCTCAATACTTCTTCTGACCAAAATCTGGTAGATCTGGTTCATACACTGGCTCTGAGAACTTCAACATGGTGATGCCAAATGTCCTTGTACATTGAAACCAAATCTGAAGCCTGATTGGGCTCCCAGGGACATAAAAAACTTCCATCTTGCCTCTCACAAAAAAGTGGTACATTTGTCAGGTGCAAAAATGGCCACACAACCCATTAGCAACTTTTTGTTCTGTTGAAGGTGCTTCTATTTTTAGTTGGTATAGAATTGCATACCTTAGATGTAATTTAGAGCAGTCCTAGCATATGAAGGCCAGCATCTCTAGCTCCCTACAGCATAAGTTGTAGGAAAAGTATTCTCTGGCTTCTGCAAGGGCAGCCATCCTGAGCCCAGCTTCACCACACAGCCCTAAGCTGACTGGTTTTCCTTACACACCTGGGAAAGAAGAAGCAACTTCTGTCCTTGTCCAGGTCAAAAACTCCATCTTCTGTTCCACCAACTGTGCCAAGAACATGTCAAAGTGCATCCTTGTGGCCTACTGAAGGGAGGTGCAAAATGAGAGCACTCTCATTTAAATTCCGTGGAGTCCTCAAATTTCTACCATTGTGGAAGGAGACATTGAAACTTAACACCTTGAACACTAGTATTTGTTGTGTTTGCATTCCCTCGGTAATTTCGTCCATCTCAATAGCCCTGCTCAGGTATTGCAGACTTAGAGCTGTGGCTTCCTTGACTGGGTCTTGCAAACTGTAATATGGTGTTCCTCTTTTCCTACTGGATTCTACCTTACCAGGTATTGCTGTTGTTTCTAATGAACCATGTCTTCTCATGATATGTCCAAAGTATGACAGCCTCAGTTTAATCATCTTGGCTTCTAGGGAGAATTCAGACTCATTTATTTGTAGTCCACGGTATCTGCCTAAACTGTAAGGACCAGAGAATGCAAACACAGCAAGCAGAAGAATTCTAAATGTGAACCATTTTCAGCATCTCACTCTCTGTACTGCTAGAAATTTGGGGAGTGAAGGCAAATTCCATTAGGGAGGTGGAATTCTTACTTGGTTTCCTGGCAATACTGTCTTGTGAAACTATCTAGAATAAGTCTTTCTTCTGAAGCTTTTGTGTACTTGGGTAGAGGTGGTGGTTAATAGGTTGGTAAAAGCAAATGTTGGTTTGCCTGGCTAATACCAAAAATTTGTAACAAAAATTTTCCCTTCTTTTTTGTTAGCTTAAGGAAACATCTGTTTTGTTCATCTTGGCCGAGCGCTTAATGATGGGAGCTGCTGAAATGTCATTAGACGCATGGCAGTTCCCTGAAACCTCTTTGCGTAGGATGCCATCTTGAGCAAAGCCTGATGAAGAACTTGAGCTCTGGAATTTGACACCTGAATGCAGAATTGGGCTTGGCGCTACAACTACCACCTGGATATTGTGTGTGTTCCTTGTTTTCTGTTTCTGTTCTGTATGTGGTCTTGGCTTTCTTTGTGGTTCTGGTTTTAATATTTGAGAGTAGTAACTCTGACCTTGGATTACTGCAGAGGATGAGAATGGAGAGCCTCCTTCCCAATCTTTTTGCTTCTGGCTCTTTGGATGTTGAATATTCTCAAATGCCTTCCATTTTCAAAACAAAACAAAAATTAGTAGAAATGCTTCCAGTATTGCCATTGAATTCAGTCCCCCAAAATTTGCCTTAATTAATTTTAGAATTCTAAAAAAATACAATTTATGGATACATTCACTTTCCTATTTTTCATGTTTAAAACATTTTCTGTCTTTATGCCCATGTCTGCCTTTTTTGATGAATTGTTTCTATTGAATGCAGTGAGCAGTTAATAAAATGCCTCTTTCAAGATGTTGTAGTCTGTGTGATTTCTTGCTCTTGGGGTTATGTCCCAGCTTTGTATAGCAAACACACATACGTTTCACACAACTGTTTTAGGTTTGATTCGAACTGGGTCTCTTGGCGTGTTCTATATGGATAAAGCCACTTGTTGATCCTTCAATATTAAATGCCATGGCTTAAGTCTGGTCTGTATTTCAAATGATTCTACCTTTCTGAATGAGCTATTGTGGTACCCATCTTCTCCATCCCTTAGTACAGAAGGGCATATATAACCTATGTTTCCATTTGAAATGGGATACATGTTCTAGAGGCTTTGAAGGACTCAGCCATCTCAGTCTAATGAAATAACTGCTGCAATGAATAAAGAATTGTACAACAAAAAGCTTTTATTTCCTCTTCCCACCTCTTGCTTTTTAAGTCCTAGAGAAAGACTTCTAGTTATAAATGAGACTACAACAGGGGATAGGCATGAAGAGGTCTAGGGATCTTTCTTAACACCTTAATTGTTTTTAAAAGATTTATAGGCACCTTGGGCCTTCTGGAAAATGTGTGGGTTAATTTCATCACATTTTTGCCTCCTGAGGTAAAACCATTGAAATGACTTCCATTCCCTTGTGCTCTGTTTAAAGGTTCCTTAAACCTGAGGGAGATGTGGCAGAATTGCCCATCACACCCTCTAGAGCAGGGGTGGGCAACTGGAAAACTCTGCAGGCACATTTGCTCTCCAGGAGACTGCACCTGTTCTTGCAAAAAATTAATGCCTTTTGTGTTTCCAAGCAGCCTCTATAGGGATGTGTTTTGGGGGCTTCCTGGCCCCCTAAAGGGCATTTTGAGGGGTCTTTTTTGTATTACCCATGGAGAGTCCAGGGAGCTCCAAACATGTGGAAATGCTCTAGAGATCATTTTGGAGCAAAAACCCCCCAAAACCCATCTTTGATCCTCTGGGCCCATATGCAGCTCTAGATAGTGGAAGGAGCCTTCTGAAGGGAGTGCAGCTGAGCCTATGTTGTCTGCATCTTAACATAAGACATTTGTGCTGCCTGTTGGAGCACGATGTTTTGATGTTGCTTCATCAAAAAATACCTTATTTTAAAAGGAAACAAATCATCTTGGTATGAGTTGTGGCCCACAATTTGTACCGATTACAGAACACTTCAGGGATCAATCCAGTTTTCAATATTGAGCAAGCACCCTTTGGTACTCTACTGTGAGGCTTATGTGAAAGTCTGGCTGTAGTTGCTATGACAACAGGATGCAGTTACTTCGATATTGTGGTCCTTACAAAGCACATCTTAATGATTCTGTCAGAGCCATACTTCTGTCTTTCCGTTTTAAATGATGGGAGCTGGACAATGGGGTTGTTCCTTGACCACCACCACCACTATATATATGTATATATATATTGTGCTATGGATATGCATAGCAGGAGATGAAGTACAAGAGAAATCTGCCCTGAGGAGTCCAACCTTTAAACTCCAGTTGTAAGAATATGCATCTTCAGTGTATGGTTTATCAGTTTGAAATTGTTTCTTGTAAAGAGTAGATGGTAGCCCTGACTAATGTGTGCTGTGGGAAGAGGCAGTGCCAAAAACTAATGTAAACAGCTGCAAATGCTAGTTTAGTTTAAGGCAAGCTATATGTACCCAATGGTTTCATATAGCATAATTGTTGTTCATAATGAACCAGAGGTAAGTTTCCTGGATGAGTTAGAAAGATGAAACAGAAGGGTAGGTAGTGGCTGGTTTGGTAAGGTATATAAAGAAACGGGGGACCCACCAAGCATTTCAGAAACAACTGTAAATAGTCAGGTTATACTAAAAAATGTCTATAGGCCAGTCTTCTGGGGCATAATACAGTTGGTCCTCCATATCGACATATCCTTGATCCACAGATTCAACCATCCATAACTTGAAAATATTTTTTAAAAATATAAATTCCAAAAAAGCAAACCATGATTTTGTCATTTTATATAAGAGATTTCATTTTACTTTGCCATTGCACTTAATGGGACTGGATTTTGGTATCTACAGGCAACCAAGCCTCAGCAGATACCAAGGGCCCACTGTATATTACATAAACAGGAACCACAAGGTGCAATTTGCAAAGTAGTACCTTCAGAGAATAAAATTTTGTATTAGAAGGAAGACTTAGGAGCAAACCGTGGTGGATCTCCAGCCCTTAAGAAGAATGCTTTTCTTCAGGGCTCCAGTTAGCCTACAACAAAAGCCTTACTGTACTTATTTCTGTCAAACATTCCCCAACAATGAGCTCTAAAAGGTTGCCCGCCAGTTGCAAAACAATGTGTATACATTTGTTCTGGAGAATGGGAAAGAAATGAAAGTACACAGAGCTTGGACACTAGCAGACGAAAGCATCAGGGTACTCTCACAATTAACCCGATATTTCAATCAGATCACATATTCATGATTTTTTAGTCTGAGTTGATTTCTTCCCACCTTGCAGAAGGCTAAGATGTAAGAGGCTTATTATTCCTTTATATTCGCCAACAGACTGACAGATAAGTATAATAAGTATAATTTGCCACCATCACTGCCGATCCCCTAAAATGGGTATTAGTCTGTGCAGTCAGATTTGTTATCTTTTTTAACAAGTCCACAACACTGATGGTATTTGGGAGCTTCATGTCAGCTGCATAATACCAGGAATGCCCTCATAAACTGCCCTAGAATGGGACAGTCACTAGCCCAAAAATAAAACTTTTTTAAAATAACTTCACAACTGTATTGGACATTAATACATCCAAGTCTGAAAATATCTATCCAAAAGATTATAATACTGTCCAGTACAAACACTACCTTTCACACTACCAGTTATAGCACTATGGTTCCATTTGAACTGCAATAGCTGCATTGTAAGGAATAGTGTGATTTATAGTGAGGCACTAGAAGTATCCGTCCACAAACTGCAAATCCCAGGATGGGGGGATAGAGAGGAAAAACAAGTTTCCTAGTAGTGCCATGAAAGTGGTATAAAAATTACAAGCTATAGGGTAAATGACAATGAGACTGAAACCCAAGTATGCCTATGAGGAAATCAGCTCCTATTAATTTATCTATAAAGAAATGTGCTTAGAATTAATTTGTAAATATCTCTTTTGAAGTTCACTCATGAACTCCTTATAGCGTATGAATTTGTGCTGATTCTTCTGTACATACCATAGTTAAAAATGTAATAATGTGGGAACTGTGGCAACGACTGTGAAACTGGCTTCTGCAAGAGTTTTGTGTGAGCTGTGGGATCCGGCATAAGAACTCATAAGGCTATGAACAAGGAGCAAATATTTATATATGTTTTGATAACCAATGCTTGGAAGTGTTGACACAATTCATATGTCATGTCTGATTCAGTGCAAATTGTTAAAAGGTTTTCAGATGTCAGGATTCCAGCTCTATTTGATATGACAAGTGTGTTTTTGATGCATTTCGTTTGTTAAGAAATGTGAAAGATGCAAGATTACTCAGCACTTGACATGGGAGAGGATGATTTTAATTTGCACATGGATTTGACATGTCACATCAAGGAGCAATGTGTAAGAACCCATTTTGATGCTTCACAGCACAATATGACACACAGAAACTTGACATGTGTCATATAACCAAAATACTATATAAAGGAGGTTGTCGTATGCCAGGAGTGGCCAGTGTGGCAAGTCCAGGATGGCAATTTTGGGACCCTTTGGAAGACCAAAACCTGAAACAGCCATAAATCCACATTTGGATTTAGGAAATGGGCATTTTTTATATTACCTCACAGGCCATTTAAAAGGCGAATTACCAATCTGGCTTTTTGACAGAAAAGTGGTCAGAGTCGTCCTGGTGGGCAACAAAACAACACATACACACACACAAATCCTTATTTATCACAACATCTTGACAATAGGCAGGGCTATGATTAACATTGTAATTTCTCCCCCCCCCCTTCTCTTTGATTTTTAACACATGAGCTTGCATGAGGTAGTGGTTTGAGCATTGACTATGACTCTGGAAACCAGGGTTCAATTCCCACCTCTGCTGTGAAATCTATTGGGTGACCTTGGGCACGTCACATCCTCTCAGCCTCAGGGGAAGGCAATGGCAAACCTCTGAGCAAATCTTGCAAAGAAATCCCCATGCCTTTGGGTCAGCATATGTCAGAAATGATTTGAAGGCACACAACAATAATAATTTTTAACATATTTTGCCTGATCATGAAGCCAGTAGATCTTTGAAAGCTTGCAACATGTATATTGTGCATGTTGGTTGTCCCAATATAAGTACCAGAGTTTTGTGGATTTGGGATGTTATTGTATTTTGCTATATGGCCAACACAGCTACTACCCCTGGATAGGTTTTCTGTATATTTTATATTTCTGTGGCCTTTGAAAAAACAAACTTTTAATTCTCTGGCCTGAAAAAGGTCATCAGGGACCAGAAAAGTGGAGCTGAAAAGGCATTTGAGATCGACTGGAGGACACTAAACAGCAAATATTGTTTCTGCAGGCTTTTAAAATTATTTTTTTCACTCTTTGACCTGAAAAAGTCCATGAAGGACCAGAAAAGTGGAGTTGAAAAAGCGTTCGAAATCGACTGAAACAACCAATCTTTTATGTTCCTATGGCCTTTTTTATTATTACTTTATTTATTTTTCTACTTTGGGGGCTGAAAAAAGCCGTGAGGGACCAGAAACGAGAGGGACCAGATCTGAAGAAGCACTGACAAAATGGCGCCGGCGAAGCCCGGCTCACCTCAGCCGACCCGCCGTTTTTTCCACACCTCCCCTCCCCACTTTAGCCCCGTTGCATGATGGTTAAATAGCCTGGCCCTGGAACCCGCCATTTTCTGTTGGGGCTGGCGGGAAAAGCGGAAAGCGAGTGAACAGCAGCCTGAGCGCCGTCGCGGGACGACCAACGGTCGCTGAACTGCGAGGCAGACCCCTCAGGTAACAGAAGGCGACGAGGCGCCGACCCCTCTTCCCACCCGTTTCCCTTTCTTTATTTCCATTTTGGGGGGGAAAGAACTAAAAGAGAAAAGGGGGGTGACAAGAAACTGAGGTCGTCTGAGGAGATGCATCGCCCCCCCCACTAGCTTCCATCCAGCCAGTCCCGCCTTCCGTCTGCATCCCGCCTCTGATTGGCTGTCAAGCGGAGGATTACGGCGGCCTCCTTGATAGGTCGGAGCAGTCGAAGGAACTCGGACGGCGATTGGTTGGGATATGGTGTCAATCATCTGAGCGGAGTTTTTGCTGCCCCTCCCTTTTTCGCTCTGCTGGGTTATAAACCAATAATTAGCCGGCCGCGCGAAGGCCAGTCGGGAGGAGGGAGGGGCTACTACATTGGAGAGGGACTAGAATTGCGCGCGCAAGGGCTGTTTTTTCCCCTGCGCCACGTGATACCTGTTTACCAATCAGAGGCCACCTCCTCCGCAAAGGCTCCTGAGGCTTGTAGTTTTATTTGCTGGGATTCACGAAAAGTAATCCCAGGTGTCCTTCTCTCAGCCAGGTCTCATAAATTTCTGCTCCCGGCGGTCATTATTTCTTTCTGTCGAGTAAAATATCAACTTTAGGGGCAGTCTTTTACTCAATTTCGCGCTCACGGTTCCAAGCTCAACCTATTGGATGCTATAAATAGTTGTGGGATGGGAAAAGTGGGGGAGGCCTGTCATGTTGCCATGGCAACGGGCTTTTCTTCTATCCAGAACTGGAGATTTGAGGACTGGGGAAAAATAATAATAATAATAATATATTTCAGTTCATAAATGATCTTTTATTTTTGTTATTGTTTTACAGATTTACACGCTTACTGAAATCATATAAGAATTCTTATTGCAAATATAAAATTCTTAGTTCCTTAAGTCATTTCAACATTGTTACATGAAATATCCAAAATTAATAATTTCTCACCACACTTCCCATGTTCTCCTGACATTAAGGCCCTTCTGTTTCATCAAGATATTTACCCTTTTTGTCATCCCCCCCCCTTAAAATTCCAAAAAAGAAGATTCCCTCAACTCTAATTCAAGTTTCAAATCTCTTACTCTTATTTCTACCTTTTATCCTTTCCTTTCCCCAAGTACTTGCTTTGTTACTGCCATCTTTTTTTGCAAAATTTGTTACAGGAAACCATTTTTCCTCTTATTTTTCCCCCTATATCTTTCTGATTCGGCCAAGAGATTAATCTGTCCAACTCTTTCATATCAAACAATTTCATAAGCCAGTCATCTGTTGTTGGCAAATCCTGTTTCTTCCATATTTGAGCTACTAGCTACTGAAAATAAATAAACTGAGCTTTTCATATTATCTCTTCATCTATTTACTTCCAGCCATTTCGAGCCAAAGGCACACAATACATAAAACAAAACACATACTGTGAAGTCAGCTTGCCTTAGCCATATCAGCCATATCAGTCTTCTTAGATATCAATTAGTATATATTAATTTTGATTTATTAAAAGAAAGATAGCAAGTTCCTTTCTGGAATTCTGAAAGAGGCCAACCGGGTGTGTCCTCCTTTTCCCCAGGACTTGTCCTACATTTCAGCCTTCTGTCCAAGAATTCCAAAATGCCCTCCATCTTGCGAAGCTAAGAAACTTGAACTTTCCATTATATGAGTGTTTCAAGCTTTTATGTAGTCATGTCCTACATTTTTCTGGAATATCCTACATTTTGCAGTGTCTTGTCCTCCTTTGCGGTGAGGACATCTGGTCAGCCTGTTTTGAAATAACCATCAGCCTTCAGCATCTGTGGATTTTTATCCATGGATTCAACTATCTGCAGCTTCAAAATATTCCAAAAATATATAAATTCCAATAAGCAGACCTTTATTTTTCCATTTAAATAAGGGACACCATTTTAATAGGACTTGAGCATCCATGGATTTAGGTATGGGGAGAAGGCATACACTCCTACCTGTAGGCCTTGGAAAGTTATACCCACCCCTAAATCCACAATTTTATTTTTATTTTTTAAAGTTAAAACATTGTTACATTGTATAGGGGGCATGGAAACAATGATCCAAAACACACTGTAGAAATAATCCAGTTTGAGATTGCTTTAACTGCCCTGGCTCAACACTAGGGAAGTCTGGGAATTGTAGTTTATTATGGCACCAGAGCTCTCTGTCAGAGAAAGCTAAATGTCTCAGAAAACTATAGTTCCCAGAGTTCCCTAGAATTGAACCAGGGCAGTTAAAGCGGTCTCAAACTGAATTATTTTTGCAGTGTGTTTTGGACCAATGTGCAAAGTTGCTGGCCTCCTGGGAGCTTCTTATTGGCCTGAGTGGGTCTTTTTCCAAAACCAGAAATTACTTTAAAGGGTTCCTTTGTAAATTTGGAAAAATAAAAATTGTAGGTATTGATCAGAGGATATTGGGGGCTGGGCAATGGAGTGGTGGGGACCTCACTGGAAAGGGATCATATGTCATCCCCAAGCTGGATTTTGCCCACTATGCTCTAGAATTTGAGACTGTATCCACCCGCACTGCAGAAGCAATCCAGTTTGACACCACTTTAACTACTATGGCTCAGTGTTATGGATTCCTGGGATTTGTAGTTTGTTGTGGCACCAGAGCTCTTTGACAGAGAAAGCTAAATGTCTCACAGAACTACAATTCCCAGAATCCCATAGCATGGAGCCATGGCAGTCAAAGTGGTGTCAAACTGGATTACTTCTGCAGTGTGTTTTGGACCTGAGAGGGGCATCCATACTGGTAAGAGCCATATTAAACAGGAGAGGTTCTCGTATTGAATTCTGGTTTCCTAGGAAGAAGAAAGAGCTCTGAACCTGCAGAGCAGATGCAGACTTTAAGAGTGGAAATAGGACGCAGAGCTGTCGACAGCATTTAGTTTTTCCTATAAATGGATCTCCTGCATTTTTCCTCTCTTGGCAGGTTTCCTACCGTCTAAGAAACTCCCAGGATGGCGCGTACTAAGCAGACTGCCCGTAAATCCACTGGAGGGAAAGCACCTCGAAAGCAGCTGGCCACTAAAGCAGCTCGAAAAAGTGCACCATCCACTGGGGGAGTGAAGAAACCTCATCGCTACAGGTATATGGACCTCACTCTTTCTGGTTGCTTGTTTTTGGTTGGCCTAAAAAGTGGTGAGGGTCTGTCATGGTGCTGGGGATTTGGGAAGGAGAGGCTTCGAGCCTATACAGACTGCCAGAAATAATCCAGCTTGAGGCCACTTTACTGTCCTGGAAATCCATGGGAATTGTAGTTTTTGTCTGAGACATTGAGCCTTCTCTGTCAGAGAGCTCTGGTGCCACAATAAACTACAGTTCCCATGATTCCTTAGCACTGAGCCAGGACAGTTAAAGTGGTCTCAAGATGGATTATTTCTGGCAGTCCGTTTAGTTTAGTATGTAGGGAGATCTTTTGAGACTAACTGAAATATAGAAGTTGGAAGCATGAGCTTTCGTAGACCTCAGTCTACTTCCTTTTAGTTTAGTTTTGTATAAATGTCCTCAACAGCCTTTATTGTAAACATCCTCAACAGCCTTGACTTCTGAGCATTTTATTTGTTTATTGAGTTTTAACACTAACAATCTAATACAGAATCAAAATCAAAATGATATACACTCAGAAAATACATAGTAACAATAAAGCAGCATAGAGAAGAAAAAGAAAGAAGAGAAAGGAACAAAACCCAAATAACTAAAACACAGCAAGGCTCTAAACCCACCCATCCCAATCTTAAATGTAATGCAAAGAAAAATTAAAAAATGGGGAAAATGTTTTTCTGCCATTACAGATCCAATTAAATAATCCTACTAGAATTATTAATATCCATTTGTTTGTTGCTGTGTGCCTTCAAGTAATTTCTGACTTACAGTGATGCTAAGGCAAGCCCATCGTAACCACATATTATTACATTGTTAGATTTCTTATTGCTCTGAAAGTCCATAAATGATTTCCTGTCTTTCAAAAATTTTTCAGTTGGCTTATCGGTTCAAACCCATATTAATTTGGGTTACCTATTTACTTACTATATTAATTTGGTAGTTTGGACAAGCTCAGCAACCTTTAATCATTGGTGTTTCAGTCTGAGGAAGCTTAAAATCTATTGCTTGTGTCATTCCATTCAGGCCTGGCACCGTGGCACTGCGAGAGATCCGGCGGTACCAGAAATCTACGGAGTTGCTGATCCGCAAGTTGCCATTCCAGCGCCTGGTCCGTGAAATTGCTCAGGACTTTAAGACAGATCTGCGGTTCCAGAGTGCTGCCATTGGAGCCCTGCAGGTTTGTGTTTCTTTCCCTGTTCCTTCTTTTGTCATTAATTTATGACAAGATTTGCCCAAGATCACCCAGTGAGTTCCCATGGCTGAGTAGGGATTTGAACCCTGGCCTCCGGAGTCATAGTCCAACATTCAAACCACTACACCATGCTGGCTGTTCTGCCTCTAATAAAATGCTGCCTCTTTTGATAAAGCTAAGTAATTGGCTTTTCAAGATAAGAACTGGTCAGCGCATAGCATCAGCTCCTCCTTGTGGGAGCAGTTGGCACTGCAAAGATGATACATCTAAATCTCCCCAGACTCTTTTGCGTGTTCCTATTTGATTGATCGATCGATCTATACCTCACTTTTCTCCCAATGTGGGATCCAAAGTAGTGTAGCCAGCCGATAGCAGGAAGGCTGTTCCCTTTTTCTGGATTCTAGAGCAGATGGAGGGGAGCAAAACATTGCATGCTCCTTCAGCAGGAAAACAGTACAGTTGGCCCTCCACATTTTCTGTCTGGGGTTAGGTACACAGGACCCCCAGGAAAGTGGAAAACAGCAAATAAAACTTTTCTTTTCCTTACCTAGGAATCTCTAGCTCTTCTAGCACAACTCTGGTCAACATCCACTGGAAGATGACTATAGAATTTTGTTGGAGGACCTACAAATGCCTAGAGAAGTAATGATGAAAGCTTGTAATGAAAGTTGGCCCTAGAGTCATGCTGGAGGACCTAGAGATTTCTAGAAAGAACTTATTAATAAAATCCGTGAACAATTGAATCCACAAAAGTCAAAACTGCAAATGTGGAGGGCTGACTACATGGAAATCAGTTTTCAGATTCATAGCAGCCTTGGTCTCTAACACTTTTACAATTTTGAAACTGCATTGAGTTATTAATATCTGTTGCGTACGCAGAGGGGCGGGATAAAAATAAATTTTATTATTATTATATGGCCTATTCTGCTTGCTTCTCCTCTCTCTGTGTCTGTGTATTGCAAAGTTGTTCCCTCCAAACCAGGCTTGTTTTGACTGTGTATCCCTATTTCTTTGCTTTCACAGGAAGCCAGTGAGGCATATCTCGTGGGTCTGTTTGAAGACACCAACCTGTGTGCCATTCATGCCAAGCGGGTCACCATCATGCCAAAAGACATACAGCTGGCCCGCCGCATCCGTGGCGAACGAGCTTAAGTTCTTCTCCCCATCTCTTTAACACTTACAAACCCTCCCTGGGCAACCCCACCTTGCTTGTGCAGTGTACTTAGAATACACTCCAGATTTTATTTTTTATTTTTTTTCTCTCCTAACTCCTGTTTGTAGTGGCTAGGATGTGTGAGGAAATGTTAGATTATCTATCTATTGTAGTACCTCTCCAGAATCAGGAGACTTGATTCCTGTTCATCATGTACAAGCAAAAACAAAACAAAAAAATCCTTTGAAATCTGCAAGACTTCTGGATGTTGTTTTTTGTAAAACTTTTTTTTTTTTCAGAATTGCAAAAAAGCAAACAAAAACATACCCAGCAGGGGACATTTTTGAAATATCTGGTTTTGTACACACAACCTACGTAGATATAGGCATTTCAACAAAGCTTTTGGTCTTCAGTTTGTAAAATATCTGCAAAGAACACTACACTTTTTTCCCTTCTGTTAGCTGAGTCTTTTATTTCACTTTGTATTTAGGCTAGAAGTGCTTTCTAGATCATTTATTTTCCTGTTTTTCATTTGTCTTGTGTCTGTGATTTTGACCTTTGTATCAATAGGGACTCACCTTGAAGCAGTAAGAAAAAAAATAAATGTTGAATGACAACATCTTAGTTTCTGTAATTTTTGCTAATGGTTTATGGAAGAACTTTATGTTCTGTCACTGGAAGCAAGTTGTTTGAGACTCTATAAAAAAACTGCTATCTTGTTCTAGAACTGGGTGTAGTTTCAGGCCTTCCCAGGAGTTCTTTCAGTAATGAATGCTGAGACATGTTGCCACTACCACGTAAGTTTTATTGGTGGTAAATAAAGGTTCAAAACACACTGCAGAAATAATCCAGTTTGTGATGGGTTTAACTATCCTGGCTCAGTGCTAGAGAATTCTGAAATGGTAGCTTATTGTGGCACTAGAGCTCTCTGACAGAGAAGGCTAAATGCCTCACAAAACTACAGTTCCCAGAATTGCCTAGCATTGAGCCAGAGCAGTTAAAGTGGTCTTAAACTTGATTTTTTCTGCAGTGTATTTTGGACCTATGTCACAAATAGGAAAAAGCAGAGAAACATTGCAGCCCTTTCACTAGTGGATTTCAGCAACCTCATGACCAGTTGCAGAATTAGGTTCCAAATAAATTCTAGACTCTCCTTCAGTTGGCAACCAAGTTCAGTCCCCATTGCTGGAAATCCAAAGAGCCCTTAGGCTGGGGTCCATTTTCCCCAAGGTGAGGCTTATATAATACAGAGGTTTATATAGTGCAGAAGTAAACAAAATCTGCACAAGCATGACACATCTCCCCCACATTAGCAATGAGAACTATGCAAGTAGACTAGCAATAGAGAAAGATTCCCTCCCCAAGCCGGATTCCAGCCTTCATATCTAGCCCAACTCTCCATAGGTCCAGTGATAGGGACTGGACTTGAATGCCATTGAAGGATAGTCTGGATTGAATTTGTTTGGGAGCCTAATTCTACCACTGGCTGTGAGAAGGGTGCCGGACACCAGCAAGAGAGCTGGGCTGCTTCTCTGCTGTGTTTCATCTGCAGCATCATTCACCTGTAATAAAACGTATGCTATAGCAGTGATGTGTGAGTGTCTGGTACCAAAAGAACCCTTGGAGAGGCCTGGAGCTATACCCAGTTCCAGAGCAAGACAAATGCTAAAATGGCAAAATGGGTTAAGGTGATTGTTTCAGTATTTAGCGTTTTTTGAATGTACAAAATGCTTCATATATCTTGTGAGATCTTGTAGCACCTTTGAGACTAACTGAAAGAAATAAGTTGGCAGCGTGAGCTTTTGTAGACTTTAGTCTACTTCCTCCGATGCATTTGGTGCATCTGATGCATCTGAAGAAGTAGACTTAAGTATGAAAGCTCATGCTGCCAAGTTCTTTAGTCTCAAGATCTCTCTACATACTGATTCTACAGACTACATGGCTATATCTTTGAATATCTTACCTTGGGGCCTTTACAGACTGCCAGAAATAATGTAGTTTGAGGCCACTTTAACTGTCCTGACTCAGTGCTAAGGAACCATGGGAACTGTAGTTTATTGTGGCACCAGAGCTCTCTGACAGAGAAGCCTCAATGTCCCAGAAAAAATATAATTCCCATGATTCCCTAGCACAGCCAGGACAGTTAAAGTGGCCTCAAGCTGCATTATTTCTGGCAGTCTTGTAAAGGCCCATCTATGGTAATCCTTAGAACAGTCCTATAAATCAGGTCTTTATTGTGTTGTGAAGATAAGGCTGAAAAGAGTGGCTTGACTAGAGTAATTTGAGTGGGTTTACAACAGAAGTGAGATTTCAACCAGGCATACTTGGCTGAAGGCTTAGCCTTTTGCTCTCTCTAATATTGCATCTGTTTTGTACAACTGGCTATGTAAGAATCACAACTTTAAATCAGCTTGCCATCTCTTGCTGGACCTATTCTTATGCTTTTCATGACCAACAGCACAGACATTTTAAGAGGTGAAGAGGTCTCAGCTTGAAGATCAGTAGTTTAAAAAACCCCAAACATGCTACTTTTTATGTGTTTGGTTGTTACTAGTCCTCAGATGCCTTTTAAAAACGTGGTACCCTTATCACTAATGCATATCCATCTCCTGATCTGAAAGTAAATTTGCACCTAAGCTGCTGAAAAAGTTGCAATGTCAGTTGATCAATCAACAAATCCTGAGTATTATTTTCAAAGCTGAACATTTGGCTCTTGATGTTCTCTATACTGGGTGAAGCAATCTTTCCTGCATCTTTTGAGGTATGGTGGATTTAACTTGTTCAGAGTTTTGTAGTCAAATAATCAGGGAATGTTAATAATTACAAGCATTCCAAAAACTAATTTGAAGGATTTTACGTGGCAATCATCTGCACCCATATTTGAAAATGTGCCGTAATGTTTCCAGTGTACCTAGTGTTGAAGCAGTTGCTTGCATCTTGCTCAACGGAGATTTTTCTCATTTTATATATAATTTTAGAGTAAGATGACTCTTGCTCCTGAAAGACTGCTGTGGCAATTGCTTTCTGTAGGTAGTGGGTAGGTAGTTCTGTAGATCTAGTAGGTAGAGAGTGCCATCGTGTGGTTGTTTGATAACTGATGGTGGAGAAAGCCTTGTGAGTTGTCACCAAGCCAAAAAAAAAGCAACCTCACAGGTACATTCCATGAAATTGGCTCAGGTCTTTAGGTTAAAAGCAGCATTTTGAATCGTGCCTTGAAAGACTGCCAAGTTATGCCTTCCATTGACTCACCCCTGAGAGTCTAGCGGGCTTTCTGTTTGCACCTTGAAAATTCAGTTTTAACAAAAGAAGTTCCTAACCCTTCTGTTTTATTATTTCAGAGTTAAGCATGAGAATACCTAAATAAGTGACGGCAAAGTTTCTTTGGTCCAAGGAGCTATAGCATCCAATTATTCGGCCCTCCACCAAACATCTTCCCAATGCAAGAGTCCATCCATTCTTGCCAACGGAGGACACCGCATCTCCTCCGCCTGATGTTTTGTCACAGCCCTCTTCTAACCAACCCAGTTTTGACCACAGTCCTTTCCGTCCAGCTCCAAGGAAGACTCATGGTCCTGTATTTTCAGAAGAGAAAGCCTTGATGTCCTCAGATGCCCATCTGCCTGTCCAAATTATCCACCTTGAGATGCCTGGCCTCTAATCCTTATTAAGGTAGCTAAAAGTGGGCTGGTCTGGCTGGGCCTATGTCACAGCACCACTAAATTTAATGCAAACTTGTCAGATGCAATCAAGTCAAGATAATCCACACTGTGTGGCTGGTATCAAGATGCTGGAGACGGAGAAGCGCAGGCATAATGAACGGCAAATTGGCAATTACATTTTTGCAGAAGAAGCGTCAAGGGCTCAAGGAACTCTGGCATGCATGACTGAAGCAACAGAAATGTTTGCAGGCTTCCTCTCCTCTTGCTTTCTGTAAGAACAACAGAATTGGGTTGTTTTTCAATGATAACCTTGGGTCAAAACAGCAATAATAGAAGTCTCCCATTATTCATAGGAGTCTCCTTCTTTGGAGGTCTTTAAACAGAGACTGGATGGCCATCTGTCGGGTATGCTTTGATTTTGAGTTCCTGCATGGCAGAATGGGGTTGGACTCGATGGCCCTTGGGGTCTCTTCCAAATCTATGATTCTATGATTCCAAGTCATATGTGAAGCAAATTACAAAGTTATAGAGCGGTAGGTCACTCAAAAATTACAGAGTAGATTAAATCCCATTTAACTTTGGTCCAAAACACACTGCAGAAATAATCTAGTTTGACACTACTTTAACTGCCCTGGCTCAGTGCTAGGGAATCTTGGAAACTGTAGTTTATTGTGGCACCAGAGCTCTCTTGACAGAGAAGGCCAAATGTCTCACAAAATGACAGTTCCCAGAATTCCCTAGCATTGAGCCAGGGCAGTTAAAGCGGTCTCAAACTGGATTATTTCTGCAGTGTGTTGTGTGGAGCCTTGTCTTTGAGGAACAGAACTAGATTCCCTGTAAAATAACAAGGAATCAACAGAGGGCAGCAATGTCTCATTCAGCACAAAATTTTTAAAAAACCCAGCTTGATTGTCTGGCTTTAGAAATGCCAATCTTGTTTTGTTGAAGCATAAACCTGCTATGCAGAAGCTTCAGAAAGTTGATGCCAAAATCCATATGAGTGTAATACTTTTTAAGAGGCCAACTCAAGGTCAAAATAATAGGCAAGCTTTGGAGGTTTGCAGAGCTCTTCGTCAGGCAAGATGTTACAAAAAGCAGAGGAAGGCGGAGAGGAGGAGGAGGGGGAAAAAAAGGATGAATGGATGGTAAAAATTCTCATGTCCTATGCTGAAATGTGAGCAAAATCTTGAGATGAAATGTGGGGAAAATTAATAGTGATGCTTTTCCAACAGGAGAACAGAAAGAGAGAATTTTTCGTAGCTACCAAGTACAGATGGACTCCACATCTTTGAGTTTGCAAGACATGACAAGATGTCAGGGAGGCCAACATAACCCAAAGCCAGCTTGGTGGCACAATAAAATATGGTGTGCATCATGCTACCATTAAAGACGAGCTATAGGGTTCGGTTCAAACGTTGGGAAATCTTTCATAGAGGACAGAAGTGGGATTGGGAAGTGGAGACGAACCCACCTCTTTGGTAAAGTTTTACCTCTGAATTTGCAAAGGCTATTATTTATTGTCATTTTGGAAAGCTAGTATGGTGTAGTGGTTTGGGTGCTAGACTATGACCCTAGAGATCAGGGTTCAATTGCCTGCTTGAACATAAAAACCCCACTGGATGGCCTTGGGCAAGTTACACTCTCTCAGCCTCAGAAGACGGCAATGGCAAACCCCCTCTGAAGCAAGAAAACTGAGCTACAGCTTTGGAGACCAGGGTTTGACTTCCAGCAAGGCCATGAAACCCACTGGGTGGCCTTGGGCAAGTCGCACTCTCTCAGCCTCCGGGGATGACAATGGCAAACCTCCTCTGAGCAAATCTTGCCAAGAAAAATCCTTGATAGTTTCGCCTTTGGGTCGCCAGAAGTCAAAAATGATGAAGGCCCACCAAGAACAAGAAAGAAGGAGTTGCAATAATTTCAGCAGTTACCCTTTGTATCCCCATTTTTCAAAAATAACTATCATAATTGCCTTTTAAGCAGAGACAGAAGGGGATTTTGATTTGGATTTCTATAACAACATTGATTTAGACCCTGTCCCTGTCTCCTTTTCCCTTGTGAGCTCCAAAGGACGTGAGATGAGGGTTAGAGGCATTTCTTGTGATTAAAAATGCTCCACCTGCAAAATTTCTCCTTGTTATACTGATGTTTCAAAGCTTAAGAGCAGTAAATAAAATAAAAGGTGACAACCAATGCAAGATGCCAGGATAATGGAGGCAAAGATTATACAGAGCTTTTGCCCCCACGCAAGTGAGAGTGTTACAACAGAAACAACACATTTTAGCTCATGCCCAAATAAGAACCAGGTATAGTCCTAAAGGTGCTGCCGTATTTCTTCTTCTTTTCTCCCCTCCCTTCCTCATTTTATACAAAATGTAGTTACACACACTCAGACCGACCGCAGATGCCAGGCTTGCAAGCCTTAATCTCCTTTCAGGAACAGAATCTGCCCCTTTTCTCAATCAGGACAAAAAGCTTTGTGGCTCTCATCTCTATTTTTGGACAGGAGTCATGCCATCCTATCTCATGCCCAGTCCGAGGGGCAAAGATGCCCTTGACACCAACCAACGCTCAAGCGGAGAGTTGTTTTTCCTCAAATCTACCTCTTCTGCCAGCTTGCTTTCATTTATATAATGGAAGGGAGAGAGGCCATGCCAGGTTTGGCTCCTAGGAGCACAGCGAGTCATTCAGAAAATAAAAACGTGGCCAGATTTTCTCTGTATGTCCGAAAGGGAGACAGAGAGAGAAAGCACACGCAAGCCACTTAGGAGTACCATTTCCCCCAATCTCTTCTTGGATTCTAGCATAGCTTCTGCTATGTGTCACCCTTTGATTTGCGCTTCCTCCTGTATCTTTAACAACAGTTTGACATACAGAAATGTCATACCCTCCAATATTTCACAGACGAAAACCTGGACCAAGCAACATCAGAGGGTGGTCATGCAAAAGTTATTCATGAGAAAAGAACACACAAACTGGGAGATGCTGCAGCAGTTTGCTTTTGCCTGAGTCTACTGGGAAGGGCACGATTCAGCCATGCCTTCTCTTCTCCCCACGGTTGGGTTAACTGAGTGCAAACTACTCCTACTCCTACATTTTCCTTCTGGCCCTCCTTTATAATATTTTTTCTTTTGGCCTGATAGTCCCAGCAATGTCAGAGGCTTGACTCTACTAGCAAGCCTTGAAATTACCCACAGTGTATCTGATCTAGCATCACTGGAGAAGTGAAAAAGACGGGTTATGTCCAGCTGTCCACCATTCTTTGGAAAACCTCCACCTTAGCCAGGTAGGATGGCAGAGAGACCCTACTAAGGGACTGGCAGAGTGTCCTATACCCTCCAACTCTCCCAATATAACAAGAACAGTCTGGATTTATAGTTTTTTGTGGGTTTTTCAGCCTGTGTGGCCATGTTCTAGAAGATTTATTTACTTAAGCTAACAGATTGGCTTAGAAATTATTCATTTTACAGTTCCCTGCCCTTAGGCTTACAATATAAATAGACAACACACAGAGAAAAGGGAATGGCAGTCACGGATCCTCTGTTGTCCCACGTTTTCAGCGGCTTTTAAAATGAAGAGTTTTTGTCTCCTCTTCCCACTTTCCTCCTTTGTCCTCAGCTCACTTCAGTTGCTGCAAACTGCATTCACATTGCAAAAGTAATTTGCAAGGAAGAGGGGCTGGAAGGGGGCAGAGTCTTGCCCTTCCCAGTGTGTTCCGGCAAAAGCAAACTGCAGCAGTCCCTCCTAGCTTTGCGGATTCTTCCTCATTAATCCCTTTTCCCATCTTGACCACTCTCTGATATGGCTTGGCCACACGTGCGTGCCTTGAAATGTTGGAGGGTATGGCTTTCCACTCTCCCGCACCCAAACCCAATTTTTTTTCTCTGAAGATGCCAGCCACAGATGCTGGCGAAACGTCAGAAATAAACTCTTCTAGAACATGGCCACACAGCCCGAAAAACCCCACAAAAAAAACTATGGATGCCAGCCATGAAAGCCTACGACTTCACATCCAAAATCAGGTCTTTCTCAGATGGTGGAATTGGCCTCGGTTGGCCTTGACAAAGGGATTCACTGCCTCTCTCCAGGATCTTTGCCATGCCAGACTTCTGCGGAGTGTGCCTCCCTCAAAAAGAGAAGAGAAGACATAAGCCCTAACATGATCTGGAGATAGGCACTGAACTAAGATTGATGTCTATATTTTCCAAAGTTGGATCCTGGCCCTGCGCGCAACGGCGAGTACGATTTTCACAGTAAATTACTTATGTCCTTGTATATGCTTTCTCCCCGTCTATGGTCCCCCCGCCTTTCACTGGAGCCCAGTCACATATGGGGTTCCATCACACTGAAAGGATTAAGGTTAATCAGCCACAAATCCCTGCGTCTAAAAAACAAACTAATCATCAAGATTTCCACACTCTCCACCCAGCTGCTACCTGGCCTCACAAGCCAAGGATGAGGAGCATTTTGGGGAGGCTGAGAGTTGGGGTGGCTAAACCGAAAATCCTCTCCGCCCCCCTCCTGCTTTTTAGGGCGAACACGAAGTTGCAAGCGTTAGACACATGCAGGACTTTACGAGGGTCACAGATCAGCCTTTGCAGTTAGAAAAGGAACCAGTGCAACATGAACAGGTCCAGGTGACACAAGCCCAGAAACATGCCAACCTATGTGCATACGCTGATAGAAAAAAAGAAGGGTCTTCCGTAAGGAAACCTGTGGCGACTGATACTAATGGTAAAACTACTACCAAGGTCTAACCATCCCTAGTGGAGGAAGCTAGATCCCAACATTTTGCCACCTTGAGAATAAATTCATTAATAGACTCTGAAAGGGAAAAGGTAGAATAAAAAAAATAATCGAATCTGTCTCAAAAAGCTGCTAAAATAGATAGGTCATATCATATCATATCATATATCATATCATATCCTTCAACTGTCCCAGTTTGGCAGAGACAATCCCAATTAATTCTCGGCTGTCCCATTTTTTCAGCAGCTTTTAAAATGTCCCAGTTTCTCTCTCCACCTCTTGCTTTCTCCTTTTGTCCTCAGCTTAACTCAAAAGGCTGCAAAAGGCAAAAATATGTAGAGAGACCTTGTAGCACTTTTGAAACTAACTACAAGTCTCTTGTAGTGCTACTAGGTGCTACAAGATCTCTCCACATACTGATTCTACAGACTAACATGGCTATATCTTTAAAGGCAAAAATACTTAGCCCTCCATTAATTCAGAGAGGAGTGGCGAAATGTTGGAGTGGTGCTGTCGGCTCCATTTCAGAGGAAAGAACTGGCCAAAGCACCTCTGAGTATTCCTTGGCCTAAGAAAAACTCTTGGAAATTAATGGGGTTGCCGTACGTTGATAGGTGACTTGAAGGCACATATACACAAAGCGCTGCAATACTTAAAACACATCATCACTAAAAATTAACCGCATATTCTAGGCAATTCCCCCCGCCAACTTCCATCCAGGCTTCAACTTCTTGTTAATTCATTCCCAAGGACCTGTCACCCCGAATGCCAATTCCATTTTCCCAATCACTAAAGTGGATTAGAACCCCCATTTCACTCCAGTTGTAAGTATGCATTTCAAGAGCAGAAGTGGAAGGTGGAGTCTCTCCTTTCACTGCAACAATGGTTACCTTCAGCAAGGTGATAAAAAAGGATATTGAGGTGTAACAAACCTGCATTAAGTGGCCTGTAGGAGATAGTTCTGCATGGTCATTATCTCTGCCAAATTCAAAACAGAATATAGAGAACTCTCTTACTCAGAGGAAGGAACTGATGCTAAATTTGTAAGATCAGGATTATCCCCACATACCCTCCAACATTTGACAGATGGAAACCAGGACACATGTGGCCAAGCAAAACCAGAGTGTGGTCAAGACAGTAAAAGGTATTCATGAGGAAAAAGACGCAAACTAGGAGAGGCCGCAGCAGTTTGCTTTTCCCTGAGCCTTTTGGGAAGGATAACAATCCACTCTCTTCTCTTCTTCCCTCTCCTCCAAGTTGTAATTGAGTGCAAACAACATTTGCACTTTGAACTTGGTTTGCAATAGTTGAAACAAGCTGAGGACAAAAGGGGAGGAGGAGAGAGAAACTGGGACATTTTAAAAGCAGCTGAAAAAGTGGGATGACAGAGGATTAATCAGGAGTACTCCTGCCACATTCAAAAAAGTGGGAGAATATATCCTAGGTCCTGAGATTTCAGGGCCAAAGCTTGAGACACAGGGATGACAACCTGCGATATCACAGAGGGCATCCCCTGGGATGTTACAATGGTCATGGTACAAAAGGCAATAACTGGTGATGTCATGAAGCATGATACCTTAAGCATCAACCCCATTTGCACAAAGTACACAATTCCAATAAATGAGGAATACATACACATACTTTTCAAGGCAGCTCTCTTACCCTGAGATTCCTCCCTCTTATCCTTTGGACTGGAAGAGAAGATGATGGACCTGGCAACCAGAATTGGAGAGCATCGAAAAGCAGTGGCTTCCCCAGCCAGGAAAGTTACTCGGAGGAGGAACATATATGCCAAAGACGTGTAGAGCCTTTTAGGCTGCATCTGCACTACAGAAATAATCCACTTTGACACCACTTTATAACTGTCATAGTTCAATGCTATGGAATTCTGGGAACACCGTTGCGGCAGCAAAGCTCTCTGACAGACAAGGCTAAATGTCTCAGATGTTGATTTGGGTTCCCAGAACCCAATTCCCAGAATGCCTACAATTCCATATTATTCCTTCCTGTGATAGGATTGCTTTAGGGTTGCCATAACCTGGAAACAACTTGAAGGCAAACAACAACAAGAGCAACAATGGCGTTGCTGCCAGAACGGACATGGGTTCATGATTTGTAGTAATTCTTGCTCCTATATTAGCATCCACATAGGTATCCTGTTATAGAAAGAAGTTGGTAGCAGATGCATGTCTACAAAAGCTCATGCTACCAACTTCTTTCTTTCAGTTAGTTTCAAACGTGCTCCAAGATCCCTTTGCATACTGATTTTCCAGCCTAACATGGCTATGTCTTTGAATTCTACCTGTTGCAGGTGAGTACAATCTTATCCTTGTTATCCGCTGGGGTTTGGTTCCAGGATCCCCCAGGGATAACAAAATCCATGGATGCTCCAGTCTCATTAAATATAATGGCATAGCAAAGTGGTGTCCTTTATATAAAATGGAAAATCAGGGTTTGCTATTTGGAATTTATACTTTTTTGGAATATGTTCAAGCTGAGGATGTTTGACTCCATGGATAAAAAAATCAATGGATAAGGAGGGCCAACTATACTTCTTTAAGGGGATTTGCAGACTGCCAGAAATAGCGCAAACTGAATCCACTTTTAGGGTTAGGGTTAGTGCTAGGGAATCATGGGAATTGTTTTTTTTTTTTTCCTGAGACATTGAGCCTTCTCTGTCAGAGAGCTCTGGTGCCACAATAAACTACAGTTCCCATTATTCCCTAACCCTAACCCTAACCCTTAAAGTGGACTCAAAAGTGGACCCTGCTGTAGGAGCGTCTGTGATCAGAGGGAGGAAGGATGGATGGATAGACCAGGGATATGGAGGTTAGAGGAGGTTCTGGAGCTCTCCCCCCCTCCCACTTTGCTGGCAGATTTTTGGGCATTTTAATGCATGAAATTAATATTAACTTAGAACCCAAAAGAACCCAAATCATCTGCTGCTGCTATGAGTGTGCAAAATGGTGAGAACTGCCTTGAGCAATGAAACGACATTCTATAGGTGCTGCGATGTGGGTGCATATTTGGGTAGAGAATTCCACTGCCCCATTTCCCCCTCCTTTTCTTCCCCCCCCCCCTTCTCTTCTCCTGAGACCAGTGGCAGCCTCCAAGTCCACCTCCACCACATACATTTCCGAAGGTATTAACAAGAGCTTGGAATTCCTGGGTGGATTTGTGCACAAGGATGCTTTTGTCCTCTCTGCTGTGTTTGATGTCCCCTTCTGCCAGCCATGTGCCTCCGCAGACCTGTTCCGTGTTGCGGCTTCTGATGCAAACTTGGACTTCTAAATAGGGGCTTCTTAGCCAAAGGACCAACTGTACCCTTGGGCAGAACCCTTACGGTTTTCGGAGAACATCAGATTGTTAGATATGTAGTTGCATTTTACATTTTTACTAATTTTAACAGGAAAGCGATTTGGGTTTTGGAGGAGCACCACCACCAAAATGCCCTGGGATAAAGAAGGGCACATTGTGGCCCATTGGCTCCCCAAAGCCTCCCCATTTAATTTTTTCAGGCTGATTTTTTTGTTTGCCCTCAAACTGGGCAAATTGTATCTGAAAATGCAGCTGTTTGCTTCCCCTAATTCCCCTTCCCCCCTACCTTGAAAGCCAAAAAGCCCCCACCCAAAATGGCAGTCAAAAGTGACGTTGCATTGGGCACACCAAAATATGCCAATGCGACCCATTAGGCGAGTGTAGGAAGGAGAATGGTCCATTGTCCACTTTGCCTTAGGTCCATTTCTGTTTAGCAACTGGGGCAGAAGGAGAAGATCCATCTCCAACAAGAGTGAAAAGTCTTGAGTCTGCTTATTTTTCAAAAGAACAAAAATATTTTGGAGCAGATTGGAGTGCATTTTGAGCTTGGGCAGAAATTGGTGGCAGTCTCTTTGGCATCCGGTTCAAGCTCTTCCTTATCTTCTATGCCAGGGGTGGGAATTGTGCAACCCTCCAGATGTTGTTGGACTTCAATTCCCAGCAATTCCAGTCAGCATAGGCAATGGTGAGGAACACTGATAGCTGCAGCCCATTGCAATCTTGAGTGCCACATAATTCTCACTGGTATATAAACTTGTACCTGTGCAAGTAATTTGCGAACCTATACATGATCTCTGCTCCTTAAAGAGAGGTAGCTTCTCTCTCTCCTTCTCCCTTTTCAAATTAATTGCAATTAGAAAATCTCTTCTAACAGGCCATAAACACTCTTTTAAATGGACAGATACTTGCCATCCAGAGCAATTAACTAGACCATTAAAGTGCTCTAGTTGAAAGATTATGGCCATTTAAAAATCATCCATTCTGTTTAAAAGATTTAAATAAAATTACTAAGGCAAAATAGCACTGAACCACAAAATGAAGTACTTAAATTTAAAAAAAAAACAACCCACTTTGAGTGGCAATTTTCAACCCAATGTCTGTGTATTGAGGTTGGTTGGTGGTAGAACCCAGATGGGGTGAAAATTACAGTAATTGTGCACGATAGTATATTAATGTTCCTGCATTTAAATTTGCTGTTCACATGATGCATGCAAACATACAAATGTAGAGAGATCTTGCAGGACCTTTGAAAATATTTGGTTACGGTAGTCACAGAGATGCTACAAGATCTCTCTACATACTGATTCTACAGACTAACACACCTATATCTTTGAATTCTGCAAACATACAAAGTCATTAATAACCACTCCTGTGCTCTTGCACCATCAGTGCGCAATAAAGTGGCAAGTGAAATGAATACCACTTCTTGGAGGTGTGTGTTTTGCCATTGTGTGATCCTTCTAAATACTGATCCCTGAACTGCAAATCCCTGGATTCCATAGGACGTTGCCATAAGAGTTAAAGTGGAATCATAGTGCTATAATTGTGTAGTGTGAAAGGGCCCAGGAATAAGACCCAAAACCTTATCAATTACCTATGGGCCATCTTTCACATCTTGAAGTTGTGTTCTTGTGTTCTGGGTTGGGCACGACTGGGACTCTTGGAACGGAGGAAATTCTCCCAGTCTGATGTTGTTCCAGGGTTTCTACTGTGGCTTCATAGACTGATCTTCTGTTTCACAGGTAAAAAGCCTGTCTATCTGTGTATGCACACATGCACCTGTGTGCCATTTCCCTTCCCACACCTGTCCCCACCCATCCCATTAGAGGTGACCTATATATATATATATATATATATATATATATATAAAACCAAGGGGGAGGGAACTCACAGCCCTGTAGGGTGTCATGATCCTGCAAGCCAAAGCGCCATGCAAGAGGACAGGCAGCTTTGTCACACATCGGTCCAGGATGTCAGACACAGCCAGCTGTCCTTCTCCGGATTAATGTCACTCACTTGTCAGTTCCCAACCAAGTGAATAATTTCCTCCCCCTGTGCACCCCCCCCATGTCTCTTGTTTGTTTCCAAAATCCCTACCTTCAAATGGATGCTCAGGCTGTCAGGGGTGTGTGCGGCAGAAATAGGCAGTTGATTCCCTTTCCCCCACAAAGTATAGGACTCATTTCCAATGGTGGTGGGTGCATTTTGTGCAGCATAGCCTTTAATTGGGTTGAATTAGCAAGGACAGACCCAATTCATACTGTGCCATCCTACTTTATCAGCAGTTTTTAAAATGTCCTAGTTTCTCCCACCTGCTTCCACTTTCCCAATTTGTCCTCAGCTTACTTCACTTGCTGCAAACTGAATCCAAAGTTTCAAAGTAGTTAACATTCAATTAACTCAACAGGTGGGAGAGGGGGTGAAATTTTGCCCTCCCAAGTTTGTTGCTATTGTTGTGTGCCTTCGAGTCTTTTCAGACTTATGGCGAGCCTAAGGCCATAAGTTTCAGCAAGTTTCTTCAGAGGAGGTTTGCCATTGCCATCCTCTGAGGCTGAGAGAGTGTGACATGACCATGGTCACCTGGTCTCCCAGAGTCCTAATCCAGCACTCCAGTTACTATACCACACTTGCTTTGAAAAACAGTCTTTTCTTTTGGCAAGAATTCTTCAGAGGATGTTTTCCAGTCCATTGCCTTCCTCTAAGGCTGAGATGGTGTGACTTATCCAAGATCATGTGGGGGTTTGCTTGCCCAAGGGAGTATTTGAACCTTGGTCTCCTGGAGTCCTAGTCCAAAGATCAAGCCGCTACACCAGTTTTTTGATATATAGTGTGCCCTTGGTATCCGCTGAGGTTTGGTTCCAGGATCCCCCATGGATAACAAAATCTGTGGATACTTAAGTCCCATTAAATACAATGGCACAGTAAAATAGTGCCCCTATATAAAATGGCAAAATCGAGGTTTGCTTTTTGGAATTTATATTTTTGGGGCATATTTTCAAGCCGTGGATGCTCGGATCTGTGCATAAAGAATCCGTGGATACAGAGGGCCAACTATGCTCGAAACAAAATGCCAGCAATGTCCCCCTCCTGAATCTTCGAGCCGCAACATGACCAAAACAAGCTGTAACTCTCCCCCCTCCTTGTTTTCTTTTTCTCTCTCTTTGCAGAGACACACAGGTAACCCTGTTGCCCTCTGCACTGCCAGATCCCACACGTGTATGAACAGATCCGGGCAATGCCGGCAGAAAGAAGTGTTCTCATAAAAGCACGGGGGAAATTCAAAGAGAGACAAAGGGTCTGGCTGGATTGGAAAGACTGGGAGCTCTTCCCCCTTTGGAGCCGCTGTTATGGGGGACACCCAGAGCAAAGAGTTGCACATCAAGAGCACGGTAGGTCACTTCGTTTGCTAAATTGTATAGGTTTTTTTTTTTTAATTAAAGGATACAGGTTGACTCTCCCTGATCTGGAATTGTGAAATCCGAAATACCCAAAAACTTCTTTTCACGGGAGGCTGAATTAGTGACACCTTTGCTTTCTGATTGTTCAGTGTACACAAACTCTTCATGCACAAAATTATGTAAAAATTTATAAAATTACCTTCAGGCTATGTATGTAAGATGTATACGGAACATAAGTTAATTTTGTGGGCCCCATCTCCAAGACATCTCATTGTGGACATATATACAAACACAAGTATTCCAAAATCCAGTGTGTGTGTGTGTGTGTGTGTGTGTGTGTGTATATATATATATATATATATATATATATATATATGGGCCTTTGCAGACTGCTAGAAATAGTGCAAATTGAGTCCACTTTAAGGGTTATGGTTATGGTTAGGGAATCATGGGAACTGTATTTTATTGTGGCACCAGAGCTCTCTGACAGAGAAGGCTCCATGTCTCAGGAAAAAAAAAACAATTCCCATGATTCCCTAGCACTAACCCTAACCTTTAAAGTGGACTCAATTTGCACTATTTCTGGAAGTCTGCAAAGGCCCTAAATTTCCAAAATCCAAAACATCTCTGGTCCAAAGTATTTAGGATAAGGGAGACTCAACCTGTATATACACACAGAGCACATAATTCTAAAATCTCTCATTCATTCATTTTGGTTGGTTTGGGTTGAATGGCATATCCTGCCAATTCAAAATTAAAGGACAGTTGCATTTTCCAGAACAGTCTCAAATCCACCGAAAAAATGATCTGTGCTGTACAAAAAAATTGAAAAAGACTTTAATGTTCCATTCCGGAACATGAAGTAGACCTAAGCTCCAGTCTTCGAAAATGCAGTACAAGATTCCTCAGCTGTGTCCCTGGAGTGTCATCCTCCACAATCTGAACTCAGCACGCCTAAATTTGAACCTGGAATGCCACTACGCCATGCTGACTCTCTCTGAGATAATATACCAGTAATTCAAGGCAATTTAGAAGAAAAGCAGAACAAAGAGTTTTTCATGAGGAATGTTATGTGGCACATGAGTGCAGAGGAGGAGTGAATGCAAGGTTAAGTCGAAGGCTTTCACGGCCGGCATCCATCGTTTTTTTGTGGGTTTTTCGGGCTGTGTGGCCATGTTCTAGAAGAGTTTCTTTCTGACGTTTCGCCAGCATCTGTGGCTGGCATCTTCAGAGAATACTGGAATGGAAGAGAGTGGGTATATACATATATATACTGTGAGACGAAGGAGAAGCAGGGGTAGGCAACCTTTCCCCTTTAAGGGCCGAGGAACTTCAGCTCCCAGAAGCCTCAGCCATGTTGGCCAGTAGTCCCATGTTGGCCAATAGCTCCTGGGATTCTGGGAGTTGAAGTCCCTCGGCCCTTAAAGGGGAAAGGTTGCCTACCCCTGGAGAATAGGTTAGGGATGGTGTTATGGTGAAGGTTTGTAATGGACTTTTTGACTAGTGGACACAGGTTGGAAGTGAGTCATCAGTTCCCATTTCAGAGATAAGAAACCATTCTTGGCCAGTTGGCAGGGGAAGCAATTGGGCCGCACGGATTCATTTCCATGATGTTGATTTCATTGTGTAGCTCCTTTAACACACAATGGATTGTGTTTGCTTATCAGGGGTTGTCAAATCACCAAGATGTTGCCTTGATAGTGATTCGATCCCTAATTAGCTGGTAAAAGAAACTATTGTCCTGGAGAGCCTTTTCCAGTAAACGTCTGTAGAGAAGTTGTGGATTTAGAAATTGCACAAGTTGAAACTGGCTAGCTGTCCCAGAAGGCGAAAAATTGGGAATAATGTGCAGGTTCAGCCACATCTTTCATATGCATTTATTTATTAGATCATTATCTCCTCATCCTTCTTCTGTTTATCCCCTGCCTTTTGCCCAGAAGGGATGCATCTGCATTGAAGAAGTAATCCAGTTTGACACCACTTTAGCTGCCATGACTGCTATGGAATGATGGGAACTGTAGTTTTGTGAGGCATTTAGCCTCCTCTGTCAGAGCACTCTGGTGCCACAACAAAGAAAAATTCCCAGGATTCCACAGCACTGAGCCATGGCAGTTAAAGCAGTGTCAAACTGGATTATTTCTGCAGTGCGGATGTAGCCTATGAGACTCAAAGCGGCTTACAACAATTTAAAGAAACACAGTTAAAAATTTGGGAGCCAGCATGGTGGTTTAAATGTTGGACTATAACTCTGGAGGCCAGGGTTCAATTCCTGGCTTGGCCATGAAACCCACTAGGTGACCTTGGGCAAGTCACACTCTCTCAGCCTCAAGGGAAGGCAATGGCAAACCTCCTCTGAACAAATCTTGCCAAGAAAACCCCAAGATAGATTTGCCTTCAGGCATCCCTAAGTCGGAAATGACTTGAAGGCACACTACAACAAAGTTAAAATTTCACAGGATACAAGTTAAAAAGCAAATAAACTGTCATAAAGTTACAATCAGTTAAAAACAAAAGCATAAAAAATGACAATAGCAACAAGGAATGAAAGTCCAAGCCCTGCTTTATCTTTTTGTCTAGAAAACAGGACAGGAGAGGATCCTGAACTGGCAACCCTACTTTTTCAATATTATTATTATTATTTTGTATCCCACTTTTCTCCCAGAATTGGCACCCAATGCGGCTTACAGTCTAAAAACACAGTACAATAAAAAAAGCTTACAAAAGTGGCATTTACAATGGCATTAAACTATTGCACTATTAAAAATAGATCATTCTCCAAATCAGAATTCTCCATTTTATTTTTTTCTTCCCTTGCTCTCCATCCTAGCTGTACCCTGGAGGACTTGGCAAACACGGACGGCAGAAAGGAAAAGGGAGGGAGAATATGAATTAAAAGGACAATAAAATTAATAATGGCTTTTGGTGTCTCGCCGGGGTAATGCAGGAGCCCAACCCAACAGTAAAAAATACAGCTGGCATTACTTTTCTGGGCAGAGTGTGGGGGTGGCAAAAACCTTAGAGCTTATTAAAATTCTTGCCTCAACCCCTTGAACATTCATAAATTGGTTTCAGGCGAGGTTGAAGCCCTCCAGGTGACCATGGGTGTGTGTGTGTGTGTGTATATATATATATATATATATATTCATGCTACACAATTATAGTAGTTTAATATCACTTTAGCTGCCCTGCTTCCATCCTACAGAATCCTAGGATTTATACTTTGCTGAAGTACTTAGAATTCTCTGCTAGGAAGCTCTGCTAGACACCTTTGAACTAGAACGGTACAACTCTCAGGCAGAGAAACCTGAAATATCTCACCAGACTACAAATCCAAATAATTTCATAGGATGAGCTATGGCATTTAAAGTGGCATCAAAGTGATGTAACGGGGAAACTGTACTAGAGAGATCTTGTAGCGCCTTATGCCAAGTGTACCAAGTGGAGACGACGGGACTTGGCAGCCTTAACAATTATTCTCAAGTTGCAAATTAAACATACAAACTTGACCTGGCCTCGCCTGATATTGTGATCTAGAGTAATAGGCAAGTTAATTTTTTCAAGACATGGAAATATCACTTGCTGGCATCTGCGCATACAGTTGGTATCACAGGTAAATAATAGCCACTACCATGAGATCCCTTGTTAGACAGTCACGGTTTAAGACAACAGAGGATCACTTCCAATCTAAAGTTTCCATGGTTTGGAGGATTGGAAACAAGCCATAAGCTCCTGCTTTCTTTTCTCCCTTCCTCCTTTCTGTCTTTCCATGCTCAGCTTCAATGAGCTACTTCCTTCTTAGTGCGAACCATCATTTACCATTATATCCCAACTGGGCAAACTTTGGTTTGAAATTGCACTCCAGACCAGAATGGAAAACCGTGGTTTGATCCTAGCTTTAATTCTGCTTTGGAGGAAAGCATAAACCTTTGTTTCCCAGTTTAGCCACAACAGCAGGGTTTGGTTTGCATTATACATGGCAAGAAATAATGACCTGAATCTGAGCATTGAAGGCAAGAAGGGAGTAGATGAGTCTGGTTGTACCATGGCTACATCTGCACAGTAGAATTAAAGAAGTTGACACCACTTTAACTGCCATGGCTCAATGCTGTTGAATTGTGGGATCTGTAATTTGGCAAGGTATTTAGCCTTTTCTGCCAGAGCGCTCTGGTGCCATAATACATTACAAATCCCAGGATGGAGCCATGACAGTTAAAGCGGTATCAAACTGCACTAATTCTGCAGTGTAGCAGTAGCCCACATTACATGTGAACTGAGTCAACAGACCTTTGCAAGTCTGGACTACAAAAGGGGAACAACCAAGATAAATGATGCAGGCTGCTGACAGGATACATACTACACAAGCTCACTGATCTAATCTGATCTGATCTGATTTTATTTATATCCCACTTTTCTCCCAATATGGGAGCAGCTTACAAGTTCCCCTTTCCCGGTTCCCAAAAGTGTCCCTAGCTGAACATAGATCCTTATGCTGAAACTTGAAGTGCTTCGAATATGTATTACAAATCTTGATTAATTGCAGGGAAAACAAGTCCCAGCAGACTTAGCTAATGTAGCTGAAGGTGAAGAATGGTGGGAGTTGAAGTCCAACAGCATCTGGAGGACTTTCCTGCAGGACTTTCCTGCATTAGACAGATTAATAGTGCTCTTATCAAAAGAGATCCAATAACCAGATAGTGCTCCCCTTTTCCTCTCCCCTAAAAGCTTAATTGTCTTTCCCAGAAGCTTCCAGGAGAGAGCAGAGCACCATCACCACCATTTTGTCCAGCCTGCATAATATAGCCCAATGTAATTGTATAGCTAGGACAGTAGTTTCCAAACTTTGGTCCTCCAGATGTTTTTCACTTCATCTCTCAGAATTCCTGACTGTTGACCAAGCTGGCTTTTGTATGAAATTGTTGTTGCAAGCCAAATGCATGAGTATTACCCTGTTGGTTGCAAAATGTTTGTCACTGGCTGTTAAAATTAGAGAGAACGAATTATTAAAAAGGGGTTTGACTAACGGATCTATATCCTAGATCTATAATTTCATAATCAAAACCAATCTCCAATGTTCTGGAAGCATGCAAGGGTAACTGTGTTGTCCATTTAGCAAATTCAAACAAAAACCCACCAAACAGTGATACCTTTATTGGCCAGCCAAAATGCACAATATACTTGCTGCAAGCTTTCGAAACTCCACTGGCTTCTTCGTCAGGCAAGATGTTACAAACCAAACAGGAGATTTAACATCTCCATTTTTTTCTCCTGTTTGGTTTGTAACATCTTGCCTAGTGAAGAAGGCAGTGGAATTTCGAAAGCTTGGAACAAGTATAGTGTGCATTTTGGTTGGCCAATAAAGGTATCACTGTTTGGTGCTTCCAACTCTATGATTCTATGATTTTTGTTTGAATCTCCAATGTTGTATTCTAATCTGACTGCTTAATTTTATGCTTAACATTCTGTATTTTAACATATTTTAATGTGATCTCTCTACTTTATATTGTTTTATGTGATATGCAAGCTTTCCATTTGGGTGATCTCAGTTGTTGTATGCCCCGATGGGTCTATTGACTGTAAATAAATAAATATTGATTGATTGATTGATTGATTGGCTTGGACTTCTGGAAGTTGAAGTCCCAGACTCCTGGAGGAACCAAAGTTTGGGAACGAATGAGCTAGAATGTTCTCTAGAAATCTAGATGCTCCTTCAAAATCATCACAAATGGTCCTGACTCCCCTATGGTGGCCGTGACCTTCCTTTTACACTCCCTACATGGTGTTTGTGGCCATTGTTACACTTACGTCACTTGCACACGTCATGTACCTCAAGGTGCCCATCTTCTCACAAGCAATGGAAGAAGACTATCCAACAGGAGAAGACTATGCAGCACTTTTTGTTCCCTGATGGAAAGATGTCACCAAAGTTGCTGAGGCAGGTTCTCCAGGTTGGTCTTTCCATGCCTGGTTGCTTAGGACACATGCCGTGAGGCTTAGTTTGTCAAGGAAGGGCCCCGCAAAACAGAAGAGGCCAACTTTGGCAGGAACGTGCTTCCCCAGTAATCCTCGGAAAGCTCCGGCGCTCCATGGGGCATGTGACCCGTCATGAGGGAACAAGGGGCCAGACAGAGAACAAAGGAAGGGATTTGAGTCCCTGGCAAGAGAAGGGAAAGTTCCTAAATCATGGCGTTATATAAAAGTGTATGTGTGGGGTGGGGTGGGGAGCTCCTTCCCAGAGAAGTCTAGGGGTTTAAGATACCGAGCGAGGCGACACACAAGCCGTGGAGCCTTGTTTGCTTGGTTCTTTGGTTCTTAGAAATATCAGTAGAGGGGACTAGTTAAAAAATACACCAGACTTATAAGGGCTAGATTTAGAGAAGGTTATCAGTGGTTAAGCCTAGCAGAGTTAAGCAGCAGTCTGAAAAAGGAGCCAGTCCTGAGAATCGGCTCTGAACTGGTATGACGCAGGTTTGGATCCCTCCCTGCTCCATGTCTGTCCTTGTGGCAGTCACTCCTTTTCCGTAAACTCCGTTATTTGAACATAATTCAATAGCACTAGACATTGCTACATAAACCTCTTTGCACAGCACATAGCAAAGCAATGGAAAGGGAATGCATTCTGTTTCCGTTGCTTCACTATGTGCTGCACACATTAGTCTCACATCAGTGGTTCCCTAACTTTAGTCCTCCAGATGTTTTATACTTCAGCTCCCATAGTTCCCGACTGTTGGCCAAGCTGGCTGAGGTTTCTGGGAGCTGAAATCCAAAACACTTGGAAGACCAAAGTTTGGGAATCACTGGTCTACACCTTAGATGTAGTCTGCACCTTGCCGGTACCTGTGCACATAGGTGTACACACCTGCACACCTCGGATACACCTATGTGCATAGTCTGCACCTTGGATGGGATGTCTGAAATGTCCCTACAAACCAAAAGGACTAAACTGAGGTCTCAGGCTGCATCTCTGTGCAGAATTAATGCATTTTCCCACTACTTTAACTGCCATGAAGGGCTTTGTAGTTTTGCAATATATTTAGCCTTCTCTGTCAGAGAGCTATGGTGCCACAACAGACTACAAATCGCAGGATTCCATAGGATGGAGCCATGGCCATTACAGTAGTGTCAAATTGCATTAATTCTGCAGCACAGATGAAGCCTTGGTTTGGATACATCCTGAGATAACATGACTCACTGGAAAAGTTGATAATACTTTGCAGCAAAGTGGATGTCAGTAGAAAAGAGGAAGACCTCTTGATAGATGGATTGAGTTGATCAAGGAAGCTAGAACCCTGCATTTGCAAGACCTGAGCAGAGCAGTTGATGGCGAGAAATCCTAAAGGTCTCTCATTCATAGGATTGCCACAAATCAAACTCATCTTGATAGCAAATAATTAAATCTATCATATCTACTCCCCCCATCTATTTCTCATCTTAGCCTTCCTTAGCCTTTTTATTTTTAAAAGGAAGTGATCTGCTGACTATAGCCCCCAGTTATTCCATGTGGCTGGGGAAATGGGCAAGGGATAACCCCTGGTCTCCCCAGAGTTGCCATCTCTGCTATATATGTGTTGTTTGCCTTTAAGTCATTTCTGACTTATGGTGACCCTATCACAGGGTTTTCTTGGCAAGTTTCTTCAAAGGGGTGGTGGTGGTCATGGCCATTCTCTGAGGCTGAGAGAGTGTGACTTGCCCAAGGTCACCCAGTGGGTTTCCATGGCTAAGCGGGGATTCGAACCCTAGTCTCCATAGCCCTAGTGCAACGTTCAATCTCAATCTGGCTCTCAATCTGTGCTATACTGTCTGAAAATATAAGGTACGGTACACATGTTATAATGAGAGAAAGGCAAGCAACTTGACGATGATGATATTAATAATACAATACAATACAGTAGTGGTTCTAGTAGTGATAGATGCTCTGGGAGCCATAAAATCACAATAGACAAAATTACTGAACAATAATTACAAAAAGCAACATTGCTTGGAACATGTCACATTGTCTGATGATAACTCACTGATTCGTAGATTCTTAGACAAAATCTGAATCATTGATCATCCAAAAATCCAATTGGTGACACCTAGTAGACCATGAAACTGAAAATATGACAATATAAGGAGATAATAAAGTACAATCACACTCCTATCATACTTTATGTTTCTTTGCCCTTAACATTGAGTGTAGAATTGGAAGTGTCCCTCAAAACAGAAATAGAAAGTAATTCATTCTTCTACTTTGCCAATTAGTTACTTTTTGCAGTAAATGACGTGGAACACAAATAATTTCTTTGCCTGAAACAACCAATTAACTACATTTACTGGAACAGGAACAGAGGGAGGAGGAAGCCATTGTGTGCAGTTCTTTTATGCTGCAACTGGGAAGACTTTTTCTCAAAATTCCCAAAATGCAGTATCTGAATTGGTCCCTTGGGGGAAACAGAGAGCATTTCCCTGTATTTTCCAGTGGCACAGTAATAGCAATAGCTGTACCTTGTTCCTAACAAGTGGCTAAGCTCATACCCATCAAACTTTCTAAATACCTAGCATAGTTCTTTCTATGAATGGGTGCCAAATTGGGAAGATGAGTTTCTTCCTCTGGGGAAAATGGGTCAGATTCCCACTTGTCCGTGAGCCCCGCAAACGTCTGTCACTTACTGTGGAAAGTGAAGAATTCAAAGATATAGCCGTATTAGTCTGTAGAATCAGTATGTAAAGAGATCTTGTAGCATCTTTGAGACTCACTGAAAGAAAGAAGTTGGCAGCATGAGCTTTCCTATACTTAAGTCTACTTTCTCAGATGCATTTGGTCCTTCAAGTTTCTTGAAGAGGTTGATGGATTTCCACTCCATTCAGCTAAATTTGGTGCTTTCCATAGCAGTAGAATTCAAAGCTATAGCCATGTTAGTCTGTAGAATCAGTATGGAGAGCGATCTTGTAGCACCTTTCAGACTCACTGAAAGAAAGAAGTTGGCAACAGGAGCTTTTGTAGATTTCAATCTACTTGCTCAGATATTTTTGGTGACATAAACCAGACATTAGGAATGGGAATGCACCAAAACCAGTGGCTGAACATTTCAGTCTCCCTGGGCATTCCATCTCAGATCTCAGAACAGCAATCCTTGAACAAAAGAACTACAGAGGCAGATTGGAAAGAGAAACAGCAGAATTGGAATTCATCCATAAACTGCAGTCCGTCAGTAATGGACTGAAGGACAATGGCTTTCTGGCTCAATACACACATTTCAACACTATCTGATCCTCATGGGGGGCATCCTATACTCATCTATTCTCCCCACCTACAGGCTGGTTTCCAAGGCCAAACTGGTCTTGCCACTTCACCAAAAGCATCTGAGGAAGTAGGCTGAAGTCTAGGAAAGCTCATGCTGCCAACTTCTTCCTTTCAGGGAGTCTCAAAGGTGCTACGAGATCTCTCTACGTCCTGTGAAAAGTGAAGCGTGAAGCCGCTCTTATTCCTTATCAGGTCCAGGCTAAACAAACCCAGCTTCACCAAAGGACTGAGATGTCCTTTGAAATGAGTGCTTGTTTTCAGGGATGTTTTCTTTGGTTTATCTGTTTTCCTGGAGGCTGGGTGGGGTAGGAGGTGTTAATTGGGTCCCTGGGGTGGGTGCCAGGGGCATACCTGTTTGTCCATAGAATTAACCCATTTCAATTTCCCTGCAGATTGTATTGATTCTAATTAATAATCAAGGGCAGTCAACTGCAGTGATAAGGGGTGGCGAAGGGGGTGAGACATGCCAGCCCACCCGCCGTGGCATTCCTATTGTCTTTGAACCCTCTTTGTTGTTGGTGGTGTTGCATGCCTTCAAGTCATTTCCGACTTACGGCGACCCAGAGGCAACCTTATCACGAGGTTTTCTTGGCACCCTTTCCCAGAGGGGGTTTGCCACGGCCATCCTCTGAGGCTGAGAGAGTGCAACGTGCTCAAGGTCACCCAGTGGGTTTGCGTGGCTGAGCCAGGATCCGAACCCTGGTCTCCAGGGTCATAGTCCAATGCTCACGCCACTACACCACACTGGCTCCCCTGTTCGTCTGTAGCAGAGAAAGGCAAGACAAAAGAGCATTATGGAAACTTAAAGGCTAAACGTTGTCCGTGTGCCTTCAAGCCATTGCTGACCTATGGTGATCCTCAGTCAAACCTATAATGGGTCAAGGGGCTTTGGCATTGCCTTCTTATCCTGAGGCTGAGATTGTGTGACTTGCCCAAGGTCACCCAGTGAGTTTTCATGGCCAAGTGGGGATTCAAACCCTAAAGAGCCTTATGGAAACTTAAAGGGACATGTTGTTGTGTGCCTTCAAGTCGTTTCTGACTTATGGTGACTCTTGGGGTGAACCTATAATGGTGCAAAGGGGTTTGCCATTGCTTTCCTCTTCTGAGGCTGAGAGAGTGTGACTTGCCCAAGGTCACCCAGTGAGTTGCCATGGCCAAATGGAAATTTGAACCTGGGTCTCCCAGAGTCCTAGTCCAACACTCAAGCCACTATACCACCCTGGCTCTTAAAAATCAAAAACAGATTGTGGCAAATAGTTACTATGGGTTTAATTTTGGATTGGAATGCAAATTGAATAAGGTATAAAATGAAATGCAAATCTGGATTCATTTTGGTAGAGAAACAAGTGGGAAAATGATGTGTTTGTGATAACTGCAGTTAAGAAAAGAAAGGACAGAGAACATGATATTTTCAGTGCAAGATAGCCTTTAAAAGAATAAGATCAGATAAGTAAAACTTATTAAAAGCTATTAACAAGGAAGTAACGGATCATGTATGGGCGAACAGTTTATTGTTTATGAATGTTTATGTCACTTGTGTAGCGGATATGTAGGTTGTACAAATGTGGTATGATTTCTTTTTCTTTTCTTTTTTATAATGCTGTTTTAAAAAACAATATCAATAAAAATATATAAAGAACAAATAAGTTTTGCCAAGAAAAATCTAGGAGAGGCTCTCCATAAATTGGAAGCAACCTGAAGGCACATAAGTGTTTTTCCACCTTATTTTGCAGCAATTGAAGTTGGCAGAGGAGAAAATGGGAAAGTGGGAGGAAGAGAGGGAAAGCAGGGCATTTTAGAAGCAACTGGAAAACACAGGACAATGGGATTAATTGGCACTGTCCCTAACAAATAGGGACAGTTGGAGGGTACACTTGTACAGCAGACTGCCTGATGGTCCCAAAGATAAATACTTCTTCTTCTTGTGCCATCAAGTCATTTCCGACTTATGGTGACCCTAAGGCTCTGAATCATGGAGTTTTCTTCAGAGGGGGTTTGCCATTGCCATCCTCTGAGGCTGAGAGAGTGTGACTTGCCGAAAATCATCCAGCGGGTTTACATGGCCGAGCCGGGATTCGAACCCTGATCTGCAGAGTCACAGTCCAACACTCAAACCATTCTAGCTAGACAAATATCAAGAGACAAAGGGATTTCTTGTTTCTCTTCCTCTCTACATTGCCATTGGGGGCATGTGCCAAGCAAGCATCGCAGAGAATGACAAATTGTTTCCTAATACCTATTTTGTCCGTGCCTACCTTCCCCACCAGACGCACTCTTTGTTTTCCTTCTTTTTCACGTTTTTTTCCCCTCCCAATTTCCCTCTAATCCTGTTGGCCAAATTAAATTGTAAGTGTATAATTGTGGGCAGCCTATCTCCATGTTGTGCGGTTGCTGTGAAGATTGGGAGTCGGGTTAAGCCCTTCTGGAAATCCATTTTCATCTGAGTTTTTAATACCTTTGGACCTGCTGGCTTAAGGTCCTAGTCTGGCTGCCAGTTCCTCACTGCCGCTTTATGCGGTAATTGAAATGTGTGTTTGGGATCAGGGCTACCGTAATTCCAGGATTACTAGCTTCCCTCTGTGTGTGTGTGTGTGTGTGTGTGTATTTGTGTGTCTGTGTGAAAGAGAGAGCATTGTCGTCTCGGAAGTGTGCACGAGCGTTATACTTTATTCCTTTGTTTATTCACATTTGGGTGGAAAGACACTTCACCGTATCAAACAGCTGTAGCCCTCCACCCTGCACTGTTGCAACGCTTAACAAAAAGATAGAAATATTTATTAAAACACTTCATAAAAAATTAATTAACTAAAAAAAAAATGCCTGATGAAGAAGCCCATGGAGCTGCGAAAGCTTGCAGCAAGTATATTGTGCATTTTGGTTGGCCGATAAAGGTATCACTGATGGGGGGGTTATATGTTTATTATAATTGTATAGGATTGTATTTTAAATTGTAAAGCCGCCTTGATAGCCTCGGCTAAAGACGGGATAGAAATAAATTATTATTATTATTATTATTATTATTTGCATTTGCTAAATGGCCAACACAGATACCCCTGAATGTTTCCTTCTTTTAGTAAGTCTCAAAGGTGCTACAAGATCTCTCTATATAATGATAAATACCAATTTTTCAATACCAGTAGTGTACTTTTGGCCTTTTCCAATTTTATTCCCACTTGACATCTTAGTAGTCCAATCGGCCTTCGAAAACTCGTTCTTGTGTGCCTTCAAGTCATTTCCGATTCATGGCGATCCTAAGGCAACCCTATCATGGGTTTTCTTGGCAAGTTTTCTTCAGAGCTGAGAGAGTGTAACTTGCCCAGAGTCACCCAGTGGCATTACATGGCCAAGCCAGGACTTGAACCCAGGTCTCCGGAGTCATAATCCAAGGCTCAAACCACTACATCATCTTGGTTCTAGCTATGAGCAAAAGCTCATAGGTGGAGAAAAAAGATCCACACTCCAGTTGCACTTCCCTACTGTGATCTATACAAACAGATGGGTGCATACTTTCACCATCAAATGTAATGGTCCAGTATAATATCCAGTGGCAGAGAGTCCCATGGGTCAATCAAACACTGGATGGGGAAGACGAAATGTGCTTTTGATTTCATTTTAAACTTCCTCTTTATTCCTTTCAATGCTCATGCTGCCAACTTCTTTCTTTCAGTTAGTCTCAAAGGTGCCACAAGATCTTTCTATATAGTGATTCCTTTCAAAGGATATGCTGAGGCTCTAGCAAGACAATAGCTTTTCATGAGCTGCAAATGCTTTGTTTCCTGTAGTTAGGTGCAACTCCAGGCTCCAGGACATGTTCTGCCCTTAGGACCCTCTTGGATGGATGGCCAAAAAGTACCAAAACATCATCAACAACAACAAGGAGAGCGAACCAGACCATGTTCTTTCTGTCTTTGCCCTTTTAACAACTATGAACATTTCACATGTGTGTGTTGTCTATCACTTCTTCTTTTTTCTATCATGCATCACTTGGCAGAATGTGTGAACTGATTTCTGCAAAAACGCATTGGCTGGATTTGCATGTAACAGCAAGCCGGTAGCTGTGATTTGTCTCATTCTGGTTTGCTCTTGTGTCTGAACCCAACCCGAGAGGTTCTTCAGATGGTGAAAATAATCCAGGTAGAATCTGGATTGAATCTTTGTTGTTCACACGCATTACGAATGTGTCCCCGATTAAGGTTTTTGTTTTTTTCCCGGGGAGGGGCTGCCAAGAAAGCCCACTTAACCCCAGATAATTGATCTAGGATTTTTCCCCTCAATTTTTTTCTAAAATATTTGCATTGTCGGCTGTGTGAATAACCAATGTGGATTCCGGTCCCAGAATTCTATAAGATGCAACCATGGCAATTAAAATGGAAGCGTAGTGCTATGTATTTTGGATAACACTCTGCATGCTTTGAATATGCTTCAAATCCATCCGTGTCGTCGACTCAATTTTTATTTGCCGTGCCGACACATGTGAGCAACAGAAATCACAGAGATGCGGTTCCATAGTGTGAACAATAAACCAGAATGTGTGAGTGAGATTATTCGTATAGTCGTGCATGACCCCCTAGAAACCAACTGAGGTTTTGTTTCTCATCCATTGACCACAGGTAGAACCCATGGACTTGTTAAAACTTGAACTTAAATCATTGCTTGTTGCACCTAAAGCCAGAAATGTACCTTATTCCTGGCATGTTTCCCTATGCTGAAGCTAAAAAGGAGTGGGAAGGTAACAGGCCAGAAACAGAGAACGTTAAATATGGCTTATTTAGTTATTTGCAGAACATACTAAAAATCAAACCCTAGTTACCATAGCCATGGCTTACGCTGCATCTACAGTGCAGAATTAATGCAGTTTGACACCACTTTCACTACCATGGCCCAATGCTGTGCAATTCTGGGATCTGTGGTTTTGTGATATTTAGCCTTCTCTGCCAGAATGCTCTGGAGCCACAACAAGCTACAAATCCCAAGATTGCATAGGACAGAGCCAGGACAGTTAAAGCGGGGTCAAACGGCATTAATTCTATGCAGTTTGTAATGTAAAATCATACAGGAAGGGCTGTGGTGCATTTAAAATGTGAATGGCCGCTCCAGATTGTGTGTTTGTTTAAATAGTTGAACTATTCTGAGCCGTAAAGCTAATGATACATGAAATTAGGACACTTTGTTAAATCTAAATAGGATGCACAAAATCTGCTCTGTAAATTCTGATGATCTCAGTAAGCGTCACCAAATCCATCTGTTTTTAAGATTTTATTCGCAATTCTGCTGGTTTTGTTTTTATTATGATTTGATAGACTAACTAACCCCTTATACTGAAACAGAATAAAAGACAGTATATAGATATCAGTTGTTAAAAAGTTATAATTTAGAAAAACCAATCCTCCTCATGTGAAGTCATGTTGTTGTCTGCTTTAAAGTAATTTCCACTTTTGAGGACACTAAGGTGAACCTATCACAGGGTTTTCTTGGCAAGATTTGCCTTTGCCTCCTTCTGAGACTGAGAGAGTGTGACCTGCCTAGGGGCACCCAGTGGGTTTTCATTGCCAAGCAGGGATTCGAACCCTGGTCTCCAGAGTCATAGGCTGCATCTGCACTACAGGAATAATGCAAAATAATAATGATGGTCTGCGTTTTCTTCATTTGAATCCCTGTGGCCTATGGATGTCTTTTTCAGATTTACCATGCTAAAAGGACTTTATTGAAATCTAACAGTTTTGTCGTTGTGGTTGTGTGCCTTCATCTAGTTCCCAACTTACAGTGACCCTAAGGTTTGAGCACTGGACTATGAATCTGGAGACCAGGGTTCAAATCTTGGCTCGGCCATGTAAACCCACTTGAGTGAGTCACACTCTCTCATCCTCAGATGATGGCAATGGCAAACCCCCTGCCAAGAAAACCCTGTGATAGGTTTACCTTAGGGTCACCATAAGTCGGAAACGACTGGAAGGCACCTAGGACACACACACACACAGAGTTTTCCTTTAGGGCCGCCATACATCACAAAGGACTTGCAAGCACCCAACAACAACCAAGTCCAAAGAGACACCATCTCAGCATCCGAAGGGACATTCTAGTTCTCAGGATGTGACTGCGGAAAGCTCTTCCCAGTAGCCACGGCCAGTGCATCTCCTCCGAGCGCTTGCTTTCCCTCCACCATACGGTCCCTCCCTAATCCGTACCCTGTTCTATTCCAGGGCTGGGATTTTCAATTAAGGATACTTACCGGGTCCCCCTTCCAACCCCTCCTCTCCGCTGCCATTTCCCTAATGAGGGGTGGCTGGTGGTAAATTAATTGTCCTGACAGTGTGACCCTAATCCGCCGGTGTATTATAATTATAAGGGCCCAGTATGTGTGTGTGCATGGGCAGGCCAAGGAAAAGACCGTGGTTATTTCCAGGCTGCTGCTTTGTAATTAACTCGCACGTGGCATCATTAGGCCGAGGATTACAAGAGCCTTTTATTTATTTCCTTTGGACTCATTAATTTGGCCCCCCTCTCTTCCAAGCCCGGGTGATTAAAAAGTTCCTTGCATGGCTGTCCCTTGCAAGAGTCTCTGGCCCACCTTTGCCCCTGCCAGCCTGTTGCCCGCCCGTCCCTCCCGGCCGTGGATCTTGGCCACTTTGTTTTGCCCGGGTTGGGGAATTAATGTTAATTAAAAGTGCATTGTTTTCAACGCTTCCTGGATTACCGTCCGCGGCATATTCCTTTCCCTGGCCTCATTTTAAGTGTATTAGCTTCAGGGGGAGAACATGAGCGAGTGTCCAATTATGAAATGGGCTCGGGGGGGGCAGGACTGGGGGGCGCATTCACACATGCGCCAGCGCGCGACTCCTTGCAGGGACGAAATAGGCCAAGGGAGAAAGCCACTTCCCAAATAAGACACTTTTAAAATAAGATGCCCAGTTCTTAGGGTCTCGGAGCTTGGATCCCCTTCTTCAGGAGGAGAGAGAGGATTCTCAGGGCAAGAGTACTGTCTTGAAAGATGCGTGGATACATATTTCCCACCTTTGTTAGACTCGGTGCTTTTTATTTGAAGGGCATGCTCCCTATGTGGCCAGTGTGGCATAGTGGTTTGAACATTGGACTCTGGAGACCACGGTTTGATTCCCACTCAGCCAGGGAACCCACTGTGTGACCTTGGGCAAGTCACACACTCTCAGCCTCAGAGGAAGGCAATGGCTAACCTCTGAACAAATCTTGCCATGAAAACCCTGTGATAGCTTTGCCTTAGGTTCACCATAAGTCGGAAGTGACTTGATGGCACACAGCAACACGTCTCGGGCCTGCAAACGTCCTCTGAACAAATCTTGCAAGAAAACCCCATGAGAGGTTTGCCTTAGGGTTTCCATGAGTTGGAAATGACTTGAAGGAGCACAACACACATACACACATATGCTCCTATGGCTAGTGCATAATTTATCATGCTTATAGACATCATCGGGGATTGTCCCTTGGAACATCAGCCTTGTTAACCTCAGGAGGTCCTGTGTCTTAGAACTTCACAGGTAGTTGTTCCTGAAATTTTGGGGCCTAGGGCAGTACTGACCTGTTTTCAAAGGACATTCATTTATTGAGTGTATGATGGAGAAGGCACTGGTACCAGTAGAGATTTTTAAGGAGAGGTGCCTGGCATAACTATGTGATTGCAGAGGTGGGGAAATGCAAACCATCCTAAATCATTATTTCCTGATCTGGTGTTTTCCAGGTCTGCATGTGTTTGTATGTGCCTGTGGACTTATGGCAACCCATGAATTTCAAAGGATTTTCTTAGGCAAGGAAGGAATCTCCAGAGGTGGCTTCGCCAGTTCCTTCCTCGGAAATACAGCCTACAGCTGGATATTCATTGGAGGTCTCACATCCAAGTACTAACCAGGGCTGACTTTGCTTAGCTTCTAAGATCAGACGGGATCTGGCACCTGAGGGCATTCACAGTCCAACATTTCACAGAGGAAAACCTGAAGGCATGTGGCTAAGCAACAGCAGGAGTGTGGTCGAGATAACAAACGTTATTATTGAGGAAGAACCTACAAGCTAGGAAAGGCTGGAGCAATTTTTATTTTGCCTGAGATGCCCTCGTCCCCAGTCTACTGAGTTAATTGAATGCAAACTACTTTTGTATTTAAAGGTTTGCAGGAAGAAGCAAAAGGACAAAGGGAGAAAGCGGGAGGAGGAGAGAGAAACTGGGACATTTAAAAAGCAGCTAAAAAAATGGGAAGACAGTAGATTGCAAATAAAAGCAAAGGATGTATATGTGTGAACCAAGCCTTGATTTGTAACATGGGAGGCTTGGGATGTCTCTGAGAAAAAGCCAACACCCTTAAATCAGCCTTCCCTAACCTGATGCCTTCCAGATATATTGGGCCCCAGCACCCAAAATCATCACCCATAGCATTCCAGTCCAATCCCAGTAGCAACTAATCAATTCCATAGCATTGAGCCACGGCAGTTAAAGTGATGTCAAACTGCATTATTTCTGCAGTGCAGATGCAGCCTTACAAAGTCCAGGATTCTGTGCAATGTTTCCAGGGCAATTAAAGTGGAATCATACGGCCATAACTGTGTAGTGTGAAAAGGTCCTATGTCAAGGGAATCAAACAAAACACTATGCATTCTTCTCCTCTGCCATCTGCAGCTGGAAATGCTAACCTCCAAATAAAGCTTGAATGTTTAATTCTGCAGGTTGTGTAAGCTGGTTCCTATATAGGAATAGGATTTTGCAATCATTGTTGGATCTTGTTAAATCTGGAGGTTTCCATGTAATTAGTTCCTTTAATTACTTAGAAGTTTAGGAGGAGTTAACAATGACCTGATTACCCTCCTCCATGTATTCATTTGCATTCAAAATGTTTTGCTTGTTTTTAAAGACCTGTTTGCATACATAATATACTTGTGAGATGTCATCTTATAGCCAACATGGTGTAGGGCTTGAGTGGATTACCGCTCTGCAGATCAGGGTTCAAATCTGCTACCCAAACATTGGAACTTGACTTTGGGCAGGTCACACTCTCTCAGCCTTAGAGGGAAACAAAGGCAACCCACCCACCCCCTCTGAACAAATCTATGTGACATGATTATCTTGATCTTGACTTGACAGCGGAAAGCCAATCTTGTCCATCTGATAACTCAGGAAGACACACAAACAGAGCAGGCTTCCTCAACCCAGAATCCTCCTGCTATGTTGACCTGCATCTCCCATCATCCCCATCCAGAATGACAATACATTCTGCTTGTATTCTTCTCCTCTCAGTTGTGATACCCCAGTTCTGCTTGTCTAGAGTTACATCGCACCATGTTTCCTAATAGGACACTTAATAGTTATCATGGTCTCCCCATATAAATATGCTTAAAATGAGGCTAGGCAAAGAAATATCCCATGGATGGCAATCCTAAGGGCACCTTGTTTGGAGAAATTGGCTTTGAGACCTTCTGCCCATCAGAGTTGGCAGTGCTGGGTTTATTGAAGTATTAAACTAGATGACAGCTGGATAGCATTTAATTATTGTTATAAGGAGCTATATATCATGATTCTGTAGATTCCCAGGGTAGCTTGGTAGCCAGAGTACTTTGCACATGTGCTTAGAAGTTCTCACTTTCTTTTTCAGTCTGATATATCTAGCAAAACACAACAGCAAATCCTTTTTGCTGGTATTACGGCTTTGACTGCTGGCAACCCTTTGAATGAGAGACCTCTAAGAGATCCTGTTATTAACAGCTTTGCTCAGACCTTGCATGGTGTAGTTGTCTGAATGTTGGACTATGACCCTGAGACCAGTGTTCGAATCCCTGCTCAGCCATGGAAACCCACTGGGTGACCTTGGGCAAGTCACACTCTCTCAGCTTCAGTGGGAGGCACTGGCAAACCCGCTCTGAACAAATCTTGCCAAGAAAACCCTGTAATAGGCTCACCTTAAGTTGGAAATGACTTGAAGGCACACAACAACAACAACAATCAGGTCTTGCAAAGTCAGGGCCGTGGTTGCCTTGTTCGTCTTCAACTTTACCAACCATTATTATATTTCCCGGTGAATCACATCATCTCATGATATGTCCAAAGTACAATCGTCTCAGCTTAGCTATTTTGATTCTAATGAGAATTTTGATTCTCATTTGCTCCTGGACCTATTTATTTTTGGCGGTCCATGGGATCTATACAATTTTTTCCACATTTCAGATGAGATGATTTTGCCCTTTATTACCATGATTCCTTGTCCAGCTTTCACATCCATATGTAGAAATCAGAAATAACTATGGCACAGATGATCCTTACTTTGGCATGAAATGGTATAACCTTGCACTTGAAGACTGCATCTAGTTCCTTCATAGCTGTCATTCCAAGTCTTAGCCTTCTTTGGTCTCTCTTTAGATTTTTGACTAAACTGAGGTACAGGACAGCTTTAACAGTTTTCATGTCTTTATCACCCGCTGTAAAGTTATGCAAATCTTCCATAGTCATTATTTTTGTTTTTTTAACCTTGCTTTGACACTTTCATCCAAGGCTTTGCTATCTTCTCCTAGTAATATGAGGTCATCTGCATATCTCAAATTACTGATGTTTGTTTTTACAGTTTTCACACCTCCTTCATCTGAGTCTAATCCCACTTTCCATATAAATTCTGTACCTAAATTAAGTAAGAGCTGCTCAGTGGAATGGAGTGTGGTTTAAAACCTCCTTCTTTGGAGGTTTTGAACAGAGGCTGGATGGCATCAGTTTAGAGTGCTTTGGTTGTGTATTCCTGCAGGTCAGGGGGGTGGACTAGATAGCCCTTAGGGGTATCTTCCAACTCTAGGAGCCTATGATTCTATGAAATAGACTGTGATAAAAATGCATCCTTGTATGACTCCTTTGCCAATTGAAAACCATTCTGTTTCTCCATATTCCATCCAAGCAGTGGCTTTTCTGTTCAAAAGAAAGGTTATGCAACAGGACAAATACATCCAGTACTCCTATTTCTTTTAGAGTGACCCATAGTTTTTTGTTTGTAATGATCTATACAATTCAGTGAGCCAATCCAAAACCAGATGTAGCTAGTAAATAAAATTAGGAAGATGGGAAACATCTGACAGTGGGGAGGTATGCTTTTGGTGCATTAGGTTATGGTCTAATCTGCACTGTAGAAATGATGCAGTTTGACACCACTTTAACTGCCATGGTTCAATGCTATGGAATGTTTTAGCTCTCTAACCTGATGTCTGTTTTTAATCTTTATCTACCTTTATCTGTTTTTGGTTTTGTTTTCAGCCTGTTCCCAGTCCTAATCTTATTGTGAGCTACCTGGAATCCCAGTTCTGGAAGAGAAAAGCAGGATAAAATAAATAAATAAAGGTCAGACCAGGCAGATCTGCAAGAGCCTATGCCTTTATTGCTTTTGCGACAATCAAAATTGGCTGCAAGAGCAGATATTTTTTTCTACATGAGTATGAAAATAGGAAGGCATGCACCGAAACATCCACATATCCTTCAAAATCTGATAAATGAAAAAGCGGGAGCCATTCCCACAGTAACATACCTCTCCAACTGTCCTAATTTTGCAGGGACATCCCAGTTAATCCCCCATTGTCCCACTTTTTCAGATGCTTTTAAAATGTTTAGTGTCTTTCTCCTTCTCCCATTTCCCTCCTTTGTTCTCACTTTATTTAAACTGCTGCAAACAGTGCCAAAGTAGTTTGCATTCAGGGGAGGAGGGATGAAATCTTGTCCTTCCCAGGAGGCTCAGGAAAAAGCATAATGCTGCAAATTCTCCTAGCTTGCATGTTCATTCTCATTCATAACTTTTGCCATCTTGACCGCACTCTGATGTTGCTTGGCCACACATATTCCACTTGTGAAATGTTGAAGGGGATGCACTAACTTCATTGCCTGAGCATGACCAACTAAATATGTGCATGCACAAACATATCAGTTGCACACTGCAAAACCTTTTATTCTTCCAGATGTATGCTATATTCATTTCACTGCAAGAGTCTGTCCTGCATAGACCACAGAAGCTGTCGGTAAACTGAACCTAAACCTAAACCAATGCAGATTATAAACAGGAGAATGCTTATTTACAGATCAAGTTCCCCTTATCTGAACTGCTTGGGACCAGAAGTGTTTTGGATTTCACAGTTTTATAGATTCTGGAATGTTTGCATATACTTAATGAGATATCTTGGCGATGGGGCCCAAGTCTAAACATGAAATTCATTAATGTTTCATGTACAGCTGATACAGATATCTTGAAGGTAATTTTATAGACAGTATTTTTTATTCATGTTGTTGTGCCTGAAACAAAGTTTGTGTACACCGAACCATCAGAAAGCAAAAGTGTCACTATGAAAAAAAGTGTTGGATTTTGAAGCATTCCGGAATTTGGAATTCTGAATAAGGGCGACTCAACCTGTATTTTAGTTTTATAGCCTATTGTGTTTTTAGTTGCATCTGTGTTGTTGTTTTTTAACCATGTTGTAAGCTGCCTTGGATCTCAGATGGGAGAAAGGCAAAATTACAACCAACCAACCAGTCAGTCACACAAACCTATGGCTCAATACTACACATGTTTACTCAAGAGTGTGCCATTTGAACATTGATCTTTGGTAAAAATGTATGGCATTGCTCTTGCTGTGCCTCTTTTTCATCCCAGCTTAGAAGTAAATGGTGACAGCTATTTTGTTTTAGAATAATTTGCTTTAGAATAATTTCTACTGGCCCAAGTGGATTGACTTCTCTCCAAAAATGAAAATGAGGGGCAAGCTTTTAGCTGAGATGAACTGGTATCTTATTAGTGTCGTTTCTGATGGACATACAGCCAGCCTTCCATATCCATGCATTCTTTATTCTTTATATGGCCTTTTGTATCCATGGATTCTTTATTCTTTATATGGCCTTTTGTATCCATGGATTCTTTATTCTTTATATGGCCTTTTGTATCCATGGATTCTTTATCCAAAGATTCCACCATTTCTGATGGATATCCAGTCAGTTGTATCAGTGGATTCTTTATCCACAGGTTCTACCATCCATGGCTTGGGGTAAACATCTTACCGTAAATATAAATTCCAAAAAACAAACCTTGATTTTGCCGTTTCATATAAGGAATACCATTTTACTATGCCACTGTATTTAATGTGACTTGAGCATCCATGGATTTTGGTATCCATGGAAGCAGAGTCCAGCATGGTCTAGTGGTTTAAGTGTTGGACTACATCTCTGAAGACCAGGGTTTGAATCCCAGATTGGCCAAGTAAACCCACTGGGTGACCTGAGGCAAGTCACACTCTCTCGGCCTCAGATGATGGTTGTGGGGGGGGGGGGAACCCAAAGAAACTTGCCTAGAAAACCCCATGGGTTGCCAGAAGTCAGAAACAACCTGAAGGCACATAGGAAGAAGAGGAAGAAGAGGGCATTCCAGCAGATGCTGCTTGTTCCTTGGCTGCATGGCAGTTCAGTCCTAGAGGAGGGCTCCAAAGTTGACTCAGCCTTCCATCCTTTCATAGGTACAATGAGTACCCAGCTTGTTTGGTGGGCAATTGGCTTATACATTGTAAACCGCTTAGGGAGTGCTAGTGTAGATAAGCGGTGTAGAAATGTACTTGCTATTGCTCTTGCTGTCACAAGCAAGACCTGCTGAAAGTTCTAATTTCACGCCACTCAGAAAGGCTGAGAGAGCCTCCTCCAGTTTTCATCCTGGCAACCCTATCTCCTCCAATGGAGACACTCCTCCTGGATCTCACATGGCCTGCTAACAAGGACCAAGGATGCTCAAGTCTCCCTGGGAGGCGATCAAACCTAATTCCAAGCGACATTGGGAGAGGTGGATTACTCTGACACAGTGCCAGTAGGGTGGACATCTTGCCCAGAGTCACCTCGGCCATATTGACCCATCTCCTCCCTTTTTCCCCCACCCTCCCAGATTAGTCCCTGAAATATAGACCATGACAGCTGACATCACTGCCCTTCTTGCTTAAATCTTCCACATTTGGGTGGTGCCTACCTCTTCTTTCTCTTTCCCCCTTTTCTTCCTACCCTTTGCCCCTCTGCCGCTCGCCTCTCCGCGTGCCCCCCTCTGAGGTCTGTGCCACGCAACGCCAAGGTGAGCCACTCAGGTTTGTGGACGGGCTTTTCCTACCTTCTTTTTTTTCCCCCTTAACAGGAGATATATGATTATTTGCAACTGATCCAGCTTTAGAGGGGTTTAGCTCCCTTGATAAAATTATATCTAATGATTTAAAGTCCTTACGCTTGTAATACAGCTTGGGTCGGCTTTATCACGCTTAATTAAAAGTACTGCCAGAGGTTTGGAAGGGCCATTTTTTGAATTTCTTCCTCCCCTGGTTAATATATATATATATATATATATATATATATATAATTTGAAGGAATCTCTTTTATCTCTTAATTAAGAAAGAAAAAAGTAGAGCTGCTAAGTCAGTGGTAGAGTGGCATTATTTTCACCATTAGTAATATTGGTATTAGTGGCATTATTCTTCCTATTAGCAATAAAAGCAGGGAAAGAGGATTGATTAGACCTTGGGAGGATCATATTTGAATATTCAAAAAACAAAATTATACTTTAATTTGATGGACTAAGTGACATGTTTTCCTTAGGGCTCCTGGGGGGGGGGGAATGAATTGAACTTAAGAACTAAGAATTTGTTGCTCTTCAGAATGTGAGAATATTTATGAACAAATTCACTCTGAGGTTTACATGTATAGCCATTAAATTACTGTTAAGGATTTTGATTCCTCGCCTCCTGCCAAATGCCAGCCAAAAGGGTGATGCTAGTGCCTACTTGATTTCTGGTATCCAGGATTTTGCGTCAAGTTCTGCTCATGTTTATCTGGGTCCGTGCTCGAATGCTATGTCCTTGGATGTCTTTCTCTTTATTGCAAGGGTTGAGAGTGCATTAAACAGATATTCCCTTCAATGATACTTAGTTATGAAGCAAAGCTGGAGGATCTAATGACACTGACAATCATCCAACAGATTTTTCCAGCTTTTCTATATATTTCAAAGTATACACCCTTCTTCAAAAGCGAGTTTGTTTTGTGGCATGTTTAAGCCGTTTCTAAGTTGCTTGGTATTAGCTGGTATCATGATCAAAATTCTGGTTTACAGCGTCTGTTTTCTTGCCATGTTTTTGTGATTGCTTCACTTTATTTTGGTGGGCTTTGTGCAAGGAAAGTTCCCGAGATAATGCTTGGATAAAGGGAAAGGTAAAAGTTTCCCATTGACGTGAATGTCTAGCCGAAACCAACGGTGACTGTAGTACCTTCGTGTAATGACAATGATCTTGATTTATCTTGTACTTGAAAAATCCTGATGGTCAGGATGAAAAGTGTTAAGAAGCTCTCTTCTGCTGGCAAATGGCAGAACCATTTGTAGTTCTAATATTGGAATTAAAATTAATTCACAAGAATAGGCACAGAGTTTATTATTTATTTCTTATTGTTATAGTACTTATAATTTTTCTGCTAAACACACACGCACACACACGGCAGCTTATAAAATCATTAAAAACCCATTGCGCCATGAAACCATTAAAATGAACCCCTCAAAATCCATGCTGTTGCTGTGATTGTTAAATCAATTGGAAGGTCAGAAATCCTTGGCGATCTATTGCAAATCGAGTGTTATCTGCTATCTAATCTCTCTCTGAATTACCTAATTTAACCTGTGTATTTTTAGGTTAGAGATGGGCAAATGTGACTCTTATGGAGACCAGTATTCTGGTCCCAAAACCACAAAATTTCATATCAAGATTGGCCAGGAGTCTACTTCAGGGGTTGAAAAATTGATATTTTTGTGACAATAAAATACTGCAGGTGGGATCTGCAATCGTATCTAAAAGGTGAATAGCTGATTGACTTCTAGGAGAGTAAAACTGCCTTTTTGGGGAAAAGGAATTTTTTGGGGGGGGGGGATTCTGTAGGAGTTAAAGGCTACAAAACCAGTCTGCAGTATAGGTGAGGTGATAGTTCAATCTTTTTGCCTTGCTTTTCCAAACCACACATTTGACAATGAGAAGTGAGAAGGATTTGTAGGGATTAGCACAACGCTCCCAAGCATTAAAATTTTAAGGAAAAAGAGATGCTTCCTGCAGAATTTTCTTTAGGATGTGGAACCGATCTTCAAGATTCTTCAGCTGTTTGATGGAAAATATTATTTTCTATAGGTGTGGAAGTCTAACATCCCTTTGAAATGTGAACAAAAACTTGTAGAGATGACAGAGGCATAGCTACAGACAGGGCAAAATGAGGAAAACAGGAACTCTCCCCAAATTTTCTAGTATTGCAATGATTTAAAACTTAGGGTTAACACTTAGAAATACAGTTAGGCACCCAAGCAAAAGTGGCCCAAGGGAATGCAAACCAAGCAAAAAGCATAGTTCTAGGGGTGAATTATTTTCAATGTCTCATTCTCTGCAATGCTAGAAATTTGGGGACTAAAGAAGCACTTCATTTGAGAAGGTAGGATTTTTATTTGGGGGGGGGGGATGCTTTCATTTTGTATCCCCCACTACCCTGCGGGGAGATGGATGCTCAGTTTTTCTTCCGAATGTCTGTGCATTCGAAACAATGAGGGAGTAATAAAAAATGACAAGAAAAACTGCTTTTCTCACAGTTACATATGGGAGTTCTTTCTGACTCCAAGCAATTCCTCTTCACTCCATTCTTGTGACCAGGAATGGAGGTCCACTTTTCCATGCCAGAAATTTCTGGCTAGACTACTTACCATGGTTTATGTGATAGATAACTTTGTGCCCTCCAGCTTGTTGCACTACAACTCCCACAAGCCCCAGCCAGCCTGGCTAAAGCTGTGGCAATTGTAGTCCAAACATTTGGAGGACACAACATTGTCTGTTCCTGGCTCAGAGGAAGAGTGGGCAAGATGGCAAAGGTGGACTGAAGTCAAGCTGATTTAAATAATGACTTAAATCAACAAGCAAATGATCTGATTTAAATTATTGGTGGAAATAAAGTTTTCTGTTGTTGCTGCTGCTGTTGTTGCTGTGAGCCTTCCAGTAATTTCCCACTTATGGCGACCCTAAGGCAAATCAATCATAGGTTGGGATTTATTGCCAGGATTTGTTCAGAGGTTTTTTTTTTTCTTTCTTTGCCTTCCTCTGAGGCTGAGAAAGTGTGACTTGCTCAAGGTCACCCAGTGGGTTTGCACGGCCAAGCTGGGATTTAAACCCTGGTCTGCAGAGTCACATTCCAGCTCTCAAAGCACTACTCCAAGCCATCTCTTTCTACTGGTGTTGCTTCATATCTTTTCTAAACAACAGTGCAGTGTCCGCCAAGCCATATTAAACTGAAAGACTGCGTATTATTCATATAGTTTCATTCTCGCACCCAGACCTTTGCATCTCTGTGTTGCACACTTTACCTGTGCTGCATGCTTTCCCTGTTTACATCTTTAGCATATTATCAAAACCAGTCTTTCTTTTGACCAGCATCCATGAACAACTATGAAGTTAAGGGCAGGCGTATAGGAACTTGTACTCTGAACAGTGTTGCATTGTTGTTGTTTTTCCTCTTTTCTGTGACTTTACAATGCTGTTTCTGCTATACTCCGCTTTGGCTCACGACACTGAAGTAGCAAGCGAAAACAAAATGCCAGTGACAGCCAAAAGCCCAATCTGATAGTTTGTTATACAAAGAGAGATTGTTGCACTTCAGTGAGTCTCAAAAGTGCTATAAAATTCCTTGATATGCTGATACACAGACATTTATTTGACGGTGACTGACAGTTTCTTATCAGAAGAGTTTGTTTGTATGAAATAAAGTATCAGTGGGCTGGATCCATTCAATGGAAATAAAGTTTTAGTGGGCTGGATCCATTCAGGTCAATGGGATTTAATAACTCCAATTAGTTGGTTCCATGGGTGTACGCTACATCAGTGCTATCCAAAGTAGTGGACCATGAATCAATACCTGTCTAGAAGATGTCACCTGCTGGTCCTTGGCAAGCTTTCAGGAAAGAATGTCGAAATAATGCAGTTTGACACCACTTTGTTGTGGGTCCATCCTATGGAATCCTGGAATTTGTAGTAGTACAAGGTCTTTAAACTTCTCTACCAAATCCCAGGATTCTATAGGATGGAGCCATGGCAGTTCTCACTGCTTTATTTCGCCAGTGTAGAAGCACCTTGGGACCCATGTAGCCCAACAACATCGGAATATGGTCAAGATGGCAAAAGTTACTCATGAGGAAGAACGCACAAGCTAGGAGAGGCTGCAGCAGTTTGTTTTTGCCTGAGCCTATTGGGAAGGGCAAGATTTCCCCCTCCACTTTTCTCCTCCCTGGGTTAATTGACTGCAGCCTACTTTTGTATTTTGAACTCAATTTGCAGCAATTGAAGTAAGCTGAGGACAAAGGAGGAGAGAGAAACTGGGACATTTGAAAAGCAGCTGACAATGGAGGAGTAAACACCTGTCTCTGCCAAATGGGAATAGAATAATAGAATCATAGAATTGGAAGAGACCCCAAGGTGCCCCTGTCATGCAGGAACTCAAAATCAAAGCATCCCCGACAGATGGCCATCCAGCCTCTGTTTAAAGACCTGTTTAAAGAATAGTTGGAGGGTCTATCCTCTTGGCATTTGGTTGGCCATTTTAATTAAACAAGATGAACGCTTGGTCTCAGCGCAACCCCAAAAGCCGCTCTATCCAACTAGACCTTTTGCAATCAATATATAGACAAAACTCTGGATACAAACAATCTGTCGCAAATATGAACAGGTTGCTGGTAGGGAACCTGCTGACCTACCCAACACCTTTATCCAGTCCGACGTAGCAACGTCACCCAACAAACCAGCAAGAAATTCCTGGCACCATGTGCTGATGGTACAGCTATAACAGGTTGCATTTGCAAATCAGAAAGCAAAGGATGCACGACTTTCTTCTTTCTTCTTTTTCTTATGTAAAGAAAAACAAAACCCAGGGTAAAATTAAGGTGGCCAGCTGGTCTGCTGTGCACAATGTTAATAACGCTGCAATCATTGAATCGGTCTGTCCTCTTCTCTCCCCCCGCCTTCCCTTACAATGACTGAGGCCATCTGTTAGTGCTGTGCTTATCCTTAGATTGTAGGTTCCTTGGGGCCAAGGACTTTTGTGTGTGTGGAAGGGTTACAGACAGCTATGCCACCAGGCTTCTTTGCAAAAGAACAGTCTGGCTCTGAATTAGGAAGGAGAAGTTTCTAGCAGAACAAGTGGGACTTCCAAAGCATGCAGATTTGTACAGATTTGCAATAAGAAGTGATGCAAATGAAGAGCAACAAGTATTGAGCATGCTAGGTCCTTGGATTTATAATGCTTTTGCTTGAGGAATGGAAGAGAGGTGCACATTCTATCTTGCAGGAGTGAACCAATATTATTCTTCCCATTTATCACTGTGCCTCAAACAAGGAGGGCTTCCATAATCTTTCCTGGTTTGTTTTAGCCCGTGGCCAATCTCGGATGCAAAATTGCCACCCGCAAATCAATCAATCAATAAATACCCAAACCAATTCCTTTTTTTGCAAAGCGAAGGATTTGACGTGACACGGGAGGGGTGAAGAGAGGAGGAATCCTATTTCTGCCGGGGAGATGTTGGGAAATGAATCCAACGTTTTCTTGAACTTCTTTCCGTTTTCTAAGCCTCTTAAAAGAGTAATTTCAAGAGAGCCATCCAAGAGCGCTTCAACAAAATTTTGGGTCTCTTCTGTACTCATTAATAGCATGTTGCAAATGTCCTTAATCTCCTCTCATTTTGCTGCTGCAGATGCTCCTTGGTGGGTTTTTTCCCCCCCCTCCGCAAACAGCAAAGCAGTAGTCTTTGTTTGTAAAGCGAAAACTATTATTTAAGTAGTATGTGTGTTTGTGTGGAAATATGTGATGGAGGCTGTTTGTTCTATGGTAATAAAAGTTGTTTCATTTGCTTCCCTAGTGTTTGGGATTTGAAAGGCTGTTTAAGAATTATGGCAAATGTGGTCCATTTGATGTATGAAGAATAAGAATACAATCAGGTGACTAAACTAGGCTCCCAATCCTCACTGTGATCGTGTTTACACAGAAATAAGGCCCATTGACTAAACATGATGGCTATGGAAGAGTTCTTGGGAATGTTTCGTAGAATCCTAGAGTTGGAAGAGACCCCAAGGGTCATCCAGTCCAACCCCCTGCCATGCAGGAATACACAATCAAAGCACCCCCGACAGAAGGCCATCCAGCCTCTGTTTAAAGACTTCCAAAGAAGGAATCTCCATGGTTCTTTGAGGAAGTGTGTTCCAGTGTCAACAGCTCTTACTGTCAGGAAGTTCTTCCTAATGTTTAGGTGGGATCTCTTTTCGTGTAGTTTGAATCCATTGCTCCAGATCCTATTTTCTGGAGCAGCAGAAAACAGGCATGCTCCCTCCTCAACATGCCATACCTCCAAATATTTAAACATGGTTATCATGTCACTGCTATTATTTATCTGGAAATGAGATCATATATTAATTGAATATTTTAATTAATTGCTATGCACAATAACCACCTGGATATGCTGTGCGTGACAGGTGGCACAGAAATATTTTTAAATTAATAAATAGGGATACAATTCAGTCAAAATTCAGCAGATTGTCAGCTGCTTCAATAGCTGTTTTTTTAAAAAAAAGATTAAGTCTTTTCCTCTTTGAGGGACTAAAACAATCCTTAATTTTGAATGTCTCATACCATTACATTTCTAATACAATGTCAGATTAATGAGCATCTACAAAAATATTCCAGTAGACAGAATTATATCTGTTATTCTTTAAAAAATATTTTACATATTTTTTTTTATTATTTACTGAAGGGGGGAAATGAACTTTTCATTGAAGAGTCCTAAGGAAACCTTAGGCTGACATAATACTCCTATTGGAACAAAAGTGCCTTCAATAAAAAAATATTTTTTGGCACATGTTTGGTCTTTCATGGACACCTTTAGAGCCACTGTTTTCAAACTTTTCCTTTCTTTTCTTTTAAAAGAAGGCCATGTTTTGCAAATGGGAAAGTAGGGTAATTGGAAATATTTACACACAGAAGTCATTTTTGTTTTTACTTTAATGCAACATGAAGGGTGCATTTTATTAAAGGAGTTTTTTGTTTTTTTGAGGGAGAGAAAGAGTAACACTGTAATAAGACCACAAACTTATTCATTGTGGTTTGAGCATTAATGGGCTCATATAATGTAGCAGACAAAGATAATAGTGTGTGATACAGAAAATTTATACAAAATAACCTTCTTTTTGTGAACAGCAGGCCCAATTCAGAAGGCAATTCCTGTATAGCAGGGGATTTTAGCATGGAGTCAAGGAATCTATGGCGGAGCTTCAGGCATCCATCGTACATAGCAATGGGTAAAAGCAATGAATTACTTTTCAGACTCTGTAAAGTCTGATGAGAATTAACAACTTTTTGAAAGGAACTTTCCAAGCTCTAGGTTTTTAACTTGGGGTCCAATGACTTTCTAGGAGGTTTGTGGATATGTTTCACAGGGTTAATTATTTCTTTCTGATGAATCAGAATTGTTCCAGGCATAGTAAATATTAAAGTTCAGAGACATAGCTGTGTTGGTCTAGACTAGAATCAGTATGCAAAGGGATCTTGTAGCACTTGTAGAGCTTGGAAAGTTCAAAGAAAGTGGTGTTGGTCTGGAAAATCAGTATGCAAAGGGATCTTGTAGCACTTGTAGATCTTGCAAAAATTCAAAGACATAGCTGTGTTGATCTGGAAAATCAGTATGCAAAGGGATCTTGTAGCATTTGTAGATCTTGTAAAGTTCAAAGACATACCTGTGATGATCTGGAAAATCAGTATGCAAAGGGATCTTGTAGCATTTGTAGATCTTGTAAAGTTCAAAGACATACCTGTGATGATCTGGAAAATCAGTATGCAAAGGGATCTTGTAGCACTTGTAGATCTTGTAAAGTCCAAATACATAGCTGTGTTGATCTGGAAAATCAGTATGCAAAGGGATCTTGTAGCATTTGTAGATCTTGTAAAGTTCAAAGACATACCTGTGATGATCTGGAAAATCAGTATGCAAAGGGATCTTGTAGCACTTGTAGATCTTGTAAAGTTCAAAGACATACCTGTGTTGATCTGGAAAATCAGTATGCAAAAGGATCTTGTAGCACCTTTGAGACAAAGGGATGAAGCAGACAGGTGGCTGTTTCAAAGGTGCTACAAGATCAGTTTGCATATTGAATGTTGAAGTGTAACTTTAGAAATCAGTTTCCAATGTAATACAGTAAATTCTATGCAAAATGTTGTGTTTATGTGCATTTTGCTAGGAAGGGGCCCCATCACTATGTCTCAAACGCATCTGTGACCTCAAGAAAGATTAAGAACTACAGCTGTTCAGATACTGCTTTTTGTGTCTGGACCACACTTTCTGATCAAGGTTATTGTTAATGCAAGACTCTTAGCACGGAGTCATGAAACAAAGGCAAAGCTATGACCGAAGCAGTAGCTCTACTTAGGTTGATTAACATTCAGAGTCCAAGAAATAAACTTCCAGTTAGAATTTTATCCAAATCTAAAAGGATAAATAACATTTATTCTTCCTTGCCCAGGCTGAGGTTTTAAAATAAGGTGCATGAAAGCTTAAAACAGCTTGCCAGCCTGAATGTGTTTTCATGGCTTGTAATATGTGAGTGTTGGACTAGGACTCTGGAGACTAGGGTTCGAATCCAAGTTTGACCACATAAACCCACTTGGGCAAGTCATACACTCTCTCAGCTGCAGAGGATGGCAATGACAAATCCCCTCTAAAGAAACTTGCCAAGAAAACCCCATGATAAGTTTGCCTTCAGGTCGCCATAAGTCAGAAATGACTTGAAGGCACACAACAACAAAGCATGTGACCACCAAGAATAGCAAGTGCAAATGGGAAAGTAGGGTAATTTTAAATATTTGCATACAGACTGGTTTTAACTTGAATACAACTGGCAAAAACACCTTTGAAGACTCCTCCTTTGCCTAAGGAAACCCTATGAAATTCATAAGGTCCCCATGAGTCAATAGGAGACTTGAAGGCACATATACACACATAGTGTGTGGTGTCTTCCAGAAGAGATCTGAATTTTAGCGGACCAAGAATAAATGAAAAAAAAAGGCTTACAGGTTCCTCAGAAGCTATATCTACTAGCATGTAATCTTCTTTTCTGACAGTTGAGAAGTCCTCTGTCTCCCTTTGCATTTGGCCACTCCGTTTCATGACTAAAAAGATTCTAAGATTGACAAAGACATCTTGGCAGCTGCTGGGGCCGTTCTGCTCAAAATATTTGTTGGAGCATTACCAAAGGAGTGCTTTGAAAAGTAATTGAGAGAAAGAAGTTTGTAGTGGAAGCTTTTGTAGCATCTACAATCTTCATCAGATGCATCTGATTTCATAGACCGAGTTTCATATACTGGGCATAGGCTACTAACATCTTTCCCTTGGTCCCAGAGATGCTACAAGATCCCTTTGTACACTGTCACAAACTAACATGGCTGCGTCTTTGACTGAAACATAAATGTCTATTTTCAAAAGGCAAGTTTTGGGTGGGCAGATGCAAAAAAAACCCAACCAAACAATAATTAGAGGAGACAAAGAAAGAAATAAAAAGCAACAAGTAAAGTCTTTCTTCTTTCTCTGTTACGCACTCAGTGACTTTACAGTAAACCTCCGCAATGAAACTTGACCTTGGGCAAATCACACTCTCTCAGCCTCTGAGGGAGAGAATGGCAAGCCACCTCTGAACAAACCGGGCCAAGAAAACCCTCTGATGCAGCTGCCACAAGTCAGATAGGACTTGAAGACACACAACCACAACAATTCTTTCTCCTTTGTCTGTTACACATGCAATGGCTTTACAGTCAAGCCTGAAAGTGCCTTGTGTGTACCTAGATATTGGTCTGTGAGAGATCCGTGAATGCAAATAATTTTTTAGCCCATACCACACAACAACAAAAATTCTTTCTCCTTTGTCTGTTACACATGCAATGACTTTACAGTCAAGCCCGAAAGTGCCTTGTGTGTACCTAGATATTGGCCTGGGAGAGATCCATGCACGCAAATCATTTTTTAGCCCATAGAAGAGCATGCATGTGAGCGCACAGACCCAGTAAGCCCACCGAGCAAACAGAGACATTCAACTGGCTCTGAAGGAAACCCAACCAAGCCATCCCTCTCTCCTGTTTATTAATCTACCAGAGTATTGCTATAATACCAATCATGTGAGGACCTTGGAGCAGGTCTAAGAATGGACCCTGCACACGGCGCACCAAATTATTGGAGAGGAAAGCCTCCCCCATCCCAGCGGCTGCTGTCGGTGCCACCAACAACCACCACTGCTCTCCCTCCCCCCCTTTCTCCAGGGCTTAAGAGGAGAAAATCCCAAACCTTCGGATCTAAATGCCCAGAGAAGTCCTGGGCAGCAGAATCTCTTACCCAGCTCTAAATCTCTTTTCAATTCAGGTTAAGCTTCTCTTTTTATTACAGATTATAGGGATCTCCCACTGTATCACTTCTGGGTTATCCTTTTAACACATTTTGCTCTTTCTAGCTGGGGTTATTTTTTGTGGTTTCATGGGGTTGGGAAGGAGCTGCCCTTGGTTTTTCTCCTTGATCCATCCCTCAGACCAAATCTTTGTTATGCTTCCTTGCAGAGGTACCTGGAGACGCACAAGCTGGACACCTGGGCACTGGAACTGCTCTAGGGAGAAGGTAAGAAAGGCCTTTTGAGCAATATGTATATAAAACAAAATGTGTGTTTGTGTGAGAGAGTGAAAAATTGGGACACTATGCCGCCTACATAGACATTTAGCAGATGGTGGTTGGCTATACATAAGAGACCCAAAGAGAAGTGGAGAGATCATATGCATAGTCTATCTATCTATCTATCTATCTATCTATCTATCTATCTATCTATCCATCCATCTAGCTATCCATCCATCCATCTATCCATCCATCCATCCATCCATCCATAGACCTGATGTGAGCTGATATAGGAGCACTCCAACCATATGAAGGAGTCTTCAGTCATCTGTTACCAAGGTGCCTTTTGATCCCATATAGCCTTTATCTCCCTAAAAAGTTGCATTTTCCGCATTCTCCTTGGTGAAAGATTCCATGCAACCTGGAAACTCCTCTGCTTTGAGCCTATAAAAGAATGATTTTACCAACTTTTGGGGTGTTTTCTGTAAAAATAACTCTTGGGTCATCAGTTCTAGCAGACCTTTTATTCCTTTTGTTAATGGTGCACACAAGCAGTTTTGGTGGTTACAGAACGACTGCGTAATACTTAGAAAATTGCCGAAAAGGCAAAACCTATGTGAACATGCCCGGTGAAAGGAAAATGGGGCACAATTACAATGTTATGGAATTATTGTGGGTATTGCTTTTTTAAAGTATCACATAGATAAGAAGAAATAATTCCATTAAAAAAAGTTTTGATCACCTTTACCATTTAATGTTGTTCCTGCACAATGTTCCTTTTTGTGTTCTGTATACCATTCTTGGTAAGATGATATGAATCTGGGAAATATTTGATCCCTATAGAAATCTTTTATGTTAACTCACCTTTTTGCTTTCTCCTGCCAACACGCCTCATCTTTGACTATAGAGAAATATAAGGTGTAATCTCTTTCTATTATACTAACATTTTGTCTCATCTATGGCCAGGAAAACCATACAGTTATATCCAAACTGTGATGATAGCAAGTTATAAAAGGCAGAGATGTCAAACTTACGGATTTCATTAGTTTAGGGTGTGAGTTTTTTAAAAACTTATTTCCTGCAAATATATTTTGATATTAGTTATATATTTCTCAAAATCCATGAAAAAGGGTTTCAATTCACTTTTCATCTTCTTTTTAAAAATCTAGTTTAAAGCAAAATTGTAACAATACTTAAGGACATATTTCAGTCCCTTTGAAAAACAAATACTTTAAATGACAGAAGCAATCCTTTATTTTGAAGGGCACAACCTTTACCTTTGTAAAAGATACGCGTATTTAGTGGTGCTCTGGATTGCTTTTAGATGGCAAACATTATAAATAAGATAATAATTAATTTTTGAAAAATCCAGTGGTTTTTACTTGATTGTAAACATTGTCAAAGAGATTTAATTTTTTGACAGGAATTTTTTTAAAAGTTCTTCTTGCATTTTCATAATAAGTGTACATGTACATACATGATATTAAACTAGGCTGGCCTTGATCTGGTTTGTATTCAAAAAGACAAAAGGAGGGGAAGAATGCTTTTTGTTTGTTTGAGTCAAAGGATTCTCATCACATTCTTGCTTCCAGTGTATAAACCGATAATCCGAGACACTGCAAAGAGATGACATTTCGAATAGCCAAATATCTGGGGCAAAACAACATCTGCCCACTTGAAACCTCCGCAGGTTTCCATATTTCACTAAGCCCCAAAGAGAGGTTTATCAGTTTCTTACATTAAGCAGCTCATATTTTTCAGTTCCTACTAGTTCAAGCATTTGTACAGAAATACTAGATGCTTTCCTTTGCAACTGTTCTCCTAATGACAATGAAATCCGTTTGAATTTCCTCTTTGTTTTTGGTTTTTAAATCAGGGCATTTAAAGTCATTTTGGTTAACAAATAGGAGAAAAATAAATAATGAACAAGGACATCTAACTGATCGGTATCAGGAAATCCTTTCTTAATTCTTCAATGCTCTTCCTAGAAAATCAATAGAACCCTACAAAAACATCCTATTCTTTTTTTATTCCAGCTCAAAACCATCAGTATAGTTCCCAAGGGGGGGAAAACAGGTTGTTGTAAGGGTGCAAACTTACCTGGAAGTAAAACTCATTGACTCAATCAGGTTTACTTGAAGAAGCCTGAAATCTTGATCAGAGAGGCAGCGTGGCATAGTGGTTGGACTATGACTCTGAAGACTAGGGTTTGATTCACACTTGGCCATGAAACCCACTGGGTAACCTTGGGCAAGTCATATACTCTCAGCCTCGGATGGTAGAAGGCAATGGCAAACCTCCTCTGAACAAACGTTGCCAAGAAAACCACATGATAGGTTTGCCTATGGGTCACCATAAGTCAGAAAGGACTTGAAGACACACAACAACAACAACAACTAGAACCTTAGTGTTGGAAGGGATCTCAAGAACCTTCTAATCCAACCCCTTACCAGTCACCTTATACTTATATTTGTCAAATAAATGGGTTCTGATAATAATTTAACAGTGTCAAAAGAGCAGATTGTTGAAAATATAGGTGGGGGACACCTGTATAGGAAAACGTTATACCAGTTGCCTTATACTTAATAGGGTTTTGGGGGTTTTTTTGGAAAACATTATAGCAGTCACCTTATACTTAATAGGTGTTTTTTGGGAAGATAATAATAATAATAATATATTTCTATCCCACCCCTCTACAACGTAATCAGGCAAAATTACATTTAATCGGGGCGGCTTACAACAGTAAAAACATTGAAAAATACTTCCAATTCCAAACCCCCCACCCCTTAAAAAAATTAAACTAGAACCAATTAAAAACATTAGATAAAAGAAGATGCTCTAATCTTGAGTTTACACATATAGAATTACACTGTAAAACTAAGGAAAGAGATGTAATTTGTCTAGGTTTCCATATCCATGCCATTAGGTAAAAGAAGGGATTCTTCCTTGCAGTAGTGGTGCTACAAGATCTCCCTATGTTCTCATTGAACATTTTAGGGACCAGAGCACTGTCAAGATATGGAAATCACTGAAATGTAGAACCCATATTACTGTAATATTATATTACTGTATAAGCACAAATATAAGTATGAATACCTATACAGTGCGGTATTACAAGCATACAATGACGCCATGAACTACGGTTACAGTATGCAGTACACAGACGGAACGAAAAGATGGCGCTGAGTTGGGAAAAAAGCAGCGTATGGTCACAAAAGTGTCATGCAAAGCGCCATCTTTTCGTTCAGTCTGTGTACGGTATACTGTTGAAGTCATTTGTGGCGTTGTCTCGTGCTGATAATGCAGCACTGTACAAGTATTCATACCTATATTTGTCAAATAAATGGGGTTCTGATAATAAATTTAACAGTGTCAAAAGAGCAGATTGCTGAAAATATAGGTGCATAGGAAAACATTATACCAGTCATCTTATACTTAATAGGGTTGTTGTTGTTTTGGAAAACATTACACCTGTCACCTTATACTTAATAGTTGTTTTTTTTAAACATTATACCAGCCACCTTATACTTAATAGTTTTTTTTAAAAAAAAACATTATACCAGTCATCTTATACTTAATAGGGTTGTTGTTGTTTTGGAAAACATTATACCAGTCACCTTATACTTAATAGGTTTTTTTATTGAAAACATTATACCGGCTATCTTATACTTAATATTTTTTTAAAAAAAACATTATTCCAGTCATCTAATACTTAATACATATTTTTTAATTTGAAAACTTTATACCAGCCACCTTTTACTTAATACAGGTTTTGGGGGGAAACATTATACCAACCACATTATACTTATTTTTTTTTTTTAAAAAAAGAACTGCTTTTAGCTGGAACAACAACATCAGAATAACTCAGGAAAAAAAATCTAGCTGTATTTTATTGATCACAGCCAACACTATTAATATATCCATACAAAGGCATACATTAGGGTGGACACCTGGTTGCCCTCTGGATGTTGGACTACAACTCCCATTCAGTAGCCAGTGTGGCCAATGGTAAAGAATGCTAGGCTTTGCAGTCTAACAGTTTCTGGAAGGCAGCAAGACTCCCAGCCCAGTTTCGATATTCTGGCAGAGTTCGAAAACAGCAACCACAACCACAATAAATTATTGATTATTACAATTCTTCCATTGCCACTTAAGTATTCAAAATGACTACTACTACTATTGCTACTTTTAAAACAGCTCACTCTTATTATGCCCATTTTGGAGTAGCAGCAAGGGAGAGCCAGCATAGTATAGTGGCCTGAGTTCTGGGCTAGGATACAGGGAGGCCTGGGTTCGAATCCCCACTGGGCCATGGAAACCCACTGGGTGACCTTGGGCATTGGCAAACCTCCTCTGAACAAATCTTGCCAAGGAAACCCTCTGAGAGAAAATGACTTGAAGGTGCATGACAACAAATGAAAGGGGAGAGGGGAGCTGAAACAGCACATGGCTTGCCAGAGATCCTTGTATGAGTTCCTGGCAGAAGCAACATTTGAATTAGGAACATCTTAGCTCCTAATTCGGATGAAGGAGGTGTGGTCCATGTGGCCCTCCAAATGCCATTTTAATGGCCCTTGACATCTCTATAGACACTTTATTTTTTAAAAAAGTGTGAAGAATTGCCTCTCTTGGATGCCCCCATGAACAGCAATTCACCTTTTGCAGGGACCCTCTGCACTGTTTGAAATTTTAAAAAACCAAACCAGATGAAGGTATGCAAAGGGATCTTACAGCATCCTTGAGACTAACTAAAAGAAAGAAGCTGGTAGCGGGAACTTTCCTTGACTTGAGCCTGTTCCCTCTTGGGCTCAAATCTACGAAAGCTCCTGCTGCCAACTTCTTTCTTTCAGTTAGTCTCAAAGGTGCTGCAAGATCCCTTTGCCTACTGATTTTCCAGCCTAACATAGCTATGTCTTTGAATTCTACTATCAAATAAAGCTATGCTCCCTGGCTTTTTTTTTTTTTTTGGCAACCTGTGCACCTCCCAGAGGGCCCAGGGACAAAGGATTGCCCTTCCTTTCAATGCAATGCAGTTGCCTTTGTTGGCCTTAATCGCTGTCAAGTCAACTTCTGCTTATGGCCACCCAATAAATGAGAGCCCAGGCACCAACTGCCTTGCTCAAGTCTTGCAAAATCTGCCCAGCCATGGCTTCCTTGGTTGTATCAATGCATCTGTAATGTGGTCTTCCTTTTTTCCTGAAGCTTTCCACTTTACCAAGTATCCTTTTTGTTCTTTTTTTAATCACGTTGCCTTATGATCTGTCTAGAATCTGTTTAGACGTCTTCGCTTCTAGGGAAAGTTCAGGCGTGATTTGCTCTAAGACTCATTCCTTTCTCATTTTGGCCATCCATGGAATCTGTAGATCTCTTCTTTAGCACACTACATTTCAAATAAGCTGATATTTTCCCCATGTCAGCTTTCTTTTCACTATCCCACTATCCCACTTTCACAGCCGTGCATAGAAATTGCATGGCTCTGTGCTCGATCCTGCCCAGAAGAAAGTTCAGATTTTGGAAAGAGGGGGAAATACTGTCTTGAGCTCCTTGGAGGAAACAGTGGAGACACATGTAACAAGTAAATGAATTGAATTAATTTTTAAAAAATTATGTGGGTAAAGGGTGTAGCACCCGAGATGTCAAAATGACATTTTTGCAAGCAATGCTAAAGATAGCTGGATGGAGAGCATCTTTTTTGATTAATGGGGCTAATTCCAGTTCTTATTCCCAAATAGAACATACCCATGGAATTAATGGGAACTGGGTTTTGGTAAACACTTGGGTAGATTCTGTGGATTTAATTAAATTCTAGTTGAGAGTACAGTTGAGATTTAAAGGAACTCGAGTTGAGACTAGAGTTGAAATTTAATGGAACCTGAGCTGAGTCTAGAGAGATTTAATGGAACTCAATTTGAAACTAGAGTTGAGATTTAATAGATCTCTAGTTGAGACTAAAATTGAGATTTAATAGAACTCTTTGTTGAGGTTAAAGTTGAAATTTAATGAAACTCGAGTAGAGTTCAGATTTAATGGAACTCAAGTTCAGGTTAATATTGGATTTAGGCCATTGTGTTTCTGTGGTCTGAAGCTAAATGTTACGGCACACTAGATTCCCTGCAGTGTATTTTCAGATAATAGCTGTGCAGATACTGATTTTAGATTAACTCTTCATAAGAACCTTAAAGAGCAGTCATTTGAGTTGGAATATCTCGTGATTGATCCGGCATAATCCATATCTGCCACAAACTGTTAAATCAGGCCAATTTTTACAATCCTTTCCCATCTGGATTGTGGTTTTGAAATTCAGTATTTTTCACCCATGGGGGGGGGGGAAGCCCTCCTTTCCCTGAGATTTAATTAGTAGTAGATTTCTAAAGATTTTTGTAGAAGATTTCTGAAGAGTAAATGTATACCAATTTCTCCTGATCATTAAAAAAAAAAAAAAAGAGCTGAGGATGGATGAGTACGGTAATCTACCGTAATACATTACATAAATTACATTACATCTAATACATTACATACTATTTATTAGATTTCCCCCCACCTTTTTTAAATTGGTAAAAAAAAATCTATAACTTTTTAAATGGCAAAAAAAAAAAAAAAAGTTTGTAAATGCCTGCTAGAATAGGAAGATGAAGTTAAGAAGGGAAGATTTGGCCCCAGGTTGCTCTTTCAATGTTTTCTCCCCTGGCAACATATCCAAAGTGTTGAAAAGTAACTAAACATCAGTCTATCACATTGCTTGTATATATGTGTGTGTATATGAGAGACAAAGACCTCTCTCCATTTCCTTGCCTTGTTTGCAAGGGTCACACACACCTTTAATTGGAAAGGAAGTTATTTCAGGAGCCAGATGTTCTCGGCCAACTTCTAAGCCACCTGTTAGGAAGCCTTATCTGTAGACCTTATTTGTTCTTCCCCATTCTCCTTTCTACATCTCATTTTCAGTCCCACGAGTTGAAGACCAAAACTCTAGGGGTGAGAAGAAGATATGGGAGAGATGGAGGGAAGAAAAAGAAACAGCAAACCAAACAAGAGTAGGGGGGGAAAAAACAATGACAACATCCCAGAAGTTGCAAGCCTAGGCTGCAAAATTCAAGGTCCCATCTTTATTCTTTTCAAATCCATCATGCTGGAACGTTTGGACTTCAAGATGTAGCTGTGAAGTAGAACTAAGGTTGGAGATGGGTGTCATTTTTTTTTAGGGGATAACAACCCCCAGAATCCCCTAGCCAGCTGCCAGGGGAATTGTAGTCCCCAATCAGTAACATTTCCAAGATCTGAGTGGGATCCTGAGAACTTGAAGATGGAGCAAAGCCCTTCTACGAATATTGAGAAGTATTCTAAGCTACTCTGACCTTTTCACGCCTCTGTCTTCATTATGCTAAAATCAGAAAGAGACAAAAAGGATAGAAGCGGTATTCTCTCTCTCTTCCTCTTTCTTCTTCTTCTTTAAAAAGAACAAGTTGAATATTTTTGCACATTTCAGCTGATCTCTCTGAAGTTCAGGACAGACAGGGACCACCATTTCTCAAATGATGCTGGCATCAGACTCTGTGAAAGTGCAACCCAGGCCCCAGTTATTCCCATTTTACAACTGGAAGAAAATGAAGCAAGAGTGATGTACCCAAGCTATTTAAATCCAACCTCAGATTTTCAGCTCTGCAGTCCAACTACCTTCTGATTATGTTGTTGTTGTTATTATTAACTGCCTTTGAGTCGGCCCCGATTCATGGTGACCCTATCCATCTGGGGTGCAGTCTTCCTCTTTCTGTTGCCCTCTACCTTTCCTAGCATTATTGTCTGTTCCAATGAGTCATGCTTTCTCATGATGTGACCAAAGTAAGACAAGTCTCAATTTGATCAGCCTGGAAATTTCTGGCTTTATTTGCTCAAGGATCCATTTGTTTGTCTTTTTGACTGTGCTAAGGCGACACCTTGGCCCCCAGTTTGAGATTTCTGATTGTTTCAGTGATAAGGCCAGTGGTTCCCAAAACTCATCTTTAACCAAGCGTCTTCCATGGCTTGTGTCTCTCGCCTTGCCAATCAAAATTAGCATCTCCGGTGGCAAATTATTTTATTTTCCCCATTCAGTGGAATTAATCTTTCCCCTAAAGATGGAATGCATGGAAGAAAGAGGAAGGGTCTGCAGATACGGAGAAATGAAGGGGTAGTGATGGCATTATCTTCTTTGTCCCACAAAGACCAGGAGAGACGACCACCAGAGCATAGCTATGGGAAATGCAGGCGTTGCCCCTGAATAATATTCCCCCCTGGCATGACGTTTTCCTCCAATTCCCCAATTTTTGCCAACGCAGTCACTTCAAACTGCAGTGGCGCATTTAGAAATACGATGTAGGCATCCAAAGACCAGGGGCTGGCAAAGTGGCAGAGGGAATGTCAACCCAGCAAATGTCAAGACGTCCAAGTATCTATGATTCTGCAGTGCTAGACATTTGGGGACTAAAGGAAAATTTCATTGGGGAGGCAGAATTCCTGCTTGGGGTGAGCACACCTCCATGTAACTCCATCCCTGAGAAGAGTACTACGTCTTTCCCTTCAAGAGTGTCCCAGTCATTGCTTCTTCTCTAATTGCTCTTCTTCATTCTCTGCTTTCCATCGCTTTAAGCACTCCCCTCTCCATCTTCCCATTTCGCTGCCAGTCTTCATTGACCCCGTTGGAAGGCTACCACTGCTGTCTTTGAATAGCCACCACGTGTGTGGCTACTCACCTGTCAACTTATGGCAACCCCATGAGTAGCCATAAGACAAAATAAATTTTAAAAAAAACCACAATCTCGGATTACATTTGCCTCCATGATCTCCAGTTCAAGGCTGGGAAAGCCTTGGATCTTGTGACCCTTTGGGGCTGGGCACAGATGGGTTTATTCTATGTGCCACCCAGTACCTTCACAAGTCCATTTGGTGGAAACATGGGAGAGGGCCTTCTCAGTAGATGCTCCCAGGCTGCGGACCTCCTTTTCCAGAGAGGCTAGACTGGCATACCTCTTCCTATCTTTCCACTCACAGGTAAACTCATTGTTATCCTGGTAGGCCTTCAAGACTAGGTTTTTTAAGGGACGCAGACCTTGCATAATGTGCCGGACATTTATTTGTGGTTGCTCTTTTCTTAATTTGTTTTAACTGGTTTTGATTTGATGACAGTTTAATTGTGTGGGTTTTTTTTTTAAGTTTGCACATTGTTGATTTTTAACTCTGTTTTAGTTTTTGCAAGCCACTTTTAAGTCCCAAACTGGGGAAAGGGTAGGCTATTGTTGTTTTATTATTATCATGTTGATGCTGATGATGCACCTATTTTATACAGCTCCTTCATGCTTCCCAAAGACTGAAGATTCATTTATTGCAGTTTTGTTTTTTGGTGTGGGTTTTTCGGCTATGTGGCCGTGGTCGGGAAGAATTTATTCCTGACATTTTGTCTGCATCCATGGTTGGCATCTTCAGAGGCGGAGGCGAAACATCAGGAATAAATTCTTCCAGAACTTGGCCACATAGCCCGAAAAGCCCACAAAAAACTATGGATGCTGGTTGCGAAAGCCTTCAGCTTCACAGATTCATTTACTCTTTATGCATCCCTATGCTAACCAAATATATTGTTCCTTTTCAACTGGAAGGTGGAGAAATTTATTCTCTTTTTGTTCTCTGTCTCCACACACGCACACACGCACACACACACATCCAGGTTGCCTTTTTATTAAATGCTTGTTGCAACCCATTTCTACATGGCCAGACATCCATCTTTGGAACCGCCGTTAATCCGTTAACAATTTATGAGTGCTACATGGGCTGCGCTTCTCATAAAACCTCAGCTATTAAGCAAAATGAGTGATATTAAAATGCGATGGAGGTTGGCAAATATTGCCCCTATCTCACCACACCCCAAATTTCCTAAGAGTAGAGAGCGGGAGCTGGAAAAACATCCTCTCTTCCTCTCTTTCTTTGCCCACTCCCCACACTTCTCTGAATCTCTGCAGGAATAAATGCTGACCCTACACCCCACTACTTCTTCCAAAGCAAGATAAAACTCAGAGGAAGACATGGAGAGGCTTGCAAAGAATTTCTGCCGTTCCAGCTTAGTTTGCACTCCAGACTGTATTGAGAAGTATTAGACTGCTTACAGATTAATATTGATGTGCTGTATATTGGAGTGTGCGGCACAGTGCTTTGAGCACTGGACTAAGACTCTGGGGAACAGGGTTCGAATCCTGGCTCGGCCATGGAAACCCACTGGGTGACCTGGGGATCCCCCTCTGAAGAAACATGGCAAGAAAAACCCATGATAGAGTCACCAGAAGTTGGAAACTACTTGAAGACAAGCAACACACACACACACATACATACAACATCTTGGAGCTGCTCTACAATCTTAGGGTTGTAGGGTTGGGCTGTTATTATGCAGCGGTTGTGAGGAAAGGCACTCTGTACATGCTTGCCTTTCTTGCTGGGTGACAAAACTAAACTGTCCGCCCAAATTAAGCTTGAAATACACGGACAAAAATTGGAAAAGTCATTGGTTTCAATTTTTCTCTCTGTTCACAAGATGCGTAGGTTGTGTTCCGATACTCGGTATATTTGAGATGGCCTATTACTTCTAACTAGAAAAATTCCACTGAATCAATGACTCATGGACTCATTATAGAAGAGTTGATTGAATAGATCTCCTCTGATTGGGAATAACCAATGGGAATCTGGCCATTGTCTTGTGATGCTGAACAAATATTATCTGTTGTTTGTAACAGCCCTGTATTAGCATTGATACAGATAAGATGCTGCAGGTCTAATTGTAGATTGAGAGTGGGTATGGGGTAGATTTGGGAGACCAGGGTTCGAATCCTCACTAAACCGCAGAAACCCACAGGGTGACTTTGGGTAAGTCACACTCTCTCTGCCTCAGAGGAAGGCAAGGGCAAAAGCCTTCTGAACAAATCTTGTCATGCCCCCCTCCATGATAAGCTTGCCTTGGGGTTGTCATAATTCAGAAATGGCTTGAAGGCAAACAAGAAGCAATTGAACATGGAGGCAAATGTGAAGTTTTAAAGCAGATCTTTTTGCTTTGCAGTTTATACTGCACTATAGTTTGCATACGTTTCCACGAAGTTTTCCTCCAAAATCTTATCATTGTCGCTGTCGTTGTCATTGTCATAATTTTACTCATGCCATGTCTTTTCCCCAAAACCAGGACTCAAGGCTGTTTTCAAAACAGATTAAATACAATATAGATGCAAAAGAGCATATTAAAATGGAATCAAACTAATGACAGTACATTAAAAAACAAAATTTAAAACAAGCAATTAAAAATGGTGATGATAATGATGATTATATGAATAATAATAATAATAATTTATTCTGCGGTCACAGACCCAACAAAAATGGGTTGTTGTGTTTAGTTTTGTTTTTAATAAAGTTAAAATATTTGTTTTCTTTTAAATCTTTGTTCTCAAAAGCCAGTTGGGACAACTGTGAGACCATTCTAGCCTCCATAGAGGAGGCAGATCCAGAGCCTGGGGCAACCACTGAGAAGGCCCTTGTTTGCCCCAAACGTGTTCCTGAAAATAGCCTTCTCTGCAAAAGATGAAAGCTTCAAACAAATGTATATTTTGAGCATTGCATTTCCATTTTGTAGCTGCAATACCTCAACAGAGGACAGGGCTGGGGACCATCTTCCCCAGTGTTTTTCCCCCCTGCTTTCCTCCACAGATCCCAAACTTCTCCTGTATTGACTTAACCTGCCTGGTTAGATAACAATAGGAGCCCAAAGTGGGATGATTGTCCTTAATGATGCCCATTAGCCTCTCCTTTTGACTTGCTAAAATGCCAGCTCCCTTCCTGCCCTTTGCCATGCCATTCCCTCTGTATGGGCAGGGAGGGGGTTGATGTCATTTTAGCCATTTTAAGCCAAGACCATTCCCTGCAGGAGGTCCTCCTCTTCTCTTTGACTATGATGCAGGGGGAGGGTTAGTGGGATGGACCCAGGGCACTCCATCCCATCCCAACCCATCCCTAAAGGTGTTTTTCCATTGGCCAACCTCCTTTCCTTGACTGGGGAGGTGGGTACAAACTGGACTCTCTCTCTTTTTTGACCTCTCCAGTTCCAGCTGCTCTTGGATGCTGAGTGGACCAGGATAACCTAGGAGACTGCCTTCTCAAAGTCAAGCTAAAGCCAAGAGGACAAGACCCTCTCCTGCTTGCTCAAAGCCGAGGGGAAGAGTGGGAGACACCAACCTTCTGAGCATGATGTCCTACATCAAGCAACCACATTATGCGGTCAATGGGTTGACCTTGGCTGGGCCAGGAATGGATCTGCTGCATTCAGCAGTTGGATATCCCAGTAAGTGCCAATTTCCCCATCTCTCCCTTTTGTGTTGTCTTGTTCCAGTAAAGTAGGCAATAAACCCAATGGTCTTCTAGAGTCTAGACCCAATTTTACTCTTGGCTAGACTAACTCAGGTTGATAGAATTTCCCCATGTCTCCAAATACATCTGAGGAAGTAGACTTAAATCTAGGAAAGCTCATGCTGTCAACTTCTTTCTTTCAAAGATATAGCTGTGTCGAATCCATATGTTGAGAGATCTTGTAGCAGCTTTGAGACTAACTAAAAGAAGTTGGCAGCATGAGCTTTTATAGACTCTGAGGAAGTAGACTGAAGTCTACGAAAGTCCATGCTACCAACTTGTTTCTTTAGTTTTGTCTCCAACGTGCTCCAACACTTCTTTCTTTCAGTTAAGATCAAGTCTCAAAGGTGCTACAACACTTCTTTCTTTCAGATAGATATAGTAGATAGACTCCATCAAGGAAGCTACAGCCTTGAGTTTGTAAGACCAGGCCAGGGCTGTTGGGAACACGATGACTTGGAGTTCTCGCATTCATAGATTGCCATAAGTCTGAAGTCAACTTAATGGCAATTAACCGCAAAGAATAACTCCATTGAGTCAATGGAACTTGCCTTAGTTTTGGCTAACCAGGTTCCCATTGACTGAGTGGGTCCTCCTTTGCTTGAAACTAACTATTGGGTTTATGCCCTGGTGTTAGTGAGAAAGCGCCAATTCAGCATCCTGTTATTCTTGGGCAAAAGATGGAGCCAGTTATAAGAGACAAGAGTCCAGCCACCCGCTGGCAGTCAGGATTGCCTACATACTGAGCTGAATTGTCATGGGAATGGTTACCTTTTGGTTTTCACAAAGCAGGGAAGAAACCAACAAATCGCCCTCTTGCCAAAAGATGGGGAGGTCAACTACTTATTATTTCTTTGCAGGAGGGTGAATTCTTTACCTTGGGATCACACAGTGCTAAATGTGTCCTATGGAACATGTAAATGTTGGATTATATTGTAAATAATAATAATAATAATAATAATAATAATAATAATAGATGTGCTTAGTCTACTCATCCTCATCCCCTTGACGCTCCCCAGATTGGTATTCTTCTGGCCAAAAAAAGAGGTTAAATTGATGTCCCTGGAAGTATCCAAGTGCAACAATTTACCTTTTCAGGTCTCCCTCTACATTTAAAAAAATATTATTGAGAACCAGTAGTTCTGATCACTTGGTTTTGTTTAATTTTTTGGGTAGTCCATGTGGCCTCTGGACCCACAATAGTTGCCTACCCTGGCCTAAATCCGGTTATTGGTACTTAACTGAGTAGACCCATTGAAAAGATGGGAATTTACTTGGTAAGTCTAGCCAGGATCAACACTGGATTCAGGCCAGGAGTGGGAATCATGCTTCCCTCTAGATGTTGCTGGGCTACAAATCCCAAGCTCTACTCTGAGATATTTTAGCAATCTGCAAAACAGTGAGGGTTTTTTGGAGGATATTCAGAAAGACTTTGGCTATTGCTCCAAAAAATCCTCACTGTTCTGCCGACTGCTAAAATATCTCAGAGTAGACCTTAGAATGAAAACTGTCTCTCTGATGCAAAAGGTTATTGCAGCACCTTTAAGACTAGAGTAGACTCCATGCAGACTTAATATATAAAAGTTTATGCTACAAACTTTTTTCTTTCTTTCAATGAATCTCAAAGGTACTACAACACCCACCCACCCCCTTTGCATATTGATATTCCGAACTAGCATCACTGTGTCTTTGAAATGTCCTTCCTGATGTTGGATTGTAGCTCCCAGCATCCCCCACCATCAGCTGTGCTGGCTGGGGCTGCTGGGAGTTGCAGTCCAGCAATATCTGGAGCAAGCTGCATAATTGCCACCTGCTTTTCTTTTTAAATGTAGGTGAAAAGGGGAGGTAGATGCTTTTTCAAGTAGATATATAAAGGGAGACAGGAGAGTTGGCATGGTTTGAGCATTGGACTATGACTCTGGAGAGCAGGGTTCGATTCCCACTCAACCATGAAACCCAATGTGACCTTGGGCAAGTCACACACTCTCAGCCTCAGGGGAAGGCAATGGCAAACCTCCTCTGAACAAATCATGCCAAGAAAACCCCATGATAGAGTCACTTTAGTGTCACCATAAGTTAGAAATGACTTGAAGGCCCACAATACACAAACTTAAAGGTAGGCAGTTATCCCATCAACTTGGAAGGAAATCAATTATTACCAAGTCAGGAGATAAATCAGTCATACCAAAGGCAAATGATCTGGAAAGTGGCCCCGCAAATCCTTTCTCCAAACAACGAGATTAGCAGGATGGGATCTGGGCTTGCTGCATCCAAATATACAAACATGTGCCCAAGGGAGAGCATGGCCAACGTGCTGACTGGGGATGATAGGCATGGTAGTGCATGGCATCTGCAAGGCACTAGACTGGGGAAAGGCAGTTTTGTGGGTGTTCCCTAAGCAAACACTGATAGAGGCACAGTGGAATTCGCCCCACACTGTTGCTCCAAGTGTCCTGTTGCAGTTACACAAGTACAATGGATTGTGTAATAGAAACTTCATGTTCCATGTTTCCAGCAAACTGTCCTTGCAAATGCTTTTGAGGTTCCTTGGAAGCTATTCCATGGTCGGAACAGGTCTTTTCCCAAATTACAAGCATGTGCAAAGTCACTGTGATAATTCGCCATTACACAGTCTTGCTAGATTTATGATGTCCCTTGTATTCTTGCACCAGCAGAGACACCCTTGCAGGCGAGTTGATCAAGATCTCAGTGAATTCAATCAAATTTCCTGATTAAATTTCAATCCAGTTGCTTCTCCGTTTGAAGTCTGTTTGCTAGATCATGACCAGAATTGGGAACTGTTACCTTTTTGGATTATTTTACCTAGAGCCTGCCTGGCCAGTATGACCATTAAGCCTCCGCTTTCAGATCAGCAGCAATGACCCAAGTTACAGAATAACATTAAGATGTTCTTCAAGAGTTGGCAGGGAAAAAATATATGTAGAAAATATAATAGTGTAGCAAATTTGGTTTCCTGACAATACAATGCCTGGCAGAAGTAGTCACCTTCCTTTGAATATTCCACATTTTGTTGTGTCATAACCTGGAACTGAAATGAATTTAATTGGCACCGATATCAATTGTTGTACACCTGTAACCTGTGAAAGGGCAAAATGATTTGTGGCACAAATAACAACCTCAGGCAGCTCTTTCTTGGCATCAGTCATGAGAAGCCCCAAAATACGAATCTACGGCAAATCTTCTGTAGGTTTGGTTCTCCTGAGTCCTGTGATTTGTATTGATGTAAAAAAGGTGAAGCCAGGAACATCTAGCGTCGAAATTCGTCCACCATTTCCAGGCCTTCCAACATTTTGCAGATGAAAACTGGGACACATGTGGCCAAGAGCATCAGAGAGTGGCCAAGATGGCAAAAGTTATGAATGAGCTGCAGCAGTTTGCTTTTGCCTGAGTCTACAGGGAAGGAGGGCAGGACTGTGCCCCTTCCTCTCCATCCCACTGAGTGCAAATTGCTTTTGTAATTTAATTGAAACAAGTTGACGATAAAGGTTAAATTCAGAGAGAAACTGGAACATTTTAAAACATTTTTTTTAAGTGGAAGGACTTTTTTAAATCAGGACTATCTCGAGCAAGTCAAGACAGTTGGAGGGTATGCATTTCTCTGTCTATTAGCGATGCGTAATGCAGCCCTTCATATATGAACACCCTTACCGGATTATTTTCAGGATAACTAAGGTATTCAAGAGCAGACTAGTGTAGTGTAGCAGTGTGAGTGTTGGGACAATGACTCCCAACTCGGTCATTAAACCCACTGGGTGACCCTAGTCAAGTCACACACTCTCAACCTCAGAGGAAGGCAATGGTAAATCCCCTCTGAGCAAATCTTGCCAAGAAAACCCTGTGATAGGGTTGCCATAAGTCAGAAATGACTTGAAGGCACACAATAAACAGTAAGGTATTCAAACAACGGAAGACTCAAATAGCTTTTTGTTAAAAAGGAGGTTCCTCTGTCCATTCTTGGGGCATCCTCCCAGCCAAGGTTTGCAGCTTCAGCCTTCTCTTCAAATCTGAGCCTGGATACCCAGGTTTTGGCAATGGCTAGGAGTACATTATAAATATAAATAATATATATAAATAAATTATTATTATTATTATACATTTGCACAGTTAAAACTAGCGTGCCATTCCTGGAGATGTCAGATCTGTCTATGATGGCAGATGCCTTGATCATATCCCATTTGAATTGCTCTAATGCACTCTATGTAAAGCTGCCTTTGGAAACTCTTTGGAAACTTCAGCAGGTCCAAATGCTATCTGTGTTCAGATTGTGGACTAGGGCTGGTTACAGGGAACATAGCTGAGCTTGGAAACATTCCTGATTTTGGACTAGAGCTCCCAGAAGCCTTGAGAGATTTAGGGATCTCTAGTGCCCAAAGGTAATTTTCCCAGGTTCTGCCCTATATTTTAACCTTCCCCAATCCACCTTTCCTCCTGAGGTTTGAGACTGCAACTCCCGTCACCCCTACCACTGGCCTTGATGGCTGCCATTATTTAGCCCAAACATCTGGAAGGAGATGGGTTTGGGGGAAGTCCCTCCATTCTATATGCTGTTCTGTGATTATTACCCACAAGATCCAGACAACCAGGATTGGGAAACAGGGTGGACATTTTGTGTGGCTAGCTCCACTTAAGTCTTTTAAAAGAGTTGCCCATGGAGAAAAGTCTCCTTGTATGGCTGGGAGAGCCAAAAACAAGGGCACAGCTAAGTTGGATGCACTTGTCACCTCATCACCTCCACTTGACCAAAGCCTCAATTGGAGGCCCTACAACCGCAGGAAATATTGCATAGAATCCACCTGGTGGGATTATGCCAGAGTCGAGTCAGCAGAGCATAGTGGTTTGAGCATTGTACTATGTATGACCTAGAGACCAGGGTTCAATTCTCCACTCAGCCATGAAACCCATTGGGTGATCCTGGGCAAGTCACACTCTCTCAGCCTCAGGGGAAGGCAATGGCAAGCCTCCTCTGAACAAATCCTGCCAAGAAACCCCTGTGATAGTGCCACCTTAGATTGCCATGAGTCAGAAACGATTGGCAGGTACACAATAGCAACAAAATCATGTTTTTATAGGCATTGTACAAGGAGGAATCCAGTACCTTCTTACGCAGCACCTCCCCTCCAACGACAGAAGCTGGATGGCACCAGGGCACACCCTGGTGACCAAAGGGTAGCACTGCACTTGGGTACTGGCTGGTATTGTGCATCCAGACAAAGATCAGCAGAAATAACACTGACAGTTTTATGATCTCCAAGTGTCAATCAGGATCTTGGCTATGGCTGTTTTTGCTGTCATTTGCCATCGACTTAGCATTGACTTGTAGGTCTCTTAACACCTGACCTCTGGATTAGGGTGGTGGACTGGGACTTGAGAGATCCCACTTCTAGTCCCAGTGAGTCATGAACCTTTTATCATTGTTACATGTTGTCCAGTTACTTTTGACTTGATGACTCTTATGAATGAAAAACCTTCCCAATCCCTTGTCACTGACAGCCCTTCTCAAATCTTGCAAACCTAGTTCCAGAGGTCCCTTGGTTGGGTCCATCCACAAGTAATATGGTCTACAGGCTTCCACTTCAACAAACATGACCATCTTTTCCAATGAGTCACACTATCTCAAGATGCAGTACAATAGCCTCAGCGTAGTCATTTTTGGCTTCTAGGTAGAGTTCAGGCTTGAGTTTCCCATTCACTTGCCTTTTTGGCAGTCCATGGTATTTGTTGAACTCTCCCTACAGCACCACGTTTCAAATGAGCAGAAGTGGCATGAAATAAATGGAAGATATACCCTGCTTCCCAGGGCCAGTTTATGCAGAAGGCTTCCCAAAGTTACATTTTGAGTTTAGAAGTTAGCCCTGCTCCGCAACAGAAAACAGATCCGAAGCACAATTAACACCACGTATTTAGATTAATCTCTTTAACCAGTGTGGCACAGTGCTTTGGGTGCTGGACTGTGATTCTGGAGAACAGGGCTCAAGTCGTCCCTGCTTGGCCGTGAAACCCACTAGGTGAGCTTGGGGAAGTCACACACTCTCAGCCTCAGGGGAAGGCAATAGCAAACCTCTATGAACAAAACGTGCCAAGAAAACCGCATGATAGGGTCACTATAAGTTGGAAAGGACTTGAAGCCACACAACAAGAACAAAGCATTGTGCTTCTCATCTCCTTCCCTTCTACCAACGTTGTCTTTTCTACCTTGTCTACATTGTGCAAGAAAGTAAAACACTACATGTGTTGTTATTATAGCCACTGCTTTTGTTCACATAAATGACAGAAGCCCAAGACTAATCCTTTGAATGGGTGTTTGCCCTTTCTTTCTTCTGCAGCTACGCCACGGAAACAGAGACGTGAGCGCACAACCTTCACGCGTGCCCAGCTGGATATTCTGGAGGCCCTCTTCGCCAAGACTCGCTACCCGGACATTTTCATGCGCGAAGAAGTGGCGCTGAAGATCAACCTGCCTGAATCTAGAGTACAGGTAAGACTCTATGCTGATCCATTATGGAAGGAAGGAAGGAAGGAAGGAAGGAAGGAAGGAAGGAAGGAAGGACAGATACAAAAGGATACGAAGGTATAGCTGGTTGTAAGGTGCCAGCTTGGATGGATGGATAAATAGGGCTCTGGCAACAGAACCAATGCTGCTGCTGCTATTATTATTATTATTATTATTATTATTATTATTATTATTATTATATTCCCCACTCTATATCAAAGATCTCACGGCAGCTTACAGGTAGCATTAAACCAAGTTAAACAGTTTAAAACAATAATTTAAACAATTAAATTAAAACCATTTTACTCCATTCCTCCATCCATCAACCACCTTGCTTGTGGCTATGTGCCTTCAAGTCATTTCTGACTTACTAAGACCCCAAGGAGAAGCTATTGTGTGGTTTTCTTGGTGAGATTTGTTCGGGGGTGGGCTAGCCATTGGCCTTCCTATAAGGCTGAGAGAGTGTGACATGCTCAACATCACCCAGAAGGTTTGGATGACCAAGTGGCGATTCAAGCCCTGGTCTCCTGGAGTCTTAAGACAAGGTGACAAACTCAAGCCACTACTCCAGAGGTTCCCAATCTTTGGTCCTCCAGATGTTTTGGACTTGAACTCCCATAATTCCTGACTGTTGACTAAGGGGGGTTGCAGACTGCCAGAAATAGTGTGAATTCAGTCCACTTTTAGGGTTAGGGTTAGAGTTAGGGAACCATGGGAACTGTATTTTATTGTGGCATCCGAGTTGTCTGACAGAGAAGGCTCAATGTCTCAGAAAAATAACAGTTCCCATGATTCCCTAGCACTAACCCTAACCCTAAAAGTGGACTGAATTCACACTATTTCTGGCAGTCTGCAACCCCCCTAAGTTAGCTAGCACTACTGGGATCTGAAGTCTAAAAAAATAAATAAAAAAAATGGAGGCCCAAAGTTTGGAAACCACTGCACTACACTATGCTGGTTCTCACTTTATTTATACCTGGGGTTGCCGAATGAGCTCTATCCCCTTCATGGTTGTGTAGAAGAGGGAATTGCTGGAATGGAGGTGTGTGGGGTATGTATATATATATACTGTGTGACCATTGGCATATAGTATATATACCCCACACACCTCCATGCCACCATTCTCTGAAGATGTCAGACACAGATGCAGGCGAAACGTCAGGAATACTTTCTTCTAGAACACGGCCTCACAGCCCGAAAAACCCACAAAAATAATAAAGAAATAACAAAGATCCAGAATAGAGGGGCTTTTTTTTTTTGGCAAGTGGGGACTGGTGCTTGGAACTATAGTAGGGAAAAAGATGATGGGCATTCATTCACTCTTTAGATTAGGTTCTGCCCTTTGTGCTTAGCAGAACCTGTGTGTATTTGGTATTTGAATGGGCCAAGGACAGGCAAAGTGGCCAAGGCAGAGCAAAGAAGACAAATATAAAGTGTTTTGATTTGTGGGGTGAAAAATCAGCATTTCTCTGCAATGCTAGAAATATGGGAACAAAAAGAACTTTACTTTTGGGGTGCAGAATTATTATTGGGGGGAGCAATGCCCCCCCTTTAGCTACCCTCCTGGAGATCACTATGGGAAACTAGGCTTTCTCTTTTTAAAAATATACTCCCTGTATTTGTAAGTAGGAGCCTAAAAATGTAGCTGCAGCTGGAGGCGGAGATAATTCATTCACAAGAGAGTTCAGTTCAGTTTTGACAGATTCTTTGATTCAAGGATGCTCTGGTTTTTCTTCATGGTTTTATGTGTGTGTTCACAGTGCCCTCTAGTGGGAAAAAGTTGCTAATGCTGTTGCATTCCATCCCTAGTAGCATCTTTCAACAGACAGGCAGTGTGCAGTCCATAACTGGTCCATGAAGTTTCTCCCCCCCCTCCCCATCATTATTATCACTGGATCATCATAATTAATTCTGCACTAATCGCAATACTTGCCAAGAATTCCATTTTGATTGCCTCTTTCTTGCAAACGGGGACAAGTTGGAGGGGTATGCCATTCTTTGCATCCATGTTGAATGCATGTGTGCGCACATACACACACACACACACACCCCATTGTGCTGGGATGGATGATGCATGTAGCAGTCTTATTAAAACATGTCATCAGCCAGCATTCAAACCAGAAAGTGTTCAGTTACAGAAAACAGAACAATTTATTAAGTTAATTGAGGTGTAAAGTTGATTCAAAAGGGAACAAGTTTACCAATAGCTGGCCTTGCTGAGCGCTAACTGGCTCGTTCCCTGAAATTCTCAGAAGCTTGCTCCTGTGTACCATTTTAATGTTTTCCCATGAAAACCTGAACCATCATCATTGTTGCTGCTGTTGTTGTTATTATTACTAGTATAATTAGTACTGCAGCCACAACATTGTGAGTTCAGTCCCAGGGGGCTCCAAGGTTGACTCAACCTTCCATCCTTTCATAGTTTGGCAAAATGAGTACCCAGCTTGTTACGGGCAATTGGCTTACAGATTGTAAACTGCTTAGAGAGTGCCAGGTTCACTGATGAGCGGTATAGAAATGGAAATGCTATTGCTATTGTTATTCCCTTCACCTGCATTTATCTCCTCCTTCCTTCTTGTAGGTGTGGTTCAAGAACCGCCGAGCCAAATGTCGCCAGCAACAACAGCAAAGCAGCGGGCAGGCCAAAGCGCGCCCGACAAAAAAGAAGACCTCTCCTGCCCGGGAGACCAGCTCGGAGACCAGCACCAATGGGCAGTACAGCCCACCGCCCACTGGCACTTCGGTGACGCCTAGCTCGAGTGCTAGTGCCACAGTCTCCATCTGGAGCCCAGCCTCCATCTCTCCAATCCCAGACCCTCTCTCCTCTTCCACCACACCTTGCATGCAACGCTCCACTGCCTACCCCATGACTTACACCCAGGCCCCTGGCTACACCCAGACCTACGCTGGCTCTACCTCCTACTTCAGCGGCCTTGACTGCAGCTCCTACCTGTCTCCCATGCACCCGCAGCTGTCTGCGCCTGGAGCGGCCCTGAGTCCTATTGCCACCCAGACCATGGGCAGTCACTTGAGCCAGTCCCCGGCTTCTCTCTCCAGTCAGGGCTACGGAGCAGCCGGGCTGGGCTTCAGCTCAGTGGATTGCTTGGACTACAAGGACCCAACGGGATCGTGGAAGATCAACTTCAACACCAGCGACTGCTTGGATTACAAAGATCAGAGCTCTTGGAAGTTCCAGGTCTTGTGAAAGGTGATGGTCTGCGTCACGCTCCTTTTCAAGAAGCTCCTCTTTCTTTCCCTTTGCGTTTTAGCAGCTTGGGGCAGCCTCCTCTGTCCACGCTTGGCATGAGATTCCTCACTTTTTTCCGCACCTCTCTTGGCTTTCTGGACATTCTCCCCTCTCTGCCTCTCTAGAGGAGAAATCCTTGCTTGATCCTCCCTTGAGCAATGTACACTGACTTTGGCACCGCTTTTGTTTTTCCTGTGCTGTTTCTGGAGGTCTTCATCCAGAGAAGATGGATCCACACAGAAGTTAGGAACTCGCAATACAGCCTTAGCGCCATACGCTCAGGCCTTGGACATGTTATTCCTGTAGATGCTTTGCCTGGACTCTGTGACTGATCGCTCACGGCTCCCTCTTCTCGACTGGGATGGCATTGAAAAGCATGGACCTTGAGAAAGCTGAGGCCCGGGATGGACATGACTGGCTGCAAGCACTAGCAGGACTGGTGTTGGGATGGAGGTTGGTGTTTCCATCTGGCGGATTGGAGAAGACACGTTCTACAGCTGGACAAGGAGCAGACAAAATTTGCAAGAGAGCTGGGTTGCAGCAGCCATGTTGCAATCTCTCTTTTTCTCTGAAAACATATTCAACACGTAAACCTGGGTTAGAAGAAGCAACAGGAGGGATCATTTTACAAAATCGCCGAGCTCTTTCCATAATCTCCGCTCTCTCCTCCAAATGGGGACTTGCAGTTGCAAGGGGAGTCAAAATGGAGCCACAAGGAAAGCGTGTCCCACATGGGCCATTCATTGGCTTCTGTGATGGCTAAGGCAATGGTTCTCAGCATCCAAGGTGTCTCTCTCTCTCTCTCTCCTCCATCAGCATCAGGCAAGGACAGAACACTGTTAAGGGCATCTTGATAGCACAGGGCAGAACATCTGAGTATTCCCCCCTAGCCAAATAGGTGCAAGAGAACTGCTTGGGCAGTCATTAAAAAGTTAAATGTTCTGTGATGCAGGAAGATAACAAGGAGATCACTGGCTTAGTATTGTCTCCTCTGACTGGTCTCAGCTCTTCCAGGAGTTAAGACAGGAGGTTTTCCAGGTCTTACCTGGACTTCTCAGAGATGAAACTTGGCATGTTCTGCATGCATGTGCTCCTTCCCTGACCTACAGCCCTTCCCCAACTGAATCAAAGGAAGTTGCCTTATAATGAGTCAAATGATCAGCCCTTTTAAGATTTTAGGGTTCTGACTAAAGGCCTGGTTTAAGTAGGAACATAAGAAATAGTGTTATACTGACTCCAAAGTTTGTTCCATCTGACCCTGTATCTCAGTGATTCCCAAACTTTGGTTCTCCAGGTGTTTTAGTCTTCGGTGGGAGACACCACAAGGGCCATCCAGTCCAACCCCATGCCATGCAGGAACTCCCAATCAAAGCATCCCCAACAGATGGCCTCCAGCCTCTGTTTAAAGAATTCCAAAGAAAGAGACTCCATCACTCTCCGAGGGATTGTCTTCCACTGTTGAACAGCTCTTACTGTCAGGAAGTTCTTCCTAATATTGAGATGGAATCTCTTTTCCTGGAGCTTGCATCCATTGTTCCAGGTCCTATTCTCTGGAGCAGCAGAAAACAAGCTTGCTCCATCCTCCATATGACACCCCTTCAAATATTTAAACAGGGCTCTCATATATCACCTCTTAACCCTCTTTTCTCCAGGCTGAACATACCCAGCTCCCTAAATCGCTCCTTATAGGACATGGTTTCCAGACCCTTCACCCTTTTAGTTGCCCTCCTTTGGTCAGGTGAGGCTTGACCAAAGCAGAATACAGTGGCACTATTACTTCCCTTGATCTCGACACTATACTTCTGTTGATGCAGCCTAGAATTGCATTGGCCTTTTCAGTCCAGTTGGTCTTCCATTGAGTTTTACAGGTCCATACCCTGCAACATTTGACTGATGAAAATCAGGACGTTTGCAGCCAAGCAATATCAAAGTGGGGCCAAGAAGCCAAAACTTCTTAGTAAGGAAGAAACCAGGGAGTTCATTTTGCACAAACGACTTTTGTACTTTGAACCTCCATTTGCAGCAACTGAAGTCAGCTGAGGACAAAGAGGAAAAGTGGAAGGAGGAGAGAGAAAGTGGGACATTTTAAAAGCAGCTGAAAAAAAAATGAGATGTCAGAGAATTAATTGGGCCGGCATCCATAGTTTTTTGTGGGTTTTTTGGGCTGTGTGGCCATGTTCTAGAAGAGTTTCTATCTGACGTTTCGCCAGCATCTGTGGCTAGCATCTTCTCTGAAGACACTGTACCCTGACCTGTGGAAATCTTCTCTAAAGATGCGAGCCACAGATGCTGGCGAAACGTCAGATAGAAACTCTTCTAGAACATGGCCCAAAAAACCCACAAAAAACTATGGTTGGAGATGTTGGGGATTGTAATCCAGCCCGTCTGGAAAGTACCAGGTTAGTGAAAGCTTCCTTCAAAGTACAGAATATCTAACATTCTGTATGATTAAATGTTGCCAATGGTCTGCTGCATCTCTTCTCATAGGGTAAAACTTTTTAAAATTCAGGTCCGTGTACCTCTAAAATTGTACTAAAATGCCCTCTAAAAATAACTTTAAAAATAAATGAAATGTGTGGCTTTTTAGACCAGAAGAAGCAATAATATTCTCACTAGTTCTTCCTAATGTTTAGGTGGACTTTCTTTTGCTGTAACTTGAACCCATTGCTCCAGTTCCTAGTCTCTGGAACAGCAGAAAACAAGCTTGCTCCATCCTCAACATGATACCCTTTCAAATGACTATCATGGCTATCATGTCACCTCTTAACCGTCTCTTCTCCAGGCTAAACATACCCAGCTCCCTCTTCTCTTCATAGGGTTTTATGGTTTCCAGACCCTTGACCATTTTAGTCACCCTCCTCTGGACACATTCTGGATTGTCAACATCCTTCTTTAATTGTGTTGCCCCAAACTAGACACCGCATTCCAGGTGAGGCCTGACCAAAGCAGAATAGAGCGGTACCATTACTTCCTTTGATCTAGACACTATACTCCTATTGATGCAGCCTAGAACTGTGTTGGCTTTTTTAGCTGCTGCATCACACTGTTGGCTCATGTTCGACTTGTGGTCTACTGGGACTCCTAAATCCTTTTCACATGTGCTCTAGTCAAGCCAGGCGTCACCCACCCTATATGTGTCCATTTCCTTTTTTTTCTGCCTAAATATAAGTACTTTACATTTCTCCCTGTTGAAAGTCATTTTGTTAGTTTTGTCCCAGCTTTCTAATCTGTTAAAGTCATTTTGAACGTTGAGCCTCTCCTCTGGGGCATTAGCTATTCCTCCTAATTTGGTGTCATCTGCAAATTTGAGAAGCATGCCCCCTATTCCTTCATCCAAGTCATTGATAAAGATGTTGAATAGCATGGGGGCCAGGACAGAACCTTGTGGCACCCCACTATTCACTTTTCTTTGGAGAGCACCTTTGGGGTTCAGCCGGTTAACAAATTCTAAATCCACCTAACTGTTGCATTGTCTAACCCACATTTTACTACCTTGTTTGCAAGAATATCATGGGAGACCTTATCAAAGGGCTTACTGAAATCAAGATACACTACATCCATAGCATTCCCATTATCTACCAAGCTTGTAATTCTGTCTAAAAAGAGAGATGAGAATAGTCTGGCATGACTAAAATCAAAGAGGTGAAGCGACTCAGAAGTCAAGCAGATCTTTAAAATGGCAGGTTAGAAAGCAAGCCTATGCATCTCTACTCAGAAGTAAACAATTGCTTTAAAGGACAGGATAAAAGTGTTTTAATAAACAAATACAATTTACAGTGGAAAAGCATCCAGGAGCAGATTTTGTGTAAAATGCAGAGCTCCTCGGAAGTGAAGGGTAGAGATAAAGTAACTCAAGAAGCAACTAATGCTGACTGCTTATCTACTCAGAAATAAAACCGATATTTTATATGGCAAGTTAGAATGCAATGCAGGGCAATGCTTGTATGCAAAGAAATAAAGAAGATTTCAACTGACAAAGCAACTCAAGAAGAGATTTTTTTTTTTTAAAAAAAGAATGTTTTAAATGCAATGCAACTCTATACATGACTACTAAAAGCAACACCAGGATTTTGAAAAATTGTGACAAAATATAGCTACAGTTGCTTTTAAAAATCTGAACGTAGTTAGAATGACTAGAAGGCACAAAATAACTGCAAAGCATATGAACCAGCACTTGAACCATGTGATATTCCTCCTCCACCATTTAGCAAAGTCATGTCCCTGTAACTATAAAAGTAACTGATGCATTACAGTCACAATCTAAAAAGAGTGAAAGTATCCCTAATTGAATTTAATGCATAATGTGACATAGATGTGCTCTCATTATTTGGGGGGGAGGAACTAATTACAAGTAACTCACTACCTGTAACTAGTTACTCTATGCTCCGTAAACAGGAAATGATCAAAGGTGACTCCAGCAATAGGGGAAGAGGGTATTTCTAGACAATGGTAGCTCCTTTAAGTACCCTGGACACCAGGCCCGATTATACCTGCTCTATATATCATTATAGAGTAGAGATTATATCTAAAGATCAGAGAAAGTTGAAACAAAGTGGGAGAGAAATTGCACTTTTGAAAAGAATGGAGACCTAGATTTCACAGTGGATGAATCCCTCCACCTCCCAACCTAAGATGGCCAGCTTTGTGCCCATTCCTTGTAGATGCAGATTTAACAGTGACTGAAAGAAAGGATGACTATTTCTACATTGTGAAAAGCTCCGTTGCTATAGTGCAGACCAAGTGGTTGTTAAAGGGGGTTTCATACCCTCCCGACATTTTGCAGATGAAAACTGGGGCATGTACGGCCAAGCAATATCAAAATGTGGTCCAGATGACCAACGTTCTTGAGAAGGTCGAACCCACAATCTTGCAGCAGTTTGCTTTTGCCTGAGCCTACTGGGAAGGGCAAGACTCCACTCGCTCTTTTCCTGCTGAGTGCAAACTGCTTCTGCATTTGGAACTCAGGTTTGCAAGCAGTTGAAATAAGCTGATGGGGAAGGAGGGAGGAGGAAAAAGAATCTGGGACATTTGAAAAGCAGCTGGGAAAGTGGGACAAGAGAGGATGAATCAGGACTGTCCCTGCCAAACTGAGACAATCAGAAAGTATGAGTTTATGCAGTTGTTAAAGGCAGAGGAGCATCCCATCATGGGGTCTTCCAGGTCAGTTGTCAACCTCTTTCCAGCTCAATGCCTCTATATTACTGTCATATATATATATATATATATATATATATATATATACCATCCAGGTTGGGAAATTATTTACCGTAGTATTTTGGATTTGGACAAAACCTGAAGTGGAAGATGATCTATATTTTTATTCTAACCAATTTTGTTGAACCGTGTGCGTTTTGAACAACACCGATGTTTGTTTTATACTGTGTTCAAAACAGAACAAGGACAACTGGCTGGATTTTACTGAAGTGAGTCTTACCTTTTCCAGTTATGTTTCCATTTCAAGTGGGATCCCTAAAAACTTTGAGGATTTGATAAGTATTTGTCAGATTATGATTATGTCTCCCCCCTGTCTGCATATAATAATGAACTGAGCTTTTTAAATTTTTAAAAGAGGTCTATTTTGTAAATGTCGTTAGAGCTTTCCTATTAGTCTAATTTCTTTAGGTGTTACAAAAATAGGGGGGGGGGGGAAGAAACTACTGTCTTTTTGCTGTAGATGAGAAGCATTTCCTTGCAAGTTATTACTTTTTTTTCCTGATGGCTCTCTCTATTTATTATCGTTTTAGTATGTGAAGCAATTTCCTGTACAGTTAACAAAAATTGTTGGTGGTTTTAAAAAAAGAGAAAAATATTAAAATATTAAAAAAAAATAGGTGGAAAGGAACAGTCTCTTTCTCTGTGTGTGTTTATTATTATTATTATTATTATTATCCAATTCAGGGGTGCATTTAAAAAAATAGATTTTGCAAAATGAGGACAATGATGTGAGTGAACAGTGGGAAGCTGGGATTGCTCTGGTCTGCAAGCTAGAATGGAAAATTGCATTTATAGAGGATCAAATCTTGGAAGAATAGTAACAAATGAGGTCGCCAGACAAAAGGGAGTATTAATCTAAGGCAGTTGTACTTTGAATGCCTCATGATGCAGTGTGACTCATTGGGAAAAGACAATAATGCTTGGTAAAGTGGAATGGAGTAGGAAAAGAGGGAAGATCGCACGTCATATTGACTGATTCAATCAAACCCTGAATTTGCAAGACCTGAGCAGTGCCCTGAATGTACAAGACCAAAGATCTTGGAGGTTTCTCATTCAAAGGGTCACCATAAGCAGGCTGACTGGACAGCTCCTTGTCTAGGACATCTACATTTTAAATTTCTGTCCAGGAGGAATGTCAAAATGCTCTCCATTTTGAGCTTGACTAAGAAGCATGGATTTATATTTACATTAGTGTTTTTGGATGTTATTTGATCATGTTCTACACTTTCCTTGAATGTCCTAGATTTTGCAGTGCCTTGTCCTCCTTTGTGGTTTATGACATCTGGCCTGACTTGATGGTGAATAACAACGGTGGAAGGCATTGCTATACGGTGTCTCCTACGGCTGCTGCCACACTGTGGAATTAATGCAGTTTGATACCGCTTTAATTGTCACGGTCCCATCCTGTGGCATCGAGTCACACACTCTCAGCCTCAGGGGAAGGCAATGGCAAAGCTCCTCTGAACAAATCGTGCCAAGAAAACCCCATGATAGGGTCACCTTAGGGTTGCCATAAGTCGGAAATGACTCGGAAGGCTCTGATAGAGAAGGCTTCCACCAAACTACAAATCCCAGGATTCCATAGCATCAAGCCAGGGCAGTTAAAACAGAGTCAAACGGCATTAATTCTGCAGTGTAGATGGTATCTACATCGTGTCTTCTAGGAGATCAGGATGGGAACAAAATGCTTGACTAGTTTAGGATGGATAGCATTGGTCTGATCCAGCGTCACTTTCGTTCTTTAGAAGGATATCTTAAAAGGGTTGATGTTCCTTCCCCCAGTTTCCATGCCTCCTTCCTCTGAATCTAATCCTGCTTTCTGTCCACTCCAGCGCTTTTCAAAGAGTCTGTTTCGGTAGAATAAAGGAAAAAGTCATCTTGAACACCTAACTAATCTATTTCAGCGTCAGCTTTTGTGGATTGTAGCCCATTTCCATAAATGCAGTGGAATGCAATAGGAGAAGAAGGAAACCGCACTAAACATTGCAGTATCAATGGATTGATATCCATGCAAAAATCACGCTAGAGCAAAGTCTCAAAGGTGCTGCTGGATTCCTCTATTTCTTTTGATGCTGAAACCGCCTCACATGATTTACAGAGTTAAAAGCCATGTAAAATTCAGTATTGCAAATCAACAAAACAGCACACCATTAGACAAAGCATGTTTTAAGTCCAAAGTGCGTAATTTCTTTGCACATCGTTGGGTCACAATCGGAAACGAGGCAGTTTAGATGGCAGCAAAAACTTTTGGAAAATGGGATGGCCGATTGTAGGGTATAGTCTGCCCAGTTTGCCTTCTGGTTTAATAGGTTTTGATATTGTCAAGAACAGCCTAGAAAATGGATTTGACCAAAGGGACAACAGTAGGATAAAAGAATCTTGCTTTTACGCAGAGGTCCAATTTTAAAGGAATGAAAAGCAGCTTGCAAGAGTGTGTGTATATATATATATATATATATATATATATACCATTCACCCTATTCAAAGAGTTTTGAAGCAGAAGACGTTGGACAATGGAAGACAACGAAAGCCGCCGTCAAATTGGCTACCAAATCTCTTGACAAACAAACAAACAAATAAATAATAAATAAAACTTTTATTTGTATCCCGCTTTTCTACTATAATAGCAATCAGAGCGGCTTACATGTTAAAAGCAATACAATACATAATAACAGTACATGATCATATATCTTACCCCCTCTTAAAAAAGAATTAAACTTAGCACAATTTAAAATATATAATCTGTTAAAATCTATTAATAGCAAATGGTCTATTGGGAAGAAAGGCAGCATGATACAAGGGTAAGGGGAGTTGTTTATAGCCGAAAGGATGCATCTACACTATAGAAATAATGCAGTTTGATACCACATTAAGTGCTGTAGCTCCGTCCTATGGAGCCCTGGGATTTGTAATTTTTTATATATATATATATATATAATTTTATCATTATTTACACTTCTAAAGGAAAGCTTTCACACATAAGCTAAGTACATCCATAATTTCCTAAACTACATTACTAAACTTCCGTAAAGTTCCTTTGACAACAAATACCATTGTACAAAGTCTTAAGTCATGCATCTTTTTCTTTTCTATCATCATCATTATTAAACCTCAGCTCTCTTTCACCAACTCATTATTCGTATCTTATAATTTCCATATAGGGATTTGTAATTTTACAGGGTCTTTAGCCTTCTCTGCCAAAGACTGCTGGTACTTCACAAAACTACCAATCTCTGGATTTTGTAGGATGGAGCTATGGGAGTGATTGATAGTGGTGTCAAAGTGCATTATTTGGACAGTGCGGATGCACCCAAAGTCTCCCGTTGGAAGTCAAACCACTGTTTCAGGCCACTTTCTGGGAGGGAAGAAAAATGGATAAGGCTGAGTTTGCATGAGACAAGCCTTGCAATCTGGCCAGTTGGGTTTTTCAAGGCCTTGGCTGCCCTGTCCTAGCTTTGAAGAGAGCCTTCCTCTCGTCCTAGACTCAGCAACTGACCCGTCCCCACCACCACCATCACACGCGCACTCGCCATTTGTTATTTTTACTTATCTAATTTAGCAAATGCCCCAATCCTCTTAAGGCCGCTGCTCCCCCCACTGCGCAGATTGGTAACTGAATTAGAAGGGATTAGGGAACCCGCTAAGGATGACAAATTGGTTCTTCAATGCCCGGTGACAGCTGCCCATGGTCATGCTGCCAGCCAAGTCCCCCTGGGTAACCTCCTTTAATTAAAGAGAACTACTGGGTCCATCCATCCAAGGGAAGCGGACAGCCAGATTCAAGATCCTGGCAGGCACAGGAAGACTTGAGTGGGATGCTGGTCCAAAAGGGAGACTCTAAATCAAGGATGGGCGGCATGTGGCCTCAGGACTACATGCTTCCAAGTATCTCGATTTGGAAGGGACAGTCCCCATTCATCTTTTGTTGTCCCAATTTATCAGCTGCTTTTACAATGTCCCAGTTTCCTTCTGCTCTCCCCCTTCGTCCACAGCTTGCTTCAACTAATGCATTTCATGCATAATCATATTTTAACAATGCAAAGGCGAAGTGTCCCACAGGTGTATATATATATATGTGTGTGTGTGTGTGTGTGTGTGTGTGTGTGTATACCCAACACACCTCCATGCCACCACTCTCTGAAGATGCCAGCCACAGATGCATGCAAACGTCAGGAATAAATTCTTCCAGAACGCAGCCACACGGCCTGAAAACCCAAAGAAAATGATGGTATTTTAACATGTTGTACCATGCCTTGAGCCTTGAGGAGAGGCAGGAAGATAATAATAATAATAATAATTAATAATAATAATAATAATAATAATAATAACCACCCAACTGAATACAAAGCGCAAAAGCAGTTGGCACCCAGTTAACTGAGCAGAGTGGAGAGGAGTGGAGCAGAATAGTGTCCTTCCCAGGAGGCTCTGGCAAAAGCAAACTGCTGCAGCCTCTCCCAGTTTGTGTGTTCGTCCTCATATTTTTTACCACTTTGACCCCGCTCTGATGTTGCTTGGCCTCACGTGTCTGGGTTGTCATCTGTGAAATGTTGGAGGGTATGCATAAATAAATAAAGCTCTCACTTGTTGTTGCAGCGTCTGACTCTTCCACAAAATTCTTTTTCTGGCAAAAAAGGAAGGAATTTGAATTACCTTTATGGGAAGACACCAGAAGCAGTGATTCATTTAAATAGATTGTGAGCCCTCTTTTGCACAATTTAATAACAACAACAAGAAGAAGAATATCACACATTTTTTCCAAAACAAGAAGCGAACTGACAACCATTTTCTGATTTTTCCCTCCTGATTTTGATTTTCTCAAACCCTCCTCCCCTCCTGAGAGTCCCAGCAGGAAAATTCCCCCATAGATTCTAGACACTAGGGTTTGATTCTCAGTTCACCCATGGGTTGAAATTCCCACTCGGTTGAGAAACCCACTGGATAGCCTTGGGCAAGTCACACTCTCTCAGCCTCTGAACAAATCTTGCCAAGAAAACCCAATGATAGATTTGCTGTAGGGTCGCCATAAGTTGGAAACAATTTGAAGGCACGCAACGAGAAAAGATCTGATCATGTTGCCTACCCTTGCCTTGCTATAAATGTTTTTAATGTAAAATTGGACACATGCAATTTATTTCAACAAAACAACAATGCAAACCTGCACCCCTGAACTTCTGCATGATCCATCCTGAGGACTGTTCTTCATACCAACCATTTATAAGGGAAAAACACGCTTACAGGTTTCCACTGGTAGATTTCTCGGTTAACTGAAATAGATGGAGAGATCTTTGGGATTCCCATTTTTTAAACGCATCATTGAGTAAATCTGAAAGTTTTAAAAGAAACCTCTGTCCAGGCTGCCCTTTTTGTTCATCTCTCTTTGAGCCTCAAGGGTTCCTCATATGTCAAATGGGAATATTAATGGGTGACCAATGACTAGTTATCTGTGCCAAACTAGTGGCCATGGGAGATTTATGTTTGAGTCCTTAATCCTTAGTATTTCAGATGCTGATTTCTATTTTTGTATACAAGGTGTATATGACTCACGAGTGTGGTAGATAATGGATTAAATTGCTCTGGTTAGAGGACTTCTAGTAAAAAGGTGGATCCCGTAAACTTTTAGTCTGTTGCACCTGCAGAAATGGCAGATCTCTGCCCCAAGAAAATTCCAGTCCAGAAACCAGCCCAGATATTAATGCAATTAGTTGTTCTGGTTAATTGCTATCAAGTTGGCTCTGATTTATGGTGAATGAGAGACCTCCAAGGTTGGATCCGCACTGCAGAATTCATGCAGTTGGATGCTGCTTTAACTCCCATGGCTCATTGCTATGGAATCCTAGGATTTGTAGTCTTGTGAAAGATTCACTCTCCTCTATTACAGCGAATGTCAGCCTGCCTTTCCAAGTCTCTTAAGACACACACGTACGCACACAAGTAAATATTATTATTTCAATATTTCATGCCCGGATGAGAATCAAGCATTTCCTAGCAATCCTAGTTGGCATAGCCAATAGTGAGGCATTCTGGGAACTGCAGTCCAACAGCATCTGGGAGGCTGGATGATTCCTGTCCTGGGATTAATAAAACCAACAGCAATTAAAAATCTCCTTTTCTCAGCAGAGTTCTACCAGGTGCAGGCTGGAATTAACATGTTTTTTGCTGTTATTGGTTTAACAGAAGGCTTTTAAAGCTTGCAGGGAATCATCTCCCCAAATTTTATATGGCAACTGTTATAATTACAATATGATGACCAATATCTAGCCCCAAAGAATGGCTTCTGCACAGTTAATCAATCACATTTAATAGGCATATTCTCAACACATCAAACAGCTTCAGGTAATTCGATACGAGTAACTTCAGGCAAATCTATTACAAGGTACTATTTGGGACAGAGGTGGAAATCGTGGGCTATGGATTGTCGCTCTCATCATTCCTCCCCTTTGGTTGTGCTGCCTGGGGCTGCTGGGAGTCGCATGCCTACAACAGCTGCTTGTTGTTGCTATGTATCTTCAAATCAACTTTTTTTTTTGTCGACCCTGTCCTAGGGTGCATCTGCACTGTCAAAATAATGCAGTTTGGCACCACTTTAACTGCCATGACTCCATGTTACAGAATCCTGGGATTTGTAATATTTGTGAAGCACCAGCCCTCTTTGGTGGAGAAGGCTAAAAACTATATAAAACTGCCAATCCCCGGATTTTATAGGATGGAGCTACAGTATTATTGTCAAACTGCATTATTTCTACAGTGTAGATGCGCCCTTAGGGTTGGTTGTCTTGCCAAGATTTGTTCAGAGAGAGTTTGCCATTGCCTTCTCTAAGGCTGAGAGAGAGTGCAATTTGGCCAAGATCAACCAGTGGGTTTCCATGCGGGATTCGAACCCTTAAACCACTACACAACCTTAGCTTAAATTTTATTCAGAAGAGGTTTACCAATTGCAAATTCACAATAGGGATAAGATCGTAAGATTCAAATAATGTAGTTACAAACCATTAAGGACTTTAAAGCTCCTCATCAGCACTTTGAATTGTTACTATTGGAGAGTAAACCCAATGTGATCTGAACATGTCATCAGATAGAGTATATATTTAGGCTTGGAACAGGGGATTTAAAGGCCCTGAAACCCAGCCCAATGGCCAGTAGCACTCCTAGAAGTTTGGGGAGACACACTTAGCTAATTTGGGGGCAAATAAGAAAGCATATTTTCCAAATGTCACCAAATTATGCCAAGAAAACCCTGCAATAGGCTTGCCTTACGGTCCCCATAAGTGGAAACGACAACAATATGATCGAAACAGATTCTGGATTGTTGCTGCCTACCATGAAAGAAATGCAACATTTTCATTTTCATAAAGTGCATCATAAAGTAACTTGAATTAGGGGTAGTATTTTATTTTTACAGAGAAATGCAATTTCCTGAAATCAACATTTTTTTTATTTTGCCTATTGGGAGAACGGCTTCTTGTAAATCGCCGTTTCCTAATGGTCAGCGCCATATGATAAGAATTTTGACTGACCTTCACTACTGTTTGGAAAACCTGGCAACCTTGTCAAAGAGACACTGCCCACATAGATTGTGTGTGTGTGTTTGTGTGGGTATGTGAAAGAAGACGTACAGTGGGCCCTTGGTATCTGCTGGGGTTTGGTTCCAAAACTTTAACGCAGGGGTAGGCAACCTTTCCCCTTTAAGGGCCGAGGGACTTCAGCTCGCAGAAGCCTCAGGCATGTTGGCCAATGGTCCCATGTTGGCCAATAGCTCCTGGGATTCTGGGAGCTGAAGTCCCTCGGCCCTTAAAGGGGAAAGGTTGCCTACCCCTGCATGGATACCAAAATAGATATGAAAGCTCATGCTGCCAACTTCTTTCTTTCAGTGAGTCTCAAAGGTGCTACAAGATCTCTCTCCATACTGATTCTACAGACTAACAAGGCTATATCTTTGAATTCTACTACTATGGAAAGCACCAAATTTATCTGAATGGAGTGGAAATCCATCAACCTCTTCAAGAAACTTGAAAGACCAAATGCATCTGAGAAAATAGACTTAAGTTTAGGAAAGCTCCTGCTGCCAACTTCTTTCTTTCAGTGAGTCTCAAAGATGCTACAAGATCTCTTTACATACTGATTCTACAGACTAACACGGCTATATCTTTGAATTCTACCCAAATCCATGTATGTTCAGGACCCATTAAATACGACGGAGGGCAAAATGTTGCCCCTTCTATAAAATGGCAAAATCAGGCTGTGCTTTTTGGAATGTATATATTTTGTAAAATATTTGCAAGCCGTAATAATAGTAATAATAATAATAATAATAATAATAATAATAATAATAATATAAAAAATCCACGGATATGGTTGGGCCGACTGTATTTTCTTGCCTGGAAGACGAAAGAGGTGCTTAGCCCATGCCATTCAAGGGAGGGCAAAAAATGGTCCAAGCTTCTTGCTGGCAGGATGCGTTTCTGGAATGAAGATGGAAATACGAGGCGTGTGTGTGTGTCTGTGTGTGTTGGGGTCAGAAAATTTAATCTTCAAACCTGTCAGCAGGTTTTAAAGCAGAAAAGTAGACAGGCAGATTGGATGTTAATCTGCCTTGATCCCCCAGAGACAGATGGGCGGAGGAGACCTTGCAAAGGTGAAGCCAGGAGGAGGAAGGAAGGCAGGCAGAGAGGGACCCAGGGTCTGTCCACCCGCTTCCCCAGACCTCAGCCAAACCAGGGAGGCGGAAGGAGAGAAAGAGAGGTGGGGGGCAGGCAGGCTTGCAGGCCAGCAGGCCGAGCAGCAGATGAGGGGAAACAAGGCTAAGCTCGGTTTAAACATTTCTAATGAGAACTAGATAAGGAGAGTGAGGGAGGCCCAGGTCTGACAGCTACGCCTAGCAGCAGGAGAGAGGCTGGCCTTCTGTGACTCCGAGGCCCATGAGTCCAGCTGCCACTGTGGCTCCGTGTCACGACGGTGGCGGGGTTGGGAATGATGCCTCCCTCCCTCTTGCTCTTCTTGGGTTGCAGCCCCCAGCATCCCTCACGACACTGCTAGGCTTTGCAGTAGGGACACAGGTGAAAGGTGTTGGAACATCCAGTCGGTCCTCTACATTTGCGGCATCGGCTTTTTTGGCTTTGAAAATAAAAGCATTATCATCATCATCATCATCGTCATCATCATCATCATCCAACGTTCAAACCACTACACCATCTTGTAGGCTGTCTCCTACCTATGGCCATTTTATTTCTCAGAATCCTAGGTCAGCAAGCTATAGGCATCACAATGAATGCTTCATACTTTGCTGTTTGAATTCTGATTTAGGGGGGTTGCAGACTGCCAGAAATAGTGCAAACTGAGTCCACTTTTAGGGTTAGGGTTAGTGCTAGGGAATCATGGGAACTGTTGTTTTTTTCCCCCTGAGACATTGAGCCTTCTCTGTCAGAGAGCTCTGGTGCCACAATAAAATACAGTTCCCATGATTCCCTAACCCTAAAAGTGGACTCAATTTGCACTATTTCTGGCAGTCTGCAAAGGCCCGAAGTCTATCTTCTAGCAAAATGGAAAAGAAAACTATCTGGGGATATTCCATCCTCTTGCTGCTGTCATTCAACATTTTGAGGGTTTGGGTCAGAAAATTTACTCTTGCTGTCTGCCAGCATTTGCTACAACTGTGAACTGCTGTTAGACAATAATTCATTTTCAACAATTGGAAAAAGTATTCCCTTCTATATACAATACAGTTGTGTTCCCCCCCCCCCCCCCGCTTCAGTAACTTGTTGATCCATCCAAACCATGGTACTTTTATTGGGCCAACCCAAATGCACAACTGCATGTTGCAAAATGTGCAACTACATGGCTCAATAAAGGTATCAATGTTTGGATGTTACTGGATGTAGCCCTACATGTTTGTTGATACATATGGAACCAAATGTGTTATACAAGTTTCTTTTTTATGTGTGTATATAAACAGCCATAGACAGTTGAATTGCAAGTTATATCTGTTACTGATTCACTCAAAGGCTTTCTGTGGTTTGTGTGTATTTGTGCTGACTAGTGGGTTTCTGCCTATCAGGATAACCAGATGTCCTCCTTTTCCAGGGCACATCCTACATTTCAACCTTGTGTCTGGGAGGAATTCCCAAATGTCCTCCATTTTGAGCATGCTTAAGACGCATGGATTTATATTTCTATGAGTGTTTTGAGCTTTTATTTGGTAATGTTCTACATTTTCCTGGAATGTCCTACATTTTACGGCGCCTTGTCCTCCTTTGCATGTCTGACATCTGCTCACCCTATATTGGGATCTTTCCTCTAATGCTTCTCTCATGTGTGGCTATTCTAACATTTGCAAATACAGTACGTAGAGAGAGCTTGTTGTAGCACCTTTGAGACTAACCTAAACAAAGAAGTTGGCAGCATAAGCTTTCCTAGACTTAATTCTACTTCCTCAGATGCACATCTCTACATACTGATTCTGCAGACTAACACGGCTATATCTTTGAATTTGCAAACACACAGTCAGCCCCCCCCATATCCACAGATTCTGCATCCATAGATTCAACCAACCATGGTTTGAAAATAATATTATATATGATAACAGCAGCAAGAATGACATTAGCACTGTACTGGAAAAGACAAGAGACACCAGAAAGAGACATTTGTTGGTTTAAAACTAGTAGAAATGATTGAAATGGATAAACAATCAAAAAGATAAAGAGGCCATTGAAAAAGAATGGCTCCCAATTAAAGACTATTGTAAACTAAAGGGGAACTAGATTGTAGGAACATGAAGGAGACCACAAGTTAGAAAATGAACAAAATAATAAGTACAGTTAAAATTACGTAAACATCAGATTATGCTCTAAGGCTTTGTTATAATTGTGCGCTTTTCTTTGATAGCTTCTTTGTCTATTCTTTTCGATTTTGTCGGTTATAAAATAAGTAAAGGAAAGTAAAATAAAATGACTCAGCAATATGAGAAGAAATGGGGAGAAATGTATAAATATTGCCGTAAGGATTTGATTCAGGACTCGGAAGAGACATAAGATCAGATAATACTATTGTTAGAAAGAGCATAGAAGGGATTTGTTTAATGAAGGTTTAAAAAACCCTTTGTTTTATGAAGGAACGTTCAATATATAGAAAGGGGGAAGAATGGTTTGAAAACAGTATTTCAGCGTATTATGATATATAAAACTGGTGCCCTATAGTTTTCCAGAGAATGTATAATAGAGCAAGTTAAATATGTCTTTCTTTTATTTTATTTATAATAAAATAAAAAAATAAAATAAGTAAATGAAATTACGGAGTAATTAAGGACCTGTTGCTGGAGAAACAGAGGCAGTGAATGTTGGATGTATTTCTTTTATTGTGTATATGTAAAGAATAAGTATTTTTTAATGTTAATAAAATTTGATTATTTTTTTTTTTAAAAAGCAAACCTTGATATATATATTTTTTCTGTTTTATATGACAGACGCCATTTTGCTATGCCATTATATATAATGGGACTTGAGCATCCATGGATTTTGGTACCCACAGGAGTCCTGGATCTAAACCCAAGCGGACATCGAGGAGCCATTGTACAGTCATTTTCAAAGGTGACTCTACTTGTTTCCACTTCCCGAGTGGCCTGGACAGCCAAAAAGAGAGTCACACATTATATATGATGACAATGATATGGGCATGAAAGCTTGTAGCGTAATAAATTTGATAGGGCTTTGGGTGTCGCAGCTGGCGTCCGGACTCTTTCCAGGTTGTTGTTTTGTGATAAATGGCCGGGACAAGCAAAGACCTGCATACAAAACTATATTGTGCAGAAGGGAAGGTTCACCCCCTTCATGCCCAATTCTTTCCCCAGCAAAAGAGATGGATGTGTTGGTGGTGCCACCTAGTGGGAAGAGCACTTGTGGGTATCTGTGGGCTGAGATTTGAAAGAGGAGACAAAGCCATGGAAAAACAGATCTCCACCAGTCACTCCGTTCCAGATCCCTAAACATCCATAGCAAGAGGCAGTCTACCTTTGAGTAAAAGCTGTTCTAGGTACATGATCGGGAATGGCAGTATGCCTTCACTCCTGGCTTCTAAGCTTCTCCATAACATTTGGCTGGTCTTTAGGGTTGCTAGGCTGAAAACTGGAGATGGGTGGTTGTTGTTCTTGTTGCTGTTGTTGTGTGCCGTCAAGTCATTTCTGACCTATGGCGACCCGAAGGTGACTACCATGGGGTCCTCTTGGCAAGATTGGTTCGGAGGAGGTTTGCTATTGCCTTCCCTTGAGGCTGAGAGAGTGTGAGATTTGCCACGGGTTTTTGCCTTGGTCTTCCTCTGAGGCTGAGAGAGTGTGACTTGCCCAAATTGGGTTTTTGTGCTGGAGTGGGGATTTGAACCCTGGTCTTCAGCATCCTAGTCAAACATCCAAAGCACTACACCATGCCGTCTCATGTCCCCTTTAATAATTGTGTAGAAAAGGAAATTTCATCAGGTGTTGCTGCACCAGGTAACCATTCAATGTTACAGGAACCCTGGAAAACTGGGGTACACGGATCTTTTGTGGGGTCCCGTCAAGTTCAAGTTTCTTTCTTCCTCAAAATAAAAGTTAGCAACTCTAAACTGAGAGAGAAAGAATTACCCAGGGTCACATTTACGTACAAGGAAGATTGCAATTAATTTCCATATTAGAAAATGAAGGTGGAAGACGGGCAACTAAAGAGCTCACAGCACTCCTGTTATGTGCCACCCGATTGTCGTTGTTGGTCTTGCTGCATGCCTTCAAGTCATTTCTGACTTTTGGCAACCCTAAGATGAACCTATCATGGGGCTTTCTTGGCAAGATTTGTTCAGAGGCGCTTTGCCCTTGCCATCCTCTGAGGCTGAGAGAGTGTGACTTATCCAAGGATACTCAGTGGGTGTCCATGCCCAAGTGAGGATTTGAACCCTGTTCTCCAGAGTGATAGTCCAACACCCAAACCACCGCACCATGCTGGCTCATGCTGTCAGATTAGAAACAGTGAAATAATGGAAAATATAAGAGGAATTTTCAATACCAAAACAGATACCGTAAATCAAATGTGGCCTTTAGCACTATCAGAAAAACGGACTACAAAATAAGATAAGCAAGAGGAGACATCAAAGAGGATTTTTAATTTTTTAAATTTGAAGAATGTAATGTTTTTAATTGTTGAATTGTTTTTTTAAACTTTGCATTTTTAATGTTTTCTACTGTTTTAACTTGGATTGTTTTAGAGTTGTGAGCTGCCTTGAGTCCCAGTTGGGAGGAAGGTGGGATATAAATAAAGATAAACATAATTGAATTTTTGTATTTTGTTCTACATTTTATAGTGTAATCCCGCCTCGATCCGTAGGGAGAGGTGGGAAATATAAATAAAAACTATTAATAATAATAATAATAATAATAATAAGGATACATTTGAAGAAATTCAGAATGGGATTGCATTTGAAACATTTTACAGAAACTACACCTAAATATTTCCTAATGCAAAAGCATGGAGGCTTCTCTTGCATGATTCAATCTTCTCTGCTGAACAAAAGGGTTTGTGACCTTACAAAGGATGGAGATAGCCTGGATCTCCATGAAAATGCCTTTTTATGTTGTTAATGAAATTTAAATTTCCAGGACTTTAAAATCATTTGTCTCCCTGTACTCTAATAATAATAATAATAATAATAAAGTGGCCAGAAGAAGAAGTAGCCTGCCTGCATTGATATCCCTCCATATCATCTCAACTCATAACTACATCTTGACAAAATGCAGGTCTGTGACTTGTTGTTGTGTGCCTTTGAGTTATTGCCAACTTATGGGAATAAGTCGACTCTAAGGCGAACTTATACAAAGGCAACCCTATATAAAGGCAACCTTGTCATGGGGTTTTCTTGGCAAGATTTGTTCAGAGGAGGTTTGCCATTGCCTTCCCCAGAGGCTGAGAGCATATGACTTGCCCATGGTTTCATGGCCAAGCAGGGAATCGAACCCAGGCCTCCAGAGTCATAATCCAACACTCAAACAACTACGCCACACTGGTGCTTGTAAAAATAATAATAATAATAATAATAATAATAATAATAATAATAATTGTAAAATTGTTTTATCCTTTAAGATTTTTAACACATTTGCCTGATGAAAAAGCCAGTGATGCTCGAAAAGCTTGCAACATGTGTTTTGTGCATTTTGATTGGCTCCATAAAGTTATCCCTACTGTGTGGATTTTGGATGTTATTGCACTTTATTATTTATGTTATACATAGGAACTCTGGGGTTTAGCCCACCATCTGATCAAACCTCCTTTTGGAAACGTGTATTTTTGAATGTTGAGAACAATACGCAACCCCTTTGTCAATACTGTGAAGATGGATTAGTTTTACAGTGGTAGATATTTGGTTTATTAACTAAAATTGGGAAGAGGAAGAGAAAGAGGGAACTGAATATTATAATATAACTATACACTAAGAAAAGAGCACCAGTGTGGTCTAGTGGTTTGAGCGTTGGACTATGACTCTGAAGACCAGGATCTGAATCTCAGCTCAGCCATGCAAATCCACCGGGTGACAAGTCACACTCTCTCAGCCTCAGAGGGAGGGAATGAAGAAACTTGCCAAGAAAATCCCGTTACAGGGTTGCCATAAGTCCGAAATGACCTGAGGACATGCAACAACAGCAGCAACAATAAATTAAGGAACATTGTAATGGGAAAATGTAATTTTAAAAAAGATTTTATGCACAAAGTAAGATGCACAGTTTCAGGCACGCGTTCACTTTATTCTGATGCATCAGTCACTTCCTCTCAGCGGCTGTGATTTATCTTCTTCCTCTTTATGGTTTTGCTTTTTCACAAGAATATATCGCTCACAAAACCCTTAGAGCTGCCCTGCTGGGTTGGAGTCAGCCTTCCTTCTGGATCACGCAACTGCCGTTTCTCTATAGGTTGCCAACTTTTTATTCTAGCGTTGCTCCTGCGCCTTTAACGGAACCAGCCCATATGTAGGAACTGAAGATGTGCAAAGAGATGAGCTTCCCCAGTTAAGATTTCCAGAGGGCCAAAGCTTCTGTGAAAAGCACAGATTCAGCATTTCGGGCCGGTGGAAATTGGCACATCTTTCATTGAGTGGCAGCATGGGAGGAAGATGCGCTGGGGAGGGAAGAGGTCAACCTTAGACCCTGTTGCTCAATTCCTCCTTTGGCTCTTTTGCAAGGAGGGTCATGGGGTAGTGGGAGGGAAGGCTGGCTGTCATGTGAGACAGAGAGATCAGGGTATTTAAAGCCAAGCCTTGGCTTGGGTGCTCCCTTTCCATTTCTCCAGGGACTCCCTATCCCATCATCTCGACATCTGTGGCTCTGCAAAGAGATGCACCATGGCCTTTTCTGGCAGGCTCTCTGGGGGACTCTCCCTTCTGCTGGTGATGCTCTCTCTGGCTCAGGCAGGTAAGTCTCCCATTGCATCCCATGCCTCCATGCATTACAAAACAGATCCCATGCAGGCACATGGGTCGATCCCAGGGCTGGATTCAGACATGCTGAGGCCCTCATCCAGGTCAGGTTCAAGAAGCTACAACTTCCCAGTATGTATAACTACACCAACTGGGATTTTTTTTACTCCAGTTTTTGCTCATTTCCCCGCAATTCATAGAACCCTTGATCATTTGATGACTTAAAGCAGTGATTCCCAAACTTTGGTCCTCCAGGTGTTTTGAACTTCATTTCCCAGAAGCCCCAGCCACCTTGGCCAACAGTCAGGAATTCTGGCCGCTGAAGTCCAAAACATCTGGAGGACCACAGTTTGGGAATCACTGACTCAAAGGTGCAGTGGCTTGAATGTTGACCTAGAACTCTCGAAGACCAGGCTTTGAATTCCAGCTCAGTCATGGAAACCCACTGGGTGACCTTGGGCAAGTCACACTCTCTCAGCTTCAGACAAAAGCCATGGCTAACCACCTCTCCATGGACCCTCTCTTTTTGGGGACATCACTCGGAATGAATTTTGAGCCAGGGTGATGATAGTGGCTTCAGTGTTGGTCTAGGTCTCTGGCAGGTCCAAAACACACTGCAGAAATAATCCTGTTTGAGACCGCTTTAACTGCCCTGGCTCAATGCTAGGGAATTCTAGTGTCATGCAAAGGGGTAGGAAACCTCCAGCTTATGGACCAAATGCATCCCAGCTGGACTTTCCTGTCTGCCCTGCATCATCTCTTCCTTGGCCCTATTCCTCAATGCAGCTGTTGCAAAATTGAATCCACTAATGCTGCTGGATTGCAACTCCCAGAAGCCCCAGTGAGTCAGCATGAATCAAGGGTTCTGGGAGTTCTAGCCCCAGGACACTTTGTGATTCAATGGGAACAACTGATTGAATTAAGCTTTTTAAGGAAGCCTAAGGGGTGCATTTAAAAAGTCCACTAACGAAAGGTTAACTCTTTCCTCCCCTGTATCCTGTGACCGTCTTAAAAACTTTCCCGTCATCCAGAGCTTGGGAAAGTTACATTTTTTGAAATGCAACTCTCAGGATGTCCCAGCCAACATACTGCTGTACTTAAAATGTTCTCTAGGCTCCAGACTTTGGCTGGGGTGTGAGTGGAATTTGACAAAGTTGGTTTTATAAATACATTTGGGGGATTACAACTCTCGTCATCTCTTCTGGGGGACTACAGTGTTAGAATCATAGCAGTCATGCCACTTGGACCATCTCCAAAAGTTACTTTTCCAAGCCATGCTCGCTGGAAGATGTAGACCAAAAGGCAACTTTTTCACGAGCGAGGGGGATTTCTGCAAAGTTTTAGTCCAAAAAGGGGTTACTAGTAAGGGCTAGATTTCTGCCAGAGTGACTCCCAAAAGTTCAGTGTTGCCAAGCCAGGCTCTCTACAATCCTCTGGGAGTTGTAGTGCAAATATGTTACTTATTTGGGAGATATAATGGGGTGGAGTGGCTCCAATCTTATCTCTTGCTGCTGGCATGTGATCCTGAGGAATTTCCCTTTGGGGATGTGGTTGGCGGCAATGCCCCATCCATCCTTGATCTGAAATCCCATGATGCTGTCTCACCTGGATGGCACTGGGCAGGTCTGTTTGCCCTGATATCCACCAACATTAGACACTCACCTTGCCATTTGTGCATGAACAGAAGGGATATGGATTTGGGAGAGAGGATCCCAAAAGCTACACTAATATTCCAAGGGATCCTTAATGAACCCTGGAATGAAAAATCCTTCCTTCCCCTTAATGTGTGCATCACAAGATGATCACATTCCTATCCAATTGAAGATCTTAATTCCTGCAAGTCTCTCTCTTGCTAAGTCCTTCTGATTTTCTTCTTTTTCTGGGTGTTTGCAGTACAGTCTACCCTTCATATCCACAGATTCTTTATCCAAGGATTCAACCATCTACCGCTTGAAAATATTTATGAATATATATATTTGCCTTAGCCTACTGGCAAGGACACAATTCCACCTCCTTTATACCTCTAAGCTGAGGGAGAAGACTGAACGTGGGAAGAGGAGAGAGCAATTGAGACGTTATAAAAGCAGCTGAAAATGTAGGACAACAGGATGAATCGGGACTATCTCTGCTATATTGGGACAGGTGGAGGGTATGAAATGAATACGTCTGATTTTGTACAGCATGGATTGCATCGAAATGTCCAACTTCATCCCTCTTTGTGTTTGTCTTCTCCTCCAACCCCAGTCCAGCAGTTCCATATGCTCCGCCAGCGCATCCAGCAGCTGCAAGAGGAACGCAATTGGGAAGAGTTCAATTCTCGCCGGTTGGAACCAGAGACGATCCTACCAGAATTGGACAGCATCACGGGAGGCTTCATCCGTCAACCTCTGGACCACTTCAACAAGCAGAATCATGTCACATTCAACCAGGTAAGGAAGAACAACAGGGAGAAGTTTGAGAGGTAAAACCAGAGAGTGTCCACATGTGCTTTTAGGCTACATGGATGGATACGCTCTTAGGTCTTTTGGTGCTCACAGATTTCCTTTCCTTGCCCTGTGGGATGGGGAAGGTGGCCATTTTATTAGTTGGTTAGAGGAAGAGCTAGCAGCGGCTAGAGAAAGGCAAATCCTTGCCCCCAAAAGCTCGCCTCTGAAATGCTTGGAAATATTGGTGTGTTTTTTGGGAGGTGGGGGAGTTGGTCTACCCTAAACCCAGTAGTTATACTGGGTTGGGTATTCACAAAGTTGTATTCTTGGCTGTATTGGCTAGGAGATTTCAGGAGCTGTCGAATTGGTGCTCTTTCACACTGCACAGTTATTGCATTTTGATCCCACTTTAACTGCTGTGTCCGCCTTCTATGGAAAGCTGGGATTTGTAGTTTGAGGAGGCATTAGAGCTGTCTGGCAGAGAATTCTGAATACTGCATGAAACTGCCAATCCCAGGATTCCATAGGATAAAGCCGTGGCGTTATAGCAGTATTATTGAAGTGCAATAATTGTGGAGCGTGAAAAGTTTGGAGTGTCAATGCTGGTGATACATACTCTCCAAGATTCGGCAGCTGAAAGCTGGGACACGTCTGGCCAAGCAACCTTGGAGTGTGGTCAAAATGGCAAAAGTTATTAATAAGGAGGAACACACAGGCTAGGAGAAGATGCAGCAGTTTGCTTTGGCCTGAGCCTATAGGGAAGGGAAAGACTCTTCCCAGCCTCCTCTCCTCTCCTTTCCACCCGTTGAGTTAATTGAATACAGCTTTTGCATTTGGAGCTCAGTTTGCATGCACTGAAGAGGGAGGAAGAGAGAAAACAGGACATTTTAAAAGCTGGGCAACAGAGGACTGTCCCTGTCAAATCGGGACATTTGGAGGGTATGATAATGCTACGATTCTGGAAGTTGTAGACCCAGCCACACTCAGTAGGAAGTTCTGGGAGATAAGCATCCAAAAAAGTTCCATTTAAAAGCTCTGCTTCAGTTTGATACCAAGTGGAAAGGGAGGGACATCAAAATAGCGCAGAGGAGATGTGAAAGGTGAAAAGTGAAATTGTGACCAAGACTGGCCCCTAGTAACCCCTGCTCAATGATCATTAATAGATTTTGTCATCTTGACCACCCTCTGATGTTGCTTGGCCACACGTCCCCGTTTGTATGGTCTGAAGCCTACAAAGTGGAGGAGGTTTACGTAATGAAATCCCTTTTCGTGTTCTCCTTGCCCCATCTGAAGTGGGTGCTTGGCATCGCTTTTGCCCTTACTTGTTTCTCTTGTCTCATTACAATCCACAGCAATACTGGGTTAATTCTGGATTCTGGCGACCCGGTGGCCCCGTCTTCCTCTACATCGGGGGTGAGGGTGCCTTGTCTGAATTCACTATTATAATGGGTAGGTACCACCCTTTAAAACACAATACCTAAAAAGTGGGAACTGGGCAGGGAAGCTTTTCAGAAGATTCATTTGGACCAGGACTCATCTGGGCTTAGGCATCCTATCTTGTTCCTGATGGGACATAAGAAGCAGATTTGTATGGCTCAGACCATGGGTTCATCTACCTCCCCCCCCCCCCGGGACTTTCAGCTAGGGTTCCCCCAGACACCTTGGTTATAAAACTTGCCTCATTTCTGTCTCATGGACTGCCTCTACACTGCAGAATTAATGCATTTAGATGCTGCTTTAACTGCCATGGCTCAGTGCTATAGAATTCTGTGATTTGTAGTTTTGTGAAATATTTAGCCTCCTCTCTTGGAGAGCTCTGGTGTCCCAACAAACTACAACCCCCAGGATTCCATAGGATGGAACCATGACAGTCAAAGCAATGTCAAACTGCATTAATTCTGCAGTGTGGCAGTGGCCAGGAATCTCTTCAACAGCAGTAAAGATGAGGAAGGAGCAATGTGAGTAGCAGCTTTTAAGAAGTAAGGAAGGGATGTATTTCTTCCATTTTTCTTAAGACACATGTAGTTTAATGCTTAATTTTCAGTATCTTACTAGAATTCGCTACCGAGCTAGTCCTCTGATTTTCTCATTGGGGCAGCAAAAAGCCTGAAAAGTCTATTGCCCTCTTGCCTTGTTCATCAATTTCCTAGGCTCCTGCCACACTGCAGAATTAATGCAGTTTGACACCGCTTTAACTGGCACGGTTCCATCTATGAAATCCTGGGATTTGTAGTTTGTTGTGACCTTTTGTGCGTGTGCCAATTTCAGGACACCACGTGAACCTGGCTTATCAGTACGGTGCTCTCCTCGTGGCCTTGGAGCATCGTTTCTATGGCTTTAGCCTCAACCCGGATATGTTGGAGGACCGCAACTTGCCATACCTGAACAGCCAGCAAGCGTGAGTTGGCGCCTTGGCGAAACATTTTCTGTTGTAGGGATAAGGGGATATGGTCAAGCAGATGCACAAGGTGGCTCATTCCTGGAATTTCTGGGGTGGCTTGTGCTGTGTGCACAGAATCATCCCAAAGAAGATTTGCAAGAATTTAAAAGTTTAGCTAAGCTCTCATTTTGTTGTTACTGTTGTGTGCCTTCAATTCCCGACTTACGGCTACCCTCGCACAAACCTATCTTGGGGTTTTTTTGGCAAGATTTGTTCAGAGGAGGTTTGTTACTGCCATCCCTTGAGGCTGAGAGTGTGTGACTTGCCCAGTGGGGCTTATGGCTGAGCTGGGAACTGAATCCTGGTCTCCTTAGTAATGTTAACTAATGTTGCTCAAAAATTGTAATTTGCATATATCGCTGAATGTGATGGCAATAGTTGTGACATAAACAACCAGCAAAATGAACATTATACCTTTAAATTACAATATCATATGCACAGCCGAAATGTATTTACATGTACATAGTTTCATATGGTACGCACTCATTGCACCCCCCTAGTGATGCCCCTGTGTTCCTGCCATATTTTTGTGATTATAAATATCCAATGCCCTCTTTCCAGAGCACAATGCATCTAATTTTCCAACTGCTTTGCCTTTTTCCCAACTGCATATTTTGTGTCAAACTGCATCCTACTTTTTTTTAAACAAAATCCAACCTTGCTTTGCAACCTGGTTTGTAAAACCTTGCCTTCTTCTCCCTGTGCAGTCTGTCCGACCTCATGTCCTTCCACCAGTTTATCACTCAGAAGTATGACCTGACACAAAACAACACCTGGATTTGCTTTGGAGGCTCCTACTCTGGCTCTTTGGCAGCCTGGTTCCGACTCAAGGTAAGGCCACAGGGACATCTGTGATAAAGATAGGCTGGCAGCCTAATGCCTTGCCATTATCTGGGAAATGTAGTCCTGTATCATTTTATATGACTCTGGAGTCCAGAGTTCAAATCTCTACTCAAGCATGGAAACCCATTTGGTGACCTTGGACAAGCCACACTAATAATAATAATAATAATAATAATAATAATAATAATAATAATAATTTTTTATTTATATCCAGCCTTTAGCTAAGGCTATCAAGATGGCTTACAATTTAAAAATACAATCCCGTACAATACAAAAATACACTCACTCAGAGGAAGGCAAAGGCAAATGCTCTCGACAAATTTGGCCAAGAAAACCTTACGATAAGTTTAAGATATGATTGCCATTAACTAGAAATGACTTAAAGGCCCAAACAGCAACTATGATAATGTTTAAGGTATCATTGTAGTCATAGATATCTTGCTTTAGAAACCCACAGCTGATTTAAAGCTAGAAAAATAGTAATGCTTTTGAGGAAAAATGTTACGCAAGGCGGTACTTGATACCTTGTTGTGCAACAGCCGAGAAAGTACTTGCTTATGCTGTCATGGCTTAGGGTTACATCAGTGCAAGCCACTGTGGTGTCCGCTGAAATACGCTTGGCCCGCCTTATCCCTGGATTCATTATCCATGGATTGAACCATCCACAGCTTGAAAGTATTAAAAAATATATAGATTCCAAACGTTGATTTTGCCATTTTATATAAGCAACACCATTTTACTGCACCACAGTATTTAATGGGACTTTTGGTATCCACGGGGGATCCTGGAACCAAACCCCAGCAGATACCAAGGGCGCACTATACATTATTAACAGCAAATAGAGCTACGCGAGTAATTCCTGGACCACTTGCTTCTCCCTAACCAAGGATCAACTTTTCCTAAGCCAATGCCCTGTAGATGGGTTGGATAAAGTCTCCTATCATCCCCAGCCAGAGAAAGGCTATATTGAGTGATCAGGGAGAGGAGAAATCACATTCCTTCCTCCATTACATTTTCTTCTTCTCTTTTCTTTCGGTTCCAGTTTCCCCATTTGGTCTTTGCCGCCGTTGCATCTTCAGCCCCTGTCCAAGCCCAGGTGGATTTCTCAGGTTACGCTAAGGTGAGGACTTTTTGAGGAATGAAATGACTGTGTGTTCAGGGGTGGTCTGTTTGATGGGCCAAAACCAATCTCCAAAGATATTCCCAATTTTAAATCAAGGAACCGCTCCACCCTAATCTTAACACAGCTTGGAAAAGTAATTTTTTAATAAAACTACAACTTCTGCAAGCTGCCATAGTGATTGGGGGATTCTGGGTGCTATATATAGTGAAAGGGAAAAAAATCACTATTCCAAGTTTTGAATCTATTCTCATCTTGGGAAACGTTTCTGTACCTAGCTTTCTCCCTTTTTAGAACTGAAGAATGGTATGATTCTAGGGCCATTCTTTCCATGCTCCCCCCAAAAAGAAAGGCACACACACATACATACATACATGTATCCATCCATTACATGTATCCATCCATCCATTAATCACATACATATTTGACTGTCTTTCCACCAGATTTCCACCGGATACATCAAACTTTACATTACCACCTACTGTGTATTTCCATGATGTTAAACTTTTGTTATTTGCTAATAAAATATACCAACTATTGTAATACAAATTATTTGTTGCAGAGGATATATATTTCAATGAAAATCTATGACAAGTTTCTAATACATGTTTCTGATATCTATAGTATTGTTCCTTAGTCCTTTTACCTTCTATTCCTTGTCATTTCCTTGTTTTATAAGGGAGGAGGAGAAGGTCTTGGGTTAAAGATTTTGACAGTGCATTGCGAAGCCATGCTGACATTCTGCCCATATATCACCAGTCTTGGTGAGAGAGCAAATATTTTGGATGCTGAAGTTCACACATTCATTTCCTGATATTTGCATTTAATAGTGTAAGAGGGCTGAGAGTTACCCCAAGAACCAGTTCCAGTTTGAGTAGATAGTTCTGTGTTTAATCGAGCCAGTGGGCTGACAAAACCTTCATAGCTGCATCCTTCATAGGTCCTAACCTTCTTCCATTTTATTCTAGGTTGTTGCGCAAAGTCTGTCAAATCCAGTGATTGGTGGCTCCAAACAGGTTAGTTTTTCAATTTAACAAACATGAACACCCATTTGGCTGTTGCAGTGAGTTTCCTGAAGGCTTAGTGTGTTAGCAACCACATCCTTGGCATACATGATCCATGCTAGTGTCTGTTGGTATGAAAGTATGTAGTCTGAGTTATAGGAAACCCTTTGTTCAGTTCTTGCTGCAAAGTAACTCGGGGGCCGTACAGATGGCCCCTAAGGGATGGCTCTGTGTCACCCCTGGATTGGGGCTGCGGCAACCACATGCTGCGGCCCTGATCCATCTCTTTGTCGCTTCTTTTTGGAGCGGCAAAAGACCAGCCTTGCCACCACCGACACATCTCTTCTGCGCTCCTTTGGCGCAGTGTGTCAGAGATGTTGGAGAGTATACAATGTTTTTGTTGTGGATTTGGGATATCCTGGCTCATGGTGTCTAATACACTAGACATCCCCTTCTCCCTGCTAAAAAGTGGAAGCAAGATCCTTGACATTTGTTTTGTTCTCCTTTTAGTGCCTTGATGCTATAGCCGAGGCCTTTGCCGCCGTGGAGAAGCTGGTGCTTGCTGGGCAGTTGGAGAAGCTAGAAAAAGACTTCCACTCCTGTATGCATTTACAAGGCCACAATGACAGCATTGAGCTGCTCAACAGCATGGCTGACATGTTCATGTTCATTGTGCAGTACAATAATGAAGGAGAAAATATGGTCAACGTGAGCAGCATCTGCAAAACGATGACTGACCGCAGCATTGGATCTGCCTATGAGAGACTTATCGTCGCCAGCCTCGTGAGTCAACTTTGCATTTATGTCCTAGCCTGGTCTCTATCAGTGGCTGGGAACTCCATACAAGTAGCTTGGTGCAGGAGGAAAGGCTGACGTTATCATTCTTCCATCTGCAGGATAGATAGAAAGCAAGCAGGCTGCTAAAGGATCAAACTGTCCAGACCTCCGCTGCCAGAGCCCAGCAAATGACAGGTTGAGTCTCCCTTATCTGGAATTCCAAAATCCAGAAATTGGTGGCATGAGCTTTCGTAGACTTGACCTTATTTCCTCAGGTGCATTTGGAAGGTAGCTGAGTTAGTAACACCTTTGGTTGTACAGGAGAAGATGGTCTTCTAGGTAACCCAGACCCAAACCATATAGGGCTTTAATGGCAATAGCGGACACTTTGTACCTTGCTCAGAAACACACATATGTACACGTGCCCCCCTCCCAGAAATATATAAATATAAAATATAAATATGAATGATAACAGTCTTTTTTAACATTTATTTTTTGTTAAACATTTTTTAAAAAATAATAACACAATAAAAAGCAAATATTTAGCATCCACTTAATTGATGTTCACCTTTTTCTGAGACAACAGCAGGACGAATGAGTCGCTGTGATGCCGCCTTCAGACCGTATATTGGGAGAAAGGCATAATATAAGATAATAATAATAATAATAATAATAATAATAATAAATGCCACAATGCAAGAAAAGTGCTCAGTTTTCAGCAAATGAAGTAAACTCTAGACAAAGTGGGGAAGAGGGAGGAGGGAAGAGAAATGTTTAAAGCATCTGAAAAAGTGGGAGGACAGAGGATTAGTTGGGACTGTCCCTGCCAAACAGAGACAGTTAAATAATAAATAAATAAAACTTTTATTTGTACCCCGCTTTTCTACTATAATAGCAACCAGAGTGGCTTACATGTTAAAACAAACCAATACAATACATAATAACAGTATATGATCATTTATCTTACCCCCCCCCTTAAAAAATAATTAACAGTTGGAGGATACAGAAATGTTAGATCTTACTAAAAGTCACCTACGGTATTAATTGGGCAGCAAAGGTGAGTTGATTTCTGGTCCTTTTTACATTCAACAGATGGCTCTGAAAGGCATTGGAATTCGATGCATCTACTGCTCACACACTGGATTCATACAGCAACTGCGTGACACCAAGGTGTCTCAAAACTCGTATATCCGGGCATGGATCTTTCAGACATGCACAGAGTTTGGATATTGTAAGTGAGAATATAATTCAGCCTTGCCGTCTCCCTTCCATCACTCCACTGATATTCCGCGTTTCCATTTTGGAAACATTCAGGTTCCAATATTGGTTCTCGTCAGTGCAGGGCTTTACAGCCAGCTCACTTCCCAGAGGTCCGGTTGAGTTCTGGGGGACAAGTCAGAGACAGACTGGGCAGAGTGTGGAAGAGTTCGCTTTAGGAATTACAAGGAGTTCCTGCATGGCAGGGGGTTGGACTGGATGGCCCTTGTGGTCTCTTCCAACTCTATAATTCTATGATTCTATGGCCTGGAATCCCTTGGCCAGCATGGCTGGAGGGGATTCTGAGATTTGCAGTTATAAAAGGAAAAGGCGGGGGGCGGGGGGGGAGGAAATCTTTCAAACTCAGTTGAGAGAGGATGCCAACTATACTTCTGACTCTGTATGGTTACCAGATTGAAAACTGGAGAGTGCTCTTGTACCTTTCAAGGGTGAATTTCAGCAAGTGTTGCTTGTTCTGCAACCAGTTCACAAGCAACGCTTCCTGAAATTCCCTCTTAAAAGTCGAGATGCCTTCTCCAGTTTTCGTGTCTGGCAACCCTATTTCCTCCTTACTTTTAGCTAGGAGAAAAGGCATATTGCTGACTCCTGTGATGTAGGGTTCTTTCTACCTCACATGTCCTGCCTCTCAGAATGGCTACCCTTTTTGCTGGTATCATTCCTTTAAAAAGAGCAGAAGAGTAATTCACAACTTTGTAACATTGGTTCTGGTGCCACTTACCTCTCAGTTCTCAATTTTTAAAAACCAGGCAGAAAAAAGGGCTAAAGATGTGAATAACACCAAGTCTCATTGGGGGTCTCACACTTCCCCCTAGCCCATTATTGTCTAGCCTTCCTAACAAAAAGAGACACAGGCTTCCCTGGTTGCATCGCATACCTTTCAGCATTTCGCAGATATGCCTAAACTACATCAGAGTGTGATTACGATAGCAAAGGTTATTCCTGAGGAAGAACAGATATGCTAGAAGAGGCCAGAGCCTATAGGGAAGGGCAAGATTCTGCCCGTTTTTCTCCCCTCTGTTGACTTAACTCAATGCAAACTACTTTTGCACTTTGAATTCAGTTTGCAGCAGCTGAAGTAAGCCAAGGTGGAAGGTGGGAGGAGGAGAGGGAAACTGGGACATTAAAAAAAACCCTCAACAGTTTTGAAAGTGTGATGGTAGAGGATTCATTGGGACTGTCCCTTATAAGTCAAGATAGTTTGGGGATTGATTCCCTTGATTCTGAATGACCTGAGCTCTGTTCTTCCTCCCACTCCAGTCATGACCTGTGAGGATCCTATCTGCCCCTTTTCCAAACTGGTAGACTTGAAGTTTCAGATGGACATTTGCAAGGACGTCTTTGGCATATCTGACCGCAATGCCCAGGAAGCGGTGTCTTTCACCAACGAATACTATGGGGCTGACCACCCCAAAGCCACCCGTGTCCTTTTTGTGAATGGTATGGAGGATTATCTTTTAATTTTTATTAAACATACAAACAAAACCAAACACATACAAAGCTCATGTACGTATTTTCATGCCAGTACTGACATTCAATGAATCTTCAGATCCCATTACCGCCAAATATACAGTTGCCTCTCAATTTTTACGAGGGATCCGTTCCGGACCTCTCCCCACCCCAAAATGGAATACCTCAAATATTCAAGACCCATAGGTTTGAATGGGGGCGTGTGCCCCATTTTATACCATTCCGTTTCCTGCCAGCAAATGGGAAAGGGTCGCAGACTTCAAGTCCACAAAAATGGAGGGACAACTGTCTAACTTCTTTATCCCATAGCAAATCTGAGCAAATCTTGCCAAGAAAATCTCATAATAGGGTCGTCATAAGTTGGAAATGACTTGAAGACACACAACAACAGTCTAAAAATATAACCTTCCTCACCTGTGGGAAGGCTATATGTTACCCATTCCAAAACCAAGTCAGCACCCACCCCAATGACAGGAACACAAGAACAGAGCCCCAATAAATAATACCTGTACCATCCTAGTATATGGATACAATGTCTTACAGACTCAAAATTTAGTCTATTGATTCAGTATCTAATAAACTCAAAATGTACATTATTCCAAAACAATGTTTTTGTTGTTGTAGTATCTCACTGCATTTGCCATTACAATTTCTCAACAAAGAAATGGTTTGGGTGTAATATACATTTTGAGTTTGCAAGACATTGAATCAATATACTAAATTTTGAGTCTGTAAGACATTGTATCCATATACTAGTATTGTATTGGTATTATGCAGGGGTAGCTGTGTTGGCCATTTAGCAAATTCAAACAAAAATCCACCAAACAGTGATGCCTTTATTGGCCAACCAAAATGCACAATATACTTGTTGGAGGCTTCCGAAGTTCCACTGTACTGGTATTATTTATTGATGCTGTGTTCTTGTGTTAACCGTCCCAGCATTAGATCTTCTGAGAGTTGTGTTTCCTCTTGAATCAGACTTGCTGATTGTTTTACGTTTTCTCTTTTTAAAACCCTTTCTGCCCTCGCTCTTTAGGTGACATTGATCCTTGGCATGCACTGAGCATCCTTGAGGACCAGTCCCCCTCTGAGAGGGCCATTTTGATCAATGGCACTGCCCACTGTGCCGATATGGACATGCCTTCAGAGACAGACCCATTGCCGCTGGTCGAAGCCAGAAAGGTAAGAAAGGGGCCAATGGTTATACGTGATCAGATTTATAGTATTACAGTTGGCCCTCCGTTTTTGCAGGGATCTGTTCCGGACACACACACACACCCGCGAAAACAGAGATTCACAAATATTCAAGCCCCACAGGCTTGAAGGGGGCATGCCCCATTGATTTAAATGGAGGGCACCCCTCCGTGAATATGCAAAAAAGCAGTGACCGCTTTGCTTTCTGATGGTTCAGTTCACACAAACATGATTTCATGGACCAAATTATTAAAAATATTGTATAAAATCACCTTTAGGCTATGTGTATTAGGTGTAAACAAGATATAAATCATGCAAGTCTGGTTTTATTTGGGGGGGGGGTTTGGTGTGTTTAAATTATGTTTTTAACTTTTGTATGCTTAAATTTTAACCTTCTAGTGTTTTCGGCTATTGTAATTGTTTTTTAAAAAGTTGTTTTAACGTGTTTTATATTGTGAATTGCCTTGGGTCCCTCTTTTGGAGAAAGGCAGGATAGAAATAAAATAAATAAATACAAATAAATAAATAAATTTCATTTAAGATATCTCATTATGTCTCATTATGTACAGGTTGAGTGTACCAGAATTATCCGGAATTCTGAATTCCAAAATATTCTAAAAGCAAAACTTCTTTCATTAATATCTAAGTGAATTTCATGAATTTACTTTCTGATGGTTCAGTTCACACAAACTTTATATCATGCACAAAATTATTAAAAATAATGTATACAATTGCCTTTATGCTATGTGTATTAGATTTTTAGAAGACATGAATGAATTTCATTTAAGATACTTCATTATGTACAGGTTGGGTCTTCCTTATCCAGAACTCTTAATTCCAAAGTAGATACTCTAAAAAGCAAAACTTTTTCCATGAATGGTTGAGTGAATTTTATGAATGGTTGAGTGAATTTTATGAGTTTGCTTCATGCACAAAATTATTTAAAATATTGTATAAAATTACCTTCTACTGCACCATGCACATAAGAGAATGTCTATATGTGTGAGGTGTATACGAAATATAAATTTAGACTTGATCTCCAAGATATCTCACTATGTATGTATATGCAAATATAGCTATTCCAAAACAAAAATTAAAAAAGCCAAAAGCCAAAACACTTCTGGCCCTGAGCATTTTGGATAAAGAAGATTCAACCGGTATATGCAAATATTCCAAAATATGAAAGAATCCCAAACACTTCCCAAGCATTTTGAATAAGGATCCTCAACCTGCACTTTGCATTGTGGTTGTGCGCATCATGTATTGTGCATTGTGCAATGGCACCCAGTCACAGACATGTGTTGCACAGTTCCTTACAGGAACTAAGTAGTGTGCGCAGAGCATATTTCCGCACGGCTGAGAAGATATTGGATTTCAGGCTCTGACAAGCAGGTAGAACATGCAACCAATCTTCTTTTCTTTCCTCACCCAGAAAATCAACTCTCAGGTTGGTGAATGGCTGAAATTGGCAAAGGAGATGCAACAGAACAGCTGAACAGCCAAATGGAGAGGAAATATCTTCAATTTGCTGGAGCCGATCATTGGAGAAAATCTGCCTAGATTCACCCTTCGGAGGTTGTCAGAAAAACCTGTTTGACTCTAAATGCCATAATGATTCTACATTTTTTTTTAAAAAAAATATTACACTTCAGAACTTAACTTGTGTTAATATTTTTTTTACAAAATATTACACTTCAGAACTGACTATTCTATTATGGTGATATGTACTTTTAACTTTTTTTACACTTGAAAATGTCTTTGTGTCACCTTGGAACTGACTCCCCTACCCAAAATTGATCATGTTTTTGTAAAAAAATAAAATACATATATATTTAAAAAAAATTACACATTGCTTTGCAAATAAATAATTTTTATACCATTGATTCATCCTTGTTGATATTACAGTATTTTGTCAACAAAACCAGTTGTACTCATAAGAGAATGTCTGAAAGAGAGAGACAATAAGAGAATTCTTTCTTTCCCACCCTCTGTTATGAGACAGCAGGGCGTCATGCTGTTAAAACAACTGAAAACAATCCCAGATAAAAACCATAAAATAATTTAAATAGAATAAAAGCACAGTAAATAGAAATAACTGAGTGCCAACATGGTGCAGTAGTTTGAGCATAAGACTATGACTCTGTAGATCAGGGTTCACATCCTCACTTGACCATGGAAACTCACTGGGTGATCTTGGGCAAGTCACACTCTCTCAGCCTCAGAGGAAGACAAAGGCCCCCTCTGAACAAATCATGCCAAGAAAATCCCATGATAGGATCATCTTATGGTCACCATAAGTTGGACACGACTTAAAGGCACATAACAACAACTTAAATAGCAATAAAGTAATAGGATCAAATGTAAAAATCCCTTTCCATTGTATTTAACGGAGTCCATTATTTTCTAAAAGTTCCTAGATGTTCTGGAGATTTGTATCGATTGATGTGGAGGCAAGAAGACAGCTGAAGGAACAGTTTACCTGAACCTTCTGCTAACATGTTTAGTTGTGTGCATGAGTAATAAGAGCAGCTTGAAAAGGTGGTGCTGCTGCTTTGTCTTCAGATGGTCAGTTCAAAAGTCGGAGCAGAGTGGAAGCGAGTGACTGTCTTGGCATCTCCTGCTTGGTTTTGGTCATCACCAAAGAGCTCCTCCTTAGAAAAGGCTTCCATCTCCTGGTGCAGCTCCTTCAGGTCCTGGATCTCCAAAGCAAGGCTGCAGAGCTGGTTGAACAGTGCCAGGTCAGCCAGGCGCATGCTTCGCTGGAAGGCATAGAAAACATGGCTTTCATCATTGGTCAGTATTTGGAATGCTTTATGTGTGTGTGTGTGTGTGTGCCATCAAGTCGCCTGTCGACGAATGGCAACTCCGTTAATTTTGTGAGGTTTTCATAGGCAATGAATCCTCAGAGGTGGCTACAACTCTGAAGACCAGGGTTCAATTCCCAGCTCAGCCATAAAACCCGTTGGCCAAATCCCATGCTCTTTGCCTCAGGGAAAGGTAATGGCAAACCACCTTTGAACAGCTCTTGCCAATTAAAACTCATGGTAGGTTCACTTTTAGGGTTGCCATAAGTCAGAAGTGAAGGCACACAGCATGCATACACTGGTGTTCGTTGGAAGTCTCCCGTCCAAGTGCTAACCAGGCCTGACCCTGCTTGGTTTCCAAAATCAGACAAGATCTGGTGCCTTTAGACTAGATTTTTAATGTTTTCCCTGGTAATTTTTTTGTAACCTAAGGAGCATACAGGAGGGCCACAAAAACAACTCTGGAGGTCATATGCATTCCATAGGCCTCACTTTGCCCACCTCTGCTTTTCCAAAGCAGACAGAGGTCTGCCTTTATCTATGTAAATCTAATAATTGAGGTGGAAGAACACACACGCCTAGAGAGGTTACAGGAGTTTGCTTTTGCCTGAGCCTACTGGGAAGGGCAAGATTCTGCCCTTTCCTCACCTCTCTCCCCACTGAGTTGAGTGCACAAAGGATGCCATTAATGTAATAAATGGACAATGTAAGAGTTGAGGAAAAATACATATACAAACACACACACAGTTTGAAAGACACTGCTCTTGCCCTGAGATTCTTCCCCTTCCTTGCCCTGGAGACTGGAGCAGAAAGTCTGGGCATCTTAGGACTCTGGGCCAATGCTGAGATTTGAGAATCCTTCCAGCATGGCAAAGTGTTTTGAGTATTGGATTACAGCTCTAGGGATCCAGGGTTCGATTCCCAGCTCGGCCATGAAAGCCACTGGGTGAGCTTGAGCAAGTCACACCATCTCAGCCTCAGAGGAATGCAATGGCAAACCTCCTTTGAACAAATCTTGCCAAGAAAACCCCATGATAGGTTTGTCTTAGGGTCGCCATAAGTCAGAAATGACTTGAAGGACACAACAACAACAGCACTGCGGAGGGACTCACCAGTTCTCCATGCACCCAGGTGATCTTCTCTTGGAGGCCAGAGCAGCCGCCTTCCAAGGGCTGGACCACTTCTTGCTTCTCTTTCTCACGTAGAGGCGATGGAGACAAACTGGGTTCCCTAAAGACTTTTGGCAAGGGGGGCAGCCCTTTGAAAGGAGTCTCTTCTTCATCAGTCCAGGGCCAGATGTCCAGGGTGGGATTTTCTGCTTGAAGTGCAAGACTCTCTCTGGGAAATCCAGACGGCACAATGGGGAAACCATGGCTGTCATCATTATTCAGGCACATCATGACATGCAATGCAACACTCACATCTTCTCTCTACACCAGGAGTGAAGAGAAGCTGGCCTTGGAGATATTTTGAACTACAATTGCTTCAGCCGCTGACCACTGACCCAAGGCTTCAGGCAGTTGAAGTCCAAACAGCCTAAGATTCTCTGCCTTATTTTAAAAGCCAGTTAACAACAAGGGGATATTATTTTAAAATAAAGGTTGATTCTCCTTTATCCGAAATGCTCGGGACCAGAAGCATTTTGGATTTTGGCACAATTACATATATGTAAGGAGATATCTTGTCGTTGGGACCCAAGTCTAAACATGAAATTCATTTATGTTTTGTATACACTTTATATATATATAGCCTGAAGATAATTTTATACACAACATTGTTAATAATTTTGTGCATGAAACAAAGTGTATGTACACCCAACCATCAGAAAGCAAAGGTGTCACTGTCTCAGCCATCATGTAGGCAATTCTGGAATATTCCAGATTTGGGAACTCTGGATAAAGGAGATTTAACCTGTACTTAATAACTTTTGTTTTAGCTATATTCTGTCTTAGCTTATTTTGTAAGCCACTTTGGGTCCTATACTGGGAGAGAAGCAGAATACAATTTAAACAAATGAATAACAATACTTTAGACAGAGTGACAATTTTGGTAGATCAGGGACCATTTCCCACCCTTTAACTATCCCCAGCCCAACAAAACTGGAAGCAATCGGAAGGTCCCTTTAGTGGTTTAAAATGTATTTTATCTATTTAACCTGCAGCTGGAATGGGCAGGAGAAGTTATCTGGAGTTCTGTTGTTGTGTGCCCAATATATAATAATAATAATAATAATAATAATAATAATAAAGTTTATTTTTATCCCACCCCTCTGCAGTGCAATTGGGGCGGCTTACAGTAAAACCTCATAATAATAATAATAATAATAATAATAATTTTTATTTATAGCCCACCCCTCTGCAAAGCATTACAATAAAACCATCAACACCCTAACCCACCCACCCCATAAAAAAGTATTAAACTAGGAACATTTAAACCATAATCCAATCAATAAAACAGACAAGTAAAAACAAAACGTCCAGTCCATCCAAATACAAGGAAGCTGTCTTGATTCATACCCTCCAGTATTTCACAGATGAAAACCAGGACACGTGTGGCAATGCAATGTCAGAGTGTGGTCAAGGTGGCAAAAGTTATTAATAAGGAAAGGTACACAAGCTAGGAGAAGCTGCAGCGGTTTGCATTTGCCTGAGTCTACAGGGAAGGGCAAGATTCAGCATTCTCATTTTGTCTCCCTCCTTTTGCGTTAATGGAGTGCAATACAGCACACTATGAACGCTACAGAACACTATTAGAGGCTCTTTCCCCCTGAACTATCAGTCCTCAAAGTCCTGCTGGAATAAAAAGAAAGAACAGCAAATAGGGCATCAGTGTCGCCTCTAGGAAGGGAGCTCCAAAGCCTGGGAGAAGCCACCAAGGAGGTCCTCTCCTGTGTTTCCATCAGATGAAGGTGGTGGGAACCAAGAGAAGAAGGGTATCCCCAGAAGATTTCAAAACACAAGCAGGATCATATGTGGAGATACAATCTGTCACGATGGGAGCTGTAGTCCAAAATATCAGGAGGGCCAAAGTTTCCCCACCCCTGTTTCAAGCTAAGTTGTCACCGCAACATGATCGCAGGTGCCATTGTGCAAACGTTGCCTGGATTTCCGAGCCACAAATGCAAACCCAGCAATTATGCATCCTACATCAATGTTGTTAGGGAACAGAGGCTATGAGAGTTCATGCATCTCATCTGCTCAGCTTATCAACACTGTCATTCCTTTCCTCTTATTATAAAGATAATTAAATGAATGGACAAGTGCCACTGTTCAGTCCCCAAAGCACCCTGGTGCGAGGGAAGAAGAGATGATGGCAAGATGCCACCGCTGATCAACAGAAATAGTAAGATCTCTTTCAGTGCAGAAGGGTAGGAAAATACGTTAGGAAAAAATTTATCTGATCCATTGTTCCACGTAACACTTCGCTTGTGGAGATCAAAAGTGACAAACTGGTAAATCAGGTTCTCATATCAAGACAGAAGGACTGCTATCTCCTGCTATGGTAGGGATGGGCAACTACGCTGGGCGTGTGGGCCAATGTTTTGCCCCCTGCAGCGGGACAAGCAGCTGAAACCAAAACTAATGTCCATTGATACTTTTCAGACATGTTTGGTCAGTTTTGGGGGGTTTTTTTGGGGGGGGATATTTGCTCACTGTTGTTGTGTGCCTTCAAGTAGTTTCCAAATTACGGCAACCCTAAAGCAAACCTATCATGGAGTTTTCTTGGCAAGATTTGTGCAGTGGAGGTTTGCCTTTGCCTCCCTCTGAGGTTGAGAGAGTGTGACTTGCCCAAGGTCACCCAGTGGGTTTCCATGGCCAAATGAGGATTCAAACCTTGGTCACCCAGAACTGTACTCCAGCACTCAAACTACTACACCATGCTGGTGCTCACTCAAAATATACTGTTGCATATATATATATATATATATACCTGTTGCTTTTTGTATAGGAAACAAGTTTTCTGGGCATGTTTCTTCACATAGGTTTCTTTAGAGTCACCATAATTTGGAAACAATTTAAAGGCACACAAAAGAAACAACAAACTATGCTTTTACAGTACCTTTTTTTACTATGTTTCATTGTGTTGTTAATTGTTATACCTTAGTGTTTTTAACAGAACTGCTTATTTAGTGTTCCTTTAACTTTTGTAGCAAATTGGCTTTTAGGGAAATTTGTTTTCATTTCTTGCTAGCCACCATAAACCTTGTGCTGGAAAAAAGACAGAAAATAATTTAATTGAATGAAAATAAATAAATACTTTGTTTTTGACTTGACTTGGTTGACTTGGTTCCTGTCAACAGTGACAGGCAATACTTTTCCTAGCTGAGAGTGATGGGAGTTGCAGTCTGGCTCCTAAACCCAACTAGATTAGTCCCAACTAGAGTGAATCCCATTGAATCTATGGAACATACATCACTGGTGATTTACTGGACCTGTTGTGGTTGGGACTAATAACTGGATTTTGACCAAAAACCTCTGAAAGATAAGGCTTTTTCATGGCTTTGCAGAAGAGAGAATTTCCAGGAAAAGCCAGGCCATCCATCATGCAAAGATGAGAAAAGCTGTGTCTTACATGCCAACATTTCACAAATTAAAATCAGGACAGGTGTGGACATGCAACGTCAGAGTTGCAACGTCAAGATGTCAAAGATTGTTTATGGGGAAGAAAACGTAAGCTAGGAGAGGCTGCAGAAATTTGCTTTTGCCTGAGTCTACTGGGAAGAGCAAGATTCGACCCTTTCTCTCCGCTGATTTGAATGCAAACTCCTTTTGCCTCCTGAACTCAGTAAAGTCAGCTGAGGACCAGTGGGGGAAAACAGCAGGAGGAAATATAAACTGGGCCATTTTAAAAGTATCTTAAAAATGGGGACAAAAGAGAATTAATCAGGACTGTCCCTAAGGAATCCTAAGGAATCATCACCAACTTTTCCAGATGCATGTTCCTTTTTTTTTTTTTTTCTTAAGGGAAAATTTGAGTAGCCCTGTCTGCCGCTGTTTGCTTTTGCCTGCTTTTGCCTAGGCCTGTTTGATTGCCTTATGGGACTTGCTGATCCAACAACTTACCTTCTTAACCCTGATTCTGGCATATCAGACCCAGTCATAATGGCTCTGGCGAAAGAGTTCTTCATGCTCAGGTGTCAAAATATCTTTGCGGCAGGAGGGCAGAAGATGGCTTCAGAGGCAGAATAGGCAGGATATACTGAGCGATGGTGCAAGATTTAGGTCCATAGGATAGGGGAAGTAGCCATGGAATGGACTTGGCCTATAGATGACTGCAAAAGGAACACAGCTAGCTGGGTCCCCCACCCCTTACTCCTTACAGTCCTGGAAAGAAGATGTCTGGGGGAATCCAAGCAAACCCACCACCAGCACTAGGCAACTTTGAATCCTCCAAAAGCCCCTTCCTTAAGTTGTCCGAGGAACTTTGGGAGTTTTACTTGCTGGTGCTCCTCCGCAGCTGCTGCCACCCGAAATGCCACTGAAAGCCTTAGAAGAAACACGCCCAGCTTTGAAGCTGCCAGCTGGACTCTCCGTTCAAAGTTCAGATGCAAACAGGTGGCAGAGCCTTCACACACCCTTGTTGTCTCTTCCTTCCCCACGGGGAACAGAAAGTCCTGTCAGGGCATGGGACGGTGACAGGGCAGAGCAACTCCCCTTCGTATGACGAAAAAGAATTGACTAAGGAGAGAAGAAAAGGAAGCCGTTCATCACAGGAGTCACGTAATATACTGAAAGGAATGCACTGCCACCGGATGTGGTGGTGTGGCACCGTGCCAGGAGTTGGAGATGTGTTTTGTTTTGTTTTTTCCAAAAATCAAAAAACACATTCAGAGGGTGGGGTGTTATTCAGACTGTGAAAATAATCCTGGTAGGATGTGGGTTGAATCTTTGTTGTTCACATGCATTTCAAATGCAGCTAAGTTTTTTTTGGGGGGGGTGTGTGTGCCAAAATGCGCACCGTTAATCCAGGATAATCAATCTCAGGTTTTTCTCTGAGTTTTCCTAAAAGATTTGCATTGTCGGATGTGTGCATATCCAATTTGAATAGACCCTCTGCATGCCTTGAATGTGTTTCGAATACATCCGCATCATTGGCTCCATCTTTATTTGCAGTGCTGACATGTTTAAGCAACAGAACTGGCAAAGACGTGGTTCCACAGTGCGAACAACAAACCCAGAATACATGAGATTATTTGCAGAGTTGCGCTAAAAGAAACAACATCTGAATAACCCCTGGATCTATCAAGGGCTGTTATCAATTGGCTGCAGAAATGTAGTTGTTGATAATAGCAAACATGTGGGCCCTGCAACTAAAGTATTGCAGTATGGAAAGCTGCACCACAGTGTTCCCAGTCAGTCACGGCCCATGGGAAACAACATTTCACAGATGAAAACCAGGATGCATGTGGCCAAGCACCATCAGAGTGTGACCAAGATGGCAAGAATTATTCATAAGCAAAGAGACACATGCTAAGAGAAGTTGCAGCAGTTTGCTTTTGTCTGAGGCTACTGGGAAGGGAAAGACTCCACCTCCTACTATCCGCTCCCTCCTACTGAATTAATGGAGTACAAACTTCTTTTGCACTTTGAACTCACTTTGCAGCAATGGAAGTAAGCTGAGTAGAAAGTGGGAAAGTGGGAGGAGGAATGAGAAACTGGGACATTTGAAAAGCAGCTGAAAAAGTGGGAGGGCAGAGAATTAATTGGAACTGTCCCTACCAAACTAGAACAGTTGGAGGGTATGCTCATGGCACCTTGTAATATAATTTAATTTCATTCATCAAAGCATGGAAGACTCAGAATTCTGTCTTCCCTGAGTACATTCAGTCCTTAATTGGTTGTTTTAGAGATTTCTTTCTCCTCCTCCTCTGGTTTGAGTTACCTCACAAAAGCAACTTGAAGCTTTCTTGATATTGTTGGATCACACTCCCCATCACACCAAACTATTGATGGGATGATGGGAGTTGCAGTCCAACACCAGAAGATCCACATATTCCCTACCTTTGGCCTAAAGGTGGGGTATGGGGGGGGGGGGCTTGATTCAACCTGAAGTTTTCCAAGCCTTTCTAAGCCTCCCTCTTTTGTGTTGATGGTGCTGTAAGCTGAATCCTGAAACCACATAAGTAATTTAATGTTTTATCTTAGAGTTCAAACTAAGATTCCCAAGTTCCTCTTCGTTTGGGTCAGACTAGATGCTCTCAAGGTATAATTTTCTATGATGAAGACATTTTCACATTTAAAGGCCCAAAGGCAATGATCATTAGCAAACTAGAGTTCATACATATTGAAGGTAGAGATGAGGATAGTAAGAATGTGAACTGACCTTGGCCAGCCTGAAATGTTACAGATACCATGGCAGCTGCTGGGAAGCTGCTAAGAACTATGGCTTCTTCCGCACATTGTATCATTTACTGTTACATTTGGGCAACATCATCTGATTAAGGGAAAGTAACGTGAATGCTCAATTGTTGTTTGTTAAAAACTAACGCCAAGTAGACACAGGTACCGAATGAAGTCATGAGAATCTCAGCAATGTACACGTGAACTTTTAGTCATCTGTAACATCACCTTGCAAACGTATACATTTTGGAATCCTATCAATACAGTTGTTTTTCTTTGCTCCTGAGACACAGTTCTCCCTGCTGCTTTTAGTGCCATTTTGGTTCCTAAAGGGATATTGGCAGAAAAGTCTCCATTCATGAATCTGAAAGTTAAAAAAAGAACAAATAAACCTGCACTACATAAGCTCAAATCTCCTCCAAACATTAGAAATTGTTTCCTTTCATCTGAATAGACTCTCCGTCACCAATCCCTCCATCACCAGAGATGCTTGTTTGGAGGCTAACCAACTGAGCCAACAAATTCCAAGTAAGAGCACACAGTGAAAACCCAGATACCCTAAAAGACAACAGATCCCGTTTGATCTGGGAATCTAAGCAGGGTCAGTTCTGGTTAGTACTTGGATGGGAGACCACCAACAGATACCAGATGCAGTAGAGTCTATTTCAGAGGAAGGAACTGCCAACAGGAATCCACTTCTGAGGATTCCTTGCCTAAGAAAACCCTAGGAAATTAATGGGACCCCCATAGGTCAACAGAAGACTTGAAGGCACAGACACAGGGGGGTTGCAAACTGCCAGAAACCGTGCAAATTGAGTCCACTTTAAGGGTTAGGGTTAGTGCTAGGGAATCATGGGAATTGTTGTTTTTCCTGAGACATTGAGCCTTCTCTGTCAGAGAGCTCTGGTGCCACAATAAAATACAGTTCCCATGATTCCCTAACCCTAACCCTTAAAGTGGACTCAATTTGCACTATTTCTAGCAGTCTGCAAAGGCCCACACACAATACAACGAAAGAACCAGCAAGGTGTAGTAGTTTTTGTTTTGCAGTAAGGAATCCAGGAGACCAGGGTTGAAATCTCAGCTCCGTCATGGAAACCCACTGGGAGATCTTGCATAAGTCACACTCTCTCAGCCTCAGAGGAAGGCACTCTGGTGGAACCCTCTCTGAAGATTCCTTGCCTAAACCCTAGGAAATTAATGGGACCCTCATAAGTCTACTTGAAGGCACACTCACACACACAATATCATGGAAGAGTCAGATTGGTGGGGTGTTTTGTTTTGCAATAGGACTCCAGGAGTCCAGGGTTAAAATCTCAGTTCAGCTATAGAAGCCCACTGGGGGCCCTTGCTTAAGTCACACTCTCTCAGCCTCAAGAGGAAATCACTGGCAAAAACCACCTGTGAGGACTCCTTGCCTAAGAAAACCCTATGAAATTCATGGGTTCTTTGTAATAGGATAGGAGACTTCTTGAAGACACAGACACACAAGCACAATATCATGAAAGAGCCAGCAGGGTGTACTGTAGTAGCTTGTTTTGGGAGTCCAGGGTTCAAATCTCAGCTCAGCCATAGAAGCCCACTGGGGATACTTTCCATAAGTCACACTCTCTCAGCCTCAGAGGAAGGCACTGGCAAAACCACCTCTGAGGATTCCTTGCCTAAGAAAACCCTATGAAATTCAAGGGTCACCATAATAGGACAGACACACACAGAGAAACTGGCAAGAGCCCAAGAATAGGGCACCTTGCTGGCTTCAAGCGCGGCAACTGCGCAGCTTCAGAACGCCAGGCGCATGCGCAACGACACATAAGCGTCTCTAGCCCCGCCCTGGCCCGAACGTCACATGACCTGCCCAAGATGGCTGCGCCCACGTTGGTAAATGTCCTTTTGGAGTTTGGTTGTGGTTTATTTAGGCAAGCTGGTCTCTAGGAGAGAAAGGAGAGGATTTGAGCGGGTTCTTAGTGCCCCTGAGGAGCAAGGAGGTTATTTCTAGGGGGCGAAGGAGGTTCTGGTGGGATTTAAGTTGTTATAATGTGGGGGAAAAGACCCTTTTCTGTCCTTGTCGTCTTCTCCCTGTATCTGTAAGTCTCAAATCTCCCTCTGAGGCTTCTCCTGGCTTGTTTCAGAGCAGCCTGTTGTAGGGAAATAAGACGAAGTGGGTTCCTGTAGTTGTTAAGAGTATATAGTAATTTAAGAGCATTCCAGATAAGGGAAACCTTCATCTGGATATGTGCTCTTTTATTTTTGAGGAGGAGTAAATATATAGAGCAATTTAAAAGCATTTCAGATAAGAGAAACCTTAATCTGGATAGGTGCCCTTTTATTTTTGAGGAGGAGTAAATATATATAGTAATTTAAGACCATATAATAATTTAAGAGCATTTCAGATTAGGGAGACTCAACCTGTACTATCTCCTTTAGAAACCGTAAAGCCCTATGAGGAAAGACTTAAGGAGCTGGGTATGTTTAGCCTTGAGAAGAGACGGTTAAGAGGTGAAATGATTGTCCTGTTTAAGTATTTGAAGGGATGTCATATTGAGGATGGAGGAAGCTTGTTTGTGGCACACATATTTCATGATTGTGGAGATAGTGCCAGGCTTCCAGTAAAGTTGACCTTAGAATGTTGGCAGTTCAGTGGATGTGCATTTCTGGATTAATTTTCCTTAAAAGCTCCATGTAGAGAGGGATGTTGGTTGAGGTCAAAGAGATTTAAGCATGGTGTTCACTATGCAACTAGGAGTGCTCACCAGTTGGTGGTGCTGTAATATCATAGGACAGTGCTTAGTAAAGTTTTTCAGCAATTATACTGTACCTTTTTTATAATTTCCAGCAGGTCAGCCATGTTAGTCTGTTACAGTAAAAACTGCAAAAAATGCTCTGGCACCGTAACCTTCTCTAGACATGTTCCAGTTTGTCAATATCCTCCTTGAACTATAGTGCCTAGAACTGGGCACAGCCAGATGAGGTCTAACCAAAGTAGAATAGAGTGGCACTACTAATTCTCTTGATCTACATACTGTATTCCTGTTGATACAGCCCAGATGCATTGCCACTTTTTTCTGGTGGGGGCTCCTGTTCCTGAAAACCTAACCACCTTCCCATTGTCTTCTTTTTTACCCAGCTCCGCCACTGCAGAGGTGTTTTCTCATTGCTGTACTCCAGTTCTCGGTATAATAGCAGTTCAACTGGCTCCACTGCTAATCCTCTAAAAGTCGATTTCCTTCAGTATCTCTGCAACCGCTTTTATGATGTTGAAACCTTTGTGGATGTCAGCTATAAGCTAAAGAAGTGGAATATACGAAGAAAGAACAGGTATGAGTACCTTTAGTGTTTCTTTTCTTCCCTCAAAAAAATTCTACATCTTGTGGTGGGAGATAAAACTTTCTGTTGTGGTAAAACAGATATGTTCCTTCAAACAGAGAAGTTCTCACATCTGTGTCTGAAAAAAAATATGTGTGAACTTCTCTTATGAATGTGCTGTGGAAAGCCAAAGGGAACAGACACATTGCCTGTCTAGTCTCACCTGTCTATCCTTTGCCAGTGCACCTCTGTAGTGGCTAAAGCTGGACTGGTACTGTGTTTCTTTTTAGCTCTCGTCTCAGCTCCTGCAATATTTTCTCGTGTGGTTCCCCCCATCTTTTTTAAACTGCAAACTAACCCAGAACTTGGGATAGAAACTCTTTTTGTACTGCAGCTTCCAGAATTCCCAGTGGCCCAGTATTGAGTGAGGGATTCTGGAAGTAATAGTCTTTAAAAAGTAATCTTTCCAGTCCAGTTTAAGAGGGAACTCCTAAAGTACTTTTCATTAGTACTACAAATCTTGGAATTCCCCCAGGAGTCCATGCTGGCTAGGAGATTTTGGGAGTTGTAGTTCTGAAAAAATTTCAGTGCTCTGCCCAACACAAGTAGAAATGGAACTGGAAGCCAGAACTTAATGGTGTCAAAATATAAGAAAAGCCCTGCTTCATAGGAGCAAGATCTGAATCTTTACTTCCAACAATGGATAGACAGAGACCTTTGGTACACTTTTAAGCAGGATATGAAAGGGTGTTTGCTCTACCATGTTGTCTTGAAGAGTTAAAGTGACAGATCCCTAGCTTAAATTCACTCTTGCAGATAAAAAGAACTGTGAGCTAGTCATGGTGCAATGGATAAAGTGTTGGGTTTGAAGCAGAATACAATTGGCATCTTCTTTGGGTGAAATGGGGCAAAAGATGTCCCAGCATTGTACAAAGGCCAATAGGTCTTTTGAAAACTTCCACAGAAAGAAAATGAGGTAGTGCAATCTGCAACAGTAGTTCCTTTTATTAAAAGAGGAAGTAATCAAGGCTGAGCCTGGGAAAAGATGAAGCTTGTATTTTAGGGGAAGAAAAACTCACCTAGTGGTAAAATATGAATGATAGAAACAAAATCCTGGCTTCAGTTCCTCCAGATTGCCAGTTGAAGAGATCAAGTTGCAGATGAAGGGGAGGGAGAGTCTCTCTCTGCCTGCTGCCAAATAGAGTAGATAATATCAAAGCCCTCTGTCAGAGAATACTAAATGTCTCACAAAACTCCAGTTCCCAGAATTCCGTAGCACTGAGCCATGGCAGTTAAAGTGATGTCAGACTGAATTATTTCTGCAGTGCAGATGTAGCCAGAGGGAGCAGGTAAGCCTGCTCACCTGTCCCCCTCAGCATCTTAACAAAGTACAAATCTATATATTAAGCCACCAAAATGGAAATCATAAGAAAAGTGAAAGCTGCTGAATGAAAAGATCATACTTGGATGCATTTTGTATGACACCTTCAAGTTGTCTCTCAAAGATTCAGAATGTTTTTATTTACTTATGCAAAGCTTACTACTTGGTTATTTCATTACATATGTTCATCTTGTTAGTTTTGAATAACATGTTCAACTGCTCTTTTTTCTTCTTCTTTTTTGGTGGTATAGTACCCTACTCCTTCTTTTTCTGTTATTTCTAACCCTGGTATCAACTTCTCTGTTCAAGGAATAATGCCCAGAATACATCTGCTTTGTTAATTGAGTTATACCTGCAATATTTAAAAGTCACATATCAAGGGCTGTATCGGCACTGCAGAAATAATTCAGTTTGACACCACTTTAACTGCCATGGCTCAGTGCTATGGAATTCTAGGAATTGTAGTTTGTTGTGGTACCAGAGCTCTCTGACAGAAAAGGCTAAGTGTCTCACAAAATTTCAGTTCCCAGAATTCCATAGCATTCAGCCATGGCAGTTAAAGTAGCGCCAACTGGATTATCTCTGCAGTGTGGATGCAGCCTAAGTTTCTTGATTCAAAGGCAACTGTGTCACTTTCAACAGATTAAAAGGTAAGATACAAAATCTTATTAATAAAGTGAGTTTCCAGTCTCCTCAAAGAGGTCTCCTCCTTGATTGTATTTGTCCAATTCAGGGCTTGCATTGAAGCCTCTCAGCACTTTGGAGATGAAGTTGCAGCAGCTGTCTTTGCCTTAAATATGAAGGGAAGAATCAGGTATGTAATGCACACTCTGGCAGAAGTGTTCTTTGTGGGGCTGATTTGTGGATCATTTGAGTGAACACAGTTCTCTGAAATTCCTCTTCCTTTTTAATCCCATTTTTGTAGCCTAAGGCTGTTAAGATCACTAGTTTGTGCTGCTAGTTTTGATTGACATTTTCCTTTCTTGATCCTCAGAGTCTTTAATTACTTGGGAGCTGTCTTCAGCAATTCAAGAAGGCAGGTTAAGAGTATTTTAAATACATACATATGGTCTATGAAAAAATCCAACATCCATATTCTGTAACAAGAAGAGCCTAAATTGCAGTCTGAATATATTAGATTAATGAAGTAGTTCCTCTCTCTCTCACACACACATAGACCTTTTATATATGTGGCTTAAATATATTGTGAAACATTATCTAATGTTTTTTGTGGGTTTTTCGGACTGTGAGGCTGTGTTCTAAAAGAATGTATTCCTGATGTTTCACCTGTATCTGTGGCTGGCATCTTCAGAGAATGGTGGCATGGAGGTGTGTGGGGTATATAACCCGAAAAACGCACAAAAACCTATGGATGCCAGCCGTGAAAGCCTTCGACTTCACATTGCTGTGTAGTTGTAAAATATATATACATATTTATTTTGTTTTAGGGCCCAGGGTCAAAATGACTGGTACCAGGATAGTATCATAAATTGGAAAAACAACCTGGATTTCCAAGAATATGAAGACATCCGCCTGGAGGCAGTGGATGTTAGTGGTTCCATCATCAACTACAATGGTCTCGATAACCTAGGTAAGGAATTGGGCTCCAGTTAGGCCTGTGATTATTATGTATTACCTTATAGTGTTAGGAGAATTTTCATACCAGAGCTTGAAAAGTTATTCCAACTCTCAGAGTTACTCAGCCAGAAGTCTAGGAATTGTAGTCCAAAAACTAACTTTTCCAAGCTGAGTTTCAGATCTATGACACTTGGAACCGAAACATGGATAGGCAGCTTGACCTGGTGTCAGATTTAACCCTTTGCTTGTCTTTTCCCATAATTCTCAAACTATGGGAATTTAGAAAAATAGATGAAATGAAACCCTTTGTTTGCAGTGAATTCAGCTGATGGCTTTTTAGCACACTACATAATATGAATAGCCATGGTTTCCTTACACTGTGTGTGTGTGTGTGTGTGTGTGTGTGTATGTATGTACACCTTCAAGAAAAGACTCTATCTTCAAGAGAACCAACTTTCTTAAATGCAGACTACAATACTTTCATGCTACCAAGATAATTAACAACCTAGCAAACCTGGGTACTAGCTAAAGGGTAGAAAAAGAAGGCATATCAGGATGATGAAGAATATGGTCTATATTTTATACACAGCCTGAAGGGAAGAACTCAGTTGTTACTCACCTTGAAATGAACCAGCACCAGAAAATATAGAAGGGGAGGGTCTCAACCACCAGTACACAAACCAAAAAAGACCATCACAAATACATACACCAAACAATTTCATAAAGTATATAATATAAATAACAAACAAGCAAGAATACAAAAATACAGAGCTGAATGAATACCCTAACTCATGATGAAAAGGTAAACAAAGAGCACTACCAAGAGTAATGTAAAAAACAAAGACAGATATATTGGCTGAATATATTATTTTCATTATTAATTGCTGTTGTATTCTATAATATTGTTTGGTAATTTGTTTATGTATTTGGGATAGTCTGTTTTGGTTTGCAAACCAGCATCAGAGCCTATCTTGCTGCTTGTGCCAGGAAAGAAGAAGAAAAGTAGTCTTCTCATGTCTTGATTTTCTTGAAAGTTGTAATTTATGACAATAAGCAATAACAGATCAATAGAACTAAAAAAGAAGAAGGAAATAAAAGGAAAGACAAACCAAATCGAAGAAGAACAAGAGAGCCAGCCAAGCAACATACATTGATTTTAAATTTAGCTCTACTCAAAATGATCACACAGTATTCCTTCAATTGCACAGTTATCTTTAAAAAATAAGACCAAAAATGTTTGTTGGTGGACCACACAATTATTCTTTTTCAGTTAGCGATGAAATAAAAGGAGACCAAACTGTAGCAAACATGTCTTTTTTTTTTTTTAGATTCCTTTTAGCCATTAAGATTCTACAAGTAAAGGGGGGGGTTGGATTCTGCAGGTGAATTGGTGGTTGGAGCCAATTTTTAGCTGGTTCCTTAGCATTGTCTCTATTCAGAAGATGCCTCCTGCTAGCTTGTTTTCTTTGATGTTACCAACCAAGGCTTTCCAGCCCCAATTAAAGTAAGACTGGCATTATTTTCATATGACATCACAGACACTACCAGGACAGTATTACACAATCAATAGTATAATATCTGAAATGCTAAATAATAGAAATACACTACAGATATGCCATACAGTGTAAGTACAATAGAAGCACAACAGGCATCCAGATAATAACCCAATTATTATGAAATCTATATTGGGTGTCAGCTGCTTGAGTCTTTTGATGCCAGTGTATATAAATCTTTTCCCTATAACGACAGAATCCTCATTCTTATGCTTCTACATAGTGTATTCTGCCTCTGAGTTCAGGCTTGCTAGGAATAAAATGTCTTACCAGTAACACAGTCCCCTGATTGGTCATGTCAAAACCAAGAAGTTTTGCTTCTGTTATAGGTTGAGTATCCCTTATCCGGTATTCCTAATTTCAAAATATTCCAAAATCATTTGCATGGGTGGCTGAGATAGTGACACTTTTGCTTTCTGATGGTTCAGTGTGTACGAACTTTTATTTCATGCACAAAATGGTTAAAAATAGTGTACCCTGTATAGCATTACCTTCATGCTTTGTAGTGTGTATATGAAACAGAAATGAATTTCATGTTTAGACCTGGGTCCCATTTTCAAGATATCTCATTATGTAGATGCAAATATTCAAAAATCTGAAAAAAATCCAAAATACTTCTGGTGCCAAGCATTTTTGGATAAGGGGGACTCAACCTGTATACTTCCATTGAATATGGTATTGTGTTTCACATGGTCTTTCCTATGCTTGTATGTGTACAATCTTGTATGGTCTATTGCAATACATGTAGTTTTATACCATAGTATGTTCTGGTTAGGTTAGTATTTTGTGAGTTTGGCTAGCACTGTTTTCCTAGCTATTATTTGGCCATTGGCTGGCAGTATTTTTGGCATAGTTCATGTGAGCAAGGGCAAGGTCTGAGAGTGATCGGCTTGCTTAAGGGACAGTTGATGTGTATTCCCTGCTTGTGGGTGGAGGTGTGTAGCGTTACATAGATTGCAGTATAGTTTGCATATTTATAACATGATACTAGATGACTGACAAGTAGGGAACATTGGGCAAAATGAGTTTGCAGAGCTGGTGGTTGGTTGAGAGTGAGAGATGTTGTAACACTGGGGTGAGCGTTAGGAGAGAGAAAGTCACATGGGATTATAATATGGAAAAAGATAGTGTATCTATGCTACAGTGAATCCTGGCAATATTCTAGGAAGTGTATGCTGATTTGGAGGAGGATCATTTCAAATTGTGCACTGAAGTGACTTCATGTTTTATAATAATATGTGATTTTGCAAGATGGAGGAATTGGAGCATGCTTTGCTCTCACTTCTTACAATCAATCAATTTTGGTTTTCACAAAACAACGTATATCAATCAGTTGTGGGCAACTGCAGTAGGTCTGAGGGTCATTTTTATACCCTGAGACCTTCCAGGAACCACATGGACTACTGAAAAATAAAACCAAAGCCCTAAAGTGGCTGGAAGTCCACTTCTGTATCTCAAAAATGGGTATTTTTAAAAGGTTAAATGACACAGAGAGGCCTTGACATTGTGTGTAAATTGTAAAATATCTTATAATTGGCTATAATTACATTGTTGCACTGTACATTTGTTAACAGGGTAATGACAATTTAGTATAAGAGTAACTAAAAAAAAGAAAATAGAAGGCTACCTAATTGCATTATAATAACTATTTCAGCAGTACATTGTTACACCTGGAGGCCTACAAGAGCAACAGTTCCCTTATTTTGGCCAGAAGAATATCTGTCTGAGTATTCCGGAGCTCTCAAAGATTGCAGAAATATCCTTGGGGGGGCACTCATAGCCCCAAGGCTACACCTTTGCAATATAGATGATAGTGGTAGGGAGTCTGAATTTTGACTCGCCAAAAGGCACCTTTTCAGCCTGTGTGAATGAAATATATTTGCATACATTTGACTGTTTATGCATGTTTGCAGTTACAGGATTTTGGATTTGATTGGTTTTAATTGGGGTTTTTTGGCACACTTTGCTTGGACTATTTTTGTTCTGTGCTCCTGTTGCATTTGTGGAGGAATCAAGAGCCTGTTTCCAATTTCTTTTTCTCTTGGGTACTTCCTGTAGTTAAGCTGAAAGCCCTGAAATATCTGGACCTCAGCAGGTGTCCGCACATTGATGACTGGTGTCTGAGCCGACTGCATGCCTTTGCAGAAACCCTGGAGGAGCTTTCACTCGCTGGCTGCCCCCAGATCACTGAGCGTGGGCTTGCTTGCCTCCACCATCTTCAGTGAGTGCAGCTTGTTGTCCTGTGTGTGTATGTGTGTATGTTTGGGTTCATTTTTGTTGCTGTGTGCATTCAATTCATTTCAGGCTAATTGTAGGGTTTTCTGGGGCTGAGAATGTGTGACTCGCCCAAGGCCATCCAGTGGGTTTCCATGGCTGAGCAGAGAATTGAACCCTGGTCTCCAGAGTCGTAGTCCAACACTCAAACCACTTGCACCACGCTGGCTGTTTCATTGCTTCATTGATGCCAGTTTTAACCCACTGTTCTGGAGGGGAAAAGAGGGGTAAAAGCTTGCATAGAAACACCAGGTTTTCTGGATCGTGAGAGCAAAGGAGCTCATTGTTGTCAATCATTCTTTCCTTTCTACCTTACAGGATTGTTGTCAGAATAAAATGTAGGAAGGAAGACCTTATGTGAGCTCCTGGGAGAGGAAACAGAACATGAATATAAATAAATAGGATTGGTTGCAGTGGTTAAAAGTCTTGGATTGGCACTTGGAAATCCAGATTTTTGTCCCTGCTTAGCCCTGAAACTCTCTGATGACCCTGTGCCAGTCAGACTCCCCAATCTGACTTGTATCACAGCACTAGTTTGTTTATTTTATTTATTAACTTATTTATTCCCCACCCTCAAAACCGTGTAGCAGTAAGATTAGTTAGGCAGATTAAAACCATTTGAAACAATTAGGAATAATTTAAACTTCTTAAATGCCTATTAAACATTTTGTTAAATTAAAAGCAGATTTTAAGTGATTAAATCAGTTTAAAACCAAGTACATAGATGTTTTGGAGAGCCAGGGCAGTGTCATGGTTTGAGTGTTAGACTACGACTCGGAGACTGGATTCGAATCCCTGCTCAGCCATGGAAAGCCACTGGGTGACCTTGCGGAAGCACACTTGCTCTGTCTCAGAGGAAAGCAAAGGCAAAAACCCCTCTGAATAAACCTTGCCAAAAAACCTCTGATAGGCTTGTCTAAGGGTTGCCATAAGTGGGAAACAACTTGAAAGCACACAACAACATGGATGTTTTGAAGGAACTGTTAAGCGTTAAAGGTTTTAATATATAGCAGTGTTTTTACATGTCACTGGTTGGGCCTCCAAGGGGGAAGCATTCCACTACTTAGGTGCCAAAAGTGAGTAGGTCCTCATTCATGTTTATTGACTCACTAGTGCATTGGCTCACTAGTCACAGCGCACACCCGATGAGCTGTTTGTCTGTCCTCTTCAGTGTGATATTGGATTTTCCAACTGGGAAATCCCCTGTGGAAGTTGTTTTGCAAGTGGCTCAGGATTACCAAGTGATGCTGAATGTCAGCAGGTTCAAGACTGAGGAAAAAAAATCCTTCATTAGCATATGAAATTCACTGTCAAGATGTGGTTGTGGCAGCAGCCATCAATCTTAGGTGGCTAATTTAAAAAACTGAGTTGTTGTATGCCTTCAAATTGTTCCTGACTGACATGAAGTCTAACCCATCATGGGTTTTTCTTGGCAAGATTTGTGATTCAGTGGGGGCTTGCCTTTGCTTCTCTCTGAGGCTGAGAGAGTGTAATTTGTCCAAGGTCACCCTGTGGGTTTCCATGGCTCAATAGGGATTCGAACTCTGATCTTCGAGTATAGTCCGACACTCAAACCACCACTCTGCGCTGCTTTTTAGAATGGGCAACAATCCCAGGGTTTAGTACGCTTGAGCTGCAACTCCTACTTAAATTATAGCTTCTAGGAACTCCTAGGCAGCCTGGCAATTGCTGATCATTGGCTGCACTGGTTGAGGGATTGTAGTCCCCCACAAAGCATTGTTTCCCAATCTGCAAAATGTAGGTATAAAACTTTCAAGCCATGGCAGCTAAATTGAACCTTCATGGATAGTAGCAATATATCTTCATGTTTTTCTTGATTCTCTCTTTTAATAATAGACCAAAAATGAAATAGATTTTAAAAAATAAGGGAATATAAGGGAAAATCTATGCAGATCAACTTGTAGTGTCCTCTTCAACATGATTTAAAATTAGGGCTAATGAACAAAACCTTGACTGATTGATCAAATTGACTCAAGGCTGCATTTTCTCTATGGCTCTCCAACCAATCGACCAACTCCACATTTCAATTGGAATTGACCTTCTCTGTTTAGTCAACCAGAAATGTTAGTTCATTGATGTAATTAAGAGCTTAGATAGCTCCCAAATCTTTCCAACAGAATAACCAAGTTCCTTTGTCACAAAAAGAAACAGAAAAGAATCTAGTATAACCTTAGAGGACTGAACAGTTTTGCCTGGCATGGATTTTTGTGGCTTGATGCCCAATTCGTCAGATGCATTGGATGAAGAGTTGTCTGAACTCTCCTGAAATGTTTGTTTTTGCATGCAAATTATACGAACAGTTTACATGTCTGGGTTTGTCTTTTAAGAAAAATTAAGAGGCAAGGATCAGGAGGGAAATGCAGTAGTTTTATTAACTCATCCTCTGTTGTCTTTCCAGGAACCTGAAGCGCTTGCATGTCTCAGACCTCCCTTCTGTTAGCAAAAAAGGTTTAATTCGGATTCTGTTGGAGGAGATGTTGCCTCTGTGTGACATTGTAGGAATGGACTATGGGGATAACATGGACCTGCAGTTTGAAGATGCCATGAACAGAGGCAAGATGGAGGAGCATCCGGAAGCTGCCAGTAACCTGAAAACACATTAAATGCCTGTGTGAGCAGAGAAAGTACTTTTTCAGAGAGGACATCCTCTCCTGGTCATAACATTCTGTGGTTCCTTTATGCACTTAGCCATCACAGAGATAGCAAATGATTTTGTTCTTCTAAAGTAAGGGGGGGGGGCAACTGTTAAAGGATGAAGGGTCTTATTAGCCGCTCCCAGAAGACCGGGGTGAGGGGACCCAACCTTCCACAAAAACATCCAAAATGTTTACCCCAAAATGTTTTCAAACACCTTCTAGGCCTAGGGGCATTTTAGGCTCGGAATGGACTTCTCCTCCTCCTCCTCTTTTTGAATCAAGAAGTGATTGGGAACTCACTTCCTGTTGTTGTTGTTTTTTTTTAAAAATAATGATATCTCCTAAAATGTTCCAAGGGGTCCCAGAAATGTGCCCAAAGTGCCCCCATACCTCCTAGTAGGTATTTGGAGGGTGGGGGTGTTATTTGAAAAAAATAATTTGGAGGCCACAGAAATTATCCTGCAGGCCACATATGGCTCCTGGGCAACATTTTGACCCCCTGATGTTCTAAAACAAGAGTAAACTAATTTTTGACCCTAATCTAGGACCTGCCATGGACTATTCTAGCCTCTGAAAATAAAAGCTGGAAGTCCAGTTTTGGATTTTAAACACTCTTTGGGGAGGCAGAGGGAGAATGTGATGTGCAGAGCAAGGTGAGAGGGGCTGCACCTTGTTTTAAAGGAGAATCACCACTCCTGTGACAAATCTTATCCTTCAGCAAGGAAAAAGGATTGTTGGAGAAGGAATTGAGGAGGTCCAAAGGGGGCACAGTAGGTGCCAAAACAGCTGGGTGGTACCCACCCCTATTCTAAAGAATTCCTGGACTGCACTTAATTCATTTTCATCATGCACAGCATTATAATAAATTGAATATCCATGGTTAGGAGCAGTTTATCATATTTATTTTTTCCTCCCAATGTTTTGAAAGTCAGACCTTTATGAGCATCTCATAAACAATGCAGTAATTAAAGGCAGCAGTCCCCCCCCCCATCTCTTGGCACCTGCAACTTAGAGGTAAACTGCCTTTGAATATGGAGGCTCTGCTTAGCTATCATGGCTCAAAAGTGGTCAGAGCAGGTTCTGCACTGGTTTCAGACTACTAGTACTTACAACAGACATTTGGCCATAATGGAAGTGGCCTACCATCCAAGAACTGGGCAGGATTGACCCTGCTTAGATTCCACTATCCGCTCTGCTTCCAGGGATTATATCTACAGCATCTAACACAACAACAGAACAAAACAATGCATTGAAAGGCCGAGTAGATTGGCCAGAAAGCATTTCTGCAGTATTGCAGCGGCTACCTGAACTAATGTCTGTTCTGCCTTCTTGCAAGAAGGAGAGGGCAATGTGAGTAGACTGATCTAGGAAGAACTCATGTGCAAAAAAAGAAGAAATATGGCTCACTTGTAGGCATGTACTTTGTTCTGATAGCCACAGGCTTAGCTCTTGACCTGGATGGTTGCCTTGCCAAAACACATCAAGGAACAGTGCAAGTACAGTTATGCCTTCATTAACAAAGCCTCTGACAAACAGTCTTTTTTTACAGCATCTTTTTAGAGCTGCCCATCCCTGCTTTTTCCTCTTTGTTCTCTGTCTAGTTGGAAAAGGGCTTGGTTTTTTTTTTTTAGCAACAGTGGCATTGGGAGAATGGTTAAAGCAGGTGGGAGAAACCCAAGACCTTTGGTGCTGGGTTGCAACAGCATGTCTACAGCAAGCAATGCAATAAAATCCTGAGCTGGGGGGAAATGGGGTTCCATTCTAGCCAATCCTACTGCAGCCTTGTGTGTTTGTCTACAACTGGCAAGGGAAACAGAAGCTGGCTTCAGAACCTCTTACTGAGCATAGATGAACAGTAAAACAGAAGAGAAGAGCAGATAAGCCTGCAACTTATTAAAAAAATGTTAGTTTGGACACAAACATGGAAATAATAAGAAAACTGGAAGTCATCCCTGGGTTTATTTTTATTTTATTTATTTAGAAGAAGTTTTCAGATGGTCTCTAAAAGATTCAGAAGGTTTTTGTTTCCTTATACAAGTCTTGAAAGCCAGTGTGGTGTAGTGGTTTGAGGGTTGGACTGGGACGCTGGGAGACCATGGAAATCCACCGGGTGAGCTTGCCAAGTCACACACTCTCAGCCTCAGAGGGAGACAAGGGCAAACCCCCTCTGAACAAAATCTGCCAAGAAAACCCTACGATGCCCCACGTGTGGGCTTAGAGTCACCGTAAGTCAGAAATGATTTGGAGGCACACAGCAAGAACATACAAGTCTTCCCTGATGGCATTGTTTCCTTTCTCGTGTGCATATTGTTCGTTTTGAATGAAAAGGTTTCCGGAAACATGTTGAACTTTTTCTCGTGCTAAAAGGAACCCTTCCTTGGTCTTTGGTACTCAGTTTTCTGTTAAAGAAGTGATGCCCAGGAACAAGTCTACTCCATTCACTGAGGTATACCTGCAACCTCCCTTGCACAATTGCTCTGATGACAAGAAACCAGAACTTCATTTCCTGCTTGACCTTTTGCATAATGCATAGCTATAATTGCTGCTAGTCCTGCTTATCCCGATAGATTTGCTTGTTGTTTTTCCCCCTTAAGCCTAGAGCATCTTATTGGCTGCGGCTCCCGACCCTTTCATGCCAGTTTCCATGTGGTTACGGCATGTCTCCTGCCTCGGATCTTGTTGATGGTTCTTGGTTTCGGAGCCCCAGATGAAGAGCACCTGAGCTGCGCCTTGGCAGGCTGTTGACGAAAACATCACCCATTTTTTGGCAAGTCGGGACAAGTCTTGCAGTACCTACACACCTGTGGGATTTGCACACTTGCAGAAGAAGCCAGATGCTCAGGGGTAAAAAAAAATTAATATTTATTTTTACTAAGTGCCTCAATTGCTTAATACAGAATGGAATGTTATTTCTATACATAATTTCAGCAAGACCTTCTTTACTCCAGTGTTGAAAGAATTCTTGGAGAAGAGGAATCCTGCGTTGCTGATTCAGGATTAAAGTTAAACATTCAGAGACTTCATTTAAGGGGTGTCTATATCCCTTTGTGCAAACCATTTTGGAAGAGGGAGGTAGAGGGGGCTTAACAATGGAAGAAGGGGAGAGTTGTTGGATTGTGTAAGGGTCCGCCCAAAGAAGTCCTGGGTTCCAATCCCTGCTCAGCTGTAAAGCTCACCATGCGGTCTTGTTTACCTTGGGCTGCTTTTCAGCTTGTTAGAAATTGTATTTTGTTGTGATATTCTTATAAGATGCCCTACAATTTATTTATTTTTGGGCGAAAATTAATATACAAAATGATGTCTAAAATAGAGGAAGGATGGGATTTTTAAAAAGTTCTCACATCTTGTTTGCCAAAGTCGGCAGACTCTATCCATTTGCAGTAAATATAAGAAATGTGCATAGATTTTTCTGCATACTGGTCTCATTTGGGGGAATGAAGAAAATAGGAGAATATATGTGTATGATATGAATTCTTACTGCTCAGCTGCTCCTTAGCTCCGTTTCCCTAGTGAAACCTATCTGATTGAACTGGAGCTTTGGAAAAGTAACTTTCTGGGATAATCACTCCCATAATAAGGACGGGTGGGATTCGGGATTTTATGTTCTATTTAATATATCTGTATGGAAATTTTAATATTGTAAACCGCCCCGATTGCTCTGCAGAGGGGCGGGATATAAATTATTATTATTATTATTATTATTATTATTATTATTATTATTATGGCTCAGCTGGCAAGGCCACAAATAACTTCTCTGAGCTGTGATCTGTTCCTTTAGCAGACAATACAGTTGGCCCTCTGGAAGGCAAACGCTGCTATGATATGCCTGCTTCTGTATCATAGAAGCAGGCATATCATAGCAGCGTTTGCCTTCCAGCCTCAAGACCCATTCATCTAGCAGGCACATAAGAGCTGCCAGCAGAAGGGTAGCCCAGTCGAATTGATGGGACCTGCTGGCTTCAATATCAGCGCATTGGTGAATCTACTGTGGGTCTTAATCTAAATTTTAATAGAACTGTCCACGGTGCTGAAACCTACCCCCAAAATAAGGTTCAGTGCCTTAGATAATTCTTTTAATATTTGAATTAAAACTCATTCTACTAACAGAGAATCCACCAGCTGGCCTTGGGGAAGAATAACATCCCACATAAATCCACAATAACTGATCTGAGTGAGAAACAGTGCGGCATAGTGGTTTAAGTGTTGGATTGTGACTCTGGAGATCCAGGGTTCAAATCCCTGCTCAGCCATGGAAACTCACTGGGTGAGCATTGGCAGGTCACACTCTCTCAGCCTTAGGGGAAGCCAATGGCAAACCTCTTCTGAACAAATCTTGCCGAGAAAACAAGATAGGGTCACCTTAGGGTTGCCATACGTTGGAAACGACTGCAAGGCACACAACCAACCAACCAACAGCAACTTATCTGAGAGTGTTTCACACCACATTGTTATAACCCTGTGTTTCCATTTTAATTGCCATGACTGCTTCCTATGTAATCCTGGGATGTGTAGTTTTTAAAAGGGGTGCTTAGAATTTTGAGCCAGAGAGCTCACCAACCTACAAACCCCAGGTTTTCACATGATGCAGCCGTGGCATTAAAAGTGGAATCGTAAAGCTGTAATCCAAGCAAGTAACAGTCCCAGGGTTTGAACTAATGTAGAGAGCCAGCCTGGCTTAGTGGTTTGAGCTTGGACTGTGACTCTGGAAACCAGGGTTCGATTCCTGTTTGGCCATGACACCCACTGGGTGACCTTGGGCAAGTCACACACTCTCAGCCTCTGAGAAAGGCAATGGCAAACCTCATCTGAACAAATCCAAGAAAACCCCAGGATAGGTTTGCCTTAGGGTTTGCTACCCCAGGATAGCTTTGCCCCAGAAGTCAGAAACAACTTGAAGGAACACATACTACTTTTGGTCTAATCTGGAAGGGCTGTTTTAATGCCAGTGCAAAATCTAGGACTCTCAGGCCTTTCTGTATCTGCTAAAAGTCACTGAGTTCAACATGACTTCCCAGAGAGAGGAGGGAGGTGAACCTAGATATCAGAATGTATGAGAACTTACTTCCTTTTCTTTTTTATCTACACTGTTATAAAAAGTAAGTACATCTACATGACATTTTGATCTATTTCAAATAAGTGCACAGTTAGCATCAGTTGATGTGCTTTGTTATTGCCATAATTCATCAGAAAATGTCAGTTTTCCCTGACATTTTCTGATGAATCCCTGTCAGAAAAGTTCAAATACTTCTATTGCTTTTCTTCTTATCTTAAATTATGCTGCTAATGAACTGTGGATTAACAACATATCCTTGATCTTTTTTCCTTTTCCCTTTAGTGAGGATTTAACTTCCTTCAGGTGCTTGCATAGAGGAAAATTCTAGATGTGGTTATTATGATATAAGCTAACAATGTTTTCTTGGTGTTATCTCTTAGTTTAATATATGTCAAGAGAAGAATTTCATAATTTAAGGGCAGTCATACTCCAGTAATTCATTTAATTTATATGTTCAATATAAACTCGGAGTTAGTCTCTACTTCTGTGTCATCTGTAGCTTCCACTCTTAATTCCTCTATTTTTCTATACTGTCTGACTCGGACTTCTTCATAAATAGCAAATGTATATGAATTAGTAATAGCAAATTTACTGCAGTAAAATAGTAGTGCAAGGCATTTCGTCACCATCGAGTGAATCATCTGACTACGTAGACTGATAGCACATAAAATATATTTATTTGGTTAACATTTGTGAACATTTAAAAACTTTTCCTACATTCCTATGAAAGTAAATACAGTGGGTCCTTGGTGTCTGCTGGGGTTTGGTTCCAGGATCCCTCATGGATACCAAAATACGGGGATATTCAAGTCCCATTAAATACAATGGCATAGTAAAACGATGTCTCTTATATAAAATGTCAAAATCAAGGTTTGCTTTTTGGATTTTTTTTTTTTTTTTTTGGCGGGGGGGATGTTTTCAAACTGTGGATGGTGGAATCTGTGGATGCAGAATCCATGGATGCAGAGGGATGTCTGTAAACAACCAATGAGGCATTTACAGATTAAAAAATAATTGAAATGTAAGTATAAAATTATACATTTATTTTTATAATAATAATGTATTACAAATTTTTGTTGTGATTTCACTCCAAATCGTTTCGGACTCTGACTCCCCAGCCCTGCCTCTTACTCTCTTGTACACAATCGCATATTATTGTTGCATTTTCAACATAAATTCTGCTCTTTTTATACCGAATGGAGGGAATAGACCCTTTTCTCCTAATAGATTTGAGGCCTGTAAACTTCTATTTCCCTCCCATGGAAGGAACAGATGCTGCATTGTCACACTTTAAAATATATATATTAACGGCTGTTCCTCCACCCGTCACAACTTTTCTTATCACCTCCTCCAGTTCCTTGTGGTTCTCATAATAGACGTGACTCAGACATGTAACTAAATTCAGTTCTCCTTACAACGCGCACAGACACACCGCTACCTACACTCTACTCAGTTCTGTTTTTACTTTCCTGCTTTTATAGGCCTGGCGCTGTTTGGTTTGAAAGGTCTCCAGGTTTGTGTGGCTTCTCTTCTAGCCCAAGATAGCTCTTTCACAGAAAATAGTATTGGGATGTGGGCATGGTTTTTATTTTACCAGTGAAAAACAGTGTGGAATGGCCGGAGAACACTAAAAATGGAACAATTTGGTCACCCATGTCTTCCTTGCCTCACCCACTTGGCAGTCACCATTCACAATAAGGTTGCCCATGTCAGAATTCAGAGCTGGCTTGGAACATATATATATTATATATACTTTTTTTGGACTGCAAGTCCCAGAATCTCCAAGCCAGCGTGGGCAGAACTGCAAGGCCCACCTAGAATCTGGGGCCTTATCGCATTACGCATTTGCAGCACAATTATGATGATTTAGGGTTGGCAGAGTGAAAACTGGAGAGGGCTCCTGTGCCTTTGCCAATTGTGTAGAAGATGGGAGAACACTATTATTTCCTCCGCTGTTAAAGACTTCTGCTTCTAGCACAGTGTGGAAGCGGCAAGGATGGCTATCTTGTTTTGCCGCATGCGCTAGCCAAATGCTTCTCCAAAGCTCACTTTTTAACCACTTGAGCCAAGTCCTTGGCAGCTGGCTTTGCAAGACAGCACAAGTTATTTCCAGGCAGGTAAAATAGGGGAAGTGCATCGACTTGTGCAAACAAAAGGCTTAAATTCTGACTCATTCAAATGTGCGCCTTATTTGGGCTCTTGGTTTCTTAACCACATTGTGACTTGCAACTGATGGTGTGAATAGGCAAGCCTCTCCTTTTTTGCATCTGTACACTGTGGAAATTTCTGAACCAGTGATTCTCAGCCTTTTATTTTGGGTCACGGACTTCTCTGAGAAACTGATGAAAGCTATGGACAGAAACACATGCGCACACAATTTTGCAAACCGTTGACTGCACTGGGGATTTGTTTCCTTCCCATACACATAGTTTGGAATGGGGAAAAAGGCAATGGAGATAGTAAAGACTAGCTTTTGACTTAAAAAGTCACTATTACCAAGGAAAAACCAAAGAGGCTATACAGCCCTGAACTTGCAAGACCTGAGCAGAGCTATTGAAGGAGTCCCGTTCATCGAATCACCATAAATTGACATGATTGCAGTTAACAAGAATGATGCCAGGAAAAATGCCAAGTAACAGGAAGGAAATAGAAGGAGGGAAATCAATTCTTTGCCCCCATTTTATAGACCCACTGGAGATCATCCATAGATTCCTGGTTTAAAAGCCCAGAGGAGGTTATTCAGAGGAGGTTTCCCATTGCCTTCCTCTAAGGCTGAGAGAGTGCAACTTGACCAAAGTTGCCCAATAAGTTTCCATGGCTAAGTGGGAATTTGAACTCTGGTCTCTCCAGGTTTTAATCCAGACTATTACACCATGCTTTAAAAACCAACATGAAACCAGATCTTGGAATGTTACTTTTACAAAAGCAAATGCTTATTGTTGCAAGCTTTCCTGGTCACTGGTTACTGTTATAATATTTGCATTTTTTCAAAATAAAACATATTGTTATTTGAAAGTAATTGAACCAGTTAACATTACTTTTAAAAAATAAGCATCCAAATGTTAGAAGCTGTTGGCTAGAGGCACTGAACATACTGAGGGAGTGAAACCATGCCTATTGTATTTATAAAAGTGTTTAGGTTATCTATAGATGCATCTGCACTGTAGAAATAATACCGTTTGACATTGCTTTAAGTGCTGTAGCTCCATCCTCTGGAATCCTGGGATTTATAGTTTTACAAAACTTTTAGACTTCTCAGCCAAAGAAGGCTGGTGATTCACTAAACTACAAATCCCAGGATTATGTGGGAGCCATGGCAGTTAAAGGGATGTCAAACTGCATTATTATTTCAGTGGAGATGTTCCCCCTGTTAGTAAGAAGTGTCATGAGTCCCCAGACAAAGCTTTAAAATTTTACTTTCCCTCCACTCCCACTACAACTCCCAGAACTCCAAACCATCGTGACCATGGCCATCTGGACTGGTTGGCTGGGAATATACCTTCCTCATGTTCCAGCTGTGCCATGATGGGTACATGTGCCAGGGAGAGGATTGGGCAGGGATAGTATAGCATACAATAGCATGGTAGTGTGTAGAGAGATCTTGTAGCACCTTTGAGACTGAGAGAAAGAAGTTGGCAATATGAACTTTCATAGACTACAGTCTACTTCCTCAGATGCATTTGGATTTGGATTTGCATTACTTCCCAAATGCATCTGAGGAAGTAGACTGAAGTCTATGAAAGCTCCTGTTGCCAACTTCTTTCTCTCAGTTAGTTTCAGAGGTGCTACAAGATCTCTCTACATACTGAATCTACAAACTAACATGGCTATATCTTTGAATTCTTCCTCAGATGCATGTTCCTCGGATGCATGCATCTGAGGAAGTAGACGAAAGTTCATGCTGCCAATGTCTTTCTCTCTCCATACTGAATCTACAGACTAACACGGCTATATCTTTGAAAAGCATGGTAGGTTTGCAATGAAGGGGTACCATTTGTACTTTTGCAATAATTCTGCAAATGAGTTCCCCCACTAGGTTGCGATATTTTGTGCAATCGTTGCTGACATTCCCTGATGAACAGAAGGCGAGGCTGCTCTTGTTGGTCACCAAATTCAAACGGAGGCATATATATATATATATATATATATATATATATATATATAATTCCTGCATGTGGAATCTCTTGCTCAGAGTTTCCTCCTCCTCCTCAAACTTTGGCCCAGAATCTCTTCCATTCCGCACAGGCCAGTCTTTCAAGTCCCTCTTTCCTTTTGCATCCCCCAAGCCACACCATTGGGCTGGTTGGGTCAGTGTAGTAAATCCAGATGAGCTGGCAGAAGTTACTTTTCACGCAACCTGTCATTAACCTTTGGCCACGTCCAAACAGGTGACGGTCAACCAACACACCCAACCCATACGTTTCTGCTTAGCTACTTAGACAAAATTCTTCTTAAATTAAGAGTTTAAAATCATCCAAAGACTCCATGCCACAAAAAGTGATGCCAGCTCAGCTCTCTATTCACTCGAAGCCGAGAAAACATTTTGTTGTCTTCTTCTCAGCTCAGAGGAAACTGTTGATCGAATACCTAAAATAAAATGTGTCAGTGCCAAGGTGTTTTTTGCTAAAGGTTCCCAATATAGGACTGACCATTTTTGCTTTCCTGGCTTTATAATACAACTTATACTTAAGAGCCAGTGTGGCGGCTGGGTTTGCGTGTTGGGCAATGACTCCAGGAGACCTGGGTTCGAGTCACACTCTTTCCACCAAAGAGGACTCATACATACTTCTGAAAACCTAGGATAGAATTGATATATGTAAGGATGAGCTTGAGGAGACATAATAGTTAACCACAGATGGGATCTACAGATGGGATCTATTGGGTCATTGGTGCCTCATTGAATCAATGAATCCACTCTGTTCAGAATTAACAATCATGTTTAGGTCAGAATTTAAAGCAGGGGCGGGAATCATGTGGCCCTCCCAAATATTATTGGACTGCAAATTCCAGCCACCCTGGCCAGAATAGCCAGAAGAGAGGGATGCTAGGAGTTGAAGTACAATAGCATCTCAGGGTGGCATGGTTCGCACCTCTGCTCTAAACTCATGCCTAAACCCAATTCTTAGTCCCACCTTGAGTGAAGGGAACTTCATTACAGATGTTTCTGCAGAAATAATCTAGTTTGTCACTGCTTTAGTGCTCATGACTCTGTCCTATGGAATGATGGGATTTGTAGTTTTGAGAGCTATTTAGCCTTCTCTGTTAGAGGGCTCTGGCGCCCCACCAAACTACAAATCCCAGGATTCCATAGCATTCATGGTTAAAATGGTGTCAGACTACAATATTTCTGCAGTGCAATGGTTTCATCCAATGGGTCTATTTTAATTGGATTTAGCAACTGGATTTTCTGTTACTCCGGTTCCGTTTCTGCAACCTGTGTCTCTGGTTACATAGGCCCCTGTTGCATTGGCTTGGAGAACGTCCCCTATGTCTCCCACCCCCATGCCCACAGTTTTTGCAAATCTAGTTCCACAACTGTTCAGGAGGAAGAGGGAGTAATGGGGGACAGCAATTAGAAGTGATGTAATTGTAAGTAAAGTCTTGCAATGTAACTGCCATGCTGTGCCAATGAACTGGCCTTGTTTTGGCAAAGGTTGTCTTGCTTGCCTGAAGTCTTTCCTGCAGCTTCCAATTTACTTTCCAACTCTAACCGGAGGCACACTTTTCTCCCCGATGTCATATTTTGGAAAATCCCACACACTAGTTTCCTGTATTAACACAGAGTTGTGTTCTGAGCTCATTTCTCCGGTCCCCAGAAAATATGGTCTCATTGTTCACCCAGGATTTTGAGGCACGCATTTGATCTGTTCTTGCCACACTGCAGAATTAACGCAGTTTGACACTGCTTTAACTGCCATGGCTCACTGCTATGGCATCCTGGGATTTGTAGTTGGTGGTGCCAGAGAAGGCTCTATAGCTCGCCAAACTACAGATCCCAGGATTCCGTAGCATCGAGCCATGGCAGTTCAAGCCTAGTGGCAACAGTCTTCTGTCCCCCACCTGTTGAACTTTCTGCCAGTGATGCAACAGATCCAAACGGTCCCAGGGGAAGATCATCCACAGGATGCACTTGTTTGCCCAGTCTTTTACGGCTGACCCAGAAGAACCACACATCTTGCCTTTTCAAAACCTATGCGTATGTTTCGAACAATTTTCATACTGTGACTAGTTGCATTCTGTTTACATGTGGACTTTGTGTGTGTGTTTTAGCCGTACTGTTGTTGACTGAAATTGGAAGCTTTCCGGAGTCCTAGTTTTGGAGAAAAGGTAGAAGGAAGAGATCCGAAAGAAGTGTTGATTTCTTGCTTGACCCTTCAGTGCCCAAAAACCCTCCTGCTTCAAAATTGCCTTCTTCAGGTGAGTGTTATCTACCTTGAGTTCTTTCTCTTGACGTTTGTGGTTTCTTTTTATTTTTTCCCAGTCGCCTGTCAAACCTTTTCTTTGCGGCGGCTGCCAAGGAACAATCTCCCACGGCCTTGGCAGCATGAATATTTGATAGGAGATGAAATATTAAGATGCATTTTATGAAATGCCCCACCCTTTGCTTTCCCTGTACTGGGCTTGTGTGTCTGTGTGCGTCGAGTGTTGGCAGAAGCAGAAACCCATTGGCGCTGATCTCTTTTGAACTCTTTGGAAACCCTTTCTTTGCTCCGCTCTTTTATTTTTATTTTAAATCCTTCCAAAAAAAGGGAGAAAAAAAAAAAGAAGGTTGGTTTTGAGCTCCCTAAAAAGGTAGGAGGTTTCGTTTCTGCTTTGGGCGCCAGGGATGTGTGTGCCTCAAGTGTATTTGTGTATGTGCGTGTGTTATGTATGAGGGCACACACATTGCCTGGAGTGAGAAGAGAGAGAAAAGCAAGCAGGAAAGAAAAAGAGATTTTTAAGCAAGAGGAACAGTCCACTTCAGACAGAGAGAAGAGAAGAGAAGAGAAGAGAAGAGAAGAGAAGAGATACCCCTTTCTCATGCCAGTTTCAGGTGAGATCTCTGTAGTGCTTAATATATATATATATATATATATATATATATGTATGTATATATATATATATATATATATATATATATATATATTACTGAACAGTGGTAGGGTTCTTTTTACTCCTGAGTAGAGGTGCTTAAACTATAGACACTATGGTGTAGTAGTTTGAATGTAGGACTATGACTCTGGAGACCAGGGTTTGATTCCCAGCTCAACCGTGAAACCCACTGGGCGACCTTGAGCAAGTCACACTTTCTCAGCCTCGGAGGAAGGCCATGGCGAACCTCCTTGGAGCAAATCTTGCCAAGAAAACCCCGCGACAGGCTTGCCAAAAGTCAGAAATGGCTCGAAGGCACGCAACAGCAGAGGTGCTTAAGAGTGGACTGGGCAGTTGCCACCTTCTATGTACTTGTTTACTCGGAAGCAAGCACACATTGAGATTTGCCATCTGAGTAAAGAGACGTCGGAGCACACACGGTGTGTCTGGGCACATGGCAGCGGGAAACACCGTGGCAGTATTTTATTGGGAGGGTGCACAGCTGGGCAAATTTTGGGCGATGGGGGAAATGGCTTGGCTGCGCCTTGCTTCATGGTTCTGCGATTAATGGAATACATTTCAGGGCAATGTGAGGCAGCTAGGAGAAAATGCACATGGTCTGAGTGTTGGACTGTGACTCTGAAGGTCAGGATTCGATTCTCAGCTTGGCCATGAAGGCCACTGGGTGACCTTGAGCAAGTCACACTCTCTCAGCCTCAGAGGAAGGCCACGGCAAACTTTGAACAAATTTTGCCACGAAAGACTCATGATAGGTTATCCTTTGTGTAAGTTTGTTCCTGTTCTTTCTGGTTTTATACTGTGTTAAAATTAACTCAGTATATTCCTGGGCTTTTATACCTGGGGAACTGGTATAAAAAGTCTCGGATACTGGAAGCTGAGAGGAAATATGATAAGACGAACAAAACGTATGAGTCAGCATGGGGCAGTGTTGGATTATGACTCTGGAGATCAGGGGTGAAATTCCCACTCAATCATGAAATCCTCTGGGTGATATTGGGCAAGTCACACTCTCTCAGCCTCAGGGGAAGGTGATGGCAAACCTCCTCTGCACAAATCTTGCCAAGAAAACCCCATGATAGGTAGGGTTGCTATAAGTCAGACACGACTTGAAGGCGCACTTAACAAAAATTACCAGTCTGTAAATGTTTTAAGCCAGATGGATGGATGACAGTGATTTGCTTTTTTAAAAATAATCAGGTGATGGTGGAGCATCTCTGCTTTCTTTATGTACCTATGATAGTGAAAGTTACAAAACAAGAGAAGAGGAAGGAGGGGAAGCATTGCATCTGGAAAAGGATGTTTTAAATAATATGTGTCCAGCTCCTGTGTATTTTCCCCATTGTGATGCTTGAGGATGGTGATCTTAGGGGTGCATCTACACTGTCGAAATAATGCAGTTTGACACCACTTTAATGCCAGGGCTCCATCCTACAGCATCCTGGGATTTGTAGTCTTGTGAAGCACCAGCTCTGTTTGGCAGAGAAAGCTAAAGACCTTGCAAAACTACACATCCTAGGATTCCATAGGATGGAGCAACAGCACTTAAGGAGCAGCTTTATTTCTACAGTGTAGGTGCACTCTAGTGGCTTGGGCTGTAGCAAAGCTGGGTAAAGTAACTTTTTGGACTGCAAGACCCACAATCCCCCAGCATGTGGCCAAATGGGTTGGGTGCCTCTAAGGTTGCCATTTAAAAAAAACAAACTATCCCAAGCACTGGGTTGCAATGTGTTTTCTTTCAAATAGGTCTTTATGCTGGAGTTAGGTAGAAACATGGAAGGGTTGTAATGAGAAAGCGGGGAAAGGAGTAAGAATTTGGGAAGTTTTACCTCTGTAATAGAAGCCAGTGGCTGCGAACACTTTTCTCATTCTACAGCAATGGCATGTGAGAAAGGATCAGGGCCCCCCTTTGTTCCCCTTAACTCAGGAGTAGCAAATCTTGCAGCCATCCAGTTCTTGTTGGATCTAAGTTCCCATCATCCCTAGCCAACATAGCCAATAATGAGGAATAATGGGTGCTGCAGTCCAACAACTTCTAGAGGGTGCATCCAGACTGAAAAATCCCATATTTTGTTCCTGTTGGTTGCATCCAGACTGATTAAAAAGACCACAAAGTCCCAGGATTTTTCCTGTTCTTTTCAATTTTATTTCGGAAATCTATACATGGTGTTGTGTGTGTGCTTTGAAGTAATTTGTGATGGGAATTTCTTGGTCAGATTTGTTCAGAGGAGGTTTGCCTTTCCCTTCCCCTGAGTCTGAGACAGTGTGACGCGCCCAAGGTCACCCAGTGAATTTCCATGGCTGAGTTTGGATTTGAACCCTGGTCTTCAGAGCCATAGTCCAATGCTCAAAACACTACACCACTCTGGCTCTCGTACATTTTGTTTATATCTGAATATTTTCTGTCTGCGTCCAGTATGATCATAGACATTTTATGCCAACTAGTTCCCCAGGGTGGTTTATTTTAACCCAGTATAAAACCAGAAAGAACAGGTACAAAATTGGGACTTTTCAATCAGTATGAATGTGCCTGTTCTTTTCAGTTTTGTACTGGGTTAAAATAAACTGACCTGGGAAGCTGGTCTAGAAAGTATTTACTACGAGTGACAGAAAATACTCTGGCATAAACAAAACATGTATGGATCTCTAAAATAAAATCAGAAAAACTAGGAACAAAATCTGGGATTTTCTAGTCTTTTTAATCAGTCTTAATTTAATTTAATTTAAATTAAATTAAATTCTGACCAAACCATGGAATTCACCAGGCTGGCATTGGCCCAGTTATCCTGACCTACCTTGTAGGTTTGTTGCAAGGAGAACATAGAGATGTGTGCAGCACTTTGAGATCTTTGGAGAAAAAGTGGAATATAAATGTAATAAATACCGTATATCTTAAATAAGCACCACATGGACATAGATGGGCGTTGAGGATTCACATTCTGTCCAATTTCAAAATAAAGTCTGTTTGCACCAAGGCTCTTGTTTCCTAAGCAGCAGATGGACTCAAGGCTGGCTGCCAGCATGCTGCAATGTGGGATTTCTGCCCAGTGAGGTGGGCATGGGGCTTATCATGCCCTGTGTCAGATAGCGCTCCTTCAAAGGCTGCAGAGATTTATATTTAGAATTTTCTGGGCAGAACAAAACACCCCGAGTGTTTGCGGACAGGGAACAGACATGGATGAGAGCAGTGAAGGAAAAGGCATTTTGTTTTTCCTGATCACAGATGGTATCAGACCTCCGACCCAACCTGTAGACCAAGATGGGCAAAATGTGGACCATGGGCCACGTATGTCCCCCCCGGACCATTCTTTGGGTCCCAAGAGTCAGAGTAAACCAACAGTGGCATGGTTTGTTTCTTCAGCCAAGCAGAGTATACCAGTGATGACGTATTTTATTTCCATAACCAAGAAGACCATAGAAAATGAGACTTTTTGGATTACAATTCCCAGAATCACCCAGTCAGCCATGCATTTGGACTCCACCAAATGCATCTGAGGAAGTAGACTTAAGTCTACGAAGGCTCATGCTGCCAACTTCTTTCTTTCAGTTAGTCTCAAAAGTGCTACAAGAGCTCTCTACTTACTGATTCTACGGACTAACATGGGTATATCTCTGAATTCTCCCAGTGTTGCTGGTATCAGTGTTCCCCTAGCCATGCTGACTGGTGGATTCTGAGAGCAGTCGTCCCAAAAAGGAACTTTTCCAAGCTCTTGGACGGAGCTACCTTCTCCCCAGCATTGGTAGTATTGTTACCCTGATGATCTTTCCATGGAAAAATCCACCTCAGTTCTGGAGGCAGAAAAACTTAATCTTCAATGACTTTCTTGCAAAATCTCCGGAGGCATCCTTTTATTTTGTTAAGGAAAGGATGCCCTCCAGAAGAGAAATGTCAAAAGTATGCTCTTTGGGTCTGTTGCTGGATTTTTATTTTATTTTATTTTATTTTTGTCTCTTTGGCATAACTTTTGCAATTGTGACCACACTCTGACGTTGCTTGGCCACATGTGTCCTAGTTTTCATCAGATGGCCTTGTGCGTAGGAAACAGAAAAGGAAGCAATCACCCAGGATTGTGATTTTTAAACTTTTAAACCTTTGCAAGCAAATGGGAAGGGGAAACAGGAAAAGTCTTAATGTTGAATAGAATGGACCATTACACCTCAATTTGCACACCAGCCGTTGGCAAGAGAATTATGTCCACTGTGCTTTTGAGTGTGCAAATCCACTGAAACATGTGTTCTCCTTTGCTTGCCTGCATGGAGTAATAGCAGTTCTCTCAGCTTTGCTGTTTTGTCCTCACCTTTGCCATTTTTAGTGTTGCTAAGGTGGCAGGATTTAATGTTATCCTCTTGGCCAGATGCATATTCTATATCCCTGCAACAGAGAGAGAGAGAGAGAGAGAGAGAAGGCAAAATGAATCAACTCTTGCAGAAATATGATCCCGTTTTTGAGTGTTTGCCCTAAGTCGTGGGTGGGGTGCGAATTATGTTGCCCTCCAAATACTGTTGAATTGCAACTGACAGCAGTGTTAGCCAGCATAGCAAATGCAGAGCCTGAAGGAGTTTCTTTTTGGACCACAATTCGCAGACACCTCCAGCTTTGCTCTTATGGTATTAATTCCCCGGAGACTGAAAAACAGCACTGCGAATAGCATAGAAGCAACACTTTGTACTGAGGTTATAAAAGATGAACAAATCTATCTGCTGATGGTCTGTGTCACTATAGCATTTAAAACTTCATTCCTGCATTCGCCTGTGAACTCAAAAAAACTACTCACAGTTCAGTATGTACATTTAAGAATATTTCGAAAACCAAGATCTTGTTAACTGGTTGCATAGTGTTAAATGGCACAAGTAAGTGTACATACTGTTATATTGGATTACACCATTGTGCAACTTATTGCACAATTAATTGTCATTGTGTGCTTTCCTGTTGTACAGCAATTGACCCCATCCATCACTATGGGCCATCCTTAAGAAACCTCAATGGTTTCCAAACTTTGGTCCTTCAGGTGTTTTGAACTTCATCTCCCAGACGTTCCAGTAAGCTTGGCTGGTGTTCAGGGATTCTGGGGGCTGAAGTCCAAAACCCCTGGAAAAGCAAAGTTTGGGAACCATGATCTTAGGTAGTTCTCCTGGGTTTGTGCAGCTGGTTACACCAGTGTCTTCTACAACCCAGAAGAGAGTATCACCCTTGCACAATCTCCAAGGAAGTGCAACTTCCTTTGCGATGCCATGTTGTTGTTGTTTGCCTTCAAGTTGTTTCCAGCTTATGGCAACCATTACCTGAATAATCACAGGGTTTTCTTAGCAAGATTTGTTCAGAGGGGATTTGTCATTGCCTTCCCCTGAGGCTGAGAGAATGGGACTGGCTCAAGGTCACCCTATAGTTGTGCAGGTTTTGAATCCTGGTCTCCTAGCATCTTAGTCAAACCACTACACCGTGTCGGCTAAACGTCTATTTCACTGCTTACCTTTAACCTGCCAAGAAGTGATTCACAAGATTTGGAGATGTGTAAAATCCAACTGATAGCCATGACCCATTCTTCTAAGAGGTGTGACTGAACTCCATTTGTATAGGAATGTGCAAATCTCCACAAGCATCCTTAGCTTGTACAACTATGAGAGGTAGAGAAATCCTTATCGCAAGAGTTTGGCTCATGGGGATCTAGTTGGACTTGTAAGTGGTGACCTCCCTGCTGGGCAAAAGTTAGGCAAATAAAGTTTCACATAGATAAGAGAAGGTGGGGTGGGGGTGTCGGTGGTGGAGGTACAAGCCAGTATCCGACTGCCTTAGAAAATGAAGTCACAAGATTCACGAAAATAAATTACAGGGTGCCTTCTGTGCCAGAATTGGCTTTAGTTCTCGGCCACTCCAAGATTTCTTTTGGTGCTAAAAATTGACACACATTACTCCTACAGCATAAACGTAATCTCACAGGCACTGGGAAGCTTCGACAGCCAGCATGGTATAGTGGTTTGAATGCTGGACTAGGATTCTGAGAGACCAGGGTTCAAGTCATGATCCAGTAGTAGGATGTTGTAGCAAAGGAGGCAAATAATATTTTAGTCTGCATTAATAACAGCATAGTTTCCATGTTTAAGGGAAGAAATAATATTCTGTGCTGGTCAGCTCTCATCTGAAGTACAGTTGACCCTTGGCTGGGGTTTGGTTCCATGATTTTCCAGGATAGCAAAATCCATGGATGCTCAAGCCCTATTATATACAGGGGCATAGTAAAATGGTGTGCCTTATATAAAAATGGCAAAATCAAGGTTTGCTTTTTGAAATTCTTCATCGTGAAGGGTTCCCAAATAGGGCTTTTGAGAGTAAGTTATAAAGATGATCAAATTTTGCAGCTGCCGGTTCCTAATAACAATATTACATAATTGTATAACTCTATATAACATATAGAATTTAAATAATTATAATTATATTAATAGTTTTATTGTCTATGGCTGCATCCACACTGCAGAAACAATCCGGTTGGGGCACCAGAGTTCTGCTCTAGTGCTGCAACAAACTACAGTTCCCAGAATTCCATAGCATTGAGCCAGGGAAGTTAAAGTGGTATCAAACCGGATTACTGTACTTCTGCACTGCAGTTGCAGCCTCTCACACATTATTGTCTGGAATTTTGGACTATCAATAATTCAGATTCCGCAAATCGGATTGAGGTATTGTTGGGTAATGTGGCACACTCCCAAGTAGTGCCATATTTTTTCCCCCTAGTCTGTTATTGTGATCCTATCAGTAGCTATTTAATTCCGATGATTTGTCAGTTTGATTGGAATAGCACTCAGCAATAATAATAATAATAATAATAATAATAATAAGCTTTGGTTGCATAATCACTACTCTGTTACATTAGAGTCTGGGAACTATTCATTCCAAATAGTATACATTATCTTTTTGTGACCACAGGCTAATGGGTTTGCTGTATATGAGGCTTCCATTATTACTCTGTATTTTTTTGCTGCTGTCCATTTCTTCTGCTATGGCTGGCTTTCCAGTAACATCAAAGTATCTTGCCCTGCTTGCCTAGCAAAAGATACTGAATCTTGTATAGACTATTTTTCATCTGATATCCAGAAATTCCAACATGTGATGTGATCCTTGTTGATCAGGGTGGTAACGATTTGTTTTTATGTTTCTCCACCATATTTAATATTTTTTTTTCTGGGTGAGACATATAGTTTGGCCTTTCTGCAAAAGCTTGTCAGATGCTGAAGGCCTATTTGTAGCAACACTGTTGTCAGCACAGCCTCTTGCTTCAGGGAAGCATGCAGTCCGAATAATGCAAAAAGGTAGTGCCAGTGGGAAAGAAAGACATGTGTTTCTCTTAATCTGGAAGTTTAATTGTACCGTCGGCCCTCCATATGCATGGAATCTGCATCCGTAGCTTGAAACACATGTACATATTAAATTTTACCATGATGCAACTATGGTTGCTGCCATACTGCAGAATGAATGCAGTTTGACACTGCTTCAACTGCCATGGCTCAATGCTATGGAATTACGGGATTTGTAATTTTGCGAGATGTTTATCTTTCTCTGTCAGAGGGCTCTGGTGCCACAACAAACTGCAAATCCCAGGTTTCCGTAGGATGAAGCCGTGGCAGCTAAAGTGGTATCAAACTGCAGTGTGGCAACAGTCATAGTTACAAAATTGTAAAATTATGCATGGCAGACTGATGCAGGCTGTCAGCTCATGTCTTTAAGGTGTTGGAAACTCTGTTAGTTTTCACAGAAGGATCCTTTTCCATCCCCACCTGGTCCTGTGTCTCCTGAGAAAATCCAGAAGGGTTGGGGACTCTCGAATAATATGGGAGAAGGGAATCTCACATAATTCACTGGAAACAGTGCACATTATATTGCTGTTTCTTTCTAACTCTTGAAAAACAACATGAGTGTGGAGCAAGCTTTAAAGTTCTCCAGATCAAAGCATGTGTGCTCTCTAGTTCTCCAGAATGCTTTACTGAGCAAGAGAGCCAACAAAGCAAAAAGAGGGAAGGAGCAAGGGTTTTCCTGGGTATATCATTTTGCCCATGGCAGTGCATGATAACGCTAAAACGGTAAAAGCCATTAACTGACTAGAAGACTGGCAGATGAGATAAAGTGTGCTTTTATTTCTTTACGCCTTGTTTGCTCGAGTTTCACCGCTGCTGTTGACAAAAGATTTGGGGGGAAGCGAATTCTCACACTAGTGAGTGTTTTTCAAATGATGGTCCTTCCTTTCTTTTTCTCCTTTCCCGTTTTCCTTTCCTTTCCTTTTTTACCCTTTTCCTTTCTTCCTTTTCCTTCCTCTTCCTTTCCTTTTCTTCCTTTTTGCTTTCCCTTTCCCCTTTTCTCCCTTCCCTTCCCTTCCCTTTCCCCTTTCTCTTTCCTTTCTTTCCTTCCCTTTTTTTCTTCCCTTTTTCCTTCCCCCCTTCCTTCCATGTGTCCTGAAATGTCCCACATTTACTGTTCTCAATTTTTCCTTTCCTTGTTTGCATCTTCCCTCCCCAGGAGGAAGATGAAAGATTCCCGGTGCCTCACAGTGGCCACTGCTTTGCTGACCCTCGTAGCCCTCAAAGCCTACATGGAGTGGAGCGCTGAGCAGGATGAAGGCTTCCCAACTCCTCATGGCATCGGTTGGCACAGCAGCTCCATCACGCCCGCCCAACCCTTGAATGAGGACCTGCCAGTCTTTGTTCTGCAACACTTCAATGCTTCCTTGCAGCAGCTGCGCCAAAGCATCCCAAAGAATAAAGCTTATTGGAATGAGAAACAACACCGTAACTTCCGGGTCCTAGAAGGTGACTTGGAGGCCAACGCTTCATGGAACGAATGCTTTGGTCCCGGAGCAGCAGACAGAGTGGCCAAGATCAAAGATTTCGGATCCTACCCAGAGCTTTACAGGAACTTCATTTTATATGACGAATGCCGGACCTTTCCGCTCTTGCTCAACCAGCCGACCAAGTGCACCAGCAGTAGCAAGAACCACACTTTCCTACTCTTAGCCATCAAATCTTTGCCCAGTAACTTTGCTGCCCGCCAGGCTATACGGGACACGTGGGGGCATGAGGGTGCCCCTGGGGGGTTAATAGTCCGCACTGTTTTCTTGTTGGGCACAGCCCAGAGCCGTTCTGGGCCTCGCTTGCAACAGCTGGTAGAATACGAGAGCCAGACTTTTGGTGACATCTTGATGTGGGACTTTGAGGACACATTTTTCAACTTGACCCTGAAAGACTACCTCTTTCTCAATTGGACCCTAGAGCACTGCCAGAAGGTCCGTTTCATTCTCAAGGGGGATGACGACGTTTTTATCAATACGCCCAAGGTCTTGGATTTCCTGGGTTCTTTAGATGTTCAAAAGCCACTATATACGGGGCAGGTGATGGCAAATGCATCGCCATTCCGCGTCCGCAAAAGCAAGTACTATGTGCCGGAATCATACTATGTAGGGCCTTACCCAGCCTATGCAGGGGGCGGTGGCTACATCTTCTCGGGACCACTAGCCCGGTGGCTTCACCTCGTTTCTCGACACATAGCTTTCTATCCTATTGATGATGTTTACACGGGACTTTGCTTCCAAGCCCTGGGTATCCAGCCTGAGTCCCATCCTGGCTTCCAGACCTTTGATATCGCAGAGAAGGATCGCGATGATCCCTGTGTGCACAGCAAGCTACTTTTGGTGCACCGACGTAGCCCTCAGCAGACCCTCCAACTCTGGAAACAAATTACAAACCCAGAACTCAAGTGCTGAGGGGTGTCAGGGACGATCAGACCTCTGAGCAGGGAGGTTTTAGGAGCATCATGTGGACAATGAGAAGCAGAGGCAGAAGGATATGGGACTGACATGTCTTCTGTGTCCCAACTGGGATTCTGTTCTACAGAAGCACCTCCTGCATGTGGCAGGTGAGCATAGCCTCCTTACATTCCAGATATGGAGGTAGCATATGTCTGAAGGACAAGCCATTGCTGAAATGCCTGGCTGATGAACTCCCCAGAGCCAGTTGGCTGGCCACTGTTGGAAACAAGAGCACTAGAAGAAAGAGGACATTGGCTCACTTTGGTTGGCCTCTTCTTAAGCTTGTTCTCTGAGTTGCCTTCCTACTCTGGCAAAGGAAGGTGGGGAGGGAAGAAATCTGAAGACATAAATAAGGGGCAACTTTCTTGAAAGACTGGTGCAGGGGAATGAAGATGTTACCATTTTCTTAGCAGGGCTACTGGAAAGGAAAAGGATTTATGATGGCTCCTTTTGTATCACAGCCTGGTCCTCTGGATGTTGTTGGACTGTACCTCCCAGCATCCATAGCCAGTACAGCGAATGGTGAGGAATGCCGGGGCTCAACAATATCTGGAGGGTGGCACAACTCCCACACCTGTTCTCTATCCTTAAACTCCATGTGAGTTAATGCATTACGATGGGCAGAAGTATTTCGTTTGGCCTACTGCTGGCATGTACATAAATGATAAGTTAATACTGTACATTTAAAAACTGACAGAGGTGAAACATAGAACCATGGGCAATGGGCAGGAATGACAGTTTTAAGATTAGGGAATGTACTTTCTCCAGATGTTGAAGGTGATTATTCTTAACCCTTTCTCAGGTCTTTCTGGTTGAAAAGTTGTCCAATAATCAATCCCTTAAAACCTATTTTGCTAAACTCCCAGTCAGAACTGAAGCTCTGTAGTCCTACTTTCATTCAAGGCAATACATTTCAGGTAGTTTTAAAAAATGCTTTCTGTGAAAACTTCCAACTATTCAGTAGAAGCAAGAGTCTATGGAACACCTGCCAGAATGGACTAGGCAAGTTTAATTGGCAATACTTAAAAGCCAGAATACAATGTATATTCCTTTTTCTTTCCCAGCAAGGAGAACTATAGCTGCTAACCAAGCCAGGTGTTAAAAGCATCACCCTTGCTTGTGTCCTTTAACAGAAATTTCACCCCAAAAAAAAAAAAAATTGAAGTGGCAATTTTCTTACCACCACTTTTACAAAAAGTTTTGCCTCAATAATTTTTTTAAAAATGCCAGGCTGCTTTTAAGACAGAGGAAAATTAGGAAGAGCAAGCTGGTGATGTTGCTGAGATCACAATAAATCACCAGAAAACTTCTCTGATATATGAAGATTACTGAGCAAAGCAGACAGATACACAACATAAAAAATAGAAATTACATGTATAGGAAAGAACAGAAAAACATTATGATCAATCAATTGAATTTAGTGAATTCTTCAAGAATTATAAAATGTTCATAGAACAGTTCTTAATTCTCAGTGTTCTGAAGTAAAGTAGTGAAACCCATCAAAAGTCATTTTTTTTATCGTGTTCGCAAAAATGCTGAAATATAGATCATCGGAATGCTGTAAGTCTATGTTGTAGCAGTAATTCAAACTCGTTTGAAGAACTCGTAGTAAACCATAGTTAAAAGTTGTAGTTGTGAACCACAGAATCATAAATCATAGGATGGACTGCCCTTGGAATGTCTCCATTTCAGCTTTATGAAGAATTCACTAAATTAAATTGTTTGATCATGATGTTCTTCTGTTCTTTCCTATACATATCATTTTTACTTTGTATGTTCTGTACCTGTCTGGTATTGATCAGTAATGCTCTTGAGATGCCACAGTTCTTGGCTGTCTCTCCTTTCCAATCCATATCATTCTACCTGATCCATCTGCGATGTCAGATTGAGCCTCAATAGGTTTTTCCTGCACCTTTTATTCTCTCCTATGGTACATTTCCATTTTTCCTATTGAAAACATTTGTTACTTGAAGTATTTCCTACAAGGGTTTCCGCCTTGTGGCTCAGTCTTCTAGACTAGAGCCAATGCACCCACAGTTGGGTAAACAAAGGAACAGAGTAAACAAGTGTGCACTGACAACATTCACAACCATTTAGTGTTTAAACATGCCTTAAGAAAAAGGTACAACTTCCTTGATGGTAAAAATAGGTGTTCTCCTAAGTTGCCAGGTGTTATTCCTGTCACAGCTGCATCTTGCACCAAAGTTGAACAGCTTGGATATTTTTGTGTGACCTGCTTAAATGTGGAAAAACTCATTATTCAAAGGCTGTCAAGATGTACAGATAGAATAAAACAAGTCTCAGGTGCTGTGTATATTGGATTTTGCGACTTGTGACTACCAGGCTTTGAGTTCACTTGCTGTTGCTCTTCAGAATGTATTTGTGCTTGTGTGTGTGTGTATATTAAGGAACTGAAATTACTTTATTTATTGTGCTTGTATATTTTAAAAGTAGCAACGAGTTCTTGCTGAAATGTAGTCTTGGCCCTATTTTGTCTCAAGGTCAGTGGTTCCTAAATATGGTGTAGGGATAAAGGAAGCCACTTTTGGTTTAAATTTGAAAAGAAAAAGGGTTTACCTTGGGGGGTGGGCAGTGCAAACAGATTTGTTTTTAAAAAAAAGAAAAGGAAGGAAATGTGACAAATAAAATCAAGTGGATGGAATGAGATTCCAGGCCAAAAGGGAAGAGTGCAAGGAATCATGTAAATGTCCTCCTACATGACAGCTGTGAAGGAATAAATAGTATGCAAAAAACAAGCAAACTAGGATAGTGGTCCTCAATGTAAAAACTGGTCTCAACAATTCCCAGAGTGCTGTCTTCTACATCTCCCCACACATCATCTGTCTCCATGTGTGTGCAGAGCTACCATACTAGTTCTGAATTAGATGAGGTGAAGCAGCCAACTTTACTCTGCAGTTAATTTCAAACTGTGTGAACAAAGAGCTCCCAAGTTATAGCACCAGAATCTTGTTTTAATCCAGGGCACAAACCAGACTCTTGCTAAGTAATGAATGTGAATCACTGGGGCACATGTAAAGTGCCTCTCTCCCTCTTCTGAATGGCTGCATCCAGGCTCTATTAATTCTGGGAACACAATTTTCACAGCCATAGATGTAGCACATACCAATCAAGAAAGTTACAGGTCAGGTGGAGAGTTAGTGTGGTATAGTGGGTTGAGTGTTGGACTATGACTCTGGAGATCAGGGTTCAAATCCCTGCTTGGCCATGGAAACCCACTGGGTGAATTTAGGCAAGTCACACAGTCTCAGCCTCAGGGAAAGGCAATGGTAAACACTCTTGAAAAAATCTTGTCCAAAACAAGCTTGTGCCTTAGGGTTGCCATAAATCGGAAATGACTTAAAGGCACACCACAACAAGAAAACACCATGGGAGGAAAATATCACATTTTTTTAATTAGTTTGCCAAGTCAGCCCCTTGTCAAACACATCTGCCTACAATAGTCCACATTCCCTAGTTATTCCCCAGTTAACCACTGCTTTCTGCAGTAACGGTTTTGATTAAGAAAAAAGTAACAGATCAAGAGAGCTCTTAACCCTTGCTGAGATGCTGGAAATACAAAGCTTCTGGCCAAGGAAGAGACTCAGGCAAAAGCCCAGTTCATACTGCCCCCCCCCTTTTTTTTTGGTTCACAGCACCAGTCTGATTCACCGCTAAGTCCAGAATGTACACTACTCTGCAGTTGTTTCCTTGGCTACTAAATGGTCTCTAATTTCCAAGGAAAGCCCTTGGAAATTCATTTCCTATCAGTGTTTTGATGAATTAGCTAAAGACAAGTTTCAGGCTGATGAATGTATTCCCCAAAGGAGTAACTGACCAAGTCTTCTTCAAAAGACACTGGCTAGCCATGAGCCAGATCCATCATGGATTCAATTTACATAGTCATCTCAATTCTACATTTGAAGCAAGGTGGATAATCTCATTCTCTCTCACATACACACTGCTCCACCTATTGCTTTCTCCCAATGTGGTCTTTTGTTCCACAGGTGTTTACAAAGGAACTGGAGATCACTTTGGCAAATGTGCTTTTTGTTTTGGACACAACTTCCTCCAGGGAAGGAAATCAAGATGCTGCCTGTTGGTTCCTGCCCAGTGTTTGCGGAGTAGCAGAACCCAAGAAGAGAGACATAACTAGAGGCAGGAGAGGTTGTTCCAGCAAGAGAACAGCACTGATAAGGCAGTTCATGTCCAGAGAAGGAGAACCGTTTACTGTTCCTGTGCTTTAAATAAGGCTATGTGCAACTAAAAGATTTTTAAAAATGGGACAAAACAGTCAGTGGGCAGCTAACCCAAACTGGTCTGGTGCCACCAAAAGTGCCAGAGCTTCTAGGTGTTTGTCCTTCACCCCACACATCCACAGATCTACAGCCAAACCTTCCCACAGCAGAGGAACCAGACCTTGTTTTCACACCATTATCATTGGCTCTATATTTGAGCCAAAGTTCTTTCTACAAATCCTAGTCATAGAAGAGTGAGGTGAGGACCTACACCTGGACAGGAAAGTCACTTCTCATAATGGTCCAGTGGGTAGTGTTCACCATATTGCTTGAGGTGACGCTCCAAGGATTCCTGCTGCTTTTGGATGTGCCAGGGCATCTCAGAGTAGACATCTGAGAAAAGGAGCTGAGGTTTGGGCTTCAACTTGCGTTCTGCCTCTTCGAAGGCCTCCATCACCTGGAGAAAGGGGGAAGAGAAGACAAAAATCCAATCTACATCAGCAGATGTGAGAACATGGGATCTTTCTGCTTCCACTTGTTCTGTTTGAAAGAATCAACTGCACATACTAGGGAGGCTATCATACAATTAGGCCACCTACTCTTTTACGGGATTTCTTGCGCCAGATCTTCTCCTGCTCCTCGTCCCACCAGCCTCGTCCCACCATATAGTGCCGGAGACGAGAGATGGGGTGGTCTTGCTTGTCCCAATAGTTGACTTCATCCACTGAGCGGTAAGCAGAGCTGTCATCACTTGTGCTATGGTGCCCAATCCTGAAAGAACAACAAGTGCTTGATTACTCAGTCAAGTTCCTTGGTCTCATCCACTGATAAAATCACCTCTTCCCAAACCCAGTGCTATCTGTCAGGTTTGTTTTCCATTTCTACCTTGCAACTCCCTTCTTACCTGTAGGTCATGGCTTCAATGAGAAAAGGCTGGTTCTCTGCCACAGCACGGCGTCGAGCCTCCTTGGTGGCATTGTACACCGCAAAGACATCATTACCATCCACCCGGATGGAGTGGATGCCATAACCAGGACCCCTGGCAGCTGCAAGATGGAAAAGATATATCAACACATTTGGAAACCAACATTTATGGTTACTATGCTTGCACCAACACGGTTATGAGTGAAATCTGCCATATTTATTTATATGAAATAACTGAATATTTGCCTTCAGCAAAGCTTTGAAGGCAGTTTATAAACAAGATAAAACACAAACATAAAATAAAATAAAAAGTGTACATACACGGATATAAAACCAGTGAATCCTAGACTTAAGAGTTACAATCTGTGACATGCTGTGCTAAGCTCAGATGCTTACAAATTCAACACAATAACCATTCTCACAGTAGTAATGACTGATGATGGCAACTTTCATAGCTTTGCACTCCTAAATTAACACCTGAGGTGGGCAATATTTTAAAAACCCTTGAGCCTTCCCTGTTACCAAAATGCCTGACATCATGATGTACAGAAAGAGGGTACTCTGGGGCACCAAAGAGTACATTGGTAGGAATTGTATGGCTCTACAGATGTTGTTGGACTACAACTCCTAGCATTCACCACTGACTATGCTGGCTAGACCTGCTGGGAGTTGCAGTTCAACAACTACTGGCCAGCTGAATGATTTTCTCCTTTAGAGTAATGCATGCATCTTTGGGCACTGTGCCTTTGGGAGAGAGAGATGGGCTACACCCAGATATATAAGCTGGGTGAAACAGAAAGCAATACACTATCTATGAGATCATGGAAACTTGTTAAGGCTGAGATCCTATACTAATTTCATGTAAGTATGCCACATTGAACTCAATGAGATTTGCTTCTGAGCAGACATGTACAGTCACGCTACTCAGTAATGTGCCAAGGACCAGTACCTTATTTGTGCCCATGGCAACTGTTTCTATTTTTGCAACTGATGGCTCATCTCCAGTCCATTCATTACCACTCTGAGTAGCACTGAGGTACAGGATTACACTATAATAGTCTCTGTGGGAAACAGTTTTCCCTATTCAGCCTCAAAACAAGTAGAAACTTTCAGAACTGTGGAGATAAATGTATATGCCACTATAATAGGAAAGGCCTCATTGGCCCTTTGCAGTAAGGGGTACTGCAAAGGGCCAATGAGAGTCCTGAATCTCTTACATTGGCTTCACCCAGATCCCAGGGAGGGGCTTAGGGGAATTGGAGGCATCTCACATCCCAACATTCTTACCAATTCCATCACCGCGGTACTGCTCAGATGTTGGTGTGGAGATGGCGTAACCATTGTTCCGACAAAAGAAAATAATGGGGCACTCAAGGGTGGCAGCAAAGTTGAAGCCAGCGTGGGCATCACCCTCACTGGCAGCACCCTCTCCGAAGTAGCAGATCACAATCCGGTTGGTATTCTCCCTCTTGATGGCATAGGCAGAGCCAACAGCTGCCAAGAGGAAGAAGGGAGAGAAATGAGAACAAGAGGAGGAAAAGGGATGATGCTTAGGCAATTCATTTTGGGTATGGGTTTGCAGAAGCAATTACTTCATTTCAGCCAATTCTTCTCACTGAAAAAGTAGAAGACCTATGTTGTCACCTTAGAATCTGCCAGAATCCAAGATTAATACCCCCTCAAATGGAATGGAACTGATGCACTACAGTAGGGGTAGGCAACCTTTCCCCTTTAAGGGCTGAGGGACCTCAGTTCCCAGAAGCCTCAGCCATGTTGGCTAATAGTCCCATATTGGCCAATAGCTCCTGGGATTCTGGGAGTTGAAGTCCCTCGGCCCTTAAAGGGGAAAGGTTGCCTACCCCTGCACTACAGCTTAGAACAGTTGCTTTCCTGTAGGACTATAATTCTCAGAATCCCACAGTCCAGCAGCCCTGCTGGCTGGGGAATTCTGGGAACTGAGTACCCTAGGAAAGTAACTGTTCTAAGCTCTTCTATGAACACATGAAACAATCCTATAGCAAGCCAAACTACTGATCTATAATTAAAACTGATCCAGAGTTAAAAACAAACTTGTCACCTCATCATTCTACCCTCAAGTTTTGCATTTCTATGGCTATTCTTACAGTTTGGTTATAAAGATCCTTCTCCCACTCCATGCATCTGAGGAAGTAAACCAAGTTTATGAAAGTTTGTGTTACTTCCTTTGCACAGTTCTCAGTAGTGCTACAAGATTCCTTTGCATACCGATCTATTTTTCTAGCTCAATACTGTTTGTTCTGATGGGCAGTATTTTCACCTATATGTATTCTAGCCCTGGAATACATAGGATGGCTTATTGTATCCCACCACTAGCATTTCCCTCCCTCCCAAGAAGGAAGTATTTGAATCTGGTCAGGGCTTACCTTGTGGGATCTGAGTAGCTAGTGGGGATGATATTGTAACAAAGTGCAAGTCCTTGCACCCATAATGCACAGGCATCTGGCGGCCTTTCCCAGGGTCACTGGTATTGCCATAGCACTGTGCCATGAACAGGTCCAAAGGGTATCCCCTGTGCAATAGTACACCTGGAAGAGCAAAAAAGGGACACCACCATATTAGGTCCTGCTACCAATCCCATACTAATTTCTCTTCATATGCGAGGTATTTGGTCAAGTTCAGGATGAATGATATTTCTACAAAGAGATCTTATTTGATGGGCTACACTGGAGTGGGAAGAGAGAGAATCCTGCCATTTCAGTTGAGAAGGCAGCAATGGAATCAATCTATACTTGTCCCTCACTGTTTGCGGACTTGCCATCTGGGGAAATCCGGAATGGATCCCCCATGAACCAGAAGGAACGACTGTATTTATGTTTCTGAGTGTGCTATAATGGACTTGGAAATACTGGCTAAAGTTTATCTGTCTACTCATATATTGACAATATGAATAACAGTTCCACACAACCAGAATGTTCTAATGTTTCTGTTGGGAATGGAGCAATATTCACAGGTGGGTTCAAAAATCACTCAAGTACGTCCTCTTCTCCCTCCTCATTCATCTTTTTTTTTTTTTGCAACTTCATAAAAAAAAGGAAAAAAGGTCCAAAAATAAATACTTGCAAAAGAAAAATAAAAGAAGCAAAGCTAATTTACAATGACATTAATGAAGATCAATAAACAATTAAGCCTATAGACTGATTTAATGTGTGTATCTGAAAATTAAATTGCACAAAAGGTTTGTGTATTAAGAAATCTGCTGTGGCTACTGTCATTACAGAAAAAAGAAGAAGATTTTGATAATTTGCACCACATGTCAATCATCCTTCAAAGCAAAATGTATTATCCCAATGTCATGCCAATATCTCTCTTCATTTAACTGTTTATAACCGATATGGAAATAAAAAGGAAAGATGGAAGAACTGTCAGTTAGCAAGCTTTTGAAGTCAAGAGCATGCAGCTGTTAAGACTGTTCCAGTGCTCATCTGTCATGTGCTGCCACTCAGTGGCTAAACACCTAAAAAAACAACAACACCTTGCTAGGGTTGTAAGGAATACCCACAAATATTCTCATCCAACAAAGAATGTAGTAACAAATTCACTCAGCCTGTCAAGAAAATAAAAGAAAAAAACTGTTTTGTATTTCAGGACATTTTTGCAGAAATGCTGTTTGGCCAAAAATGTGTTTTAGTTGAGCACAGTATGTTATTGCACAAAACAATTCTTCTGTGCAAATGATTTCCTCCCAGAAAGTCCTGAAATGTTAAAAATAATTGCAGAATTCTCAAGAAATTTTTGTAATCTCATCTAGCAAAGGGAACACTTCTGAAATTATTCATTCCTGTATGTGAGAATAAAACAAGCTAAGATGCACATCTCCATACTTCAGCTCCTTACCTGCTTCCCGATACTGTCCAAACACAAGGTCAGTGTCATCAAGGGCAGCTGCACTGCCAATGTGAGTGCCTTCCTCCCCGTAATTGGTCATGTAAAAGGATATTCGTCCCTATGAATAGAAAGGGAAACTTGCTGTTATGGAAGAAAAGTCAGACCTATATATCTTGGTCTCTTTCAATGCATCAGGGGTAGAAATGCCCTCCACATTTTTCCCCAGCCCAAAAAGTGGACCTGACAAGCCTGGAAGTCTCCTGCAAAACAAGCCCCCTCTATACCATATTTTGCCCAATACTCTCTAAGGAAGTGGACTTCCAAACTCTTATGTTTTTCTTTTGGGCAACCCCTGATCTTGGGAACCAAAATGTGGTCCTCCAGACCCTGTCCAACCTTGTGTTAGATCAACCATTTCCAAATCAGGAGAAAGCTCATCTAATCCTTCATATGAACCAATTCACAAGATACTTTTTAAATAACAAAGGTTAGCATCCTGTTATTGACATATGCAAACAAACATAAGTCCACCTTGCACTTTTTTTAGTGTTACAGAGGTTGGTGTTCTCTTCCACCCCTCTAACTCATGGTTTTCCTGCAATAGCCCATCTGCCCACCTTCTGCCCATCATATGGATAGCAGGGATTGCACAGGGGACTTGAGAAGCATCTGCCTATGCTCCAAAAACTGACACAGACTGGTAACATTATCAGCTTAGGCTCTGGAAGATCTCAGCAGAAGATGCCATTGATTTGCATCTGCCTATGTGGGCACAGCCAGAAGCTCCTCTGATCCCTCCCTATACTTTCCACCAATCACAGAATGGCTGCTCAGAAGGGCTATCACACAATGAATCCTGTAGGTGGGGAGCCATAGTGGAGTGAACTCTTACACTGTGCTGGACAAGCTAGGATCTTCTTGGTCAATGGCAACCTGTCTGTTCTGAGCTAGTGTGTGCTGTGGACATACCTGTCTCTGTGACTCATAGAGGATCCGATCCATGGTGTTCAGAAGGGTCATGCTCTTGTAGAATTTTAAGACTTGCTCTTTGGGAAGCTATAATAAGGAAAATGATGAATCAACATGAGAAATACCATTGGAAGAAAAATACTTAAACAGGACTTAAAGAAATTATTTCTAATTCCCTGGATTCGGATTTTTCCAGCCTTAAAGAGTCTAGGCAAGCTATGCCTCACCTGAGGGTCTTCACTGAGATTGACGATCTGTCCCTGCCGGTCCATGACCCGGTAGATGGGAATCCCCGAAATCACATTGGGCTGGATGAACTCAAGCCTGTCTACAAATTCAGCTGAAGCACCTGGGAACTGTGGTTTCTCCTCAAGTGAGGTAAACTCTTCCTGCTGTTGGAGGGATCCCTAGTAGGGGGGGGGGTCAAAAAAGACAAAAGCACACACATGAAGGCATTAGCACAACAGCACTATATCACAATGAGGCACAATGAGGCAATCCACGCAATCAAAGTGTCTTGGATTTCAGTCACTCCATAACCTGCTACTACACGCATCTATTTCTTAACAGATGCTGTAAGAGAAAAATTGGTTCATATTTTTTAAAGGTGGGCCACAGAGGGTTCAATGAATTCCTCTAGCTAACCCTTAACCTGGAAATAACAAGTCACAATCAATGTACTTGCCTCTATCTTTTTTTAAAGTAATGATCTGTAGGCTGTTATAAATTGAGGTCCCATTATTCTGTCAAATCCAACTATCTGGATTCTGGTACTATAGTAAAAAAACAAGGTGTTTTGGGGAACAGTAATTATTTCTCACTGTGTTACTGGGGGATAAGTGCTTTATGGTTTATTAACAACTGAGATAGAAGCTACTTTATTGATGTAATGAGAAACATTTTCTAGTTACTGTTTAAATCATCCAATCCAGATGCTGGACTGAAACTTCCAGCATCCCTCACCATTGACTAGAGCTGCTGGGACATGCACTCCAACAACAGCTGGAGAGCCACATGATTACTACCTGTGTTAGAGTCATTTAATAATATTTTTATTTTGATATGAATTTTCCAAGGTTTTGCCATGATTTTATTTATTTAAGGTGTCACCCCTCAGCCCATGGAAAGTAATGAGTAATGTGACAAGTAATGCAACCGTGCAGTTGTCAACACTGCCATGAGTAAATACAATGATGAGTCACCTTTCGAGTACTGCAATAATAAGAAAAATATTTTTAAGAAGTCACTTTCTAAGTTCTGGGCTAGCTGAATAAATAGCTCCTTGGTGCTCCTTTATTTCTCTTTACCATTGGGAGTGGCAAATAGAAGTTCAGAGTGTCTGTATACAAGCCCTGTAGGATTCTTCTCCATGGTGAATGCACAATAAACTACTGAGGGAGAGTAGATATGGTTTGCCCTTAACACAATGCCATAAGTAGTTCATTGGACTTATGCAGACCAGGCTGGAATTCTGATGCATCTTTACACTGGCATAAATACCATCATGGAAATGGTCCACACTCTTGCAGGTTACACAGCGATGATATCTGATTTAGGGCTGTGCAAGTCCTGTGATACCAACATAAACAGGATATTGGGTTAAGTGCAGTGTTAAGTGGTGGATGAAGATTTAGAGTGACTCTCGCTGAACAGAAGAATGCATGTCTCTTCTGTCCACTGCATAACTGGTTGTACAACAGCACAACTGGAGTCAACTGCAATTGCATCTTGGCTCTAGCTTCCAACTCACAGAATGAACTAAGTGGAGGCTAAATCTGTTCCTTGCCCCACTGCGACTCCACAGAGTAGCAATCTTGCCCCTGACTAGTTTGGATTTTAAAAAGGTAGATCTTGGTCTAAAACACACTGCAGAAATAATCCAGTTTGAGACTGCTTTGACTGCTGTTGCTCATTGCTAGGGAATCCCGGGAATTGTACTTTATTGTCACCAGAGCTCTCTGACAGAGAAGGCTAATGTCTCACAAAAATACATTTCCCAAAATTCCCTAGCATTGAGCCAGGGCAGTTAAAATGGTCTCAAACTGAATTATTTAAGCAGTGTTTTTTGGATCTTTGTCCTACAAGGATCCAGAATGTTGTATTCTAGATCCACAGTCTTGGCCAAAAGTTGAAACACAATGGCGAGAAGTCATTTCTTTAAAAAAAATAAAATCTACAGATCATTACCTTAAGAAGTAATATATGGCTTCACCTGACAAATAAATAATGCTGCAAATTCAGAATTCAGATACCATTGTGTGGAAGAATAGGTACGAAGGGTTTTCCTGCTGTTGCTCAGAAGCTCAGTCTGAGTGATTCAAAATAAAAACCGATTAAGGTTTTCAGATACAAGAAAGAGATGTTTAATTAAGAAACCGAACGTCCTTGTTGATGTCAAGTCTGAGATGGAAAATATATCTGTTGATCTTGGGCCCCGAAAGCTTGTGACGTGAAAACCAATTGAGCTCAGTAACTCAAAAAGGAGAAGGTGTTGGTGAAAGCTGGATGCTGGCCAGGAAAGCAAAACACTCCCTGAAATGGCCCAATTAGAGAAGAGAAAGTCACAGGGGAGAGAGCGTCTTCTTCTCCCACTTCCAAATTTTCCTGCAAAGAAGGAAGTGAAGTTTTCTCTCCCAAAGTCAGGAATAACCAGAAGGTGACCCTCCACACCCTTGTCCATCCATTGCATTTGAAAACTCCTTTCAAAACCCCCAAAACAAACCTGACAGTCCTTGTGTGTGCTTTTGAAAAAAGAGACACAAACCATGTCACAAACTTCCCATGTGCTGGTCTGATTTGCAAACACCTTTCACTACCTCCTTAGATGAACACTTAGGTCCAAACACACTTCAGAAATAATCCAGTTTGAGACCATTTTAACTGCCCTATCTCAAGGCTAAGGAATTATGGCAACTAAAGTTTTGTGAGACATTGAGCCTTCTCTGTCAGAGAGTTCTGGTGCCACAATAAACTACACTCGCCCCTCTTTGCAGCTTTGACTTTTGTGGCTTGGATTATTTACAGATTTTATTAATATGTTCTCTCTAGGAATATCTAGGTCCTCCAGTGCAACTCTATGGTCAACTTTAACCAAAAGTCGTACTGGAGGACCTAGAGATTCCTAGAGAGCACACTCCACTAGGCATTTGTAACTCCTCTAGCGGAATTCTAGGGACAATGCCTGGCAGATGTTGACCACAGAGTTGCACTGGAGGACCTAGAGATTCCTAGAGAGATGTTCACTTGGGTAAAAACATAGTGGTTTTGTTATTTGTGGTTTTTCCACATTCACGGGGGTCCCATACCCAAATGCCCCTAATCCCAGTGAATGTGGAGGGACGAGTGTACAATTCCCAGGATTCCCTAGCACTGAGCCAAAGCAGTTAAAGCGGTCTCAAACTGGATCATTTCTGCAGTGTGCTATTGATTCTTAAGTATATACGCATTCTTAAGTACACAGCTGTGTACTGCAACACCACACATATTTTCTCAGAAATCAGGCTACATCTGCATTGCAGAAATAATGCGGTTTTACACCGCTTTAGCTGCCATGGCTCAATACTATGGAATCCTGGGATCTGTCGTTTTACAACAGTCTTTAGCCTTTTCTGTCAAAGAGTGCTGGTGCTTCACAAAAACCACAGGCCCAAGAATTTTGTATGGATGGAGCCATGGCCGTTAAAAATGGTCACTTTAACTGTCCTGGCTCAGTGCTAAGGAATCATGGGAACTGTAGTTTATTGTGGCACCAGAGCTCTCTGACAGAGAAGGCTCAATGTCCCAGAAAAAAATAAAAATACAATTCCCATGATTCCCTAGCCCTGAGCCAGGGCAGTTAAAGTGGCCTCAAGCTGCACTATTTCTGGCAGTCTGTAAAGGCCCTATGTTTGTTTAACTTGTTGTAAGCCGATTTTTTTAAAAAAAAAATTGTATTATTATACAGATTTACAAGCTTACTGAAATCAGGTCAGAATTCTTATTATAAATAAAAAATTCTTACTTCATGGAGTCATTTCAACACCGTGTTACATCAAATACAGTAGTAATATTTTATCAGCGCACTTCCCATCTTCTCCAGACATTAAGCCCAATCTATTTTATCAAGATATTTGCCCTTTTGGTCTCCCCGTCCCCCTTTAAATTCCAAAAAAGAAGAAGATTCCATGGGCTGCATCCGCGCTGCAGAAATAATCCCAAGAGATCCATAACATGGAGCCATGGAGGTTAAAGCGGTGTCAAACTGCGTTATTTCTGCCGTGTGGATGCCAACAACCAGGCTTACCACAGTCATCCTACAACAAATATTTGGGGTGCGGGTGTGTGTGTGTGAGAGAGAGAACCCACGCTGAGGTAATTTTCCGCCATTTTGGTCCCCCCCTCAGGCGGGTGCCCCACAACCTGAGAAGAGAAAATGGAGGCGTCCCGCGAAGAAAGCAAATATATCCCCCCTTTTGCCCTAAAATATCTCCTCAGCCCAGCTGTAGGGACCCCCCTCGCCCTCCGCAACCCTCCCGCGATTGTCGGGGAGCCTTTCTCGAGGCCTGGGGTCGGGACTCACTCCAGTACGGAGCCCCCGAGACGGGGTCCCTCGCAGCCATCTCCTCAGGGCCCGCAACCCGGCTCGAGCCGACGACACCGTGGCCGCCATTTTAGGCGACGGCGACGCCACGCCGAGTTTTAGGCCGCGCCTCTGAAAGGGCAGCCAAGGAGAGGACAGCCCTTCTCCCCCTCCGGCCTAAGCCTCTTTTGGGGCACCCCCCAAAAAAAAACCCCTCTAACGCCCTATATTGGGGGAGGCAGTGGCTCGAAGCAGCTTTATTGTTGTGTGCCTCCAAGGGTGCGTCTACATAATGGATTTTCACACCCATTTAAGTGCATAGAGAGAAAGGACTCTGTGTGTGTATATATATATATATATATATATTACACACAAATACTTTAAGGGGTGTCAAACTGCACTCCCTTGTGTGCGTGCGTGTGTGAATATACATACACTTGAAGGGATGCCAAACTGCACCTCTCTGTATATATGTGTGTATATATATTATATATATTTGCACTTAAAGGAGTGTCAAACCACACCCCTCTCTCTCACTTTGTGTGCAATATATATGCATGTAAAGGGGTATCAAACTGCTCCTCTCTCTATATATATATATATATAGATATCTATATAGATATATAGATATAATATGCACTTAAAAGAGGTGTCAAACTGCACCCCTCTGTGTGTGTGTGTGGGGAAAATATTTTATATATATATATATATATATATATATATATATATGCACTTAAAGGGGGGGTCAAACTGCACCTCCCCTCTCTGTGTGTGTGTGTGTATATATATATATATATATATATATATAATATGAACTTAAAAGGGTGTCAAACTACACCCCCTCCTCTCTCTCTCTCTCTCCATATATATATATATATATATATATATATAATGCAGTTAGAGGGATGTCAAACCTCACCCCTCTCTCTCTCTCTCTGTATATAATAGTATTTAAAGGGGTGTCAAACTGTACCCCTCTATGTGTATATCTGTGTATGTGTGTGTATTGCACTTAAAGGGGTGTCAAACTGCAGTATATTATATATATATATATATATATATATATATGCGCCATATACAATACTTATTTATATACAATAACAAGAACGTGTCGCTTTAAGAGTAGGCGGAGCTTGGGATTTTTCGCTTTTTCATAGGCTGCTTTATTTCTACACTACAGTGACTGTAGATGCACTCTTGAAAGGGAGACAACAACAAGAACGTGTCGCTTTAAGAGTAGGCGGAGCTTCGAGTTTTACGTCCTGTCATTGGCTGGGTGGAACTGGCTTGTAAACCCCGGATCCGGAAGCGTTAAGGGGGACACACGTGGGTGGAGAGAAGAGATGGAGAGGGAGCAGAAGAGGTTCGATTCTGGCGAGCTCCCTTCGCTGCGACGGATCATCTGTGAGCAGGGCTTGCTTTCCCGACCTGATGGCTCCGCTTCCTGGATGCAGGGTCAGGCCTGGGTGATTCCTCCCTCTTCCCTTCCCCCCCAAGCTGCCCTTTTCTCGGGGTTCCGACTCCTCTCTCTCTCTGTGTATATTTGTGTGTGTGTGTGTGTGTGTGTATATATATATATATATATATATATATATGCCTGAGTGGATCTTCACCTTGAGAGAGATGTTGTTGTCTCTCTCTAGGACTAGGTGAAGGTCCACTCAGGCATTCTTCAGCTTCATTGCTCTCATGAGGACATGTTAAAACACATGGCAGTACTTGCCCATAGGGAAACCATACTTGGCCATAGAAGATCATTGGGGAATACTTTCTCTATGGACAAGTATCCTCTTATGCTTCCCTATGGGCCAGTATTCTCCCATGTTTCCCTATTGACAAGCATTCCCCAGTGTTTCCCTATGGACAAGCATTCCCCAATGATTCTCTATGGGCAAGTATCCTCCAATGTTTCCCTATGGGCAAGTATTCTCCAGTGGTTCCCTATTAGCAAGTATTTCCCTATGTTTCCCTATGGGCAAAGATTCTCCAGTGATTCTCTATGGGCAAGTATAGCTACCCTGTGGGCAAGTACTGTCGTTTGTTTTAGTAGGTCCCCTACTATATTAGGTGACCAGCATAGCGTTGTGGTTTGAGTGTTGGACTAAGACTCAGAAGATCAGGGTTCGATTCCCAGCTCAGCCATGAAACCCACTAGGTGACACTGGAGAAATCACACTCTCAGGCGATGGCAATGGCAAACCTTCTCTGAACAAATCTTGCCAAGAAAACCCCATGAAAGGTTTGCCTTAGGGATGCCGTAAGTCAGAAATGACTTGAAGACACACAACAACAACAAGGCTGCTCTTGGCATTCTTTTTTGTGTAACCTGAGGAAACTTGAAGTACTTCCCCCATTTTCATGGCTTTCTTTTTCCCAGGGAAGGGTTTGCAGTTCACATTGCTTCATAAGCAGTAGAGCCACTCTTGGACTAACCATAGAATCATAGAGTTGGAAGAGACCTCAAGGGTCATCTGTTTCAACCCCCCTGCCATGCAGGAACTCACAATCAAAGCATCCCCAACAGATGGCCATCCAGTCTCTGTTTAGAGACCTCCAAAGAAAAAGACTCCACCACCCTCCTTGGGAGTGTGTTTCACTGTTGAACAGCTCTTGCCATCTAGAAGTTCCTCCTAATGCTTAGGTGGAATCTCTTTTCCTGTAGTTTGAATCCATTGCTTCGTGCCCTATTCTCTGGAGCAGCAGAAAACAAGCTTGCTCCATCCTCAGTGCGACACCTCAGCCTCATTCCCACTGCAGAATAAACAGTTTTTTCATCGAAGGGTTAAAGCGATTTAGCACCGAATAGGCGTTCACACTATTCAAGCCATGATTGAATCTGCCTGCTTCAATTTAATCCACTTTGCGTTCACATTCAGCAATGGATTGATTCAACGTGGAGTTGCCTCACAGGGGTGACCGCGCCACAGAAACCGATTCAGATCCACTGCCCATTCACCCTAGCACTGAATCGATTCATTGCAATAGCTGTGGGAAATTCAGCAGATCCAGAAGAAGCGCTTTAAATGGGTTTAGCGCCGAGGGGTCCTCAACAAACTGCACTAGGAATTCAGCACAAGTGCGTACAAGGGCCATTTAAACCAGTTCAGGTTGATTTGCAAACCTGTTTATTACGTAGTGGGAATGAGGCCCCCCAGGGTTATCCTATCACCTCTACTTCTACCATTTTACTTCATTTTCCAGTTTAAGAAGAATTTCTGTGTTCTGCCTTTCTCTCCAAACAAAAATGGGGAATAAGGGCAAAGATGTTACTATGAACCTGCACAGGTCCCAAGATCCTTAGGAGCGACTCTTTTCTCAGCCCCACCACTTTTACAGTTATGGTTGGTGTGGACCTGAGATGGGACCTTCTTTGGAAAGGCAGAATGACCCCCTCTTTGCTGTCTTTCTGTTGTCAGGCAAAGACTTTTTTATTTTGAAGGGCTTTTAAAACAAAATATTTTTAAAGAATGAACTTTTAAGAGGGTGCTGCCTTGTTTTAAATTACGTTTTACTTTTAAATTGTATTTTAAATAGTTTTAGTATTGTGAAAGGTTCAACTTTATTTTGATATCTTTTCATATACTTTTTAGCTGTATTATACTTGTTTTAAATAAGCCAACTGCTGTTTTCACTATTTCTTTCTGTTTTTAGGAGACACTTCAGTACTGGCTGGGGTGTATGGGCCTTCAGAAGTCAAGGTCAGCAAAGAGATCTATGATAAGGCCACCCTGGAAGTGCTGCTGAGGCCCAAAGTGGGCCTACCAGGTGAGAGCCTCGTCCATTCCAAAATACTGAGCTTGGAAAGATTCCTTCTTTGGCTGCAACTCCTAGAGTAACCCAAAAGGTAACTTTTCCAGGCTGTGCAAATCTGCCTTTGTGTAGCTTTTGTAGAGTAGTGTGCTCTGTGGTCTGTATATAGACCCTAAGGCTTTTTGGTGGTCTACAAGGAAGGTTAAAGGAAATTGCAAGCCAGCATGGTGTAGTAGTTTGAGTTTTGGGCTAGAACTCTAGAAGACCAGGGTTTCAAATCCCCACCCAACTATGGAAACCACACACTCAATCCTCAGAAGAAAGCAATGGCAAACACCTCTGAACAAATCTTGCCAAGAAAACCCTGTGATAGGTTTGCTTTAGGGTTGGCATAAGCCAGAAGTGACTGGAAGGCACACAACAATAAATCTAGTGTTCTCACCAGTTTCCTTTTTCAATCTTTCTCTGCTTGAAACTAGCATAATCAAAAAGTGAACTGAGCTGTCATGAGTGCAACCAAGTGGTCCATCTGGAATCCTGTAGTGATACCATCTGGATATCTTGTTCTCTCCACAGGGAGCTCACAAAAGAAAATTGCTGGCATCAGGGGGGAAAGTATGAAATTTTCCTATCTTTTTTTCTTCTCTGACTAAGATTTTGCAGCGCCTTGAAGCCTCCAGGGGATCTCAGTTTGCTGTGAATAATTAAATTAAGAAACAAAAAAATTCTTTTCTCTTTTTTTCTGGAAACAAGAGGCTTTTCTTTTTTTGAAAAAAAACCCTGTTGCTGAACCTATTTGCACATTTGATGGTATTAGGATTAATAGAGCAAGGAAAATGTGATTTTGAATGTATGCCTTTAGGGCCTGTTTACTTGCGTTATTTTTGAAGCACCACTTTAAAAATTGGGCCACCTTTTGCCAGTCACAGAAATCTTTGTCAGGCAATAAGAGTTACCTGAAATCTAGCCTGGATAGGCTAGCCTAGGGGTCGGCAACCTTTTTGGGGGTGGGGCCGGTCCCCCTGTCCCCGATGCCCCCTGGGCCTCAGTGGTGTGCGTGTGCACGTGCCGTGGTGCGCTCCCAGGAGGGCTCCCTCAACCGCGCCAGTCCCCCAGGAGGGCTCCCTCAACCGTGTGTGGGGGGGCGCCATTTTGGAACGCCCAACGGCACCGTGCACATGCGCACGACGCCGTCGCCGTTGGGCATTCCGAAGTGCCACTCTGTGTTGCGCGCGCGCGCATGCGCACAATGCAGGGCGACATTTTGGAAGGCCCACAGTGGCGGCATGCGGCAGCGGCAGCGGCAAGACCAGCCACGGGCCAGTCCGAAGGCCTCCATGGGCTGGACCTGGCCCACGGGCCGTAGGTTGCCAATCCCTGCTCTAGATCAAGTCTACAAAAGCTTATGCTGCAACTTCTTTTCCACAATTAATCTCAAAGATGCTACAAGATCCCTTTGCATATTGATATTCCAGACTAACATGGCTATATCTCAATGTATTTTCTAACGTTTCTTGTCTTCACATGATATGTTCAATTGTTGTTGTTTTTGTGTGCTTTCTAAGTCATTTCCAACTTATGGTGTCCCTAAGGCAAACCTATTACAGGCTTTTCTTGGCAAGTTTCTTCAGAGAGAGTTTGCTATTGCCATCCTCTGAGGCTGAGAGAGTGTGACTTGCCCAAGGTCACCCAGTGAGTTTCATGCCTCAGCGGGGATTTGAACCTTGATCTAGTCTCAGGATTGATTTGGTCTCAGACCACTCATTTGCCTTTTTAACAAACCTGTCGCCCTTTCTCATTGTCCTGCTTTCACAACCATACATAGAAATCAGAAATAGGTTGTCATGGACAATCTTGACTTTGGTATTTAATGCTGTATCTTAGTCCTGGAGGATCATGTCTAGTTCTTTCATAGCTGCCCTTCCAAGTCTTAACCTCTGATTTCCTGACTATAGTCTCCATTTTGATTTATGACTAAGCCAGAATAAAGTGGCTTACAAACATTAAAATAAAATTTGGCTAAAGTTTTGCTTCATGAAGGTTAAAAACAATTCAACAGTTCTGTTTTTAAAAAGCACATAGAACAAGTTAAAGCACCTTTAAAACATAATTGAAAAGAGAAAAAACACTAAGCAATAAAAGCAGAGAAAAGTTGGAGGTAATACATTGGGATTAGTTGGAGTGATCAGGTGGAGAGGCTTTTGCAGACTTTACTACCTCAAGGTAATGAAAGGTTCCATATTTGAGTATTCTCCCTAACATAGATATTTGTACTTCCCTTTGCATATGTAAAAAGTAGCGGGGGGAAGCCTCAGCATAATCTTTTTGTCTGTCAGCATTCTTTTTTTCTTGCTTATTCTTTTTTGGAAGGACTTTACTGTTCTTGACAATCATTCATTATATAAGCAGATATTCCAAAATCCAAAACACTTCTGGTTCCAGATACTTTAGGTAAGGGCGACTCAACCAGTACTTGGGTTGATGTGGTTTACTTTTGTTTGAGCCCTCACAATCCTGTGACCTGTTAAAAGATTATTGCTTTGAGCCTTTGTTTCTCTGTGGGCTCACTGGATGCTCACTTTGTTTTCCCTCCTGTCCAGGTGTCTATGAAAGAAGCAGAGAGCAGATGATCAAGAAGACCTGTGAAGCAGTCATCTTGGGTGCTCTGCATCCCCGTTCTTCTATTACGGTTGTGCTTCAAGTCATTACAGATGCTGGTTCTGTATCCTTTCAGTGGAGGCAATGGTTTGTGGAGAGGGGGTGCACCCTTGTTTGAAAATGCTTAAAGGGCAGTTTATTTTTCATTTATTATTTCTCTTTCCACTCCTTTTGTCTCTTATCTCTCTCTTGTATACACCCATACATACACACACACATACATGAACAAAATACTGGCAGCACATGTGGCATACCATGATGTTTTGTGGGAGGAATGAGTTGAATGATTCTTGCCTGAAAAACAGCACTAGGAGATAACTGCTACATGGACTGGATTTTAAAAAAAATATTTTATTACGAAAGTTATAAGTAGCAATGCACATAACGTAACAGAAATTATATCAAACATTTATAAAACAAACATAGGCATAAGACATGAGGTGTGAGTTAATGGTATACAGTTTTTCTTTGTAGTATCTGAAGACCAAATAAAGTTGAGCCACTATGGTTCAGAACACACTGCAGAAATAAGCCAGGTTGAGACTGCTTTAACTGCCCTGACTCAATGCTAGAGAATCCTGGGAACTGTAGTTTTGTGAGGCATCTCGCCTTCTCTATTAGAGAGCTCGGGTGCCACAAGAGACTACAGTTCTCAGAATTCTCTAGCACTGAGCCAGGGTAGATAAAGTGGTCTCAAGCTGGATTATTTCTGCAGTGTGTTTTGGACCTATGTTACTTAATAGGGCTTATGGATTGTCAGTACTTGTAAAAACAGAGTCCTTACTGATGGACTGGCTTTTTAGAGATAAGAACTCATGTCGGTTCCCCCATCCCCAGTCTTTGTTATGAAGATGGATCGTGTTGAGGGGTTTTGTAGGTAAGTAAGCATGGGGGCATGGAGCTAATCCCCTGCCCACATCTATCCTGCAGGACATGCCTATCCAACAAAATGTCCTTCCTAGAATGGCAACCCAAATGATGCAATATCAGTTCCTGTCACCATTTTGGGAGGCATCCAAATGAAAAGAGAAGCATTGGGGAGATGTTCTGTAAGTGGTTTTTGTTTGAGGGGGGCTTTAGTGTGTGCTTAGGTTACTTTTGGTCAGGGGTAGGCAACCGAAGGCCCGGGGGCCGGATGCGGCCCAGCAAGGCCTTTGGACCGGCCCCAAACCGGTCCTGCCGCCGCCGCCCCCCCCCACCGCCGCCCCCCCATGATGATATTGATTATTGTTGTTATTACTTGTTCTTGGGGTTTTCTTGGCAAAATCTTCACAGGGGTTTTGCCATGGCTTTTCTGGGGCTGAGAGAGTGTGCATGCATTTTTTTTAATTTTTTAATTCTTTTTTAATTTTTATTTATTTATTTATTTATTTATTTATTTATTTATTTTTGGTGCTTCGGCCCGTCAATTGTCTGAGGGACAGCAACCCGGCCCCCAGCTCAAAAAGGTTGCCTACCCCTGCTTTTGGTATAGTTGTCAGGCGAAAGTAACCTGAAAATTGAACCAAAGCAATGTTAAAATATTTTGGGGAGCACTTGGGGAGCTTTCAGGAACTGGCAGGGCTTTGGAGGCCATAAAAATTGCTGACTTAGGACTACATCTACAAAAGATGGATTCCCAGTGGGCTTTTTCTCATATAGGCCCACTGTCCAGTCGACTGAATTTGTTACGGATTAGTAGGAAACTTTCTGTGTACATGATTGCTACTTAGTCACAATTGGGACTCTTTTGTCATGACTGTAACCCCATCCCAATGTACTTTAAAAAGAGGATCATTGGAACACTTAACTAAGTAGCTGAGGCAGAATACTGGGCAAGGCTTTCTCCTAGCTTATTTTGAAGACAATTTATCTTCTGGTGAATAGGATCCAGTCTAGCAAAGCAAACTTATAAACACTAGCAAATGTGACTCAGACAGGTGGAGAAGGATCTCATTTCTGATCTGATTCAAATAAAAGATTTTTAAGGACTGCGATGGCATAGCACCATTAGACAGTTCTGATTCTTAGCCTGTTTGCAGCCAAGCTTTCTCTTCATCTTTTTACTGGCCAGTGACCTCTGAGACCTCCCTGAGGCAGTTTCAGTTCTGGACTCCACCTTGGAGGAAGTGTTTTCCTATTATGGAAAAGTGTTATCTCCCCATCCTCACCACCAATTCTCTCCAAATATTTCAAGCTAGAGAGATTAATAAAAGTTTAGTGCAAATGCTTAATTGAGGCCGGCAGGTGGCAGCTGTGCTCCAAAAGTCTCTGCTTTATTGTTTTGGGGCTGTGTGCCATTCAATTCCTTCAGAAGCTGCAGTCTAAGGGGCAGAAAGCCACAAGATCTCTTGGGTTCCATGGGACACACATCCCCACTGAACAGCATCTCTTTGCATGCTAGATTCCATAATGCTTATCACACTGGACAGCAACTAGTTTTGCAGGTGTCCAGGTGATGGAGGACTGATACCACTTTCCTGCACCCTGCTGTATCTGAGAGAGAAAGAGAGGCATTAATATGGAGAATGAGGACTCATCCCCTTGTCTCTTCCTTGGAAAACTAAAATTGTTGGAGATGGGTGGTTGGAAAACAGCTCTCCCTCTTGTTTACATATTCCATTTCTTACTCTCCCTCCCTTCCCCTGTTGATCAAGCCATTTTAAGTAGGAGCAATAAGGAGAATTAATAATCAAGGAGAGCTAGGGGTCATCTCTCTGGTAGACAGCTTTGGCCCAGGGGCTGCAGATTGCAGACAACTTAACACTGATGTATCTCCTTTGAAGGGAAAAATAGCCCCCACGGTATTACCATATTGTCCTTCCTTGCACGTAACTATAAGTAAATCATTCTACCAGCCCACTTTTAAAAAAAATAAAAATATACTGGCCATATGTCTCAGATGCCATTAAGTAAAACACTGATTTGTGGAGATGGGATGGATTAATTTGCTTCAGGCATCATGGGCTGTGCAGTGGATGGAAATGGCAAATAATCAGATGCTAGAAAATGTGAGCTGGGCAGCCATGGTATGAGAAGGGGATGAGTTTACTTGAGGGCATGCTATCTTCTTGTCTGGGATGTGCTTGCTGTTTATTGGGGTTTTGTCTCTGTTGCTAGTATTGAGCCTTTTAAAATTCAGACAAAACTAGAGCCATTAATAAAAGGCTGACAACATCTGAGAAATACTTGTTGCTCTCCAGGAGGAAATGGGATGTTTTCTGCCTGATCTCAGCAATTACTTTTGGAGGATTGTGGGACATAGGGGGATTTTGACAAAATACAGGAGCATCCTTGTTCTTTCTCACAGTCCCTAGGGTACCTTCCCTGGGTGCCCCCTTTCCACATTCTTTGTCAGTGGAACAGCTAATCTCTCTCACCCCACCATCTCCCCTTCCTTGCTCTCTCTTTATATATTACAGCTTAAATGTGGACTGTGTTTTTGTTTACCTTAGACTCCCAATTTCTGTGGTGTCTGTATGTTGTTATTTCTCATTTAGTTACATAAGGAGCAGGAGAGGTCTAGGACAAATATGGGTGAGGGACAGGGGAGACTGAGCCCTTTGAACGTAACTGGGAAACTGTCTTACAGCAACCTATACAGCTCCTCCCTGTCATGTCAGATCCTTGCTAGTTGTCTAGAATATAATTGAGGAAATCCTCGGATGATTTATATCCCAGAACACCTAGCTCAGGGGGTCATGATCAGCATAGTCCCACCTATGCCAAAATGTCATAATTTATCTGGGGTGATGTGACAAAGAGCACTGCTGATGTTTCTGGCTCAGTGTTACATGTGGTGCAGGAGAGATTAACTCCAGGTGCTGTGGTATTTTATTAAATCTGAATGTATAATGGTTGAGAGAATTGATTCAGCTTCATTTAGAAAGTGCAGTTCCCCTAGCGCTTGGCCAGAACTGAGGTTGTCTGGCTGATTTCATGGCTACTGCAGCCTGGCAAGCAAAGTACAGCAGCTCCTTGCTGCAAAATTAATCAGGCTCTATTAATTTAGATTCCTGACTGCCTCTATCACTAACGTTAAGGAGGGATAATAATTTCTCCCTCTTATTGGTTGTAAGAAATCCGCTGTGGCAGGCAAAAGGCTGGAGAACAGAGCTTGCTACGGAGCAGTGACTTGCCCAAGGCTATCCAGGGAACCAGGGCAAGGATGGGGTTTTCACATCCCTCAGTTAACAAGTAGTCCTCTCCCTGTGCATTGCTACTTTAATAGAAATTTGGTATTGGAGACAGAAATAACATGAAAACAATAGGGATGGATTCCTAGAGCACAAAAAAGAAGTGTAGTTCAATATGTTATAGCAGACATTTATCCAAAACTAATAATATGCACATGTGAAATTAAAACACCCAGGTCAGAGAAGCATAAGTGGCAAATGAGAGCATTTTGTACCTTTTAGAGACCACTTGAAAGTTTCTTCCAAAATGCATCCAGTGATTACTTTTTCTTTCACTAGCTTTTGCTTTTCATACGATTTTCATTTTACTGGCCTAATGTATAGATCTGTGCTTCTTTAATACACTGGAAGTATCTGAGGCAGGCTTATCTGCTCTTCCCTTTTCCCCCTCTATTTTCTGTTCATGCATACTCAATAAGGGAGTCTGTAGGTAGACAGCTGCTATTCACCTTATCTGTTGTAGTCAGGTACACAAAAACATTGGATCAGCTGGAATAGAATTTCATTCTTTTATTGCATTATTTACTGCAGACATGCTGCTGCAAACCCAGCATAGAATGTCTTGTGTTTCTCCAGCTGTCCTCTCAATGCCAATGCAGCTTAGAAACCTCCAAGTACACAGAAAATAAGGAGGAAAATGTGGGACAGTGGGAGCATAAAAAGATTCTCTGAAAAGGACCTTCTTAATCAGAGGTTTTGTTAACTGAAGTATGGCCTGTGCAGGGGTTCTCTCCAAACTCCTGGGATGTGTTTACAGATTGACCTTCCATAAAATATAGTGTTGTTGTGGTGGGGTCTCCCATATCTGATGGTTAAAAAAGTTGCAGCCTGAAAAATGGGAATCCTGGAATTCCAGGATGAATGTAGAACATAACAGTGGGGTTTGAAAAGCTACAGCCTCATTTCATATTACAGACTCATCAGCTTCCTATTACTTGGTTTACTTGGTTTACCCAGAAAGAAATTGAGAGTTTTCTCAAAGGGCTGGTGATGCCTCTGTGCTTTCTGCTGCTGTGCATAATGACAGTTTTTAATGCCCCTTGCAATGCTGAGCATGCATACATAATACATCTGTGTTATTGTAAGTGTTCAGTGTTTTTGGTTTAGCCATAATGGCTGAATGGAAGCTTCATGTTCTTAGTACCGTTGCCTCTTAAGTATTGGATGTAGACAACAAGGAAAGGCCGTCACTTACCTTCATGCCCTGCTTTGGCCTTCCTGATGAAACTTCCAACTGCTGGGAGCAGAAGGTTGGATGTGCTGGACCAAAGATGGGCAACTTCAGTATCTCCAGGGCCCTTTTTTTCTGTCGTGGGACCCTCTAGGGCTGTAGAGATTTACTGGAAGGTCTTTTTTGTTTGTTTTGGTGCTATTTTTGTCAAATAACACTAGGAGGAACCAGGAGTCCTCTTCTGGTTATGAAAGAAATATTCAGTTCAGCAAGGTTGCAAATATATTTAAAGCAAGGGTGGCCATCTGTAGAAGTCTGGGTAGAGTGTATTAGCTTGGAGATCTTGGAGGGCCATAATCCCCACCAAAAAATAAAATAAACTTTTTATTTGTCCTCAGACACTAGAAGATCTGGGAGGCATTCTCATCATCATCAGGTCTTCTTGGGCCCCTAGAGGGCATTTTGAGCCCAATTTTTTGTAAACATTTGTTTTGGCCCCGTGGGGCTCAGAGGCCCTCAAAACATGGAAGAAATGCCCTCTGTAGTGTAGAAGTTGTTTTGGATCATGGGGGGAAAATAATTGACCCCAGGGGGGCACAGAAACAGCCTTGGGAGATGTGTGCAGCCTATTGTTTGTGTTCAAGTTGTTTCTGACTTACTGCAGCCCTAAGGTGAACCTATCACAGGGTTTTCTTGACAAGATTTCTTCAGAGGAATTTTGTCTTTGCCTTCTGAGGTTGAGAGAGTGTGACTTGCACATGGTCACCCAGCGGATTTCCATGGCCGAGTTGGAATTCAAACCCAGATACTTGTCCAGCTCTCAAACCACCACATCATGCTGGCATTCGTGTGTAGCTTTTAGGCTGCATTTTGCCCACTCCTGATTTAAAGGATGAATTGCTGCTTCCTAGGGGCTTCCAGGAGAAGTAATTCATCCCCCTCTCTCCTTTTTCGTTCTAGAATGTGAAGGGATTAAGGGACACAGGACTAGCCTTAGACTACCTGTGGTCTCAGGGTCACTCTTGAAGTTGACTTTCAGTGTCATAGAGGAAAGCATATATCTGATACTGTGCAATGCAGGATGGCACAACAGCAACCCCATTTGCAGATCAGAGAGAGGGTTAGTTGCACTTAATGGAACAGTTCTTCCCTGTTCCAGAGCTGTGGGTGGAATTTGGGTATTTTGGTCCCTGTGTTTGTGCCCCCCCTTTTGTCTGCATCCCCCAATGGGCTGCTTCTCTCCCACGCTGGACTGCTGTTTCAGGACAAGTCCTGCTTTTCAGATTCCTCCCTCCTCCAGCTCTCAGATCTTGCCTTTAATTACCTCTTCTCCCTAGGCTTGTCATCTCCATTAGTCAGCCCTGGATAACAAGAGCTGCCAGTCCATCTTTCCATCTGCTAAACATCCTGCTGATGCTGGCTGATTAACTGGGAAATGCAGAGCACCAGGAGTGAGATGCTTTGGCTATTTCTTATGGCTTAGATCTTTCCTTCCTATATAATATTAGCTCTTTCTCCTCTGGGCTCTAGTAGGAGGCAGCAGATCTGCAGAGCCTCCATCCCTCTGGGGACTGGATTGAACACTGGGTTTTGGATCAGATGTAAAGCCAAAAGATTTGAGCATCTTTAATGCAGCTTTCCCTATCCACCTGGCTCCTGTCATTCTCTAGCATCCCAAAGGCCTCCTTCCCTAGTCTGGTTAGTCACTGTGATGTCATGACAGTTTTAAGTGAGTCATATAATCTTGCCCTCCTTAAGACCTGGCATCCTTTAATTATTTTGCCTTGACATCCTCCAAAGAAGGGATTTCATAACCGGTGTGTCTCTAGGCTCCTTGCAGACAGGAGTGGTCTGTTTTGCCTATATATACTGTTACATACTATGTACATATACTGTTATATACCATTATGCAAACACTGATGATGTTTGCATAAACATTCTACCAGATGTCACTTTCTCCAGTGTTGTTTGTTGTTATGTGCTTTCAGATCAACTCTGACTTATGACGTCCCTATCTGAGGGTTTGCTTGGAACAATTCATTTGGAGGAGGTTTGCTATCGTCTTCTTCTGAGACTGAGAGAATATGTAATTTGGCTCAGCAGGAATTCAAATCCTTGTCTCCCAGAGTCCTAATCTAGCACTCAAAGCATATACCTTTAGCAGTTTAGATCCTGCCTGTGTTTATGTGCCTTCAATTGCCTGTTGACTTATGTCAACCCCATGAATTTCATAAGGTTTTCTTAGGCAAGGAATACTCAGAGGTGTTTGCTGGTTCCTTCTTCTGTCCTGCATATTACCTGTATACATGTACCCAAGAAAGTCCTTGGCAAAATTATCAGCACTGGAATATGAAATGGTCAGTGGGATAGAATTGGTAGAATATCCTGGCTGTGCTTTGAAACCCCATTCTCCACAGTTCTTTGATCCTGTGAGATTGCTAATGGGCTTCTGCAGTCCTCTTGCAAGACATGTTGTGCTGAGTGCCACTGCTAATGCAGGAGACTGCCAGCCTTCTGCCACCTACTGGAGCTGGCAGCCCAGCCTTGAGTGTTGCTCTCCCTCCACGATGTCCATTTTTTGTTGTTTCTTCCTTAGTAAAGCTTCTACTCCTGCAGCTCCTTGCAAGTTGCTTGAATGCTGCCTGCATGGGTTTAATGGATGCAGGGCTGCCCATGAATTCCTTGTTCTGTGGAGTGACATGTGCCTTGGATGCAGATGGCAACATCACCCTGGACCCCACGGCGAAGCAGGAAAAGGTGGGCATCTCCAATTACTCAGGGTGCTTGGAGAAGTGAACCCCATTGCTCTTTCTAGCAATGGAGCAATGCTTGAGCTTGTTCATATTTTGGTGTTTACAGGACAGAAAACCAGAGCACCTTGGTCTCTCAATACAAATGGGGGACAAATCTAAAGCAAATGGAAAGGCAAAAGTGGAGAAGCCAGGACTTCCCAGGTTCTGTCTCTTAATGTCCTCCTCCAAATTTGTTGCTCTGCAGATCATCTGGTGGTCTGCTCTCATCTTCCCCAACCAGCTTGGTTATTAGTTTTGGGAAGGCAGTGGATTGGGACAGACTGGAATTACTGTCCTTTGTTTATTTTATTCATTTATATGCATCCTTTTCCCCAGTAATGGAAATTAAGGGAACTTGCAGCTAATTAAAGACAGTAGAAATTAAGAACTTTACAAAAACCTCAGTAAACAAGTATAAGTATAGAAGTTATTCAAATAAACAATCTGTAAAGCTAAAACCATTAAAATTCATTAAAAGAGCATATGCAAACCAACAAAGCAGAACAGAATACAATTAAAAGCCCATTTTTACCAGTTCCTAAAAGCCTGAAGGAATAAGAATGTTTTTACTTGCCAATGGAAGGAGAGCAAGGATGGGAACTGTCCTGGCCTCCGTAGAGGCAATTCCAAAATCTGGGAGCAGCCACCAAGAAGGCCTTCCCTTGATCCCACTAAAAAGCCTGAGTAGGTAGGGGGAAAGAGAGAAGGGTCTCTGTCAAAGATCCTAAGAGTTCTCACAGGCTCATGGAGGGCGATACGTCCTTCAGATCATCTGGACTCAAGCATCACCAGCACTTTCATTGACTCCTTTAATTCTAGGATCTACTAGATTCTCCCTGCAGCTGTGTGTCAGGGGAGAGAACCTTGGCCACTAGGATTGTGTTTTGGCATTTGCATCTGTTCCTGTTATACAGAATCTCTTCCACTCTACCACTGCCACCCTGCTTAGTCATCCAAGAAGCACAAACTGGGCCTGGTGCCACATGCAGCAAAAGTACCATGGCCCTATCATCACTCCCTTATCTGCTCTAGCGAGTTAACTGCTTACTGTGGCCTGGCAGGTCAATAGTTTTCCTGCTGTCCTGATTCCCACTACATCTCCTAATGGTTTTACTCATTTATCGGCCACCAGATTCAATCAATTGCCAGCTGCCTTCCCTACCCAGGACTCTCCTTAATCAACTGCACTTTGGCTCTGGGTCCCTTTAGATTCTGTGCCAAGAGCACTTGCCTCATTTATACATTTTCTGTCTCTGGAAAGAAAAACCAGCTAGGAAGGGGCAAGGTAAAACATTTTTTTAGAGTCTATTCAGTGTCCACGGGCAGCATGGGCACCCCTGCATTACACTGATTGTTTGGTCTGCCATGGTATCAATTCCCTTTTCATTGTGTTGCTGATTCTGAAACAAAAGCAATATATCCCACCCCTAAGATTCTGAGTTTCTAGTAACAGTTTCTGTTGCTGGGGTGACAGGTAAAGGTGACGGGGGGGGGGGGGAGGAAGATGGAGAGTGCAGACTCATCATTGCAGAAATCTGATGATCCATCCTGCAAGCATTTTTAAAGCATCTTGCTCTGTTGCTTACCTACATAATAACTTTACCATTGGCAGTACCAAGAATACTTGAGAAAAATGCAGAAAGCAAACACTAATTAGGTGCAAGAATAATTCAATGAATAATTCCTGGAGTGTTTTGAATATATTCGTCTGGGGAAGTTTGTTCAACATTTAAATAGATACAGAATTGCATCCCCTTCATTTCATTTAATTTACAGGGAGGTTGTTTCCCCAATAAGATAACCAGTTCTGAGGTACTTTGGGAAAATATTATATTCTTTAACTCATCCTAGTTTCATAGATAGCCTATACAAGATCATACCTTTGTACTCCATAAGAAGCATGCTTTAAAACATTCCACTGGTCCTTTGTCACCCTTTTTGTGATCATAAACCAGATGGTTAATCATGACTCTGATTATTTTTGACTGCTTGCTTAAAAAACATATAGCCTGTTTTTTAAAGTGCATATTGACATTCATGGTCAGAGTAGATTACAAAGGAAAGATAATAAAAAAAGTCACTAAAACATAAATAAGTCACTGATTCAGCCACAGAAACTAAACTGTGTTAAATTATTGAACATTAAAACAGCAGCAGGAGGACAGCAAAACTAAAACAACCACATCCAATTCAATCAGTTAGATTCAGACAGTGGAAAATTGAACAAAGTCCAAGAGAATAAAGCAATCTTCACCGGTTGCCTAAACAGGAACAGTGTAGGTGCCAAGTGGATGTCTTTAGGGAGCGTGTTCCAAAGTCATAGTGCTACTGTAGGAAAATGGCATATCTTGAAAATGACTTGAATCAAGATGGAGAGTGAGGCACATAGCTGTGATTTTTCATGCCCCATGAGCCTAGAGAAGCTACCCTGATGTTGATCTAAGTAGACAAGTGCATCCAAACAGAAGGTGGTCCACCACGTACCACAAATGGTAGACGGTGATTCACCATCCTCTCTTTAAAGATATCCAAGAGAAGGAGAGTTTATCACCCACTGAGGCAATCTATTCCACTGTTGAACAGGTCATACGGTAAAGAAGTTCTTCTTGATGTTTAGATGGAATCTCCTTTCTTAACATTTGCATCCACTAGTTGGTATGGATGCAGGTCTCTGGAGCAGGAGGGGGGAAAAACTCCGTCTGGTCTATGACCTGTCTTCAGATACTTAAAGAATGCTATCATATCACTTCTCAGTCTTCTCTTTTCAAGATAAACAAGCTCCCTAAGCTGTTCCACGTAGGGCTTGGTTTTTAGATCTTTTACCATCTTGGCTGCCTTTTGTATATGTTCCAGTTTTAATGTGAAGAGCTTGTACAGCTTCTCACAATCTATGCCATGGGTTCCTGCTTGGCAGAGGTGGAAAGGAGTGTGGTGTGGATAGATATTACCTAATGAATAGACCAGAACCCACCTGAATTATTAGCTTTCCTTTTACTTCTTCACTTTCATATTTTAAAGAAGTCTGTTAGCTTGTTTTGATTCATGGCGATACAAAGGAAATACATGATACAATTATATACCTTTAAGCATAGTTGGCTACCAGAGGACAGAAAAGCCACCCTTCAGACTATAACTCCCAGACCAGCATGCTGCTTATTGGATTCTAGTAGTTGTAGTCGAAAAATGTAAGTTTCCTAAGATATGTAGGCTACATGTCTTTGTGTTATGCCAGTTTTGCAGCTCCTTCCCCTCTTATGGAAGCTTCAGTGCCCAGCTTTTTCTATTGCTTCACCACCTCCAAGCTATGGGTTATGGTTTCTGGGTTGTGTTTGTGTCAGTTAGTTAGACTCCATTTGTTTCCTTCAGGAAGCCCGGGCAGTCCTGACATTTGCCATTGACAGCACTGAGAAGAAGTTGCTGATGTCAACCACGAAGGGGACGTGTTCGGTTGAACAGGCAAGTGTCATGGCCTAAGCAAATTATGCATATTGAATCTCTTTCAAAATTGGTACCAAAGTTTGTTGTTGTTGTTGGGTGTCTTCAAGTCGTTTCCAACTTATGGCAACCCTAAGGCAAACCTTTTACCAGGTTTTCTGGGGCTGAGGGTATTCAAAAATATAGCCAAGTTAGTCTGTAGAATCAGTATGTAGAGAGATCTTGTAGCACCTTTGAGACTAACTGAAAGAAAGAAGTTGGCAGCATGAGTTTTCATAGACTTTGGTCTACTTCCTCAGATGTTTTTATGCTTTTTACCCAAAGTCACCCAGAGGGTTTCCAGGCCGAGCAGGAAATCGAACCCTGATCTCCATGGTCATAGTCCAGCTACCAAACCACTACACCACACTGACTCTCACCAAAGTTTACCTGTGTATTTATTAGTGATACCTGTTAAAGTCTGCTTTGGATTATTTTCTAAGAGCACTTAATTTTGCTTGTACATAGACCCACAGCCCATTGGGTTTAAGCATGGACTGCACAGTTGGGCAGAGAAATTGTAATTTGGCTGATTTACCAAATAAATGCAATAATTCAAAGGAAAAAAATCTTTGCCAAAATCGGTAGTTCACAGATTACTGGCCATCCTTAGTCTCTTCTCTAGTTGCGTCCCTGGGCTGCATACAACAGTCTGAGACATTTAGAAGAATACTTTTCATGTCAACTTGCTTTGGATTTTTTAAAAAAGTTTTCTTTGCCACTTTTCTCATGGGATGATCAAAGTGATTTACAATTTCAGTTACTAAGATGGAAAAAAATGTTATGAAATAGTTGCAAGCAGAGTTGCCTCAAGCCATTGATAATTTCCAGGACCTAATGGTAGGAGCTTCCAAGCCTCAGATTTCTCTTTTTCTGCTCTCTGTAGGCTTCATGGCTCACATTGACCATATCTCATAGTCTTATTGGATTCTGCTGCACTTGTCAGATATACTAAAATGCTGCCTTGGGAGATAACTACCATCCCGGATTTTCTACTTTTAGTGATAACACTGAGCAAGGCTGTGAATATACTGTGATTGTGTTATGCAAACATGGCATTTGGCACAGGATGCTGTAATTTACTGTTCTGTGAATTACAGCTGTTTGGGGTTTTTTTGTTCTGTTTTTTAAAACAGATTTCCAGTCACTATAGCTACAAAATTATGCTTGAAATATATGCTGAAATTTCAGAAGTCTAGCCAGGAGGTATGGAACAGAGCTTTTCAGTGACTGGGGCAAGGTTTTGGTGTTTGACATTGATCCTTTCTTCCACATTCTAGTTAGCTGAATCTAGATAAATTTAGCAAAATACACCCACAACCACATGCAGGTATGTTTACTGGACTACTTTAGTACAGACCTGTCTGAAATGTTTATATATAGCCTTGACAGTAAGACAGGATTGCCAAAATTCTGACTTGTTCCTCCTCTAGAAGAATCATAGAGTTGGAAGAGACCACAAGGGCCATCCAGTCCAACCCCCTTGCCATGCAGGAACTCTCAATCAAAGCATACCCAACAGATAGCCATCCAGCCTCTGGGGGTAGCATGCAGCCTGCTTCTGAAATCGTTTCTGAAGTAGAACCAGTCTTTTTATTTTTGCTAATACAGAAAGAAGTAGGAATATCTATATGAGAGAAAGATAATAATAGAGCAGAAGAGGCTTTAGAAAAATCTGCAGAGAACCTATACATTTGTGGCCTGAATTAGGCCCTCACCCTAGGAAGGACCCCATCCTGCTTACACTTTTAAAAAGCTATGTTAAACCCCCTTGTCAGATTTCCCCTCACTGGCATGCCCTTTTTTCTTCATTCAAAATTGGAAACAAATATTCATATGAAGTTAAGTTTGTACAGTTTTGTCTTGCCTTAGTATGTGGTAAGGTAAGTGGCATGATACGTTTGGCCATCATGGAAACAGAGGCATCAACGAAGTACTGCAGATTGGCACCACATGAAGTCCTGGGCCCAACTCACACTTCTTGCTAGCTATTAAAGTTGTTTTAGAGCTTCTATCTGTGGATTTTTTGTTTGGTGGTTTTTCCTAACAGGAAGGAGAGACATAGGTACTAGAATCAAGAGCAGGCAGTACTGGAATCAAGAGCAGCACAGTCTTTACAATGCATGGCCTTTGCTGCCAGTTTGTGGGAAGAAAGAGAACTGAGCCACCTAAGAATGGGTACATTTATTTAGTTATAGTATTTATACCCCTACCTTCAGCCAAAAATGTTTCCCGGGTGGCTCACAAATTATCAACTTGACAGTTTCCTGCCCTCAGGCTTACAATCTAAATAAGACAGGACAGATAAGGAAAAGGGAATGGTAATAGGAGAAGGGATTATGTCCAGTAGATGCTGGCTGTTCTTCTCTCCCTCAGAGGCCACAGCAGTGGCAGCTGGAATGAGGGAAAGGCTCTCACCAGCTGTTGGGCCAAGGCGTGATGGAGCTATGTCTTGACTGCTCTTCGCCTCCTCAGATGCTACAGCAATGGCAGTTGGAACATGGAGGGAGAGCTTCTCAGCAGCCGCTGGGCCAGGGCATGAATGCGCTTCTCTCCCTCGGAGTCTAGAGCAGTGGTAGCTAATGCATCCACAGAGACTAGAGTTGCCTCTGCTACTGCTCTTCCTTATGCCTGAATTCATTTAAGAGACAAGCTTTACCTGTGTTGGCTCCTCTGCTTCCATATTGTTGAGAGTGACTGCTTTGAAGTTCCAATTCCCACAAGCCACGCACTGTGCCTATTTTGAGCCCCTCGACAACTGGGCTGCCTTGGGTTACCAAAGCGTTGTGTATTCTCAGTCTTACATAGTCGATTTCATCTTCCTTAAATTGCTCTTGACAGCCTGTTTTGGCGGGAGACTAGGACGGGCTTCTGCCAGTCGTGTTGATTGAATGTATCCTGGTTGAATTTGTCCCACCCAATCCATCACCTTCCGTTTGTTTTCCGTGGCAGGGAAAAGAGAAAATGTTGGGGACGGGAGGGGCGGTATAGGTAAGAGCTTCAGGTATGCAAAAAAATTTGGGAGATGTGTATGTGTATGTGAATGCATTTTTCTCTCCTCCCACACCTCAGTTTGCAAAGGCCTCTTAGTATTCTGAGCAAAGGCTGTGGAGTCGTTTCTCATTACTGTGGCTGCGTCCCTGCCAAATGGCTTGGAACGCCGAGCTGGTCCTGCTCTAAAGGAACAATTATGAACACTAATGCGCTATTGAATGGAGGTGGCAGCCAGCCGCCATTAATTAGACAAGTGTTTCTGTCAGAAGGAGGGAGGGGAAACTGCTTTTGTTTTGGGGTGAATTCTAATGCATTTAGAATTTCTAAGAAAGAAGAAAGAAGATAAGAGTGGAGAAAAAAAAACCAAAACAAGACTCCCTCTTCTGTGAAATTGTATTACAGATTTGCTTCATGTCTCTGTGGTTCACACACCACCCAAAGGATACTGACCAAGTGCAAATCAGTTTTCCCCAACCTGATGCCCTCAAGATATGTTAAATCAGCAACTCCTATCATTTGCCAGTTGCCTACCTGCTTGGGTAAAATGGCAGAAAATGTAACTTGTTCTAGCCCAGAAGAGGAGTAGTAAAAAAGCAAGGCTATCTTAACACATTTTCTCACTTAATTTTGTGGCTGTTTTCACATTGGGGCCTGATTAGGAACGTAAGAGAATCCCTGGTGAGTCAAAAGTACCATCTTGCCCAGCATTCTCTTTGCAGCAAGGTCAAAATTTCTTGATGTTTGCCATATTTATGATAGTCCTTCTCTGTACACAAGCAAAAATTAACATTTTTTAAAATTGTTTAAAACTTCAGTTCAGCAGTTTGTTAACAAGCCCCCCCCCCCATTTCTGATCCAAGACTTCCTTCCAATTCAAAACCCTCACACCTCATTTCTGACAGTCATTAGCTCTGCTGAAAGAGCTGGGCATGTACATGTGAAGAAATGATTGGTATTTGAGAGTTGTGTCTGCCCTCAGCTTTCCTGCTAATGCAATCTTTTCTATTACTTTTCTAGTACTAAGATTGGCAACTTGCACCAAGCTTTTGGGTTATGTTGGAACCAAATCCTGAAATTTGTGCGCCGTAAAAAGGTCTAGGTTACCCTCTTCCACCACAGTGACCTCATCTAGGCATATAATCACTGGCTCTACCAAGTCTTCCCATTTCTTTCTGCTACTGCAGTATCTCAGGAGGTGGGGAGTTGTAATGAATGGAATAGTAAGCCAGCATTCATCAGCAGCTGTCAGGTCCTCTGCTAGGAGAAGAGTTTACTCTCTTGCAAAAGCAACAGGCAACGGGAGTGCACACAATAAATAATTATGATTTACCTCCTTGTGCTCAGCAACAACAGCTGCATGCTAACAATACTGACTTTGCAACCACAGGAAGGGTCTATACTCTTTCTCATCATTTCCAGTAGCAGGAGTTGAAAACTGACAGTACCCCCTGCCCGTGGCATGCCTCACCCTACCCCATTGTGAGTCATTCAGATTTTGCTCATATGACCTCTGTAGCAGGGCTTTAAATCTATCTCATAGGTGGAAAGCAGGAGAGAGAGTTCTTTAAATCCCAAAAGAGAAGACAAGTGACAGTCCAAGTACATGGAATCTCACTATAGCTGTGGTCCCTGCAAACAGGCCAGGTTGTAGCTGCTTGATTCTCTCTTACAAGTGATCATTCATAAGAGAACATCTGCAGAATCTGGGACTGTCTGTCATGCAAAATGAATGAATAGATTTCTCTTAGATCCGCATGGGGCCTGTTAGCCAAGGAGGGGGCTCTGAGAGAAGTTGATTAATCACCAGTTAGGTTTGGCAAGAATCCAAAATTGCAAGGTAGATACCTGAGAAGGAAGTCCAGGAGAAAAAGCTGCAAATGTTTCTGGCCCAATTCTTGAGTAGCTAAGAGGGAGTGCAAGAGGAACAATCTGTTGATGATGTGTATGTGTACTCTGCCCCCAACATATGCCATAAGATGCTAGACTAGATAAGCCTTTGGTCTGAGGCTGCTGGGCTTTTCTCAAGTTCTTTTAATCCTTTCAGTTGGTCTTGGAAGAAGATGAAAATGAATGCATGTAAAGTAATATTTTTTGTCATGGATTGAGTCTATGCATCTCCTACCCAAAAGTGTCTGGGTCTGTTTTGCCTTCTGCAGACTGACCATGAGTGTCCCAGTGTAACTGATGAATTGTTAATTTTTGTTGTTGTGTCTCTGACTTTCTCTGGTTGGCCTTGGGATACATCCCGCATAGCTAACCATGATTTTTTTCCGGACTGGCTGTCTCAGCCCAGGCCCAGTCCAGAGATGCCTGCCAGACCAGCTGAAGAAGGCCAGGAAGGAAATTAAAGCAACTCCTTTGAACTCTCTGATAGCAGCTGTTGAATGAAGGAAGCCTTGGCAGCTTTCCATCAAATGGCCTTTCATGTCAATGGAAAACAGAAGTAATAGCTGATTTGCTGGGGTGGGGGGGTGTCCGTCTGGGTTGAGCAATTCATTTCTTTAGCTCCTGATGTTGAGATCATATCATTCTTTGCTTTTGGACTATGCAGTGGATCTTCCCCACTCCCATTCAGGATCAAGGTTCTAGCCTTAATTTTTAAGCCTGCAACCACTTTGTGTATGTACACATCTCTTTGTACTGGCTATTACTCTTTTTAAAAAACCTCTTCACCCTCTGCCCATTTGCTATCAACCTCTATTATTTCTGCGTTTTGTTTTCTGCCATGCCAGAACCCAATCACAGCTTATTTCTGAACCATCAGTCAGTAAAGTTACAATCAGTATTCTGGAAACTGGAAAGAACAGAATAAGGATCTGTAGAATTAGCCCCTGGGAAAGCAGCTGGATGAGAGACACTTGCAACGTTAAGGCACACCAGATTCCTTCCCACCACTGACTTCCGCAAAACTTATTCTCTTTGTCTCAGGATTAGAGTGGAGAAGAGGCAGAGGATGAGAGCAGTCTCAAAAAGATACCGTAGTTAATAAGTTCTGTAAAATGAATTTAAGTAAAGGGAGATCTAAATCTAAATCCAGTTTCCAGGTTTGCTGTCCATGGTTCTGATTTCTGTCATTGGTTAACATGGCAGAGAGCCACCTTAACTCCCCGAGGTAAATCAAGAGGGGACAGTGTTGCCTGTTCCATTTTATATAAACTGCACAATGCTGTTTGCCTTCGTGTGGGTCTCCAGTTACTTTGACGCAGAGTTTTGGCCTTTTGTTACCATAAACTTTTCTTACCTTCTTACCATAAACTCTGCTGATACTGTCATATCTAAATTGATCCCTGACCAAGGTGTGCACAGAGGGGATGTGGGCAGGGGCTCTTTATGAGAGAAGCCTGCTTGGTATTTCAGGAACCACTCTCTAGTCTCCAAAGTGGGAGATGATGGTGTGTGTGTGTGTGTGTGTGTGTATACACACACACACACACACACATATATATATATATCACAGGACATGTGTTCCCCCACTGCTCCTCTTGGTGTTGGTGCCTCTGCCATTGTGACTGTCAGAAGATTGATGCCCAGTTGAGCTGAGCAGGAGGCTAGAGCTGGTCCTTGATTTGTAGCTGTTTGCCTCCATTCCTGTTTGCCCTCAGCCGGCTAAGGCAAGTGAGGGAACTGTGCCTGCCTTTCCTTGACCACTTCTGTGAATAAATCAATTATCAACCTTTGCTGCTTTCCCGTGTGTGGTATCTTCACCACCACAAGCTTTGGCCATGCCGTCTGCCAATGGTAATTGAGTTGAGAAATCTTAAGTGAACCTGACAAGTTTTTCACAGTCCCATGTGAATATGTTGTCTGACATTAGGTTGCAAAGAGCTCTGTCTCTAAAGGAGGGGGGTGGTTTGATATGTGTTGGAGGGGGGAGTTGATAGCTTCCCCTTGCATATAAATTGACTAATTAAGACACAAGGAAGGAACAGGGGAGTGTGGTGGCTCTTCACCCCTCAATTCTTCACTCAGGCTGCAAAAGGCAGCATTGGGGATTAATTGGCCCAAGGGACCCTGTGGGTGGTTGAAAAGAGGTTGGCCGGTAGCTCACTGCCAGCATTTTCTTTTTTACATTTGGTTTGAGGCAAAGCCTTTTATTGCTTTATCCCTTTGATAGCTCCCTCTGTCTTTCTCTCCCTTTCCCAGCTCTGTGTTCTCTTTCCAACTTAACTTTCTCCTCTCTTTTTTTCCTTTCTATCTATACTTAGCTTTCTTCAGTCTCTCAGGATTGAAAACCAGCTGTAGGAGGAAGCCATTGGTGTGGGCTGGAAACAGACAAGGTGGATGCTGCCCAGAGCATCACTCTGCATGCTGCCATCATCATCATCATCATCGTTGTTGTTATTATTTCTTACCTGTCTGTCCGTATGGATCAAGATGGGGAGACAAAGCAACATACACCCTTCCCAAAAGTCAAAGTGGATATACCTTGCAAGTTAGTTTGGTTCCTCAGATAGAAAATCTCACAAAGGTTCTCTCCCCCTTCCTGGTGGGAAAATACAGTTATAACACATTTAATAGCTCACAGTTGGAACCTGATAGCATGAGACCTGATTGCCAGGACTAGGGGCATTTTGGTCCTTGGCAGAAATATTTTAGACTAAATCACCTGTGGTATAGCTATTTGAGGGCTTCAGGAGGTCCAGGGTTTATCTTGCCAATCATCCTTGGAAACCCACTGGGTGACCTTGAGCAAGTCACAAACTCTCTCAGCTTCAGAGGAAGTCAAAGGGGAATTTCTCTGAACAAATCTTGCCAAGAAAACCCCATGATCAGTTCACTTTAGGGCTGCCATAAGTTGGAAATTACTTGAACACACAGTAAGAACAATCTTTAGTTTCCTCATGCAATCTGAGAACATAGACATTTGGGGATAATGGGCAGGATGATTGCTGTCTGACCTACCTGGCCCCATTTCCTTAGCTCATGACAAATACTGTTCATTTGGCAGTATGGCACAGTGTGTAATACAGATGACACCCACACAGGCTGCAACAGATCAAAGACGCCTTTATCTTGGTCCATCTCTGTTTCACTACCCCTCACTCCCCATAGCTGGTAATGCCCCATTGGGTTTGGAAGAATCAGGTCTTGATACAAGGCCACAAGGTCTGTGAAGTCCTCTTGCACTGGTACATGCATATATGTCTGTCTGTCTCTGCTCAGCTTAATCTTCCTAACAAGGGAACTGTGAAGAGGTGATCACAGTTGAAGATTTGTAAACACTAGAAAATGTTGATAGGATGAGTAATAAATTGGAATCCTTGCAATTTATTCCTAGGAGTGGGAGGAGACTGACAGATGGCTTGATAAGCTAGCAGGAATAATTTCTCATAAAACAGGGGTTGCATTAAGACTTCCTTAAAAGACTGTTTAGGAGCTTCACTTACTTTCTGTAAAGCTTGAGTACAGTGTCTTATGGGAGCAAGCAAATATAACACATGCGTACATACTGTAGGGGCAGCTGAACCTGGCTGCAGATTCCATGCACATGAGAAATTCCTTCCCCTCTTTCATTGCCTCTGCCCTTAACACAGAGCTACCTTTCAGAGGCCAGTCAGTGTGGTACAGTGGTTTGAATGCTGGCCTATCACAAGATGACCCTAAGAGAAAATCACAGGGTTTTCTTGCCAAGATTTGTTCAGAGACAACTGAGAGATAGTAACTTGTCCAAGGTCATCCAGTCGGTTTCTATGACTGAGCAGGGATTTGAACACTGGTCTCCAGAGTCACACTTATGTTGGCTCTAGGACTCTAGCTCCAGGGTTGTAATCTCTGCTCAGTCATGGAAACCCACTGAGTTATTTTAGGCAAGTCACAATCTCTCAGTTTCAGAGGAAGGCAATGGCAAACCCCTTCTGATAAAATCTTGCCAGGAAAATCTTATGAAAGGTTTGCCTTACAGTCATAATAATTTGAAAACCGCTTGAAGGCACGTTACAACAAAAAACTTTTCAGGAAAAATCTGTAGCATACAGATGGGAATATGTCTCCTTGACCTTCTCATGATATTTACCTCCCACCCATTTCCTTTCTTTATTCCTCCAGCTCCAACAATCCATTGTTGCCTCGCAGCGAGCTGCTGACACCATTTTCCAGTTCTACCATGATTCCGCTCGCAGGAAGTACTCCAAGTGGTAACTTCACCAATGAGTGGAAAGGAACTGCAATGATCTACTGAGGAAGGAAGGCTGTGTTTAGATGCTTTCCTTGCCCATCCTTCACTCCAAAGGATAGTAGTGTGTGATTGGACTGTTGTTAACCCAGGCAGCAGGGCACACGGAGGATGGTGCTGCAGAATACTGGAAAAGATGGGTATTTTGCCTGGCCCTCACTTCTGTAGAGTCAAGTACTCCCCAGTGCCATAAGGCTCACTGTTCTTCCCCCTTCTCTTTTCTTAGCATGTGCATTTTTTCCATTTTGTTATATTTTGCTGGGTATTGTGCTTCCCTTTTATTACAGGAAAAGTCATTATTATTTTTGAACAGGTTCTCAGGGAACTACCTCATCTCTGGCCTAGCTGTAAGTGCAGGTATTCTTTGTGATCTTTTTTGCCTGAAATAATGATTTTGAAATCATATGAAGAGCACTACTTTCCATCTCTCCCTCTTTTTCCCTTCTGGGCCACAAAGCTATTTTTACTTCCTCTAATAAAATAAGAGAAAAGAACTCCACAGCGTGAAAGGAACCAATATTAGTGTTGTCCAGAATTACTCTCAAGTAATGGAGCCTTCTCTATTCCCCTGAGAGTTGTTATGGGAATAAAGATGGGATGTGTAGCCCTTAGGATCAATTCATGTTATTAACATATTTATTGTTTTATTTGTTGTTGTTGTATGTCTTCAACTCCTTTCCAGCTTATGCTACCCTAAAGTAAACCTAACACGGAATTTCTTGAGAAGACTTGTTCAGTCTTTGCCTCCCTCTGAGATTGACTGCTATTATTATTTCTAGAGAGCCAGCACAGTGTAGTGGTTTGAGTGTTGGTCTAGGACTCTAGAAAATGGGGTTCAAATGTCTACTCAGCCATGGAAACTCACTGGTTGGCCTTGGGCAGGCCAACTCTCTCAGCTTCAGAGGAAGGCAGTGGCAAATTCCCTCTGAACAAATCTTGTTAAGAAAGACATGTGATAGGGTCACCATACAACAACAAATGTATTATTATTAGTGTTCCTTATTGTTAGACTAGCTTAGCTGATAAAAGCATGACAGCTGCAGTGAGCAGTTGTGGAGTTGGACAGAGAAATCAGATGCCAATTTCCACCTGCCCCCTTACCCCAGGTTCTTTGGATACTTCCCTTCCAGCTTGGATCTACAACTCCCTTTAGGGTATTACCATCTTGTACACCCTTCCCCATCTTGCCCATTTCACAGGTCTCCACTGTTACCCAAGCGTGACACTCTTAGCTCTTAGGAGTGTTATTTCTGTCCAATCTGTGACTGTATATGTTAACAGACTCTGGGCCATCTCAGTCCTCCACAGAGGCCTGCCTCAGCCTCTGTCTTCAAAATGTTTACCACTCCCACACTAAACTATATGGACAGCCTGTGCAAGATCACCTCTCATCCACCAAACCCATGATGCCCATATTGTAATTTTGATGCAGGCCCTGGAATAGGAGGGTGATTTAGGACTCTGCACCATCGCTAACCTCTTCTCTTGTTCATTAATATTCTGCAGAACTTTCCTGCTTGTTTTTCATTTTGCTGTTTGGCAACCACGGTGCCTAAGAACTCAGCCTCTGCCAAATCGGAATCTGCTCGCAACTTGGCAGATACCTCTTTGTTAGGTTTTCCTACCTCAGAATGCAGCAATGCATTAGCAAGAAGAGAAGCAGACCCCATTTCTCAAAGGGCTTCAACATCACCTACCCTTTTTAAAAACTGCTCCTGGACCCAATTAGATGCTCTACTTCTAAACTCCAGAAGGAAAAGGGGCATGGCATTATGGGAGAGAGAAGTCCTTTCATCGTGTCCTCAGGCATTTAAGATTCCTGTGAGGGAGAACAGAGCCAGCTTTTCCCCCCTTCTCCGCTGCCTCCTGAAATTCTTAAATCTTTCTATCATTGTAGTAGTATTGTGAGGTGGCATCCTCCAGTTGTTAGAATAGAGGCTCATCTTACTTTCCCAGGACCACTTGGTGAGATCACTGGCCAAATTCAAATTTGATCTTGGGGTCTTGCAGTTTAAGAGAAGGGTTCAGTAGTTGAGCCACTTGGGGAAAGGGCTAGTCCAAGGATTTTCACCTCAATTTCTCTCCCTCTGTGTCTGGCAGAATGATATGCTTTAGGTGATGGAAGAGAAAGGTGGAGGGTGAAGCAGTGGAAGAAGAACTCTGGGTATTAATACAGGGAATAAACTGCAGTGGTTTGGTGAAATTGTGACATGAGTTATTCCCTGTCCTCTCCAAAATTTTCTTTCCCCACCACTGCTTGCATGCTTTCCGCTATATTCCCATAATAACCAATGAAGACTAAAAACTTGCTTTTAAAAAAGAGGTCAGCAGCCCATGTTAGGCACTGGATTTGAAACTCTTGTGTTGATGGGTACTCTAAAGAAAACTGGCTTGCACATAAGCTGTGTAAAGTCAAGGAGCTGCTCCAGTAGAGAACTACTTTGTCATGTTGCCAAATGATATTATTGAATAATTTGAGAGTAATTTTGATATAGCAGTTTGAGTGCTGGACTAAAACTCTGGAACAATTGGAACATATTTCAAATACCATCAAGGGGGAGGTTGCACTCTCTTAGCCTCAGAAGAAAGCAATGGTGAATCCCCTTCTGAACAATCTTGCCAAGAAAAGCTTGTAATAGGTTCACCTTAGGGTCTCCACAAGTCAGAAGTGATTTGAAGGCACACAACAAATTAAGCCAGTTAGGACCTATGGGGCTGCCCATGGGTTAAATGTCTGGAGAATTATCTGCTTCCCAATCCACAGAGTCTCCCTCCCTGAACACTTTATCTCAAGAATTGCCACTGCTCACTTAACTTTCATTAGCTGCCCTGTTAAGAGGCTAGCAGCCAGTTACAGTTAATGGCCCTAATTGTAATTCTCTTTTTAAAAAATGTATTCCAATTCCCACCATCCCATTTCTGAGTCTTTGTGATTCCATTATTGAAACCTTTGGAAAATCCCAACCAATCTCAGTCTCAGAAAGGCAGCAGATTATCCCATAAAAACTCCAGCCTTATCTTTCCTTTCTTCTTTCCCCCTCTTGCCCTCACATTCTTCTCCTCTCCCCTTAAAGGACAAGGTGACCTCATTTTCCCTTTTCCACAGCAGCAAACAGACTCTGTTCCCAACCACTATGCACTCTGCTTCCAGTCTCCTGCAATGAATATTCAATCAGGTTCCATTAGATAATTTTATATCCATTCTGCCCCGCCGGTTTTCTGCTCTTTGCTACACCTCTTTAGGGGGAAGAATACTAGAACTGGTGGAAGGAGAAGGAGAAAGAAGACTATGTGGGTTAAGGGGATCCACATAGAATCCTGGTGCAGAAGAAGAATTCAGAGAAATGATCAAGACTGAATTATTCCTCCTTTTTTTCCTATTAGGCTTCATGTGAATTTGTTTTTCTTTCTTTTCTTTGCACCCAAAGGCTTTCTCTGCACTGATATTCTGCTGTCAGACTGGCCTCTCAGATGAAGCCACAGTCTGCATTTTATTCATTGGGAAGGAAATGCAAGAGCAGCTGGGTCCACCTCGGGCGTTCCTAGTGGGCTGTGGGCTTTGCAAAGCCACTTCTGCCCCTCTTCCCAGTCAGATGGTGGCTTGTCAACCCCAAATCCTGCCAAGAGCCATATTACCACTTGCTTGGCTCCTGCTGGAAGGGGCTCTCGGAGTGATTAATTCCACCCGCTGCCTTTAAAATCTGTTGCATGCTTTGAGTCAGAGACCCTTAGATGTGCCAACCTAGTGGCCTCCCTTTGAAAGATGCCAGCACTGCAGAAGAACAGCCATTTGCGGTCTCTTCAAAGAAGGTAATCCAGCATTCTGAGTGCTTTGTGGGGTCAAGTCAAGCTTTGTAGGATTTCCACCTCTGGTGGTTACTCAAGTCCATACCCAAATACCTGTATGTCAAAAGTTCATCACCCAGAAGTTCAAAATGCAGTCTTCTCAGTGGGTGGAATGTGTGCCTCAGAACTGGGGGACTCTAACTTCCATCATCCCAGGCAGATGTGGCTAGGAATGGCAGTTGTAGTCCACCACTTCTTGGAGATCACAGAGAAGGTAGACTGAAGATTTTTCAGTAAAAACAATCCTATTTCTAACCTAGGAACCAGAAATTGGTGTCTCTTGGACCAGCATTTTAATTGATATACAAAATTTGTTGCCACATAGTGCCCAACTGGGATACCTTTTTTAAAAGAAAAAGTTAAACAAATTCAGCATCAGATATTCATGATTAATGGGGCATCAGCAAAGTGTTGTAGTGTGGAGTGCTTTAGCTTATTCTAGCTACCCATGATGTTCTTTTCCCTCTTCCTCGCCCTCCGGCCCTTTCACACCACGCAACCATAGTGCTATGATCGCACTTTAACTGCCATGACTACATCCTATGGAAACTTGGGATTTGCGGTGAGCTCTGAGAAGGGTAACACAGAACTATAATGACATTTATGTGTAGCTGGTCTACTAGGATATTGTCCTCTAGGTCTTGAGTCCACTTCCATTTTGGTTGAGACAGATAATTCAGGGAGTGCTTAAGCTGTTTACCCTTGAGAGCTTTATCCACTCAGTTGTGAATCATGGGTCTACTGCCAAAATGTTGTCAATAATATTTCCCCCTTCATCTCTTTCCCCTTCATAAGAGGTGCCTGCTTCTAACAATTAGCACTGTAGACCAGATGGATCTTAGTGTTGAGTTCTTCTTTTTGTCCTTTCTTTGCTTTCCACCTGAGTTATGATTGAGATGATGGTTAATGCTTTAGAAAGAAGTGGCTTGGGTCCCTGCACATAAATATGTGATAAAGTGCCAGGATGCTCAATAATTCATGGAAGCTTGAGATGAGAGCAGGAGGACAAGAACAGAACATAATGGGCTGGGAGGGATGCAGACAAAGCGGGGAAGCCCTATTCAATTGTTCAGTTTGTCCATGTAGTGTAGTAGAACTGAGTTTTTCTGCACTTTTTGAAGAGGAGGGTGGGATTTTTGCATATTTATCACCCCCAACTGCTAGAACATAGATATGTCAGAAATGAGAGTTCAGCTTACCCTTCTCTCCAATGTGTGTCTTCTGCACTGTGTTTTTCCTTCCCTTGTAGTCTGAACCAGTAAAATTCAGACCTTGGGTCCTTTGCCATTACAAAGTTATAGCACTGTGGTTCTGTTTTACCTCCAGGAGAACATCCTATGGAAGCATGGGATTTGCAGATCAAAATTTAGAATTCCCAGCTAGAAAGCTCTCGTGGCTTCCTAGACTACAAATTCAGGGATTCCATAGCATGCTGCCATGGCAGTTAAACTCGAATCATAGTCCTATAGCTGTGTGATGTGAAAAGACTGACTACCAGAGAACAGCCCAGTTCAGTGAGGTCAGGGGTTTATTTAATTCAGTGTAATCTTTCTAGCAGTAGCCAACTGGGTGCATTCCTTAAGAAGTCCACTAGTAAGCCCTGAAAGCAGCGTGTGCATGCATGCTTTCAAGTGACCTATTGACTTACAGCAACCTCATGAGTTTCATAGGGTTTTCTTAGGCAAGGCACACTCAGAGGTGATTTTCCCAGCTGCTTCCTCTGAAATATAGCCTACAGCATCTGGTATTTCTGGTATTTCTTGGCAATCTCCGTCTTAAGTCCTAACCAGGTAGGATATTTAGGTGCTCTGAAGGAAGTAGCTCACCCCAGACAATGAATAGACAGAAAGCAGTAGCTCACCCTACTCATAGACATATGGCCCTATCCTCCACTAAAGAAGAAAACTCTGCTGCTGGAAGCATATTTTATCCTCTCCACTTGTGGCCACTGGCTTTGTCTGGAGGCAGGCAGAATCAACTCTCATGTCTTCTGAAGTTGTTCATCAGTTCAAAGTGCAAAAGTAGTATACAACTAAGCAGGGTGGGTTGCTAGAGAATGGGATAGAAACTTGCCCTTCCAAGTCAGGTTAGGCAAAAAAAACCTGCTGCAATGTCTCCTAGCTTGTGTGGTCCTCATTAATAATGTTTCCCCCCTTGATCAAACTGTAATGTTGCTTGGCCACATGTCCTGGATTTCATCTGAAAATTTGGAGGGTATGGATTGTAACGATGGATTATGGGAGTTATGATCTAATAGCACCTGGAGAGCCATACTTTCTCCATTGCTGACATAAGGGGTGAACAGCTCAACAGCTGTAAGTTAAGTGTCACACCACACTTGACCTGCCTCCTTTGGCAGATGTCATTCCTGCTTCTAATGGCATGGTTCTTTACAAAATAGCACAGGAGTATATATGTAGGGGAGAGCCAGCATGTTGTAGTAATGTAGTTGTTTGTGCATTGGACTGCAACTCTGGAGATCAGGGTTTGAGTCCCCGCTTGGCCATGGAAACCCGCTGGGTTACTTTGGGTGAGTTGCATACTCTCAGCCCCAGAAAACACCACCTTAGGGTTGCTGTAAGTCAGAAATGACTTGAAGGCACACGGCAACAATATATGCATGGAAATGCAGTGGGCAGGACTGGCACACCAACATCCACTGTAAGCATACAGGAGTCTGGGGAAGCAGGAACTGACCTAGTTGGTGTGAATTGACCTATAAGGGGTTGACTTATACAAAGCGGACCATATGGCTTCAGTTCCAATGCAGCCATGGAATTGTCAGCTTTGCCACATCATGAGAGAAAACATTTGCAAGCAACTGATGCAGGAGGCAGAGTGCATGGGCAGTTTTATTGAGGGCAGGAGTGTGTGCATGAGCCTTGGATTTCTTGACCACAATGAGCATGGAGCTCTGTATAAAAGGAGGTGAAACAAAGACACAGAGGGACTAGAGAGAGGGTTGGGGGCTGGACCCAGATTGGGAGTGTCGATTTTGTCCATAGGTAACATCCCTCCTTGCTCTTTACACAGGAAACCGTACATCTGAGATACTCAAATTCCCAAGAAATCTGTTACACATCCAGCCTGGGTGAATGGATTTGTCTCAGCCAGATTGCCCAGAGAAATGCTGCCCCATTTGACATCCATTGCCCAGAAAGGAAATATTCCAGAGATGCCTGTTTGATGCAGATCTGCTGGTGTCTTGCCCTCCCTTGTTCCCCACCCTATGCCCATGTCTTTGCCATTCCCTAGCCCAGTTTTCTGCCTATTGCAACCCAATCCACAACTGGCCCCATTTTGGTTCAAGGAGTTGTTGAGTCTTGAGACAAAGGGGTGGTTGTTTGACAAAAACCATGTCCGGAAATGTGTGCCAACGAGCTTTGTGTCCATTTCCCGTCCCCTAGTTTTCAACACTGATAGGGGAAAGTGGGGAGTGTGTGTCTCCAGGGGGCAGGATGGCCTAGGTGGGTGCCTTGTTGGACAAGTAGGCAATGAGAGCCACCACTGCGCCAATGTAGGTACAGATGCCGAGGATGATGGAGAGGACAGCCAATGCAAAGGTCTGACGGGAAGCTGTCCATGCTCTTGGGTAGTCCCCCTTGGCTGATGCCTTGTTGGTCTGCAGGGAGAGAAAGAGGCCAAAGAGAGGCAGCAGATTAGTAACTTCTTAAAAGCAGGGGTTCGACCCTCCCTCCCATCTGGAAGTTCTTCCTTAAATTCTAGGAAATGGCTACTCCTTAAGAAATTGATTGTGGAAAAAGTTCTGGGGGTTGATCAATAGTTCTCCCACATACACACTTCCTGGGAAGACTTGTCCAGTGTGATTTCTATCACAGCAATGCCCTTAGCAGTGCTTGGGAAAGTGCCTTTATGGATTGCAACTCTCATAATCCACTCAGGCAGCAGGCACAGTGGTTGTGATGACAGGGAGATGCAGGGAGTTGTCTTCCAGCACAGTAACTCCCCCCCTAAATCTAAGCAAGTTGAATATGTCCATTTAAAACATTGTTTTTTTTATGTGGAAAATCCTATCAGTGTAAGAAAAAGAATGGAAGCAAAGTTGTTGTAATGTACAGACAAATATATTTCACTGGGAAATCGAGCCTGTCTTAAGATCCTGACTGGCTTCAACTCTATAGACAGGATCAATTGCAAGCCAGTGTAGTCTAGCAGCTAGAGTGTATGCAGCCAAATGTGGGTGTTCTGGGTGCAAATCTTCCCTTGGTTAAGCAGCCTATTGGACAACCTTGGAGAACGTTGGGTTTTTTAGCGCAACACGAATCATCTCACTCACGCATTCCAGGTTTGTTATTCACACTGTGGAACCACATCGATGCGCATCTGCAAGTTTGGTTGTCACACATGGAAGCATTTGAATAAAGATGGAGTTGATGATGCGAATGCATTCGGAACCCCCTTTTTTGATATGCAGTGTTTTATCCCAGGTCTATTCACATCGGTTTTTCACACTACCGATGATGCAGATCTTTTTTTAAAACTTGGGGAAAACCCGAACAGCGATTATCCCAGATTAAGTGGGTTTTTGGCACCCCCCCAAAAAAAACCCCTTAATCCAGTGCATTCGGGATGCGTGTGAACAACAGAGATTTAACCCAGATTTTCATCCTGGATTATTTTCTCTGTGACTAACCCGCAAGTTCTTGAAATAAAGAAGTTGATAGCATGAGCTTTTGTAGACTTCAGTCTACTTTCTCCGATGCATATAACTCATATGCCTCTGAGGAAGTACACTGAAGTCTATCTACAAAAGCTCCTGCTGCCAACTTCTTTATTTCAGTTAGTTTCAAAGGTGCTCCAAGATCTCTCTACATAGTGATCCTACAGACCAACCAACACGGCTATAGCATTGAATTCTACCCCAAGTTCTTAGTCTAACCTAACGCATCTTGCAGGAATATTGAGCGGATACAAGACCCTTCTGAGCTCTTTGAGCAAATGGAGGGTGGAAAACAAAATGGATTTAAAAAATCAATCAATCACTTGGTATAAACTGCCGTATCCTGGCACACACACAATATGCCTAGGTGCTAACCTGCAGCTCTTTAAGCCTGCTGCATCTGGGCTCTCTTACGGCCTCTGTCCCCAATCTCTCCGCCTTGTAAGACTACAATTTCCAAATGGAACATTTTTGTGGGGAGATTTGATTCCTCCCTTTTGCGGCTCCATCACCTTCCACTCACTCCCGACTCTGCCCTCTTTACATGCTCTTCTTCCCTCCTCCGCAGCAACAACCTACCTTTTGGGACAGATAGAAGGCAGCAATGCCCAATGGCCAGAAGCAACATAACATGGAGAAAACAGCCAAGCCTAGGTAATCCTGAGGCAGCAGCATGGAGAAACTGCTTTCGCTTTCTGTGTCGCTGTCACTGGAAGAGTCATTCTGGGGACATAACAGGGAGAAAAAGGACTTGCTATCTGCCTTGCAAGAGAAAAGCAAGAGACAAAAGTAGGAGTTCAGAACACGACTGTTCATTTCTGGAATGTGGCCACCTTAAACTTTTTTCTCTCATTTTCCAACTTGCTACAAGATCCCTTTGCCTACTGATATTCCAGACTAACACGGCTATGTCTTTGAAAGCTACTAGACATGATGTTTATATGCTTCTTCCGTAATACCATTTGTAGGGAATGACACTGAGGGATGACTGTTGTCCTCATGCGCTACCTGTGGGCTTCTGTTGCAGCTAAGACAGTCAACCCATCCTTTTCCCTTGAGCTGGTAGGCACCATCCCACAGTAATAGGGGTTTTGCAGTGGGCTGCAATCTATCTCTGCGCAGATCCCAGAGAGATGCATTGCAAAGCCTGGAGGTCTTTGCATTATAGGAGATTTCCCTCCTCTGCAGTTGTCAGCTGGTCAGAAAGGAAAGAAAAAGCACTGCTGTTTATGTGATTTGAGTCCAGATGGTTTTTAAAGGGGGAGGACAAATTTCACGGTGGGTAAAACTATCAGTGGCTATATCAGTCACAATGAGCGCAATATGCTACTTTCAGGATCAGAAGCAGTCTGACTTTGTACCGATTGCTGCTGAAGACAAGCAGGAAGAAGCTTTTGCATTCATCTGCTGCTTCCAGGGTTCCTTAGAGGCATCTGCTTTGCAGCTGGCATTGGAGAATATGGGACTAGTTGGATCCGACAGACTGTTATGCAACAGAGATTTGATCTGTAGAAATCAGGTGGCGAAGATTTTTCATGGGCAGGTACAGACATTCACCAACTACAGGTTGAATCTCCTTTCTCCGAAATGCTTGGGACCAGAAGTGTTTTGGATTTGGGATTTGTTTTCAGATGTTGGAATATCTGTATTTACATATACATACATCATGAGATATCTTGGAGATGGGACCCAAGCCTAAACACAAAATTCATTTGTTTCATATACACCTTATATACATAGCTTGAAGGTAGTTTTGTACAAAATATTTTTAATAATTTTGTGCATGAACAAAGTTTGGGTATACTGAACCATCAGCAAGAAAAGGTGTCACTTTCTCAGCCACCTATGAAAAAAGGTTTGGTTTTTAGACTATTTTGGATTTTGGCATTCCGGATAAGAGAGACTCAATCTGTAATAGCTATAGAAAACTCTATAAAGGTGATTCCAAGAAGGACTTGCTTGATAGCTGGGACCCCTTCGTTACTACATAACTGTAGCATTATGATTCTACTATAAATACCATGGCAAGATCCTAGGGAATCCTGGAGTTTGTAGTTTGGTTTGCATTAGTGCAGTGGTTCTCTTTGGTCCTCCAGAGGTTTTGGAATTCAATTCCCACAAGCCCCAATGTTCAGAAATCCTGGGAGTTGAAGTACCAAAGCATCTGAAATACCAAAGGTTGAGAACCACAGAACTAGAGCTTTCCGACCCTCCCTAAACTGTAAATCCCAGGATTCTACAGGATGGAAGCATGGCAGTTAAAGAGGAATAGCATTATAATGAAGTAGTGTGGAAAGACCCCTGGTAAATTTTGTTTTTACGTGCCTTGAAGCTGACTCCAACTTATGATGACCCTCTTTTAGGGTTTTCTTAGCAAGAGTTCTTCAGAATTGGTTTGCCATAGCCTTCCTCTGAGGCTGAGTAGGTTTCCATGGTTGAGCCGGGATTTGAACCCTGGTCTCCCAGAGTCCGAGTCCAGCACTCAAACCACACTATGTTGGCTCCCTCTAGGAACCCCACCTCAAAATATATGAAATATAATGTAAGCGCAGTTGTCCTGAACAACTGGCTTGAGAAATTGGTGTGACCTCATTCTGCAAGAGGACTATTGATAAGCGGAGAGTTGAAAACGTTCCTTTTTTTGGACTACAGCTCCCACTGGCCTTGCTGGTTGGGGACGTTTGGGAGTTGTAGTCCAAAAAAAAAAATAAACTTTTCCGAGTCCTTGGAACAAGAGTGAGAACCTCTTTTCCCAGCATCCAGTCTTTACCTCGAGGTCTGGCAACTCAGTGTCGCCCACTTCGTAGCAGACGGTATGAATGTCTTTTTCCAGAGCCACTTTCCTGGGGAGCTCCCCGGCCTCCTTGCTATCTCCAAAGGCAGTTTCGATGTAATCTTTCTTCTTCCATCCTTGGGGATTGTTCGATTTCCACAGGTCCGGGTACAGCGTCGGTTCCGGAGTACAATACGGCTCAACTGTCCTCTGCAGGCTGCTGGGATCCAAGAGCTGATGGGAAAGGACTGCGGAGCCTGGCTGTAGCCAAGGAAGGCTAGGTGGCATGTGGCAGGAGGGCAATCCGGAGTGTTCCTGGGGACTGGTTCGGTTTAGCATCCTGCCCTGGATCACCAGCTTCCCATTGGGCTTGGCTAGGAGTGGATGCTGGAGCTCATGAGCATTCTCCATCCTGCCTACAGGAGGAGTGGAACAGATCCCTCTCCTTTGCTGATTTCAGTAAGTCTGGGCTGTCCTTTCACTTCAGTTACCTTGGGGAGAAGTTGAAACAAGGAAATAAATAAATGGTAAAGAAAAGCAAAATCTTTTATAGTTTCTTGTGGTTTTTCGGGCTGTGTGGCCATGTTCTAGAAGGGTTTCTTTCTGACGTTTCGCCAGCATCTGTGGCTGGCATCTTCTCTGAAGACGCTGTACCCTGACCTGTGGAAATCTTCTCTGAAGATGCCAGCCACAGATGCTGGCGAAACGTCAGAAAGAAACTCTTCTAGAACATGGCCACACAGCCCGAAAAACCCACAAAAAACTATGGATGCTGGCCATGAAAGCCTTCGAGTTCACAACATCTTTTATCTTTTATTTTGGTTATATTCTCCCTTTGTCTCCATGCACAAACTCCACGTGATTAAATTACAGCTGCTGCTGCTACTGCTGCTTCTTGTCGTGTGAGCTTTCAAGTCAATGCTGGCTTGTAATGACCCTAAGGGGAACTCATCATAGGGTTTTCTAGGGCTGAGAATATGTGACTCACTCAAGGTCACCCAGTGGGTCTCCCTGGCTGTGCAGGGAATCGAACCCTGGTCTCCAGAGTCATAGTCCAATGCTCAAACCACTACTACACCACATTGGCTCTATAGAGAGACATCATTCAATATGATGTGAAAAACACACTGAAACAGACTTATGCTATGGAACCAACACCAGATTCAAGGCAGTTAAAGTATAGCTCCAGATTGTAGCTATGGGGAGGGGGCAAAATGAAGGCACTGCTGCCCAATGAAATTTTTCTTCATTCCCGAAATTTCTTGCATTGCAATCACTTAAAGGAACATTTAATTTAAGAGGGCAGGATTTTTATTTGAGGGGCAACGAGTACAGATTGTAAACCTATTAGGGAGTGATAATTCACTGATAAGCAGTATAGAAAAGTACTTGCTATTGCTATAATGCCTTCATGCCCCCCACTCCCCACCTATTACCCATATCTGTTCTTAGCAGCTATTCATTTCCAAGAAAGAGTGCCTAAATTTGCTTTTGCAAAGCAAAAAGGTCTCATGTGGAAGAGAGTTCTACAATCTTGGAGCCACCACCAACAAGGCCCTTTCTTGGGGCCTTACCAAATTTACCTATGTCAGGGATGCAGGGTTGCTAGGTGTGCTTTAATACAAGGGATACCCCTTATTTGAGGTCTGGAAAGCATGTCCCTTATTTTAAGGGAAGTCCCCTATTTGAGGGTTGGAAAGCTTTTCCTTTTATATAGACTGAACAAGATGCAAAACCAAACCAAAAAAACCCAGTCTGTATTTTTGGGTATGAGCTCTTCGTAAAGACAGAAATGTGTAGATCTCGTAATTTAGCAATACAAAAAAATAATAATATATGAACCATTTTAGGAATGCAAACAATTGCTATAGAGAAATGCATTGACTAAAGTTAACTGAAATCAATGTTGGGCGTTTGGGTAGCACTCAAACTTGTTCAAAGCTACTTCCTAATGGTCAAGTCTGCTTTGTCATGAATTTCAACTCTTCCTTGTTGCTATTTCCAAAACCTGGCGATGTGGAGGGTGGTGAGACTAAGGAGTTTATCACACGGGATGCAGAAAATAGATTCAAAGTGAAAACAACCTGTTTTTGCGAGTTGTTTTTGACATGATGTTCAGGGTCAACCCAAACAGAAAGTAGAAAAAAACCCGCAAATGCGGGTTGTTTTTCAGACAATGTTTGCGTGAAAAAGAAGTAACGCAAAAATAACCCAAACGGAAAGCCGACAAAACCCACTCCTTTTTACTTTCGGGAAATTCCAAAGGTAGGAAGGAGTGGCTTTTGTTGACTTTCCATTCGGGTTATTTTCACGTTATTTCTCTGTCTGCCGACACGTCTGAACAACAACCCGCATTTGCGAGTGTTTAGGGGATTTTAAAATCCCGTTTCTGCACAGGATTTGCCTCCATGTGATAAACTCCTGAGAAAAGGGTTTTTCCTGAAGACCTTAAAACTGAGCTGGGAAGCTCATATCATATAAGGATAAATGTGAAGTCGATTTCTCTTTAGGAGTCCTTTTCCCCCCCCAGTCGTGGACTGCATCTGCACTGCAGAAATAATGCGGTTTGACACTGCTTTAACTGCCATGGCTCAGTGCTATGCAATCTTGAAATGTGTAGTTTTGGGAGCTATTTAGTTTTCGCTAGAGTTCTGATGCCCCCATTAAACTACAAATCCATAGCACTGAGCCATGGCAGTTAAAGCGGTGTCAAGCGGCATTATTTTGGCCATGCAACTGCAACTGTGGTCAGGCTCTCTGAAGGCTTGTGATACTGAATTCCTACAAGACAGGCAACTTTTTCCCCTTCCAAAAGCCACCTTCCCCCAGGCAAAGCCCATAGAAAGGACATCTCCTCATTCTCTCCACCTCAAAGAATTGGCTGGGGCAGAGAAGAAGCTGGAAGTGAATCACGCTCAGCTTTCCTCCCCAAAGAAGCTGCCTCTTCACAGTGATTCCCTGGGGAAAGTCTCTCTCCCTTCTCCACATCATGGCTTACGGATCATTTCCCACTTAGATCAGGAGATTCTGTGTGCGAATCCTCAGATGGCCCCGGAAAAACCAAGCGGAGGTAGCCCTGTTCAGAAGCAAAATGAAGCGAGAGATTCAGCTTGACAAAGGGAGAGACAAATGCTGTACGCTTCTATTGAAGGGCATATTTGTTGGTGTTTCCAGCTTACGGAGACCTTAAGAGGTTTTCTTGCTAGGTTTCTGAAGAGGGGGTTTGCCATTGCCATCTCTGAGGCTGAGAGAGCGTGACTGGCCCAGTGGGTTCCCATTGCTGAGCCAGGATTCGAACCCTGGTCTCCAGAATCATAGACCAACGCTCAAAACCATCACGCTGACCCTAAGGCGAACCTTTCATGGGGTTTTCTTGGCAAGTTTCTTCAGAGGGGTTTTGCCATTACCATCCTCTGAGGTTGAGAGTGTGTGACTGGTCCAAGGTCACTCGGTGGGTTCCCATGGCTGAGCCAGGATTCAAACCCTAGTCCCTAGAGTCATAGTCCCAATGCTCTGACCCTAAGAGTAGTAGTCACGGGGTTTTCTGGACAAGATGTTCAGAAAGAATTTGGGCTTTGATATACCAGGACTAAATTAAAAGACAGTATATGAGCAATAAGCAGTGGCCTTTTCCAGCTGTTGTTGGACTCCAATTCCCATCACTCCATCCATTGCCTGTGGGGCTGATGGGAGTTGGAGTCCAGCCACATTTGGAGGGCCCCATAGCTTGGTTTGCCACTGCTAAAGCACACGGATGTAGAGAGTAGAAAAATAAATGTACTGACAACTGGCTTATGTACTAGAACAATAAATACCTTGCGTTTATGCTGCGTTTTATCATGTTGCAACGAAATGTTTGGCTTGTTTATAAAAGAGGAAGCCAAAATGCAAAAAGGTACTTGGGCTTAAATTAAGTCTTGATACTTTAGGCACAGCATCTGGTGAATTTAGAAGAATGGGAAGACCGGATGAAACGCGGGAATACTGGAAAGACAAAATCCTTTGCCACTTGCTTTGCAGAAAAATCTACATTGAGGATGCAAATTTGGATATATAATTGTTACAAAATTGTTCAAAAGTATATCTGACCAGAGTGAGGAATTCTGTGACCTATTCATATCACATACATTATAGCACTTTGATACCACTTTGACAGCCAGGGTCCCAACCTACAGAACTTTGGGATCTGTAGTGCCATGAGGTACTTAGCATTCTTGACTAGAGAGCTCTAATGTTGCAGTTCAGGGATCTGTGCAATATAAAATTCTAAGCGCCCCATCAAACTACAAATCCCAGGATTTTATGGGATGGAACCATGGCATTTAACGTGGATTCAAAATAACAAAGAAATATGAAGAAACCTGGGAAGATATGAGAATCTACTGGAGAGAAAAATGGGGAGAATTAGCAGTAAAAACTTTAATGGACTATAAAGCAATAGAATATAGACTAACAGATAATGATACATCTATATATGGATATATACAGATATATGATACAGGAGCATAGGTATGAAACATTTGTGAAACAGTAAAGTTTAAAAATATACAGTCAGACATGAAGAGTATTGTATTAAAGGGAGAGGCAGAAAAGCAATGAAGGATGCAAACAAATGGAAGAAACCATTAAGGCAGATAAACTCAATCCTATAAGAAATAAAGAAAGGAGAAAAGGGGGAATTTGAATGTATAGCAACGGCAAGACAAATTGTGTAAGGGTGAAACAAATGGAAACAATGCTTTTTTGTGCTCAGATACTTTTGTTCCTTTTTTTAAAAAAGTAAAATTAAAGTGGTTTCAAACCAGTATAACTATGCAATGTGGATACTTTCTGGGCCTACATGTCTGCTGCTCATTTTGGGATTCAGATGTTAATGGTGGAAGGTCCTGGGATTTGTAGTTTGATGGGGCTTGCCTCTGTTCTGCCTTATTGGTGTTATGTGTCTTCAAGTTGTTTCCGACTTATGGTGACCCTAAAGCAAACCTATCAAGGGGTTTTCTTGGCAGGATTTGTTCAGGATTTGCCATTGCCTTCCCCTGAGGCTGAGAGAGTGTGACTTGCCCAAGGTCACCCAGTGGGTTTTATGGCAGAGTGGGGAATCGAACCTTGGTCTCCAGAGTCGTAGTCCAAGACTCAAACCTACTATGCCACACTGGCTTTCATGGCTCTTTATCACTACATACCTTCCAACATTTCACAGATGAAAACTGGAAAGCGTGTGGCCAAGTAATGTTGGACTGTGGTCAGGGTGACCAGACATCCTCCTTTTCCAGGACATGTCCTACATTTCAACCTCTGTCCAGGAAGAATCCCCAAACGACCTCCAATTTGAGCACGACTAAGAAATATGAATTTATATTTCTATCAGTGGCTTTAGCTTTTAGGTTGTCGTGTCCTCCCTTTTTCTTGAAGGTCCTACATTTTTGCACTGCCTTTTCCTCCTTTGCAGTTGTGACATCTGGTCGCCCTGACAGTGGTTAAGATGGCAGACATTACTGATGATGAAGAAGACACAAGCTAGGAGAAGGTGCAGCAGTTTGCTTTTGCCTGAAGCTGCTAGGAAGGGCAAGACTCTGCCCATTCCTCCCCTCTCCTTCCCTACTGAATTAACTGAGTGCAATCCGCCTTTGCACTTCAAATTCAATTTTCTGCAAGTGAAGTACTCCAAGGACAAAGGGGGGACGTCAGAGGAGGAGAGAGAAACTGGGACATTTTAAAAGCAGATGGAAAAGTGGGTTGGCATAGGATTAACTGGAACTGTCCCTTCCAAATCAGGACAGTTGGAAGGTATGTGTCTACACCAGGGAAGGACTGGACCGGTCTTCTAACAGAGCAATGGTAACCATTGTCCTCCTTCGGGTTTCAGTTCCAAGAATCCCTTGCCATTTAAGATGCCCGCTGAGACTTCTAGGAACTGAAAACCAAAACATCTGGAGGACCAAACCTTGGGAGCCAGGGAAATAGAAGACTGCCCTCTCTAAAGCAGGAATCATAGACAGAGTTTAATAACAAATAGAATTTAAAATAGGGGAGATTTGGACAATGGAGCTGGAGGGTGAAGGAGGCACATCTGTCTGCTTGCCATGGCTCATTAGATTCGGCGGATGTCTCCTCCTGATGTCTCCTTCCCTTTGCTTTCCTCAACCTTTATGCAAACCCTGTAGCGGTGAAGTGAAATGGAACAGAGGTTGGCCCTTTATGGCACGTTGCCATAATGCAATTGCAGTCACCAGACGAGAACGGACATTTGGGGGATTTTTAATTCCGGTCAAAGATTCCACCGGCTCGGAAACCCATGCAGCATGAAATCTGGTGCAACCACCTGGGGTTTCCTTGTTAGGGACAGAGAGATGAACTGAACATGTGCAGGAGTTTGTGAATTTCGTGGACCCATCCAGAGGAACTTCAGAGCAATCAATCTCTTGAACTGTTGGGAGTCAGCATTGGTAGGCCACATACACACATGTGCATCAATGTGCACCTGGAGAGTCCGATTTGCTATGGATCTGCAACTCCTCACAGTTTTCTTTTTTAAAAATAAAAATAATGGCTTGGATAACTTAGTCTACAGCTTCGAAAAGTGGCTTATTTGGTCTACAGACCAAATAAGCAGGTACCGGTACAAATCAGTCTGTATAGACCCAAATCTTTGCAGGGTAGCAAATGGAGCTGTTCTCCAGCATCCAGAGAAAGAGAGAGAGAGTGTGTGTAAAGGGGTGGAGGTTTATTCTGCCGATATTTAATAACATCTCTCTTTTATTTGACTTGCAGAAATGATCGGTCAATTACAGCTGACACGTCTCCCTTGGGAATCTGCGTCATCCTCGCTTGCCAGGAGTGTCTGTACGTGTGCAAATGAGCGCACAGGACCTGCGGAGCCGTGGCCTGATCTCACTGGGATCTCAATCCTCGGGTTTTATTGTCTCTGTGCTAGATTTTCCAAAAAATGCTCAGCCTCTCCTGAAGCTCCTTAAGGTAGGGGGGCTAGGTAACTGGGAAGCAGATGAAGCTCCCTTGCCTAAGCTGCTCCTTCTCTTAAATCTATGCAAATTTCAAAGGGCATTACACTGAAACTGGCCTTTCCAAAGCCTACTTAAATTGCATACACAGAAGGAGGTGTTTAAAATATATATAGAGAACTGTGGTTTTAATCTCTTTCCAGGCATAAACAGTTTGATTAGAGCACTTGGCATGAAACTGGCAGATGTGGGCTTCCCACTTGTAAGCATGCGCAGAGTTCGCTGCCTTTACCTGCAACCACTAACTAATGGCAGCCAACGCTGCATTTACAGGCTGCATCTGCACTGCAAATAATAATGCTGTTTTGACACTGCTTTAACTGTCTTGACTCCATCCTATGGAATCCTGGGATTTGTAGTTTGTTGCGGCACTGGAGAGACGAAATAGCTCACAAAGCTACAAATCCCAGAATTCCACAGCAGCAAGCCATGGAAAGTTAAAGCAGTAACAAACTGCATTATTTCTGCAGTGCAAATGCAGCCAGAGTTGAGTTGTATGTGCCATTCAGGGAGATGCTGCTGAAAAAGTAGCAAAATTTTCTTTTGGCTGCATGACCTCCAACTATCCCAGTTTGGCAGGGACAGTCCCAGTTAATCCTCTCTTGTCCCACTTTCTCAGCTGCTTTTAAAATGTCCCGATTTCTTCCTCCTCCTCCCGCCTTTCCTCTTTGTGCTCACCTTGCTTCAATTTCTGCAAAGACAGAAATTAAACAAGTGGAAAAGTTGTTTGCCTTCAGTTAACTTTGGCAGGGGGAGAGGGAAGATGAGTTTGAATCTCTCTCTTCCCAGTAGATGCAGGCAAAAACAAACTGCTGCAGCTTTTCCTAGCTTGTGTGTTCTTCCTCATGAACAACTTTTCCCATCTTGACCATGCTCTGATGTTGCTTGGCTGCACACATCCCATTTTTCATATGTGGGAATGCTGGCAGCATTGTGTATGTAAAAATCATCATCATCATCATCATCATCACCATCACTATCATCCACACAATTTATTTTGCAGCCTGAGGCACAGTCTCAAATGGTACTCACCCAAAGTAATGATGAGATGGTCGGCAAAAAACACTTCAAGCACCTCTTACATTCTCTTAGAGTATAAAATCCAATAAATAGCACATTAAATAACTCTTTGCTGCCCTTATCAAGATGCTGCCTGAAGCAAGCCTTACTCTGCCTAATTTTAGGGGCTGGTTGTGCTGGGAATGGAAAACAAGATAGGATCAGACAGTGCCGGTCTGGTGGTTTCCTAGTTATTTTTGCATTGCTTGAAATATCAGGACCATTCGGCTGGGGAACGGCTTGGGGACTCCCGGAGGCATCGGTGGCGTTCTCCTGTGCGGTAACGTGCGTTCTCGACCTGCTCCGTTCCGTTCCCTTCCCTTCCCATTCCTAAAAGTGCCGTGCAATAAGCTTAATAATATTCTCCAACAGGTGAAAGCTGGGACATGTGTGGCCAAGCCACGTCAGAGTGTGACAAAATGACACAAGTTACTAACCGCAAAGAACGCACAAGCTAGCAGAAGCGGCAGCAGTTTGCTTTTGCCTAGGTCTACAGGGAAGGGCAAGATTCTGCCTCGTCCTCCTCTTCCTCCCCTCTTTGTGGAATTACTTGAATACCAACCACTTTTTCACTTTGAACTCAGCTTGCAGCAACTGATGTACTCTAGATGCACATGTAGAAGTCTAGAAATTTTAGTAAAAAATCGACCCCCCCCCAAAAAAACCTGAGCCGACTTATGCATGGGTCAGTGTAAGTACAGTTGCCCCTCCGTTCTTGCGGATTTCATGTCTGCGGTTTTGTATATTCATGGAGGGGCGACCTCTGTTTAAATCAATGGGGTGCGTGCCCATGGAGGCGCACCCCATTCAAGCCTATAGGGCTTGAATATTCACTGATCTCAGTTGTTTGGGGGGTACGGATCCCTTGCAAAAATGGAGGACCAAATGTTAATACTCATATATAAGAAAGGAACCATCCCCTGGTGAAAGCCAAGAATACAATCTGTCCTGGAAGCACTGACCCCCTCTATTCTCTCATCCATCCAGGCTTTTGTGAAAGCGCAAACAATCATGCCTGCTGGAATTTTGTAAGTTCTTGGGCATCATTTTCCTTTCCTTTTCTTCATCCTTTCGATCCTTTGTTACATGCCCCTAAGTTTTACCCTCGACTTATCCATGAGTCATATCAAAATCCATAATTTTGGCCCCCAAACCTGCTGCCGACTTGTAGCCAAGTATATACAGTAAGCTGAAGACAAAGGGGGAAAGCGGGACGGAGAGAGAGAAACTGGGACATTTTAAGGGTAGCTGGAAAAGTGGACAACAGTGTATACGAGGGGGTATCATATTATAATAATAATTATCACCTGGAAGTTGTTATGGTATATTGATGAAATTTTGTCAGTGTCGTCATTGGTCCCTAAGGGCATGATGTTGAGAAAACCAGCTCATTGTGTTTTTTATTTTTGTTACACGTTGTGCCAGAAGTGACTAAAGTGTAAGATGGAGAAGTACGAGGGGGTACCGTAAAGTAATAAATTATCACCCGGACGTTATTATGGTATATTGATGAAATTTTCTCAGTGTCATCATCACCAAGTGACTTTTTCTTTCCCCAAAAATGAAAAATCCATTGCAGGGTTGCCAATTTGACAACACAAATGACGTCATTCGAGAAGTGGAAGAGTGGTTTAAGGCGCAGTCTGCAGACTTCGACAATAACGGTATTCGGAGGGTCAAGAAACGCTGGGAAAAATGTGTAAATCTGGATGGTGACCACGCAGAGATAAGTTAACAACTACAAATCAAACCAAATTTTCTGTCCAATTTTTTTAAAAGGTGATAATTAAAACTTTACAATACCTCCTCATAAACTGGGACTGTCGCTATCAATTTGGGACAGCTGGAGGGTATGAGATTCATAGTAGGTAAAGTGGAATCATAGTGCTTTGGCGGCATAGTCTGAAAAATAGGCCCCTGCGGGTTTAATGAAATTGATCTCGCTCCTGGCTGTAACCTGTCATGTTAAGTATGAGCGGTGCACAGACCTGTTCTTTCCATGCGCTTGTTGAGCCATTCAAAAAAATGTTGAAAATGCGCAGCATCTGAATGCACAATTGATGAATCGTTTCTTCTGGCTTACACGCCGCTGCAATCCATTGAGTGGCAAACCTATTTTATCTTTATTTTTTTAAAAAATGGAAATCGTTTTGTAGTTGTTATAGCTACCGATAGTCTTGACTCGAGGAATAAATGACTTTACATTTTCCGTGTCTCCAAACTTGCTTCTGGCGCCTTATTTATCTCCACTTCATCAACCTGGTTTCTCATTTCCTCATTTTATGTATTCAGTTCTTTTTTTCATCCATGTCGCTTTCTCTATCCATATATATACAGTCAGTCCCCTGTATCCACGGATTCATGCATCCATGGTTTGAAAATATTTTAAAAATATATACATTCCCAAAAGCAAATCTTGATCTTGCCATTTTATATAAGGAACACCATTTTACTATGCCATTGTATTTAACAGGACTTGAACATCCACAGATTTTGTGGTCCTGGAACCAAAACTCAGTGGATACCAAGGACCATCCATCCATCCATCCACCTGCTTGTCCATCTGTCCGTCCATCCGTTCATCCATCTATCTATCTGTCTGTCTGTTTATCCACCTGCTCGTCCATCCATCCATCCATCCATCCATCCATCCATCTATCTATCTATCTATCTATCTATCTATCTATCTATCTATCTTATCCATCCATCTACCTGCTCATCCATCCATCCATCCATCCATCCATCCATCCATCCATCTATCTATCTATCTATCTATCTATCTTATCCATCCATCTACCTGCTCATCCATCCATCCATCTATCTATCTATCTATCTATCTATCTATCCATATTTCCTCTCTCTCCCTTTTAAACAAGATGGCACAGTCTCACTTGTGAGGGTTACAGGAGACACAAAGACACCCCCGTGAAAAACAACCACCACTGTGAGCTCACACACACACATCCAAGAGAGGAGAGGGAGGAAGAAAGTGTGTTTTAAAATAGAACTGAACTCTGTCTCTCTGTGTGTAAAATGGCACTCTGGAGGGTGAATCAAAGGCTATCACTTCTTAACGCCTCAAGCGCCAAGTTGCATGAACATTGGGATGCACATTGGCATGAAGATGTTGCATCCCAGTTGGAGGACAGCATTACTGGGACATGTCAAATCTGCAGTGCATCACAGTCTTGTTAGTAAAGTCGGAGCAAGCATCAGCAACCTGGAACCCACTAGGTATTTGAGGCACTGTCTAAAATCAGGGATTATGGGCATTGTAATCCGAAACATCTGGGAGGGAACAGTTTCTTTACCACTCCTCTAAAGTTTGCTTTTTTTAAAAGAAAAAAAATGTTTCTGTCTTATGTCAACCCAATCACAGGGTTTTCATGGCAAGTTTCTTCAGAGGGTTTGTTCCCATTGTTATCCTCTGAGGCTGAGAGAGTATGACTTGCCCAAGGTCACCCAGTGGGTTTTCATGGCTGAGCAGGGATTCGAACTCTAATGCTCTATAGTCTAATGCTCAAGCCACTACACTACGCTGGCTCTAAAATATCACGATACAGTACCATTAAAAGCAATACAGTACAATGCACTAACCCAATGGCTCCCAAACTTTGATCTTGCAGATGTTTTGGACTTCAGGTCTCAGAATGCCTGACTGTTGGCCAATCTGGGAGTTGAAGTCCAAAACACCTGGAGGGCCAAAGCTTGGGAATCACTGCACCTACAATGGGATACCACTTCCCTTTCTGAGGTGGGATTAGAACTCAGAGCCCCTGGACACATTTCTTTGCTCCATTACCTCCATCCTGCCAACATACTAGATTCTGAACCCAGTCAAATGAAATCTCAGCATCTTTGCATCTCAGCTCTGCTTTGCTCTCTTGGGGATTATATAGGGACTGAAATGCATGGCAAGGGGGGGGGGGGTGGAAGAGGAGGAAGGGGAGGCAAATGAGTCTCTGGAGACAGTGGCCCTGCTTGCGCTCAGATGGTGTTGCTAGCGCACTCTCATGATTCACCGTTGTTTTCTCCAAAGTATAGGTTGGCAAGCTAAAAAAGAAAAGCCTCTCATGGTTTTCATCCTATTTCTCAGCTTCAACCTGATGGCGGGGGAGAGAATCGCAAGGCACTCAGGAGGTGCTCCGTGCATTGCATCCACATGGCAGAAATAATCTGGTTTGGTGCCACTTTAACTGCCATGGCTCTGTGCTATGGGAATTGTGGCAAAGCTCTGGTGCCCCAACAAACTACAGTTCCCAGAATTCCATAGCATGGAGCCATGGCAGTTAAAGTGGTGTCAAACCAGTTTATTTCTGCCGTGTGGATGCAGCCTAAGAAACAATGGGACGGAGGTTATGGCATTTTAAAAAGGCAGCCTGAATGTGAGTGAAGTCTGTTGGGTCAATCTGAATCCAGATCCAGATTTGCTGAGTTTCAGGGTTTCACTCATCTCTTCCAATTCTCAGGGCAAGAGGAAGGAATCTCAGGATGAGTGCACTGTCTTGAAAATGTTGTGTCTCTACATTTTGTTCCTTAGACTTAGTGGGGTTTCTTTTATTTCACAGGCCCAGTCTGTGCAACTGTGGCAGATGCTTAAGGTGTCCGGCTTAACAACATTGTTGTGGGTTGTCGCTTGCAATAGCCCCCTCGCAACATCATTCTGTGTCGAAGACAGGTTTCTTGTATGGGGAATTGTTTTCCTACACAGGAAACTCATTTTCCATGCAGATATTTTTGGAGATATTTTCTCTGCAAAATAATACCTTCACAATACTTTGGGACCTTGGATACCAGGAGCAAACTTTACCAAATTCTCACTGGTCTGTTATTCTTCCTGAGAAGTTTCACAGCTGTTGGGTCACCTCTTTTTGCAACTCAGGAATGAATAATTATGGATATACAGTGTATATATCCATAATTATGGATATATAATTATGGATATATATTGTTTCTACCCCAAGTTTGGTCTTCCCTGTGTGACTTTCTACAAATGCATGCATGTGTTGTACATGGACCAAGCTGTCTTTTCAGAGAAAGCATCATGCGCCATGCAGCCCAACCCTTGGGAGTTATTGCAACGGGGATAAAATTGGCTCGCACAAACGGTGATTCACCGACATGTAGGCAAGCCCACAATTGGGGTCTTGATACGCCACCTGCTTTTGCTGCCTGTGTGGGATTCTAAAAACAGGGGTGTAGGTGGGGAGTTAAACCCCTTTTAACACCAAATAACAACACGATGGGCTCCAACCTGCTTGATGGGACTCAGTCGGTATGAGCCAACAAGGACGCACTGTACCCACCTTGTAGGCTGGCGTGTGTAGGTGCCAAAGAGAGGTTTGGATGTGGGTTTTGTGAGTCATAGCAATTCTCTTTCCCAGGAGATTAAATATATGACAGTTTTCCAACAAATAGCTGCATTAGGCTCTTGCAGCATAAAAAAAAAAAAAAAGGGGGGGGGAGAGAAATGTGGCAGCACCTTTAAGACTGTTTTTTATTTTTGCATGAGCTTTCGTGGATATATATCCACTTCTTCAGATGCACTGCATCCAAAGAACTGGGTTTATATCCATGAAAACTCATGCAAAATTAAAAACCATGCAAAAAGAAAGAAAGGTAGGTAGGTAGGTAGGTAGGTGGCAGCACCTTTAAGACTAATGAGCTTTTGTGGATGCTGTGCATCTGAAGAAGTGGGTTTATATCCATGAAAGTTCATGCAAAGATAAAATCCAGTTTGTCTTAAAGGTGCTGCCACCTTCCTTCCTTCCTTCCTTCCTTCCTTCCTTCCTCTTTTTAAAATATATGACAGTCCAGTTTCTGGCTCTGCTCGCAGTTTGAATTTCTCTGCCTTTTTATTCAGTGTTTGCCCAGCATCACCACACATTCCTTAGGTGTTTATTGCATTTCTGAATCTCACCCTTTGATACAGAATGACTGTCCAAAAGGAAAAGAAATACAATGAAACATAAGAAATGTCATTAAAAAACAAACAGCAAGATACATGCCAGCAAATGCATCACTTTCTCCTCTCCTTCTTTCGTCCCCTGTTGCTGGCAAGAGAGAGCAAATAGGACAAATATTTTAATTAACCAAAAAAATAGGATTCAAAGATCTGGGATGGCATTGAAACCAGATCCTCAATTCTAAAACCACTGAGATCGACCTAGAAATCCTATGTGCGTTTTTAAAAAGTGTGCACCATTCACACATTACATTGCCACAAACCTGGGTTTTCTGCACACTATGCTCCCCTCCACCAGAGCTATGCAGCCAACAGAGATTTCTAATGCGTTCATGTGCGTGTTGTTGAACTCCAGTTCACCATATTCATACATTACATAAAGGAATGTATGAAGAGGCCCCATCCAAATGTAGTTTTTTTACACCCACCAAGATCAGAAGTTTGGTTGGTTAGTTATTATTTGGGGTGTCCTGGCCAACAATACAACTAAGATAGCCATCAGAGGACATGAAAACTGTGCTCATGCCAAGATGCTGTTGAACTACAACCTCTTATCAGCCCAATCAGCAAGTTCAATGGTCAAGGATGATGGGAGCTGCACTCCAACAAACTCTGGAGGACCACAGGTCCTGTGTTAAGCTCCAGCTGAGACTAAAGCTGTGCAACACTGGCTCAAATTTTTGTGAATTGTACCAAGGAGATCAGTAGTTTAATTCTTTCACACTAACTGTGGACTTTGCATGAATTGTATTAGTGCAGAAATCTAATGTGTGCTGTAGTGGTTTGAGAGCTGGGCTATGTCTCTGGAGATCAGGGTTTGAATTTGGGCTCGGCCATGGTAACCCACTGGGTCACCTTGGGTGAGTCACACTCTCTCAGCCTCAAAGGATGGCAATGGCAAAAAACTCCTCTGAAGAAACTTACCAAAGAAACCCTCAGGTATAAGTTGGGAAAGATTGGAAGGCACATAACAGCAACAGCAGCAACAACAGAGAGATCTAGGTGAGCATGGAAAAGTTACTTTTGCAACTCCCAGGATCCCTCAGATGGCATGGAAATTCTGGACACACCAATGCAAAAAAAAAAAAAGGAGCATTTCCAGGCTCTGGCGCTGGAAATGCCAGAGGCAATGGGTGGCAGATAGATTTCAGCTCTGATTTCGAAACCTTACATATTTCTAATTTGGAATCTGCAATATTTTTCAACAACGGGCGAAGAAAGTCCTTTCTGTAATTCATCATTATGATACGCCATTCACTGTCCTGATAAGGAGCCCTCTCTCCGAGGGCTTAAAAAATGAGATTAGGCAAATTCACAAGGGAACGGTTTGCCAACAGTTGTTGTCATGATGGTTACCCACACAAGGTTAAGCCCTCCCTGACCTGATGTTCTCCCAGATATGCTAGCTAGACTATAACCTCCATCACCCCTAGCCAGCATGGCTAAGAGATCTGGAAGGAGAGGGGTCACAGAGTTGGCAAGGCAGCGGAAACCTCCATGTACTAAAGCAGTATATCCCCGATTGCCAGATGCTGGGGATCAGGGAACAAATCCAGAAAAATGGTGACCTTTCTTTCATTCCTGCCCTGTTTTTGTGCTTCCAAGAAGCACTCAGACAACTAGTTTGGGAAGTGACTGCAAGACTAGATTTGTTCTGCATCTCCAGGGCTTTCGTAAAACTAGATTTTTTTTCTCTCTCTCTGTTTAGTACTGAATTGGCAGAAATTGGGTTTCCCCAAGAGATGAATCCCCAGCAATTGTTACAGTTGTCATTATTATTAACTTTGTCAGCATTTGTTGTTGTTGCGTGCCTTCAAGTTGTTCCTGACATTTGGCAACCCTAAGGCTATCATGAGATCTGTTCAGAGGGAGGTTTGCCTTTGCCTCCCTCTGAGGCTGAGAGTGTGTGACTTGCCCAAGGTCACCCAGTGGGTGTCCAAGACCGAGCAGCAATTCGAACCCTGATCTCCAGAGTCATAGTTCAATGTTCAAACTGCTACACCATACTGACTCTCTTTATCGTCATGCCCTTTATTTATACCCAACCGTTTGCCCTTAAAACAGGATGCAAGGCAGCTTACGGTTATTCTAACACACACATAATATTGCCATTCTTGTTGTGCTTTCAGGTTGTTTCCACCTCATGGCAGCCCTAACACAAACCTATCATGGGGTTTTCTTCACAAGATTTGTTCAGAGAGGGATTGCTTTTCTTGGAAGCTGAGACAGTGTGAATTGCCCAAGATCCCCCAGTGGGTTTCCATATCCAAATTTGAACCTTGGTCTTCCAGAGACACCCAAACCACTACACCCCACAGGCTCTGCTATCTATTTGTCTATCTGTCTACCTATCTATCTATCTATCTATCTATCTATCTATCTCTTTATTCATCCATACAGAGAGAGAGAGAGACACACATACACAGAATGATATACATGCAATTTTTGTTGCTGTGTGCCTTCAAGTTGTTTCCGACCTATGGCAACCCTAAGGCGAGGCTATAATTGGACTTTCTTGGCAAGATTTGTTCAGAGGAGGTTTGCTATTGCCTTCCCTTGAGGCCGAGAGAGTGTGACATGCCCAAGGTCACCTAGTGGGTTTCATGGCCAACTTGGAAATCGAACACTGGTCTCCAGAGTCACAGTCCAACACTCAGACCACTACACCACACTGGCTCACAATAATATATATTCCATATATACATATCGGTATCTATTACTGTATCTGTTTATACATAGACACAATTGGATAGACATGTAGAGAGATGACACCCATATCTAATGCTGCATTTAAATCTGATTTTCCTCCTCCTGCTGCTCTCTCTTTTGCTTCTCCCTGGAGGCCAACAAAGTGAGGAGGAGGAGGAGGAGGAGGAGGAGAGCACAAGAGCATTGTGCGGATCTATGCCCTCGCTTTCCCATCCCACACACCTGCTGGAGAGTGAGCAAGCCATCCCGAAAAACCCTATTTCTATTTGGAGACTGTGGGGGTGGGAGACAGCTACTGCAAAGGCTGGGAACCAGAGAGGTAACACTCCATTCCTCATTTTAGTTTTGAACCCTTCTCCTCCAGCAGAGATTGGCAAGCTACAAAAGAAAGCATCAGCTACCCCAGCCCTTGCCACCTCTGGCTGGGCACATCCCTGGGCACATTGCTGCCACCGTGGTCCCCATGGACCGATCCTTTGCCCACTTTTCTCCAAGGATGCTCTAACCCCCACAGCTTTCTCCAAAATAAAGTAAGAGGTAGGATCAGGGGCATCCATTGATCCATCCCTTGGGATTGAATGCTGGCATTCTTCTACAGGTGCCCAAGGCAAGGAAATGCTTGCTTCTGATACTCTCTTAGCAACTGTGCCAGTCGCTTTCCATCACCGCTGGTACCCAAAGCATGGATTGTCCAAACCCTGGCTTGGTCTGGAGTGCCAGTGCTTCATGCCAATGCTGCATATCCCCTACACTCTTTGGGGGTCAGGTACTACTACTAATAATAATAATAATACTAATAATAATACTACTACTAATATCCTGTATTTATATCACTAAATGCCTGGTTTGGCTGGTCCAAAACCATCTCTCGTTGAGTTTCCATGGGACAAATTAGGACAGCAGAGGGTGCCAAGGGGCTTTCTGGGACCTCAAAACCCATGCAGGACTTTTCACTTCAACCCCTCCAGTAGAGTTGGATTACAACTCCTATCCTCCCCAGGCAACAGGGCACTACCTTGGGAGAAGGCTGATTTCCATGTGCGAGGAAGGGAGTTGGCATAGGGGTGCCAAGGGGCTTTCTGGGACCCCAAAGTCCAGGCAAGACCTTTCACCTCAGCCCCCTCTCCAATGATGTTGGGTTACAACTCCCATCCTCCCCAGAAGGCTGTTTTCCATATGTGAGGAAGGGAGTTGGCATAGGGGTGCCAAGGGGCTTTCTGGGACCCCAAAATTCAGGCAAGACCTTTCACCTCAGCCCCCTCTCCAGTGATGTTGGGTTACAACTCCCATCCTCCCCAGGCAACAGGGCACCACCTTGTGAGAAGACTGTGTGCCAATGGTGGTGGTGGTGGTGGTGATGATGATGATGATGATGATGATGATGATGATTTGTATCCCACTCTTTCCCCAAAACTGGGACCCAGAGTGGCTCACAATATCCCAAGAACATCTGAATTGTTCAGCTGAGGTTTTGGAGCATGGGTCCCCCAGTGCCAGCTGGCACCCCTTGAGAAGCCCAGCTGGTCGTCCTAAGAGGGTCTTGGGGAGGCTTGGCCAAAGTCTAGGAAAAAAAGTCCTCTTACCTCTCCTTCCCTGCCAGTGTCCCCTCGGTGCCCACTTCTTCCCGAGCGATGCAGACCGCATCCTTTGGTGGGGAAAGATGCCCATCTCTCTGCCTGGTCCAGCGATGCCCACTTGGTATGAGTGGGAGGGGAAAGTTCCTCCTGGTCCCCAGATGCCAGCCAGAAACACCCCCTCCTCACCCAACTCCCAAAGTCCTCTCTCCTCCACTTCCCCTGCTGTGGGCACAGAGGGTGCCAGGAGGGGGGCACACAAGGGTGGGCACCCCTTCCCTTCCCTTCCCTTCCCTTCCCTTCCCTTCCCTCCCCTCCCCTCCAGAGCTCAGGAGCAGGATGGAGAGGGCACTTCTCAGATGCCTTGGCTAGTGCCAGCTGCTTGCCTTTGGCTTGAGCTTGTGGTAGAAATAGGAGGAGGGTGCAAGGAGCAAGGCAGAGGCTGGCACTGTGTCCCTCTCAGATCGATCGATGGCTGCTCCTCTGCCCAGCGTTTTCCTCCATCCATCCATCCAGACTTCCCTGCTCGCTGCCAGGATGCAGTGGCATGAGTGGAGTCCACCCTCCTTCTTTCTTTCCTTCCTTCCTTCCTTCCTTCCTTCCTTCCTTCCTTCCTTCCTTTGCCACCCCCAGATTTGGCTGTAGGGAGTCTGAAGAAGGGGAGGGTTTGGATGCCAGCTGCTGGGGGCAACCTGAACCTCAGGCAGGAGGGATTGATTCTTTGCCTGGCAAGGGAGTGGGTGCATTGAGTGGCAAAGGCGAGAGAGAAGAGAGACGATCCTTGCAGACAATTCGCACACTTGTTATAGACATCAAGCCTTGCTGTGGATTGTCTCTGGCTGGCTGCATCCACACTGCAGCAATAGTCCGGGTTGATACCGTTTTAGCAATCTTCCACCCTGCCCAAATGAAGATGATGGGAGTTGTAGTAGTCCATGCTATGGAATTCTGGGGATGCCCTTGTTGTGGAGTGGAGTCTCTAGGTGCATCCACACTGCAGAAATAATCCAGTTTGGCCCCACTTTAACTGCCATGGTTCCATGCTTTGGAATTCTGGGAATGCCCCACTGTGGTGTCTCTAGGTACATCCACAATGCAGAAATAATCCAATTTGGCACCACTTTAAATGCCATGGCTCCATGCTATGAAATTCTTGGAATTTCATATTACGGAATTCTGGGAATGCCATACTATGGAATTCTGGGAATGCCCCACTGTGGAGTCTATGGCAGCCTCCACACTGCAGAAATAATCCAGTTTGATACCACCTTAACTGCCATGTCTCCCTGCTATTCTGGGAATTCCATGTTCTGAAATTCTGAGAATGCCCCACTGTGGCGTCCCTGGCTGCATCCACACTGCAGAAATAATCCTGTTTGGTACCGCTTAAACTGCCATGGCTCCATGCTATGGAATTCTGGGGATTGTCACAAAGCTCTGGCGCCACAACAAAGCGGCCATCCCCAGAATTCCATAGCATGAAGCCATGACAGTTAAAGTGGTGTTCATCTGGATTATTACTGCAGTGTGGATGCATAGGGAAGGATCTTGGCAGTCCTCTGCCCCCTGGTTGCCCAGGTTGGGATCAGAGAAGTAGGGTGCCAACATTTAGCAAAGTGTTCAGGGAAAGTGTGCAAGATTTGAGGTCAGCATCAGTGGAGATAGGATCTCTCAATAAAAAATTTCCTCTCCCTCTGACGCTACAACAAACTACAGATCCCAGTATCCCATAGGATGGTGCCATGACAGTTAAAGGGGATCAAACTGCATTAATTCTGCAGTGTGGCAGCAGCCGATGAGCTGCATTCCTGTTAGTGACATGCACATGCACATGCGCGGGCCATGCTACATATGCAGGGCAAAATATTTGCAGTTGTGAAATGATAACAATATTACCCTCCCCACCTTGTCCTCACAACAGCCCTGCGCGGTAGGTCAGAATAGAAAGACCAAGTGACTGGCACAAGGTCAGCTAGTAAGTTTCTTGGCTCAAAGGGGACTAGAAATCCAACGGTGGCTGTAAGCTCCCAAGTCACTGGGGCAGTAGATCCATTCCTGGTTTTTCTCTGGCTGGTCTTAAAGACACAATCCAAGGTGCTGAAACCAAACCCTCAAATAAGTTCAACAATGCCTTTTATGTTCAGATGGATACCTGGAGCAATTGCACTGCCGCACTGATTAGAACCCAAACCTCCAAATCCTAGTCTGACCCGAACTCTAACCACTATGATGCACAGCAGAATTAGGGAAGAAGGAGGAGGAGGAGGAAGAATGGGACATGGTGGGGAGTGCAACATAGGTGTGCCAATAACTGTGCCAGCACAACTGCTTGGCATTTCACGCTTTCCCCACCGGCAAAACCTATTCTTTGTTTTCTCTCTTTCTTTTCTTCCTTCCAGTTTCCTAATCCTCCATTCTGACCTACTTTTCTCCCTGCGCTGCCCACAGTGATTCCAATTTGTCCTACCATCTGCATCGTAGCCAAGTCACTTCAGCCGCAAGTTACTTAACTCCCTGCTCTCGGAGCTCTCTCTCTCTCTGCGAAATGTTGTTTTTTATTCCTTGTGTCACTGAAATTCTGACTTAAAATGGTGGAACCGTTATTGATTCTGATGGAGATGCCAGTTCCCCCTGGGTCTTGTGTATAATATCTGTATATCATGTGAAATCTGGACATAAACCTAGATCGCGGCGTATCTGTTGGGTCTCCTCGGCGATTGACTAATGAGGATCACGATGATGAAAATTGATGATGATCACTTTGTGGTTGTGGCTAATTGTTGTTAAATTGACTTCAGCTTATGGCGGCCCTATGAATGACTAGAAATCCAGCGATGGCTGTAAGCTCCCAGGTCACTGGGGCAGTAGATCCACTCCTGGTTTTTCTCTGGACCTTGAAGGCATAATCCAAGGTGCTGAAACCAAACCCTCAAATAGATTCAACAATCCTGTTATGTTCAGATGGATACCTGGAGTAAGTCCCCCCCTGTTAACATAGGTCTTGCAAACTCAGAGCAGTCATGGCTTCCTTGACTGAGTCTGTCCACCTATCCATAGCCCAGCTCAGGTCTTGCAAACTCAGAGCAGTCATGGCTTCCTTGACTAAATCTGTCTACCTATCCATAGGCCAGCTCAGGTCTTGCAAACTCAGAGCAGTCATGGCTTCCTTGACTGAGTCTGTCCACCTGTCCATAGCCCAGCTCAGGTCTTGCAAACTCAGAGCAGTCATGGCTTCCTTGACTGAGTCTGTCCACCTGTCCATAGCCCTGCTCAGGTGTGCAGCAGTTGAGATGTAAGCAAGGCATGCCTCGCTGTGGCCAGATCTATCTCTAGGACATTTCTAGAGCTGATCCTCATCTTAGCAACAAAAATGATAACCATGATAGCAGATGCCTGACTGATATATTCTGAACGTTTTCTCGGAAGATTGAAAACAGCTACACCAGACAATGGCACATCAGTGGCACTCTACCATTGCACAACCGATGTCCCTACAGTGCAACATCGCAGTAAATACGGATATGACAAAGCGACTCAATTCCATGTTGCACATCCCTAAGTCCATTCCCTAACACCTATGTCTCAAACAGAATCACAGCCACCTTTCAAAGCTTGAAATAAGATCTGTGACTTCTGTAATGTCTGTGTGTGTCTGTGTGTGCCAGATTCTCCCCTCACCCCTACAGATTTCTTTTCCGCTCTAGACAGAAATTGATTTTCGGACGGTTGCCTTTCCAAATTATTTTGCTGCTTTGCTAATGGAACGTAGCAAGGTCCCTTCTTCCCTGCCGCCCACCTTTCGGCATTTTTCTTCCCTTGATCTGTTCCTGCCTTAACAAGCCTCCTTTGAGACCCAAAACAGTGCAAGAGGAACGCCTGCCTTGTGGGTGATTATGATTTCGGTGGAATAGCGTCACTTGCTGCATAATTTTCACTCGCCGCTTCTGCGGTCTCTGGAGGGCCTTGCAGAACTGGAGTTCTCAAAGCAGGGCCAAAGGATTTGTAATTTAATTAATGCCACGTCTTGCATCCTTCTGCACTTTTCTTGTCTAAAGAGCACTAGCCTCCGTTTGCAAACACCCATAACATCTCTGTAATTTATTCCGGCCTTTTGGATCCTTTCTCCATTGCCCTTCGTCGGGGTGACCAGATGTCCTCGGCACAAATGAGGACAAGGCACTGCAAAATGCAGGTTATTCGAGAAAAATCTAGGCTGTTAACGAAATAAAAGCGAAAAACCCCCATGGAAATATCAGTGCATACTTCTTAGTGATGCTCAAGCTGGAGGACATTTTGGAATTCCTTCTAGACAGAAGGTTGGAATGGAGGGCCAGTCTTGGAAAAGGAGGACATGTCTGGTTAACCTTGCAATGAATCCTCTGCCATCTCACTTTCTCAGCTGCTTTTAAAATGCCCCAGTTTCTCCCTCCTCCTCGCCGCAAAGGAGGAAAAGCCATCGCCAAATGTTGGCCGTTCGAGAAAAACGGAGGACCTGACCAAATAAAAGCACTCATAGAGATATAAATTGGTGATTCTCAGTCCTGCTCAAAATGGAGGATATTTTTGGAATTCCTCCTGGACAGAAGGCTGAAATGTAGGATATGTCCAGGAAAAAAGTGGACGTCTGGTCACCCTGCACTTCATGCCTAAGACAGCAGTGACCAATTCTCTCAATAGCTGCATACCCTCCAACAATCCCAATCTGGCAAGGACAGTCCCAATTCATCCCCTGCCATCCCACTTTCGCAGCTGTTTTTAAAAGACCCGACATCTATTCCTTCTCTTCGCTTTCCTCCTTTGTCTTCAGCTTGCTTCAGTTGCTGCAAACTCAGTTCAAAGTGCAAAAGTACTGTAGTTTGCATTTGATTAATTCAACAAGAGGAAAAGCGGAGTGGAGGGGAAATCTTGCCCTTCCCAGTTGGCTCAGGCAAAAGCAAACTGCTGCATCCTCTTCTAGCCTGTCTGTTCTTCCCTATAAATAACTTTTGCCATTTTGACTGCACTCTGATGTTGCTTGGCCACATGTGTCCCGGTTTTAATTGATGAAATGGTATGTGTGTGTGTATGTGCCTTCAAGTCATCTGTTAATGTATGGCAACCCCATACATTTCATAGGGTTTATGCTGGCAAAGAGGTGGTTTTGCCAGTTCCTTCTTCTAAACATTTGTATGATTTTTAATTAGATGTATATTGCACTACTCTGGGAGTATTATAATATTGTATTTTATTATATGGATTGTTGGCTTTTATTATTGTTATGGTTTTCACATATTGTATCTTTGCACATTGTTTTATATTTTTGTTGTAATCCCGCCTCGATCCGCAGGGAGAGGCGGGAAAATATAAATGAAAACTATATTATTATTATTATTATTATTATTATTATTAAAACACAGCCTTCAGCACCTAGTATTTGTTGGTAGTCTCTCATCCAAGTACTAACATGGGCTGACCCTGCTTAGTTTCCAAGATCAGACCAGATCTGGCACCTTTAGGATATTTAGGCTGTGAAATGTTGGAAGATTCACTGGGTCACTTCCTATTGAAAAATAAAATCCTTCTGCTGGGCCTAAAAGGGCCTCAGCAAGGCAATAAATGTACTGAAAATGCCCACAGAGCATATTTCGGATTAAAAAATATGATTTTTTTTTTGTATGTGGAGGATATGGCGGTAGTGTACAGCCCTCCCAGGTCTTCTGATTAATAATAATAATAATAATAATGATAATAATAATAATAATAATAATAATAATATGATAAGGTTATTTGGGCATCCAGTTTCCAACAGTTGGCCACCCGTACCTTAAATATTAGACTGAAATACCTAAAGGCATCAGAGCCTGTCTGATTATGGAAGCTAAGGAGGGTCAGCCCTGGTTAGTACTTGGATGGGAGACCGCCAACGAATATTCCAACTCTGAGGATTAATTGCCTAAGAATACCCTGGGAAATCTGTAAGTCGACTCTGTAAGACTTCGTAAGACTTGCAGGTGCACATGCATACACACCAGAAATATTGAGAGCTCCCTCTTATACACAGTGCTTCCCTTTCTGTGTGAAAAACCTGCTGAGAGTTTTATCTGATTTAATTTATAGCCCATCTTTCTCGCAGAACTGGGATTCAAGCCAGCTCATAGAAGCAGATAAAAAGACAGATAAAAGCAGGGGGAGAAAAGCAGGTAAAGATAAAAGACAGAACCAAAAGTTATAATGTTAAAGCACAGTTGCATAAATGGTAGTATTAAAGCACTAATGAGGTTTTTAAAAAGCTATTTAACAGTATATTTTAAAAGAAGCAAAATGTACAGGGGCAGTCTGTTAAAAGCCCCTTTCTCAACAACCAGTCCATTGTCCAAAGCCGCCCTGAAGAAAAAGGTCACTCACTACTCATTGGGTGGCCTTGGGTGAGTCACACTCTCTCAGCCTTATTGTCGGCATTCCAGATTCAAAACTGGAGACAGCTTTGTTGCTTGCTGGGTCCCTTCAAGTCCTTTCTGGCTTATGGTGAACCTATCATGGGGTTTCCTTGGCAAGAGTCGTTCCGAGGAAGTTTGTCATTCCCATCCTCTGAGGCTGAGAGAGTGTGACTTTCCCAAGGTCACCTGGTGGATTTCGTGGCCGAGCTGGGAATTGAAACCTGGTCTCCAGAGTTGTAGTCCAACACTCAAACTACTGGCTCCTAAAAACTGGAGACACCTCACCTCCCTTTAATGGTTGCATAGAAGAGGTGTTGCTTGTCACACAACCAGGTAACAACCTTTGCTAAAATTCCCTGTTTTGCACTCCATTAAAAGTGTAGGAGCCCTTTCCAGTTTTCAATCTGGCAACCCTACGAAAGATGTTAGCTCCGCTGCTTCTTGTGGTTGTGTGCCTTCAAGTCGTTTCCGACTCATGGAGACAGTAAAGCTTCTTTTAAAATATATTGTCAAATAGCTTTTAAACCTCATTCGTGCTTTAATACTACCATTTATGTAACTGTGCTTTAACATTATAACATTTGGACCTGTCTTTTATCTTTACCTGCTTTTTCCCTCTGTTTTTATCTGTTATCTGTTTCTATGAGCTGGCTTGAGCCCCAGTTCTGAGAGAAAGACGGGATATAAATTAAATCAGATAAAACTCTCAGCAGCTTTTTCATATGGAAAGGGAAGCACTGTGTATAAGAGAGAGCTCTACATATTTCAGATGTGTATGTACGTGTGCGCCTTCATGTCGCTTGTCAAATTACGGCAACCTCATGAATTTCCTTAGGCAATGAATCCTTGCCACTTCCTTCCTCTGAAACAGAGCCTACAGTGCTGGGTATTCATTGGCGGTCTCCCATCCAAGTACTAACCAGGGCTGACCCTCCTTAGCCTCCAAGATCAGGCAGGATCTGGTGCCTTTAGGTATTCAGGGCTAATATTTAAGGTAGAGGTGGCCAACTGTTGGGGGATAGAAGGCCACATAACCTTATCCAAAGACCTCGGATAGCTGCACACTACCACTTATCCCGGGGTTTATTCAGAAGAGGTTTACCCTTGCCAACCTCTGAGGCTGAGAGAGTGTGGCTTGCCCAAGGTTACCCAATGGGTTTCCATGGCTGAGCCGGGATTCGAACCCTGTTCCCCCATTGTCCTGGTCCAACACTCAAACCACTGCACCACCCCGGCCCTGCTGCGAACAAGACATTTCTTTTGGCCCAGATCTGTTCTCAGAGAGAGGTTCACTTTATCCAGGTTTTAGCTCTGGCAAACCGGATGGGGATCTACCTTTTGGGAATGCATTTCAGGGAGAGGAAATACATCGGTTTCCAATCCTCCTGCTTAAGATTCATAAGCCACAAAATGGGTTTGCAATAAGGAGGATTTACCTAGATGGTGTGGGCACAAGAGGAGGCGTAAGAGATCCCAGGCCAACCCTGGGTAATTGGAGCTCAGTCAAGCACACTCTTTTTAATAAGGAAAATGACCTTTCTTCAGGGCTTTTTGGAGTGTCTGGGGGATGAAAATGTTTGCTGAACGCTTTGGATGGCTGGTGGCTGCTAAGTAATGCAATAGATTATTGGCTTCGGCTGGAGAATAAAGGATTGCAGGTGGTCTACCCAGAGCAGGATGACCAGACATCCCCCTTTTCCAGGACACGTCCTACATTTCAACCTAATGTCCAGCAAAAATTCCCCAAATGTCCTTCATTTTGAGCATGGCGAAGAAGCTTAGAATGTATAGTTCTATGCATGCTTTTAACTTTTCTCTTGGAATGTCCTACTTTTTTTTTTTTTAACTTGAATACTCCTACATTTTGAGGTGCCTTGTCCTCCTTTGAGTTTAGGACATCTGAGCACCCTGACCAGGAGCTTACGGTTTTATAGTCATTATAAGGAAGACATGGATGTGTGGCAGAGACGGGAGGAAGAGATTTTAAAGCTTGATTTTAAATATTTCCAACCAGTAACTAATGCAGTGGATCCTTGGTATCTGCTGGGATTTGATTCCAGGACCCTCCGTGGATGCCAACATCCGTGGATGCTCAAGTCCCATTAAATCCAATGGCATGGTAAAAGGGTGCCCCTTATATAAAACGGCAACATCGAGGGATGCTTTTTGGAATTCATATTTTTAAAAATATTTTCAACCCGTGGAAGCCTGAATCCGTGGATAAAGAATCGGTGCATATGGAGGGACTAATATTGATATTGAAGCTACCAATGATGCCCTAAAAGGATGCCCTTCATCTGCTCAATTTCATTTCCCTCCCTTCATTTTGCCCACTGTATTCCACCAATCAATCCTGACCTTACGGGGATTATTTTATTTTATTTTCCCCGCAGATGCTGTCAGAAACACAGCCCAATTACCACTAATTGCAGCGGCTGCTTTTTTCTGCCGGTCCCATTGGGAGATTTCAGCCTTTGGAACAAGACCAAATGAACTGACTGGGGCCAAGAGGAGCCTTTCATTGCTATATTTCTTTGCAGAAAAGACAAGACCCACCAGAATCTGAGTAGCTAGCAGATTACTTGGTTTACTGATGATCTTTATATATCCAAGAAACTCTGCGTGGGTGGCCATGGGGATATGTTTCCCCTATTTTTCCTCTTCAGAGCAACCTGAGAATAGATGAGGCTGAAATCTGGGCTGCTGAGAGATATATAGTCTGGCTATACAGTAGTCTGGATTGGACTATGAACATCTCTCTGCTCTTTGCACATGCCTTGAGGCACTCTCACCCTTGGCATAAAGAGAAAGAGGGCACAAAATCCGTGGATTGCCATCAGGTCAGCTTCAACATAGAGCTCCAAAACACCTTGATATTCACTCTGGGTGCATCTGCACTTTGGAAATAATGCAGTTTGATGCTGCTGCTTTAACTGCCCTGGCTCCATCCAATGGAATGTTGGGATTTGCAGTTTCATTAGATGTTTTACCTTCTCTGTCAGAGAGCTCTGGTGCTCCAATAAACCACAAATCCCAAGAATCCATAGGATGGAGCCATGGCAGTTAAAGCGGCGTCAAGCTGCACTATTTCTGCAGTGCAGCTGCAGCCAAAAGGTGTGTCTACACTGTAGAAATAATGCAGTTTGACACTATTTCAAGTGCTGTCGCTCCATCCTATGGAATCCTGGGAACTGTAGTTTTACAAGGTCTTTGGTGCCTCCACAAACTACAAATCCCAGGATTTTATAGGATGGAGCCATGGCAGTTAAAGCGGTGTCAAACTGCATGATTTCTGCAGCGTAGATGCATCCCTAAACTAAATAGTTTTCTATTTAGAAATCTAAATAGATTTATTTCTCGAGTACACCAGTATTTCTTGCAGGGCCCACTATCAGATATTTGCTGCTCTTGAATTGAGGGTGAGATATAGAAAGAGAACTGGATTCTGTTTCAAAACCTTGCCCATGGGATTCTCTGATGTTTGCTTCTAATCTTTCCCTCCATCCTTTAAAAAAGAAAAAAGGAGCTTCCAAAGCTTGCATTTGGTGCATTTTGGTTGGTCTCATAAAGGCATCACTGTTTTGTGGATGTTGGGTGTTGTTGTACTTTGCTACCTCTCATCCCAATCCATCCTCGACCATCTGACAGAGAGAGGAAGAAAGCTCAGTGATGCTCTTTAAGATGCTTTGGGAAGATAAAGCTTCTAAAAAGGGATTATGCGACATGACCTTAAGTCTTTTTTCCCTTCTGCATGCAAAAAGCAGAAGAGAAAGACAATCCTGAATGAAAACCCAATTTTTCCAATGAGATTTTAGAAATGACAGCATAGTGCCCCCTAGGGACAACCAGAGTCCAGGAGCAGCCAGCCATTCCTCAAGGGTGCTGTAAGAACAGAATTCGAAACCAGTACTGTCATTTTTAAAAAGGCTGTAGCGGGTATAAATTTGCTGACAAGGCCGTCTGTGTTGTGCGGCCGCTGGACTAGTTGGCAAAGTTGTCATCTGGAAAACCGTGGAGTCATCACAACTTTGGGGGCCGTAAATGAGTCTTTTTTTATTTTGAAAAGTAACCATAAGGAGGAATTGGAATGGCTGCGTTCTCGGTTGCAAAGCGTACATTGCTGCATAAAGCAAAGTGGATTAAGACTATTGGTACCAGAGGGAAGCTTCTGAGTCACACAAAAACCTTCCTCAGAAGCGGTTTATATTTGCATCCTGGCTTCATTTGAATCTGGGGTTGGCTGGCTGAATCCTATTAAGAAACAATGCTTTTCAATATGTAGAGAGCCATCATGGTGGTTCATTTATATAGTTCTTGACTGGGAATTCGCATTTCCAGAGAGCTGGCATAGTCTAGCAGTCTGAATATTGGACCAGATCTCTGGAGACCAGGGTTTGAATCCCGCCGCAGGAATCTATTAGGTCACCTTGGTCAAGTCACCCTCTCTCAGCCTAAGAGGAAGACATTGGCAAGCATCTTCTGGATAAATCTTGCCTGTCACAGAATTGCCATGGATCTGCATTGACTTGCACATCAACAGCAAACTTGAGCATGTTTTTCACACACCTGATAAGCAACACACAGACACTAGACAACACTTAAGTATGTTGTGGATGTGTGTAAATTTATATATTAGCCCAAGAAAGAAGCATTGTGCTGTAGTGGTTTGATTGTTGCACTAAGTAGACTCTAGGAGACCAGGGTTCGAATCCCTGCTTCGCCATAGAAATCCATTAGATGACCTTGGTCTGGTCACTTTCTCTCAGCCTAAGAGGAAGACGAAGGCTGCTCTCTTCTGAATAAATCTTGCCAAGAAAATCCTAGCATAGCAACCCACAGGGTGGCCTTGAGTGAGTCACACACTCTCAGCCCCAGAAAACCACACGGGTGGCCATAAGTTGGAAACGACTTGAAGGCACACACAACAATAAGGATTGCCATAGGTCAGAACTGACTTGAAGGCACATAAGAAGAAAGAATAATACTGTTGATCAAGTTTCTAGCCCTTAATGAGAGAGTCTGTAGGGAGCATGCCAATGTCTCCAAATATCCCTAGATTGCAGGAGGAGAGCATGGGTCAGAAAGACTACGGTATTTTTAAAATAAATCGCCCTGGATAAAACACACATTTTCTTGTGATAATGCAGAGTCTAGGAAGGAGATGTTGCCTATGGAGGAAATTATAGAAGATCTGTTTGATAGCCAAGCTGCCACAGATTTTTGTTATCTCTGCATCGGTCCAGAAAGCCATTGCTGACCAATGCTAAAAAATAATAATATCATAAATATATTGCAAGTCCTTGGTTCAAAGATGGAGAAGAGTGCTCCAGGGAGGATATCTTGAAAATGAACATTTTCTAGGCTATGTCTGTCATGAAAAAGACACACGCCACGTGTAGACCATCCCGTACAACGGTTATGCATGGTTTTTCCCTTCCCCTAAAAAATGACGGTACACAAGGTAGTAGATCTGTGCAAATGTTGCAATTTCCTGCAAAGGCAACTTCACACTCCAAAGATCCCATCTTCAGACAAGTGTTTATTTCGGATATTGGAAACCTAAGGAAAGGCCGACCACAAGGGACCGGGTAGCTCACTGAAATTAAAAATGTGCCCTTTCTTCCAACTAAAAAATGTATTATATGCACTCAGGAGGGCATTGCAAAGAAAGCGAGATGAGAAGGTGACTGGGTCAGCGCAGGCAAAGGACCTTTGTGAAGGAGAAAAAGGGCATCGGTGGTGGCATTAAGGCATTCTGAATTGAACAGAAGGAGGTGGAACAGAGACAGAGGGATGGAGAGATGCCAGGAGGAAATTAGGCACACATTGTTAGTACCCAAGGTGATTAAATCCTGGCACTGCCCACTCTGCAAAGGGAGATTAAAACATGTGTTTTTCTCTCTCCATCTGTTATCTGCACATTCCAAATCCAACCTGGTTGCCCTCTGGGAATGTGGGCTTAACCTAAATGCTTTTTTTGGGCAGAGCTTGGGAAAAGATGTAAATTTGTTTTTATTACAGCTCCCAGAATCCCCCAGCTATGCTGGGAACTGTGGTCCAAAAAAGGCACTCCTCCATTTCTGGGGTCATTTGGAGCGCAAGAATAGAGGGCAGGGAAGAGAAGAGACAAGAGGGTCAGGGTTGTGATGCTTCCATTCTCCATCCAATTGGCCCAGTTACCTGGAATGGATTTTCTCTTCTTTCCTTTTGTTAATTGTCATCAAGTCAGCTTTAACTTATGGCGACCCTATAAATGAGAGAATCCCCCCCCCCCCAAGACATCTTGTCATTAACAATACTGCTCGGATTTTGCAAATGTGCAATTGTGGCTTCCTTGATAGAATCTATCCTTCTGGAATGTGGTCTTCCTCTTTTCCTAATCCCTTCTGCCTTAGCAATAATTCTTGTCTTCTCATGATATGTCCAAAATATGACAGCCGCGGTTTAGTCATGTTGGCTTTTAGGGATTGTTTGGGCTTGATTTGCAGTCAGACCCATTCATTTGTCTTATTCGCTCTCTGTGGCACCATAGAACTCTCTTCCACCACCATGTCTCAAATGAGTTGATTTGCTTCCTGAGAATTGTAGTTTTGTGAGGCCAGGGCACCCCTGCCAGCCACCGGACATTTATCCTTCTCTGTCAGATTGCTCTGGTGCCACAACAAATTACAGTTCCCAGAATTCCATGGCACTGAGCCAGGGCAGTTAAAGAGGTGCCAAACTGGATTATTTCTGCAGTGCAGATGCAGCCTCTGATCTTGCTTGGCCACACATTTCCCAGGTTTCACCTGTGAAATGTTGGCAGGCATGCACTTCCCACTGCTGTGCTTCCCACTGCTGTGCTGCATAGACTGCAATCCCCAAAATGACTGCTCAGCAGTGGCATTGCTAGGGCTGGTGTCATGCCAGTGGAGTAACCCCAAGGCTGCCTGGCACACCCCTAGCCACCCTCAACGCCCACTAGACTGCCATGTGGCAGCCTTTTCTTGGTCTGGTGGGCTGCTGGGCAAACAGGAAAGAGACGGGACTCTCTTTCCCACCTGGCCAGAAGATCTGGCAGACCTGGAAGGCAGCACCTTCTCACTACCCACCAGTTGCCACCTGGTACCCTTTCTCTCACTCAACCAGCAGCTCCGCCAAACCTGAAAGGAGCTGCCAGTTGGCAGGAGCACCCATTCACACCAGTGGGCACAGCCGATGGATGGCAGGGGTGCCCTGGCTGGCAGAGGGGAGTCTTGGGGTGTACGGGAGCAATTGGTCTACCAGGTGTTCACCCCTTTTGAGATGTCACCTGGTGCCATCCACATCCCCCGCACTTCCACAGTGGCACCTTTGCTGCTTGAGTTGCTTGTGCAGAAAGAGAGGATGCCCACACCTCCAGGGCTTCATCTCCATCCCTAACACCTTCTTCTCCCATCCTTTTAGAGTTTTTCCGAGGAAAGAAAAGAACTCTGTCCGGCTTTCCCCCTCCTCGCCTCCTTTCTTTTGTCCTGTGTCTATTCTGTTCTGTTAAGGAACTCCTCTGCAGGAAAGCGCCCCTGGCAGCATTTTAGCAGGAGATGATAGAAACACTTAAGAAGCCATTTATCAAAGTGCCCAGCAGCCTGCCAAAGCCTGGCAGGGAGGGAGAGTTGGAAATCTACAGCAGGAGGCAAAGTTTAATCAACGCCAGGGGGCTTTTAATACAGGCCCTGGCTGCTTTTTTCCCTCCTCCTCCTCTTCTTCTTCATCTTTTTATTAAGTAGTCAAACTGATGCTTTTCCCTTCCAGCTGCAGACAGGGCCATCCTTGCAACAGAAGGAGAGTGGGCGAAGGCTCAAATGATCTCCTGTTGTGGATGAGGGTAGGGGGAACCCAGTTATTTATTATTCTTCTGACAATGGGATTTTCATGTAAAATATGGAATATCAAATTGTTTTGTGTTCCCAAATGGTGACCTGTGTCGTGAGCGCGTGCACGCGGAGGCAGCAGGACCGGCCGCAGGCTGGTTTAAAGGCCTTGACGGGCCGGGTTCAGCCCGCAGGCCGTAGTTTGGGGACCCCTGGTCTAAAAGGTATTCCTAAATGCTCAGCTTGAGTTTTAAATCACATAGTGTAACATAGCAATGCTACAGATTTGGGGGACAGAAGAAATTAAGGAAAATTTCATTGGGAGAAAGGGCAGAATTCATAGTGTGTGTATGTGGGGGGCAATGCCTTCATTTTAATCCCCAACACAGGGACTCCTGAGGGTTCAAACCATTACGCCATGTAGCACGCCGTCCAATATTTTACAGGTATGAAGACATGGACAGGTATGGCCAAGTGACATGAGAATGAGGTCAAGATGCTAAACATTATTAATGAGGAAGAACAGACAAGCTCGGAGAGGCTGCAGCAGTTTGCTTTTGCCTGGGTCTACAGGGAAAGGTAAGATTTTCCCCCCTTGTATTCCCCATTCTACTGAGTGTAACTCAGGGCCTAAGCAGACTGCCAGAAATAGTGTACATTAAATTGAGGCACTGCCCTGTCTCAGTGCTAGGGAGTCATGGGAACTGTAATTTATTGTGGCACCAGAGCTCTCTGACAGAGAAGGCTCAATGTCCCAGAAAAAAATACAGTTCCCATGATTCCCTAGCACTGAGCCAGGGCAGTGCCTCAATTTAATGTGCACTATTTATAGCAGTCTGCTTAGGCCTTCAGTTTGCAGCAACTGAAGTAAGCTGAGGACAAAGGGAGAAAGTGGGAGGAAGAGAGAAAAAACAGGACATTTTAAAAGCTGCTGAAAAGTGGGATAGCAGAGGATGTATTGAGACTGCTCCTTGCAATTCATAAATGGTTGGAGGGTATGCTATACTCAGTCTCAGAGCCCAAGAAGTGAGGCCATTTCCTAAATCCTCCGGAGGACAAATACCAATCAAGAGGTTGGCACAGCTTCCCTTCTGATTTTAATCATTCTTGAGCCAAGTGGAACTGGATTTGATGTCACTGAGGATGGAAGTGGCAGCTTTGCAATCAGCAATTACCGCTAAGTACAGGTTCAGGTACTCATTGCAGACAGTCTGACCTTTCCTAAACCCTTCTGCAAACAGTATTATATTAGTCTCTGGGCAGAATGTTCCAATTAATTAATTTCAGGTGTTCTAATTTTGTCACAAAGAGACGAACGCAGAGGAATAGCAAGCTATTTCTCTGGTTCACAGATCCCAGAGTATGGGCTCCAATAAACCCATCATCAGGTGCCTGTTTTTTGTTCTTTAACAGGTACTGCATTTATTTTCAGAAGTGCACTGGCGCTTGGTGGCCCTGTACGTATTCCAAAATATTCCTACATATAATTGACGGAACCCATTTTTAAATGGGTCAAGCAATATGTCCTTCTCAGAATCTGCAAAATGTGGCAGCACAGAGCAAACTTTTCCAGCGTTCCCTGCCCTTTTCCAATATAATCTCTTCTGTCTTGTTTCTCCTCTCCTGCTCCCTGGTTTTATATTCCTCTACTTGATCTTCGCTATTCTGTGCCCACTTAGCCCAGTTTGGTTTTGGGGGGATGGGGGGGGGGAGAGGTGTTCTCAGTTCTAACTTACCCCCTTTTGTACCTTGCTTCCTCCCCAGATTTATTGATATCTTCCACTTTTGGAAGATATCAATACGTATGGGGGAGAAACAAGGTACAAAAAGCAGCAGTTTGCTACAGTTTGGCACTTTGAAAGGCTTCATTCATTTGTATCTAGGATCAAAGGTGGGAATCATGGAGCCTTCCAGATGGTCTTGGACTACAACACCCAGCATTCCTCACCATTGGCTTTGCTGGCTAGAGCTCCTGGGAAATGCAGTTCAGCAACATCTGCAGGTTGGCACACACAATTCCCATTATGGGTTTGTGAAGTCGAAGGCTTTCACGGCCGGCATCCATAGGTTTTTCAGGCTATGTGACCGTGTTCTGGAAGGAATAAATTATGGTTGTTAGACTTCAGGGCCTGGTACCAAGTCTCCAGTTTTCTTGGGCCATTTCCAAGTGGGAGGTGAGGATGCAAAGCCTCTAATCATCATCATCATCATCATCATCATCCCCCCCCGGGACGGCTTACAACATTAAAATATACATTTCATATCCCACAATCCCATTCATCCCTTAAAATATTATTAAACAATGACAAGTTTTATGGGGCTCAGCTCCAGGTGAGAAATAATATAGGGCTTTTTTCCAGGATGTTTTAATACATTGTATGGAATTTTAATTTTTGTTAGCCGCTCCGATTGCTTGTCAGAGGGGCGGGATACAAATAAATTTTATTATTATTATTATTATTAGCTGGGTACAAATCTCCAGATAAGATATTAAAGCAGTAGTTTGCTACCGTTACGTTAAGCACTTTCCTAGGATTAATTCATTTGTTGCTGCAACTTGCAAAGACTCTCCAGGCAGTCGATGTACAATGGTCCCTCCACATTTGCTGGGGTTAGGGGTGAAGGAGCCCCATGAATGTGGAAAAACCGCAAATAATACAACACTCTAAGAGTTAAATATCTCTCTAGGAATCTCCAGTGCAACTCTATGGTCAACATCTGCCAGAGGTTGACCATAGACTCATGCTGGAGGACCTACAAATGCCTAGAGAAGTGTTTTCACTGGGAATTTCCAGGTCCTCCAATGCAACTCTATGGTCAACATCTGCCAGAGTTATCAGACTCATGCTGGAGGACCTACAAATGCCTAGAGAAGTAATTTCTCTAGGAATCACTAGGTCTTCCAGTGCAACTCTATGGTCAACATCTGCCAGAGGTTGACCATAGACTCATGCTGGAGGACCTACAAATGCCTAGAGAAGTGTTTTCTCTGGGAATCTCCATGTCCTCCAGTGCAACTCTATGGTCAACATCTGCCAAAGGATGATCATAGACTCATGCTGGAGGACCTACAAATGCCTAGAGAAGTGTTTTCTCTAGGAACTTCTAGGTTCTCCAGCACAACCCATTGTTGTTCATGTACTTGTTTTCTGTAGCAGAGGACAGAAGGACTTGGAACAACAATGGGACTTTTGTTTCACTTAGTATTTTATATGGGTAATTGATGGTTTTCACTGTAGCTATGTGGTGTCATTGTAAAATATAATATCATGTTTAAGTGGTGGTTTCATTTGTTTGGGATATATAGTTTTCAGTTAGTATACTATAATTCAGCACTTAATTAGTTTCTCCCTTCCATTTTTGAAAACATTGGAATAGTTAGACTTTCCATGCCTTGCTTCAGTCATAAACTGAAGCAAGGTCTGGACTTTTAAGTGCCATGCTATGGCTCAATGCTATGGAATTGTGGGATTTGTAGTTTGTTGTGGCATCAGAACTCACTAACAGAGAATGTTAAATATCTCACAAAACTACAGACCCCAGAGTTCCATAGCATGGAGCCAGGGCAGTTAAAGCGGGGTCAAGCTGCACTATTTTTGCAGTGCAGATACAACCTATGTACCCTTTGAACTCAAGACTCTTTGAGTTTGTTGCTTTGCAGAAGTCCCGCCCAGCGGTTCAATAACATAGAGATAGAAAAAGAATAGAATAGGAAAGCCCTAAATTTAAGATAAAACTGTAAACCGTCATTAGCCATGATTGTCAGGGTGTCTTTCCAGCGCTTTGCCATCTCTGTGGTAAAATACTGTATATGTTTTACGTAGAAAAAAGAGATAGTTCTGATAACAACCAAGGGAGTGTGTTACTCTATACTTTTTCGTAGCTCCAAAATGGCGTTCTTTTCCCTTACTCAAGATGGCCGCCTAAGAGTCACACGTTCCCTCACACCTTCTCTCCACACGAGGCGGCCTCATCCCTTTCTACCAACCAGCCAATCAGAGTCTCGCGCTGGGCGTGGCCTCCTGGTTGCCGGGGCAACGGGGCCCTGAAACCGGCCTAGGCCTTATTTGGGGGCATGGATGGGGTTCTGAGGCGCTGAACGTTCTTTGAGGCGCAGGTAAATAGGGAGCGGGTTGGGCGGAGTGCGCATGCGCGGAGAGAGCTAACCGCAAAGACGCGTGTCAAGTGCACGTGTGAATGGGGTATAACCGTTTTACAATGCAACATGCACGCATAAGACAATGTGGAATGGAATGTTCCTGTAAGGTAATTTAAGTTTCCCAAGGCTTCAGCCTTTGTTAAGGAAACAAAAAATATTGAAATATCCAAAATGCCAAAGCCAAGCCTGTTAGGGTTTAGCTTTAAATTAGTAGAGTTGCAGAAATGTGTCTTTTAAAAAATATTATCTTTATTGAGTACAATTAAACTAAAACTAACATACAGAACTAACATGTTATATATACAATAATATATATATATATATATATATATACACAATAATATTTTTGTATCATTACTTTGTATCATTGTATTCCATCCTTTTCTTCTTATATTTACTTTGACTCATGGATTTTACTATATAATATACCGGTATATATGCACATAAATATATATATTCCTCTTTCGTCAATTGACTTCCTAATCTAAGGTCTTTTTGTAGCTTTTTATCCCCAAATATAAATCATCGAGTACAAATAAATTACAATTAACATTTTATATATACAATAATATTTTTGTCTCATCACTTTGTATCATTGTATTCCATTCTTTTCTTATTAAATTTACTTTGACTCGTGCATAAAGATATATATTCCACTTTCATCAATTAACTTCCTAAACTAAGGCCTTTTTAAGCTATTTATTCTCATATATAAATCATTGAGTATAAATAAAATACATGTTATATATACAATAATACTTTTATCTCAATACTTTGTATCATTGTATTCCATCCTTTTCTTCTTATATTTACTTTGACTCATGGATTTTACTATATAATATACCGGTATATATGCACATAAATATATATATTCCTCTTTCGTCAATTGACTTCCTAATCTAAGGTCTTTTTGTAGCTTTTTATCCCCAAATATAAATCATCGAGTACAAATAAATTACAATTAACATTTTATATATACAATAATATTTTTGTCTCATCACTTTGTATCATTGTATTCCATTCTTTTCTTATTAAATTTACTTTGACTCGTGCATAAAGATATATATTCCACTTTCATCAATTAACTTCCTAAACTAAGGCCTTTTTAAGCTATTTATTCTCATATATAAATCATTGAGTATAAATAAAATACATGTTATATATACAATAATACTTTTATCTCAATACTTTGTATCATTGTATTCCATCCTTTTCTTACTATATTTACTTTGACTCATGGATTATACTATATATACATAAATATACATATTCTTCTTTCGTCAATTGACTTCCTAATCTAAGGTCTTTTTGCAGCTATTTATCTTCATATATAAATCAAGTACAAATAAAATGCAACTAACATGTTATATATACAATAATATTTTTGTCTCATTACTTTGTCTCATTGTATTCCATCCTTTTCTTATTATAGTTATTTTGACTCGTGGATATATACACTTAAATATATATTCCTCTTTCATCAATTGACTTCCTAATCTAAGGTCTTTTTGTAGTTATTTATCTTCATATATAAATCATCGAGTACAAATAAAATGCAACTAACATGTTATATATACAATAATATTTTTGTCTCATGACTTTGTATGGATTATAAATATATATATATATATATATACATAAATATATATATTCCTCTTTCGTCAGTTGACTTTCTAATCTAAGGTCTTTTTGTAGCTATTCTCATATATAAATAATCTCATATATATATATATATATATATATATGGCCAATATATTGCATGTTTGGCCGTGTTTTGGTTTCAAGTTTAAAAACAACTATGTACCTAGTACATTTAACACCCGATATAGGTCATTTTTAAAATATCCCTCTCTCCTCAATAGTCTTTTCTGTGTCTGGTGGAGCTGCTGCTGGATGAGAATTCACTTTCCCACCCAGACCCGAACTTCAGCACCCATTCTTACACGGGGTGACAGCTCCTTCTGAGGTGTCACCCGGTGTGGTCCCACTTCCCGCACCCCCGTGATACTGCTGTCCTTGGTTCAGTGTCTCCTTCTAACATTTCGTTCTAAAATGTCTTTTCCACAGTTCCATGGCTGAGGTCCACGTGATTGGTCAGATCGTAGGAGCCAGCGGATTCCCCAGCAGCAGCCTGTTTTGCAAATGGGGGATCCACACAGGTCAGTGCAGCATGATGGTCTGGGAAACAGGGATGCAGAAGTTTGGGGCTTGTCCCTTGTCCTAGGAGAGAAAGGTGGAGAAGTGGCATTGTGCAAAGGGCAGAATAGGCACGCTTAAGGTCCTGAGTTCAGAACACAAGAATATTGGTAGCCAAGAGTTTGACATGTGTAGCAGTGCAAAGGCCTGGGAGGGGAGCTAGGGAGAGAAAAACAGCAGGCTGTACCTATGGGGAGGAGCAAAATGAAAGCATTGCCTCCCCCCCCCCCCCCCCCGTAAGAAGTTTGCTCCTCCCAGTATTTTCTTTCACTCACTAAATTTCTAATATTGCACTAACGTAAGGTGAGCATTCGACTTCACATTACAAATCCAGTTTACACAAGAAAAGGAGCAGGGGAGATCAACAGGGGAATGTGAACATAGCAAATAGAAGAGTTCTAGGTCAAGAGTTCTAGGTGTGAACGATTTTCAGTATCTCTGCTATGCTGGAACTTGGGAATTGAAGGAAATTTCATTGGGAGATTCAGAATTCTCATTTGGAGAGGCAGTGCCCTCATTTTGCCCACTGATCTACACCCCTGACCTCCAGTAATGCCCTCTCCCCAATTTCTCCCCTTTTTTCTTTCAAGCTCTCAAATACCTAGATTTTCTGAAGCAGCTTTATTTATTCACAAGCAAGACATCTGGGATTTTGCCTGCTGATAACTCTCTCTTCCCTCCACCTCTTCTTTTTTTTTCAGGTGGGGCCTGGAAACTCTTGTCTGGACTCCGGGAGGGACAAACCCAAGTGGACCACCCTCAGTTGGACGACGTGGCTTACTGGTCCCATCCTATCGACGTCCACTTTGCCACCAAAGGCTTGCAGGGTAAGGGAGCACTGCAGAAAGTAGATACCAGTTGCCTCTCCTCTTGCCCTCCATAAAATGAGCATCCCTGGCTCCTGCAGTGTTGTTGAGACTCTTTCATCCATCATTTTTCATAGTGCTGCATAGCACAACTGCTTGGCAGAAAGGAGGGTGTGGAAAATCCAAATGAGCTATTAGTCTGTGTCTTCTTAGTTAGTTGTGATGAGCCAGCCAGGATGGCTTATCAGGCAACAGCCATTTTGTGTAGTGGCCTCTGGAAGCCTTGTCTCTTAATTCAGGGGCACGCTTTGTATACAAACGTAACCTTCATGCTCCAGGATGGCATGTTTGAGTTCCCCCAGAATCTCTTTTGTTGCAGCATCCACACAGGAATAGACCTCCTGTGTAGGCATTCTGGATTGTCCCCTGAAGAGTTTCATTATTGCAGAAACATAGAATTGGGAGGTAGCTCAAGGATCATCTAGTCCAGTGGCCTGGCTGACTAAAGGATGCTGGGAGTTGTTGTACAATGAAAGTAATTTTATTTTGCCCTGCTGTTTCTGAGAGTGGCCAGTAGATGCCTATGGGAAGCTCAAAAGTTGTGAAAGTTACAGCCATTTCCCCATTGTTTTGGCTCCCCTTCTAGGTAGAATTCCATGTGCACATGGAACTCCATTTAGCAGGCTTTGCTTAAGTCAGGGAGAAATCTGTCCACCATAAATTTCACCCATCTTTTTTCATTCTACAGCTTTCCTCCAATTGCCCAAGAAAAGGACCATTCGGGGACTCGAGAGGATGGTGTTTAGAGACCTTTCCCACTCTCTCTTGCCTTCTAGCATCCTGGGTCCTGATATTAATGAGGAATGGGAGACATTCATGCTTTTGAGTTCTCTTTTTTCATATCATTTCCCCTCCCTACACACTACCCTTGATGTAATTGGCTATATAAAAATAAATTAATCCACGTGTATTATATACTATGTCAGACAAAAGAGCTCAGAAACCAGCTCCAGGGAAGCCTGTCGGAATGGCAGAGGATTAAACACCCGGAGCAGGCTCCCTTTTGTGTGTCTGCTGCAAAGACGGTTTGTTAGCCTCGCTGCTGCTTCTTTTCAGACTAAGCTGAGCCTGACCGGAAAAGTGGGGTTGAAAAAAAGGCTGGGAAGGGAGCTGGTGGGGGAGAGTGGATTGATGTGGAAAAGCTGCCGAAAGGCTCCTTCCTCGTTCATTTTCTTCCCGGCTGATGAGACACCACATAATTAATAAATCATGCTTCCTTAGCTCCCTTTATTGCCAGGAATCCTGTGCTAGAGCAAAAACATTTTTTAAAAGAACCCAAATGAATAACAACACACACACATACCAGCAGTACCTTGGCTAATGATGAAATGTGAGCTGAACCAATGCAACAGCAGGTAGAGAGTGATTCAAACAGGATTTGGCTATGAAAAAGAATGGGCAAAAAAAAAAGAGTTAGAGGATAACTTCTTCATCACCCTATGTAGTGTTTATAGATCACTTTTGCCAGATGGTTCTGCTGGAGCAATAAAAGCTATCCAGAATCTGGAAAAGTCTTTTTTTTTTAAAAAAAAAAACTTCCCAAATCCTCCAGCCAAAAGGTCAAGTTCTGCTTCAGTCAGGTTAACAAGGCTTTTCTTTAATGGCTCCTTTGGAATTGAATGCCCTTCCATGGGAGATGCACCTGGCTGTAAAGATGCATGTTTCCAGTTGTTTATTTACTGTTGCTAACTAATATTTCATGGTTTAGATCAGGGATAGGCAACCTAAGGCCCGGGGGCCAGATGCGGCCCTCTGAGGCCTTTGGACCGGCCCCAGGCCGGTCCTGCCGCCGCCGCTGCCCCCCGCCACCTGCCATAATGATATTAATGTTGTTTTTACTTGTTCTTGGGGTTTTCTTGGCAAAATCTCCACAGGGGTTTTGCTATGGCTTTTCTGGGGCTGAGAGAGTGTGTATGTATATATTTTTTAAAATTTTTAATTTTTAAAAATATATATTTTTATTTATGTATTTATGTATTTATTTATTTTTGGTGCTTCGGCCCCCCCCAATTGTCTGAGGGACAGCAACCCGGCCCCTGGCTCAAAAAGGTTGCCTACCCCTGGTTTAGATGCTGTGGCTTTCCCCTATTATAGTAAATCCTGTTTTTCACTCCTGTCAGATTGGTCTTTTAATGTTGCCATTATCATTCATGTTGTCTACAGATCATTACTGATTGATGTTTTTATTTTGTGGAACACATTGACAAGGTGTTTATCTTTAAAGGCAGTATGAAAGAATCTTAAATCATATAAATTCTTTTGTTACCCTCAACACAGCAGTGAATCTAATGGCACCTTAAAGGTATATTATTTTTGGTGGCTGAAGTGTGTTTGGACCAGAGCCTACTTGATAAGATGCATAGAGACTTACCCTCAATTGACAGATGTATAAATAGAAAGAAGCCTGTAAAAAATTGGTGCCCGAAGGCAGGAATGCACAAATTCTGTGGCATTTCTGTGAAAAATCCAAGCATCCAAGAGGCCAGAATGTCCCACTCAAAACTTCAGTAAGTGTGGCATGCTGCACTTTCTCATAAACTAGCATAATCTACAAAGACAGGCCTTTGCCCCAAGGAATATGCCAGCTTCATTTTTGAATGGTGGGGGAAGAAGGGGGAAAAGATAGCAGGGTGAGAGAAGAAGAAAATCAGACAAATGCATTTATACAGGGCTAGGCTTTTTTTTTTTACTGGCAATTTGAATTTGCACTTGGGAAAGAATGGGAAAAATACCCCAATGCAAGTGACTGTTCTCTCAGCCACACCAGATATGATGTGGGGAAAATGAGATCTAGTGCCAAATGCTTCAGTGCCATTGCTGTGTGTGTTGTGTGCCTTCAAGTCATTTCCGACTTATGGCGACCCTAAGATGAACCTATCACAAGGTTTTCTCAGCAGGTTTCTTCAGGTTTTTTTTACCATTGCCATCTTCTGAGGCTGAGAGTGTGACTTGCCTAAGGTCACCCAGTGGTTTTTCATGACTGAGTGGGTATTCAAATCCTGCTTTCCAGAGTCATAGTCTCTTTTCTTTCTCCTTCCAGGCTGGCCCAAACTCCATGTCCAGGTTTGGCACCAAGACTCCTTTGGGCGCACTGAGCTGTATGGGTATGGCTTCTGCCACGTGCCTTCAAGCCCTGGCTTTCACCAGTTGGAGTGTGTGACCTGGCGCCCGCTGGGCTCCTGGCAGGAGCAGCTATCCCAACTCTTTGTGGGTGGAGGACCCCAGTTGCTCAACAGTGACCTCATCTACACAGGGGCTGACCGCTACCGCCTGCATACCTGCGCCATGGGCACCGTCCACCTCCAACTGGCTGTCCTCCTGCGTAACTTTGATCGCTACGGTGTCGAGTGCTGACCCAGTAGGCTTGTACCTTTGCAAGGCAGAGTGGGAGAAAAGGAGTGACATGTCATTCTTCTTTTAAGACTACAGATCTCATAATTTGGGAAGAAAGACTTCTGAAATAATGGAAACAGTGTCCTCAATGGAGAACATCTGTTTCAGTCTGAATCACTTGGCAACTTCATCCTCCTTCATCTCCCAGAGAGGAGGCAAACTGTCCCATCAGCAGCCAAGATATGGAACTTATGGGCCAAAATTCTTGATTTTGTTCCAAGGTTCTGGGACACAAGAATGGCCTGCTGTGGCTGGTGCAGAGTCAGAAGTATAGAGGTGACCATTCTCCTGCAGGCTGTACTCAATTGTGTTTGTAACCTCATGAGTAACATATATCTTGAGTACCTTTGAGACAGGGTCCCACTGTGCCTTTTGGAACTGGCTTTGTTGGTGTGTAGTTTGATCAAATGGGAGTTTGGCCAGAGAAGGCTGCTGTTCCCAGTGCTTGTGCCCTGGGGTCATCCTCTCAGTTTTATTTCTTTAAGCAACATCCCTCCTGTTTATATTAAATGGATTTTCTGCAGAGCTTTTTGTGTCATGCTTCTGGGATAAAAGCATCTGGTTGAGTGAGTGGGGTGTGAGTCCAAGCATGCCTTCCTAGGCCACATTTTTGCAAGAAGCAAAGTGAGGCAATAGAATAAACTGTGGTACTTGTGTTGAGGAACTGCACCACCATTTGTTCAACTAGCTCATTCTGTTTCCTCTAAAGGGTCCATCTGGCACTGCCAGGCTTATCTGACAGCAGCTGAGAGTTGCTCAGTTTGGGAGCCACTATTTTGATTTCCCACAATGATATCGGGCAACACTATACCAAGGATATTATGTGGAATTAGAAATGGCAGCTTGCAAATGCTTGCTGCTGATCGGAGCACGAGAATTTAAATGTGAGTTGTTTTTCACATTTATATCTCTTCTTCCCTCCAGAAAACTCTCCAGCTTCCCATTTTTATCATCATCACAATCCTGTGAAGTAGGATAGGCTGAGAGAGAGAGTGAGAGAGTGGCCCAAGACCACCAACCCGCTGGCTGGCATCGTGTTCTTGGCATATGCTGGTGTAAGTAAACCTTATGCCTGTGTGTATCTTGGTTTGGTCACTAAGGAGGTTGATAGTCTTTTCCTCCCTCTGCAGTGGCAAAAGTCTCCCTCCTTCAAGAGCTACAGAACAGCCACTATCACCCCATCCATAGCTGCTTTGGACCTGGAGGAGAGCAGTGAGAATGCTGAAGCATCTGGCTGTGTCCCTGTTGCTAGATGGGAAATGAGTACATCAGCCTGAGATTTCTGGAAGACTTTGGTGGACCCCAGTGGATGATGAAACTACATCTGGCTACGAAGACATAGCCAGATGCTTCTGCAATCTCCCTCTCACTTTCCATCAGGCACTGAATGGCTGTAGCCCTTCAGATTTTGTTGGACTGCAATCCCAACAGCCCTTGTTTGTGCAGCCCACAGTGAAGAATTCTGGGAGTTGCAGTGCAACATCATTCGCACCCCAGGAATAGCCTGACTGACCTCCCTTGAACATTTTAATATTTGAAGAGGTCAGACAGACGCGTGGCTAGAAACAGAGTCTGGTTCAGCCTCAGCTTTGCCAAAGTTTGTGGGCAGTTGTGGACTTGTACAATGCCAGGCATTAAAGCAGGGGAAGAATACCAGCCTTTTATGAAATAGGATGTTTTGGCATGAACAGCCATTCCTGCCTCAGCTGGACTTCTGTCTCCAGACAGACACAAGAAAGCAGGGCCAAAAAAGGAAGCTGTTTCGATCAAACCCCACCTATGTGAGTTGGTGGAGGAAGCGGAATGACGGGCACATGAATCCCGTTTATTTCTTTCCCCTAATTCATCCTGACAATGTGCCACCTCTCCCTGTCTCTGTGTCTGGATGCTGTCATGGCAGACCAGCATTTCTTTCACTTGCGAAGTCATGCATGGGAAATTGTTGGGCAATGGAGTGGATGGATGGCAGATTGAAAGTTGAGGCATATGGGAGAATGTGGAGAGGGCCAGCCTTGCAGCATCAGTCTTCAAAGGTCCATCAAGCCCAGCGTGCATATTCCATATGTACTAACCAAATGCATTTTTAAAAATCTATAAATTACATGGAGAGCCATTTTGATTTCCTGCAGCAATGCTACATCAGGGGCATTGTACAAAATTGAAGATGGCAGCTTTTAAATGGTTATAGCACGAGAACTTGCTTATATGTTTCTTTGACGTGCATATTCTACATTTCCCCCATAATCTCAAAGCTCTTTTCATCCCTCGACTGTATCCTCACAACAGCCCTATCAGGTAAGTCAGGCTGAGAGAGAGTGACTGGCCTAAGGTCACCACCCAGGGAATTTCATGGCTCACTTGGAATTGGGACATGGACATTTCAAGGTCCAGGGTGCATCTGTGCTGCAGAAATAATGCAGTTTGATGACACTTTAACTTCCATGACTCAATTTTATGGAATTTGGGGATTTGTAGTTTGTTGTGGCACCAGATTGCTCTGACAGAGAAGGCTAAATATCTCATAAAACTTGGAAAAAATGGTAAGAAAACTTTTTTCCAGTTTTTCCCTGACTGAAGACATCTCCCCCCCCCCCCCCAAGAAACATGGAGGGGAAATGGGATGATGGACATTCTTCCTTCTCACTTAGAGAGATGAGATAAGGAACATTTAATCTAGCCTCCTTACTTGTAGACAGAAGGTGGATACAGAGCAGAGTGGAGGGTGAGCCCTTGTGCTACAATGTCTGGGAGGAGTGAAGGAAATTAACTTAGTAAATGCATAGCCCCTCAGGAGAGATGTTGCAGCAACAAATCAATTAAGCCTTTCAAGCTGTAGAAAGCTGGTACTTCCCTAGCTGAGCTGGAGATTTATAAAGTCCTTTCCTCTGGCCTGGATGGAACTAAGCATCCCAAAATTGGAGAATCTGCACCTTCATCTCCTGCCTGGAGAGGTCTCAGGGAAAGTGGAGACTCAGGGCCAGGCCCCGAGATCTGGAAAATCTAGACACAGCACATCCAACCTTCGAAAAATAGCTGGATGCTTCCCCACTCATCCCTCTGCTCTCTGACAACACGGAAATGGCCCTGTTCGGAGGGTCCATAGTGTTTAAAAGGTGAGTCTTTTTCAGAGGTGGAAATTAAACCCACTCAGTGACCTTGGGCAAGTCACATAATCTCAGCCTCAAGGGGAGAAGCAATGGCAAAGCTCCTCTGAACAAATCTTGCCAAGAAAACCCTATGATAGGTTTGCCCTTAGGGTCAAGGCAACTTGAAGGCACACAACAACAACAGTTGGTGTAATGGTTTGAGTGTTTGGACTACGACTCTGGAGGTCTGGGTTCGATTCCCTGCTCAGCCATGGAAACCCACTGGGTGATCTTGGGTGAGTCACACACTCTCAGCCCCAGAAAACCCTTCGATCAGTTCATTGTAGGTTTGCCCTAAGTTGAAAATGACTTGAAGGCACACGACAACAACAAAAATTGAGAGATAGGGCTATGGAGAGCTAACGATGTGATAGATGGGATATCTCCCAATACAGGATCTTGACCAATATTATTTGTTGTGACCTCTCAACCTTAAAACCAGGATAGCTGCTTTGGCTATTTGTTCTCTCTAAACTGTCAGCAAAGTTAACATATTTTTAAGAAGTTGCTGTTCATCTCTTCTTAAATGTTGTTTTCTTTCTTTCTGTGTTTAATGTTTTAAATATTTTAAATCTCTATTATACCTTTCCTCCAGGACCCTGATGGGCTGAGAGGCAACAGATAAATGTTTTGAATTTATTATATTGGACTTCAGCTTCCTTTGGCCCTAGACAACAAATCACTGGCGAATGCTGGGACCTTCAGTCCAGTAACATATGGAGCCCCCACTTGTGACCATCTTCACATCTCCCACTGCAAACTGTAAGCACACACATTAATCTTTCCTGAAAAATAAATGGCTTCTAACCTTTGTCTGCCCCATTTCTAAACCTCTTCCAGCTCTGTAGCCTCCTGATCCAGTTACTCAGGAACTGGCTTCTGAGTCTGTCTTGGCTGCCAACCAGTTCCTACCTGGAAGGTTTTTCCAGGTCATTGCTTTTCCTTCCCAAAATGCCCGTCTTGGTCTTTGCTGTGCCGACAGGCCTCTTGGGGTGCCAGCCTCCGCTCAGCCTAATCGAGGGTGAAAGTACCCACCGTTCTTGGATGCCGTTCCCGGATGCCTTGGCTTGCCCCGGAAAGCTCCGGTGTTTCCCAGAACCCTAATCTGGGAAGGATGCCAGTGACGGATTCATCCGAGTGTTGCCCAATTGGCGCTGAGATCCTGAAGCCCGCTTTGCAAAAGCGAACATAGATGGAGGATTATGGAGTTAACTGTTAAATGGGGCATATCAGGTGGAGCCAAAGTTTTAAGAGCAAGATGGAGCTCTTGCTGAAAATGGCATCCCGGTGTCACCCACCTCCATTGCTCCATGGGCATGCTTGGCGTGCCAAATTCAGTCCCTGGCACTTGTAGTTTAAAAAATAATAGAGTTACAAATAATGGGAAACTCCTTGGTCCGCTTGGAGTGACTTACGTGGGCCATCCCTTGTCCTAGTTGGTGGATCTCAGAGCTCTAGGATAACATGAAATAAATCCCACAGAGACGAAAGCAAAGTTGCCAACTGTTCCAGAGGAATATCAAATGCTGCTGAGCAGTCCTGAAGAATCATCAAGGGCATACCCAGTGCCTGGCACAGATCACCTGCCAAGGTGACCAAGGTTCTTTCTGTCTCCCAAATCATGCCTAAATCCAGACTGAAAAAAGTTTGGAATAATCAATATCCTCTGAGAAATTCTGGTGTTGCGTTGCTGCTTGCAATGTGTTCTAGGAAAGGCCAGGGAAAGACGGTAGACATGCCGAATATTGTCTAGGATGGTGAGATAATTCCCTTTTAAGAGATGATAAACAGCAATGTTAACATATTTTGCATTCAGTCCAAAATTGATAAACAGTAATGTTAACATATTTTGCATTCAGTCCAATATTCATTGTCAGTTTTGAAAAATAAAAATAAAAAATGAGTATTTTTTAAAATTCAACTTTTACAGTTTTGTGAAAGATTAAAATATTGTACTCCTTTTCCCATCTGTCTATTCCAATACAATAGCCAGTATGGTGTAGTGGTTTGAGCGTTGGACTATGACTCAGGAGACCAGGGTTCTAATCCCAATTGAGCAATGTAAACCTTAGGCAAGTCACACTCTCTCAGCCTCAGAGCATGGCAATGGCAAACCCACTCTGAAGAAACATGCCAAGAAAACGCCTTGATAGGTTCTCCTTACTGTTGCTATAAATTGTAAACAACTCGAAGGCACACAACAACAGCATTATAATACAAAAAAAAATTCTTTAAAAATGCAGATTGCACACAATTTTGTCAAATCTTAAGGTTAAGTATTAAAATGTTGCAATGCTTTCTGTATCCGGCAGAGGCCAGCAAAGCTGCAGATTTGGTAAATACTGGATTAGATGAGGTTTTGCTATTACCATCCCATCTAACCACTAGATCCCACTCCCTTTTCCTTCCTGGGTGTTATATCCAAGGAAATCACATTCCTATCCTATGCATCTTGTTGTAGACTTCAAACCCTTTCCTTCCAGTTCCTCTCTGCTCTAACCACTGTACCTCTCTTGCATCCTAGAAATGGTGTTTTCACTGTGTCTGCCTCCAAAATGAGCCAGTTTGAGTATTGGACTAGGACTCTGGAGAACAGGGTCCAAATCCCAGTTCGGCCATGGAAACCCACTGGATGACCTTGGGCAAGTCACACTCTCTCAGCTTCAGAGGATGGCAATGGCAAATTCCCCTGTGAACAAACTTGCCCAGAAAACCTTAGGCTTGATTCTCGTACTTCATGAAAATATTATATTTATAACAGTGACTCCCAGATGCTCCTTTCAGATGTTGTGGTCTTCAATTCCCAGAAGTCCTAGACAGCTTGGCCAGTAGTAAGGAATTCTGGGAGCTATACGAGTATGAGTTATACTATCCAAAACATCTGGAGGACCAAAGTTTGGGAACCACTGTATAAGCTGCTTTAAGTCTCACTTAAGTCTGTCCTAGGGTTGCTATACATTTTTTAAAAAATGATTTGGAAGCACAGGACAACAACAAATTCCCCCAAAATAAGTTTACTAGTTTCTGCGTTTGTTTAAAAAAAGAGTCTTGTTTCTCTGCTTTTCATTGCAGCTTGATATGCCCGAAATATACAGTGCTTTTTAATACCAGCCTGGAGATAATAAGATAGGACATAGAGTTGCCAGACTGAAAACTGGAGTAAGCTTCTGTATCTGTAATAGATGTGGGAATTTCAGCAGGTTTTATCCGCTTTAAAATGTCCTCTTATACACAATCATACACAATCATTAAGAGAAGTTGGCAGCCTGAGCTTTCATAGACTTCAGTCTACGTCCTTCCAAATGCATCTGAGGAAGTAGACTGAAGTCTAGGAAAGCTCATGCTGCCAACTTCTTCCTTTCAGATGGTCTCAAAGGTGCTGCAAGCAGCCCTTTTCCTATCTATGTTCTTTCTATAATAATAATACAGTAATAATAATAATAATAATAGCAGCCCTTTTCTACTTATCTATGTTTTCTATAATAATAATAGCAGCAGCTCTTTTCTTCTTGTGTTCTTTCTATAACAACAATAACAATAATAATAATAGCAGCTCTTTTTTATATATGTTCTTTCTTTCTATTATAATAATAATAATAATAGCAGCAGCCCTTTTCTTCTTGTCTATGTTTTCTATGATAATAATACTAATAATAATAGCAGTCCTTTTCTTATCTATGTTCTTTCAATAATAATAATAATAATAATGGCAGCAACCATTTTCTTCATATATATATATATATATATATTCTCTCTATAATAATAATAGCAGCAGCCCTTTTCTTCTTATATATGCTCTTTCTATAATAATAATAATAATAATAATAATAATGGCAGCAACCATTTTCTTCATATATATATATATATATATATATATATATTCTCTCTATAATAATAATAGCAGCAGCCCTTTTCTTCTTCAACAACAACAACAATAATAATAGCAGCAGCAGCTCTTTTCTTCTTGTATATGTTCTTTCTACAATAATATATATGATTATTCCCTTCCTGGAGTTGTTTCCGAGGCTTTCATGGACTTTTCCAAGCTTTGTGTGATTCAACTGAAAAGAGCAGTGGCTCTTCCACACTACACAATTATAACACCACGATTCCACTTTAACTCCAAAGTTTCCCTCCAATGGAATCCTGGGATGTGCAGTTTAAGCAGGGGTGCTTAGAATTTTCTGCCAGAGAGCTCCAGTGCCTCATCAAAGTGCAAATTTTGGGACTCCATATGAGAACCAATTGTAATGTAGTGGTTTGAGCATAGGACAATGACTCTGGAGACCAGAGTTTGAATCCCAGCTTGGCCATGGAAGCCTAATGGGTGACCCTGGTCAAGTCACACTCTCTCAGCCTCAGAGGAAGGAAAGGGCAAACCCCCTCTGATTAAGAAACTTGCCATGATAGGGTCGCCATACATCGGAAACAAAGGCGAACAACAGCAATAGGATGCAACCATGGCAGTTAAAGTGGAATCATCGCACTACGGTCATGTAGTGTGATGGGGTCTCAGGTCAATAGCATGTTAGGAACAATATGGTGTGTACGTGTCTATAACTCTATAGCTGCTTTGAGTCCCAGTTTTGGGATGAAAGCTGGATACAAATTATTATTATTATTATTATTATTATTATTGCAATAACAGCTTCATTTATATACCGCTTCATGCTACACTAAGCAGTCTCTAAGCAGTTTACAACTGTAAGATGATGATGATGATGATGATGATGATGATGACGATGATAATGATGATGGTGATGATGATAATAGCTGAGCTGAACAGTGCATTGGTATGATAGGACAGCACAGTAAAGTGTACACACTTGAAGGTGGTTCTCACTGTTGTTCATTTTAATAAACTCGGAAGAAATACAAACCGGAGAAGCACCGGGTCCAGTTCCAACTTTGGATGGGATAAATGCGCACTCCCATAGGAAAGGAAGCCTGATGTCCCATGTGCCAGGTATCTCTCCAGTGTCTTAAATCATTACTCCGAGCCACAAGAATCCATGAAGTCCGACCCAGTAGGCACACAAATATCTAGGGGAGGAAAAAGTGGGTAGGCTGAGAGAGAGAGAGGCTAGCTATCCTTTTATAGCTGGGTGCCCTGTGAAAGCATTGCAAATTTGTTGCCCAAAATGGGATCTCACTGCATGTAATGGGGCTTAGGTTCATTCTGGGCGTAATACAATGCCAACGCTCCTTGCAGCTGCTCCAAAATAGCTTGGCGATGCTGCCGTGGCTGGAATTGCCCACTTGCTTGGCATGCAGTGAGGCGACTAGCATCGGGGAGGGAAGGGGTTGAATGTCAGACAAATGCACAAGGCACCCTCCCCAGGAAGGCTAGGCCAAGAAGCCAGCAGCCCTGCGGTATCTCCTTACAGGCAGAAGCTACGAAAATGAATCATAGGTACTATCGAAGGAACTTGAGCAAGGAGCGAGGGCTAGCTTGGCTTGGCGGAGTCACACTGGACATCTTCCTTCTCATCGAATCTGATGTTATTTCTCCTTTCCTTCCAAGGAGCAAAAGCAGGAGCAAAAACCTTCGCCGTCTCATTTTATTTTCACAACAACCCTATAGGGTAGGGTAGGGTAGGCTGGGAAATACAGTCCTTGGCATTAAGTCACTGGCGAGTTTCAAAGCTGAATGGGGAATTCCCAGTCTAGGTTGTTCCCAATTTGGCAAGGACAGCCCCAATAGGTCCTCTGCCATCCAACTTTTTTGAGCCGTTTTCGACTTTTTCCAACTCTTTCATTTTTAAAATGTCCCAGTTCCTCTCCCTTCCTCCCCCTTTGTCCTCAGCTTACTTCACTTGATACAAACTGAGTTCAAAGGAGGGGGGGGGGGAACTGTTTGCATGCTCAGTCCATATCCACGGATTTTGTTACCCACGGATTCAAGCATCCGCGGCTTGAAAATATTCAGAAAATATATAAATTCTGAAAAGCAAACCTTGATGTTGCCATTTTTGTATAAGGGACACAATTTTATGATGCACTGTATTTCATGGGACTTGAACATCCATGGATTTTGGTGTCCACGGGGGGTGCTGGAACCAAACCGCAGCAGATGCCAAGGGCCCACTGTACTCCATTAACTCAAGCAAGGAAGAACAGGATTTTGCCCTTCCCAGTAGGCTCTAGCAAAAGCAAACTGCTGCAGACTTGCCCAGCAAACTACCATATTGACCACACACTCTGATGTTCCTTGGCCACACATGTCCTGGTTTTCATCTGTGAAACACTGGATGTAGTGGTTTGAACGTTGGACTACGACTCCAGAGAACAGGGTTCGAGTCCCCACTCAGCCATTAAAACCACTGGGTGATCCTGGGCAAATCACAATTTCTCAGATGGCAATAGCAACCTCCCCTGAAGAAGGTTGAAGAAACATGCCAAAAAAACCTCATGATTTTCTATGGCCTTAGCATTGCCATAAGCTGGAAAAGACTTGAAGGCACACAACAACAACAAAGTCAGCACAATGTTGAAGTCGCAAAGGGGGAGAGCTTCTGCATTATTTTTTGCGTCAGCCATGAATTTGCAAGCTGGCATTGGATGGACCATTGTTCTCTTAATTTCAGCTACTATTTGCACAAATATGGGGACAAAGATGCAGACCTAGCTTGAGCAACTCGGGGAAATATCTTTTGAACACACAAATGCTATACAGAAGAGTACAGAATCCTATGCAGAATTGTACAGAACCAAGATGGTGTAATGGCTTTGAGTATTGGACTACAATGCTGGGAGACCAGGGCTCGAATCCCTGCTCACCCATGAAAACCCATCAGGTGAAGTCACACACTCTCAGCCTCAAAGAATGCCAAGGCGAAACCTCACTGAACAAATCTTGCTAAGAAAACCCCCTGATAAGTTTTTCCTTTGGGTTGCCACACGTCTCCTGCTTTTCACCTGTGTCAGAACATGCAACAGCAACAACAATACAGTGGGCCCTTGGTATCCGTTGGGGTTTGGTTCCAGGACCTTCTGTGGATGCCAAAATCCATGGATGCTCGGGTCCTATTAAATGCAATGGCATAGTAAAATGATGCCCCCTTATATGAAATTGCAAAATCAAGATTTATTTTTTTGGAATTCTCATATATATATATATATATATATGAATATTTTCAAGCCGTGGATGGTTGAATCCATGGGTAAAGAATCTGTGGATACGGAGGACTGACTGTATCCATCTATATTTTATCGCTTTATTATTATATCACAGGTGACCCTAACATCAATTTTTCATTCCTATGAGTTGGGTGGAAAAGAGCTCCTGGGGCTAAATTCTGACTATGCCTGCTTCAGTGTAACTCATCCCCATCTAAATGTGCTGTATTACAAATGTATTAAAATTTGTGGAGTGTGTTTTCAGGAGACTTAAAAGAGCCCTTGCTGAGAAAGCCTGGGCGGTCTCCCAACTGGGTCATCATGACTACATCGAGATGGCCTTAGGGTTAACAAAATAACCGTATCGTGTGACCTCAGGAAACATTCTCCAAGGGGACCTAAATAGCACCAGGCCCAAGGCTACAGAAATGAGTCATTGGCAGAGGTGAAACTTGAATCCAGGCCTTCCAGTCTTGAGATATTTTCTCTGACTTGGAAAAGGCGACATTCAAGACAGTCTGGGAGCCCAGCCTCCTTCCCCGCTTTAGAACAGAAGCGCTGAGTCAAAAGGGCCACTAAAAGTGTTATCTAATCTTCTGTAATAAAAAGGATGATAGTCAAAGTAAGAACATGACCCTTGAAAGAGGAGAGAATGTGTGCGTTTAGTCTTTCTTTCTTTTTTGGAAAGAGGTAGTCCCTCACTTCTGTCTTGCTATGAATATTTTTTTAGAAAGACAAGAAAAGCAAAAAGAGAAGAGAAGAGAAATCATTTCCAGGAAGGCAGTTGACTCAGCAAGGAAATAAAGAAAGGCAGATGAAGAGGATAGGCAGGGAGGAGAAGAGGAGGAAGGAAGGAAGGAAGGAAGGAAGGAAGGAAGGAAGGAAGGAAGGGAAAAGAGAGAAGAGAATTTATTTCCAGGAAGGTGGCTGGTTCAGCAAGGAAATGAAGAAAGGCAGATGGAGAGTAGGCAGGGAAGAGAAGATGAGGAAGGAAGGAAGGAAGGAAGGAAGGAAGGAAGGAAGGAAAGAAGGAAGGAAGGAAAAAGAGAAGAGAAATCATTTCCAGGAAGGCAGTTGGCTCAGCAAAAAGTGAAGAAAGATGAATGGAGAAATGGAGAGGGTAGGCAGGGAAGAGATGAAAGAAAGAAAGAAAGAAAGAAAGATTACTTCCAGAGATGTGTATGGCTCAGCTAGGAGATGAATAAAGATGAAGGGAGAGATGGAGATGCTAGGCAGGAAGGAGAAGATAAAAGAAGGAAGGAAGGAAGAAAGAAAGAAAGAAAGAAAGAAAGAAAGAAAGAAAGAAAGAAAGAAAGAAAGATCACTTCCAGAAAGGTGGTTGGCTAAGCAAGAAGTGAAGAAAGATGAAGGGAGAGATGGAGAGGCTAAGCAGGAAAGAGAAAAGAGAAAGAAAGAAAGAACACTTCTAGAAAGGTGGTTGGCACAGCATGGAGATGAAGAAAGATGAAGGGAAAGATGGAGAGGCTAGGCAGGAAAGAGAAGAGGAAAGGAAAGGAAAGATCACTTCCAGAGAGGTAGTTGCTTTAGGACAGCAAGAAGTGAAGAAAGATGAAGGGAGAGATGGAGAGGCTAGGCAGGAAAGAGAAGAGGAAAGGAAAGGAAAGATCACTTCCAGAGAGGTAGTTGCTTTAGGACAGCAAGAAGTGAAGAAAGATGAAGGGAGAGATGGAGAGGCTAGGCAGGAAAGAGAAGAGTAAAAGAAAGAAAGAAAGAAAGAAAGAAAGAAAGAAAGAAAGAAAGAAAGATCACTTCCAGAGAGGTGGTTGGCTCAGCAAGAAGTGAAGAAAGATGAAGGGAGAGATGGAGAGGCTAGGCAGGAAAGAGATGAGTAAAGGAAAGAAAGAAAGAAAGCTAGAGAAGGCCGAGCTGAGTTGCTTTGCCCGAGTCTCTCTTGGTGCAGGAGTTTTATAGAGAGCAAGCTGCCTGCCTCCTTCGCTTCCTGGGTGGAGCTGGTGCTGAGGAGAGGAGAAAAAACTGCTTTAAAACCCTCCAAGCCCTCAGTCAGCAAGTCCCAACAGGAGTGGTAAAATTACAGCCTTTCCTGCCGAGGAAGAAAGGAGGGCCAGCTGGCTCTGGGGAGAGAAGAAGCAGCAGCAGCAGAGGCAAGCAAGAGCAGCAGCCGGAGCTGCCAGAGAGAGAAAGAGAGAGCCAAGCTGTCTTGAGGGATCTCCTGGTTCTTGACACTGGATTTGGCCCAAGTCTCCAAAGCCTGCCCTGCCACATTCCAGAGCGGTCTGGCTCCGAGTCTTGGGCAAATCTGGAATTGCTCAGCCTCCTAAGAAAGGATCCTTTCTTGAACCGAACCAGAGAGACGACAAGGTGTGCGGATCTGCCCCAGGAGATGGGCATCGAGGCGGCTGTGGTGCTCTGGTGCCAAGGGTGAATGAATCAGGGCACGCGTTTGGCACCCAGGCGCATGGACAGCCTCGGTGCCAAGGCACCTCTGCAAAACCTAAGGCGAGCTTGCTGTCCGACACCTTGGAAAAGTTGGCTGCCTGGAAGGTGGATCCAGTCCAAGGAAAAGTAAACTCCTGTAGGAAAGAAGAAAAAAAGAAAAGTAGAATATATTTTGAAGGACTCCATGGTCAACGGCAAGTGGCACTTTGGTAAGAAACAGCCAGATGACGGAGGCTTAAGGAAGAACTGAGATCACGTCAAGCAACTCCGGCTAAGGAAGGGTATTTTTTTTTTGCCTTTTGCTTTTTTGGAGGCTGAGCTCAAAAGTGAGAGGAAGCATGAAGCATTTGGTGTCGAGAGGCTGGGGCGGGCAGAGCGGTGCACCGTGTGCCAACGGGGCCCTTGGCACGCGTCGGCAAGCTGTGGCCTGGCTTCTTCTCTCGCTCCTGGCCTTGGAGCATCTCTGCTCCACCTTGGCGCTCTCCACTTGCAAGACGTTGGACATGGATATGATGAAGCACAAGAGGATCGAAGCCATCCGAGGCCAGATCCTCAGCAAGCTCAAACTCTCCAGTCCGCCGGAGGTCGACGACCCCGACTCCCGGGTCTTGTCGGAAGACATCATGGCCCTCTACAACAGCACCTTGGAGGTGATCCGGGAAATGGTGGCCGAAGACCCCAAGGAGACGCCTCAGGAGGAATACTACGCCAAGGAGGTGCACAGGTTCACCATGCTGTCGCCAAATCACGGTGAGGCTCCAGATGAGGCTGGGTAGAAAGGGAGTGAGGTCCAGGGGTTACGACAGGCCTTGGAAGCAGGACTCGGGGGGCATCCTCATAGGAAGAGAGTGTCCAAAGGAGGGCCACCAAAATGGTGAAGGATCTGGAAACTATGAAGCCCTATGAGGAGAGACTTAGGGAGCTGGGGATGTTTAGCCTGGAGAAGAGATGGTTAAGAGGTGATATGATAACCTGTTTATGTATTTGAAGGGATGTCATGTTGAGGATGGAGCAAGCTTGTTTTCTGCTGCTCCAGAGAATAGGACCCAGAGGAATGGATGGAAGCTCCAGGAAAAGAGATTCCACCTCAACATTAGGAGGAACCTCCTGACAGTAAGAGCTGTTCAATAGTGGAACACACTCCCTAGGAAAGTGGTGGAGTCTCCTTCTTTGGAGGTTTTTGAGTAGAGACTGGTGGCCATCTCTCAGGGATGCTTTGATTCTGTGTTCCTGCATGGCAGAATGAGGTTGGACTGGATGGCCCTTGAGATCTCTTCCAACTCTATGATTCTATGAAGACACAGGCTACAGGATGATTAATGCAGCTTGACACACTGCTTTAACTGCTAGGCTCAATACTATGGAAATCTGGGATTTGTAGTTTTGTGAACTCTTTAATCTTCTCCGCCAGAGAGCTCTGGTGCTACAACAAACCACAGAGCCCAGGAGGCCAAAGGATGGAGACAGTTAAAGCAGTGTCAAACTGCATTGATTCTGCAGTGTGTCAGTAGCCTGAGTCAATGTGTTGTTTTTCGCTGGTCTTTCTCGTAAGTCTTCATCAGCAGAAAATTTGCCAATTTTTCTCCCCCCTCCCCCAAGAACTGGAGAGTTTGGAAAAGTTACTTTTGGACTCCGAAACCCAGAAGCAGCCCTGGTTGTAGTGGTGGGATTCATGGAGGGTGTAGTCTAAAAAGTATTTCCCCCCCCTAAAATTTATAATCTGATGAAGTAAGGTAAGAGGCTTCACCCAATCAATTTCCCAATATGAGGCCATTAAATATGTAGAGGATTGGGAGAAGTGATAAATGATAGTTGATAACCAACTCCCAGATCTGACATGTACAATGTGGATCACTGGACCTCAGCAAATTTCCTATTTTGCACCATCAGAGTGAGCTGGAACTGAGTCGGGAGGCTGCAATACATAGACTGAGAAAGACATCCATGGTTGGCCTTAGGCAAACCATTTGCTGGTGTTTCCCAAGCCTCTTGGGCTCAGTCTTCCCATCTGTAAAATGGCAGCATTGACCCTGACTTAAAGGGATTCATGAGAGCTGGAAGTCAAAAGTTGTATGTTATCTGGACAAATGTAGCAATGGGAAAGGAGAGGATAAACATCTGGAGTTTAAACAAAAATAGTTTCAGACAACTTGGGAAAGCAACATATACAGAGAGGGAGAATGGTGTGGGAAAACTAGTACAATGTAATGAATTACCTTGTTTCTTTCTGACCTATCAGTACAAACTGAAGTCAGGAATATCAAACGGCAAGAATACTTGTGCCTTCTATGGGATCATTTTATACATTAAGCTGAGTCTCCCTTATCCAGAATTTGAACTAGTCCAAAATCCAAAAATGTCCACATGGGTGACACCTTTGCTTTCTGATGCTTCAGTCTACAGAAACTTTCCTGCACGACGTTATTAAAATGATTGCGTATAAAATGATCCTCAGGCTATGTGTGTATAAGGCGTATATGAAAGGCGTATATGAAAGAGAAATGAATTTCATGTTTAGGCTCGGGTCCCGTCTCCAAGATATCTCTTTATATGTATGCAAAGATTCCAAAATCGGAAAAACTCCGCTTCTGGTCCCAAGCATTTCGGATAAGGGAGACTCAACCCTGTATTCGGGTGTGGTGTTTATTTAACTCTTCGTAAACTAATTCAGGTCAATGTGGTATAGTGGTTTGAGCACTGGACCACGACTCTGGAGACCAGGGTTTGATTTCCGCTCAGCCGTGGAAACCCACTGGGTGCCTTTGGGTGAGTCACACCTTCTCAGCCCCAGAAAGCACCATGATCAGTTTCCCTTAGGGTCACCATAAGTCTGAATGACTTGAAGGCACACAACAACAAAAGCAATTCAGGACTCCCATTCAGTGCCTGGAGGCAAAAAGAAAAATTTCTAGAAGGGTGTCACTTTTTTTATCCGAAACTATTTTTGTTTAAACTCCACATGTTTATCCTCTCCCTTTAGCAGCATCTCAGCAAGCAAAGATTTAACAGATAAAGGGTTTTTGACAAGGAAACAAAGTGACAGGAAAAAGCTTAACTTGTCCAATTTCTGTCTGTTAAAAGCATAGGCTTCCAGCCCACTTGCCAAACTCTTCATTTTTTCAAGGCTGTAATGCCCTGTTACAATACTCACTGAACTGGAGGCAAAGAAATGTGTGATACTTAAAAAGAAAAAGATTTCATCAGTTTATTACAGCATGATCCTTCGTGGAAACACAACTCACTTTTGCAGATGCTTGTGCAGAAATGGGCTAGGTATCTGCAAAAACTATAGAACCAACTACATGGTGTAGTAGTGGTTTGAGTGTTGGATTATGTTGGACTATGATTCGGGGGAACAGGGTTCAAATCCCCGCTTGGTTGTGGAAACCTACTGGGTGACATTGGGCAAGTCACATTCTCTCAGCCTCAGAGGAAAGCAATGGCAAAACTCCTCTGTACAAATAAAAACCTCATGATAGGGTTGCCTTAGGGTCCCCATAGGTCAGAAATGAGTTGGAGGCATACTACAGCAAATGAAATGGGGCCTTGGTATCCCCTGGGTTTTGGTTCCAGGATCCTCCATGAATAACAAAATCTGTGGATGCTCAAGTCCCCTTATATACAATTGGGTATTATTATTATTATTATTATTATTATTATTATTATTATTATTATTGGCCCTTGGTATCCCCTGGGGTTTGGTTCCAGGATCCCCCATGAATAACAATCTGTGGATGCACAAGTCCCCTTATAAACAATTGGTATTATTATTATTATTATTATTATTATTATTATTATGGACCCTTGGTATCCACTGGGGTTTGGTTACAGGATCCCCCATGAATAACAAAATCCATGGATGCTCAAGATATACATTGGTATACCAAAATGGTGCCCCTTAGATAAAATGGAAAAATCAAGATTTGGAATTTATATATTTGGGGGAATATTTACAAGCCATGGATGCTTGCATCTGTGGATAAAAAATTTTTTATAATTTTTATTTTTATGCCGCCTCTCTGCAGCGCAATCGAGGCGGCGTACAGCAGATTAAAACAACATTACAAGTTAAAACAGTCAAACAACCCCTTCCCTAACCCACCCAACCCTTAAAAATATATTAAACTAGAACAAGATTAAAATACAAAATAAATGCCAACAATACAGTACAAATAAATAGCAGCTTAGCAACAAAAGAGCAACAAAAAAAATCCGTGGATACGGAGGGCCAACTGGAATAACTCTCGAAAAGATGCTACACAAATTTGTCATTCTGCTGCAAGCTAGCAAAAGAATTGAAATAAAGAGACACAGCAGAGGAGCAATGATTTCTGTGGCTGGAATATGCTTTTGCCAGCAGAATCACACAGCTCAGGTTAAGATCAGATGCTTTACCTGCCCATGGCACTTGATTCAGGCCTTGGTTAAAGAACAACAGGTAACAGTGCAGAGTTGGAAAACACCTAGAATGAAACTCTCTATGCAGCAGCAGCAACCTGTAGGTCTGCTGTAGAGACAGCCTTTTTCGACGTGGACTTATGATCTGACCAGCGGTGGAAGGCAGTGTGCATTGCTTTGTTCTCTAGCCACATTCCTCTGTTCAGGTTTGGCAATCCCACTTTAATCCCCGAAACTTGGTGGGGGATGAATGAAACAAGCTGCGGACAATAAATTCTCTTGCCATTCCACTTTTTCCAGCTGCTTTCTCAGTCCCTACCTTCTCTTCCCACTTTCCTCATCTGCCTTCAGCTTGCTTCAATTGCTGCAGATGGAGTTCAGAATGCGAAAGTGGTTTTGCACTCAGGACGTTATCACACGGGGATCCGCCGCTGAAAACTGAAAATAAACCGGACAAGCAGAAGATTTTAATTTACGGGATTTGTCCCGTTCCACCTCGTCTGATAACTAAATTCAAATTTAAAAGGGGGTTAATTCGAACAAAAACCTGATCTTTTCAAATCCCCAAAAATCCTGAAAATGAAAAGATCAGGTTTTCGTTCGAATTAACCCCCTTTTAAATTCGAATTTAGTTATCAGACGAGGCGGAACGGGACAAATCCCGTCAATTAAAGACTTCCGCTCGTGCCCGTTTATTTCCACTTTCTCCCCGCGACTCCCCATGTGATAACGTCCTCAGTTAATGCAGCAGGGAAGAGAGGAGGGGGGAAAGTTTTCCCCTTCCCAGTAGGCTCAGGCAAAAGCAACCTGCTGCAGCCTCTCCTAGCTTGTGTGTTCTTCCCCATTAATAACCGTTGCCATCTTAACCACTCTCTCATGTTGCTTGGCCACACGTCCCCCGGTTTTCATCTGTGAAACGGTGGAAGGTATGTCAAGAGTAATAAGGCAAGTGGTCTCTGCACATGCACAGAGGCTATAATTAGGTCAGGTCTGAGCCTTAATATCTGGATTTTTTAAAAGTATGTTTGAGCCCCAGATCAAATGACTAAGCTCTGGGGAATAGCTTTATGGGCTCTCCTTTGTTGTTGTTGCATTCCTTCAAGTCATTTCCGACCCATGGCTCTGGGTATGTATGCACAAATCCCATTTTTGTTCTGGTTGTGTACCTTCAAGTCGTTTCTGACGTATGGCGACCGTAAGGCCAACCTATCCTGGGGTTTTCTTGGCAAGCTGTGTCCAGAGGAGGTTGGCCATTGCCTCCCCCTGAGGCTGAGAGTGTGCGACCTGCCCAAGGTCACCCAGTGAGTTTCATGGCTGAGCTGGGAATCAAACCCTGGTCTCCAGAATCATATAGTGGCTCCCTGGGATCTCATAAAGAAAGATGAATTGGCTGGTGCTGTTTTTGAATGGGGCTTTGTGGGAGACTGAGCATTCCTCCTAGCTGCTATTGGGTCTCAGCAAAGCCAGAGAAAGAGAAATGCTTTCTTCCCCATCCCTCCACCCCAATCCCTTTGGCCTTCCACTTCCTTTTTCTTTGCACGCGGCTGCACTGTTTTGGTTCTGTACCGTCACCCCATCCGTCCCCACGCCACAAAGGCAGGCACCCATCCGAATGCTGCTACTGCTTCTAGGACTGGAGGGTTTTTGCAATATCAGCTTTCCCCAAGGGAGGAGAAGCAGATTTTTTGGGGGGTGGGTGGGGGAGGCAAGAGCTTGGTTGATCCAATCTTACTATTTCCTGTCCAACTGCTGGGCTCAGCAACCCTGCAATTCCAGGGTAGCTATTGTCACTTCTCCTTGAAGGTTGTGTTTGTCATGCGTGCTGAGTTAAAGTGTCTTCTTTGCATCTTTTTTAAAATGCAAACTCTTAGTTTGCACTCATTTGCGTAACCTCCAATATGGAGTGTGGTCAAGATAGCAGATGTTATTAAAACACACCTTCCAACGTTCTCAATTTGGCACCTTGTAGGTCTTGGAGTTCTCTAAGAGATAAGATGGCACCCTGGATAGTGCCAGTACACACGTGACAAATGGGACAGGGCCAGCAGCAACACTAGGATTGATTTCATTCCCAGTGTGGTAACTCATGCTGTCACCTGGCAGACAGGGATGGCACCTCGTAGGTCTTTTGGGTTTTCTCAGAGATAAGATGGCACCCTGGATAGTGCCAGTACACACGTGCCAAATAGGCCCCAGGCATCACCAGGGTTGGTGTCCCCACAGACAAAGATGGCACCTTGTAGGTCTTGTGGGTTCCCTAAGAGATAAGATGGCACCCTGGATAGTGCCAGTACATACGTGCCAAATGGACCATGGCCAATGGCATCACTAGGGTCGGTTTCATTCCCAGTACGGTAACTCATGCTATCACCTGGCAGGCAGGGATGGCACCTTGTAGATCTTGTGGGTTCTCTCAGAAGTAAAATGGCACCCTGGATAGCGCCAGTACACATGTGCTAAATGGGACAGGGCCAGCGGCATCACTAGGTTTGGTGTCCCCACAGACAAAGATGGCACCTTGTAGGTCTTGTGGGTTCTCTAAGAGATAAGATGGCACCTTGGATAGTGCCAGTACACATGTGCCAAATGGGACAGGGCCAGTGGCAACACTAGGATTGATTTCATTCCCACTGTGGTAACTCATGCTGTCACCTGGCAGACAGGGATGGCACCTCGTAGGTCTTTTGGGTTCTCTCAGACATAAGATAGCACCCTGGATAGTGCGAGTACACATGTGCCAAATTGGCCTAGGCATCACTAGGGTTGGTGTCCCCACAGACAAAGATGGCACCTTGTAGGTCTTGTGGGTTCTCTAAGAGATAAGATGGCACCCTGGATAGTGCCAGTACACACGTGCCAAATGGGCCAGGGCCAGAGGCATCACTAGGATCGGTTTCATTCCCAGTACGGTAACTCATGCTATCACCTGGCAGGCAGGGATGGCACCTTGTAGATCTTGTGGGTTCTCTCAGAGGTAAGATGGCACCCTGGATAGCGCCAGTACACATGTGCCAAATGGGACAGGGCCAGCGGCATCACTAGGTTTGGTGTCCCCACAGACAAAGATGGCACCTTGTAGGTCTTGTGGGTTCTCTAAGAAATAAGATGGCACCCTGGATAGCGCCAATACACACGTGACAAATGGGACTAGGCCACTAGGGTTGGTGCCATTCCCAGGATTCCCTAGCACTCAGTCAGAATAGTTAAAGTGGTCTCAAACTGGATTATTTCTGCAGTGTCTCTTGGACCATAAATGAATTTTATGTTTCGACTTGGATCCCATCTCTAAGGTATCTCGGTATGTATATACAGATATTCCAAAATCCAAAAAAAACCCCCTCTAAAATCCAAAGCACTTTTGGTCCTGAGCATTTCAGATAAGGGAGACGCAACCCGTCTAACAATTCCCATCATCCCCTGCTCCCCAAAAGTCACCTTTCCAAGCTCAAGAGAGTGGGGAAGGGAGTTGCAACACCAATCCCCCTCTCTTTCTCTCTCTGGCTTCTCTCTTGCTTCAGCATGGCCTTTTAAAGAAAGTTTTAAAGTGTATATTTTTTTTAAAGTGATTTTCTCTTTTTAAAATTGTATTCTAATTTTTAAATGAATGATCTTTTAAATACTGTAATAGTTTAATGCCGTGTTAATTGCCAGTTTTGTAAGTTTTTAATTGTACTGTGTTTTTGAGATTGCAAGCTGCTTTGGGAGTGCAGAAAGGAACAAATACAATGGTGCAACCTGTACCATACCGCAAGCAGAAGTTTGTTAAGGGGCCCTTGGGAGAAAAGCAGGAGAAAAGTGAATATAATAATAATAGACTATATAATATATATTAATAATATAATAATACCCTGAGGGTTGGGTTGCCCAAAACAGATAAGCAGGGGCTCCATAGTCCCACAGCCTTCCTCCATAATAAGAAAGGGCCCCTTAACAAACTTCTGCTTGTGGTATGGTACAGGTTGCACCATTGTATTTGTTCCCTTTTACACACACACACAAAGATACACCCACACACACAATGCTTCTAGCAGCTACTTGACATACCAATGATCTTAAGCAAGGGAACTTTTCCAGGCCTATAGAGGACGAAATGAGTTTCATACTAGCTTTCCTAGTGTGCCTCAATCCACAAAACAGCGATACCTTTATTGGTCAACCAAACTGCACAAAATACACGTTGCAACAAGTTCATATCCTTTTTTTAAAAAAAGGCTATGGTGTAATTGTCCATTTTCCCCCTGTGTCTTATTTTGTTTTGGAAACAGTTTTGGAAACTGACCCAATAAAGATATGTTTAAACGTTCTAATTGGAATTCACTCGCAATAAGCAGATGGCTGAGAATCAGTAATTATGAATTTGTTAAGAAATTAGACACACCAGCCCTTGGTCAAATAGGTAGAGATAAAATATTGCGGTGTTTGCAATCTTGTTTGCAATTATATCACTATTAGTGATATAATAATAATAATAATAATAATAATAATAATAATAATAGGATGCCAGCTTGCAATAGGATTGCACGTACTGCAATATTTCTCTGCCTGTTTGACCAAAGGCTGGTGTGTCTAATTTCTTAACAAATTTGTAGTTGCTGATTCTCAGCCATCATGGATCCCCATGGATCTCAGCAATCATGGATCCCCATCATGGATCGCCATGCGTAAATCACTATAGTGCAACAGACGTATTCTGGTTACACGTTGGGAATTGCTGTTCCATATTATGGTTGCATATGGCATCCAGACATTGACATGTGTTGTTGCTATTCTGCATGACGTCACTTAGCATTGGTGCAGCACATCACCAGATGTGATACATATGGCTATATGTATGGATATGGATACACATGTTAGATTGCAGCCTCTTTCTCTGTGTGTAAACTGTTTTCACCTGGCAGATAACAGAAAAGACAATTTTTCGTAGCTGCCTACCTAAACCAGAAAGTAAAACTTCAGTTGACAGTCTCCATGCAATCTCTGCTTTTGGAAGCTCAATTTAGGGCTTTATTGCTATTCCCATTTTACAGCCGAGGGAAACTGAGGCTGACACTTACGACACCCTGACCCAAGGTTGCACCAGCTCATCCACCGCCTATCTCAGAGGATGTAGCACTGGAAAATCCCAAAATAGTTTGGGAATTTCCTTGGGTTGATAAGCAGGAGCTGTTTAGTGGAGACGCCGTTATCTGTGTCTTTGTGGCTGTGCTACGCATATCCTTAACTTGCAAGAGGTTGCAATCTCCCCGCAGGAGTCACGTGGAAACCAAAAAAGTGACCGCACCAAAAGAAGGGAAATTGGAGGTTGATGACAAGACTCTTGACTTCTCTTCTTGGTACTGATAGGGAAGCAATTCTTAGTATGAGTGTGGGTGGATGCCATGGTGAGAGAGCATTTCCCCTCCTTACTGAAGTTTCTGTACCTTGACCAGCTGCAGGGCAGTCAGGTTTTTTCTTGCAGCATGCAGATGTAACAATGGGGAAAGCTTCACCCGATGGATTTCCATTCACGGCACATGAGCCCTGGCAGGGGAAAAAGTTGACAACCACAGAAATGAAAAAGGCCCAGGCTTCATACTAGCATCTTGAAATGGCATAGGGTTGTGTGATATGTCCAAGTGTTTATAAAGAACTTTTTGCTGCTGTTGGCTGCTGTGAAGTCACTTCCGACTTATGGTGCAGCCCTAAGGCCTCAGAGGACGGCAATGGCAAACCTCCTCTGAACAAACAGTGCCAAGAAAACTCCATGTTAGGTTCACCTTAGGGTTGCCAAAGGACAGAGATGGAGAGCCAGTTCTCACACATACGAGATATATCTTGATCACACTCTGATGCTGCTTGGCCACACATGTCCTGCTTTTCCTCTGTGATATATATGTTGGAAGGTCTACCTAAGGAAAAGTTTTCCAAAAGACCTTTGGAAAGATTGTATGTGCAGCTGAGCCATTTCTCTCTCTCCTTCCTCTGGCTTCCTTAGTGGCAGATGCACTGAACTCTTGCATTTGTTTAACATGAAAGGAGACAAACCATGCCCTGAATGTTGTGGCCTTAACTGTCGAGAGGGGGACTTGCAGGAGAGCCAGTTTGCCTGTGTATGTGGGACGAGATGGCATGAGGAATCAAAGGCCTTTTGATCTTCCAAGGAAGAGAAGCTTAAAAATAGACTCTTCCTGTAGCAGAAATAGATCCCGGAATTGCGTTGTAGGACTGAAAAGATGGTGCTTATTTCTGGGGTGTGTCTGTGGCCAGTGAAAAGCTGCCTCAGCCAGCTTTCGGAGACCAAATGTGGCGCATTGGCTATGTTGCTGGCACTGAAACAGAGAGGCCTGAATTCGAATTCTTGTTCAGCCATAAAACTGTCATATATATATATATATATATACACACACACACACACACACACACACACACTTTTGTCCTTTCCCATTGGTAGATTTGCATCTGCAGTTTTGGTCCTTCGTGCATGGCCAGTGAGGAGGGACAAAATGGTGCACATGCCCCAGGCACGAGGCCATTATAACCAATGGGGCTTGACTATTTGCATTTTTTCTGATTTGCGGAGGGATCCAGAATGGATCCCCCGCGAATCGGGACATGTGTGTGTGTGTGTGTGTGTGTGTGTGTGTTCTGTCTAACATTCCTTGCAGGTTTGCAACGGGGGGGGGGGAGGGGACAGGTAAAATCAAACTGCTTGTATGTTGTATGCCAGCTTGGTTTATTGCAGCAAAGAGCATGTGTTTGTGAAAGGACAGGGCCAGTAGTCAAACTGACCTTCAAACTATGACTTCTCCTGATGCTAACCACATAACAGGCCTTTCGTAGCCTTTTAGAAACAGCAGTAAAACAAACACCATTACAAAAGGCTTACTATTTGAACACTGCAGCAGCCACCTCCTTTCCCTCTGCTTAGGAACTCTGAAATTGCCATCCTATTGCAGCTATATAGAGTTAGGACTCCATCCATTGCACTGACCACAGTAGAGGTGGGAACACTTACTTTTCTGGAGTACAACGCCTATCATAACTGTGGCAGTATGCTGGCTCAGGGATTCATGAAGTCCTACCCATCAGAAGTAACTTTTCCCACCTTGCAGAAGACTGGAAATTGCAGCAAGACCCCAATGTTGCCAGCTCTTGGTTCTCAGTCTCAAGGTCTGTAAAATGGGAATAGGCACCAGATGGCATGTTCTGAGGTTACATTTCACACATACATCAAGTTCTACGTCCTTGAGCTGGCTGGGTTGTGGGGATGGGCAAGCAGAAGCGATGCAAAAAGAATTATAAATATGAAACATATCTGTAATCAGGTTTTTAACTTTTTACTTCTGTTATTGACTTTGGCTTTGGCATTCAATGTTCAGCTTCTTCTCTTGCCCCTTCCCGTATGCATCAACCTGGGAAGGATCCAAGGCCTTCTGGCTGCCAAAATAAAAACTCCTGCTTTTAGGGATCCAAATCACTATTAATTGATTTTAACACACAGTTCCAAAAATCTTGCATATGGCATTTCTGCCTGAGACACAGACATGGATGGAAAAGAGGAAAACACAGCTGGGGTAGTAGAGGTGCCATCTTTCTTTCTTTCTTTCTTTCTTTCTTTCTTTCTTTCTGCTCCTGTGTTTCCAAAACATCAGCTTGATTTGCAGATGTTGGGAAGTACCCGTGCTTAACTCTATGCTGTGCAAAGTTTTCTTTCTGTATATGAGGAAGGATTTATAAAGGAGGAAAAGCAAGCCAGGGATGTTTTCTTTGGGTGGCATGGGTCAGCTGGCAAGCAAGCACCCGCTGATCCAAGTGACTAAATGGATCGGGGAGTAGAGTAGAAGGGCAGGAGATAGGGTCCCCTCTTTGAAAAAATGGGGGCCAGGGACTAGTAGCATAGTGAAGTCAGGGATCATTTCATGTCAGTGTGTATGTATATGTGCCTTCAAGTCACCTGTCAATTTATGGCACCCCATAAATTTACAAGGTTTTCTTAGGCAAGGAATACAGAGAGATGGTTTTTGCCAATTCTGTCCTCTGAAATATAGCCCACAGCATCTGGTATTCATTGGCGGTTTGTCATCTGAGTCCTACCCAGGGCAGATCCTACTTAGCTTCCAAGATCAGCCAGAATCTAGAAGTGCTTTTAGGGTATATATAGTATGCAAAGGGATCTTGTGGTATCTTTAAGACTAACTGTGCAAAAGGAGTTGTAGTGTCTGTTTTCGTTGACCCAGTCTATGAAAGCTTCTGCTATAACTCCTTATGCACAAACGTGCTGCAGGATCCTTTCGCATGCTGATATTCCAGACTAACATGCCTGAATGTCACCCTTTAGGGTATTTAAGCAATGTAAACCAGTCGAAACCTAAAAACATTGCTAGGATTTACACTTGCAACAGAAAGAGCTGTCAATGAAGGGGTGCAGCCCTGCATGACATCAGAAGACCTGTGCTAGCGTGCCACTTTCTAGGTTCTGCAAGTGATTATTGAAAACACAATCACAATTTAAGCCCGTATCAACAAATACTATGAATTTAATATTAAATTTGATACATATGAACTGTTTCCAATTGTATATTAAATTTGATACATATGAACTGTTTCCAAAATTCCATGCATCCAATGAAGTACCAATTCAGGACTGGATTGCAGAACTCTTCTGCTTGTGGTGCTTAGTAGTATTTCAACATTTGAATGCAGTCGTAAACAGGGCAAAAGCAACATAGAAATTAACACCACAAACAATTTACCCCTTTTGTTTTCCCCTAAATACATGACTAAAAATTCCACTGCCTTTTTTCAAGGTAGAAAGGGCCTACTTCTTAGCCCTAGGAACTGTAGCTCCTGTCTAAATTCAGCAATTCCTCTCCTTCTGAACTCAGCAAGCAAATGCAGACCCTTCTTTAGGGTTTCCCCAACCACTGGGCCCAGACAGTAATTCATAGGGGTTATATTGGATCATGAGAGACAGCGTGAGATAGTGGTTTGAGCGTTAGAGCCTTATCACATGGAGGAAAATTGGAAGTTTAAATGGGGTTTATCCCATGAAAATTGCGCAATTACTATTAAATCACAGTTAAGATTTTTAGACACAGCACAATAAAAGAGCCATGGTCCTAGGAATAAGCAGGCACTAAACAGCAAGAAAGCATTTCAGGATTTTCCTGTGAATGATTTGTTGCTGCTTATTGCCTGGCTATTCATGGGTTTATGCCACTTTAATCGCTTTTCAAAGCAATGTCGTGTGAAAAGCTTTATCACAATTGCGCGATATTCCCAGGACATTCCCGGGATAATGGCCGTTTAATCGCAACATCGTGTGAAAATCTGAATTGTGGATGTGCAATTTTCATGGGATAATCCCTGTTTATACTTTCATTGTCCCCGTATGATAAAGTCCTTGGATTATGGCTCTGGAGACCAGATTTCGAATCCTCGCTCAGCCATGGAAACCCACTGGGTGACCTTGGGCACATCACACTCTCTCAGCCTCAGAGGAAGGCACTGCCCAACCCACTCTGAATAAACCTGGCAAAGAAAACCCTGTCATACTTGAAGGCGCATAACAAACAACACATCAGATAGCCTGTGAATCCCTGCTGCAAATCTCACCTACAGCCTGAGGCTTTGTTTTCCCTTTGCTTTGTAAATTTCTGCTCAATGATTTGCACCTGCACTCTTGCAAAACTACGTGGCAGAGGATGGGAAGTCTGGCCGGGTACTCCTGAAAAGCTTACCTTCCGGAGACATCCTCCGGGAAGAAAGAAAGAACCTGATCAGGATTGAAAGAGAAGTGGCATCCATTCAAAACAGGCTCCTAAAATGCCTCTTTGCTTCTTATCTCTGCCTTCAGACAGCTACGGGGACCAGTACAAGAAGAACAGCAACCAAGTCTTCTTTGGGTTTAACGTATCGCAGATCCGAACAACTCTCCAAGACCCCAACCTGCTGTACCATGCCGAGCTGAGGATGAGGGTCTCTGGGAAAGGTCAGGAGCAGCGGCTGGAGCTTTACCAGGTATATCCCTCAGGAGGGCAAGTGCCAGGGATGGGTGGTAGGAAGGTGGCATGCGGGGAAGGTTGCCAGGTGGGTAAAGATCGTCCCAGGCCCTGAGGTTTCTGGGCCAACACCTGAGACTTAAGGACAACCCTGGGGTTTTATGCATTGAGTGCAGAGCCTCTCACAGCTTGACATTCAAACATACACGCACACATACATAGAATTCAAAGATATAGCTGTGTTAATCTGTCGAATCAGTATGTCGAGAGATCTTGTAGCACCTTTGAGACTCACTGAAATAAAGAAGTTGGCAGCATGAGCTTTCGCAGACTTCAGTCTACTTCCTCAGGTGCATATATATATAGATATATAGAGATATAGATATGTAGAGAGATCTTGTAGCACCTTTGATACTAACTGAAATAAAGAAGTTGGCAGCATGAGCTTTCATAGACTTCAGTCTAATTCCTCAGGTGCATATATAGAGAGATATATAGATATATATGCATTATATGCATCTGAGGAAGTAGACTGAAGTCTGTGAAAGCTCATGCTGCCAACTGCTTTATTTCAGTTGGTATCAAAGGTGCTACAAGATCTCTCTACACACATACATACATAGCGATAGAACATATTTCCTGTTTAGAAATTAAGGTGGAAATCTTAGAAGAAGAGGTTCATCTCATATCAATGTGGAATAAGGGAATTATTCCTTCTCACTTAGTTATAGAGACAGGGGAAGGGGTATTTTCTCTAGCCTCCTTGCTTGTGGCCAGAAGGCGGATGCAGAGCAGAGGGTGAGTCCTGGCGCTGCAGATCTCCCGGAGAGACATTGCAAGTTGCAATAGCAAATGAGTTATGCCTTGCAAGGTGTTGTTCTCCTCGCTGAGCTGGAAATTTACACCCAGCTCTTTAATTTAATTTAAATCCGGTCTTGCGGTCCCTCCACTGGCTGCCTATCGGTTTCCGGGCCCAGTACAAGGTGTTGGTTATCACCTTTAAAGCCCTAAATGACTTGGGTCCAAGCTATCTTAGAGATCGCCTCCTCCCCTATAATCCTCCCCGCGCTCTCCGCTCCTCTGGGAGGAATCTCCTGCAGCTTCCAAAATCTAGGCTTGGGGTGACCTCCCAGAGGGCCTTCTCAGTTGTCGCCCCCAGGCTCTGGAACGGCCTGCCGGAGGAGATCCGTCAGTTGACATCCTTAGACAGTTTCAAGAGAGCTGTCAAGATGGATCTCTTCCGGCAGGCCTTTCCAGACTAAAAACTCCCGGCCTGGGATATTGGGACCTTGAGACCTGGGGTTTTCCCTCGGACTGTTCTCTCAATCCTTGTTAGAATTGTAGTCTTACGGGGATTGTTGGGTTCCCCCCCCCCCCTTTTAATTATCTTATGGTTTATTGCCTTTTTAACATCTATTGTTTTAACTGATATCTAGTTTAATTCTCTTTTAAGGGGGGGATGGACTTATTCTATTTTAAATTGTATTCAACTTTTACTTGTAAACCGCCTAGATTGGTTAGCCCTGGGCGGTATATAAATAAATTTTTTTATTATTATTTATTATAATCTGAATTTTCTGGGATTCTGCAATTTGGGGATGCAAAGTAACTTGAAGCCAGCAAGAAAGAGTGTTCATTTAAACTAAGGTTCAGAATTATTGCCTCTTCATTCAAGTAGACTTTGTGCAGACCTATATTGTTCAATTCACTCCTGAGAACTAGAATTTCAATTGGTTTCAACTGAAGGCTGACAATTCGGGGTGCGAGTCTACAGTGCATGAAATCTGGAAACACAAAAGACGAACAATTCATAGGGGGATAGTGCTGATTAATACTCTGCTGTCCCACTTTTTCAGCTGTTTTTAAAATATCCTCGTTTTTCTCTCCTCCTCCCACTTTCCCCTTTGTCCTCTGCTTACTTCAATTGCTGAAGATTGAGGTCTAATCTGCCCTGCAGAAATCATGCAATTTGACACTGCTTTAAGTGCTGTGGTTCAATGCTTTGAGATCCTGGGATCTTTATGTCCCGGAATTCCATATCATTGAGCCATGGCAGTTAACACAGTGTCAAATGATATTATTTCTGCAGGGCAGATTAGACCTGAGTTGAAAGTACAAAAATAATTTCCAATCAACTCAGTGGAGGAAGAGGAGAGGTGAGGGCAGAATCTTGCTTTTCCCAGTAGGCTCAGGCAAAAGCAAACTGCTGCAGCCTCTCCAGGCTGATGTGTTCTTCCTCATTAATGTCTCTTAACATCTTGACCATACTCCGATCTTGCTTGACCACACCTGTCCCAGCTTTCAGGTGTAAAACCTTGGAAGGCATGTACTTATTGTTTTCATTATCCTACATCTCTCCTCAGCAACAGCACCATTATACAAACAGTTCCAGCTGGTACTACCTGGACGGGCGGCAGGTTAAGTTGAAGACCGACAAGGAATGGCTTTCATTCGATGTCACCACGGTCCTCCGAGTGTGGCTTGCAGGTGCAGGTGAGTGAGGAGGAGTTTGTAGGGAAGGTGGGCGCCATTTGGTTGCAAACTCTGCTTGCAAAGAGAGGTTATTCCATTCCATTCAACCAAATTTAACCTTTCAAAAACATTTTGGAAAATCCCAACATCTCCCAATTCTGCCCTATGGCGAACTGAGTCTTGAATGGATTACCTTCGGGAAGAGATGTCTGAGAGATGACAGTACAGCCATCTTTAAATATCTGAAGCAGTGATCCCAAAACTTTGGTTCTTCAGGTGTTTTAGACTTCATCTTCCAGAAGCCCCATCCAGCTTGGGCAGCAGTCAGGAATTCTGAGAGCTGAAGTCCAAAACATCTGGAGGACCAAAGTTTGGGAATCAGTGAAAGGGCTGTCATGGAGAAGGTAGCGTGAACTTGTTTTCTGGTGCTCCAGGGAGTAAAACGCAAATCAATGGATTCCAACTGCAAAAAGAGAGGTTCCATCTAAAGATTAGGAAGAAAGCAGGGTTTTAGTTGTGCATTCCTGCCTGGGAGAGGGTCGGACAAGATGGCCCTTGTGGCACTTTCCAGCTCTAACGTTCTTTGATTCTATGAAATCCAGAGTTTGAGAAATTTCTTTGTCTGGACTCCAACTTCCAAAATTCCAGGCTCCTGGGGATTCTGGAAGTAGAAGTCATAAACGGTAAAGATTTCCAAGCTCTGATGAGATCTGCATGAATTTGGGAAACAGGGAGAGGTCATTGGAGATGCTAGATGCACAAGAGCACCTTGAAAGGAAAGGCTCACATGTTGTTCGATAGGACACCATCTAAGATCAAGAGACAGATCTGCTGAAAACTTGACTTGTGACATCCGGGCAGAAGTCCAACTTTCCGAGTTCAATGGCAGCGGACAGGATGCTTCCAGGATGTGCACAAAGAACCTTGACCATGACGTTCTCTCTTCTGAATCTGTTGCTACCCATTCTTTGGGTGACCCTGACTTTTATGATTATGAAAGAAGGAAAACAATCCCATCCTCTCCCTCCATCCTCTGTTTGCAGCCTTAGTATACAGGCCACGGGACAAAATGCGAATGCAGTGGAGGAATAGGCTGCATGGCTTCAGACTCACAGGGGTGTGTGAGGTTGGAGGTCACATTTCTTTTAATGGCTTGCCTCCCTTAAACAAATAACAACACAACACTCCCTACCAGATACAAGGCTAGCAAAGCAGCCACAGCACTGGGCTAGAACTCTCTTCTACTCTGGCGTATACTTTTTCCTTTTAAAAGGGTTACGTCTTATTTTGCAGCTAAATTTAAACCACCCCCACCCCCCAAGATCGCGCTGGTCTTTTGACGGCAACAAACCTACCAATCCTATCCATGCCATAATATTTCTGATTTCTGGGTATGGTTGTTGTGAAAGCTGGATAGTTTTTAAAAGCTGAAAGGGAGAAAATCAGTCGATTTGACTGGAGGAGAGTTCTACAGATACAGCTGAAGGAGGGCCTGACCAGGTGTCACCTCTTTTCTGGGGTGTCACCCAGTGCAGTCCAAACCCTCCGCACCCCCTTAGTGGGCCCAAGCCAGATAGGGCATGATAAATCATAACCAGCACTTTGAAATGAACCAAGTTTGTTTTCTGCTGCTCCAAAAAATAGGACCCGGAACAATGGATGCAAACTCCAGGAAAAGAGATTCCACCTCAACATTAGGAGAAACGTCTTGACAGTAAGAGCTGTTTGTCAGCGGAAGACTCTCCCTCGGAGAGTGGTGGAGTCTCCTTCTTTGGAGGTTTTTAAACAGAGGCTGGATGGCCATCTGTCAGGGGATGCTTTGATTGAGAGTTCCTGCATGGCAGGGGGTTGGACTAGATGGCCCTTGAGGTCTCTTCCAACTCTTTGATTCTACGATTCTATGGTAGACACTGAAGTTATTGCAACAGCGAAGGTAGTTATATGTTCCCTGGTACTTCTGCTCCATCTGGGTTGGTGCTGGCTTGGAGCACTGCAGAGTCATCCAAGGAGTCACCCAGGCGCTTGTTCCTTCAGGGCCCAGAAATGTAGGGCAACCTCTCCCTATGTTGCCTCTGCGCCTGAGGTGGGAGAAAAAGAGGGGGTGAGGGAAGGCAGCGGGGAAAACAGTGGCGCAATCTGCTGAGTCGGCGGGCCGCACCCCGGGCATGCGGCCAGGGGGTTCCGGAAGGAGCCAGATGAAAAGCCTGGCATGCACCCGGTTGTGCGCGGCATGCACCACTCCTTGGCTCCTTTCTTTTCTGTGTTTGCCAGAGAAAGGGAAGGAGAGAAAAATGTAGGGATTAAAATGAGAAAGTCAGGGATGGTGTCTTTCTCTGCCTTTTTCCCCTGGAGGAACCCTTGAAGTAGTTTGCAGCTTTCAGGGAACTCCTGAACACAAATGATCTCCAGTCACAATTTCTTCAAGAACCCCAGTAGACTTATCACAGAACCCTGGGTTTCAAGGGAATCTTTTTTTTCAGAAAACCTGGTGTCACAAAGTAAGATAACGTCCAAAATCCACAAATCAGTTATAACTTTATTGCAAACTTAAAATACAAGTTGCAAGCTTTCAAAGCTCCACCGGCTTCTTCATCAGTCAAAGGTGTTTAAAATCATACAGGACGGGGGAAATGATGATGTTAGCCACACGCCTGAATTTTGTTAAGATGTTGTTGGTGTTCTCAGTTGGTATGGAGGGATATTCATGCAGGTAGGTCACTCCTCCTTCTGGCAATATGGGTCCTGGGAGACAAGGGATCTTAGATTTAAATAAAATAAAGTTAATTTTAAAGTTAATAAAGGAAAACACAATGACGGCACTCCTGAAGAATGCTCATCTGACCTCTGTTGAAAGACCCCCAAAGAAGGAGAATCCACCACCCTCCAAGGCAGTCTATACCTGTGCTGAACAGTTCCTACAGTTCCTTAATTTAAAACTTAATTTAAAGTAAGTGTTATCATACTATCATGCTATATGGCCAACACAGCTACCCCTGGATGTGTTTCCTGTTGTTGTTGTTGTTGTTGCTACTGTTGTTGTTGTGTGCCTTCCAGTCATTTGTGACTTTGGCAACTTTAAGGTGAACCTATCATGACGGGGGGGTTTTTTTGGCAAAGTTTGTTCAGAAGGGGTTCACCATTGCTGCCCTCTGAGGATGAGAGAGTGTCTCTCTTGCTCAAGGTCACCCAGCAGGTTTGCTCGGCGGAGTGGGAATTCGAACCCTGTTCTCCAAGAGTCATAGTCCAACACTCAAAATTACTACTCCACACTGGCCTCCGGGTGTAGCAAGTAGTTAATTTCTAAACCAAGACTCATGCCCCAAGTCTGCCACTTTCCTCAGTGTGACTCGAAACCCTTTTGCCCTGATGGGTCGAATAAGCAATCATGAGAGTCAGAAGAGTAAAATGGAGATGGAAAGGGTTTGAGACATGGAGGCTGGATGCTTTAGAGGGAAAAGGGATTGCCTCTAAAAAGGAAGCTCACACTACATCTCTTGCCACTCCGATTCCTACCCATTATACAACTGGCATGACAGCTCTGGATGCCAACCATGCCAGCACACTAGCAGAGCTGTTAAATCCTGTGATGCTTTCAGCTACTCTCCTTTTTGTACATTTTGTACAGTTTTCCATGACGGTTTTATCACCTTGTTAAGTGAAAGGGGAAACTTTTAAAAAGATGATCAAAGGTCTGGAAACCAAGCCTTGGGAGGAACGATTCTGGCAGCTGGGTATGTTTACCTTGGAGAGGAGGAGACTGAGAAAGCCGTCTCTAAATATCTGAAGGGGTCTCACATAGGAGATGGAAAGAGCTTGTTTTCGGCTGTTCCAGAGACTAGAACACAAAGCAGTGGATTGAAATCACAAGGAAAGAGATTCCAGCTAAACATGAGGGAGAACTCCTTTTCTGTAGGAACTGTTCAACCGGGGAATAGACTGCCTTGGAGGGGGGTGGATTCTCCTTCTTTGGGGTCTTTCAACAGAGGTCAGATGGGCATTCTTCAGGAGTGCCGTCATTGTGTTTTCCCGCAAGGATTGGCAGTCTCTTCCATCTCTTTAGATTCTGTGATTCTTTTCTATTCTAAGGTCACCCAGTGAGTATCCAAAGCTGAGCAAGGATTTGAACTCTGGTCTCCCAGAGTCCTAATCCGACACCCAGACTGCCACACCGCCTTGGCTCTTCTGCTTGCAGATGGAAGGTTGCAATCCCATTTTACAGAAGGGAAAACTGAGATTCTGTGCATTTCCCCAAAGCCTTCCCAGTGGTTTGCTTTCACCTTACCAGCAAAGTCTCAAGACCCAGCGATGCTGTCATCTGCATCTGTCTTCCCACTAGGTAGATCTCTGTCTTTTCTGGTGCTGTTTACATCCCTAAACTGTTACACCATCACCGCGGATGTGTGGAAATATAGTTTAGACAGCAAATGCCCAAAGCTGTTTTTGAAAGCTGGAAGAACTTTTTTTTAAAACTGTTCAACAGTGGACTGGACTTCTGCAGAAGGTGGTGAACTCCTTCTTTGGAGGTCTTCAAAAAGAGGTTGGATGCACATGTTTTGGGAGGGCTATTTTTCTTTCTTTCTACAGGGCAGGGAGTTGCACTAGATAGCCTTTGCAGCCCCATCCAATACTAACATTCTATAATTCTCTCAGGAGAATAGGTGGATCTTCTTGGTCCACATCATGGACTTGGAGGGAAGGGACCCAGTTAGTGCTCTCCCCAGCTGACTTCTGCTTTGAATGTGACAGATCCGTTTTGCCCAAACTGCCCCGCTTCTCCTTTTTGAAAAAAGAAAGTGACACTTAAGTTTTAAATGCACTCATTTCTATCTTCACCCTCTGACACACAGTTTGCTTTCATTGATGTGCGGCTCTGTAGTTCTCTCCCTCGCCCCTGTTGCAGACTGCAAGGATGACATAAAATCCAAATTTATATGTTTCAGACAATCTGGGAAGATTCCGCCTCAGCACCCACTGTTCCTGCGATGGCAGTTTTGAGGATCTGAAAATGGAAGTGGAAGGTAAAGACTAAGGAATGGTTGGGAGGGCTGAATCAGCTTTGAAGAGAGAGATTCCTGCCCTGATTAAGGTTGCCGAATCTCAGGGCCTAGCCTTGAGTCCTTGGTTTTTCAGGTCATCACCAGGTGGAAAATAATTCTCCAGGTTTTGAGAAGGAGCTGAGCTCCGGTCAAGAGGAAAGGAGCAATGTTCAGCTCACCCATTAGCAGCTTGCTACAATTTTGTATTGCTACCTTGATTTCTGTTGCAAAGACTTTGCAGTGTGTGTCTATGGATTCACATAGTTAGCCTTCCTCTTTCCTTCTCAGTTGTTTCGGTGCCAGGATTCACCCTCCATTCTGCTCTGCATCCACTTTCTGGCTAGAAGCAAATAAACTAGATTAAATGTTCTTTATCCCAATTCCTGAGCAAGTGAGAAGGAATAATCCTTTCATTTTTCCTTGATCTAGGAACAGATCCTTTAGCTAAGAATTCTCTCCTAACATCCAAATAGGAAAATACAGGGTATATAGTCAGTGTTTATTTGTGTGTGTGTGTGTTTGAATGAGAAGCTGTGAGCAACTCTCTTTGGTACCTAATGCCAATTCCTTTGGCTTGGGACGAGGCTGTCAATTTTTTTTTTAGCAATATTTGAACTGAACAAGGACAGAAGGATGAAAGGAATCTTGTAGCACCTTTGAGACTAATTGAGAAAAGGATATTTCCAGCATAAACTTTCCTGGATGGAAATTTATGCTAGAAATATCCTTTTCTCAGTTAGTCTGAAAGGCATTATGGGATTCCTTTATATCTTGTAATTCCGATACAAATGAACATAGCTGTTATGTCTTTGAATATTCCAGGTTGAGTCTCCCTTACCCGGAATTCCAAAATCCAAAATATTCCAAAACCCAAAAGCATCCGTACGGGTGGCTGAGATGGTGACACCTTTCCTTCCTGACAGCTCACTGTACGCTAACTTTACTTCATGCACCAATATTGTGTATAAAATTACCTTCAGGCTATGTGTATAAGGTGTATATGAAACATAAATGGGTTTCATGTTTAGACTTGGGTCCCATCTGATTATGGATATGCATTTCGGATAAGGGAGACTCAACCTATATTACACAGGACAGAAAAGAGTCGGTGCTGTCTGTGGAATCCCTCCTGATAAGGGTCTTGTGCCACTTCCGTTCCTTTCAGCGTGGCATGCATTGCCACCCAGGGCCAATGCAGAGGCTTTTATTAACCGGCTTTCTGAGCATCCATCTTTCCTCGTGCCTAACATCTGCCAAGACATGGGTGTCAACAGTTGGCAAGGGGAGCCTCGGCAGATTCCGGCTTCAGGATGAGACTTGCCTCCTTCTGGGAATCGGTCCTAGAGAATTTCCTCATCCCGCCATACATGCCTGCCATTCCTTCTGCCCTGGGTAGGGTAGGGTTGGAAGGGAGTCGGACCAATTCCGGTGACTCCCTCGTAATGCCATGCTGTGCCATGTGGTCCAGGATGATGGGAATCTCCTTTAGGGGTTAGTGTGGAGCACAGGCGTGCAACACACATACACACACACACACACACCCCAGTGCACCGGCTGCATTTCACCAGCTAAATATAGACCCCCACAAGGAGACAATAGGTCTTCATAAAGAGTTCATGGAGAGGCTAATTCATTGGTGCGTCCAGAGAGTGGCACACCCCTCTCCAGAAAGCTTTTAAAATAGATCTTTCCCAACCACTATATTTTCTTACATTCGTTTTTTCTGAATTAAAATCAGTAGACTCTACATTTACCTTATGCCCCGCAACGGCCCCAGTTTGGCAAGGGCAGTCCCGATTAGTCCTCTAACTTCCAGCTGCTTTCAAAATGTCCCAGTTCCTCCCTCTTTCCCCCACTTTCCTTCTTTGTCTTCAGCTTACTTGAATCACTGCAGATGTCATCCATAGCACAAATGTAGTTAGCTCAACAAGGGGGAAAGGGGAAGAGGAGTGCAGTCTTACCCTTCCCAGTAGGCGCCGGCAAAAGCAAACTGCTGCAGCCCCTCCTGGCATCTGTATTCTTCCTCAAATATCATATTTGTCATCTTGACCACACTCTGATGCTGCTTGGCCACATGTGTCCTGGTTTGCATGTGTGAAATACTGGAGAGGATGTGACCAACCTGACAGGGTTTGCAGTGTGCCCCCAATTGCAAGTAGAGAAGTTCAGAGCCGAGGTGACTTATGCAAAGGTGTCAGGGCAGTCTCTTTGGTAGATGCCTACTTTTGGTTCATGGGAGGCTCTAATTTACTTCCTCCAGCACTTTGTTTGTGAATTACTATCCTAACTTTGAGAAAAACATAGGTTAGCCTTTAAATTGCCCCAGTTTGCATGCCAGACACACATCATGCTCCCCAGTGTTTGGGACTTAAGGATAAACATCTAGCAGATCACAGGCTGTGCTGTTAAAGAACTTACCTGATCAGGATGACCAGATGTCCTAACTGCAAAGGAGGACAAGGCACTGCAAAATGTAGGACATTTGAGAAAATGTCGGACCTTCCCAAATAAAAGCTAAAACCACTCATAGAAATATAAATTAATTCCATATGGTTTATTTCCATTTATATTGTTTATACTGTATTTTGTTTTTATGCCGAACTTATCTTTGTTATAATGCCTTGTTGGCTTGCAATATACTTCTAGAACTCTGAGCAAGACAAGGGCTTCAAATCGTGTTTTACTAGCAACAAACCCTCGACTGAATCTATATTAAAATTATTCCTTTCATTTGTCCATTGTGCTGAAAGTAAGGGAAACAACCCTTTCAACATTTGCATGGCGTCCTTAAGGAGCCCATTGCCTAACACGTTTGCTGTCCTTTTCCTTTCCAAGAAACAAACGTGCCCCGAGCTCTGGGTGCGAGTCTTGTCTGCTGCTGCTCCTAGGAAGAAAGAACTTTAGAAGGATCTATCCTATCTCCCCCCTATTTGCAGTGAGGACAGGCTGCCAAATAGATGAATTTCACCAAGGGGAAGTGGTGCTACTCAATGGGCTTGTTAGTCATGCTCATAATGGAGGACATTTTGGAATTCTTCCTGGGCAGAAGGTTGAAATGTCAGACATGGCCTGGAGAAGGAGGATCACTGGTCACTCTGTGCCTGATCCCTTTTCACATGGGAAGATCAACAGAAACGTCCTCACACACACAGATTGATCATTGGATACACACACACATACATTTGATCATAGAGGGCAACAGAGCATGCATAACCCCACTGTGGTCATTTCCATGTTGTTGGAGAGAAAGCGATGAAGCAAGGGATATGTCCTGCTATTTCCCTACAGCTGGACATGCTGTGAAAGGGACATTCCCATTGAATGGGCATAGGCAGAGATAACTGGGGTCCTTGTGATTTCTCTGCAGATGACATCCTTGCAGTGAATTCAGCTCCAGGAAAATAGCTGGATGTGTCCTTTCGGATTCCCTCACTCTCCAGCAACACAGAAATGACCATGTTGGATAGAGAGGGTGACATCTGCTGTGCTTAAAATGTGGGTTTTGTGAAGGATTTTGGCCAACACAGAAATGGCCATGTTGGGTTGGGGGGGGGGGGGAGATCTGCTGGGCCTACAATGTGTGTTTTGCAAGGGATTTGGGACAATGGAGAAGTGACAGTGTTGGGTTTTGGGGAGGACATCTGCTGTGGTTACAATGTGTGTTTTGCAAGGGATTTGGGACAACACAGAAGTGACTGTGTTGGGTTGGGGGGGGGGAGTCTGCTGTGCTTACAGTGTAGGTTTTGCAAAGGATTTTGGCCATTGCAGAATTGCAGAATTCCAATCGCCGCAGCTACCAAAAAAAGTGAATTGTGATGGCATTAAGTCCCTTGAAATTCACAAATCGGATGCCAGCCGATATGTTTTATGAACAGCAGTATGTAAGCCATGTGTAATGAAACGGACGTTCATGAGCGCCACAGACAATGCCTCTTCCTTCTCAGGCACAAAAATAAAGAGAGGGGACCAGCAGCAGATCAGCGAGGAAAAACAGCAGCTGCCCTACTTGCTGGTGATGGCGATGCCACCTGAACGTGCCCAACACCTGCAGAACCACCGGCAAAAGCGAGCTGCACCGGGCATGGACTACTGTAGCCAGTAAGTGGTACGGGACCAGATGGGAGGCAAGAATATTGCATTTGGAGCCCTGGTCTCAAACACCAGTGATAAAATCCTACAGGGTTGTAATGCCTGCTGTGCCAACTCCATTCATTTCCCGACCAGTTGGGCAGTGTAGACAATACAGAACAGGAACATTTTTATTCTAAAGTCAGGAGGTGCTGTGCTTGGGAATGTTAGACCTGCAGGCACTGTGACAGGGATGGGGGATGTGTAGCTGTCATTGGACTGCAAAACCCATCGTCCCCCACTGTTGGCTGTGCTGTGGATGGGAGCTGTAGTCTCAGCAACATCTGAAGGGCCATAGGTTCCATTCCATCTAACTGTCCCAAATTGACAAGAACATTCCCAATTAATCCTCTGTTGTCCCACTTTTTGGCTCCTTTTAAAATGTCCTGGTTTCTCTCTTCTCCTTCCACTTTCTCCTTTTGTTCTCAGCTTACGTCAACAGAGTGCAGAGATTGTTTGTTGTTGTTGTTGTGTGCCTTCAAGTCATTTCAGTGCATTAACTCAGCAGGAGAGAGATGAGAGGCTAAAATCTTACCCTTCCCAGTAGGCTCAGGCAAAAGCAAACTGCTGCAACTCTTTAGCTTGTGTGCTTTTCCTCATTTTTTCCTCATTATCTTTTGCCATCTACACCCCACGTGGCCTGGCTTTTATCTGTGAAATGTTGGAGAACATGAAGTTCCCCATGGCTGGACTAGAACAAATCTGGATGGGAATAGGGCCTAGAAGTCCAGAAACTTGAGTGTGGTTCTCATGGTGAGGTAAAAGATAGGGAGGATGGGTGCCCTTGGTAAGTTAGATGTCTTTAGGGAAACATGGCCCAAAGACTGTCATCATATTCATGTAAAGGCTAATCCAATAAACTGGAATTGGATTGATTGCCACCAAAGTCTTTGCCGAACTGGAAGAGAGAAAGAATTGAGATTCTGGCAGTTTAGAGCAGGGAAAGGGAAGGATCACCAGGACTCAAGGATTTCTCCACTAACTCCTTTTGCGTTCTTATGTTACAGATCACCAGAGGAAAAGAACTGCTGTGTGCGCCGCCTTTATATTGACTTCCGTAAAGACCTGAAATGGAAGTGGATCCATGAACCCAAGGGCTACTATGCCAACTTCTGCATGGGGCCATGCCCATACCTCTGGAGTTTAGACACTCAATACAGCAAGGTGAGGACAGAAGCCCTTTTGTTTCTCCCAAAATGTTCTTTACTCCTGCCCTTATCCTACCCATCACTCCTAAAGCTTGAATTTAGCAAAGGTTGCAAGTACTACAAGCTATAACAAGCTCCACTCCCCACCCTGCAAAGGGAGGGTACGAAAGCCATATTTCAAAAATAATATCACAATGAGCAGGAATGATCTCAGCATCAGTTTCAGCGGTTCCGTCAATAATATTTTCTAGTTACTTTCAAATGTGCTTCATATTTGGATATTTAAAAGCATTTTTTCCAGCAATTTGAAGCAGATTTCCCCCCCCCCCCGAATATTATACCATATCAGTCCTCCCCATGATCACTTTAAAAACAACAACAACAACAACAACAGCAACAAGCATTGTGCAAAGACTGAGTCATCTCAGTCTTGCTAGCCTGAATGGCAACATAACAGTCACATTTTGGGGGGCAGACCATACTTTGTAACATAACATAATGAATTATTTGTAAAAAAATATCTTTGGAGTCTCTAACCCCTTTCTCCGGTCCCATTTTAACCAGACACATGAATGCAATACCTAGTTTTCAGAATCCCACAGGTATCTTTTTGTGATGTGTAGTTTAAACAGATGGCCTCCCTTAGTTCCTGTTCACCATTTCCCAACTGTCCTCCTTGTGGTCCAAAACCCACTCATTCACACACAAGACATAAATAAAATGGTTGGCAATGCCCAGTTGCCTTTACAGCCGGATGGAGTTTTTTGCTTTTCAGTGCCACTCTCCTTTTGGGATGGAAGAACTAACTTCATGCTGGTAAAGGCAAGGTGGTGTGGCGTGTCCTTCCATTACCATAAGCATAGGATTGGGAGTTAGGGAGAACCAAGCTCTTGGTCTGCAATTTGCCTTAGAACGGGGATGGGAAATATGTCTCCTTCTAGATGGTGTTGGACTGCAACTCCCACCAGCCCTAGCCAGCATAAAGAATAGTAAAGGGCAATGGAAATAGCAGTTGAGCATTTAGAGGGACACATGGATCCCATCTCTGACTCAGAACTTCCTTGGAAAAACCTGGCTTGTGGATAAAACCTACATTACCTTATTGAAACTCTGATTTTGAAGCAATTGTGTTCCTCGTGGTTGTTGGAGGGCAGGCCTGCTCAGCTTGCATTGTTACAAGACTGAAAAATGGAGACAACCTGTTTAACTTTCATGGTTGTGTAGAAGGGGGGATTTCAATATGTAGTGATTGTCACACAACCCAGTAACAAACAATACCTCCTGAAATCCCCCCTTCAACATAACCTTTAAGGCTACAGGAGTCCTATTCACTCAGGTTTTAACTATGTAACTCCCTAAACTAAGGAATTTTACGGGCTAAAAGTGTCTTTGTCCAGTACTTATCACGCAACGTTGTGTCAGTCCTGCTGCTGCCTTACAATTCATTCATTACTGCAGCGCACCTTTTCATTGATGGGCAAAACCCGTCAATAGGCTCTTAATCTCACTGCCATTCCATCCCTGCCTTTGTGCGATTGGTCCCTTCCACTGCAGTTCTGCTTCTCATGCAGTTGCATGGTATGAGTGGGTGGGATTTCGCTCCTTTTCCCCTCTCCCCCTTGCAACGATTGCAGCCTCCGATGGCTTCCCAAGGCCACCTGCTGTGTGCACATTCACACAGCAGCCAACTTTGGGAGGCAGTTGGCAGCCACAGTCACAATTGGAAGTTGGCATTTGGTAGTGCAGAAAACAGATCATGCAACCATGGAGTGCCACAGTGCTGTATGTGTGATACGAAATGATGCTAAGTATGTGTGATACGAAATGATGCTAAGCCAGTATGGTTCCATTCTTAAACTAGCACGATTGTGGTGGGGCAACAGGCTGGTGCGATAAAGTCCTAAATTCATTTCACCATGGCCACATCTTTGGCTTGCCCAACAGTCCCTTCTCCAAATGTTTGCCACTCAGGCAAGCAGGTAATGGAAGGTTTAGCAATCCCCTGATAGGCTTGTCCTAGAGTGCCCACTTCAGAGCATCCCACTTCTAAATATGTTGCTCCAATTTTCTTTTGACAGGTCCTGTCTCTTTACAACCAACACAACCCATCTGCCTCAGCCACACCTTGCTGTGTCCCAAATGAGCTCGAACCCTTGGGGATTGTTTATTATGTCGGCCGCCAAGCCAAGGTGGAACAGCTCTCCAACATGATTGTCAAATCGTGTCGATGTAGCTGAGGAAAAGGAGCCACGGACTTGGGAGACCCATTCCGGGAGGGCTGGAATTTTTAAAAATCCAAGTGGGAAAGAGGCCAGGACTGAAGATGAGAGAAAGACAGACTGCTCTTTCCCCCGACCTCAAGAAGACCTCATGCCTTTTTTTAAAAAAGCAAAAACACTTCTTCTTTTTTTAAAAAAAAATCATTCAGTGAGAGTTGTTATTATTATTATTATTATTTTATTATTTTATTTTGTAAGATTATGGGTTTTTTTGGGGGGGGTAACACTCTTGAATCCTTTTTCATTATTTTGCTTCAGATGCTGAGAGAATTTATAATTATTATCAGGATAATAATAGTTCTTTAAAAAAGGAAGATAGGAGGCTTCTCCTTGTGCCGCCGTCACCTCTCCTGCTGGAAAGAATTTGTTGGAAGAATAAACTGATCTGGGACCTGATTTTTAAAAAAAAAAAAAAAAAACAGATAAAAGCCAAAAGGACTCTCAGCAAAACGGCAGCAAAGTTTAGAAATATTAAAAGAGGTCAAAGGCACTGAAGGTCACAGGACACCATGGTTTTGGAACCAGAAGGTCTAGAGCAGCGTGGTTCAGATCAGGTCTGAACCGTTTCCCTCTGGGTGGTACGAATGTGTCCATGTTTCTAGCAGGTGCCAGGGTCGCTGGACGATGCCAAGGTTACCTGGCAGGTGCTGCTCTCAGGCCTTTGTCCCCAAAAGAAGAAGACAGATGGGAAGAGGCACCTACTCAGTGCATATTTCAAAAATGGGACTCCATCCAATTTCACAGAATTCAGTGCCTCCATCCTCTGGCTCCTCTCTGGAAGACAGCGCAAGTCTTAGCTGTTGTTGAGTCGACATGAAGACACCCCTGACCTCAGTGGTTTCCAAACTTTGCTCCTCCAGATGTTTGGGATTTCATCTCCCTGAATTCCTGACTAGCCACGGATTCTGGAAGTTGAAGTCCAAAATATCTGCAGAACCAAAAATTGGAAACTACTGTTTTGTCACATGCAAGAGCATGCAGAAATAAATATAGGGGGGTAAGTGACTCTGCCCATTAACTCCGTATCTGCACCCCTTACCAACTGGCCATTTTGCCACCCCCTGACTTTCCCAATAGAAAGGTGCTGGAACTTAAAAGGGCTGAATACAGACTTGGTTTCTTGTGTGGGGTGGGATGGGGAGAGATATTTTTGCACTCGTTCAATGCTTGGCTAACTGCCACACCAGCAATAAAAAAGGGGAGGGAGAGAGTATTTTAGGGCAGGGGTGGTGGGTGGGGAAATTTTTTTGATTTCACTGTCTTTTTTGAGTGTAATATTAAAGATTATTTCGTGCCTGAATCTACAGACTGCCAAAAAATTTGTTCTGTAATGATGAGCAGAAACATCACCTTTTCAGAGTTGGAGATAAAATCAATAACACCCATTACCCTTGAATTCTATTTTAGCTAACTGGGCTCTATCTCCTGATCAACACCATCCAACCTTTGAGTGTTGGGTGCAATGGGGAGTGAAAAGAGAAAAGAGTGGGCTGAGATCATTTTCTTTGCTCTGCCGCCTAGAACCAGGGATTTGTTGTTGTGTGCCTTCAAGTTGCTTCTGACCTAAGGAGAACTTATCATGGGGCTTTCTTGGCAAGAGTTGTTCAGAGGAGGTTTCGCCATTGCCTTCCCCTAAAGCGGAGAGACTAGGACTTGCCCAAGGTCACCCAGTGGGTTTCCCTCTCAGAACTGGGAGTGCCAGGCACCAATATAGCCGACAAAAAGTATGTAGGAGCAAAAAGTGTCCCTACCACAGGCTGCTTGCATACTCCCTAATGTGTTCCGGTTAATCCTTTGTCATTCCAGTTTTTCAGATTTCTTAAAGATGTTCCAGTTTCTCTCTCCTCCTCCCATTTCCCCCCTTTGGCCTGAGCTTACTTCAGTTGATGCAATAGTAATTTGCACAAAAAGTAATTTGCACAAAAAGTAATTGGCACTCATTTGACTCATGGAAGGAGGAGACACAGTCGGATCTTACCCTTCCCAGGAGGCTCAGGCAAAAGCATACTGCTGCGACCTCTGAGCTTGTGTGTTTTTCCTGAGGAATAACTGTTGCCATCTTGGCCACACTCTGATCTAACTTGGCCACATGTGTCTTGGTTTTCATCTGTGAAATATTGGAGGGTTCTGATATTGGCCACCATGTTGCAAGAACAGAGTCCAGTCTGAACCAACAATCTCTACCAAAACAAAGCCCCAGGAGCATCCCAGGCCTTGTATCTCCAGAGCATTTGGAGCTGTGATGGTTGTCTTTCTATGGTTTCCCCCAGCCAATGAGTCCAGCTGGTTTTCTGGCTTCCTCCCAGGCCCCATGGCTCCAGGCCCAGTCACATTCCCCTTACGCCACCGAGTAAATATTTATGTGTCACGTTCTTGGCAGGAGGCCTTGATTCTTGCATGGGGACCAGGGACTGACCTTGCGGAAGCTGACTGTTTTTTACCATGACAATGGGGAGAGGAACCCTGGATCAGGGCTAAGATGCAGCTGGATCTGGGAAGGGATGCCAGGACCAGCTGTTTATAACAGGGCACCCTGGCCAGCCCTTAGCTGGGTCATGAGAATTGCTTACAAGAGGGTAAAGATCGGAGAAAAGGAAGGAGTTGAAATAGCAGGAGAGGTGGCTCTCAAAAATGCTCACAGCCTATCCTCCTCCCAACCGTCCCTATTGGCAAGGACAATCCCAATTAATCCTCTGTCATCCCGCTTTTTCAGCTGCTTTAAGAATGTCCCAGTTTCTCCCTCCTCCTTCCACTTTTGATTTTGACTTACTTCAATGGCTACACACTCTCAGTTCAAAATGCAAAAGTAGTTTGCATTCAGTTAATTCAATGGAGGAAGAAGAGAGTGAAATCTTGCTTTTCCAACTGTTCCGATGAATTCTTTGTCATTCCACTTTTTCAGCTGCTTTTAAGACATTCCAGTTTCTCTCTTCTCCTTCCGCTCTCCCCCTTTGTCCTTACTTCAGTTGATGCAAACTGAATTTAAAGTGCAAAAGTAGTTTACACTCAGTTGACTTGTGAGAGGAGAGGGTAGAGTCTTATCTTTTCCAGTAGGCTCAGGCAAAAGCAAACTGCCGCAGCCTCTCCTAGCTTTTGTGTTCTGCCTCATTAAGAACTTTTGCCATCTTGACCACACTCTAATGTTGCTTGGCTACACCTTTCATGGTTTTCATCTGCGAAATGCTGGAAGGTATGCTCAAGGAACAACACATTGCTTATTAATTGTATTACCCCGACAGTGTTTTTTGGAGCAGGACAGAGATGAAATAGCCAGTTCTCACACATACATTGTGCTTCCCTATGAAGATATGCCATAAAGGTTACTGGAAAAATGAGTGCTGACCTCTCTTTCAGGATGACAGGCATTATATATGAGAAGTGCCTGGAGAATTATGATGCTTTGGATGGATAAACTGGCAGTAAACTAGAATGGGGTTAGTTTCAGTAAATGGTTTGCAAATGTTCTGCCACAGGGGAAATCCTTCCATGTCATGGGGTACTTATAACCAAATGCTTGCAATTCGAATAGAGGAGGGCCTCCTGTTGAGCTGCAGATCTCAATGGCTCTAGCCAACACAGCCACTAGTGAAGGCATACCTTCTATTTATGATTTCCAGATTGAAATCTGGACTCTTGCATCTGTAAGGGCTGCACAGAATAGGGAATTTAAGCAGATGCAGATGTCATGCAACCATCTGGTCTTGCCACCTCATCTCCATACCCAATGGCTATGTCTTTGTCCACCAACGACCATCTTTAAAACTGGACCTGCTATTTCATTTGCATACACAAAGGATTTTGAATTTGAATTGACATTCTCACATACTAAGGGCATATATATGTCTGTCCCTGGTTTCCACTCCATCAAAATCATCCGAGGAGGTAGACTGAAGTCTACGAAAGCTCCTGCTGCCATCTTCTTTGTTTCAGTTCGTCTCAAAGGTGTTACAAGATCTCTCTACATAGTGATTCTACAGACTAACACAGCTATATCTTTGAATTCAACTATCTAGGAAGCAGTGGTTCTTATAGTATTCCTCTGCAATTTCATTCTGGCAACCCTCCGTCCAACTCTCCCAATTTTGGCAGGAACAGTCCCGATTAATTGTCTCTCATCCCAATTTTTTTAACTGCTTTTAAAATGTCCTGGTTTCTCTCCCTACTCCCTGCTTTCCCTCTTTGTCCTCAGCTTAGTTCCACAGTTTGTTTCAAACTGAGTTCACATTGCAAAAGTAGTTTGCATTTCATTAACTCGGGCAGGAGGGAGAGGACAGAAGGCGGCAAAATCGTGTCTTTCCCTGTAGACCTCCAGTTGCTTATGTGTTCTTCTTAGTTAAGAATTTTTGTCATCTTCACTACATTCTGTAATTGCTTTGCCACATGTGTCCCAGTCTTCACCTGTGAAATGTTGGTGGGTGTGGAAAACCCCACGATAGGATCGCCTTAGGGTTGCGATGTCGGAAACACCTAGAAGGCAATACAACAATAGCAAAAGATGGTGGGAATTGTCATCCGACAACTGGATAGCCAGATGTCGCTCACATGTGACACAGAGGTAAGTGCCGTATCAAGGCCTTTCGGGCATCTACAACACAACAGAGCTTTGAAACATCACCTTTTGAGGAATATAATGGCCAGAATCCCCAAGGGGCATACTAGTTGGGTGCTATGATCCACAAAAGTAAAATTACCAAACTCTGTAATGCATTTAACAGTCATCTGCAGCTAGACATCCCAAGCGGTGATGGAGCTAACTTGTGATAACATTCCTCTACCAGCTTCTTGAGAAACCCGGGTAATAATTCTGGAGCTCGGTACAAAGTCTGCCATTGCTGGAAGAATGGCAGGGCCAGAGAGAAACAGAAGTGGGCAAATAAAATGATGGAGAATTGACAGATGAGACCAAACAAGATGCATGCAAATGGATGGACAGAGGCTGAAGAAAGGAGAGGGACAGGCGGCAGGGAGTCTGGATCAGCACAACAGCAGCAAAGAGGTCCCCAGTCTGGTCCCTTGGACACCCAGAGGCCACGGCTAAGAGGTTCTCTTTGCCTTCTTGGAGCCGATTTTCAAGCGTCTGTGGTCCCCCCCGGCCCCCGCACAGGATGCTCCACAGACAGAGCACACAGAGTTCACGGGTTTCTTCTTGCTGGTGCCAAAAGCCTGGCTATAACCAGGGCTTGGGAGACTCCCTCCGCTTCCCTGAATTTGGCAGCTGTCAGCCAAATTCAGCTGGAGTGGAATAGGTCAACTGGAACCAGAAGGACCCAATGAAGTTTGGCAGGATGGAGAGGCAGAGTGGTTCTCTCCTCCCTTATCCCTCTCCTGTTTTAGGCTGGAGGAGACTGAAGCCAAATTTCTCATAAGTCCAAAAACTGGTCCTCAAGAGGATACCGGAAAAACTCCAATAAGTTTTTTTTCCGGAAAGAGAGCACGAGAGAGAGTGAGAGAGAGCACCAAGGATAGTGTACTAACATTTACAGTGGAGTGAAGATTGCTGGTTAATTTCTACAGTTTAAGCCTCATCAGAATCCGATTAAAGCCTAGAAAAATTCTTTTTTTTTTCTTTTTTTTGGACTACAGCTCCCAGAATCCCCCAGCCAGCATGACCACTGTCACCATCTTCTAGATAGCTGTGGTTCAAAAATAGGAAAAGTTTGCCAGGCTGTGAATCGAAAGCACTCAGATCATGCTCAGAAAAAAAAAAAACTTTTTTTCTGAGATGACATACCCTCCAATTTTTTCCCAGCAATTGGAGAGAGGGGAAAAGTTGAAATAGCAGGAGAGGCGGATATGCTCACAGCCAAGAGCATAAGAATATCCTCCAACTGTCTCAGTTTGGCAAGGACAGGCCTGATTTCTCCTCTCTTGTCCCACTTTTTCAGCTGCTTTTAGAGTGTCCCAGTTTCTCTCCTCTCCTTCCACTTTTCCTCTTTGCCCTTGGCTTACTTAAATTGCTGCAAACTGAGCTGAAAGTGCAAAAGTTGTTTGTACTCAATTCAGCCAGCATGGCGTAGTGGTTTAAGTGTTGGGCTACGACTCTGGAGGCCAGGATTCGATCCTCACCTTGTCCTTGAAACTCACTCTGCAGGTCATACTCTCTCAGCCTCAGGGGAAAGCAATAGCAAACCTCCTTTGAATAAATCTTGCCAAGAAAACCCCATGATAAGGTCGCCATAAGTCTTAGGGTCGCCAAAAGTCAGAAACAACTTGAAGACACATAACAACAACATAACATAACACAACAACAACAGCAACAGCAACAGCAACAGCAACAACTCAGCAAAGGGGAGAAGAGAGGAGGAGCAGATGTTCACCCTTCCTAGGAGGTTCTGGCAAAAGCAAACTGCTTCAGCCTCTTTTGGCTTTTGTGTGTTCTTCCTCATTTATAACTTTCATGATCTTGACCACACTCTGATGTTGCTTGGCCACACATGTCCCGGTTTTCATCTTTGAAATGTTGGCGGTTATGTTCAACAGAGCTAGGAGCAGAGTAGATGGGGAATCCTTTCCCCAGACCCTGGAAGGGAGAAACAGAGAGGTCTGGACTCCATGCTCCCATCCTTTGGAAACCTTTCGCCCTCCTTCATGTGCAATGCACCCGCCTAGCTGGAAAGGCCCAGCTCCGGTTGATCCTGCCAATATCTCTCGTTGTAAACACACGCGGAGAGTTTCCTCCCATTGCCAGGACCGGATCTCGGCTCCAGCATCTGAACTGTAAACAGAAGCTTGGCTGGGAAGAGCTTGGTGAATTCAGAAGCCTGGGATGGCTGTTTTTTTCCTTTTCTTTTCTGGGTAGATTCACGGCATAAGCATGGAAGCAGAGATACAGAGCTGGAAGCTGTTTTCTTTGCAAAACTGGTCTTAGTGGCGCATCTGGAGGGAGCTCACCTGCAGGTGCCAAGTGCCAAGCCTTCACAAAGTGACCCTTTTAAAATATGCCAAGGACTGGGAACAGATAATGAAATATATACGTGATCAATAGGGTACCTTGATAAAACTGGATACGTAGGATTACCGAGAGAGTTAGATACATTGATATACTTGGATATTAAGATAATAAATGTTAATCCTTGTAACTATGTAGAATTTGGTGGATTAGTATATGCGAGAAGATGAGAAAAGTTTTTAGAAGAACAAAAAGGAAAATGTAGATATAACATGGAATTCTGCTCGTAAAGGAAGTTAGGATGTGATATGTATGTATGGGAATAGTTTCTTTCAGGGGTAGCTATATAGGCCATTGGCTAATAAAGGTATCACTGATGTATTTTTGTATGGGAATAGGTGTAGTGTCAATAGTTATGTATGTATATATGTATGTATGTATTATATGTAGGTAAGGTATGTATGAAAAATGAATGGATATTTCTTTTTTGATGTTTTGTTTTAATGTTGAAATTCAATAAAAATTATTTCTTTTAAAAAATGACCTCTTTGAATCCCCTAGCCATTATGGCCACAAATCCCCCTGCCAGAGCCATCTAGCTGGAGGAGTCTGGGAATAGATGTCCAAAATAGACTGAAATAAAAAGAACAGTTCCATGCTCTGGCCAAGGGAATCATACTAGTAAATTGAGCTGTCGTTCTAAGGTAAATACCAGTAAATTGGGTTGTCATTGTGCAAAGACAATACACACATTCAAGGCTGCTACTGGAAAGCTCTCCCTCCCTTGCCTCATTCCCAATTGGAGTCGGATTGAAAAGTGTGGACAGACTTTGGAAATGTTACTTTTTTGGACCACAACTCCCAGCATCTCATTTCTAAGAGCATTGGCCACCAATCTCACAGTTGCACAGGCTGTGAGTTGTAGTCCAAAAAAGTAAAATTTCTAAGTTTTGGTGAAGAGACAACGCGCTCAAACTAGCAATGCTTCTCACTTGCCAAATGGCCTAAATATAAGGTGGCCAGGTTTTATCCAGATTCTAGATAGGCCACATTGTTATTATTGTTGTTGTTGTTGTGTGCCTTCAAGTCATATTCAACTGATGGCAGTCCCAAGGTGAACTTATCATGAGGTTTTCTTGGCAAGATTTGTTCCGATTTCAACCATCATCTGGCCTGGATTCCAAGCTTTCACTTAAAAATAAAATAAAATAAAATAAAATAAAATAAAAGTCTCTAGCCCTTGTAAGCGCCAAGGTATGGGGTAAAATCTGGAGGTACCCTTCTTTGAAATTGTTCCAGGAAAGACGTGTCTGCCCCTGCCTTTCAGGTGCAAGGGAAGGAAGAATGAGCATTGTGAACAACAGGGTTCAAGAGGCAAGGGAAGGATGCATTGCAGGTGGGAGAGGTGATGCAAGAAAGGAAGGCAGTAGGAGAGAAGGAAGAGTGTTTGGTGTAAGCAGCAGAGTGCAAGAAGCAAGGAGCCTGCAAGGCAGGTTTGCTGCAAAGTTACACAGTAAATTTCAATAACAAGCAGGGATTTGAACCTGGCTCTCTGTGTTTCAGGAGGAAAAGAGGGAGACCAAATTGCAGGTGGATGGAGTGTTTGCAAGACCTGATGAGGGCTTGTCTACACCAGCCAGAATAGAATCATAGAATCATAGAGTTGGAAGAGACCACAAGGGCCATCCAGTCCAACCCCCTGCCATGCAGGAACTCCCAATCAAAGCATCCCTGACAGATGGCCATCCAGCCTCTGCTTAAAGACCTCCAAGGAAGCAGACTCCACCAAAATCTCCGAGGGAGTGTGTTCCACTGTCGAACAGCCCTTACTGTCAGGAAGTTCCTCCTAATGTTGAGGTGGAATCTCTTTTCCTGGAGCTTGCATCCATTGCTCTATATTTCCTATTCTCTGGAGCAGCAGAAAACAAGCTTGTTCCCTCCTCAATATGACATCCCTTTAAATATTTAAACAAGGCTATCATATCATCTTTCAGCCTTCTCTTCTCCAGGCTTAACATCCCCAGCTCCCTAAGTCGTTCCTTATAGGGCTTGGTTTCCAGACCTTTCACCATTTTTGTTGCCCTCCTTTCGACACACTCCAGTTTCTCCACATCATTTTTGAATACTCTGGGCTAACCCCAGAGCTCCCCCAGATTTCCCCCATTACATCTCCACTTTGGAGGGTTGCCAGGTAGCTGCCTACCCATGCACCCCCGCTATGTCACCCAGCACTGCCACAGCACCTTGAGGTTAGAAATGAGGTGCCCAGCATCAATCGCATGGCTAGGATCCTTGTTGTGACCTCAGAGGAAGCAAGTTGCACCAGCAGCACCAGCACCAGCACCAGGTGACACAGTGTGTGTTTAAAGCCGCCCGGTATTGCTATGAAGTGCAATGGATTTTCCTGCAAAATCCAGAGCAAAAAGTACATTTTTAAAAAATGGTTTAAGGGAGGGATAGGGCAGATTTATAATAATAATAATAATAATAATAATTTATTTATATCCTGCCTTTAGCCAAGGCTATCAAGGCGGCTACAATTTAAAAATACAATCCCATACAATACAAAGGACATATCACCACCCCCCTTAAAAATATATTAAATCCATAACAACATTAAAATTTAACTTAAAACAAATTACAAATCTAATACAATTAGACAGGGCACTCTGATTATAAAGGAGTGATCTAATGGCGGGGGAGAGATTGTGGAAAGTATCATTCTGGGAACACCTGCTGGAAGAGATCCATCTTGATGGCTTTTTTAAGTGTGGAACTGGTTTTTTGTAATGAAGACCATACTCAAATTGGGGATTTGGCCCTGCATTGTGAAAACAGGTCGCTGTGCGGACAGGAGGAAACCGCTTCTTTAGCAATGGCAATATCATTTACATTTCTATACCGCTTAATAGTGAAATCAGTACTTTCTTAAGTGGTTTATAATCTATAAACCAATTGCTCCCAACAAGCTGGGTACTCATTTTACGAACCTACGAAAGGATAGAAGGCTGAGTCAACCTTGGAGCCCTGCCTGGGATCGAACTCACAACCTTGTGGCTCCAGTATTGGCACTTAATCAGGTGCCATCAGGGCTCCTTCTTTGGCCTCTTGGAAGTCATTTATTCTTAGGGTTTCCATAAGTCGATTTGACAGCAAATAACAACAATAACTCCCTGTTTAAAGCCCAGTCCATGGAACATTACTCTGTTCTAGTACTTTCAGATCAACTGTTATGGTGTTGAGGGGGAATATGGGGAGATGGAACAATTTGTTTGCTAAATTTGAAGGATGAAAATACAAATTGGAATAACCTGCAATATCAGAATAATATGCACATTATAAGTCTGGATCTGAGGAAATGGAATATGGCAACGCTACCTGACCAATATAACATCTTTGCATGTTGGGGTAGAGCTCTGGGGTTGTATGCTTGGTTACTCTATCTTGTCTTGCTTGCCTTCACTTTGGACCTTGGTCTATGGATAAAAAAGGGTTGGAATAAATAGCTTTAAAAAAAGAAGTTAAGAAAAAAAATAAAAAGTAATCCAGCAATTCCGCTCCCTGCAAGAGCATTTCCCGGTCAGATTGTGGGACCGGTAGGCAACGCTTTTAGAAGTGGGGAAAATTCCCAGTAACATCTGGCAGTTCGGAAGAAAAGCAACTACCCAGGAGTTCACCTATTGTGAAAGCAACCCTCGCTGGCTGTTGTGAAACATCAATATCCCTAGGAAAATAAACAGCCCCCGACAATTATTTCTGTGCTGAAAATAGTCTCCTACAGCTTTTTCTTCTACTGCAGCCAAGATGCTAAGACAGAAGACACATATCCCTCACCCTGGCGAGTGAGGGACTGTCAGAGGGAATCATACATATCGGCCCACTCCATTTGCATTCCAATTTATGCATGGGAAGCATTCTTGTAAAGGAGAGGCTTCCTGGAGTTAGAATAACAGACAGCCACAACACAAGCTTGCACTGTGAGGTTGCAGCAGAAAGCACTAACACCATTCAAGCATAACAAACCAAGCCATTCTATCACAAGAAATGTCCAAGTTGTGATAAAAGCTGGAATCCTGTCGGTGACATCCGTGAATGTAACTCTGGTTTACATGGATGTATGTTTTCTTTTGGATGGGACTCAAGGAGGTATCTGTTAGCCATTTACTGGTCCATCCAACAAGGGAGGTGAGAGGTAACTCAAGAGACAAAGAACTGGCTGTCAACTAGGAGAAGAGAAGAGAAATGATGGCACTCTCCATCTGGAAAAGTGACGGATGTTTCTCTTCCCTTTTTCGGCCAAGATTGGCTGTGTGTGCATGAAAAAAGATAGGCGTTTGTGGATGCTTGAAACATCACAAAGTGATGTAGTTGTGTAACTAGAGTTACACTGTAGTTGTGTAACTGGTGCAGTACTATAGAGATATGCACACTCTGAGCACAATTCAGAATTCTTAAAGGTACTGTGGTGCATTGTCGTACCTTTAAGATGTCACAGTGCTATCACATTTTTATGAAACAAAGATATTTTCACAATGTAGTGGTTTGAGTTTTGGACTAAGGTTCTGGAAACCAGAGTTTGATTCCTAGCTCAGCCATGAAACCCTTTGGGTGACCTTGGACAAGTCACATATTCTCAGCCTCAGGGGACAGCAATGGCAAACCTCGCCTGAACAAACCTTGCCGAGAAAACCCCAGGGGGCTTTTTTGGACTTATATTGTTTGTAATTTTAAATTGCTGTTAGCTGCCTCGATTGTTCTCAGAGGGGTGGGATACAAATAATTTATTATTATTATTATTATTATTATTATTATTATTATTTCATTTATTTTTCCCTTTCCAATGTTTTGCAAATATTATTCAATGTGAAGTCGTAGGCTTTCATGGCCGGCATCCATAGTTTTTTGTGGGGTTTTTGGGCTGTGTGGCCATGTTCTAGAAGAGTTTCTAGAACATGGCCACACAGAGAAAGAGAAAGAGAAAGAAACTTTTCTAGAACATGGCCACACAGCCCGAAAAAAACCACAAAAAAACTACAAATAATTATTCATTTTTATTGGGGCGGGTGAGCAAAGCGACGACAAAACAAGGAGACCCAAAGCGAAGCAAACTCAGAGTTTTTGCTTGCGGGCCACCGAGGCGATAAATGGAGGCTTGTCGGAAATGGAGGCCAGAGAAGAAGGGAAGGCCCCCAGATGGTTGATAAATTTATATTTCCGGAAAGAAGCCAAAAAAATAAAAGGGGGGGGGAGAGCGATAAGTCGTATGGTGGAGAGCGGAAATGACAATGCTAAGTTATAAATGTTCTGGTTCCCCCTCCTTCCCTCCCTCCGCCATCCTGGGAGAGGAAATGACATCCGCAAAAGTGGTTTTTTGTGTGTCAGGTACAAAGGGCCGGGGAGTTCCTGTCAATGTGGTTCACAAGCCTGGACCAGCTGCAAACAGGCCCCTGGCTGTGGAGCCACATGGAGCGACACGCACCGACACAAACAACTTGGCCCCTTGGAGTTGTCAATGTTTGTCTCTCCAGACGTTTCCAGCACTCGGGACAGTGTTTGTTCAAAGCATGCACAGAGTGCCTCCTATGGTGCAAAAGGAGCCAGGGGCCTAAAAATAGAGAGAGTGTTCCCTTTACGGAAGAGGCCAACTTCTTCTGGGTCTTCTTTTCTTTTTCTTTTTTAAAAATAAAATAAAACCGGCTTATCTTGGAGCCACTGCCTTTTCCCCTTTTCCTGCAGCTTAAAATACAAGTTGAGTCTCCCTCATCTGGAATTGTGAAATCCAAAATTGACCACGTCGGTGGCTGAGATAGTGACACCTTTGCTTCTGGACGGTTCGATGTACGCAAACTTTGTTTCATGCAATAAATTATTTAAAATATCACGTACAAAATGACCTTCCGGCTATGTTTATCAGGTGCATGGTTGTCGTGTGCCTTTCTGACTTATGGCGACCCGAAGGCGAACTGTCATGGGGTTTTCTTGGCAAGGTTTGTTCAGAGGAGATTTGTCATTGCCTTCCCCTGAGGCTGAGATATGTGACTTGCCCAAGCTCACCCAGTGGGTTTCATGGCTGAGCGGAGAATCGACCCCTGGTTTTGCAAGATGTAGCCTAATGCTCAAAGCACTATGCCATGCTGGCTCTCAAACCTCTCACGGGTTTTTCTTGGCAAGATTTGTTCAGAGGAGGTTTGCCTTTGCCTTCCCCTGAGGCTGAGAGAGTGTGACATGCCCAAGCTCACCCAGTACATTTCATGGGCAAGTGCGAAATCGAACCCTGGTCTCCGGAGTCATAGTCCAACACTCAAACCACTGTGCCACACTGGCTTGTATACGGTGTATAGGAAACATAAATGGGTTTTACATTTAGATCTGGGCCCCATTTCCATGACATCTCATTATGTATATGCAAATATTCCAAAATCCAAAACACTTCTGGTCCCAAGCATTTTGGATAAGGGAGTCCCAACCAGTATGGGTGTGCAGACATATATACGAAGACAGGATCTCCAACCATATACAGAACATATATACACGAACAATGTCTCTGACCATGTCTCCTAGAAAGAGTATCATAGGGAGGTTGCAGACTGCCAGAAATAGTGCAAATTGAGTCTACTTTTAGGGTTAGGGTTAGGGTTAGGGAATCATGGGAACATGTGGCACCAGAGCTCTCTGACGGAGAAGGCTCAATGTCTCAGAAAAAAAACAATTCCCATGATTCCCTAGCACTAACCCTAACCCTAAAAGTGGACTCAATTTGCACTATTTCTGGCAGTCTGCAACCCCCCATAGTTGGGTGAAATCTTGCAAGGCTGTCCCTAGGCACTTCTAAGCTAAACCTAAGAGTCTGAAGCCCCCTGAAGCTCCCTGTTAAAAGACATTTTTAAAAACCTATTTGCTGCCCCCTAATGGCACAGAAACAGGAGCCTGAGGCAGATGCCTCTTTCTGCCTCATGGTAGGTAGACCCAGCCCTGATTTTCCTATTTTAAACCAGCAGGTTCAAACTGGAAGGATTTTAATCCTCGTATAAGTGGTGGTGGCATAGATGGTACAAGACATGGACTCCATGCCAAGAGTCTAGATTCCAGCTGCCCAGAATTACAGCATACCTATCATCATTGTCACCGCCACGTTCTTCCCACCGCCTCCCACCTCTGGCTCCACAGGTTATTGTAAAGTGCATCATTCATCCCTTCTACCCACTTACCCGCCACCTAATTCCTCCGCCATTCCACCACATTGGCATAAAACCCTTTTGTTGGCCTGCTGAAGCCACAGAGGACAAGCCGAAGGGGACATCTGGGACTGGGCCGTTGCCAAAACCAGCGTTCAAAAATAAATTGAGGCATTTGTTGTCTAAACTATATTTGCAGGCATCCAAGGTGGTGGTGGTGCAGCAGTTTAGGGACATAAACAGCACCAGAGAAGACACAGGTCTGCCCAAACAGAAGACAGACTAGTGGGTGCAGATGACAGCAGCGCTGGGTCTTCAGACTTGTCAGTAAGGTGTCAGCAAACCCACTAAGATGTTGTTTTGATGGCAAACAGCAAGGCTGTGTGAATACACAGCATCTCGGTTTCCCCCTCTGTAAAATGGGATGATCACCTTCCAGCCAGTCAGATCAAGAGCCAGGATGGTGCAGTAGCTTGAGGGTTAGACTAGGACTTCTGGGAGCCCAGGGTTCAAATCCTTGCTCAGCTATGGAAACTCACTGGATGACTTTAGAGTAGAACAAAAAAATCACAGCATCTTAAGTGCTGGAAGAGACTGCAAGTCTAGCACCCTTGCAGGAATACACAGTGATAGCATTCCTGAAGAAGGTCCATCCGACCTTGGTTGAAAGACCTCCAAAGAAGGAGAGTCCACCACCTTCCAAGACAGTCTCTTCCACTGTTGAACTGTTCTTACAGTAAAGGAGTTCTTCCTAATGTTTAGGTGAAATCTCTCTTCTTGCAATTTGAATCCATTGGTTTGGGTTCTAGTCCCTGGAGCAACAGGAAACAAATTTGCTCCATCTTTTACATGACACCGCTTTAGAAATAGGTATCATGCCATCGGGGAGCTGGAATCTAGACTTTTGGCATGGAGTCCAGGCCTTGTGCCATCTATGCCGCCACCAGTTATCAGTCATCTCTTCCTCGAGCTAAACATATCCATAGAATCATTGAGTCGGAAGAAGAGATCCTGAGGGTGAATAAGTCATCTGCCATGTTTCCTATATCATTTCCTCATAAGGCTTGGTTTCTCTGGGCAAGTCACACTCTCTCGGACTCAGAAAGTGGGAAAGGCAAACCTCCTCCAAAGAAACCTTGCCAAGAAAACCCAATGACAGGGTTTTCCAAAGTTGGATTTGACTTGAATACACATAACAAGATGGATACCTGTTAGCCAAGAATGCATATCCACCTAGGCAGCACCATTGTACGCATAACTCCACTTCGCCAACTTTGAACTGAATGCAATGTTGAGCTTTCGACAAAAACACCCAACTTCCATAGAGACATGCATTAAACATCAAGAGGACCCAGCCAATTCCCCGCAATGCCCAATCCAGCCAGCTGAGTCCAGAAGGTTAATACAGTTAAGTATTTAAAGCTGCCAAGAGAGCTGCATGAACTAGCAGAGCTGTGATCCCTCTCCCCATCCCCTAGCATAGTTCATCCAACAAAACAGTCCTAGTGCCATAGCAAAAGCCAGCTTGAAAAGGGTCCAGGTAATTTTGGTCAACCAGAAGTGTCTAAAATTGTCCTGCCACCAGCTTCACCTTAGCCAGGAATGGTAATATTCAAGGCTTGGCCTGCAGCCAGCCAAAACTGCTGGGTTGAGGGCAGGTTTCTATAATGAAAGTCTTATTTTAATAAAGGACCAGTCTTTCCCATAAGGAGACATTAATCACCTCCCTTCCCCGAGGTGTCAGTTCCCACCTTGGCAGATGCCAGCCTTCAGGAAGGGCAAGGGTTGGGTAAACAGGTGGTAGCCTGGTTCAGAGAGCCTTCAGATCCCCAAGCTACAACAGGTCCCATATAACAGGGGTTATCGATGTTACATCAACCTGTCCTTTCCCTAAATTGGGGTCCATGTCAAGGTGAATGGGACTGATGTTGTCCACAAGGCATCTGGCATCAAGGGGACCTTCGCACTCTAGCCAGTGGTTCCCAAACTTTGCTCCTCCAGGTGTTTTGGACTTCAACTCCCAGAAGCCTCACTCAGCTTAGCCAGCAGGCAGGAATTCTAGGAGCTGAAGTCCAAAACATCTGGAGGACCAAAGTTTGGGAACCACTGTCAGAGTCCTTTTAAACCCCGGGTGGAAATCAGGCAGCCCTCCAGATATAAGTTGGACTGCAATGCCCACCAGCCAGCATAGTCAATGATGAAGAAGGCTGGGAGCTGCAGTCTAACTACCTCTGGAGGGCTGCATGATCCCATTTCTCATAATGGCAAGGCTGGTCGGAAGAGTAGCAATGACAAGAAGAAAAAATGGAGTTGCCTTTAAATTTTCCTGGTATGTTTTTAACAGCTGCAAGAAAAACTAAAATTTCCCTTCTCAACATGAGGGGAAGCTACACCCGCTGGATTTCTGTTGGCTGGCACCGAAAAGAATCAAAGTGGCAAGAAAAAGCCCAGTTGTTAAAATTATGTGATGTGTTTTATGAGTGCCATGTGCTTTCCCTGGTACTTTCTGTGCCTCAGTCATGTGGGGGCCTCAAGTAGTACATAACCCTGATTTCTGGGTAGCGGTGTTGTCATTCAGGAGTGTTGCCACTATATTTGTCCCTTGTCTGTTCTGCACATGATTGATTGTCCCCTTCATTTCTAGGCAAGACTGCAATCCAGAAATGTAGGATCCCCCACCTGCGCTGGTTTGCTTACTCTCGATGTGAAGGGAGCCAATCTAGCATAGTAGTTTGCACATTGGACTATGACTCTGGAGACCAGCGTTCGATTCCCAACTTGGCCTTGAAACCCACTGGGTGACCTTGGGCCAGTCACACTCTCTCAGCCTCAGGGGAAGTCCATGGCAAACCTCCTCTGACCAAACCTTGCCACAAAAACCCCATCGCCATAAGTCAGAAACATAAATCAGACTTGAAGGCACAAACAACAACAACAACAAGCCATGTGAAGGATGGGGACTCCAAGGTCAAATGAGTCCCCCTAATTTTAAGTCTGAAATGGGTCCAAAAGCAAATCAAGCCTGAGCTCTGCCTAGAAGCCAAAATGACTAAACTGAGGTTGTCATATTCCGGACATAGCATGAGACAGGCTGACTTGTTAGAAAAGACAATAATGCTTGATAAGGTGGAAAGTAGTAGGAAAAGATGAAGATTGCATTACGGTTGGATAGACTCAGTCAAGGAATCCATGGCTCTACATTTGCAAGACCTGAACAGGGCTGTTAATAATAGAGATCCTACATTAGCAACTTAGATATGAATGCATAACTATGCATTATCTCCCGGCCTTTTCCCCCCAAAAAAACAAACCCCTTCCTAAACAGGTAGCAGGTACTCCAAGCTATAAATTGGAAACAACCTGAAGGCACACAACCACAACCACTGAAATCCTGCTTCTGATTGTTGCAGCCTCCCTCACTGGTGAGAAGGAACTGGAAATGTCATCCTGCTGTATCCGGATTGCCAGCAGAACAGATCTCCATCACTTGGTGTAGCTCCCTGGCATTTAAAGTGGGATTCGGGAGACATCTATGATTGTGGCAACAGTGGCCTGATTGTGAATCATGACTGAATACAGAGCAATTGCAAATCCATATGGCTAGGTTACGAATCTGTAATTGCAAGCCAGGATGCTTAGCCAGGATGTCTTAGAGGTCTCGCACTCATAAGGGTTGCCATAATCTGACTGCACCAAACAAATCTTGCCAAGAAAACCCTGTCATAGCTTCGCCTTAGGGATGCCCTAAGTCGGAAACGACTTGAAGACACACAACGACAAGAACGGAGCAATCAAAAGTACTGAACTCAAACCTTCCAAAAGACAGATCAGCACCCTGGATAGTTCATTTAAAGTTCAGGCCAAAAACCAGAACGTTTTCCCCACTCCTCTGACCCTAAAGCCATCAGCAGCCTTTGACAGGGCTCAGGTATGCCACATTGGCTCATGCGCCTCACACCACTTTGCCTGTCTCCGAGAAGCGCTCCAAGCAATGCAAGGAGAGAGGACAGCCTTCTCCCTCTTTGCACAGCCCTGGCAGGCGCCTGCAATGGAGTTGCAAAAGCTTGTGGCTTTCTTCCCCCCCCCCCCCCCCGCCCCAACACTGCGGCCTGTGTTCCTGTCACTGCCATAAATCCTTCCCTGGGACCAGAACAAGCTCGCAAACAAACACTGATGTAATTCTCCTAGGGCCAGGGTGGGGAAGGAAGGCTCTGGGAATTACTCACCCCAAAATTGGACTTGCCTCCCTTCTCCACGCCTCCCCCTCTTCTCTTTTTTTTGCACATATACAGCTTCTTGCTGCTGCTGCTGTGGATGCAAAAAAGAAAATTGTTGTTAACTGCCCTCGAGTCGATCTCAACTCATGGCGACCCTATGGATGAGACATCTCCAAGAAGACCCTCTGTCCTCCCCTGCTCTGCTTAATTCCTGCAACCCCATAATATCCATAGAGACCTCCTTCATAAAGTCCATCCATCTGGCAGCATGTGGCCTTCCTCTCTTCCTCCTTCCCTCCACCTTCCCCAGCATTATTGTTTTTTCCAAAGAAAATGTTGGGAGGGAAATTGCAAGCGGTCGTTGTGATTCCCAAACTCTGGTCTTTCAGGGGCTTTGGATTTCGGCTCCCAGAATCCCAGATCATTGTCCAAGATGGCTGAGGCTTCGGGGAGCTGAAGTCCAAAACACCTGGGCCAGCGGAGGACACATGAAGGAGGTAGCTGGCAACACGGGGATGATTCCCAAACTTGGAGAATGCTTGAAATTAAGGATAAAGATAGTGACCACTGTTGCTGTAACGGTGAAATTGGTAAACTTTAGGTTGTAAGCCTCAGGGCAGGGAAGTGTCTAATTAAAATAGTAATTGTAAGCTGCTCTGAGAATATTTGTGGCTGAAGAGCGGGGTATAAATACTCCAAATAATAATAATAATAAATTGGGACTTGGGAGATGAGGGTTTGAGTCCCCTCTGAGCCACGTATACATCCCAACAGTTTGGCAGCGAGAGTCCTGGCTCCACTTTTTCAATTGCTTTTAAAATGTCCCAGTTTCTCTCTCCTCCTCCCACTTTCTCCCTTTGTCCTCATCCTACTTTCGTTGCTGCAAGCTGAGTTTAAAGTGCAAAAGTAGTTGGGGTCCCATTAACTCAGGAATGGGAAGCAAAGAGGGAAGAATCTTGTTCTTCCCAGTAGGCTCAGGCAAAAGCAAACCTTCACAGCCTCTTGACCATACTCTGATGTGGCTTGGCCAGATGGGTAAAGCTTTTCATCTATGAAACATTGAGTGGTATGGGTGGGTAAACTGAGGTCGGTCCCTTTATCTCAGCCTCACCTACCTCACAGGGTTGTTGTGAAGATAAAGCAGGAACCAGGTGGGAGAACAGCTTTGTATTCTGCCTTGTGCTCATCGGGTTAGAAAGACAATACAGTGGACTCTTGGCATCCGCTGGGGTTTGGTTCGAGGAACCCCCATGGATACCAAAATCCATGGCTGCTCAAATCCCATTATATACAGTGGCACAGTAAAATGTTGTCTCTTATATAAAATGGCAAAATCAAGGCCTGTTTTCATAGAATCATAGAATCATAGAATAATAGAGTTGGAAGAGACCACAAGGGCCATCCAGTCCAACCCCCTGCCATGCAGGAACTCCCAATCAAAGCATCCCCGACAGATGGCCATCCAGCCTCTGCTTAAAGACCTCCAAGGAAGGAGACTCCACTACTCTCCGAGGGAGTGTGTTCCACTGTCGAACCGCCCTTACTGTCAGGAAGTTGCTGTGGATGCAAAAAAGAAATGTTTTGGGGAAATGTATATTTTGGGAGAACATTTTCAAGCCGTGGATGTTTGAATAAAGAATCCATGGATAAGGAGGGCCAAGTGTAGATTAATAAAGGATGATAATAAACAGATCAAGTGAACTTAATACATTTGCCCAAGGAAGAGTCTCTGTGTTGCATCTGTGTGTAAATTGCTCCTTTGGCGTTCCTCAGGAGCTTCTGTTGGCCAGCCATCTTCTGTTGCATCTCTGCATCTCCTTCCAACCATCTCCTTCCACCGTTTCAGCACAGACTTCCCACTTTTGCAAGACAGAGGTACAGCAGTTTTATCCCTGTCTGTGTAAAACCACCACATTGGCACACTCCAACCTGTTGTGACTCAGCCGAAGCATTGGGGGATGTGGCTCATTCTTACTCTTAGATCAGAATAAGGTTTTTTTTTGATTTTTTTTAAAGTGGCTTTGAACATGGACAGAGTGACTTTCTCTCCCGTTGAGTAATCAAAACCAGCGGCCACACATCTGGGATTATTCTAGTTAAGGAAGAGGGTGTGCCTGTCAAGCACAACTGATCTCTCAAGCCTCTCGTTTTACAAATTAAGAGCACCGAAGATTTCTGCTCTCCGTCTGTGGGAAACACAGATGGAAGGGAAAGAGTACCTAGTGGTGATCACAAGAGAGCTGAGAGCCAGGGGTCATGGCTCCATGGTCACTGAAGCAAGGAGGTGGGGTGGGCAGAATGGGCTAAGTTTGGCTCAGCCCTAAAATATGCGATCCCATCATCCAGACATGTACCAATGGGCATGTGCAGAGTGCTTGTCCTCTATCATTGACCTACCATCACTAGAGACTCCAGGACAGGGGATGTCGTCCTCTAAACCTGCTGGAATGGTCTTTGCTCCTGCATTTTTGTCTTGCTTTTTCTTCCTAGAATTCAGGATGGTTTACATGGTTCCCCATCCTGTGTTGTGACTCCTCACAACAACCCTGTGAGGTAGAGGAGCTGACATCTAACTGTCTAACTAATTCTAGGTAGATGATATCTGCACTACATTCATCCAGGAAACTTCCTGGGTGGAATCTGAATCCATATCTCCTTCTTTTAGACTCTACGGCTATTGCACCAAGATTAGAATGCTAGCATTTCTCTTTGAGGAAAGTAGCAGATAGATATTTGGAAGTCTGGGATTGTTGGCTGGAGGACGGGGGAGAGGACTCCAAATACTGCAAGGTTGCCCTTTTTGCTGTCAAAGCAACTACCCTGCAGAAGCAAGAAGTAGAAAAAGGACTACCCTAGTTTTTCCCTGCACAGAGGTATTGAATGACCTTTTTATGTTTGTTTGAATGGCATACAATTTCTGGTATTTTATTATGTTAGCTGTTTGCTTGCTTTTGCTACTCTAGAAATGGTCTAGAGACTTATTCAATAAAGAATACTTTGAGTCCAAGTACCCATGAGTTTGGACTCTCAGTTATCTTCTTCCAAGCCAGTTCTGCTCCTGTTCCCACAAAAAGTTCAGCCTCTCTCCTTTTATATTCCAGTCCTGTCCCTTCCTAAGGTCTAATGAGTGGAAGCTTACAGTGTGCCGACGTAAATCCATGCATGGACATGTGAGTTATGTTTGCTGCTGTACTTAGGGAAGACTGACCCTGTGTGACACACATTTTCCATGGACTTTGCCATGGCTAAGTTGCTGGCTCTCATCCAGTCTCAGGTTCTGCACAAAAGCATCTGTGTGCTCTGGTGGATTGCATCTGGCCCTGGAGTCACACACAGGCTACTTTTGACCACAGATTTGTAGGTCTGTAGGGAGCAGGCAGGTGTATTTACATGCTGGGAGGTGCAGAAAGGCAGAGGAGAAGCATCCACCGCTTGGGAAAGATAAGTGTTGGACTATGGCTCACTCAGTCCACCATCCAGCACAGTCACTGGCCTTGCTGGCTGCAGGATTCTGGCAGTTGCAGTCCAAAAATGCAACTTTTCAGAGATATGGATCTCTCCCGTTGCATGAGTACATTGTTATCACCAGTTAGTCCCCATCTCTCAAGAACGCAGGGGAATCCACATTTATCAGTGGTGAGGGAAACAGATATTTTTCTCCTAGCTCTTATTGTGGTTGCCAATATTATAATAATAATAATAATAATAATAATAATAATAATAAACCAGGAAGACTTACTAGCCTATGAAATCTGATGCTGGCCTGCCTGTCCAGGAACACACAATACTCATGGAAGTTCTATAAAGAACAACTGATAGAAGTTCTATATAAAATTAACAAGAAGAAGAAGCAACATTCATTAAAAGCTCCCTAGCCCAGTAGCCAGGAGGAAATTCTGACTTCCCAAAGATGACCAACTGAGTAATCATTTCTAAGTCCGTAATATGGAACAGATTTCTTCCTGAACATGTGCAGAGTGCATTTTCCCCCCTATAGTGGCAGTAGGATGTTTGCGGGGTAGGATGTCTCACTAATTTTGAAACCTCAACAACAAACACCTATTTCTTACCATGCGGATAATATTTTTGTGGGCTACAATTCCCAGGATCCTGGGAGATTCTGGGAGCGGCAGTCCACAAAAATAACAAGAAAGTCGCTTCCCAAATCTCTGGTGTTTAGTGAAGACAGGAAAGGACCCAAAACCTAGATCTTCTTTACCATGCCCAGCTGACTTCAACCTGGAACCCTCAGCACCATCCCAGATTTTTAGCAAGTTCCCCTCTTTTGCAGCAACGTTAAGGAAGCTAAGGTGGGTTGGCTAACCAAAACAAGAGGGTGGGTAGCCACAAAGAGCTGCTGAGTCAAGGGAAAGAATAACAAGTGGCAGGCGAGTGGGCAGGACTGGGCTGTGGCTGCCCATGGGCACCAAGTAGAAATTCAGCCAGAGAGAGAAAAGGAAGGGATGGGAGTTGGCACAGCCTGGCCAAAGCTGCGTCTGTCTTCTCACATGTGAGAAGCAGCATCACAAAATGGGTAAGTCAATGACAGATCCAGGGTTTTTTTCCTGCAGTTTTGCAAGAAGACTTCTCCAGTCCTGGCTGTGCCAGCTGTTAGGAAGGAGCACAAGGACTAAACTTTTGCCTTTTATACCCACAAAGCACATCCCTTGAGCCACAACTGGTGATGTACTTTGCGTTTGCACACACACACACACATGCTATGTCTTCGCTGCCAAGGGAGCTTGAAGGATGTGCCCCCCCCCCAAAAAATAGTGCTGCTTGTGTAAATTATACAAATCACACACAATTTCCCCTTAGTTTCCCTCCCATAGTTTTTTTTTTCCTCTCTCTCTATTCCTGCTAGCCTTCACAGGCTTGAAAAAAATTACAGGTGGGGGACAGGGAGAGACTGGTTGAGATCTGATGTGCGTACCATAAATCTCCCCATGTGAAGTTATGTATCAATTGGGCTATAAACCTTTGGGGTGAAGGGTCTACTCCAGCTGGGACTAACACCCTGGATTTAGGCGACAGTCTTCAGTGGCTCCCATGTCGGTGGGATGGTGAATCTACTTCAGGTTTTATTACAAAATTTAAAGGAGCTATCCAAAGTGCTGAAGCCAATCTCTGACAAACACCCGGAGAGGACTCACAGCCCTGCTGACATGGGTGCTGTGGATTTGGGCCTATACACAGATAGGGTGGGTTGAAAGAAGATTGCCTTTCTGAATGCAGAACAGAAAAGCAGCCAGGCAGCAAAGGGCCAGAAAGGGGGACCTTTTTGTCTCCTGTGTGCTGACTGTCCTATTGCAGAGTGTTGCTTTTCCTTGGTCTCTGTCCTCCCTTCCCCATGACTGAGCTTTCACATGTGGCCTCCTCCAAGTATCACCTATGATACATGGTCTATTCTCCGGGATCATTCAACAGTACATACAAGCACAGCTTAGTAACCTATGGCTCTGACCTATCTGTTAGAAAACCCAGGTGAGGCGGACTAGGGTGGCCACATGCAAAAGAGGACAGGTCTTCTGTGTTTTTAGCATTTATACAGGTTTCAGTTCAGTTTTATGGAGGCTGTCAACAGGAAAAGGTCTGTGCATTGCACCAGGAAACTCTGATGTACAGGGTTTGATGGCATTTGAACAGTGCTTCAGTCGCCGTACATTATTGCAGCCACATTTACTGTGATCATGCAGTGGAGACTGGGTTTTGTTTTGTTTTAATATTCCCTAATTTAATTTAATGTGAGGTTGAGCAAACAGTGGCTTGTCAAGGCCCAGCACGTCCATTCTGTGCAAAGTATGTATTGCCCAATTTGCATCATTTCTAGCATTTGCCTTGTTAAGCTTTGCTATTCATGAAAAAGGCAAAGGACTCTACCCTCAAACCCCTCTTATTCAGCCTTATAAGTTCAGCAGGCACTTGTTCAGGCAGGACGATTTCAATCCTATCTTTGCAACCAAGAGGGCAAGAAAATTGAAACAGAAAAGAAGTGTGGTTTGTACAAATCTGATGATGAAACTTCATGGGGGGAGAGAATCAGTTCCTAACTGCTGCAGAGAGAGCCAGCGTGATGTAGTGCTTTGAGTGTTGTACTATGACTCTGGAGAACAGGGTTCGAATCCCCACTCGGCCACGTAACCCACTGGGTGTGCTTGAGCTGGTTGCACTCTCTCAGCCTCAGAGGATGGCAATGGCAAACCCCCTCTGAATAAACATGCCAAGGAAATCCTGTGAGAGGGTCGCCTTAGAGTTGCTATATGTCGGAAAGGGCTTGAAGGCACCCAACAACAACCGCTGCGGACTGTGAGACTGTTGGGAAAGTCCAAAAGTTGGCAACTCCCAATAAATCCTTGTTCACAGCCTGTGCTCTTAACCTCTCTCCACTCCTCCAGCTCTATAGCTCCTTCTTTCGTTCTCTAGACTCATCCATCCATTTATCAAACCTCCTCTCCCCACTTCTAATCTATCATATTTGACCGCCTGCCCTTATTCAACATCTGTCTACCTCTGCTTGCCTCATTGCATCGGCTTGCTCTGCTTTTCTCTTTGCCTGCTTTTAGTCAAGCTGGACATCGTCCAAACACTCCAGAGTTCTTCGGGGAGTTCCTCCCTCTCCCTCCAGCCTACTCACTGCCATCTCAGCCTGAGTAAAAGGCCACAATCCTTCCTCATCCCATCTCCCCAGCTATGATTGATCCATTCCCAAACAATCCCCAATTCCCTGCCCCTATTTCTTAGCCCCTGCTTCCCTCCCAAGAGAACAAGTGACCCTATTCACTCCTTGCCCCGAGTGTGGTCACCACCAGCTTTTGCAATGGCCTGTGTTACCGGCCCCATAAATCAAGATCAGGGAGTCCTGTTGGCTCACCACTTACTGCCCTTGACCACATCTCCCATGGGTTCGAATGGTGGTCACTCACTTCCTGCCTTCAAAGCATCACAGACGTAAATGGGCCGGCTCCCCCACACCTTTGAGCCCTCCGCATCATACTGTGGTTTTACACATTCGGGAGGAGAGGTGGCTAATCTGGGGCTGATACTTTTGGAAAAGTCACCAACACAAAACCAGAGCTAGGGAACATTAACTCTTTTTGGACCACAGTACCCAGTATCCCCAGTGCTCATGTTGGCTGGGGGTACTGGGTATTGTGGTCCAAAAAGCATCCCACTGTTGTTGTTACTTGCCTTCAGATTGTTACCTCTATGGCGACCCTATCATGGAGTTTTCTTGACAAGATTTGTTCAGACGGATTTGCTATTGCCTTCCTCTGAGACTGAGAGAGTGGGTGACCAGGCGTTCTCCTTTTCCCAGACATGTCCTACATTTCCGCCTTTTGGGACGAATTCCAAAATGTCCTCCATTTTGAGCATGTTTGATACTTGGCGCGGATCATTTTTAACCCATCCTGCAACAAAAGAGAAAACCAGGGATGGAGAGGGGTGATTTTAACAAAAATAAGTTCATCAGAAATATATGGTTGAATACATAATAAAATAAGGTATAGCTGTATATATAATATAGCTGTAAATAAAACATATGAAACAAATTCGTATTTATATTAGTGTTTTTAACTTTTATTGTGTAACGTCCTACATTTTTTACTGTTCTACATTTTGCTGCGCCTTCTCCTCCTTTGTGCTTATGATATCTGTCACCATGGATGTGACCAAGGTCATCCATGGCTTTCTATGGATGAGCAGGAATTCGAACCCTGGTCTCCCAGAATCCTAGTTCAACACTCAAGCCACTACACTATACTGGTGATGTTTCTAGTGTTCCCAGGCTATGCACGAAACTGTCCTCTGCAGAGGGAGTCTTCTGGCATGATGACCGATGCTGCTGATAAAGACACAGGAGCACGGCTGTTTAAAAAGCTGACAACCTTAAGCACAAACTTTCACGGAATGTGATAAAGATCCAGAAAATTTAATTGTCTCACCCCTGGGACATCTCTCCATATTTACTTGTGCCAGTCCTTGGGTGCTATAGAGTTACCAAGTGGCTGGGAATAAAAAAAAGCCTGGCTCTGATCCACTCCTGCGCCTTTAGCAAAGGATGTGCAGATGGAATTTGTAGTGGTTGGAGTTATGCATCATTACCTGCTTTTTTTGTTGCCAAGAGTTCGAGAGTTGGCAACCCTAGATCTAAAAGAGCATATATGAATCAAATTTTGGAAAATGTCTTTGCCTGCTTGCCCAAAAAGGCAACTCTTACTTGCTACCAGCAATCAAATATTCATAACTCTGATTTATTTGGAATGAATCATCCCAAATCATCTGGACCAATAATCTAAACTGGACAGGGATCAGAAAGGAGAATGATTCATCAGATGGCCACTTTTCTGACAAAGCTCTTCCTTTTACCCTGAAGAGAGAGAAATTTAAACAGGTTTAGCTCCTCTCATGTAAATCCAATGATAGGAAAGCTTTACTTGTAGAATTTCTGATTGACATTGTTAAAAGGTTTGGAAAGAAATGGAAAGAGAGGTGTCAACCAGTAGCTTCTTAACCAATCCTTCAACAAGATGAAGAGTAGGATGTCATTCATACCCTGCCTTTCTCCCATAACTGCAAATCAAGGTAATTTTCAATATTTAAAACAAATACAGGTGTGTGTGTTTTGAAAAAGCACATGCAAAGATAACTATAAACATATGAAAAGTTAAACTATCTATTTGTTGTTGCTGTGTTTCTTGAAGTTATATCTGACTTATGGCAACCCTAAGGTGGATCTAACATGGGATTTTCTTGGCAAGATTTGTTCAGACAGAGTTTGACATTGCCATTCTCTAAGGTTGAGAGAGTGTAACTGGCCCTAGGTCAGGTTTCCATGATTGAGTAGAGATTCAAACCTTGGTCTCCCAGAGTCCTAGTCTAACATTAAAATCATGACACTATGCTGGCTCTTAAACTTGGGACAAAAGACTAGTAACACCATCCAGTAGCTAGCTGATCCCCTCCAAAGTTTCCCTCTGCAGGGCTGAGACTCATTTATCCACAATTTTATTCAGCAAAATGAAGAATTAGAGGTTTTGGTATCCAAAACTATCTATAATTCGTAAGATGTAACCAGGCTTTGACCCAGGCTTTGATGTAGACTTAATCAAACCTTGGAAAAGGTCCTGTTGGGACTGCAACTCCCATAATCCCAGTGACCATGCTGGATGATGATGATGATGATGATGATGATGATTTCTTACCTGCCTCTCCCCATGGATCAAGGCGGAGACAACAACAGACCAACAAATATGCATCAGTTAAGAACACAACTTCAGTTAAAACATACATCAATTTAAAATAACAAACAAGACATATACAAGACACAACAGCCTTGAGCCCCTATACCAGGAGGAAGGTGGTATATTAATTAAATAAATAAATAAATAAATAATATTAAAACCATCTATGTTTGAATTCATTGTTTAAAATTTACAATTTTAAAAATCATCTAGATAGGCCTGCCGGAAGAGATTAGTCTTCAGTGCCGTTTTACATTCAGACAGCGTATTCAGGTATCGAATCTCTCCCAGCAGGTCGTTCCACAGTCTAGTTAGGGATGATGGGATTTGTAGTGTTCATTATGTTGTTGTTTTTAAACGGATTTAATGCTAACCTACACAAGTCAAAGGAACTGGACATGTAGCTTTGGCCACCAATTCACCAAGCTTGTCAACTTGTGGAATACAATCGGATCCACCTGTTTAATGACGGTCCCTTTCCACTGTCTCAGCCGCCCATATTGTGGTCACATCCAGCCGCCTTTGGGCCTCTTTTTGATGCAGATGGATGGAGAGTGACTAACACACCCCAGCAAATGAATTCAAAACTAAGCAGACCCCTCTTCTATGCACACACACACACCATTCCCAGACCAGTTGAACGCCAAGAAATAAGATCTGCATAGAAAATCCCCAGCCAAAGAAATCCTGGGGCCTCATCATGGATGGGTCAGTGTCTGGGGTGACTGTCCTTCCTTCCCTCCATGTAACCACCGAAGCCTCCATCTCTATTGTATCCAGATGTGGAAGAATATGAGTTTCCATTTTGTTGACCTTAAAAAAAGAAAGAAAGAAAGAAAGAAAAAGAAAGAAAGAAAGAAAGAAAGAAAGAAAGAAAGAAGTGTGTGTTGAATTATATGTTTCAAAGTCTGAATCTGTCTGCATCGGAGATACTCACGGTTGTGTGGACCTTGCTATCATCTGCGGTCATGACTCATGGCACAAGACAAAAATCTTTTCCCCAAAAGCACCATATTCAGTGCAATATGAGTTTCCATTTTGGTGTCTACCAGTCCAACAGTTGCCTGGCGCTCATGCAAATTCCTCGTCGTGGGGGAGAGAATCATTTTTAAATGCATACCAAGTTTCTAGTCCTCAAAGGCAATTTGGTACAGTCAGGGGAAAATGAACAGGGCTTCTCTTGGACACAGGAATGTCCATTAGAAATAAGCCACTGGAGGGATCCATCTGTCCCTCCATCATGGGTCATCTTCCACCAGATCTGCCCAGTGCCATGACATGGTGGAAGCACCATTTCACAGATGAACATTGGGACAGATGTGGCCAAACGCCAGTAGAGTGTGGTCAAGATGGTGAAAGTTATTAAGGAGGAAAAGCGCACAAGCTGGGAAGTATGCAGCCGTTTGGTTTTGCCGAAGTTTACTGGGAAGGGAGAGAATGCAAACGACTTTTGCTCTTTGAAATCAGTTTGGAGAGAGAAAGCAGGACATTTGAAAAGCATCTGGGGGGGGGGGGGGAAGCGGAAGAAGGGATTTATTGATGTTTTCACAACCAAAGCTTCACCATCCTAAAATTAACTGCCTGCAGATTTGTCATCAGAAAACACAGGTGAATTCCCTGGAAAGTACTCACAGAAATTGAATCAGATACACGGTAGGACTGGCACTAAGAAGGAAAATAGAACACAACATGCTGATAAGCCCCCAAAACTACATCTGCATAGGTAACCATGGGTGGAAAGTACAGTATAGGGAAATTTCTAGGTAATTTATATCCCCAATTGTACAGGTAAGAACCCAGCTCACAAAGGTCTCGTGGCGTCTTAAATCAGGGAAGTATCTGTAGATACTCTTTTGCCAAAGGAAAGTTTCCAGAAGTTATTACAGGCATACCTCAGTTAGCAAAGCCTCTGACAGAAAAGCTCCTTTTTACAGTCTTTTACGGCCCCCCAGTCCAGTTTTCTTCCTTGTCCTTTGTCTAGCTGGACTAACATTAGTCTCAAAGGTGCTACAAGATCTCTTTGCATTCACTCACTGTTCAGGTGGAGTCTTCCTTATCCGAAATGCTTGAGACCAGAAGTGTTTTGGATTTCGACGTTTTTCATATTTTGCAATATTTGCATATACATAGAGTTACCTTGGAGCCTAACCACAGAATTCATTTATGTTTTGTATATGCTTTATACACACAGCCTGAAGGTAATTTTATACGTAATGTTTTAAATAATTTTATACATGAAACAAAGTTTGTGCATACTCAACCCTCAGAAAGCAAAGAGTATCGCTATCTCAGCAACCCACGTGGACAAATTTGGATTTTGCAGTATTTTGGATTTCATAATTCCATAATTCCAGATAAGGGATACTCAACCTCTGTGTGTGTGTGTGTATGTATATCTTGCTATAGTTTAATATATGTATATATATATGTATATATATATGTGTGTGTGTGTGTGTGTGTGTGTGTGTGTGTGTGTATATATATATATGGAATTTTCAAACCCATACACTTTGGTCTCCACAAATTCTGTCTTTTGAATGTTTTCCTGTGTGTAGCCTGGTGGCTCCATTATCATCCAGGGCAAATGGATCTACTCTGGGTTTTCACCTAAACTTTATGAGAAGTGAACTCTATCATTATTATTATTATTATTATTACTATTATTATTATTATTATTATTATTATTAATGCCGCCTCTCTGCAGTGCAATCGAGGCGGCGTACAGCAGATTAAAACAACATTACAAGTTAAAACAGTCAAACAACCCCTTCCCTAACCCACCCACCCCTTAAAAATATATTAAACTATAGCAAGATTAAAATACTAAATAAAAGAGAACAATATAATGTTGTACGCCGCCCCGATTGCCTGGCAGAGGGGCGGGATATAAATAGAAATTATTATTATTATTATTATTATTATTAATACAGTACAAATAAATAGCAGCTTAGCAACAAAAGAGCTGGAATCATTGTCATCTTCTTATACTTTTACTATCATGCCCATTTAGAACAAGCAGGAAAATCCCCAGGGATGCATATACAGAAACTGAGTAAATTACGTAGAAGAGTAAATACTAAAAGGGAAAATACAAGATGCAGGGCAGGATAACCCCTGGGGAATTACAAACCTCTCAGATGTACCCTGGCAATAGGTTCAGTACCTTGGAGAGCTCCTGCAGATTTCAGATTAAAATCCAGAGTTACTTATTCACTCAGTTGTTGCATGCCTTAAAGTCATTTTTGACATACAGCAGCCCTAAGGCAAACCTGTCACAAGGTTTTCCTGGCAAGGTTTGTTCGGAGGGGGTTTGCCATTGTCACCCTCTGAGGCTGAGAGTGTGTGACTTGCCCAAGGTCAGCCAATGGGCTTCCATGGCTGAGCGGGGATTTGAACCCTGTTCTCCAGAGTCATAGTTCAATACTCAAACTACTATGCCACACTGGCTAACACAAGCTTACAATGACTCTTTTCTTTTAGTACGAGTGTCTTTTAGTATGGCTACGACTGCACAATGGAGGTAATAATAATAATAATAATAATAATAATAATATCTCACCTCTCTGTAAAAACAACTGGGGTGGCTTACAAGATAAACAAACAGTCCTGTACCCCAATAGCCCCCCCTTAAAATACAATTAAACAATTGAAATTTAAAACATACTTAAAATTAACAAGTTATAATAAATAAGAGTAAATTAAAATAACAGTAAATTTTTTAAAAAATATGGTAACATCACCCCTGCCCCTGGGTGAATACAGACATTGTGGAACTGCACAATTCTCTTTTCGACACACATAAGGCCACGTGTGTGTTTGTGTATGTGCCTTCAAATGCTGGTCCGCTTATGGCAGCTCTATCAATTTCACAAGGCAAAGAATGCTCAGAGGTGGCTTTGCCAGTTCCTTCCTCTGGAATCTAGCCTACAGCAACTGGTATTGGCTGGCAGTCTCCCATCCAAGTACTAACCAAGGCTGACCCTTCTTATCTTCCAAGATCAGACAGGATCTAGGCCTTTCGGTTACATCCTCAACAGAATGCTAGCCAATAACAACAAATGACAACCACAAAAACATTGGCCAGAGCTTCGAAGTGTCCATTGCTGGATTACAAAATGCAGAATCCTTTAAAATTCTGCAAAATTTAATATTTTAGGAATTCTTGCGAGTTTTAATCCAGGGGGACAGGGAAACCACCCCTGTTTCCAAGCTCTGATGATGGCATAGGTGTCAAGCATTCTGACAAAAATTCCAAACCTTTTGCCTGGAACTATAGTTACTGCAGGAGAGGAAGTTGACTATTAAACTACTTTAAAACCGCGGCCCCGATCGCCCCTTCCCAACAAGGAATTACTGCCGGTTAAAATGCCTGCACACAAACCTGTTTGAACTTACACCTTCTGGCCTGGAATTCACCCTCTTTTTCTCTTCCCCCTCCGAGCCCAAGTTTGAAAAGCCTGCGGTTGTTCTGTGGTTAAGGAGGTAAACATCATTAACTTGTGGAATTCATTGCAACAGGATATAACCAGGGCTGTTCACTTAAGTGGCGTTGTTATTTTTAAAAAGGATGAGACCCATTGTACGGAAGATCGCCGTTAATCAGAATATTGGGAAAGAGATCCCGCAAATAAACAAACAGTATTAGGGATTATTCTAATATCTCGAGGGAACCTCCACCATCAGAGGCAGTCTATCTCAGAGTTGTGCATGTTGGGGACTGCTTGGAAGAGAGAACCCTGCCGCATCTGGACAGAGCGTCTGCTAAACTGGACAGGCTTTGGTTTCGGAGGTGGTGGGGTGTCACCGATTTTGAGACTCATCCTGGTTATTCCTGGAGCTGGCTGCTCTCCCAACCAGCCTCAATTTCTCCTGTTGGCCTAGACAGATGTTGTCTCTTTCTGTGGCGGTGACAGCTGTGGATCTTGGGCTCCAATGCTCACTCTCTCCTCAGGAAATGACACATCTTTGCAAGCATTTCCCACACCCAGCTGGGTGGATCTCTTTCTCTTTTTCCTCTCTCTTCTTCCCTTCTTCATGGGATCACTAGACCCCCACTAGCCCTTTAGGGTCCCCCGTTTTGACATCTGGCAGCAAGAACCCCAAGCTTTGCAGCAGACATAGGAGTTTATCACACGGGCGGGATCCCGTGCAAAATTGGGATTTAAACTGGAAAAAAATCGGCAAAAGGAGATTGTTTTTCAGATGATGTCTGAGATTAATCCACAAAGAAAGTGGGGGGAAAACTGCCAAAACGGGTTGATTTTGAGATGATGTTGGGGTTAATGAGTAATATTGCGACATTAACCTGGACACAAAGGTGACAAAACGCGCTTCTTTTTACTTTCGGGATTTTCCGAAAGTAAAAAGAAGTGTGCTTTGTCGCCTTTCTGTCCGGGTTAATGTCGCTTTATTGCTCATTGTCTGAAAATCAACCCACTTTGGCAGGTTTTTTCGGGGTTTTAAATCCCGTTTCTGCATGGGATTTGGGGACTTTGTCTCCATGCGATAAACGCCATAGGCTATCGCCGACCCACAGCTCTTAAAAGGTGATAGAGTCTAATGGTTGGAGCACAGACAACAAAGAAATTAAACTAGATGTTGGAATCTCATCCATACTTTGGAGAGAAGAAGACAATCCAGTGGAAGAGGTTTTAGTGATCACACACACGCACAAAGGTGAACATCACACTACATTTAATCCATTTCTGAGTACCTATCACTGCCTGGTTCTCTGTTGCCAATACAATACAGCAATTCCTTGCTATCCACTATCATCCTAGGACCTCCCCCATGGATACCAAAATCCATGGATGCTCAAGTCCCATTAAATACAATGGCAAAGTAAAATGGTGTCCCTTGTATGAGATGACAACTTCAAGGTTTGCTTTTTGGAATTTATTTATTTATTTATTTATTGGATCCTTTCAAGCCGTAGATGCTTGAATCCGTGGATAAAAAAATCCGTGGGTACCGAGGGCCAACTGTAAATGTAAATATATTGAGGCTTGCATGTGATGATGTAATTTAAAAGTATAATTTTAATTGTGTTAGTTGCTTATGTTACGACTGCAGTATGCGGATGCCAAAAACCATGGGACCCCAAGGTTTGCTTTTGGGAATTTATATATTTTAAAAATATTTTCAAGCCATGGATCCATGGATAAAGAAACTATGGATATAGAGGGCCAGCTGTATAACTTAGAAGATGCACACACCATTACATGGTGCATGGCTGTCCTAAGTCCTGTTGCTGCCTGAGGCAAAGGATAAGACAGTTCTCCCCTGCCCACCCCACTTTTATTCTTCAGAGACTGCCAGTTGAACTTTACTTTAAAAATGCCAACAAAATAGAGTCCTCCATGCTTCCAACTGTGCCAATTTGCCAGGGACATTCTCAATTAATCCCCTGCAGTCCTATTTTTTAAGCTGCTTTTAATACGGTATGTCCCAGTTTCTCTCTCCTCCTCCCACTTTCCTTCTTTGTCCTCACTTTGTGCTTCAGCTATTGCCAGCTGAGTTCAAAGTGCAAAAATAGCACTTTGAGTAGGCAGGAAGGAATGGAACAACTTTGCCTTTCCCAGTAGATCCAGGCAAAAGCAAACTGCAGCAGCCCCTCCTTGCTTGTCTGTTTGTCCTCCTTAATAACTTTTGCAACGTTGGCCATTCTGTGATGTTGCTTGGCCACAAACGGCCCTGTAAAATGTTGGAGAGTATACCCTTATTATGTTGCACAAGCCATCTGGAGAAGCCCACCCATGTTATGCTGCTGCCTGAGGCAAAGGAAAAGATCTCCCCATTTTATGGATAGAAGCTGTCTGGATTGCTGGTTGAACTTTACTTTAAAACTGGGATAGGATCCCCATGACACCTGAGAGCAGCCGGCTGCATTAAGGGGAGCAGCACAAATGGTGTGTTACACACAGGTCTATCTTTCAAGAAAAAGGAAGAGCCAGGCACAGGAGAGGCACAGCTTTTTTTGCAGTATGTGTGTCTGTGACATTGTTGTCCCCAGCATCGCCTCTCCAAAGCAGGCACACTCTGCCCAAGGATAGGACTGACCCTACTCTCATGCCCAATTTTTGCAGGCTTTTGCAAAGGTATTTCCCCCACCAACGAAACAAATAAATGTCTCAAGCAACATATGATCTGAAAACTGTGGCGTTAGAAAACGTCGGACAGCTAGGAATAGAAACCAGGTGTTAAGCTTCTCAAAAGCCAAGAGCTTCGGTCGGGCGGCTTGACTGTGAGCAATTGTGGTGTGTAGGCTACATATCCCTTTGCTGCCACCGTCTCCTCCCCATTAGACTTCCCTAAGGCCCTGCGTATGTGCGTGTATGTGTGTTTAGTGGCTGCTTTTTTGCTGACCCATCCGGAAGGCATTTCCTGCTCACACCAGGGACGAGGGGGTGAAAGTTGGAGAAGTTCAAAGCCGCCTGGAAACCACAATTCAACTTTCCCAGGCCGAGAAAAAGCCCTAGCTGTGAATGATGCACACCCCATACAGGGGACGGTGCTTTGCTGCAAAGCCCGTCTTCCCACCCCAAGGAAGGCACAGTCATACAGGTTGGAAAGTCGACAAAAGTCTCCGTCTGGTCTGGTTACCCCAAGCAGAGCAAAGATCCTCCAAACCTGAATCGATGGAAAACACACAAAGCACCACAAAGCATACCCTCCAACATTTCAATGAACTCAGAAGTGAATGGGGAGAAGAGGAGGCAGAATTTTGCCCATACCGGTAGTCTCCGGCAAAAGCAAACTACTGCAGCATTTTGCCGCTTGTCTGTTTCCCCTCCTGGACAACCTTTGCCATCTTGTCGTAACTTGGCCGCACACGTCCTGGTTTTTGTCTCCGAAATGTTGGAGGGTATGATCCTGAAATACATCACTGAATACTAAAATTAACGTGGTACAAGCCATCCTATTTCTCATCTTTATGCTCAAAGCGAGACAGTGAAGAAAGCTGACCGGAAGAAAACCAACTCCTATGCAATGCAGTGCTGGAGAAGAGTTCTCTGGACCGCTAAAAGACAGATAAAGCAAATTAAGCCCGAACTCTTCTTAGAAGCACGAATAACTAAACTGAGGCTGTTGTACTTTGGCCACATCATGAGACAGAACGCACTAGAAAAGTCAATAATGCTTGGTAAGATGTAGGGCAACAGAAGAGAGGAAGACCACAATGGAGTCACCAGGGTTAGTGCCAACTAGTGCGGTATCTCATGGTGTAACCCATTGACGTCTTCCCATACTACACCATACAGAATCCTTAGCAATGTTTTTTGTACTAATGTTAATGTAAATCATAATTCTCATATACAGTTGGCCCTCCACATTTGCAGCTTTGACTGTTGCAGATTTGATTAATAATATGTTCTCTTTAGGAATCTCTAGGTCCTCCAGCATCACTCTATGGTCAACTTCTGCCAAAAATCACACTGGAGAACCTAGAGATTTTAATAGAGAACATGTCTCTAGGCATTTATAAGTCCTCCAGTGCAATTTCATGGTCAATTTCTGGCAGATCTTGACCACAGAATTGCTCTGGAAGACCTAGAGATTCCTAGAGAGGTGTTCTCTCAGATGAAATAGTGTTTTTTTTATTCGTGGTTTTTCCACCTTCACGGGGGTCCTGTGCTCCTAACCCCAGCGAATGTGGAGGGTCTACTGTATTACTGAATGCAATGGCAATCTGTGGATGGCCTTGTCCCATTCTCCGCAATGGTAGCACGTAAATGCGGCCATGCTGATGCGGCTACACATACAGGGCGCCATCATCGTAAACAACAGGACTTGAGATCCTACAATTTTTGGCATCTGCGGTTGGGTCTGGAATGGAAACACCACCACCCCCGGATACGAAGGGCCAACTGTAGTTGTGACATAAGCAACTAGCATAATTAAAATTATAACTTTAAATTACAATATCACATGCAAGTCTAAATGTGTTTACATTTACAGTTAGCCCTCAGTATCCACAGATTTTTTTTTATCCACAGATTCAAGCATCCATGGCTTGAAAATTTTCAAAAATATATATAAGTTCCAAAAGCAAACCTTGTTTTTGCCATTTTCTATAAGGGGCACCATTTCACTATGCCATTATATTTAATGGGACTAGAGCAACCACGGATTTTGGTATCCATGGACGGCCCTGGAACCAAATCCCAGCGGGTACCAAGGGCTCACTGTACATAGTTTCACGTGGTTAAAGTGAAAATTTGGTAAGAGGTGATGTTTTTAATGAAAATGTAAAATATGAAAATAAAATCAAAAACCTCTCCTTTCTCACCCCACTCATGCCTTCTCTCCCACTGAGTTCTAGTGTTTTAAAGGGACACAGGCGAATGCCATAGCACATTTCTGCCAAAAGGCAGACATTTGGGGAACAGTGGTGTCACCCCACCTTAGGCTGTCACCTAGTGTGCTCCGCACCCCAGCGCTCCCCTAATGACACCCCTGGAAGACCACCCTCGAGATCAGTGATTCCCAAACTCTGGTCCTCCAGGCGTTTTGAAGTTCATCTCCCAGAAGCCTCAGCCATCATGGCCAATGTTCAGGGATTCTGGGAGCTGAAGTCCAAAACACCTGGAAGACCAGAGTTTGGGAATCATTGCTCTAGATGGATAGACTGGGTCAGGAAAGACTCAGCCGTGAGTCTGCAGGACATGTACAGGGCTGTTGAGGATAAAGTAACTTGGAAGTCTCTCATTCATGGGGTTGCTGTAGGTCGAAGTTGACTTGAAGGCAGCTAAGAACAAATGTTCTAAGCTCACTCTTGTCATAAGCTGGCCTTTGAGGCAATTGATCTTCGGGGAAGAAGGAACCTTTGCTATGCAGACAGCTTCGCGGGAGCAGATCTTCTCCCGTAGATACGCCTGAGTCATTGAGAGGTATGAAGAGGCTCCCAGGTCTCTTGGAGGTCTTTCCCCTCTGCAAGATCCTCCTGCATTAAACACGGAGTTGCTCGGATGGGTGCGTGTGGCTTCTTTGGAGTCATGCACTGAAGGCGCCACTGCCACCACCCAAGAAGCTGAAAGACTCGGGTCAGGGAACGGGATTCTGGCTGCCTTCCAGGAAGCTGTCAAAGGAAGAATGGAACACAAAATGTTAGAATCCAGGCCCAGCCACAGACCCACAAGCATGATGCATCTACTCCAACTCTAGGAGAAACAGACCCCTCTGGGGTCGGGCACGGGGGAGTTGGAGGGGGGCAACTAATATACCGAACCATGATGAGGTCACTAGGAAGAAATTCAGCTTTATAAACACACACAGAGAACCTTGTTGGGTAACACAACTCTAAATGGATTGGACTGAAAGTTAGGCTAAGGTAGAGAGGCTGGGATCCATGACTCTGGAGTTCTGTGGAAAGAGAGCATGGGGAAAAGGAGAAGGAGAGAGGAAACTCCTTTTGCCCTTTGGACCTATTTTGCAGCGATTGAAATGAGTGGAGGACAAAGGGTGAAAGTGGGAGGAGGAGAGAGAAACTGAGACATTTGTAAAATAGCTGAAAAAGTGGGATGACAGAGGATTAATTCAGATTGTCCTCGCCAAATCGGGGCAGGTGGAGCACAGGCTGTTCTTTTGCAGTGCTCAGATTAGAGGAAAGGTTGCTGTTGTTAAGTACCATCAAGTTGACTTCTAGCAACCCTATGAATGAGAGACCTCCAAGTCACCCTGTTCTCAATAGTTCTACTCATGTCTTGCAAGATTCAGGACCATAGCTTCCTTGATTGAGCCAATCCATCTGGAAAGTGGTCTTCCTCTTTTCTTTTCTTTCCTTCCTTACCTTTAATCTAGCTTACTTGCTTCTAGCAAGACGTTGTCTGTGGAGCAGAGTGGAGAGTAACCCCTGGCATAAAAATGACTGGGAAGTGAAAAAAAGAAGAAGCTAATTCCTAGATATAACTGTGTTAGTCTGTAGAATCAGTATGTAGAGAGATCATGTAGCACCTTTTGCATCTGAGGAAGTAGACTGAAGTCTAGGAAAGCTCATGCTGCCAACTTCTTTCTTTAGTCTCAAAGGGGCTACAAGATCTCTCGACATACTAAGTAAATTCCTAGAGCCTCCAGGAGAGTTTATGCAAGTTGCAGCAACAAACCAACGAAACTGTAGCAGGCTGTGATATCTGATTTGGAGATTTGCACACAACAAACGCTGTGCCTGGAGCGGAGCCCCCAAACCCAGAGAATTTGCACCCTCGTCTCTTGCCTGGAGATGACCCATGAAAACTGGAGAGTCAAGAGTCAGGCTCTGAGATCTGGCAGACATAGCTCTATCAGGCCTTACGGTCACTTTCTGACTTTTCTCCTTCAGTTCCCAGCCCCACCCTGGGAAGCAGACCCAGCTTCTCCCCCTCAATCCTTCCTAACTCCTTGGAAGCATCGCATGTCCTGGATGTAAATGACTCCAAATGGCAGTGACTCAAAGGAGAAGACACTCATGCCCATGATCATGTGTGTCTAAGTGCTGGTTGTTCCCACAGTCTCTGTTAGTGGGTTATCTCCTCTAGCAGAAGTAAGGCATGCTTGCTAAAAACAAATTAACTCTTTAGGTCTCGATCGTACCCTTCCAATGGTCCCCTGATGGAATAGCCTACCTAGAACTTCTTAGTTCAATTGGGTGGCACAGGGCAAGGAGAGAACCATCTGCCAAAGAAGGCTCCCAGAAAACATAACTGCTTGACAGCTTGGGATAAAATCCATGTGCTCTAAAAATAAAAAATGACCACTAATGGGGTTGTTGCAATGTCAGGTTTTTCCCCAGTAAGGCTGCCACCTTTTGTTGCAAACTTTTTTTCTTTTTCTTTTTCTTTTTCTTTTTCTTTTTCTTTTTGCAGTGAGACCAAAATGCCTCTGAGAACATGCAGAGTTGCCCCAAGGCCAAAAGAAACTCTAACCAGTTGAATCTGGAGAAGGAACTAGAGAGACATGCCTCAAGATGCTCAAAAATGGTGGTTGGCACTTGTCCACTAAATTGTTTGAGATCTCCCAGTCCAGAATATTTTCAGTTTCTACCTATCATTGTGAAAGCCGAACAGTAAAGAAAGCTGACAGGAAGAGAATCAATCCATTTGAAATGTGGAGAATTCTACAGATATTATAGACTGCCAAAATGACAAAGAAATGGGTCCTAGAGCAAAAGTAGTAGAGTGGTTTGGGTGTTGGACTATGACTCTGAAGACCAGGGTTTGATTCCCAGCTTGGCCATGAAACCTGCTGGGTGATCTTGGGCAAGTCACACTCTCTCAGCCTTAGAGGAAGGCAATGGCAAACTTCCTCTGAACAAATCTTACCAAGAAAACCCCATGATAGACTTGCCCAAGGATCGCCATAAGTCAGAAACGACTTGAAGGCACACAATAACAATAACAACAACAGAGCGAATCGAGCCAGAGCTTGCCTTGAAAACCAGAATGATCAAACTCATGCCCTCCAACATTGCAGAGATAAAAACAGGAACACATGTGGGCAAGCAACATCAGAGTATGATCAAGATGGTAAAAGTTATTAATGAAGAATACACAAGCTAGGAGAGGTGGCAGCATTTTGCTTTTGCCTGCACCTACTGGGAAGGGAAAGAATGAGCCCTTTCCTGCTTATGCCAGCTACTTTTGCACTTTGGACTCAGTTTGCAGCAGCTGAATTAAGCTAGAGACAAAACGGGAAATTGGGAGGAAGAGAAAGAAACTGGGACATTTTAAAAGTAGCTGATAAAGTGCGACTACAGAGGATTAATCAGGACTGACACTACCAAAAGGGGACAGTTGTAGGATATGGAAAGACCGCTGTATAGAAGTCTGGAGAACTGCTGGCAGCCCATGTAGAAAATAAAGATTGAGCTAGAAGGACTATTAGTCTGGCTTGAATGCAAAGTTAGCTTCTATATCACAATATTAGTATGCAATTGGCCTCCTGGGTTGAAAATGAATTTGGAATTGGAACACTGTATTCAGGAGCCCTGAATTAAAGCCAGACAAAGGTAACCCTTGTTTGGCATTTTCTACGGAGGTTGGGATGGAAATAAAACCAGGGAGATTACAATTACAAAGTTTGACTAAGCAACGCAAAGGGTGTGCAGGGGGAAATAACTGGATTCTCTTCCCTTTTCTTTTCTTTTTCTTTTTTTCATCCCTTTTAAAGGAGAAAGTCTGTCTGAAAGGAACCCATGATCAGCAGAGAAAATGAATCAGGCAATAAATAGCTTGGATTTCCAGAGTGGCTCCTCCAAACGCCCCTGAGTTGTCTGTTTAGTCTAGTCTCCAGTGTGTGCTGTGGCTGCTGTATGGGGAATAGAAAATAAGAGAAACAACCTAAGGAAAGGTGGAGGGGGATTTCCGGGACCTGCAAACTCCTACCTCCTTGCAGAATTATAGAGACTGGAAGATACACAGTGAGCCATGTCATCTGAGCCTTTCCCTTTCCTTCACATACCTCTAGCAGTGATTCCCATACCAAATGCCAGGGTACATGAGTGTACAATGAGCAAGGAATGAATTATACTCTCTTGTGAGGTCTGAAGCACCTAACTCAGAGGAGGTTGTCATATATATATATATATATATATATATATATGAGTGTGAATGCCCCCAAAGATGCAAGAGACAGCATTTAAATTTAAAACATTCCTTACCCCAAATCCAACCCTCCCACCCCTTAAAACTGGATTAAACTATTAAAGAATTAAAAACAAGATAGAATATAAAAAACAAAACTTGTAGACTTTAGTCTACAACTTTAGCAGACTTTAGTCTAGGAAAGCTCATGCTGCCGGCTTCTTTCTTTCAGTTAGTCTCAAAGGTGCTACAAGATCTCTCTACATACTGTACATTATATCTATTACATTATGTTTACTACGTCCCCCTATATATATATATATATATATATATATTGCTTTCTCTATCTTCTGCTTCTTATAAGCTACTTTTCCTTTCTTCCTTAAATTGCAGACCAGAATGACAGTTTCACCACATGACTCTGCTAACAGTGTACGTATATAAGATGCCAAGGAAAGGAATGGATCCACCTCCACATTGCGTTTTCTAACCACCACCACCCTCTTCCTCTCTCTGCAACTTTGCCCAAACTATGTGTTTTCATATACAGGCTCTGTGTGGGTGTCAGAGGCAGGGCGGGACAGACCCGGCTGGGATATTTTAAAATCGCAAAACCAGCCAGCCAGCCAGCTAGCTAGCCTGCCTTTTTAGATGTCTGGCCATTTTCAGGTTGATCCCACAAACTGACAGCAACAGGGGCGTGGGCACCTGCTTCCCCCAGTCTGCATGGGTGAGGTTCCCCGGTTGTGCCAGGGTGTTTCCCCCCAAACACACCCAAAAGTGGCAGAGACTAGACGCCCAGAGCCCCACTGGGATGAATGGATTCCACTGTGGGTCAGACAGGGATGGGATTATATGACAGGGTGGAGCACACAGGGAGAGATGGGGTGTTTGTGGGGCAGAAAAGAAGAGCCAAACTTGGCTTGCCCTTGTCATCATGACACCTTGAAGGGTCGCAGGGCTCACACAGACACACAAACAGCTCTGGCCGGTCCCTTCCAGCACAGAGTTTTGATCCCAGAATCCTAGCAGAGTCCTACAAGGGAGGATCTCCATCATTTTTTGGTCTGCTAGGGCGACAGGGGCTTTCACACGTGCGTGAGAGGCAGAAGTTTAGCAGGTACAACAACCTGGGGTGGAAGGGAACGGATGACTCGGGGGTCATCTGTTCAAGAATAATTGGCAGTAATTTCCGGACAGAGAAAAGGAAGTTATGATCACACAATTCCTATTTAGATAGAAGAATGTAGATGGGAAAGAAAGCATACCCTGGTTCCTGCTGCTGGGAAATGAAAGATAAGCCCTTGGGTATTCTTACCTCTTCTGTCCAAGTAAGAGCATCCGGAAGGGAAGATCAGCCCATCCACAATCGGATATAAACAAATGACTCTTGATAACTCACCTTTTCCTTCTCTTGTCACCAAACGGATCTGCCTCCTGTCTGCCTAGTTCATCCTTTCCCCTTCTTCCCCATTTAAAATGATCCTGAGTCTTCTTTAGATGGCTTTACAAAAAGATTGCCATTGGGTACCCTCCAGATGGTTGAGAGTTGGACTACAACTCACACCATCACACCTATAGACCTGTGCTAGTCAGGGGCGTCGTGTCCAAAAACAATCTGGAGATTGCCGGATTAGGCAAATTCATAGATGTTTCTGTCTAACGGTGATGGGGAGGGAAGGTGAAGCATTTGTTCTTGTTGTATGCCTTAAAGTCATTCCTGATCCCAACTTACAGTGATCCTAAGGCCTCCCTATAGTGGGGTTTTCTTGGAAAGATTTGTTCAAAGGTTTTCTGTTGTCTTCCCTTGAGGCTGAGAGAGTGTGACTTGCTCAAGGTGACCCAGTGGGTTTCATGGCTGGGCTGGGAATCAAACCCTGGTCTCCAGAGTTGTAGCCAGTACTCAAACCACTATCTGACACTGGCTCTCAAGCTGTGAGAGAGAGCTGAACTGAAATCTCAAACCAAGTAATTGTCAAATGGAATCTGTTGTGTTCCATAAATGTGTTCAACTTTCCCAATTTGGCAGGGATGATCCTGCTTAATCTTCTATCATCCCACTTTTTCATTGGCTTTTAAAACACCCGTTTCTCTCTCTTCCTCCCACTTTCCCCCTTTATTCTCAGCTGACTCTAATTGCTGCAAAACAGGTTCAAAGTGCAAAAGTTAGTTTGCACTCCATTAACTCCGTGGGGGAAATCTTGCCCTTCCCAGTAAGCTCTGGCAAAGGAAAACTGCTGCCACCTCTCCTAGCTTGCATGCTCTTCACAAACAACTTTTGCAGCCCTGACCCCACGTTGACGTTGCTTGGCCACAGGTGTCCTGGCTGTCATCTAGAAAACGTACTTAAACCAAAAAGTAACTTTTGCAAGCCCTATGAAATCAGACCTTTGTGGTGGTTTCCCTAGCTCTTGAAGTACTGACCCAGAGAGATTTGCTGGGTGGTAATTTTCTTCTCTTTTTGGCGCCAGGTCACACACTTTTGATTTCCCACCCAGCTTTTGAACTTACGGTTTGAAGTTCTGCATCTGTCTGGCTTTGCTCCTGCTGCTGCTTGTTGTTGCTTTCCTTTGTTTGTGAATTTTATTCCTTTTTTCCCTTTGATTTTCATTCAGTTTGGTAAGCTGCTCTGGGAACTATTGCACTGAAGGGGGGGGTTATCAAGAGCCATAATTAACAGAATGATTAATAAATAAATACCAGATGTCAGGAACTCACCACTGGAGGCTGCTGCCTTCAGACCTTTGGACATCCCAGAAGCATCTGGCTGTCTGCTGCTGGAAAGAATGAAATGCTTGACCAGATGGATGAAAAAATAAGTTATTCTTTCTCTCTCTCTCTCTCTCTCCCTATCTCATTATATTAGAACTCAGAAGACTTTGGAGAGACAACAGAAATGACCAAAGGCATAATTAATTTATTAAAATGCAGCAAATCCGTGCAAGAAGAAAGTGTTACTGCAGATTAATATGCTATATAGACAGAGCAAGGTCAGCTCAAGGTATTTTGCTGCCTGGGGAAAGGCAGCTCAAAACAAATTGACAGTCCCTTCCATTTCCTAAGGCAAACCTATCATGGGATTTTCTTGGATTTTTTTTTTTTTTTTTTTTTTTTTGGTCAGAGGGGTTTTCCCATGGCCATCCTCTGAGGCTGAGAGAGTGTGACTTGCCCGAGGTCACCCAAAGGTTTTCCACGGCTGAGTTGGGATTTGAACCCTGCTCTCTAGGGTCATAGTCCAATGCTCAAACCGGTATGCCACACGGGCTCTCCTAGGGGCTAAAAGAGACATTATTTATCTATTTGATTTTATTATATTATTTTATTGCCTCAAAATGCCTTCTAGGGCACATGTGAGGCATTTTCACTACATGGGGGCAATTTAGTGACTTCTTATTTCTTGTTGTCAAAAAATGCCTCTCCTGGTCCTGGAAGGTCCAAAAACATGGTGAAAATGCCCCCTGATGCCACCTTAGGGAGTGTTTCGGGGCATTTGGGGACAAATAAATGTATTGGGGGGCAGTTGCCAAGGTCCTCCAAAGTTTCCTATGGGACTAATGTATCCTCCTAGCCTTCCACTGTTGCCCAACCCAGTATAACTTTAGAGCTGCCCCTGTTCTGCTATGAACATGTCTCCAAATATCAGTTGTTGGGCACAACACACAACCTAGGAGAGGCTGCAGCAGTTTGCTTTTGCCCAAGTGTACTGGGAAGGGAAACATGCCATCCTTTCCTCTCCTCTTCCATCTGCGGAGTTAACTTCAAATGATTTTTGTACTTTGAACTCAGTTTGCAGTAGTTGAAGCAAGCTGAGGGGGAAAGCGGGAGGAGGGCAGAGAAACTGGGACATTTTAAAAGCCGCTGAAAAAGTGGGACTGTTCCTGCCAAATCGGAAAAGTCGGAGAGTATGCAACATGGCAAGAATGGTGCCAGCCTACCTGGGAGGACTGTTGTAAAAATTACTGTGAGAATGCCTGCAAAATGCTCTGAACCCTGGAAATGAGCTAACAAAAATTTGTTTCAAAGTTGCTTCTTTAATAGTAATTTGAATTACAGTTACTATCAGGCTTTTAATACATAACCATGGAGCACCCATATAAAAACCCTCCTCCATGGTTATGTATTAAAAGCCTGACAGTAACAGTAATTCAAATTGCTATTAAAGAAGCAACTTTGAATCTAATAATAATAATAATAATAATAATAGTTTTTATTTGTATTTCCTGCCTCTCCCTACAGATTGAGGTGGCATTACATCCGTAAAAATATACAACAATATGCAAAATACAAACAATAAAAGAACAACATTATAAAAGTTCAATAAATAACCAATTGTCATCAACACCCAAAGCCATACGATCAAATTAGAAATAATACTTAATTAGCGCTTTAAATATAGCTCTTTTCCAGGGTTCAGAGCATTGTTCATTCTCACAATAATTCCTTATTGTAAGAATTCTTTATTGGGCTGGGTATTGTGGTATGTTGTTTTATATTGTTTTTATGTAGTGCTTTTGTTTGCATTGTAGTATGTTTTTATAATGTGTTTGTTTGTGAGCTGCTCTGGGTCCCTTTCTGGGAAGAAGGTGGCATACAATTGAAATATATATATAAATAAATAAAAATAAGGTGGCTATGAAAGAACTAGAAAAGATCGTGAAATGCAAAGACATACAACTCAGCACAAAAGTCAGAATCATACAAGCCATCGTATTCCCTATTACTATGGATGGATGTGAGAGCTGGACAGTCAAGAAAGAAGATAGGAGGAAAACCAATGCATTTGAGAGAATGTGGGGCTGGAGAAGAGTGCTCAGGATCCCATGGAGAGCCAAAAGGACAAACAAATGGGTCCTAGAGCAGATCAAGCCAGAGGGATCCCTAGAAGCCAAGATGACAAGACTCAGGACGTTATCACACGGGGAGTTGCGGGGAGAAAGTGGAAATAAACGGGCACGAGCGGAAGTCTTTAATTTACGGGATTTGTCCCATTCCGCCTCGTCTGATAACTAAATTTGAATTTAAAAGGGGGTTAATTCAAACGAAAACCTGATCTTTTCATTTTTGGGATTTTTGAGGATTTGAAAAGATCAGGTTTTCGTTTGAATTAATCCCCTTTTAAATTCGAATTTAGTTATCAGACGAGGCGGAATGGGACAAATCCCGTGAATTAAAGTCTTCCGCTTGTCCCGTTTATTTCCACTTTCTCCCCGCGACTTCCCGTGTGATAACGTCCTCAGACTGTCGTACTTTGGACACATCATGAGAAGGCATGAATTGTGGGAAATGTTAGGAAAGGTGAAGGGAAATAGAAAGAGAGGAAGGCCACATGTTAGATGGATGGACTTTATTAAATAATAATAATAATAATAATAATAATAATAATAATAATAATAATAATAATATCCTGCCCCTCTGCAGAGCAATATTAAAGAGACCATGAATAAAAGTTTGCAGGAGAGGACAGGGGGTCCTGGAGATCTCTCATCCAGAAGGTCACCATGGGTCGAGATCAACACAAAGGCTGTTAACAACAACAACAACAAAGTAAATAAATAATCTTCTTTGTTGTAATCTATTCCCATTTATCAAGATCTGGGAACAGGACCCGAACGAGAGATTCCCTAGTTCCTTCTTCTTCTATTATTATTATTATTATTATTATTATTTAAAAACCCTCCTGCTAGCCTACCTTTGCTCCCCTGCTAGACCTAAGGTGGATCCACACCATGCTGGTTGGGGGATTCTGGAAGCTATAGTCCCAAAATGTTAACCTTCCCCATCTTCTGGTGTGATCTCTCAGGGCTTCAGCATTGCCACTCTTACTTCCATGAATTCCTGCCCTCCCTTGACCCCTGTGTTTGTCCGGACAAGTTTTATTGGGTTTGTTCCCCTGTCGAGCGGCTTCTCCTGGGATGGAAGCCAGCAATAATTCCTGGAAGAGGCCGAGGGAGCAAGACTCAGGCTATCCCTGAGCAGCTGGATGGAGCGACCACATCAGAGTCTGCATGTGGGGATGGGGATGGGGATGGAGGAGTCAAGGGCCCCGATCTCATTGCAGGAGCCAAGCCACATCAAGGGGAATTGTTTCCCCATTGGGTCTCCATAGGATCCAGGTGACTGGGAGAAGATGACTCGAAAAGACAGGGGCCCTGTGGGGCTCGGATGAGGCATTCACACAAAATCATAGCAGCTTCCTGCCCAGATCATCATTCTTACTCCTCCAGACACACTCGCCCACCCACGATCAAGCACTCATTCCCAAAAGGAAAGATGAGAAAGGTTTGGACTTTTCTAGTTGGGGGATTCTGGGCCTTATAGTCCCATGCACACTCATCCACCCACGATCAATCACTCATTCCCAAAAGGAAAGATGAAACAGGTTTAGACTTTTCTAGTTGGGGGATTCTGGGCCTTATAGTCCCATGCACACTCATCCACCCACGATCAATCACTCATTCCCAAAAGGAAAGATGAAACAGGTTTGGACTTTTCTAGTTGGGAGATTCTGGGCCTTATAGTCCCATGCACACTCATCCACCCACGATCAATCACTCATTCCCAAAAGGAGAGGTGAGAAAAGTATAGACTTTTCTGGCTGGGGGATTCTGGGCCTTGTAGTCCCATACACACTCATATACACATGGTCAACCACTCATTCCCAAAAGGAAAGATGAGAAAGGTTTAGACTTTTCCAGTTGGGGGATTCTGGGCCTTTTAGTCCCATACACACTCAGCCACATACAGTCAACCACTCATTCTCAAAAGGAAAGATGAGAAAAGTTTAGATTTCTCTGGCTGGGGGGATTATGGGCACTGCAGTCCCATACACTGACTGGCAATGGCTCTCTGGGGGCTCAAACCAGGGGTCTTCCCCATATCCGATATTCTCTTCCCATTAAAATCAGGATTTGAACCCAGGACCATATGCATGCAAAGCGAAGGAGCAAGGACTCTCTCTGAAAACATGCCTGATGCATTAACTACCATGTGTCAGGAGCCTTGGGACTCAAGCAAAAAACCATCTTTCTTGAGTGTGATATCTGCCATACAAGCTGCAAACTGCAAAGGGAGACTAAGCGCTATAGCCTTTAAACTCAGAAATTACCAATTTGCCATGGCCATACCCACTCGCATACGTCTGTGCCTGGCGAGGTTTCCTGCTTGCTCTGTTTAGAATAGCTGAGATTCCTGGCATGCTGAACACACCGTTCCTCCAAGACTGAATGTCTCAGGTCAGCAGTCTCCTGGGCATAGTTGCATTTCTCTGAGTGTAGCAGTGGCTTTGAGAAGGCTGTTCTCTGTCTCGCCCTCATCTAGGAAAGGAACGACACTCTGTACATGCTCCAAAGCGCTCAAATTACCCCTTGACTTTTGAACTGGATGGCCCTGTGATTTCAAGGAGTGGGCCCTCTTCCAACTCTGTGATTTCAAGGAGTGGGCCAGATTCAAACGCTGCGCTGGGTGTGTATGCTACCCAAACTTCAAGAAAAGTCACAGAATCAGAGTTGGAAGAGACCTCAAGGGCCATCTACTCCAACCCTATTTGGCCATGCAGGAACTCTCAATCAAAGCACCCCTGACTTGGTTTAAAAACCTCCAAAGAAGGAGACTCCACCATACATCGAGAGAGAATGTTCCACTGTTGAATAGCTCTTACTGTCAGGAGCTTCTTCCTAATGTAAAGGTGGAATCTCTTTTCCTGTAGCTTCCATCCATTGCTCTGTGTCCTATTCTCTGGAGCAGCAGAAAACAAGCTTGCTCCATCCTCCATATGACATCCCTTTAAATACTTAAACAGGGCGATCATATCATCTCTTAACTGTCTCTTCTCCAGTCTAAACATACCCAGCTCCCTGTCGCTCCTCATAGGGCTTTATGGTTTCCAGACCCTTCACCATTTTGGTTGCCCTCCATTGGATGTGCTCCAGCTTGTCAACATCCTTTTTAAATTGTGGTACCCAGAACTGGACATTGTATTCCAGGTGAGGCCTGACCAAAGCAGAATAGAGCGGCACTATTACTTCTCTTGATCTAGACACTATACTTCTGTTGATGCAGCCTAGAATCACATTGGCCTTTTTAGCTGCCGCATCACACTGTTGACTCACGTTCAACTTATGGTCTACTAGGACTCCTAGATCCTTTTCACAGGTGTCTGCAATCCTATATCTATGCATTTCATTTTTTTTTCTGCCTAAGTACAGTACCTTACATTTCTCCCTGTTGAAGTTCATTTTGTTAGTTTTGGCCCAACTTTCTAATCTATTAAGGTAATTTTGCATGTTGATCTTGTGTGCCTAAAAGATTTAAATACTGCAGCTTAATAACAATAATCCACACTGAGTTCATTTCCTTGTGTTGCATGTTTCATAATGCCCAAAGCTCCACTTGAACCAAGTGCAAAGTATCTTCAAAGAGTTACTAGATTATCTTGATGTGTTTGTGTATTAAAGATATATATATATATATATCCTTAAGGAAGTGATTGACAAAATATCCTTTTAAATCCTACCTTCTATATGGGCAACTGCGGAGGTGTGGGGGCCATTTCACTCCCTGCAGCCTCTCAGTGGGTCACGAATGAAAATTTGGATTTTAGGTTGGCCGCCTTGCTTTGATATTTAAAAGCATCTGTATCTAGAAAGCAACCTCTCCAGGTGTTTTGGACTTCATTTCCCAGAAGTCTTAGCTGGCGTGGCCAACAGTAAGGAATGCTGGTTTGTTAGAGAAGCATCCCAGCACCTGTAGTATCCCTTTTAGCGGTGACATTTCCCTATGCCCATCTTTTGCCATCTTTGCACCCTTTAAACATTTTTTTGCTCTCTTTTAAAAAAATTTTATTAAATTTTTATTTTAAAAAGTAACAATAAAGTCGTATTGTAATGTACAGTTTTAACATATACCTTGTCACAGTGTTACATAACTTCCTTATTATTATCCCTGGAAGTTCATATACTTCTATCAACTTCTCAGTACCTTGCTACTCAAATAATAATATAATAATAATAATAATAATAATAATAATAATAATAATATAATTAGCTCTTTTTTAAAAGCTGCTTTTCTCTGCGGTGTGTAGTGAACTAATTCTAGTTTTTCTTGAAGGTAGCCAAGAGTAATTTCAGCTCTTTTTATTCCCACTGTCAAAAGATCTTCGGGGAGGGGAAAAAAAGATGCAGTTTGTAAAAGCTCTTCTGAAGTCCAAAACATCTGGAGGACTAACGTTTGAGGACCACTGGCTTAGAGTTATTGACGAAATTTAGCAATGTGTGTGAAGAAAGTGAGAATAGGTGATAAGGAAAGTATGAGAATGTGAGAAGATAAAGGTAAGCAGGCAGCTAGCTAAGAGGATGATGAGAGAAGAAGAGGAAGGAATAGAAAGTGGAAGAGAATAGGAAGAAGGAGTTGTATGTAGTGGACAGAGAGAGGATGAAGAAGGGAGTAGATGGAGCGCAAGCAGAAGGGAAAGATGAAAGGAAGGATATATGGAGGAATGGAAATGGCTATGGGGTGAAGTGGTATTTTAAGGGGTGGTGGGGGGATCTTTGGGACTGTATATTGTGACATTTAAATTTTGTAAGCCGCCTCGATTGCTTCGGCAGATGGCGGGATAGAAATAATAATAATAATAATAATAATAATAATAATAATGTTATTCTGGGTTTATTATTATGTTTAATTATGACTTTTAATGTACCATTGATTTGATACTTTTTAAAGGGGTGGGTGGGTATTGGGGTGTATAATTGTATTTCTGTATTTTAACATTGTTAGCCGCCCCGATTGTTCTCAGAGGGGTGGGGTACAAATAAATTATTATTGTTGTTGTTGTTGTTGTTGTTGTTGTTATTATTATTTACAGTAACAGTGTATGTAGGAAATTTAATGTCAAGCAAGGTATGGAAACAAAAGAAAAGAAAACAAGAGATAATAAGATATTTTGGTAGAATGAATAGGTATCTTCTTTTTTTATAAAGTAGATGAGCATGTGTTAAAAATATGTCAACTTTTTAATGTTTTCCCTATCTTGATAATGGACATTTGTACATAGAATCATAGAGTTGGAAGAGACCACATGTGGAGTTGAAAAAATGATGATGTGTTACAAGATATGTTTGTGGGGTGTTTTCCCCCCGTTTTTTTAACCAATAAAATATTTTTAAACAACAGCAACAAAAAAAATTAGCAATGTGTATACCTGGCCACACACTGGGGCATGAAAAAGAAAAAGAGATGTCTTTTTTACCTCCATCACGGAATCAGTACAAGGAGGTCCAGCCGCACAATGGGGATGCCAACCTCTCCTTATGCTCCCACTGTCTGTCCCAAAATGGGACTGTCTCCCATGTTTATACAGCTGTGGGGTCAGGTTGCTCTCCCAGTTGGCCCAGTAGTACCCACTCCCTAGTGGGTGACTCATACTGGGGGAGAGCGAGGGGCTGGGAAGAAGCCTTTGTGATGGGGCAAGTGACTCAGGGACAACGGTGTAATTTCAGACCACAAAGAGGTATCATTAAAACCACCCACGGGAGATCGAAATAGACCCAGGGCCTCCCTGACAGCATGCCAAACGCACGGCGCGGTGCGGCGCGGCCTAAACAAAAGCAGGCGGCTTTATGATAGAGAAACTGACCAAGCCCTGGCCTCAGATAACCCAGCTCCCAAAACTTCAAACTCGAGGGCTGCTAGTTTGGAGATCACTCCTCTACACTCAATGGCTGTGCGCAAGGGTGCAAAACACACTGCAGAAATAATCCAGTTTGAGACCACTTCCACGGCCACGGCTCAAGGCTAGCAAATTCTGGGAACTGTGGTTTTGTGAGACCTCGAGCCTTCTCTGTCAGAGAGCTTTGGGGCCAGAATAAATGACAATTCCCAGGATTCCCTAGCACTGAGTCAGGGCCGTGAAAGAGGTCTCAAAGTGGATTATTTCTGCAGCGTGTTTTGGACCGAGAAGACCTTTAATCATCTATTACTTCTCACACAACTACATAATAAGCAACACTTACTGAAATTACGACTTCAAGTAGTCTGGGGGTGCATTGAGACTGTAGAAATAATGCGGTTTGACACCACTTTAACTGCTGTGGCTCCATCCTATGGAATGGTCAGATTTTTAGTTTGATAGGCCTTTAGCCTTCTCTGCCAAAGGGTGCCGGTGCTTCACAAAAGTACAAATCCCAGGATTCTATAAGATGGAGCCATGGGGTGTCAAACTGCAGTATTTCTACAGTGTAGATGCACCCCGAGTCTACAAAAGGTTTCGCTACAAACTTCTTTCTCTCCGTTAAGTCTCACAGCTGCTACAAGATCCATTCATATAGAACCATTCAAGGTACAGAAGCCATCTCCAGTTTTTGCTCCGGCCATCATAGTATGGGCCCTCCTATCCTCCAACTGTCCTGATTTGGCAAGGAGAGACCCACATAATCCTCTTGTAGTAGTAGTAGTAGTAGTAGTAGTGTGTCTTCAAGTCACTTCCAGCTTATGGTGACCCTAAAGACCTATCATGGGGTTTTCTTAGCAAGATCCGTTCAGAGGAGGTTTGATCCTCTACCATCCCAATTTTTCAGCTGCTTTTTAAAACACCCCAGTTTTCATCAGCATCTTCTTCTTATTTCAGTTGCTGTAAACTGCGTTCAAAGTGCAAACGTAGTTAGCACTCCCTTAACTCAGTTAAAGGGGAGAAGGAGGAGGAGGATCTTCCCCTTCATAGTAAAGGTTGAGGCAAAAGCAAACAGCCACAGCCTCTCCTACTTTGTGTCTTTTCCCTTATTAACAACTTTTGCCATCTTGACCACACTCTGATGTTGCTTGGCCAGTTATGTGCCCCAGTTTTCATCTGTGAAATGTCGGCGGATATATGGGATCCTGCATGCTCACATTCCCATTTCACCTGCCTTGCCACTTATTTCCTTCCCCTCTTTGCAATACTGTTGAGACTTTAAAAACAAACCCCCTTACCCTTGTATTATGCTGCCTTTATGCCCAATAGACCATTTGCTATTAATAGATTATAACAGATTATATATTTTTTAAACTGTGCTAAGTTTAATTCTTTTTTAAGGGGGGGGTTAAGATATATGATCATGTACTGTTATTATGTATTGTATTGGTTTGTTTTAACATGTAAGCGGCTCTGATTGCTATTATAGTAGAAAAGCGGGATACAAATAAAATTTTTATTATTTATTATTTATTTAGATGGTAAGCCCTTAAGGGACAGGGTCTTAAATCTTAAACCAGGAAGATACTAATCTAGGTGCATATATAGCAGGGTTGGAGTGCAGTTGGGTCTTGACAAAGGAATCATAGAATAAAGAAGATGAAGCAGAAGCAGAAAAACAAGGTGATCTGGCTGCTTGCCAAAGAAACAGGTAATCTACTCAGTGTTACCTGCTTGTTATCTGTAACATATTTCAAAGGTATTATTAGAAATATAGAGAGATCTTGTAGCACCTTTGAGACAGACTGGAAGGAAGAAGTTGGCAGCATCAGCTTTCGGAGACTATAGTTAGTTCCTCAGATGCTACAAGATCTCTCTACATCTCTGATTCCACAAGACTAACACAGCTATATCTTCAAATTTGTAATTGTTACTGTATTTTACTTTTAAAATTTTTTAATTATATTGAATTGTAATGGCTTACTTCTGTCGTTTTTGTGTGCCTTCAAGTCATTTCCAACTTATAGCGAGTCAAAGGTGAACCTATCATGGGTGTTCTTGGCAAGATTTATTCAGAGGTTTGCCATTGCCTTCCCCTGAGGTTGAGAGTGTGTGACTTGCCCAAGGTCATCCAGTGGGTTTCACGTCCGAGCTGGGAATCAAACCCTGGCATCTAGGATCGTAGTCCATCGCTCACACCATTATGCCACACTATAGCTTTTAGCAATACTCATTTATGCTCAGAATAAACGTCCTTCCATATCTTCCCAAACAGCTGGTTTATATAACATAGTATTCGGCAACCACCCTATCCCAAAATGTCTGATGACCAAGATGTTATTTACTCACCCAGAACTCCATAAACAAAATAATCCTTCAAAACTATGGAGCCAAGATAGCAATTAAGAGTACAAGATCCAGAAAGTTGCGAGTCCAGCCATGAACCCTAAAGCAAGCCATGTCCTCCCTCTCTGTCTCAATATTCCCATCGACAATATAGGGATAATAATACCGATTTACCTTTCTGGCTTGTTGTATAGAATCCTAGAGTTGGAAGAGAACCCAAGGGCCATCCAGTCCAACCCTATTCTGCCATGCAGGAACTCACAATCAAAACACCCCCAACAGATGGCCATCCAGACTCAGTTTAAAAACCTCCAAAGAAGGAGACTCCATCAACTTCGAGGGAGTATGTTCCACTATGGAACAGCTTTTATTGTCAGAAAGTTCTTCCTAATATTGAGCTGGAACCTCTTTTCCTGTAGCTTGAATCCATTGTTCCAAGTCCCATTCTCTGGAGCAGCAGAAAACAAGCTTGCAAATATTTAAACTGGGCTGTCATATCACCTCCTAACCTTCTCTTCTGCAGACTAAACATACCCAGCTCCTAAGTCTATCTTCATAGGAATTTATGGTTTCCAGACCCTTCACCATTTTGGTTGCCCTCCTTTGGACACACTCCTTCTTGAATTGTGGTGCCCAGAACTGGACACAGTGTTATTCCAGATGACTTCTCTCTAGACACTATACTTCTATTGTAAGTATTACCAAGACTGCTGTATGTGAAGCGTTTTGAGTGCTTAGAAAAGAATATACATTATTAAGAATAACAGCGTAGAATTTGGGTTTGGTTCCAGGACGGAGCTGACCCGGGAGGAGAAAAAATCCCCCCGATATGTAGGTTGCTTGACTGTCTCACTCTTTGATCCTTCTGCACAAAAAGGCCATCCTTTGGGAAAATTTCTTCAGCCTTGGAAGTTGTACCAGATTATATATTTTTTAAACTGTGCTAAGTTTAATTCTTTTTTAAGGGGGGGGTTAAGATATATGATCATGTACTGTTATTATGTATTGTATTGGTTTGTTTTAACATGTAAGCGGCTCTGATTGCTATTATAGTAGAAAAGCGGGATACAAATAAAATTTTTATTATTTATTATTTATTTAGATGGTAAGCCCTTAAGGGACAGGGTCTTAAATCTTAAACCAGGAAGATACTAATCTAGGTGCATATATAGCAGGGTTGGAGTGCAGTTGGGTCTTGACAAAGGAATCATAGAATAAAGAAGATGAAGCAGAAGCAGAAAAACAAGGTGATCTGGCTGCTTGCCAAAGAAACAGGTAATCTACTCAGTGTTACCTGCTTGTTATCTGTAACATATTTCAAAGGTATTATTAGAAATATAGAGAGATCTTGTAGCACCTTTGAGACAGACTGGAAGGAAGAAGTTGGCAGCATCAGCTTTCGGAGACTATAGTTAGTTCCTCAGATGCTACAAGATCTCTCTACATCTCTGATTCCACAAGACTAACACAGCTATATCTTCAAATTTGTAATTGTTACTGTATTTTACTTTTAAAATTTTTTAATTATATTGAATTGTAATGGCTTACTTCTGTCGTTTTTGTGTGCCTTCAAGTCATTTCCAACTTATAGCGAGTCAAAGGTGAACCTATCATGGGTGTTCTTGGCAAGATTTATTCAGAGGTTTGCCATTGCCTTCCCCTGAGGTTGAGAGTGTGTGACTTGCCCAAGGTCATCCAGTGGGTTTCACGTCCGAGCTGGGAATCAAACCCTGGCATCTAGGATCGTAGTCCATCGCTCACACCATTATGCCACACTATAGCTTTTAGCAATACTCATTTATGCTCAGAATAAACGTCCTTCCATATCTTCCCAAACAGCTGGTTTATATAACATAGTATTCGGCAACCACCCTATCCCAAAATGTCTGATGACCAAGATGTTATTTACTCACCCAGAACTCCATAAACAAAATAATCCTTCAAAACTATGGAGCCAAGATAGCAATTAAGAGTACAAGATCCAGAAAGTTGCGAGTCCAGCCATGAACCCTAAAGCAAGCCATGTCCTCCCTCTCTGTCTCAATATTCCCATCGACAATATAGGGATAATAATACCGATTTACCTTTCTGGCTTGTTGTATAGAATCCTAGAGTTGGAAGAGAACCCAAGGGCCATCCAGTCCAACCCTATTCTGCCATGCAGGAACTCACAATCAAAACACCCCCAACAGATGGCCATCCAGACTCAGTTTAAAAACCTCCAAAGAAGGAGACTCCATCAACTTCGAGGGAGTATGTTCCACTATGGAACAGCTTTTATTGTCAGAAAGTTCTTCCTAATATTGAGCTGGAACCTCTTTTCCTGTAGCTTGAATCCATTGTTCCGAGTCCCATTCTCTGGAGCAGCAGAAAACAAGCTTGCTCCATTCTCAATATGACATTCTTTCAAATATTTAAACTGGGCTGTCATATCACCTCCTAACCTTCTCTTCTGCAGACTAAACATACCCAGCTCCTAAGTCTATCTTCATAGGAATTTATGGTTTCCAGACCCTTCACCATTTTGGTTGCCCTCCTTTGGACACACTCCTTCTTGAATTGTGGCGCCCAGAACTGGACACAGTGTTATTCCAGATGACTTCTCTCTAGACATTATACTTCTATTGTAAGTATTACCAAGACTGCTGTATGTGAAGCGTTTTGAGTGCTTAGAAAAGAATATACATTATTAAGAATAACAGCGTAGAATTTGGGTTTGGTTCCAGGACGGAGCTGACCCGGGAGGAGAAAAAATCCCCCCGATATGTAGGTTGCTTGACTGTCTCACTCTTTGATCCTTCTGCACAAAAAGGCCATCCTTTGGGAAAATTTCTTCAGCCTTGGAAGTTGTACCAAAGCCAAACCAACCTCCCACAAGCTCCCGGGAAACAGGGCTGAGGGCGACAAGCGGAGAAAAACAAACCCTTGTGTCAAACCACAAGCGTCTTGCAGGCCAAATGCACCCTGCAATCTTCCTTGGTGTGACTTCATCGTCGTGCTGGAAACATCTTGCTCCAAGTCCAAGGATCGTGGGCACGTACAGCCCTGGCTACTACAAGCCATTCGTTGCAAGCCAAAGCAATGCGACTTCCATGCTTTGCTACAATTCTGTCCCCAAAGTCAGCTTCAGGATCGTGTGCATTCCCCAATTCTGCAACTGCAGAATTCGACTGAAGTGTACAGAATGTTCTGAATATTTTGCTTGAAAAACAAGACAAACCACAAAGGCAGGATTGCAAATGTATGAGAAATATAGGGTGAAATTTCACGGATCTTGATACTGGGGAGAAAAAAAGGAAGATTTCTAATAACTAATCAAGAGGAAAAGCTTAGCCTCCAAGTGTCCAAATTTGACAGGAACGGTCTCGATTGATCCTCTCTCATCCCATCTTTTCAGCTGCTGGGAAAACTTCACTGTCAGAGATTTTGGTCCAAAACACACTGCAGAAATAATCCACTTTGAGACCACTCTTACTGCCCTGGCTCGGTGCTAGGGAATCCTGGGAATTGTAGTTTATTGTGGCACCAGAGCTCTCTGACAGAGAAGGCTTGATGTCACACAAAACTACAGTTCCCAGAATTTCCAAGCATTGAGCCAATCAGTTAAAGCGGTCTCAAACTGGATTATTTCTGCAGTGTGTTTTGAATCTTTGTTCATAAAGGTATATAGTCAGAACTCTGTATCCATGGATTCAATCATCCATGGCTTAAAAATATTATAAAAGCAAACCATGATTTTGCCATTTTATATACTGGACTCCATTTTACTATCCCACTGTATATAATGGGACTTGAGCATCCATAGATTTTGGTATCCACAGGAGTTCTGGAACCAAATCCCAGCTGATACCAAGGGCCCATTGTATCTGTATTGGCTTAGGGCGCATCTACACTGTAGAAATAATATCATTTGATACCACTATAGCTGCCATGACTCCATCCTACAGAATCCTGGGATTTGTAGTTTTGTGAGGCACCCACACTCTTTGGCGGAGAAGGCTAAAGACCTTGCAAAACTACAAATCCTAGGATTCCATAGGATGGAGCTGCAGCACTTAAGGCAGTGTCAAACTGTATTATTTCTACAGTGTAGATGCACTCAAAGACAGGTAGTGGTCAACACAGGGTTCAGAACAAGTCTTCTGTGCTCCCATTGTTTGGTTTGCACAACTCTTATGAGTCAGAAGAAAAACAACTCCAAAATGTGGGGGAAACTTTCTCCTGCACCCTGTTTTTAGGTACTTCACACAGATTTCCAAGATAGGAGGAGGCAGATTCAACTGCCAAGGCCTGAAGGTTGTTTAGCAACAGGTTAGTCATCAGGGGTTCCCCCTTAGGTCTCCCCAGCAATCTCTCCAGAAGGAAAGTGGCACAGGATCAAATAAAAAAATGGAGAAGTGAGCTGGCAGTATGTCCTCCTCCACTTTGCCTCAAGATGGGGCCGGGTGTCAAGCACCCATGGTACACCGTCCCAGCTTGCCAACAGAGAGTCGGCCCTGTGCCCATGGCATTTTTCACAGAGGACCCACTGGAAAATGGCAGGCAGGCTTTGGCACTGAAAACTGGCAAGCAATCTTTGGCACAGCCAAAAGCACTACTGGAATGTTGTTGCTATGAATACCTGCATTCTTGGGTTCCAGACATTCCCGGCATCCGGGCAGGTGTTTAATTTGAAGGAAGGAATTCATGCACTGAACTTCATGGAGAAACCACTGGTATTCAAGGCAGCATGGCAGCAGACACATCCTTAGAGAGACACCTATTGACACCCATTAAGGCCATGTGGCTAGTCAACCCCAAGACTTATCCTGCTGCTAACCCCAAGCCAAATATTACATTTAACACCTTCCTTTTAAGAGTCTGGGGTGGAAATCTTGGCGTTTTCAGATGCTGTCAATCTGCAACACTCAGCATCCCCTAGTTGGCATAACCAATGATGAGGAATGTTGGGAGGTGTACACCAACAACATCTAGAGCAGTGCTTCCCAAACTCTGGTCCTCCAGATGCTTTGGACTTCAGTTCCCAAAAGCCCCAGCCAGTTTGGTAGACAGTCAGGAATTCTGGAAGCTGGAGTCCAAAACATCTGGAGGACCAAAGTTTGAGAAGTACCGATCTAAAGGGCGGATGATTCTGACTCATTTTAGAGGTCAGTGGGAAGTAGGATCCAGGGAGAACCAGAGGGAACTTCTTCCCTACTTCCCAACTATGAAGGTGATGTTATGTCCCCCCCAGGTTTCAGCACGCTCCTTGGATAGTGTTAAATCTAGTCTTAATACAAGATGGGAATTATGTGGCCCTCCAGGTGCTACTGAACTACAGCTCCCAGCAACCTTAGGTAGCATAACCAATGGTGCAGAATGCTGGTAAATACAGTTGAGTAACATCTGGAAGGTCAGATGCTTCTAACAAGCTTCCTTCAAGAGCAGGGAAAAGCAATAAGGACCCTTGGGGTGATTTTGACTTGCTATTCCCATCATCCCCCACCAACATAACCAACTGTGAAGAATTATCGGAGTTGTGGTGCACAAACGATAAGACCACAACTGGCCTAGACCTGTTTTAGAAGGCGGAGGGGAAGATGATGTAGTCTGTTTTATCGTCTAAAACAGGTCTAGGCAATTTGTGGTCCTATTGTTTTTGGACCACAGCTCGGATAATTCCTCAGAGTTGGTTATATTGGTGGGGAATGATGGGAATAGCAGACCAAAACATCCCAAGGGTCCTTATCAAACAGGATAAGCTTGACACAGAACCCAATTAGGGTAGCTTACAACAACACAAGCACCTGGCGCACCCAAGAATGTCAGGTATTAAGGTTAACCCAAAAGGGTCCCTTATTTTTGTATGGTGAGGACTGCGTGGCAGCTATCCTAGCATTCTGCAAAATTGGTTCTTCTAAATACCTCATTTCCACTCTTGCTGCAGGCGCTGGAGTTCGTTCCCCTTTAAGATGAGTGTGTTTAGTAAAGTGACATGATGGATTGCAGAGTTCTCTTGGGCTCTCCTTTTCAGCTTCCTCCCCTCTGTGTCCTGGAGCAAAGCACTTTGGGAAAGGAGAATGCCGTCTCTGCTTGGCTAGGAACAAATAGCTCATGAAAAAGGAAATGCTTTAAATCACACTCTACGCCTCTTCCCATTTCAAGTTAACTTCTCAGTCCAGAGCTGATTCACACATATCATCAACATCATCATCATCATCATCATCATCACCACATACGTGCACATCAGTGGACATCTCACCACCACCTAGTGACTTGCTCCTGAATGCACTGAACAACTGCCACAATCTCCGTTGTGTCTGAGACAAAATAAAAAAAATTCTAGCAATGATGTTCCAGCTGCAAGGGCTCACTCGCACATGGAAGTCATCGCTCAATGGTGGACTCTTTAAGCGTGCACGAACTTGCCCCCAGGAGTGGGATTCACACCATATTCTGCAGTGGATTTGCTGGCACAGGCCAAAATCACATGGGAAATGCTCAATGTACTGAGAAACACTACACTTTTTTTATTAAAGCCTTTGGGCCTGATTTTATCCAGGCTGCGCACATCTTTGGATTGGCATGATTTAAAATGCAAAGGGATCTTGTAACACCTTGGAAGCTAAGTGTGCAAAAGACGTTGTAGCATATGCTTTCTTTTCTCCTCCCCCCCCCCCCAGTATTTTTTTAATTGATTTCATAACTAAAATTTACATGCCAGTTACTTAGTCTACAAATGAAAATTAATTTCAAAAAAGTACTTCCTACCTTCAGAGAAAAGGAGCTAAATAATATACCGTAGTCGGGCTTTCATTTCCATCATTTTTTAACCTCTGCAAAATTATTAAATCTTCTATTTGTCAGCTTCTTCCTCTGCAACAACATTTCTTCAGTTAAACAAATCAAGTAACTTATAACCCTTTACTCTTTTAAACTATCAAATTAATAATCAGTTATACCTTTAACCTTTTGCATCGTATTAAATGTTACATTTCCTATTTAATTTAACATTGCACGGAGGCTCTGAAGAAGTAGACATAAATTTACGAAGGCTTACACTACAATCTCTTTCACACAGTTAGCTCAAAGGTGCTGCAAGATCCCTTTTGCCTACTGTTACTCCAGACTATCACGGCTATGTCGCTGAATGATTTAACAAGATTTCAACAAGTTTTTAATTGTCTGGTTTTTAATGTGAAAAACTATTTTACGCTTTTTAAATTCAAAGACATGGCTCTGTTAGTCTATAGAATCAGTATGTAGAGAGATCCTGTAGCACCTTTGAGACTAACTGAAAGAAAAAAGTTGGCAGCATTAGCTTTCCTAGACTTAAGTTACTTCCTCAGATGCATTACTTAGTTAGTCTCAAAGGTGCTACAGATCTCTTACATCCTTTTTTTAAATTGTTTTATTTGTTTTAAATTGATCTTATTGGAAGCCACTCTGGAATCTTCAGATATAGGGCAGGATATAAATATTGTAAATATTATTTATATAAATAAATAAATAAATAAGCATTCAAGCAATCTGTTGCTCCTTTCCTACAGCTAGCAACTGCATCACAAACTAGCTCACTGTCAAAAAGAACGCACCTTTTTGAAGATGCGTCACTTGTGTTATTTACTAAAAACAACAGTGCCCAGGGCTGCTTACTTTAAGAATATAATTAAATTAAATTTACACATAAAGCTTCATGGCCCAGAGGTCGGTTGGTGAGGCATACCTCACTGCAATTATTTTAAAGGCACCACATCAAACGCACCATAGGCATTCTTGATTTGGGCATGCACCAGTTTATTTAAAAATAGATTTCACCCTACAGGTTCCTAGCAAAAAGGCCCATCTTTGTAGAAACTGGAATCCACTCCAAGTAAGCCACATTCTTTTCAGACCAGCAAAGAACCAATCTCCTTGCCTTTTTTGTTTTTTCTTACAAGAAGAACCATCCTGGGTCCCAATTTTCCTGAAAACAGGGCAGCGGGAATAGGCAACCCTAGCAGAGCTGTCTACATTCCCGATTAGGGAAGGATGAGTTTGTGTGTCCATATGTCTAACTGCAAAACATATTTATGCAATTTCGTGCCATGGGAATGGAAGCCTGGCAAAGGACATCGTATCCTTTTCATTCCACTCATGCTGCAATCCTAAACATGTGTTATCATCTCCAGAGGAAGCATATATAGGGATGGCCACCTTAGGCTAGAATCCTTTTGGCTACTTACGTTGGCATTACCCCTGGTTAATGCCAGCATAAGTCCTTGTGTTGGATACCACCTGAAGAAATATCCACACACTAGTCCATGTTGGGAGGGGAAAAGAGCAAGCTGTCCTGGGACAGTTCCAAATATACACACACCCCATGGCCAATGGTTGGCCACAGGATCACACAAAGTCTGAGTGTTGGACGGCGACCCTGAAGACCATAGTTAGCAATAGCTGCTTCATTTATAGACCGCTTCATACCATGTTATGCAATCTCTAAGCGGTTTACAATGTGTAAGTTTATTGCCTCCAACAAGCTGGGTACTCATTTTAGCGACCTCAGAAGGATGCAAGCCTAAGTTGAGCCTGAGCCCCTGGCTGGGATTGAACTCACAACCTTGTGGTTTGTGGGTGAGTGGCTGCAGTACAGGCATTTAACCACTGCGCCACCAGGTCTCCTGAGGTTCAAATCCTTGCTCAGCCATAGAAATCCACTGGGCGGCCTTGGGCAAGTCAGACTCTCTCAGCCTCAGAGGATGGCAAAAGGACACCCTTTATGGACAAATCTTGCCAAGAAAGCCCTATGAATGGGTTGCCATAAATCAGAAATGGCTTAAAAGTACACAGCAACAGCAACACCATTCATTGAGGGGTGGTAGTCTTCCACATGCAGTTAACTTGTTCTTACCTGGAGCAATATTTGAATATTCTAATCCTTCAGCCTTATATACTTACATTAAATTACAAGGAAAGAACAGGATCCAATCCTGCGTTCCTATCGTTGGGTTCTATTGGACGGCAGAAGGGAGCCACCTCATGGCAATTCTGAAAATGCCAATCTGTGAAAATCCCAATCATGCCTCCGCAGAAGGGACCCCTTCTCTTGCCAAGCTATGATGTGTCATGCCAGAATGGGCAGACACCCCAGAGGCAAGACTCTCTGGCCAGAGGGAAGAGGGATATTAGTCCACAGCTTCTGCCAATGGGGGAGAATCAAGCTGGAATTTCAGTGGAAATCCCCTTGCTGGGGGTGGAGGTGAGTCAGGCATTTGTGGGTTGCTTGGCAAGGGAGGAAACAATCACAAAGCCAAACTCACTGGATGGGATCAAGGCTTGAAGAAAAAAAAACTGAGATCCTGACATGGGGATAGGAGTCTATGGCTAGTAAAACTCATGCCTTTCAGACACTCTTGACCCAGCTGCAGTTTTTTTTACTGACCCATCTGGTCACCACCTCAAGGAGAACTTTTCTCAGACCCCCCCCCCCCCCCATTTACCCCTCTTTTGAAACAAAGTAGGAAAACTTTCAAGGGCAAGGGTGGCCAACAGCAGCATGCCTGTCCCTGACCCCAGAAGGCGACATCAACTACAAAAAATTCAAATAGATGAAAAATACAAAACCAGATGTGGCTGGAAGTCCACTTATTATCTGTTTTTTACGTTCAACGGGGGTTAGGTGGGAGGAATGTAACCTACAAAAGGGCAAGTTTCCTCTCCAGGAGAAGACAACAAACATGTAGCCGTCGGAGCCCCAAAGAAGGGAATCCCCTGACAAGAATTTGCTCCCCACATGACATTTTCTTCCTGAATTTCTAGCAGTGCTAACTTAAAATTTCAGTTGAGCATTTGCAAATAGTAGAAGAAAAGGAGCAGGCAAAGTGACCGAGGGAAAGCAAACCCAGCAAGTAGGAGAGTTTTAGGTGCGGACAATTTGCAATATTTCACTCTCTATAGTGCTAGAAATTTGGGGAACATGATTGGGAGGGTCAGAAATCTAATTTGGGGAGCAATGCCCTCATTTTGCCCCCCACCCCTGTAGCTACATCCCTGCAAAACAGGGATGGTCCTTGGAACTCACAGGGGTAAAGATGGCAGAACAGCTTTGGGAGGGAACTGCATGTGGCTCCCAAGTTGTCCTTTGTCCATCCTGCTGTAAAGACCTGTAGATGTTAATTTGCTGAAGAGTATGTAGTGGAGATAATTTATACCGAACCCAGAGATGAAGGTGTTGCTGGTTTTTTTCCAAGAGAGTGTATGAAATGAAAACAAGATAGTGTATGAAATGAAATTCTATTCCTAGTCTTTTTTCCTGGCCTCAAGATCTTCTTTCTATAGATCAGTGGAAAGTTATCCACCCCAGCCAGATTTACCTTTTCCCCACTTAACCATAAGCAGGCACAGCTACCCAATATTTTATTGTGGATGTCATTCGTTTCAGCTGTAAGCACATTTATAAACATTCCATGACATCAGAGTGACTCAGCCTGTACCAATAGGCACAACACTTTATGGCCAGAGGAAGATTGTGCCCACAAACAACGAGCGATAATACACTGCAAGTTCTTGTCCCTCTCTTTGGTGGTTTTGAAGCAATGTACCCCCATGATCTTAAACGATTAACTACAGAGCTGATCTTTTCCATATGGAGAGAGTCCATATGATGGTGAATATGCTTTTAGGAGGGATTATTTTACACTGAAAAGCCATATAAATAAAAAGCAGTAACAAGAAGTGTGACTGGTGGCATCAATAAGGTTGGTGTCCTTCAGTGTGGTAACTCATTGCGTCACATCCATGGACTTCCTAGGATGGAGGTATGGATGGATGGGAAGGTCTCACATGGGGGAACCCAGCATCCTGCCACTTCCATCTTACCCCAGCCAAGACAGTAAAGATGGGATGTTTCCCTGAGCAAGAACATTCTTTTAATTACAAAAGATCTCCATCCTCAAGCAAACAACACCTTCCCAGAGGACAAGGGTGGAAAGGTGCCAAACAGATGAGGAAGGGGAGGCTGTGGAAGGGTGGAACACAGAGGAAAATCTGTGGCTTCACCACCATCCTCACCCCACAAAGGGGAGTGGCACACCAAGAAGAGTCCCCCATTTCTCTCCAGGGGAAGGGCCTTGGGACATCTCACTGCTACCCTGTGTCACTCCCATTTGTAGTGTCACCTGGTGTGGGCCGTACCCGCACCATCCTAGGGACACCACTGCCTGTGACCAGGTCTCCACACCAATCTGCCTGAGCACCAAGATAGTAGTCATCATCATACACACTTCTGGGTACTCTGCTGTCTGAGGCTTCTAAAGCTTTTCTCCTTTACGCCACTTTAATTTACTTCTGGGCTTCTATCATCATCTTTATATTTTGTAGTTCACAGCAATGTTGCTGTAATATCATTGTTTCTATATTCTGCAATTAAAAAGCAGCCTGGAAACAGACTTGAATACACTTGGTAGTCCTCACAACAGGAGACCTGTTAAATCCATGGTGTTTACCGAAGTGCTGACTTACCGTTTAACAGCTGATCCATTGGATCTACTCTACTCTAGATTCCCCACTAGATTCAGCCCACAGGAAGGAGAATTGGTAAAATAAATAAAAGAAAAAGAGAAAACCTCATTACAGTCAGACACTCAAGATTCAGCATCCATCCAGCTGAAAAAGAGCATTGGAAGAGAGCTGGCCTCTTGGACTATTTTCATTTCTATGCACCAGGCATCACACTTCTATCTAAGCTAGGGAGAGAAACCAAGAAAGCCAGCCCAAATTTACTTGATATCTGCTGGCCCCTGCTGGCCTTAGCTGGTCAAGATAAGTAATGCCATAAGAAGGCAAATGGGAAGCTGAAGGGGAAGGAACCTAGTTGCACCTTTGAGACTGATTTATTTCAGCATGAGCGTTTCTGGGTATCAACCCACCTCTCAGATGCACTGATGGAGTCAATACGACAATAGAGATCCTTCAGTTTGCTGGGAGCATTAAGCCCATTCTTGGGTATGTTCTCTGTTTCCATGGGACAAGGATAGGCAGAACAGACTCTAATGGCACCCCTGTGCCCTGAAAGGGAAGACCAGAACAGCTCTGAGAGTCCTCTCCAGTGCCCAGAGGGGTTTCTGAACAAACTGGATATGATAAGGGCTTTGAAACTGCTATTTAAAAAAAAAGACACACCAATAGTTTCAAAAGAGAATAAAACAATAAAAGTTTAACTTTTGGCCCCTCTATGACCACATGATCTTCCTTCCCATGGGTAAGCAAAAGAACCTCAAAAGTTCTTTCCCTACCCTCACCCATACCCTCTTTGCCTCTACTAGTTTACTAGAGGCTAAAGACAATACGTAAGAGTCTTAAACTGTCTAACTGAAACCAAAAATCAAAATGAGATACCCATGAAGATTAACATTTTCAACCTAGAAACAAAGTGAGCCTGACACAATGTAGATGAGGTGACTCGATCTGCAAGAAACATCAGCAAGCAGATGAGAGTTGTGCACACTTGAGCAATCCTTCCTTAACAGTGAAAACAATCATTCAGAAGAATGAAGTACATGGCCAGTCATTAAATATAAACATCTCACCTTCCTCTACTCTCAATTCCAGAAATAAGAAGCTTGAACTCAAACTCACTTAAACCTTATTCCCCCCTCTATTTTCCTCAACTATAACCCCTTAGAGGCAGAGAAATTCCTTTTTTTCACAATGTATAGTATCATTAACTAGCCTCGATTAATTGGAAATGGGGCCAAGGCAATTGGAGAAACACAGACAACTTCCAGTTGGAGCAGAGTTCCATCTTGCTTTGAAGAAAATCTCTCAGTGATGCCAAAAATTACTCCAAAGATAAAAGATTATTTATTTTTACCCTCCAACTGCTTAAACCCCACCCCAGCATGGGAGACACAACTCACCAGCAAGAGACAGAGGTGTTTGTTGCTTTTTTGTTAAGAGAAACATCCCGCCCAGAGTCCAGTCCAGACTGGAGGCTAGGTTCATGCCTACACAGACAGGTCAAATAGGTCAATGGGAATTTGCAGGTGTGAGGGGAAAAACAAATCTTAGGATTGGAAGGATTCAAAGATGAATCACTGCAGATGAGTAGGTAAGACTTGCACTTCAGACCCAGCAATTGTCCAGTCCTGAAGGTGTATATTTCCTTTCTCAGTCACTTTCTCCTCTTAGCAACAGGGGAACAGCTGGGAAGGCTGTACAGATATCTTGAAGCATTGATATTGCAGCTCAGATCTCAGCAGCACATCAGCTCAAACTAGCTCTGCCAACCCACATCAGGCTGATACCCAATTTGGCAGGGGAAAAGTCACACAACAGGGCAGTAGTCAAACATGTGCCCTCTACCTCCACATTTGATTTGGGAGCCTTCACCTCTGTCTTGGGGCCAAGATCTCAGACACATCTACTCTGCTTCCATAGAGTCAGCATCTTCTGGGTCCTCTCCATCAAAGTAGCGCTCTTCCTCGTCCCGTGATACAATGTCCAGGTTATCAAAATCTGGATTCTCATCTACCTCACTGTGTCAGGGGGTTGGGAAAAGTGGAGAGAAGAGGAAAGGGAGATAGATGATTACATGACTTTCCTTTGGTGGTTTTTAAACAGAGGTTGGGCAATCATCTTTCAGGATTGTTTTAACTGAATGGTAGGGGGCATAAACTAGATGGCCTTTGTGATCCTTTCCAACTCTAGGATTTAGCAGGTGGGTGGGTTCTGGAACCTATCCAATTGTGAAAGAATCTGCATTCCCTATTTTTCTTCCCACAAGAACGGGAAAGGGATTCCTCACTGTTCATCTTCGCTGTCCCCAATTCCTCATTTGTGGTTTTGGACAAATGAGGAATTGTTATTCAAAACAAATTCTAGCTTGTTGAACGAGCCTGTACAATTTGATTTGTTTTAAGGAATGGATAGAAGTTTGCTTTAAATCGTGATTTCTGGTTCAAACATAACCACAAGCCAAAAATAAAGGAAAGGGAAATTTTACATGAGTACTTCTCAGAGCTGGAAATGGAGATGATGATTTGCTTGGGTTTGAGGAGGTTCAGGTATGCAATGTAGAAATCCCGGCTGAGCATAATGTGTGCATGCAGACACCTCGGCCACCAAAGTCCCCACCTCACCTGTAGTCAAAGTCCCTATCCTTGCCGTCAAGGAAACGCTGGTACATACGACTGGTGAACTCCTCCCGCAGAAATGCTTTCTCTCCTTGGTCAGGGACCCATTCATCTCCGTTAGGATCAGAGGCCTTGTCTACAGAGGGAAGCACAACACAGAAGTCACTCAGTGATGGCAGATAAACTGTCTTTCTAATGACTCTTTTTATTTACAGATCTTGGGGTGCTGTGTTTGGTTCTCTCTCATACTTCACACTGTATGTGAAGTAGGTGTATCAAAGAGAAAGAGTTTGAGGACACCTGTTGAGCTTCAAAGCTGAGCAGAGACTGGAAATCACAGACCTGGTCTGCCAATTACACCACAATGACACAATGAGTTTTAATATCTGGCACTGGGCAGATGGGTTCTGAAGTCCTTGTAAGCATCATGGCCAAACATGAACAATTGTCTGGTAACATTGAAAGGGTTAATTTGCATGACTAACTTGTCAGATACTTTATTACATCAGCCTAGCAGTTTGAGACTGGGAAAAGATATGAAAGCTGAGAATAGATCGGGGAAGAAAATTTTCCTCTGTTACTAACTCGCTTGCACAGTTCTCATAGGTATGGGAGGAGGAATTGGGTCACACTTGCACCCTTTGATTTCCTTTGTTTGCTTCTGTACAACACAATACTTGAGAATCTATTTTCCAGTGGCCTCACCTTGGAAGGGTACACCACAACCTGAGACCCCATTTAGCCTTTCATGGGGAATGAGATTACTGACCAGAGATAATCTGTGTAGAATTGTTTCAGTGCTCATTTTCAACACTGGCTGTGAGGAGGTGCTGGATCCCATCAATTAAAGGGCTGGAATGTTCTCTACTATCTGTGCTAAATTTACCATCAAGAAAGCTTATGTTACATGCAACATGTGTCTTGCACCAAATAATTCTATATTCCTGTATGTGGGAGGGTTGTAGTCCATTCCAACTAAGATTCTAAATCCTGGGGAGACCTGGAATTGCACACAGTTCCAGAACAGGTCACCTGTTTTCCCCTACAAAGTCATGGATCAAAGAGAAGAAACTCCTAATCTTTCTGCCTCAGCCAAACTTGCGCTGTTCTCTCCGAGAGGTCCTGGACTTCTTCAGCACTGCTCCTCATTCAACTAACCTTCCTTATCCTCATCATCAGTATCTTCCTCCTCTTCTTCCTCCTCACATGCCTCTTCTTGCTCCTGCTGAATCTGCAGACGCTGCTGGATGACCTGCTCCTGATAGGAGTCCAGGAGGACACCTGAGAGAGAGCAGGAAGCCTCCAACTTGCAGCTGCCCAGTGCCTGCATCTCCTCATCACTCAGGTACTGCCCGATGTACTGTTCGTAAAGGAGCGGATCCCGGGAGCGCATCTGCTCATCACTAAAGTATTCCCCACCTGAAAAAGAAATGACAGATGGTCAGTGATTGAAAACTCAGGAAAACAAGGTAAAATGCTACCAAAATTTAGGGTATTTGGCTGTGAGAAGAGAAAAAGCCTGTGCAACTGGTGACCAAAGCAGAGAAATATCAATGCTAATATGCATACCCAAATGTCTAATCATATTTGATTAAGGACACAGGAATGATGGAGATTATTTGCTGAGTTTCTGTTTATTGGACACCATTGTTCTCCCACAAACAGGAGTTATGACATCCATCCTTCCCTATCTAGCATGTCTCTGAGCTTTTAACCCTGCAAAAACCCAAACTAGCCTTCCTCAGCCCAACCTAGTGCTTTCAAGATATGTTTAGATTGCAACTCCCATCCTCTTGACCCTGCCACCTCATAAGGCTTATGACGATGAGGAAGTTGCAACCAATGATTTCCTCCTTTGTAGCTCAGTCTCTTTCGGTTGCACTTGTAAACTTGCTAACTAGGGAGTGAGTTCCATGGAATATAGTGAGCTATCCTTCTGAACAAAAACATGCAGGGATGCATTGTTTTATCACTAAGTTACCCCTTCTTTAAACAGAAGGATACTCATCATCGACTGGTGTCTACAGTTCAAGTTGCTTTTGCCAGCTACAAACACATAGAACAGATACTGGAGAGGAAAGAGGAAGAAGCAATCCACAGATAAACGGCAAAAACAGGGACAACTGCACAGGCATCTTGGTTGGATCACTCTTCATCCCCATTACAATTGTCCCACCAGACAACAGACTCTCAGTCCCCTCCTAGGACAGGGAATACACCGAGAGTTCAGGCCTCCATACCTCTGATAAGCTGCTGTAGAGCTGCGTAGCGCTTGTTCCGCACCCGAGTATGCCGCGTTTTGCCCAGGCCAGCCCTGCGTATTTCAGCACAGTAGAAATCAGCCTCATAACTGCCAGAGAGATGGTGAAAACAAGGCAAGTGTTCTTCACGCAAGGCTGTTCGGAAGCGCTCCAAGAACACCAGAGGCTTGGCATGGTACAAATCCTGTAAGATGGCCAACTTCTGTGCGGGCGTGAAATCTGGTTCATCTTTTTGTTGGCTCCGGACAGCCAGGCGGCTGTTGGCTACAGCACGGAACATGGCTAGGAGAGTGGGGTCATCCTCCTCACTTGATCCAGTAAACAGTGATTTGCAGACAACAGACTCTACCTTTATACTACCCCAGTGGGCATGTTGAGCAGTGGAGATCTCCTCCTCAATGAGGGTGCCATCTTGGGCAGCCATAGGCCCTGATTTCCCATTGCCCACCTGAGATGATTTGTTGACCTCACTCATGTTTTTAGAAGCTGGGGTTTCCTTCATTAGCTCAAGGGATCCATTGGTGGACATGTGTTGGTCAGTGGGAAGATCTGAACCTGGATTTTCTAAGCGTTCTTCTCCACCATATAGTGTTTTAGATCCTCCATTCCTGCTCATATAACATTTATGTGGATCAGAACCTACCAACATTTCTTCTTCACACCGAGGCTGATGAAATGGAGAACTGTTAGTTGTCCCTAAGTTTGATATAACAGATGTATATTCCTCCACATGGGACACCTGCAAAGATCCATCCGGATCCCCATTGCTGTTTGGAGTGCAGTCTTCGGTAGCTGGAATTTCCATTGTCTCTTCTGCTGAGTTTGCAGGCTCAGTTTTGTCCAGAAGACAACTCTCCAGCCTCTCTGTGGGGGAAGATTTATCCAGTTCTCCTTGTTCTAAATTCTTCAGTGAATTAACACCTAGAAAGACAGAAAAACCCTAATATTATTATTTAGATAGTTATGAATGTGTCATCAAGGGCTGGATTCAGAGACAGCCGTGTTAATTTGGAATATCAGTATGCAAAGGGACCTTGCAGCACCTTTGAGACTAACCCCCCCCCCGTCCCATAGACCTTTGATTTCAAAAATTCTTGACATGCAACAAACAAACTTTTTTTCCCCAGTGACAACAAAAGAAATGGCAAACCAAGGGCCTTTACAGACTGCCAGAAATAATGCAGTTTGAGGCCACTTTAACTGTCCTCGCCCAGTGCTAGGGAATCATGGGAACTGTATTTTTTTCTGGGACATTGAGCCTTCTCTGTCAGAGAGCTCTGGTGCTACAATAAATGACAGTTCCCATGATTCCCTAGCACTGGGCCAGGACAGTTAAAGTGGCCTCAAACTGCATTATTTCTGGCAGTCTGTAAAGGCCCCAAGTTACAATCCCAGCCTTCTTTCCTAGAGCTCAGGATAGTACGCTCTCCTCACAATCTTGTGAGATAGATGAGGCTGGGAGATGGCGAGGGGTCCACAGTGAATAGCTGGTCTTCCCACCCAAAACTCTGTCTGTCTGTGTGCCTTCAAGTCCTTTGTTGGTTTATTGCTACCCTATATATTCCATTGGATTTTATAATATTTATTATTATTGTTTCTTACCCGCCTCTTCCCACTGATTGAGGCAGGGGACAACAACAACAACTAACAGGCAAACAACATTAGTTAAAAGGACATCAGTTAAAACAATTTAAAAGGACAAACAAGTCATCCACATATTAAAACAATCTACATCTAAAAATTCATCATTTAAAATTCAGAGGCGGCTTTGCCAGTTCCTTCCTCTGAAATGCAGCCTACAGCACCTGGCAGTCCCTAGCGAACTCCCATCCAAGTATTAACCAGGGCTGACCCTGCTTAGCTTCCAAAATCATAGGAGAAACTGGTGCCTTGAGGGTATTCCACACTAGAAACCTTGCACACTGCCCTTTTTCTCGTCCTGGAGATAAATAATAGGAATAACCAGCCAGGCAAGGGTGGTTTCCAAAGGGCGGGGACCCATTTAAATGAAACACCCACTGCCTCCAGCCAAAACATGGGAATTGAGGCAGAATGGAAACACTCACCCGGGGCCAGGGGCTGAAGAGGGTCTTCCTCTCCTGCTTCCATCCCGCGTCCTATTCGCTGGGGATGGTGTGAGCCGCCTCCAGCAGGCTAAGAGGAACTTCCGGTTCTTATGGTACACCAGAAAAAGAGGCCCCCCCCGCTCCTCGTGCCAAGACATATTGGTTCCGGAAAGATTCCAAATCCTCAGTGAGGATAGTGGCGTTATTCACACTGCAGAAATTGTCCCGCTTGACTCCACTTGAAGGGTCATGGCTGAATGCTATGGAATCCTGGGAAATGTAGTTTGTTGGGGCACCAGAGTTTTTCTCTCCTAACCTTAGGGGGTCCTTGCAAAGCTTTGCTCTGATGCCCCAACAAACTAGATTTCCCAGGATTCCATAGCACTGAGCCATGACCCTTCAAATGGTGCCAAACCAGATTACTTCTGCAGTGTGTATGCAGAAAAGGAGGCAGACCCACTCACCATGGAGATGGTGGGGTCATTTCTTTAAAAGAAGGCAGCCCCTCTTTTTAGGGGAAGGGGTTGCAGCTTGAGGAAATAGTCCAGAACTGATGGATCCCAAGAATAAATGTTTCCTGTGTATTTATTTATTCATTATTATTGTTTTAATGCATTTAGTATTTTTAATTGTCTTAATATAGGATTGTTTAATTGTATATTTTACAATTCCATATAACTTTTGTAGTGTTTCTAACCTGCATTGTTTAAAATGTTTTTAGCCACCCCAAGTCCCATTATTGGGAGAAAGGTGGCTTATAAACAGGGTGACCAGATGTTCTTTTTCTCCAGGTTACCCATGAGTGTAATAGTCATTCCCCTATGGTTTAAAAGTTCATACCTTCTATTTCTGCAAAAGTATGGACAAATGTTTCCTCTCACTTTCCATTAAGAATTGGCACCAAATTCCTGAAGCAGCAGCTGCTCCTGTATTAACATGACATTCTTTATGATCATCTACTGCCACCTTTTTCATATAATCCATCCATCTGATGGTAGAAATATCACACCTATGATGGGAGACATTTCTTGGTACTGATATCCTAGTTATGTTCAGTGCTGTCCTCAAAGATGTTCAACCAAGAGTTCAGTCCCAGGCAAAAACATTGCTTAGGTGTTTTAATAAAGAGGTTTTAGGCTGTTTTCAAGCGATCTGCTATTTGTAACTGATTTTCTCTGCAAAACCCTTATCACTGATATAATGAAGGATGCTATAAAAGTGTTTTAAAATAAACACTGCTAATGGGAAAACACAGAACGTACAGGTGGAAAACATACTTCTGTTGGAACTTCACTGCAAGTGACTGATAGGATTTCTAGGTCTTTCACCAGAGTGGGTGTATTGTAAAAGCTCAGTGCCATACTGAGCTGACAGCTGTTACACCTTCTGCATCACCAATTTTCTTCCAACAATAAGAACAAGAAGGTAGGAAAACAGCGCTTTTAAACAGGCAAGGATTGCCTCAGTGAAGATCTGGCAATACTGGGGCTGAAATCCTACATATGCGTATAGTTCTGTATGTTCAATTCTACATTCTCCATTGCTCGTAGCTGTCAAAACCTTCCTGGGAGGGAGTAAGAAGGTGATTCAGAACAAAATGAAGCAGTTAATCTTAGCTCAGTTGGGGGGGGGGTGACAATGTGCCCTCGAATGGGCTGCACCCACCTTTTTCTTCCCCCAGAAACCCAGAGCAGATGGATCTTCATAGTCTGAATTGCCTCCCGCTTCCCTTCCCACTGGTAAGGAAAAGCAGCTCCTTCTGGGGTTTGGCAGCTGCTGGGCATAGGTAATTTTTGGATGGACAGCAAGGGCAAATAAATAGCCCTCTGTGCCCTGTCTAGAAAACAATATACCCACATGGCAGTCACTGTGTGTGTGTGTGTTTGTTTTTAAAGCTGCAATGAAAACGTGGGGTCTGAAAAGGGGGAAGAACAGACAAGACAAATGGTTTAAAGTTCAATATTCACTCTTTTTTTCCTCCAAATACAAAAAGCTGTTACAATTCAACTCAACACAAAGCATGTGCAAAGTTACAGAAACTTAGACATTGTATAAAAAGTTACACAGTTAAGATGATTTTTCCCCTCATTCATTTTCTCCTCTCCTGTATTGAGTAAAAAGGAATGGTTACCTTGATGAAAATATTAACAGTTGCTGACCCATGGTAAAAAGTTACAGAAAAATCTAAAAAAACCCAACATAATTACCATAAGATAGCCATCTCTTCTCCCTCCCATTTTTAACAGGTTATTTGCAGAATAGACAGATAAAAACAACTCAAAGACAGGTGACAACAAACTGCAGGAAGTTTCCAAAATGTCTGGAATTTATGATCACTAGCAGAAAAGGTTGGTGGTAGAGAGGGTGGTGATAAAATCCTAAGAGGGTTCCAAAGCTGCCTCTCTCAGCTACTACAGAAAGTTTGATACTAGGATGTAATCTTGGGCTAAAAAGTAGAAAAATGTGAGGTTAAACACTGCAGATTCTTTCAGAATCAGAGAAAATTTAAAAGGGAAAAAAAACCTCTTTGACAAGGAGAGACATGAAATCATGTAACTTCCTCATGAGGGATGATACAAAGGGAAAGAAACATGCCTCTATCTGTACAGGTAAAAATGCAGCCACCCTCAAGCACTACAGAGAGGAAAGAAGGGCAGAGAGACTACTTCCCTCCCGGATTTCCCGAGACTCAAATGCCCACCATCAAGTTAAAAACTTGCCAACAGTGGCAGAACAAGATGCTCTTTCCAAGAATGTCACGGAGCCATCACTGAGCACTAGAGCCTCCTTGCGAGGTGCCTGTGTAGCTCCCGTAGTCATAGCTGCCATAGTATGGGGGCCACTGACTCTGGCTTTGATAGTATTGGTTCCACTGCTGGGTGTACTGTAGGAAAAAGGAATGCACTGGTTATGGTGGTTAAAAGTGTCAGTGAAAACCCTACAACCCAAAGCATTTATCTATTTTCATCCATTTCCAATAATGCCATGATCAGAGGGGCTGGGGTGATCCCTACAGACTATTCTCAAGTTGCATCTAATTCATTTTAATTCCATTCACAGCTCTGGGTTTATCACAAACTCTCTCTTATATTTAAAATAGAACCACAATATGTTCACATGGATGAGATGTGGGTACTCCATAATATATATATATATATATATATATATATTTAAAACCCAGTTTCCCATCTCTTGAAACCAAATTCTGAACTCAACAGTATATATAAATTACACAAATTAAATGTAAGTTATTTTACTTTTTAATCCGGAGGGGGTATGCAGCACTGCAGCCCAAGACCAACCTATCAGGAATCTTATTCACATCTGGGTAACCTGAATTACATTTAATGAACTTGAGCATTTGGCATAGCAAATTAAGGTCACAGAACTCAAAGTTTTCCTTGCATTGATTTAAGAACAGTTTGCAATCTAATTTCTGCCTAAAAACCTGTAGATGGCTCACCTCCAATTTCACCAGCATACATACTTTTAAAAACATTGTTGAAAGAAGTAACATGTACCTCCTTGCACCATCTTTGTGCCCAGGTGTGAAAGGGCAACCTGAGGCTCTGAGATGCAACTTTTACCATCTACAGCTAATGACTGGCTGCAGAAGTGTGCCTGATAACTGTCTTCCTGGCTTTGTGTTCTTGGGAACATAGAAGCAGCTTCTGTTCATTACAGGGTGCTTGTGTATATGTGAGTGTGTGCAAAAGAGAGAGATAATGCTTCCCTGGGCATACAAGGACAGCCAGATGGCTCCTGGAAACATTTCCATGACCGTTTGGGTTTGGGGAGAGGGCCCATGCCTGAAACCTCCAACATCTACCTGGAAAAGCAACTGTCACCCTAAAATCTGGCACAAAACTGCTGGTAGAGATTTATTCTCTGCCACTGGTCTTACAGTATTTCAGTCTTTATTTGCAAGTTCTGGAGCCCATCACACACACACACACACACACACACACACACACTGCCCCAGACCCTCAGAATAACGTCATAGCCTAACAACTGTGTCATGCTTAACTCAATATTCTCACATGTCAAACTAGGCAAACATATAAAAGTGAGGCCTCTAAGCTGAACACTCCTGTTGCCAGGACACAATAATGTTTTCCAGAAGCACAATAATAACCCACTTTTCACAGCAGACAGAAAAATACTAAATCCAGCCGAGTATTCCCCCACTGGCAGGGAAGGTAGCAAAAATTCAGCATCTCCCCTTCATAGCCAGGCCCATCCACAAGGTATTCTGTTAATGCACTGGAAAAGCCATTGGGTTTCACCTACCTGTTGGTACTGGTTATAACTGGGCTGACTGTAGGTAGGTGGGGCTGCGGCTGGAGCTGGGGCTGGAGCTGGGGCAGGGGCAGGGGCCGGTGGTGGTGGTGGTGGGGGCTGGGTGTAGCTTTGGCTGTAGCTCCCAAAGTTGTAGCTAGGAGCTGCATAACCACCTTGGTTGTAGCTGGATGGGGGACTGTAGGGCTGGCTGTAGTTCTGCTGTGGAAGACAAGTGAATTATTTTAGAGACTGATTGACTTGCTTATGCAGATACAAAGAAGCTTTAACAATTCAAACTGGAAGGATGCTTTCAGAAAGATGCAATCATTCTCCAAGCCAGCCAAAATTTGCAACCTTGTGCACATTTACTTAGAATTAAGGCCCACTGAATTCAGCAGAACTGAATTTCTGAAGCAAACATGCTAGCGTCAATACACTATTGGCTGTTTCAATCAGAATCTTCCAATTTATTTTTATTTAGATTCTGCTCACATGAAAATCAGTGCAGATAAAAACACAACTCAATAATGTAAGCACAACTAAATGATGATTAAATAACTTCTTTCCATATAAGTCTATCCTACCAGTTTCACTCCCCAAATTGAGCACATAAATTGTTATATTTTATAGTTATGTCCTAGCAGAAGAAAAGGCCAACAAATTTATTATAGTACAAGCTGGGGGGCAATGTGTCCCATAGTCCATTTATAGCCCCAAACCCTGTTCTGCACCCTTCCAACATCTATTTTAAAATAATTTTTCAGGTTAAAAAAACACACACATGAATTGCATCAAACTGCCATAAAACCACTTAAAACCCATCCAGTCCATTTTCACCCCATAACCCCCAAAAATGGCAGTTTTCTGACTGAAACCAGCAGTAGAGCCTGGTTACTTCCCGGTCACTCAGAAAGTATCATTGCAGTCTTCTGGGGGGAGAGGTGGTATTGTGTGCCTTCAAGTTGTTTCCAACTTATGGGGACTCTAAAGTGAACCTATCATAGGACTTTCTTGGTAAGATTTGTTCAGAGGGTTTTTTTTCCTTTGCCTTCCTGAGGCTGAGAGTGTGACTTGCCCAAGGTCACCCAATGTGTTTTTGTGGCCAAGTGCAGATTTAAACCCTGGTCCAAAGCACTCCTACCTGTGGCCCTGGATTGTAAGTACTGGGAGGAGCATTAGCAGGAGGGGCAGGAGGGGTGGGGGTCATGTTGATACTGTTGCTCTTGTAAGTGTTCTGGTTGCGGGCTGGGCTGTAGCTGCTCTGCTGTTGGTTGTTCCGGTTGTAATTGCTCCGGTTGTTATTATCTCGGTTTCCACCTCCCCAGCGATTCTGGTTGTAGCCACCCCGGTTGAAGCCTGAAAGAAGACACAGCAGAGAATTTATTTTATTTTACTTTATTTTATTTTATTTTTTGGAGTATTTATACCCCGCTCTTCAGCCACAAAGACTCTCAGAATAGCTTACAAATGGTTAATTAGATAATTCCCTGACCTTACAATCTAAAAAGGCATGACACAAAAGGAGAAGGGAATGGTGGTGGGGAAGGGGATCAAGTTCAGTGGTTCTTCTCTCCCCTTGAGGCCAGGACGATGGCAGATGGATTGGAGGCAGGGCTTTCCTCTTACTCTGAGCTAGGCCTAATGGGGCTGGCCTGCCCCCCTCTCCCTCTGAGTTTGAGAAGTCAAACTAATGCCAAATGCAAGTGTTTTATTATATCAATACCCTTCAGGTGACCTTCAGTCTTCAGACCCGTTCCCACCGCTTGCCCAAACTGAACTGAAGCACCAACAATGGAAGAATGTATTGTGAAGATTGCTGAATTAACCCAAATGGCCAAAATGGTTTTAAAGGATAAGCCAACTGAAGATCTTTTGAAAAATTGGAAACTGGTTATGGACTTTTGAGCAACAGGAAATTTAACAATGTAATAATTTGTGGTTATGGTTATTAGTAATTCTAGTATGATTATTTAGTTGGATCTATAATGTTAGAATAATGTATTTCTTTTTTATTTGCCTTCTCATTAATCAGAGTCCTATTATGTTTTATACTTTTTTTCTTTTTTCTGATTTTCTTTTCTATTTTTTAAATGTATTATTTTTATATTATTTTGATTCTGATTGAAAATTAGATTGTTAGTGTAAAATTAATAATTAATATTTTTAAAAATAAAAAACAAAAACAAAATAAAACCCAAACAAGAAGGGTCTCTCATTTTCAGGAGCAGCTTTTCCTGGATTATGTTATTGGTGTTGTGAGGCCCCTACAAAAACAGAACGGGTTCATTCAGTTCTCTTTCAGTTTGCGATGCTGAGATACATTTGTCCAAGTACTACCTTTGATACACTGCCCTTAACCCAGATGTAGTTTCTTCTTTCACCTGAACTATGAAGGTAACATTTTCTGTGTTTGGATCAAACCATGATCTTGTTACAAACCAGATGGCCAGCATTTCCTAGTTCAGGGGGTCACTAAGAGAACAGCGATAAAAGGCTCCTGTATGCTTTGACTAATTAAGCTGAGTGAGGATCATCGAAACATGACCACAGGCGGGCTCCCTGCCTTTGTATACACCATGATCCAAGTACATTCCAAACTTAACAAAACCTGATAAGTTTCACTTCTAGATTTACAGTTATTCAAATTTGTCACCCAATCATTTAAGGGAAACAAACCATGGTCAAGAAGCACAGGGTAAGATTTTGTGATGAAGCTGAAAAAACAAAACCAAAGTTTCTACTTCTAGTATACATTGTATAGTCTCACCACCCTCTTCAGGGTGTGGTGATATTATACTAATAGTGTTGCAATTGAACAACCTTACCTCCTCCTCCTCCTCCTCCACTGCCGAGTCCTCCACCACCACTGCCGCTACCACCACCAGGTCCTCCTCCACCACCACCACCTCTGAATCCTCCAGTGCTGGGGCCTCCTCCACCACCACCTCCTCGGTTCTGAAAGCCCCCACGGTTGCCAACGGGTGGGCCTCGATTATCAAAGCGTTGGAAGCCTCCTCCACCACCACCTCGTCCTCGGAAGCCACTGCCGCCGCCACCACCACCACCTCGATTGTCGAAACGCTTCTCTGGGGGCGGGCCAGCCTTCTTGCCTTCATCATTGTACTGTCTCACCAGCTTTTCTGCTTCATCCCGCTGCAACTCAATGTAAACGACTGAATCAAGGAAGTCGCCTGCTTCTGGCAGAGTAAAGTTGGCTGACATGTGAGAAGAAAAGAGAAAAACATCAGTCATTAGGGAAGAGGAAGCAGAAATGGCAGGGAACAAAAGGGGGCTTTTCTTCCAGGGCTCCAGGAAAATATGCAAGAGAACAGGAGGAAAAAGTAATGAGTGGGAAGAATAAGGAGAGAGAGAGGCATCTTGAGTAACAAACATTAGAACATATAAGAGATTTTTCTCTTTTAGCCACATGCTGCTGGAGGTGGTGGGGAATTCAGTGCCTCGGGCTGCAATATATTTATCAGCTTGTGTTGCAGTACAACCTGATGCTTTCCAAATGTGTTGAACTACAACCCCAATCATACCACAGGGATTATGGAGGATGTAGTTCAAAACTTGTTGAAGGCACCAGATTGTGGAAAACTTTTTACTATAAGAGTGAGAGAACTGGAAGAGATATAAGTCATGCCAGCCCAGACCTACAGCACACAATGTTTCCCAAACCAACCTGCTCTCACTAATTTAACTTGCCAGAAACTGGGTTATCAGTGCTGTGCATTAGAGAGAGCAGGACATTTAGACACTAGACAGCCGGGTTGAGACCCTACACCTAGCTGAAAAGTTTCCTGATTCAGAGCTGGCAGCCTAACCTGCATCATAGGGCTGTTTGAAAAGATAATGTACGCATTTTAATACCAGTTGTCTAGCAAAGAAAACTATTAATTTTTAAAAACCCAACAATAATGAAAAGATATTCCAAACTCCTAGTGCCAAACAGCAGCTTTTTAAGTCTTGGGGCAATCAAGCTGTTAAGATCTTCCTATTCCTAATAAAGTCTCACAGAGATTTCCAATGAGATTTTGCCTCCCTCTGCCTCCAGGTCAGGAAGCATGCTTCGCTGGCAAGGTGTGTGTGTTGCAACAAAGCTTTCCCTTTGGAAAAGAGCACCAAACCTTCCTTTTTCTCTCAAGGCTGTGATACTATGCATCTTTATTCCCAAGTACATCCCACTGAATTTAGCAGAACTTATTGGAAGTAAACTACCAGGTGGCAGGCTCCTCATCCCTCTTTTACTAAGACTGTTTTAGCAGCAGCTGTGGGATGGGCTGAGCTTTTATGACTAACACAACTGATATAAAGGGATGCCCAATATTTCTCCTACTGTGGTAAACACAGCTTCAGTATGAAGTTGAAGGCTTTCACAGCTGGTATCCATAGATTTCTGTGGGTTTTTCGGGCTGTGAGGCCATGTTCTAGAAGAATATATTCCTGGCGTTTCGCCTGCATCTGTGGCTAGCATCTTCAGAGAACAGATGCAGGCAAAACGTCAGGAATACATTGAACCTTCAGCAGTTATTTGTCCATGCCTGTAAGAGGTGTAGGTGGATTATTTACGGCAACTTTGGGTGGGCAAAGAAGAGGAGGTGAAAGGAAGACAAAAGGAAGAACTACAAAGACTAAAGGATTGGTCTCAACTCGGTCCTCAAACTATACACACAGTCACACTGGGTTTTCCCCTTATCATTTGTGTTGTGTGTGTTCAGCTAGGATCCTACCTTTCATTTCTAACACTGCGTGATCGGGCACATCCTTCCCCTCCTCATCAGTGCGCTTTATTGTTCGATCTTTTAAGTCCTCGTCCGTGGGACAAATTACAATAGCCTTGCGTTGGAAACCTTCAAAAGGACGCATTTTTCGTCTCTGGGCAGATCCATAAACATTTGTCTAGCAATGGTGACAAAGAAGAGGCAAAAAACTGGTTGTTATTTGTAAAGTCTGTGTTCTTCCTAAATGGAGCAATGGACCCCCAAACCAGGGTGAGAGATTGACTGTCTCCCTGTCCACCCACAGATATAGAAGGATGTTTGGAGAGCAGGGGCTGTTGGTACACTCATTTGGGAGTTATTACCTGACAACTAACCAACCTTTATGGCATTTTGCACCTCTTGTACAGGATAAAAACAGCAACACACACCAGTAATTTGCAGCTTTTGCAATTCAAATGAGGCCCCTCCTGAGATGCCAGGCTAATGGAACAGAGTCAGCTTTGTGCAGAAAGAGGGTGATTTACATTTTGAGGGAGAAGCTAGAGAAACAGCTTTAGATAAATGCAAGCATAGGAAGTGTTTGTAATCCATCATATGTGTTTTTTGGAGGCACAGTCATCCAAGCACTAGTGTTAATGAGGTCCAGAAAGCTGATTTTAAGAAAAACACTTGTCTCAATTCAACGGCCAGACCCCTTTCTTTTGTCAATGAAGAAAAGGAAAAAATGCCTCTTGGATTGCGCTAACAGTCCATCTATTTCCGCATTGTTTCCAAGATACCAGATGCCTCCAAGAAGTTGACATGGAAGATGTGAAAGCCAACAAGCCTCCACTCCAGAATCCAGTGCTCAGGTGCCTAGACCTACCTTCATGAACATGTTTTAAGAGGCAAAAGAATCAGGCTTCACTGTATTCTGCCTTAATGATTGTTCCAGCTGAAAGGATTAAATAATTTTGCTCACTCAAGCCAATTTTAATAGCATTTTATGTATCTTTTGGCTACCAAAAGGCCATATGGAGCATTACATGAATGAAATTGGGACAACATCGCCTCTAATTGTTCCTGAGGCTTGAGTAGATCTCAACAGGCAAGGGGGTAGGTGGCCAGAAGATTATTCAGCAAACCAAAATGGTTTTTAAAAAATCACTCTGGTGATTTTAGCAAGAAACAAAATGCGAGAGAACCTGGTGCACCTAGATATGAGTTGATGTGTTCATTCTAAAGCTTCTAACAGATGAAAAGAAACTTTTATTTTGATTTACTTTAATACCGCTATTTTTGCAGTCAAGCAGAAAGAGATGGGAACCAGAGAACCCCAGCCTGAGAAATTTTTGGAGATTGCAGTTCTCCACATAATTTTATTTCTGCAGTATATCACAGGAGCTTGATTATGATATCCAGCATCTCCACTGGAAACTTTCTGCTGAAGCATTTAGCTGATGTTCCTCTCAAATTCCTTCCACTGTAAGTGTACAGGGGAAATGAAAGCTTCCCACTGCAAGATTTGTTTTACTGTATAGTTCATCTAGTCATGTCAGTTTTCTAGACTGTCATCCACATTAATAATGTGTACCCTACATGCTTAGATGGGGACTCAACCAACATTTTAAAATCCATATGGCTGTGAAAAGGTACTAAAGTGACAATATCAACAAACTGCAGATCCTAATCTCATAATGCTGGTGGAAGTTTTTTTGTTTTGTAAATATATTCCTTGCTTTGCTACTTACATAAATTTAGAATAAAAGCTATAAACAAACATATTTTGGGAGCATGAAAAGTAGGAAAGAAAACTTTACTCTGAAATTCTGCCTCCTTCCTTTAACAAGAACATGTTCTTACATGTTGCATCTCTTTCTGAAAACCTTCAGCTTATTACTTATCAACGTTCAAGGCAACAACTCATCTACCTGCATTACTTACTGTTTCAAAGACAATCTCCTGAAGACATGCCTGGTTCTTCTGTACTTCTGTACATATATTCAGAAACCTTACAGCTAAGTGCTAAGTTGACGTAGCTTGGTATTCCTTTTACAAGACAACCTGCCATCTGGTTTTAGACTAGAATAGTAACTACAATATATTTAACAGGCCTGGTGGTGGGCTCTACGTGGCTTGACGCCTGGCTACTGAAACTTCGAAAGAAATCAGAAAAACTTCCAAGGGAGGAAGAACTCAGTACCTGATCCAGAATATAGTTACGCTTCTTCCGTGCTGCAATCTGGATCAGGCGGTTTAGGCATTGCGTCGCTTGCTGGATGAGAACATCCCAGCGGCCAGCATAGTTGCGTTGACGGCGAAGCCCCATTACCTGGGAAAAGATATGATTTGTTTTTGTTTTGTTTATTTATCTCATTTATATGCCGCCTTTCTCCTCGAAAGGTACTCAAGGCAGCTCACAGATAAAAACAGTTTAAAACTTTACAATAAAAAAATTGAAAAACAATTAACATTATTTCAATAAAACCATATGAAATTCCATACAACATACATAAGTTTAAAAAATAAACAAAACACCCTCCATTATAAAAGCCTCCCTGACAATGATTATATATTGATGAGAAGAAAGTGAATGTTTCCTGCAACTTGGCTGATGTAAGTGCAATATTTAAGTGTTTTGCCAATAATATTTCAGTGTCACAGCAGAAGGAAAAGCAAAGGAATACTGTAAATAGGAATGGAATTTTTGAGTTTTTAGGTGTAAGCTCACCCAGTAGTTATAGGTAACAATACCTGACATTTAGTGAGCACATTTTAAATGCTTTCCATGTTCTGCTTATGTTTCCTGTATAAACCTTACAGCAGTCCCACAGAAAGGAAAGGTGTGAAGGGAGAATCCAGTTAGTTATTTAATTTATATCCCAACTTTCTCCCAAAACAAGGACCCAACAATCTGTCAGCAATACCAGTACTGTAAGCATAGAGAAGACAATGAACATGGCTTGGTTGAACATGGCTTGGTTGAAAGAGAGAAATTGTCACACAAAGAGCTAACAGGCAGACATGAAAGGAAAATACAAGGGACAAGATGAGCCAGGACAAAGGCTGAATTGTCTTGGTTTTGTGCTAAAACCAAAACTATATCTTACCCTCATTTTGTCCATGATGGCGTTTGTTCCCAGAATATTGTATTTCTTGACAGGATTAGCTGCAGCATGCTTAATGGCCCACGTGGTCTTCCCAGCAGCAGGTAAACCCACCATCATCAAGATCTGAAAGACACAACATGTGTCTGAAAATGTGCTGTACATATTTTAATCACTCAAAATTGCAGATATGAGCCAATACCTCAAATTTACAAATAAGGGGATACAATGCAAAACAGATGTCAGAAATCAGAACTGTTGTAGTTACAGGTTTTATTCAATTGAATGCAAAGCTCTCAAATTCTCACACCCACACAAAATTCTGCCAGAGGTGGAAAGCTAAGACTACAGCCATTCCAGTCAAGAAGAAACAAGGAACAGAGACTTTTAAGCAGAGGTAGGCAACCTAAGGCCCGGGGGCCGGATGCGGCCCCCCAAGGCCTTTGGACCGGCCCCAGGCCAGTCCTGCCACCACCGCCGCTGCCCACCATGATGATATTGATTATTGTTATTACTTGTTCTTGGGGTTTTCTTGGCAAAATCTCCACAGGGGTTTTGCCATGGCTTTTCTGGGGCTGAGAGAGTGTGCATGCATATATATTTTAATTTTTTTTAAAAAAAATAAATTTTTAATTTTATTTATTTATTTATTTATTTTTGGTGCTTCGGCCCCCCAATTGTCTGAGGGACAGCAACCTGGCCCCCAGCTCAAAAAGGTTGCCTATCCCTGCTTTTAAGCAAAACAATTTTTTAAATCTATCATCCACTCAAGCAAGATGACTGTTGCCAGTACAGATCACCAATTCTAACCATTTTTGTTTTAATTAAACCAACACATATTTGAGGTAGTTGGGGGGAGGGGAGCGCATGTAGACTTAGCAGCTACTATCTCAGTATCTTTATCAGTCACCTCTAAATTTCCTTTCAGCTAGCTAAGGCCACTGCCTTAAGGCCCTACAAAAATTTGGCACATACAAAAATGGAATGAGTACTACAGACCTCTTAGCATGAGCCATTTTCATGCAAGAGAGCCTGGCTTTTAGACACCTGGCCAGATGATGCCTCCTTTCTGGGAACACCTACTTCACATTCTGTTTTACTCTTTGGTCCGATTGTCCCCCGAACACGCTCGGAAAGTGGAAGATGCTGGATGAAAGTGAACCCGGGTGGAACTGGAAAGAAAGCATCCTCTCTCTGGCCAAAGTTGAACTCAATGGCACAGTTCTTCACCAGGACGTGAGGAAAGAGTGCCTGGCCACCCAAGACGTCCTTCCGCAGCCGGTATGCTACCCCCAGCCATTTCCCATTCTTCATGAAAGACATCTCAATATCATCGCCACACTCAAAGTCCTAAGAACATGGAGAGAGTCATTTAGCCAAGTCACAACATCCAAAACAAGAAATACAGTGAGATCACACATTACAATGATGGAGGAAGTGCCTGAAGATTTGGTGTCTTCCATGAGAGCTGTTCCAAGACCCCATGCAAACAATATTGGCCTCAGTATCACCCTAAAACCGGTACTCTGTTCATGCCCAAGTTGTTTACAAAAACAGAAAGGTAACTTGCAAAATACTACACATCAGACATACCAAAAGGCAGGTGATTATGTCATTCTCAGAAAAGGTTTCACCATAATTTTCAAACTTGCAGTTGGTAGATTTCTTCCCAGTGCCTCCATAGCCGTAGGAGAAAGGCTCTTCACCTAATGGGACAAGCAAACCAGAGAATGAACAACACTGCCATTAGAGGGACAAGTAAAAATTTTCAGTAGTAAAAAGTGCATTTTATTGCCTGAAGCTGATATACTAACTATAAGCCTGCCTGGACAGAGATCTCTTTGTTGCACTTACCCATGCTGTGGTAACCTCCAGTTTTGATTATCTGGTCCAATATAGCATAATTAACTGGAACTTGCAGTTCTGATCACATCACCTCAGTAACTTTTCTGCAGTACCAGTTGCCTCTCAATTTCTCAACCAAATTCAAAGGGCTGATTTGAACTTTTAAACCTTTAAAGGATTGTCTCCACTCACACTTACCAACTCAGATCCTAGGATCTTTCTCACAGGCATTTTCAGGGTGCCATCAAATGAATTATGGTAAATGGTTATCTGAGATGGGGACTTTTCAGTGATGTTGCTCTGTTGTTGAATGGCCTACATCAGGGGTAGGCAACCTTTTTTGGTCCTGGGCCGGTCCCCCGAAGTCCTCGTCTCCGCTGAGCCGGGGGGGGGGGGGGGGATGGTGGTGTGCGCGCTCATGCGCACGCACGCGCACACGCACCACACTGCTGCCACGCACACGGCCGCCGCAATTTTGATTTCCAAAATGGCAGCCATGACGCGTTTGCGCATGCACAGGAGTACTGCGCATGCGCAAACGAGTTGCGGCCACCATTTTGGAAATCAAAATGGCAGCGGTGGCGCACATGGCCACATGGAGGAGAAAACGTGCGATGGTGGCGCATGGCGGCGGGGGTCCGCCTGGGCCGGTAAGTCTGGCGACCTGGGCCGGAACCGGCCCGGGGGGCGTAGGTTGCCGGCCCCTGGCCTACATTATGGTCTTTCTGGTGCCAGGTGTATCATTAGTGTTTAGCATTTTAACTTCCTCTCCTCCTCTGTTTATTAATGACATACTAAAGCAGGGCTACTTTCTTGACTTTTAAGATCTACATTGTTGTAGAATTTTTATCTATCTTTATCCAAAGAGTGCTGTTAACTTCAATGTATACAAATCCTGTAATAAATAGGAATTCTGCCATTATTAAGGATTATCTTTGCACATGACATGATCCTGTTTTGAGAAGCAGGATTCAAAAACGCTTCTTGGTTTCAGAAGTAATATGTTGCTTCTAGATACAATTTAACTCAATTCAGCTTCAGGCACCATCTCAGGAGAGGTCTTCTTCCCTGTTATGCTAGTAGGAATACTCTTCTAAGGCTGCATCCACACTGCAGAAATAATGCAATCTGACACTGCTGTAACTGCCATGGCCCAATGCTGTGGAATTTGGGGATTTGTAGTTTGGTGAGACATTTAGCTTTCTCTGTCAGAGCTCTGGTGCCACAACATACTACAAATCCCAGAAATCCACAGCATTGAGCCATGGCAGTTAAAATGGATTATTTCTGCAGTGTGGATGCAGCTTAAGAGGGCACTGACCATCTGTGAATTTTGAAAGTATTCTTCTTAAAAACAATGTTTCAAATTCTACTCTCCTACTGATCACAGGTACCTTTCTGACAATTGACTGTAGCTGGCTATTAGTACTTAAACATGAAGAGCCATGCCAAGACTCATCAGCTGCAGTCTCTCATACCTAATTGGGTGCTGCATGAATCCAGTGACCAACCAATACGCACGACATGAGGATCAGGTTCTGTGGGAGGAAGATGCTTCACAGAGATCTCTTCATTGACCTGGGGACAAAAGAGAGAGAGATCTTGTAACCATAATATGAGTTCAACTATTGTTGTTGTTATTTTATGTATTTATATATTGCCTTCTCTCCCAAAAACAGGAATTTAAGGAAGAAGGGGGGGATTATGAAATAGTCTTTAGCAATGGCAGCTTTAAAAGGTTGCTCGGAAAATACATACTTACTGCATAGGGTTATGAATTACTTGGAAGTCTTATGATAATAATATTATTAGCAAGCCCAAGGCTTCACCACAGAATTACTGCCAGCTAACTAGAAAGTATAACTGGCACTGAACAAACTTTAGCTATCATAACAGCAAAATAAAAATATACCTATTTTCAGAAAATGCAAGTCATTATGTAATGTTTAACTTAATTCTTTGACACTTGCATTCTTTAATGCTAATTCATGTATAAAATTTAATTTAAAAGTGTGGTAGGAAATTGCAATAGAATAAAAAAGAGAGCCCTATGCTCTCTTTCAACACAAACATCTCATAACTCCCAGCACCAGTAGCTACATTACATCTATGTAACATTTCACACTAAGACATCTTACATTTCTGCTCATTTTTACAATAATAATGCCCAACATCACACCTGTGCAGTGGATACAGGATCCCTTACCTTCATTTCATAGCAGATCCTCCCACGGCGTACCCCATATGTGGCTCGTGCACCTGACCAGAGAAAAGCAAACCCCTCTATGGTCAGAGGGTAGCCACTGTATCGGTCACGGGCAACTTTGAAATGTAGATCACAATTATCTGAAAGTGAAATGCAATGAGGGGGTCAAAAAAGAAGAGCTTTCCAGCAGAAGTGCCTAAGATCCAAAGTGCTTCACAGACCGTAACATAACAAGTCAATGTAAATATCAAAGGATTATTAGAATGCCATGCAGCACAGTTATGCTGTTGGTGTGTGCCTGCAAGTTTCTGATTTATGGTGACCATAAGATAAACCTAGTATGGGGTTTTCTTGGCAAAATTTGTTTCCAGTCGGCATGCCATTGTCATCCTCTGAGGCTTAGAGAATGTGACTTGCCCAAGGTCACCCAGTGTCCATGGCTGAATGGGGATTTGAACCCTGGTTTTACGTAGTCTTAGTGCAATGCCCAAACCCTTATACCACACTGGTTCTACCACAACCGTAACCTATTTTTAAAAAGGGAGAGAGACAGGGCAGAGTTCCTCATATTGAAAGGGACAAAACACAACCTCTATAAAATACTGCCTCCAAAGCCAGTGGAAAACAACTCCCACCAATGAATAAGAAACAAACTTTTCGGTTTCCAACATATGTGTGAACTGGCTCAAACTGAAATTGGACTACCTCTTGGACTTTTGGGTCAGTTTAGGCATGAAGGACTGCATAAATACTTTGAGAAAGTAAGGAAGGAGCCATGCTAATACTTGCACATTCAGGCCATGCCCACAACTCTGCTGAGCATTTCATGTCCATTGGCTGCTTCCCCATCTGGATGCAGACAGAGAAACTTGACTTCTCCGCAATTTGGCACTTCACTAAAGAAGCCTTCAGCTATGCAAACTCAAAAATCATAGAGTGTGGGACAAAAAAAGGTATGCAAATGAGATCATTTCTTCGAGGCGAACTGTTTGGAAGAACTATGTTTCTGTAATCCTACAGTTCCTCCTCTTTCTCCTTTCATTTTATTGCTACTGTTGTGGTGAGTCACCTGCCAAGCATTACTTTGGCCCTACAACCACCCTTCTAACACATCATGGGAACTGGATCTTTGAAGAAAATAGAAATCAAGATGAGAGGCCTTGAGACATCATGTCCTTCTACAATGCAAGTTAATGAGGTCTGACACAACTGAGGGATCCCTACAACTTACACGTATCAATGGCCACCAGAGTGTCATCGAAATCATCTTCATCATCTTCAGCAGGTGGCTGAGGAGATCGGCCCCTAGAAAAAGAGACAACAATGTAGGACCCATAAATCCACTGAGATCAAGATATGGGCTGCAGGGCAAGCACAAAAGCTCACAAAGAACAGAAATCAGGAAATGCATGGAAGCCAGCATTCTACTGGCAATCAACTCTGGCTCTCTGGCTAAATTCTTCAGGCTGATTTCTCTTGTTATTACTGTTGATGAGCAAAGGTCTACAGGGAAGTAACCAGAATTTACATGGAAGTTAGTTGTTGTTGTTGTTGTTGTTGTCGTCGTCATCATCATCATCCCCCCACCCCTCTGCAGACGCAACTGGGGCGGCTTACAACATTAAAAATACCATAAAATACAGTATAAATCCCAAGACCCACTCACCCCTTAAAATAATATTAAACAATAAGTTCCATTATTTTTAGTTACCACACCTCTATTTTAGAATTTACAGCTAAGATATCAATCAAGAAACAACCATTTTATAACCCTAATGTTCACTATACATTGACTTTTCTGAATTACTAAAATCCAGAGGTTAAAAATGCATTTCTGAGACGAAAAATGGCACAAGATACCTGCTTCTCATGGGGTTTAAGATACTCCTGCCAAGGCTTTACTTCTAAACCTGGGTCCTACCCATAATCTCTGGAGAAAGAGGAACATGCTACTGCAGACACAGCACCCAAAGACTTGCGTAAACGCACCTCTTATCTTCTCTATGTTCATAATAGCCTCGTCCCCGTGACTCCTCAAATGGCCTCTTCCGGCCTTGCTGTTGCAGCTGCTGCCAGGACTGAGATGAATCAGAGGTGCCATAACTGGAAGGTGGTGCATTATAACTTGAACCGGCAGCATTGTAGCCAGACGTGGAACTATTGTAGTTAGGAGTGTTGTAGTTAGGAGGGGGTCCTGTATAGCCAGAGGGAGGAGCACTGTAACCTGAGGATGGCATGTTGTAGCCAGGCATGGATTCCTCTTGTTTAAATTCTGTCTTCATTTCTGCAATCAAGTATAACAGATCATATTTAAATGAACAAGAAGTCTCAATATGGAAGGCACAAATCAAAACAACTCCTGCAGTTCATTACAAGAAGGTGAGAACCACTGCTTTAATCTCAATAGACGTCCTATTTAAGTTTCAATTTCCCAAGTGGCCTGGCTCTAACACAACAATCATTTAAGATACTGCAGAAGAGAGCATTAGCTCATGTGTTTACAAGGATTCCCAATATCACTGGGACCTAGAGCCAGAACGAAAATGACAGACAGTTTGTAGCTGGGTTGCTGGATTGCAACTCCTAGAATCAGCACAGCCAGTGGTAAGGGATGGGGGAGTTGCCATCCAACAACTTTTAGAGGCCACACTTTGCCCCATTCCTGGCCTAAACAAATTACTAGTTCCTAGCATTTTTCCTTTATTATCCCTTCATTCCACAATCACAGCATAACACAGAACCTGAGACACAGGCATGCATGCAAATAGAGACTGCTTCTTCCACTGAATTCTACAGGATCAAACCAACAGGTCTGAATTTAGGGCACAACTGAAAAAGGAGCAAAAATCTGTCCTCACTGTAGCAGTAGGATAATCAATAAAAGATCCAGGCCTAGCTCCATTACAAACAGCAGCTAAAGGCAGTGTTTTGTCTCCTCCCACTTAGACAGGTACACCCACTTACTGAGTGGCTTAGGCTACACTGAAAGACAAATCAAAGGACCAATGTATGACTCTTTATCAAGATACTTTGTATTCTAGATGGTGTCCCAACAACATATCGACCTTCTGTGCATGACCTGTTCAACACAAGGTTGTGTACTTCATCAGTAATAAAACAAATACAGCTGAGTAGCCTTTAGCTCTGCAACCCAAAAACACTACAGACAAATAAAAAGGTCTATCAGTAGTGCTATTCAAAACTTTTGTATCAAATCTATAGGGAAGCTAATCACACATCATTGGCTAATCAAGTGAAGGCTAGACATTTTCAAAATGTCTGACTATACCTGAATGTAAGCCAGAATGATTTTGGTCTATAGGTAGCCTTTCATACGCGGATTCATTCGCCTGTTTAATGTTGCAATGTTCAAAAGACTGGTATCCTTGCATGTTGTCCTGGATGCCATCTTGAAACAAGAAATACAAGAACACAGATCAGTGCCACTATTCCATCCCAAACCCCATTTTGAAGGGGACAGTGCATGCTTTTGTATTTCCTAACTGCTAATGGTCGATTCTGATAACCAGGAGATAAGCATACAGGCTTAGCAAGGCAGCCAAAACTTTGTTAGAAGACTGGGAGTTAGTTAATATCGTCAGCAGAAATAAATAGGTGATTATTTTTTCCTGGTGCATGATATCTTAGGATAAAAGTAGGGAAGTGGATAGAATTATGTTTGAAAGGTTCTCCCCAAAAAGGTCACCATACATCAGAATGTGCAGAGGGAAAGATCTGGCTTACCAGTCCTCCTCATATGCTATTTTTCTGCATATGGCAAGATAGATTTTCCCCAACAATCCCAGTGAAGTTTGGAAATAATAGTTAAGGAAAACCATTATCACTTGGTTATTCCAAATATGTAAGCTGGGCCTAAGAAATGCAGGAGAAGAGCAGATGCTCCATGCCTTGCACACTATATAAAATAAGATACCTTAGGGAGGAAATGATCTCATATTTTAAGCCCATAGAGAACCTTCAGTCATCCCTACATAAAACTAGTAATGCCTTTTCACAGCTTAAGAACTTTACTTCCTCTACCTGATCCCTGGAAAAATGAAACTTGTAAACATTATTTTTTTCTACTCAAAGCTTGTATTGTTTTGAGTACTGAGCATCCTTGGTGCTGTCCTACTGCCCTAAAAAAATCAATCATTCTCATATTTAAAGCAGTACCTGGAACACAGCCAGGCTGTCAAAGGAAAATACTATCCTATCCCTCAGGCAAAGGATTATGCCAAGGTCTCAGAAAATGTATTGCCCTGACAACAAAGTCCTACCCTGAGGGGAAGTGTCTTGGGTTTGAATGAAAGGCTCTATGAAAAGACTTTACACTTTCTAAGTTACAGTACCTAAGTCACAAGTATGCATACCATTTAACACAAGCAAAAAACCCCCAAAAAAACAAAAAAAAACGTGCCACAGATTTTACAACTTGTTTACAATCAGTCAGTTTACAAATCCCACATGGGAATGGTCTTGCAAAGAGGAGTCAAGAACAACTACCTCCCTCCTCATTATTCCAGACAATAAAAAGGCCCCTGAAAATAACTCCAGACACACACTTTTCTGTGTAGTACACAAGATGAAACCAACCATCTCAGAGCCATCAGCCATACCTTTATACACATTTATAGACATTTCAGCTACTGAAAGTACATCACTTTGGCACACTTCCCTAAACCATGTGGCTTTTATCTACTGTTTACAATCCTTAAAAAGCTTGAGGAAAGCTAAGAACCAACAAGAAAACGGGGGATCAGTCAACCAGCAACTGGAACTCTCACCCTCTTCCAAGATATAGATGGGCAAGTGTTGACCTGGGACCACACTCAGCCCCTTAATTGTTTCTTTGAACCTCAACCCACCTGGCCAAAAATCACTGGCCAAAAAGGTGGTTTAATAGCCAACTCTAACCCCTAAAGAGGGTTTGGGCAGTGGCAGTGTTTAATATTAAAAGTATCAAATTTTCTTTTCAAACTAAGAAGGGATACTTTCAACATTCTAATTATACTCCCTCCTTTTTGGACGATTTGTGAAGTCCCTGCAAAGTTCTGGCGGGCAGAAAATTAGCCCTCACCTCATAACTGTCATCCTTTTCTCTTACTCCCCAAGCATAAAATTCATTTGGGATCCTTTATAGCCAAACAACAGAGACTTTGCTATACAGTATTTCTCACAGAACAACACTAAGTAGTTTTTTTTAAACAACAACAACAACAACAACAACAGCTATATATTGCTGCAAAAGAAAAGCAACAGTCCTCAGTAAGGGGCAGGGGCTATTCTCAAAGAAACAGAAAGAAAAATGGGCCTGTAAGTCTGTCCTAATGGATGTGGTGGTAACTGATAGCCCCCCAGATGTTTCTGAACTGCATATCCCATCCTCCATCCATCCCACCCTGTCCCAGGGTGGCGTAGTGGGTTGAATGTTGTACTATGACTCTGGAGACTAGGGTTTGACTCTTCACTTGGTCACATAAACCCACTGGGTGACCTTGGCCAAATCACACTCTCTCAGCCTCAGAGGGATGTCAATGTGGCAAAAACAAACAAACCCAAACCGCCAATCTTGCCACGAAAACCCCATCATAGGATCGCTATGAAAGCACACAACAACAGGAGCAGTCTCAGGCTGATGGGAGCTGCAACCCAATACCACTCCGATAATAATAAAATAATAGGACATGCTAAAACAAATGACAGTACTTGCCCATAGGGGAATCCTTGCCCATAGGGAAACCACACTTGCCCATAAGGAATCATTGCAGAATACTTACCCATATTGAGAAACCTAGGTGACACATAGCTATTAACCTTTATAGGCAAATAATTCCCAATGTTTTCCTATGGGCAAGTATTCCGTAATGTTTCCCTATAGGCAAGTATTCTGTAATGTTTCCCTATGGGCAAGTAACTCCCAATGTTTCCCTATGGGCAAGTATTCTGTAATGTTTCCCTATAGGCACATATTCCCCAATGTTTCCCTATGGGCAAGTATTGTCATTTATTTCAGTACACCCCATGATGAAAGAATAATGGTAATAAAAGCTAACAATAAAAACCCATGAAGCGGGAGTAGGGGGATCACTGGCCCTTCAGAAGTGGCAGGACTCCAACTCCCAGCATGCCTCGCCACTGGCTATGAAGGGTGAGGGAGCTGGGAGTTGCAGTCCAGGTGCAGCCGGAGGCCCGTCGTCCCCCTTCTGAAGATTTACGTCCGTCCTTCCTTCCTGGCTTACAATGTCCGTCCGAGAAAGGCTCTCTGCCCGGTGGTGGTCCTCCTCCTCCGCGGCGACCCTGCTCCGCTTCGAGCGCCTCTTGCAGCCGTTCGGCCAATTCGGCCTTCAAGCCCCGGGTATCGAGGCCTCGGCGACCGAGTTCTTCTTTCAGCTCGTGGACGCGCAGCCGCCTCACATCCATGGCCCGCTCAGTCCCCAGGATGCCCAGCCATCGAGGCGCCAGTTCCGGTCCCGGCTCAAAATGGCCGCCATCGCCCTCCTCCTTCTCCCTCTCCTCCTTCTCCTTCGCCTCCTCTCAGCGCAGCCTCGTCTCTATGCACCGACCTCCTCGATTGGCCGGCCTTCAAAGCCAAGGATGTAAAACGCGGTCTGATTGGCTCTAGGCCTTCCCTCCGACTCCCGCTCGTTTATCCCTACTGTGAAAGAGGTTCAGGCATTGGATGAAAATATGGGTCAATCTATAAAGAGCGTTCTGATTGGCTAGACGTGATTCCTGCTCTCGTTTTTCCTCGGAACCTTCCCTCCTCCGTCTCCCGCTCGTTTTCCCCGACTGTGAAAGAGGCTCGGCCATTGGATAAAAAATATGGGTCAACCTATAAAAAGCGTTCTGATTGGCTAGGTGTTATTTCTGCTCTAATTTCCCCCCCCCCGTACCGCCGCCATCACGCAGTGAAACATCTGATTGACAAACCAAGAGAGGTTGGCTCTCCACCCTGAAGGCCAATCGCAACTCTTGTAGCTTTCTGCCTTCCAATTGGTTGAAGTGTGGGTTTGTTAGTGGAGGGATTTTTTTTCTCCGCCTTCCCTATTGGCTGAGCCTTGCATTTATTTATGCGTAGCAATTCCTTTGGCTAAATAGTGCCTGTTTTTTTCTAACTGTGGCTCAAAACGTACTGCAGAAATAATCCAGGTTGAGACCGCTTTAACTGCCCTGGCTCAATGCCTAGGGAGTTCTGGGATTTGTAGGTTTTTTTTGTGAGACATTGAGCCTTCTCTGTCAGAGAGCTCTAGTGCCACAATAAACTACAATTCCCAGGATTCCCTAGTGCTGAGCCAGGGCAGTTAACGCGGTCTCAAACTGGATTATTTCTGCAGTGTGTTTTGGACCCTTTGTTTTTGAGAGCTCTTTCTTGGCTCTGAATTAGTTTTCTGAACTGAATTCACCCCTTTCATGTCACAAAAATCACAAATCGCAAGATCTTAAAAGAGTTGAAAGGGACCCTCAGGGGTCATCTAGTTCAGCCCCAAAGACAGGTGCCTTAGTTTCCATAACACACTCCAGAAATAATCCCATTTGAGACCGCTTTAACTGCCTTGACTCAATGCTAAGGAATCCTGGGAACTGTAGTTTTGTGAGACATTTACCCTTCTCTGTCAGGAGAGCTTAGGGACCACAATAAACTACAATTCCCAGGGTTCCCTAGTGCTAGTTTGGATCCGTCACACCAAGTTAGGAATCAAGTGGCTAATACCCTAGAGGAGAGGATCAAAATTCAAAATGACCTGAATAGATAAGAAAGCTGGGCCAAAGCTAACAAAATGAATTTCAACACGGAGAAATGTAAGGCACTGCACTTGAGTAGAAAAAAATGAAATGCAGGATGGGGGATACCTGGCTTAACAAGACTAAGGGCCTTTGCAGACTGCCAGAAATAGTGCACGTTAAATTGAGGCACTGCCCTGGCTCAGTGCTAGGGAATCATGGGAACTGTAGTTTATTGTGGCACCAGAGCTCTCTGACAGAGAAGGCTCAATGTCCCAGAAAAAAATACAATTCCCATGACTCCCTAGCACTGAGCCAGGGCAGTGCCTCAATTTAATGTGCACTATTTCTGGCAGTCTGCAAAGGCAGCTAGTGGACCACAAGTTGAACATGAGTCAAGTGTGATACAGCAGCTAAAAAGACCAATATGATTCTAGGCTGCATCCATAGAAGTATAGTGTCTAGATCAAGGGAAGTAATAGTGCCATTCTATTCTGTTTTGGTCAGGCCTCACCTGGAATACTGTGTCCAGTTCTGGGAAACATAATTCAAAAACGATGTTGACAAGCTGGAGCGCAACCAAAATGGTGAAGGGTTCTGGGCTCCGGAAAGGCCGAGAGCAGCCACACACGCCGCCAGAGAGAGCCGGGGACCAACCCGGTGTCACTCCCCTCTTATGGGGTGTTCTCTTCTGGTTGAGAGAAAGAGACAAAGAGAGATGCTTGTGGTGGGCAAAGATCCCTCTTTCAATGGGACGCCTTGTTCTCTGTTACTCACTTGAACTGAGACATCCACTATTAATCAGACAGACCCTGAATGTGCCTATTGAATCATCCTCTGCTTTGCTGGAGGCTGCGCAGTCTGGAACGCATGCCCCCTTCCCATTGCATTGCTTCCAGGAATAAACAGCCCCTTTAAAAATTCCCTTCTAGCTGAGATTGCAAGCAGAAACATCATGAGAACAAAGCTGAGAGTGTGACCTCCTGGGATTCAAAGATATAGCCGTGTTAGTCTGTAGAATCAGTATGATTGTAGAGAGACCTTGTAGCCCCTTTGAGAAGGACTGAAAGAAAGAAGTTGGCAGCAGGAGCTTTCCTACTAGACTGTAAGTCTACTTCCTCAGATGCATTCAGCGTAGAGGATTGTGATGATAGGTATTGTAGAAGGGGAGACAGCATTTTTGTAGCAATTGAACATGGCTCTGTTTGCTGCTACATTCAAAGATATAGCTTCATTTAGAATCAGTATGTCGAGAGATCTTGTAGCACCTTTGAGATTAACTGAAAGAAAGAAGTTGGCAGCGTGAGTTTTCCTAGACTTCAGTCTACTTCCTCAGGTGCATTTAAAGATGTCTTGGGGGCACCGGCTTGGGACAGATTCAGATTGCCATGCAACATCACAATGGCAGTCACACAAATTATTGTGGCCAAAACGTTCTTAACTGGACACACAAGGATTTTGAACTTTGGCACTTCGTCCAAGCAAAGCACATTTTCCACCAGAATTTAACCACCTCTCCCAGCCATCTTCATTTCCCCTCTGCAAGGAATTAAACTTTAGTTCCATATTGATCCCCTTTTTCTTTAATATGAAAATTTTATTTACTGTATAAGCAAAATATATCACAGAGCACTCTCTCTCTTTCTAAAAACAGACCTTGCCCTGAGAGGGAAATGTGTTTATACAAAATTAAGGGAGGGGGGGGGAAACATTTCATATACAGCATTTTTTTTTTTTAAAAAAAGTATATACATACATATATTTATATATTTATATATAAAAAACATTTCATTAAAAAAAAGGATCTGTAGGAAAAACAAATATGTTGATTGTTTTGCAGACACATCAATGTAGCAGACGCAAAGAAAAGACCTTGATTTGAACATAAGGAGTACTGGAGGGAACAAGGCAAGGAAATCTTTTGGAGGCCAGAGTCCTTAAGCAAAGTGCTTTTCTGGACTTTCTTCACACCATCCAAAGGAAGAATGTGATGCGTTTTTCGGCTAACAGGATGGAAAACATGATCTGACACTTGAAATATAGTTGCTGAAAATATGATTCAGAAAATGATGCATTGATTTCAAAAGAGGTCGTCTCCCCTCTTTCTTCGAACCACTGAAGCAAGGTGGTGGCCAAGTGTTTTGGCAGGCTTGCCACAAGTTAAAGCCCTGATGGGAAAGCAGGAATCCTTGAGTCAGATCTGTGGCACAGCTGTAAAGCACAAGAGAAGGAGGCAACGGAGAGCTGACCCTTTTCCCATCTTTTTTCCCAGCCTGGCTCTGAGACAGGGAAAATCATATGTCCCTCTATAAGTTATTGGTCTGCGACTCTCATCAGCCTGAGATAAACTTTCTCACTGTCCCAATTTGGTAGGAACAGTCCCGGCGAATCCTCTGACATCCCTCTTTTTAACCACTTTTAAAATTTCCTGGGTTTCCCCCCCCCCTCCAACTCCCCCCTTTGTCTTCAGTTGACTTCAATTACTGAAGACTGAGTACAAAGGACAAAAGTAGTTTGTATTAAATTAACTCAGCGATTTTGTCCTCTCCTTCCCAGTAGGCTCAGGCAAAAGCAGATTGCTGCAGCCTCTCCTAGCTTCTCTGTCCTTCTGAATTAATAACTTTTGCCATCTTGACAACGCTCTGATGTTGCTTGCCTATATACACGTCCCAGTTTTCATCTGCGAAATGTTAGCGGGTATGCTAGCCAACGTTGCCAATGGTCAATAATTCTGGGAGTTACAGTCCAACAATATCTGGAAGTCTACATGGTTCCACCCCGATTAGGATTGAAAAATCTGTTCCCAAGGAATGAGGGAGATAGGTTTGTGATGTGACAAAGCCAGCCTCTGCCCAAATTGTATAGAATTGGTTCCCTTGGAACTCAGCTCTGGGGGAATATTATGAACAAAACATTGTGAATATCCTACCACTGCTCAAATATTACAGACTGGACAATAGAGGTCAAAATCGCCATACAGGCAACAACAAGTAATTTTACCTTATTTTTCCTTGCTGTGAGAAAGTTGTCAAAAACAATGCAATTTTAAAGACAACACGCAGTTGAGAATCTATTCTGTGAAAAACAATATGTGGCTTTTTGCACAGAAAATGGCATTTTCTGCACAGGAAACAAAGTTTCTGCACAAGTAAAAAGTTTCCTGGAAAAAAAGCATGTATGTATTCTATGCGGATATGTTGGTTTCTGCACAGAATTGCTCTCTATACGGAGCATGCTGTTTTCTGCGCAGAAAAGAAAAATGCACTTTATGTGCACACCAAGTCCTGAACTGCAAAGATTCTCATCTAGGATTCTCCTTGCCTGGGTTTCTTGACTATTCTTACAATATTCTTTCCATCCTTGCTGGATACACTAAATTTGCAGTGGCTTTGGGGTAAGTTGTCCTTTCCTTCCTTGTCCTTTCCTAGTCTTTCAATGCCCCTGCGAGGGTCCCACCAAGGAAGGGGGGCACCATAGATATTTGTGGTTTTTTTCCACTTTCGTGTGGACTCTGGGTCCCTAAACCCTATGAACGCGGAGGGCCAACTGTACTGCTACAGCAAACTACAGGGCATGATGTGTGGACTGCACAGAACAAATCAGGAACAAATGTGCATTCGTTGTGCCACAAAAGAAAAATTGTGCAGAAAAGTGCAAACTAGACAATAGGTTCGGAGAGAGCTAAAAGTGGTCAACAGATTATTATTTTTTTATCTTCCCTACCGTTGTTTCTGCTCCTACAGGTACAGCAGGTGAAAACAAAAACCAACTACACCAGTTTAACTGGCGTCAAACTGGGATGAGAGTACAAATGGTGATCACTCGTCCTTTGTAAATCAGCTTCAGCTCTCGGGGAAAAAAGCCTGCAAAGTGTTTTCAACCCAAGTGACTGTGAATACACAATAGGAAATTGCAATCAGACTACTATTCAGAGTGGCTTTTGCTGCTGAGAAGTTGCCAGATGGGATAAGAGGCAATATCATTCCTCAGAAGGAACAGCTGCCATTATATCTGAAATCGAATGGTGGATTTGATCTAAATGACTGGTTTGCAAAAGATTGTGGAAGCTTCCAAGGCAGCATTCCCAAATGGAAACGTCCTCCGTCAAGAGACCGTGAATTTGGCATGATCTATGAAGTATCATAAAATCAATGGGGAGTTTTTACAACGAGAAATAGTTTTCTTCTCCAGTGAGCAATTGTGGCCATGTATGCTACAGCACAGAGGGGGCTTATTTCTGTTTTTCAAAAAATAAAAAATAAAGGAGCGCCCCTGTGTGTAATTCTCTTTTCTCTACACTCGTCCCTCCACATTTGTGGTTTTGACTTTTGCAGATTTGATTATTCATGGATTTCATTAATATGTTCTCTCTAGGAATATCTAGGTCCTCCAACGCACTGTATGGTCAACTTTAACCAAAAGTCGCACTGAAGGACCTAGAGATGCCTAGAGAGAACACTCCACTACGCATTTGTAGCTCCTCCAGCGCAATTCTAGGGTCAATGTCTGGCAGATGTTGACCACAGAGTTGCACTGGAGGACCTAGAGATTCCTAGAGACGACATTTCACTAGGCATTTGTAGCTCCTCCAGCGCAATTCTAGGGTCAATGTCTGGCAGATGTTGACCACAGTTGCACTGAAGGATCTAGAGCTTCCTAGAGAGGTCTTCTCTCAGGTAAAAACAGTGTTTTTGTTATTTGAGGTTTTTCCACATTCACGGGAGTACTGTTCCCATAACCCCAGCGAATGTGGAGGGAAGAGTGTACTCTCTACTTATTTCCATGGAAAATTGATTTGGATTCTCATGAAAACCTCACTGAATGGGATGATGGAAGATTTGGAAGGATGTGGACAAGCTGGAGCATGTCCAGAGTAGGGTGACCAAAATGGTGAAGGGTCTGGAAACCATGCCTTATGAGGAAAGACTCAGAGAGTTGGGTACGTTTCACCTGGATAAGAGGTGATATGATAGCCCTGTTTAAGTATATGAAGGGGTGCCATATTGAGGATGGAGCAAGCTTGTTTTCTGCTGCTTCAGAGAATAGGACCCAGGAAAAGAGATTCCACTTCAACATTAGGAAGAACGTCCTGAGAGTAAGAGCTGTTGGACAGTGGAACACACGCCCTTCTTCTTTGGAGGTCTTTAAACAGAGGCTGGATGGCCATCTGTCAGGGATGCTTTGATTGTGAGTTCCTGCATGGCAGGGGTTGGACTGGATGGTCCTTGTGGTCTCTTCAACTCTATGATTCTATGATTTCTAAGAAGGCAGGCAGAAAGGGATACTGCACCTATTGTGTTTCTCCCTGTTGTTAAAGTTATTAAGACACTCAAAGTCTTTGCCAATAAAGAAAGAAGAAAACAGTGACAACTTTACATTTTCCAACAGTTTGCTAACTAGGAGGCAGGCTCTAGCTGAGTTCAGTGGAAAGGCCTGAGTGCCTACCTATTCCCTTCTCCCATTTTAAATGTGGTCCAACAATTCTCCTAGAGGGAAGGGAGAGAAATCTTAGGATGCATTTTAATCACATCCATCTATGGGCATCTCTCAGGTAAAAGAGACCAACCCTGGCAGTGAAACAGCTGGCAGTGCAACAAGGAAGGGGCAACTGGAGAGGGAAGGCAAGCATGGCTTTCTTATATATATATATATATATATATATATATATATATACTGCTTTTTTAAAGCAAACTCTGCTCCTGCATCTTTGACACCAGGTGCACAAAAATTTCACAAGCAAAGCCTTTCCACAGTGAAGCGACTCCATGCCAGGAAAGTGTCACCCACTCAATCGCTGTGCATCACCCTTGTCACGAAAAGACACAGAAGCAGAGCCACAAATATCATCCCCCAAATATTGCAATCCTCGTACCTCTAAGCTGGTGAGAGCCAGCTCAGTTTGGACTGCACCATAGAGAGGAGTGGGAAGAAATGAGGGCTCAAACCTCCAAGTTCCCTTTAACAGGGAGAGGGGTAAAGAGGGTAACCTGTTCTCTGCGTGGTCTTCTCCGCTTTACCATCTCTCCCTGTAACCTGAGAAGGAATTTCCTCACATCTGAAGCCTCTGTGTTGTGGCATCGAGAGTTGTGTTTCTCCTTTGTGTTGGAGATGTGGGGCAGGAATCCCAAAAGAGCTATAGGGTGGGGTATGGTGTTGGCCATGATGCACACTCAGGGGCCGATCTTTTCAAAACTCCTCCTTTAAAAAGGAGGAATAAGCCAGGGAAAGAAAGGTTGGCAGAATGGAAGCAGTAGTTCATTGCGGATAAGAAGGGTGTATCTCAGTTGTGGGGTACTCAGTCAATCCCTTCCCCTAAGCAAGGGGGCATTCCAAACGCTGTAGGGGCTGCACCAAGGGGACTGTTGTTGTTGTTTGCAAAATCACCTCCCCGACAACTAAACACCTTCCCCCTCCTTAGGCTCCTTCTTCTGTGGCGGCACAACTGGGGGTCTCTGTGAGGAGTCGGCTGCTCTCGTGAGGAGTGGGGCACATCACGTAGCGTCCCACGCCTTGGGGATGATGAACCTCTGCAGCCGTCACCACCGGCTTTAGCGACTGGATCTCCTTAGCCGAAACCTCCTCGGAGCCCAAGCCACCAACAGCTCCCAGCTCCGCTTCCCCGGGGGCCACCCCATCATCCATGTTGACGTAGAGGATCTCCTCGGGGTCCTTAGCGGGTGGGAGAGACTTGAGGATCTTCTCCAGCTCGTTGTGCAGGATTTCGAAGCTGGGGCGGTCCCGGGGGTTGAGAATCCAGCAGCTCAGCATCAGCTCATACCTGTGAAGGAATGTCATATTGAGGATGGAGCAAGCTTGTTTTCTGTTGCTTCAGAGAATAGGACACGAAGCAATGGATTCAAGTTACACAAAAGAGATTCCACCTCAACATTAGGAGGAACTTCCTGACAGTAAGAATTGTTTGACAGTGGGACACACTCCCTCGGAGCGTGGTGAAGTCTCCTTCTTTGAAGGTTTTTAAACAGAGGCTGGATCACCATCTGTGGGGATGCTTTGATTGTGTCTTCCTGCATGGCAGGGGTTTGGACTGGATGGCCCTTGGGTTCTCTTCCAACTCTAGGATTCTATGATTCTATGAAAAAGTAGAGAACACTTTGCAAGAGTGATCCACACCTGAGACAGAACTAAGATTGCCAGATTCCAGGGCTGCAATGGATAAGAGAATTAATGGGCTATGCCGCAGGAAATTATGGGAATATCACATAAACTATTCATGACTAAGGAAGAATGGTGGTACTGCTTACAGGCCATCCAGGCAGTCGATGGGCTGCTTGAGGCGGTTGCCTTGGCGCAGGTAGTCATAAATCTCACTGTTTTCCACACCTGGGTATGGCGTCTGGCCTCGTGTGGCGATCTCCCACATAGTAACGCCAAATGACCACTACAGGAGTTAGAGAAGAAAGAGCTGTGAGATAAGCAGAAAAGGGGTACTGCCCACTGGCCAAGCATAAAATTCAGCTTTTCCCTTTGATCTAGAGCTGCCCATGGTCACTCCAGGGCCTTTTTTTTAAAAGGAGTTTTTAAAAAATGAGGAAAAACCCAATTTGTTTGCCCGCAAGCTCCTTCTAGGTGGTTGGGGGACATTTCCATCATGCTTTGCCCTCCCTGAGCCATTTTAGGCTCACAAGAGGCCCTTTTCTAAATCAGGTTGAAAACAGGAGCTAGGAAAGATCTCTCCTAGGCCTAAAATAGCCGAGGGGTCTGCAAAAACATGGTAAAAATGTCCCCCATGTTCCCTAGAAGGTGCTGGGGAAATTTGGGAGCAATTTATTTGCGTGTGCGTGTTTGAGGGGAGTATAGTCTTCCTAGCCTCCCATAGTTGCTTATCTAGAGTAGACTATCTAATCTAGAGATGGAAATAATGCATCCCTTACAATGCTGTTGGGATGCAACTCTCATCACCATTCCTCACCATGGTCTCTGCTGGCAAGGCCTGCTTGGAGCTGTGGTCTAAAGGGATAGATGCAAAGCTTGTAGACATTACATTTTGGACTACAATGCATCTGAGGAAGTAGACTTAAATCTACAAAAGCTCATGGTGCCAACTTCTTTCTTTCAGTTAGTCTCAAAGGTGCTACAAGATCTCTCTACATACTTGGACTACAATGTTCATAACTGTCTGGACAGCTCTTTGGAGGCTTCTCATTGGCTTCTGAAGGAAATGGGGAATGATGAAGACCCCCATCGTTTGGCTCACCACATCACTCTTGATGGTGTAGACACGATCTGCCAAACTCTCAATGGCAATCCACTTGACAGGCATCTTGGAGATGCGGCCTTGCCGGTAATAATCCCCATTGTAGATCTTCTTCGAGAGACCAAAGTCAGCCACGCAAGCAGTCATGCTCTCATTCAACCTGGTGCAGGACAGAGGTTACATGTCAGTGTCTGAGATGGTTGTGAAAGAAAGATTTTGGACAGGGTGAACCCCAAACTGCCACATGTTGGTCATCCCAGCTTCCATTGGCACCTCTGATTTTCTTTAAACCTCCCTTTTGCCTGTTTCCAGTGCCACACACTCACATGCAGTTGCGAGCAGCGAGGTCACGATGTATGAAGTTTTTGCTGCTGAGATACTCCATCCCACTAGCAATGTCTGTCATGAACTTGACCAGCGTCTGTGTGGGCAGGTACTGGAGGGCAAGGAGAAGAAAAGCACAATCGGAGACAGAGAAGACTTCCACTCGAAGCCCTCTCCAGATCATGATTGGGCAACCTCACCAAGTACGCAGGTTGGATGGGCTGATATCTGTCTCACTATAAGGCAGCTTTCTGTATTCGGTCCGAACACAAGAAGGCTCTTATGACCATTTGCCATAACGTACGACATTACCGCATGAGGTGCTAGTGACGGAGTTGGAGTGGAATTACAACATGTGATTCCTCCCTTTTTTGCACAACATCAGCACTCATCTGTTGCTGACCAGTTATCCTATAGTTGTTATATCCTTCCTCCTCCATTGTCTTTCCCTATACAGAGTGCATTCTCTAGCTCCTATCCCTGTTGTAGTTCAATGAAACAGTGCCAAATAAGATGTACATTTTCTTGCTTCATATACTTTCTACATATTTTCCAAGGGAGTGGAATCTTTCTTCAGCAAATACAGGATAGAGAAAGGGCAAGAAATGGGTGGATGTGGACTCTCCTGCTAGTGGCCAATCTTTTAGTACCCATTTTTGATCTAGCCTACCTGTCTCCATCTAGGATACCACCTACAAAGAGCAAATACTGAATTCTGTCTTTTTGGCTGTGAATGCAGTTAAGGGACCCAGACCCTGATGATCTTGGACTCAGAGATCTGGTGTTTGAATATCAGCAAGAGATGTCTTTACATATTTATAACTTACCAATGGGCTGTCTCCGAGACGGGAATATAGGAGGAAACTGTGGAGGTCACCATGTTTCATGAAGGGCAAGATTACAACAGGAGAGGGATATCCTTCACTCTCTGTGTTCTGCAAACATACTCCTGAAAGGAAGAAAGAAAGAGTGAATTTCCTTGCTCTTTAAGTCTGCAGCAGCAAAGAGAATGCAACTTACCAGTATGGAATATAATGGAAGGAGATGTGAGAACTTGAGTCTGATTTCCAATTGTGTATCCCCAGGGAACTTTCACACTGCACAATAATAGCACTATGATTCCATTTTAACTTGCATCCTGTGGCATCCTGGGGTACTTTGGTGAGGTACTAGAGCTCTCTGGCTGAGAATTCCAAGTACCCCTCCTTAAACTGCAAATCTCAGGAATCATAGCGCTATAACTGGGTAGTGTGAAAGGGCCCTTAGATAAAAGGACTGAGTCAGTATCCCTGATATATTTTAATATTGTACTGTTTTTAAATTGTATTGTTTTTATACTTGTTGTTTGCCGCCTTGAGTCCCTATATTGGGAGAAAGGCGGGATATAAGAAAATAAAATCATCATCATCATCATCATCCCTGGGTTCTTTGCCTAAGTTTTGTGCAGGAATAGAGGATGCTCAGTGAAAGCTGAAGGGAGAGCCAACAGCCCACAGCTATGGGATAAAAATACACACACACACACACACACACACACACACACACACCACTTTAGTACAGTTTTGTCTCCCAAATATTGAATGCTGTTTAACATCCAAATACAATGGCCTCTTTGACACTAGACAAGTGTATTCCCATCTTGTCATAGTCCAAAGTGGGTAGAAAAAGTGGGACATTTAGGCTGCATCTGCACTGCAGAAATAATCCAGGTTGACACCACCTTAACTGCCATGGCTCAATGCTTTGGAATTCTGGGAATTGTACTTTGTTGTGGCACCAGAGCTCTTGGTCAAAGAAGGCTAAGTGTCCCACAAAACTACAACTCCCAGAATTCCATAGCATTAAGCTGGTGTCAACCTGGAATATTCCTGCAATGCAGATGCAGCCTTAGGCACCCCTTGATAAACTTGTGTTGCACAGAGAGGTGACATAAATAATAATAATAATAATTATTATTATTATTATTATTATTATTATTATTATTAAACTGCCCTGCGCGAAGGGAGAGGGATGCATTTGGCTCAACAGGGGGCATGTTGCACAAGCTACATCCCTACCAGAGCACTCAAACTCCCAGTACTCCTCACCAGCACTACAACCCCCAAAATCCCCACGGATGGGGGACTCTAGGAATTGTAATCCAAAAAAAGAACTTTCTCAAGCTCTGATCCTTGGGAAAAGGGAAGGAGGAAAGCAAGAGGCATTCCCATCTCACCCGTGTGTATTCACGCTACGATGATTTCCCAGCTGGCCCTTGTGTTTCACACCTGTCCCCAAACCTCCCGTCCTTGCCCAGGGGTTCTCCCTATGAGAACTGCCCTTTTATTTGAGGCCTCCTAGCCAGCAACACATTCTTTTGGTGAACATTATTTTTATTTCTTCCTTGATGTGAACCAGAAGAGTGGGAGCTAGGGACTGAGTGTGACCCGTCCTGCCTCCGTGCCTTGCAAGCTCCTAAGCAAGGATGCTTTGCATTAGTGGAGCTTCCGCCACCCGGCCCTGGCTTCGTCAGAGCTCCCAGCATCCTTGCCAACATCTGTTTTCTCAAGAAGTCTTTTCTCCTCTCCCTCTTTCGGCGGCCTCTTCCCTAGGGACCATCCGTCCATTTTCCTTCCCTTCCTCCAGCGCTCCCAAAAGTCCAAAGGCTATTTCCTCTCTTCCATTTTTTCCCAGGCTACAGAGTCATCTTTTCCCTATACAGAATGAGCATCTAGTTCACCAAACTGGGTTGACTCACATGCCGGGCACCAAATGCAAGCAGGCAATATTGGTGCATGGGTGGCTTTCTCCGAGGAGTTTATCACACGGGCAAAAAGAAATATTTGATTGCTCAGGCAAAAGGCGGGATCTAAGAAATACATTATTATTATTATTATTATTATTATTATTATTAGGACATTAGCACTATGCTCCTGTCAATATCCCATCAACATCACGCGATCACGCGATGCTTTTCACATGACGTTGTGCCACGTTGTCATTATTGCACGATTATCCCGTGAATAAAGGGTCAAAATCGCGCCGTTTCGGGAACATCCTGAAAATAAAAAGCAGTGCGATTTTGCTGCTTTACTCACAGGATAATTGCGCCATAACAATGACGTCGTGTGAAAAGCATTGCATCATTGTGCGATATTCACGGGATATTGCGGGAGCATAGCGCAAATATCCCATTTCTTTTGCCCACGTGATAAACTCCCTAGAATGTGCTGCCTGGGGCATGAACTAAACAGGGCCAGGAGAGGGCAGCTCTTAAGACTACAAGGAAAGGAGAGGAAAGGAAACATAGGAACCTATCATGCAGCATTTTGTATTGCAATTATGCTGTGTCTTTGCCTGGAATTCCATTTGCTGTTGTTAACTGCCCTCGAGTCGATCTCGACCCATGGCGACCCTGTGGATGAGACATCTCCAAGACTGCCAGTCCTCCACTGTTGTGCTTTAGTTCCTGCAAACCCATACCTGTGACCTCCTTAATAAAGTCCATCCATATAGCATCCTCTCTTTCTACTTCCCTCCGTCTTTTCTAGCATTATTGTCTTTTCCAATGAGCCCTGTCTTCTCTTGATGAGCCCAAAGTATGCCAGCCTAAGTTTTGTCATCTTGGCTTCTAGAGAGATTTCTAGCTTGATCTTCTCCAGGACTTATTTGTTTGTCTTCTTGTCTGTCCAGGGGATCCTCAGCACTTTTCTCCAGCACCACATAATCTCAAATATGTTGATTTTCCTCCTCACTTCTTTCTTAACTGTCCAGCTCTCGCATCCATACATGGTAACAGGGAATACAATGGCTTCTATGATTCTAACTTTTGTGCTCAGTTGTATATCTCCACATTTAGGATCTTTTCTTGTTCTTTCATGGCTGCCCTCCCCATTCTTATTCTTCTGATTTCCTTGCTGCAATCCCTGTTGCTATCAATGTTCAATCTCAGGTATGATAATTTTTTATTATTTCAATTTCCTCATTGTCTAGTCTGAATTTGTGTAAATTCTCTGTGATCATTATTTTTGTTTTCTTTATGTTCAACACTAAGCCTGCCTTTACACTTTCTTCCTTGATCTTTCTTAGTAGTTGTTCCAGGTCTTTGAGATTTTCTGCTAGTATTATGGTGTCATCTGCGTATTTTAGACTGAACAGAATTTCATAGAATAGAGTTGGAAGAGATCCCCAAGGGCCATCTAGTCCAATCCCATTCTGCTGGTATTTTCATATTTTAAGTGTGAGAAAACAAACATGGGAAACCAGGGCGGGGGTCACGGAGTTGTAATGCTGGCTGGGGATTCTGGGAGTTGTAGTCCAAAAAGGAACTTTGTAGTGCTTTAGTAAGGATGTAGCAGTGTCTGGCTTTGTGCAATGTACCTTATGATAAGTGATGATGTGAAAGAGTGCGTTGCTATTCTGCTACCTTTCTGGATACAGGAAACGCAGTTTCCAAGAAGTGACAACTGTTTAATGTGAGAAGCACTTTAGATGTGAAACCCCCCAACCAGGAAAATATCCACTTGACAAAGGCAAAAGACAAAGACACAGAGTTAGCTATTCCCTTTTCTCTCACCAATAAGCTTCATGACATTGGGGTGGTCAAAGTCCTTCATGCAGACGGCCTCGCTGAGAAAATCCTCCATCTCGCTTCGGGTGCAGATGGCAACTGCAGCGAGAAGAAGAAGGTTAGGAGTGTGAGCATTTTGGGGCTCAGAGAGCGAAATCGGTTTGCCCTACTTGAGATGGTCTGAGGATCCAGAACATATGAAGTGATAACTTGAAACAAGAATCTCTCTGAGTTTGGGCAGAGTGCTCATTCATCACCTGCATACCTGGCAGTGGCTTTTGAATTGGGGATCATAAGAAGTTAGCTTACACTGAGCCAGAACCTTGGTCAATTGCAGCTAAGGACTGTGTGCACTGACTTTGGACTTTGTGCCTAAGTGTGCATGTGTGAAAACTTCCAGGAGACAAAAATACTGATCCTTTCTCTCTAATTTTTCAAGTGATGATATGTTTCAGCACACTAGGGCTGCTGTCACACTGCAGAATTGATGTGGTTTGACATCGCTTTAAGTTTCATGGCACCATGCTATGGACTCCCGGGGTTTGTACTTCGTTGTGACACCAGAGCTCTCAGGAGGCTAAATATTACACAGAACTACAAATCCACAAATTCCATAGCATTGAGCCATGGCCGTTAAAGCAGTGTCAAACTGCCTTAATTCTGCAGTGTAGATGCAGCCTACGTTGGACTTTCTTGGGAGGAAGTGAACTGTGGAATCAAGTCTTTCCACAAAATGGATGAAAACACGGTTTTAATTTTCCAGTGACCTCCAAAGCCTGCTTTCTGCCCCCAAGCCTTGGAAGATGTAGAGCTATGGAAAAGGGGAAAGAACCTCTGAGCATATGCAGAGTGATATCTTTTCTAAGCACATACAGAGTGGAGTAACATCTCTGGATGACCACAACTAGTAGCTAGAATGTGTAAAGAATGGGGGAATGTTTCAGGAAGCTTTAGCCAGAGTTTGGAAAGGTTAGGATTTTGGACTTCATCTCCTAGTATCCCACATTCAGTACGGCCACTGTAATCCAAAAAGTTAACTTTTCCAGGCTTCAGCTCCAACGCCAGTCCTGCTTAGAAAAGGACGGCTGTTCCAGAACCATCAAAGAATCTTTGGGAAAAGTCTGAAGGATTAGAAAGTGGACACTTCTTTTCTTCCTACTTACTCTTCATGGTCTTAACAGCAACCTTAAGAACTGCTCCATCTTGGCTGAGCTGCCCCTCCATGACAGAGCCAAATTCTCCTGTGGTGACAAAAAAGAAAACAGAAGGCTTATGAACAAGACAAGCAGAGCATCCAACAGGTATCAGAAATGTGTCATATCATATTTATCCTATGGTTCCTCCATGAATATCAGGGCAGTCCTGGTTTCTTTCTCCTCCTCCCACTTTGCCCCTTTGTCCTTGGATTACTTCAGTCTGCTGCAAATTGAATTCAAAGTACAAAAGTCATTTGCAATCCATTAACACAAGAGAGGAGGTGAAATCTTGCCTTTCCTAATAGGCTCCGGCCAAAGCAAACTGTTGCAGCCTTTCCCAGCTTGTGTGTTATTCCTCATAAAGAACTTTTGCCATCTTGACCGCCCTCTGATTTTGCTCGGCCACATGTGTCCCGACTGTCATCTGTAAAATTTTGGAAGGTATGGGGTTGCCATAAATCAATGGGCAACCTGAAAGCATGTATATGGCTAGGAAATCACCCCTGGGAAGCTAGAGACATCTTGCCAAAACTGCTTCTTCCTTTATGGTCGAGGCAGCCTATGATTAATCTGGCTTGATAGTAAACCATTTTTATCTCTTGTAATGTTAGTGGAAGCTTCTGTTGCTTGAACAAAACACGCCAGGAATTTAAAGGAAAACAAAGAATGCTGTACTCGACAAGCATGTCCCTCGCATAACCTCCCCAAAACATCTCTAATTCCCATGCATCTCTATCCTGTCCAATGCAGCAAATGCAAACACATCCATGATTGAAGCAAAACACAACTGTATTGGATAGTTCTCATGCCTAAGAACCAGAAACTCCAGGGGATGTGGGTGGGTGCTGATCTTGCGAAGCAAGGAAAAAACGACAATTTTTATAATGCCAAAACCATTTCTATCCAAGTTATGAACAAGTCAGGAGGCAACACTAGAAATATTTATGGGTAATTCATAACACAGCTGTTGATAGTTCTCTCACTGCACTTTCAAATCAGATCAAGTTTCCGTGTTTGGCTTTGCATAATTAATACAATGTATAATTAACAGGGGGAATTCACTGCCACAATCTGTTGGATGGAAAAGAGGATGAGATAAAATTCAGGAAGGTGAGGGTTATCAATGCCTATTCATGTTACTGTAATGGATAAAATGGATTCTGTGTGCTCATAGCAGAGCTTGGAAATGTTTATATATATATATATATATATATATATATATATATATACCGGTATATATATTTAACTACAGCTTCTAGATTCCCTTTTACTAGTATGGCCATGCTGGCTGGGGAATTCTGGAAGCTGTAGTCCAAAAAGTAAATTTCCAGGCTCGTCTAGTAAAAGAGCATTTTGTTCTTGTTGTGTGCCTTTAAGTCATTTCTAACTTATGGTGACCCTAACCTCAGGCAAACCTATCATGGGGTTTTCTTGGCAAATTTCTACAGAGCACCCCCATTCTAAAAAGATGGAATACTGCACAATAGATGACATTATGGAATTCCTCCTGGGCCAAAGGTTGGAATGTAGGATGGGTCCTGGGAAAGGAGAGGGGAAAAATGGTGGATTTCCCCAAAAACTGGTGAGGGATAGGATACACCCCTGTGCCAACCCTCTGCCACAGTAATCCTTCCCCTTCAGTTTGATGCAACTCATGTCCGTCATTCCCACTTGCTAAACATGCTTGCTAATCGCTTCTTTTCAAAAGGACCGGCAAAAAACTAGTGTCTGAAGGGAGTGAGAAAAAAAAATTTTTTTTTTGCATTTGTCTCACTTCAAAGCGAGTCCGAACGATCGCAGTCGTATCTGAAACCATATCAAATGGGGACGAGGCACATTTAAAGTGATCAGCAAAGTTATGTAAATGAGGAATGAGCCCTAAGTAGCTTCAGAATGCTAGCAGTAGGATGGCAGAGCTTTGAAAAGTTATTTGGATTACAGCTCCCGGAGTCTCCTCCAACCAGCACAGCCTTGGAAAAAGAAGTAAAATAATAACTTTCCTAAACTCTGACGGTATGCCTTCTGAAAATCAGATGCTAAGTGTTGCCTTCTAAACTACTGCCTTCACGCTTTGCTTGTAGGCTTCCCAAAGGTATCTAACTAACCACTGTTGGATGCTGGATGCTAGATTAAATTACTCCTTTGCTTGATCCAGCAGGGCTCTTCTTATATTCTTCTGTGTAGGGGACAAGCCAGAAGGAGAAGAAAAATTATTCCCCACCCTAAAAAGCTGCAAGATGTGGAAAGAGGCCATTGATCTAACTCTCGGTCTACATCTGGAGGATCATGCGGAGTTTGCCCTGGCAAAAACAAAGGCATCTGGATGGATAGGAAACGCAGACAGGTGGGAAATCCATCTTCCATGCTTCCCTCCTGGGGCAGAAGAACATGAGTCTTATAAGGGTTTCCGCACGCGACGCAGCCCCTTGAAGAACTGAGCCAACTGCTGACATTTCGGGACCAGTTAAGACTTTCCATGTCTGACTCAGTCCAGCTGCCGCTGCTCTTGCTTGATGAAATCTAGGACATTCAAAGGACAAACCCAGATGGGAGATCCATTTTAAAATGCAATGATTCTCCTTACTATACCAGACCCAAACAACATTGCAGAGAGTTACGGGAATCACATAACATACATCTCGAATGGCAAGAACAAGGGAGCGAAGGACTGACTTTGATCTAGGTGGGGAACCGTGACCCTCCAGTTTTTGTTGGATTGCAGTTCCCATCAAACCTAGCCACCATAGCGAATGGTAAGGGATGATGGGAGCCAAAGTTCAACAACATCTGGGAAAGCCACAAGCTGCCTATCCTTCATCGAGGATGTTAGACTTAGAACTTTTTGCTGATGCCAGGCTTCCACAAAGGAAAATGGTAGTTATAGTACAAAACGTAACTTTTTCAAACTCTGGCTGGCATCTTGTTAGTGGCATACACATGTGTATGTTTCCCTTAGGTGTGTGTATATGCCCTTTTTCAGGTGTTGCAAAAATGGTTATCTCTTCCCTTCTACATAGCACCCAAAGCATCCCCCTCCCAAGACTTATGGTATCACCCATGGGCTAGCATTCCTATTCCTATTACTGATGCCCCCATACACATGGCCATAGGGCAGGATCAGAGAAGCATCTGGCTATATCACCCTAGCTAGACACAAAATGATTTCAGCAGCACTGAGGCCTCCAGAGAATCCTGGCACATTTTACATCTGGAAATAGGGAGGGACATAATCAAATATTTCTCCAATCCAGCTTGCTTTCTGTGTGGGTACAGAATGGCCATGTGAGTTTCAAAGGCTTTATGGTAAGTCCAGGGGAAGTTATATGGCTCAGCTTAGCACAGGTTCACATGTCTCTGACACTATACCTTCTGAATATCGGATATTTTGAGTGGGGTTGGATGGACAGAAGCAAAAACAAATGCACAGAAGCAATGCATATAGTAGGTAGCAAGGAAAATGCTTCTGACCTTTTGCAAAGCACCATAGCTGTCTCCACTGACAAGCTAAAGGTCGCTCAATCCATTCAGGGTTTGAGACCAAATCTTCTAAAATCATAAGTGGTAATAAAGTCCAACTTGGATTTGCACAACATTTCATTTAGAAACTGATCTTTGAGACAGGAGGCTTGCAAAAGTTAGTTTTTTGGACTATAACTTCCAGGATCCTTCAGCCAGCAAGGTCACGGCTATGTTGGCAAGGGGATTTGGGAGTTGTAGTCCAAATAAATGACTCTACCAGTCTCCGTGACGCTATTGCTAACACTAAAAAGCTATTCTGCAGTCTGTCTTTTCCCCACTTAATAGATCCCCCCCCCCCCCGGGTTTTAAAAAAAGACAAAGTGGTGGGAAAACATGAAATGGCTGCAAACCGAGAACATCATCTGTGTCTCCATAAAATTCTATGAATGAAGTAGTACAGTTGCACAATAAGAACCACATCTGGAAGCTCCTTTAATTTGCTGGAGAAAAATTAGTTCTTTGGCCGCCAAGGGAAATAGAAATTGGAAATATCATTTTATTACTTTTCTGGGAAATTGGCTGCCAGATCTTCCTTTCCCCACAGTATTAATTTCAATTACAGTTACTCCTGGATGGTTTTCTGGTTGGGACCCTAGCTTTTACAAAACATTACTCTGTATTTTTAATCAAATCTGTTTGTTCACTTTTTTATCTGCCTGCTTGTATTTTACATTGATTTTAGTTCAGTTCAGTTTACAGAACCATGGAATGAGAAAAGGCCAAATGTTCCCTAGTGCAGTATACCATAACCTTCATTCCACGAATAAAAACCAGGTCTTGTGTGGTCAAGAAACATGAGAGTGTGCTCAAGATAGCAAGAAGTTATCAATAGGAAAGAACACACAAGCTAGGAAGGACCTGCAGCAGTCTGCTTTTGCCTGAGTCCACAGGGAAGGACAGGATTCTGCCCCTTCTGCTAAGTTAATTGGGTGCAAACTACTTTTCCACTTTGAACCCAATTTGCAGCAATTGGAGTAAGCTGAGGACAAATGGGGGAAATGGAAGGATAAGAGAAAAACCAGGACATTTTAAAAGCGGATGAAAAAGTGGGATGGCAGAGAATTAATTGGGACTGGCCCTGCCAAATTAGGACAGTTGGAGGGAATGCCATACATCTCACATATGAGTTAGTAAACCGCATTCACTTGGTACTACCCAACCCTTTTTGGCCCTTGAATTGCCCATTTAGGATAAAATGAAATGTGGAAAGAGTGGCACCCGTGACAAACGAAATTTGCTAGCAAGCCACTCCCCAGCAAAAGCAATTACTTCAATTTCTGACCCACAATCCAAAGCCTTCCGAAGACTTTCTGATGGATGCTTAGACTGTACACCTAGTCCCCATCTCTTGCCTCCCTGAAACCAGAGGAAAGAAAGAATGGAAATGTTCAAGGGGGAACATATGTGCCACTGCTAGAGGCTTTTCCATCTCTGCTTTCCAAATGCTTCCAAACTAATCCCAGCTGTGTTTGGAGGAAACTTTTGACTTCCTAATGAAGATGAGAACAAAAGCTTTCCAGGTCTTTGACCCAAATGAGCAAAACAGGCCTTCATCTCTCCACATTTCCCCTCCAAGAAAGCTGAGACGAAATGCTTTTGGACTCTTCCATCTAGCACTTAGTATGACATGTTGTTAATTATCATCGCCATGTTGGAAACCCAGCCGTGACATTTACTGTGGGATGGAAATAGGAACAAGAAAAGTTTTCTGTCTCTGAAACATTGATTAATTTCTTATCCTCTTCACCCTGGAAACTTTCTTCATAATCCTGGATCAGTATGGTCTGGGACTACCTTATGCTGAAAGCAAGGCAAATCACTCTGTCTTCGCTCCTAGATACTCTTTGCTTTATTATGGTGCACTGAGAATTAAGATAAGAACTTAAATGACCTTCTTCTCCATCTTCTGCTTGTTAGTGTCCCTCCCTTACTACAGAAAGAAGTAGATTGAGAGATCATTAATTGTACAGTTCAAAAAAACAACGAAAGAAAAATTTAAATATATAGCCATGTTACTCTGTAGAGTCACTATAGAGAGATCTTGCAGCATCCTTGAGACTAACCAAAAGAAAGAAGTTGGCAGCATGCACTCTCCTAGACTTAAGTCTACTTCCTCAGATGCATTTGGACAGAAAGGAGGAATAATACCCATGTTGGTCATAAGACAAAATCTCATAATCTCTTTTGTGGCAATATTTTTATTAGGCCAGCTATAGTCCATCCAGCACTTCACAGATAAAAACTGGCAGATGACAGATGCAAAACTTGATGCAAAGCTGACAGCAGTTATTAACGTGGAAGAACACACCAGCAAGGAGAGGATACAGCAGTTTGCTTTTGCCTGAGCCTACTGGGAAGGACATTATCCCATCCCATCCCATCAGCTAAAGGGGAAGGCAACTTACCTTCACCAAGGGTTTTCCCGAGTGCTACCTTGTGGCGATCAATCATCACATCTCTCAGCTTCTCTTTCAGCTCCTCACTAATCCCCAGACTGTTCACTGCAAGAAATAATAAGGACAGGACAATCATCATGGCACATTATTAAACACTGCCTTCCAGAAACAAAAAGGGGGACCAAATATCCAAAGTCTTATCCAAGTGGCACAGATAGAAATGTATGGCTTAAATACAAAATCTGGGAAGAAGGGCAATTTGGAAAGGCATGAGATTATCAGCAGAGTTTTGAAAAGTACCTTTTTGGAGTACACAAAAGTAACTTTTGGTCCTGGCCATATTGGCAAGAGATTCTGAGAGGTTATAGTCCACAAAAGCGACTTTTTCAAGCCTTGGATAGCCAGGGTGGCCAGATGCAAAGGAGGACAAGGTACCGCAAAATTCCAGAAAAATGTAGGACACTACAAAATAAAAGCTATAAACACTCATATAAATGTAAACTCATGCTTCTTAGGCATGCTGAAAATGGAGGGCATTTTGAAATTCCTCCTGGATAGAAGGTTGAAATGTAGGACATGTCCTAGATGAGGAGGATGTCTGGTCTCCCAGTGGATAGCAGGTGTAGGACCATCAGGGAGCCACTATCCCTCAAGTAAATAGACAGCTTAGTGTCTAAGCTCCCAACAATTGGCTAGCCAGCATGCTTTACAACTTCTGCTACTATTGCTAAGATCTCCCAGGCCCCGACTGGCTTCTAGCCCAATTTTTTGACTGGCTGGGAGCCCTATAGAAAGCCTTTCAAGTCAGGTCAATCCTCCCACTCTTGGGTTTTTCGCTCATCGGTTAAGATCGAGGCCAACAAGATGGGGCTTCCCCACCACAGACAAAACTCTCCTGACCTGGGGCTGCTTGCCTTATGACAGATCCTCATCTTTTAACTCCAGTTCCCACTTTACAGAATATTCCTTGCCTCAAAAACAGCCTGAGGCTGCATTGCACTTAACATTTGCTCTAAATGGACTTGGTTGGTAAAAGGATTCCAACGTGGAGCTAATGCAGTCCTGGATCCCTTTTGTTGTTGTTCAGGGTAGCCATGTTGGCCATATAGCAAAGTACAGTATCATCCGAAATCCACAAAACCGTGATATCTTTATTGGGCCAACCAAAATGCGCATTTTCCATGTTGAAAACTTTCCAAGTTCCACTGACTTCTTCCTGAATCCCTTTTGTTGTTGTTGTTCGGGATAGCTGTATTGGCCATATAGTTCAGTACAGTATCATCCAAAATCCACAAAACAGAGATACTTTTATTGGGCCAATCAAAATGCACATTATACATGTTGAAAACTTTTAAAGCTCCACTAGCTTATTCCTTAGGCAAAGGTGCTAAAAATGATACAGGAGAAAGAAAGAAAGAAAGAAAGAAAGAAAGAAAGAAAGAAAGAAAGATGATGGTAGTCATAGCCTTGCACTTGATCAAGATGTTGTGGTTGTTGTCCTCCATTCAGAAGATATGGAAGGGTATTGAAGCAGGTATTCATTCAGGTATTCATGCATTCATCCACCTGCATGAGTACCCTTCCATACCATCTGAACTGAGGACAACCACAACATCTTGACCAAATGCAGGGCTATGACTTTTTCTTTCTTTTTCCTATATGATTTTTAACACCTTTGCCTGTGGAAGAAGCCAGTGCCACTCTGAAAGTTTTCCACATGGATAAGATCAGAACTAGATGAAAAAGCAGGCAGGAGAAGCAGAAAAATTGGAACTTATATAGGAAATGCCTGGTGTTTGGGGATGAACATGGATTGAGAGGGGTCTACATGTTGGGAATGCCCTGAAATGATGGCGGAGATGGGAAGCATTCTTGCTGAATCTTGGACCAGGCTGAATGTACTCTGGGCAGGTGTGAAAATGGGGCACACTCCTTGCACGACACTCACATGTGGCTTCAGTGGTACGGCGGCTGTAGGATTTGCGGACGCGGTAGTGAACCACCAGCTCCCCCTGCTCCATACTGGGTTCAAATGCTTCCCTGAAGAATGAACAGAAAGAAAGAAAGAAAGAAAGAAAGAAAGAAAGAAAGAAAGAAAGACAATGAAACAGAAGACACCCTACTGATGCCCATCCAGTTGACCTGTCTATGCTAAAGGTTTTTGTAATGGGTATTGTTTCTTAGCATCTGTTCTTTGCTTACCCATAACGGGTCTCTTTTCTTCTCATCCGTGCAAAGAAGATGGTGATGAAGGTGGCAGCGGCGACGGTTGTGGCTATAGCAATCACCACGTACCACCAGTGCCAGGAGAAGGCAGGAGTGGAGATTCCTACTGCGGAGAAGAATGCCAAGGGTTAATGGGCAGAATTGTTCTGGGAACCATCCCACATTCCATGTAAAGCTTCGACGATTTTATACTTGCACGTGACGACAAATTGTTTCCGTAGTTTTCCCCTTGTCGTGGGAGAGAACAAATATTTCTGCACAGATTTTACCTGCCATTCGCACATCCCAAAGTGTTTTGGGAAATTATTCTGTGGAAAAGCCACATGGGTTTTCATGTGCAAAAGATAACATAAAATAAAATCATAGTTTTGTGCAAACAACATTTTTGAACCAGAAAACCATGTGCTTCCAGAAAAAGTGTGCAAAAACAATTCAGTGAAAAAAAACACCAACTGTGGTGCAAAACCCAATGTTTCCAGAAATAAACATTTCTGTGCAAAGCCCATGTTTGAACACATAAAAATATGCTTCTGGAAAGTTTTGTTTGTTTCTACCATGGACATGTGCCCATCTCCACCCATTGACTAATGTGGGTTTCAGCTCCCACTTTTTCCCCAACTGCAGGGGATGGCCCAGAACTTCAAAAGGGAAGGGTCCACTATATTCATAGTTTTCCCCATGCTCTTTCTCCCTTCCCTATTAATAAACACATACCCAAGGGCCTTTCACACTACACAGTTATAGCACTATGACTCCACTTTAACTACCCTGGCTGCTGCTATGGAATCTTTGGTGAGTTATTAAAAAGATTTATAGCTGAGAATTCCAAGTGCCTCTCCTTAACCTGCAAGTCCCAGGTTTCCATAAGGTGGAATCATGGCAGTTAAAGTGGAATCATAGCACTATAATGGTATAGTCTGGAAAAGCCTCCATGCACAAATCTGCATACACAGGCTCCTTGCAGCCCTCACCACTACTTAGCAGACATTTTGGACTAAGGAAAGCACAAATCGTTTTCAAAGTTAGCATGCCATAGGCAATGGTGTATAGTTTGACGTCTGGAATTGGAACTTTTCAGAAGATAAAGGCTTCATCCCTTGACATCTCAACCCTTCGAGACCATTTCTGGTGCTCAGTAGAGCATTAGACTCTGCCTCTCACCTGGCAAGGCTTCTGGAAGATTTTCACCTGCCAGAGGGAAGAAAAAGAAAAAGAAAACATTTAAGGAGTTATTTGAGTATAGATACTAACTGAGCCAAATGCAATGGCCAGCTTCCTAACAAACAGGGCTTGAATTAAAACCAGGCCATTTTCAGGATCCATCAAAGAGAATCAAAACAAAGCACGGGTCCCATTTTAGAGTTGGCTTTAAAGTCAATGGCAATGCAAGGCTCGCAAAGCCACAACAAGTGGGACAGAAATTAAGACCAGAGGATCTTCAAATATCAAAACCAGGCCTGAGATTATAAATTGCCAAACTCAGAACCATTCATGGAAAACGGAAGCCAGGGACCCAGAAACAACAACAACAACAACACCCCAGAAATCAAAAGCCACTTTGGGACAAACTGTCAGAATTTAATCTAGGAATATTGAAACCAGTTAGGAACTATTTTGCTAAAAAGCATAATTTTGGAAACTGAATAACCTGCTCCTCCAATATATTTCCGATGTTTCTTTAAAAGATGTACAGGAATAGCTGGCTGCCAAAGCGAAACTTTTATTTATTTTTTAATAGTGCCTTTAAGTGTTTCCATCACTCCTAGTCCAAAACTTTGGATTCTTCTTTTTTTAAAAAAAATAAAAGAAGCCTTTGATCTATTTGTTTCGATTCTGGGCTCATCCGGACAGGCCCATTTTGAGCTGTTTTGTGCCTTACCATTTAATGTTGCTTCTTCTTGTCCCCCCTACCTTTCCTGATTTTTCAAAAACCTCAATAAAAAGGCAGCACATCCCACCATTTCAATTTAAATCTTTAGTACTCATCTTCTAGAAAGACTGAGCAATAACAATTAAATATATATATAATAAGACATGGAGGCAATGCAAACCAAAAACACATCTGAGGGCTCAGGGTAGGGGGCAAGAGAACTGGACATATCAAAATCTAATGTCACAACCTACATTGGGAGTAAAGATGCCCACAGATGAACTGAAATATGGTGCCTTTCTCAACTAATCTAGATGACAGACATTTAGAAAATGCTGCATTGAGAAAGGTAACTTTTCTGATAAGAACCAAAAAGAAAAGAGTAAGAAAAAGAAGGGAATGAGCCTGGAAAAATCCTATGACTAGCAAAAAGCAATGTGGATTTCAGGGAAAAAGTCAACACATGCAGCACAGAAACACACTGCTATAGTACCAAAGGCCCTCTGATGTTTCAGAGCTTTAAAAGTTTCTAAGCAATGTCAAGATACCCTTCCTTTATAAAATATACCTCCCATTACACAGAAAGTTGAAAATGAATTGTTAGAGATAACTCTGGTTATCTTTGTTGCAGTGGAACAACTAGCAATTATTGTTGTTTGCGATTCAGTGGGTTGCTTTGCCTGCATATTTTAAAGTTAATAAAATGTGGTATAGTGGTGGTCTCGTGGTCTGAGTACTGACCTAAGACTCTGGGGGTGGATTTACACTGTAAAAAGAATGCAGTTTGACACCACTTTAAGTGCTGTAGCTCCATCTTAATAATAAATATAAATGTTTATAATAATAAATGTTTATTTATAGCCCGCCCCTCGATTGCCACGCAGAGGGGCGGGCTATAAATAAACATTTATTATTATTATTATCATCATCATCATCATCATCATCATCATCATCATCATCTTATGGAATCCTGGGATTTGGCATTTTACTAGGAGTCTTATTGCATGAGAAAACAAAGCTGAAATGGAGAAGGAGAGTACCATCTTTCTCCAAGCCTCTCTGGATGTGGTTGTAATATTTCTTTTCTCTTCCAGGGGTAGTGATAATAAAAGTGTATCTTTTGTCACACTGGAAAAATGCACTTAACAAAAGGCATGTTTTTATGACCATCTTCCTTGGGAAAGAGAACAGAAGTGCTACAACGACTTGCGGAGAGGCACTGAGAAAGCTGGTACTCTCCCATTCCATTTCAGCTTTCTTTTCTCAAGGAATAAGATCAAGGTCTAACTCTTCTCTGTCCAAGAGGGCTGCTGCTTCACCAAAGTACAAATCCCAAGATTATGTAGGATGGAGCCATGGTCCTTAAAGCAGTAAAGGTAAAGATATTCCCCATTGACAAGGTTGTCAAGTTGTGTTCAACCATAGGGGATGGTGCTCATCTCCATCACTAAGCTGTAGAGCCAGTGTTGTCAGAGACTACTCTGTGGTCATGTGGCCAACAGGGCTGCACAGAACGCTGTTTACCTTCCCACCGAAGTGGTACCTATTACCGTAATCTATTTGCATTTGCATGCTTTCGAACTGCTAGGTTGGCAGAAGCTAGGACTAGTGACAGGAGCTCATCCTTTCATGCAGCACTTGCGCCTTGAACTGCTAACCTACCCATCTTGCAGTCAACAGAGTCAGTATCTTAACCACTTGAGCCACTGCATCCTTATCCTTAAAGCAATATCAAACTGCATTATTTGTATAGTGTAGATGCACCCTGGGAGACCAGAGTTTCAATCCCTGCTTGGCCATGGAAACCTATTCAGTGATCTTGAACAAATCACCCTCTCTCAGCTGCACAGGGAACCTCCTCTGAAGAAATCCTGCCCAGAAAACCCTAGGACAGGCTGACCATGTGTTGGAGTCAACTTGAAGGCACAGAACAAGAACATCACATGCCCTGCTGCCTCCCATTTCTTACCGAATCCAGAGGAAGAAATCATGATGGCTCTGCTCCAGGGCCCATCGCCTGCATGTGTGTAGGCTGCAACCCGCACAGTCAGATTCTGTACTGTTGAGTTTAGCATCAGGACGGTCTCATTGGTCAGCCCCACATCCACAACCACCTGGTGGGGAAAGGTGCAAATGTATCAGGCAGGAGGCTAGTGAAGGATCACTGGGAGAAACTGGGTTCTACCTCGAGTGAGGACTAGCTTACCTCAGGCGAATCACCACTCTGACAAACCAGCTTGTATCCACGTAAAATCCCATTGATGTCGCCTCGTGGCTCTTCCCACTGGATGACAGTACAGGTGCCATTTTGCGTGGCCATGATGTTCTCTGGTGCTGCTGTAGGCACTGCCATGGAAATTATTTTATTTTATTTTTATATCCAGCCTTTCTCCCAAAATGAGATTCAATGTGGCTTACAATATTTTTTAAAGAGGTCCAGCTAAAACATTCATTTAGAAAAGTGAAAAAGAAATTAAAATATCAGTATTTTTACAAACATGATTAAAGACAGCTAAAAAGGCTTGAAACATATTTAAAACACACTTTCAATTCTATCTATCTATCTATCTAGTCAAGCAGGGAATCCAACCCTGATCTCCAGAGTCCTATGCTCAAACCACTATGCTGGCAGAACAATTCCCTGCTCAGTCACAAAACCAATTGGTGACCTGGGCAAGTCACACACTCTCAGCCTTAGAAAATGCTATGATAGAGTTGCCTTAGGGTTGCCATAATTCAAAAATGATTTGAAGGCACACAATAACAACAACATGTGCCCCTTTTAAATCTGTGTGGGGTGGAAACTGTGTGACCCGCCATATACGGCACACACCTCAGGACCAGCACATTAGATCCCTGATTCGTTCCATGCTGAAGGCAGAAAATAGGTTGAACATTTTTAGGTTGAAAAATGGCCAATCATGCCCTCAGAAGCCTCTGAGGAGAAGGGCTTGACTGTTTAAAGACTATGAAGGGAAAAGGCTATGGTTCTTTTAGGTCCCAAACGATCAACAATCAAAACTGGAAATAATCATTTGGATCCCTCTCTTTTAAAAAATGGGGGTAAGGTCTCCCATGAAACGCCATCAGCTGCCCATCCCTGATTGAATCCATTATTTCTTCCATTATTCTCCAAAGATCAAATCCAAATCTGGGAGTCTCAGCTGCTAAACCTCCCACATTGCCCATTTCTTCCCAGTTTCCAGCTCACCTCCTTCCAGGGTTTCCATTGCCACCCAGTGTGTCCAAGGGGAGTTGCCTTCCCTGGAGCGACAGGACACACGGACGTGGTACATGGTGAAAGGGCTCAAGTCTTTCAGAGTGTGGCTGAAGGGGGGCACGCGGAGATTCTGGTTATAGAGTTCCCTGTCAGACACGGTGCTAAGGTCCTCATTGGAGCGCACAGCCTGGGGAGAAGGGGTGATGGAATGAATTTAAGAAGAGAAAGATGCAGGAGACACAAGTAACATACTGAGCTGCCTTCGACCTGGTCAGTCGGTCACAGCCATTGCAGTCTACTTGGGCTACCATCCCAAGATAGGACGAGATGGCACCTTCCATTGTTTCATTTACACAAGCCAACTGGGACTGGCAATTTAGTCTTACTTCAGCATTGCTGACGGGACAGTGTCTTCAATGGCCAGGGACATTACTAGGAGTGTGCGGAGAGTATGGACCATACCAGGTGACACCTCAGAAGGGGTATCTGCCTTCCGGTGTCAAGTGTATCACTGCACTTCTCTGCGTGTAAACCAGGACTCCCAGAGACTGAAGGTTCTGGGAAGGACCTGGTCTACCCAACTGGAAGGAGCAAAAAGGCCAGCTGAGATGCTGTTGGCATGCCATGGTGAATTCCTAGATGCCTGTCCCATTGCCAAATAGTGTGTGGATCCCTTCAGGACTTGCAAACAAGGAGTTAGACTGGAACAGCCAGGGGCATAGATATCCTTTCAGGTGCCTTTGTCCACCAACCATCAATGGGAAGTAGACCAGAGCCTTTCTTTTCCATAGCAGTCCAATCTACTCCTGAAGGACCATTACCTTGGTGGCTTTGAGCCTGGGGAAGATGGCATGAGTTATCACACTGGAGTGATACCAATACCATCTATTCAAGTTCTCTGGGGGCTTCAGAAAGAGAGGTCTTGGCCCACCCAGTCAATGGAGATGCCACAGAATGTTGAGACTATATGCATGCAAAGCATGTGCCCTACCATTGAGCTATGGCATCTCTCCTATAAGTAGACTCTTCCTCATGAAAATTACATTTATGGCTTCCAGGGCTGGAATTCAAAAACTCAGATTTCTCACTCCTTCACTTGAGGTCACCTCCAAAAATTATCTTTCAATTATGAAGATGGCAAATAGCCAAATTCTGCCTTGCATCCAAGTCTGCTGATGAAGGAATGATGAATTAGTAGAGTCAACCTCCAGTCTGGGACTCCAGAAGATCAGGATTTGGATTACTATTCAGCCATGGAAACCCGCTAGGTGATCTAGGTAAGTCACATTCTCTCAGCATCAGAGGAAGGCAATGGCAAACCTCCTCTGAACAAATCTTGCTGAGAAAATCCTGTGACAGATTCACCTTTGGGTCTCTCCATAAGCTGGAAATGGCTTGAAGGCATAGCACAACAACAAAGTCAAGCTGTTTCCCCTTGACTTCCCCTGAAAGTTAAGCATTCAGTTTACCCACAGTAGGTTTTTGGTGTTTTTTAAAATAATCCCCTGTCTGCAGTGGTACAGTCCAGAATTCCACATAATACATAGAACAGACCTAAGATCTTGGTAGCACAGTGAAATGGTTGGATTATATACTGTAGTATTGGGCAATGTGTCAAGTTTCTGAATGCTCCCTGTATTTAGAAAATCAGCACATCAGGTGCTGCTAGAACCTTTCTCCCAGATCTATCAGCCTTCTACTTTTGGGCAGCTTTAATGTGCTTTAACATGGGAGAATATTAAAAATGACAACCCTCCACCTCCATCCAGAAATGGTACCAGTCACTCTTACCACCTCAAGCCTGCTTCATGAATGGGATGAGGGCAAAGAGGAGTCCGCGTGAATTATCACACATCGAAAATCCCCTCTTGGCTATCAGTTTTGTTTCTTGGCTCCTGTTTCCCTTGCTCAGCCTTTTTCAGTTCCCCATACCGGGAAGATGTCACATTTTATGGGGCTGAGCCAAGAGGATGGGAGCGGATGTCCGATGGAAGCAGAAGTTGGACAGGAAATTGTTTCCAAAAATAAAAGAGTCCCTTTATAGGGTAGCAGTGGAGATGGCAGAGAGGCAAAGTGAAGCCCTAGGATTCCTGGATGGCTTCCTTACATCAAACCTCTGTTGTTCTAATCTAAGCCATCACTTTTTTACCTGGATGGTGCAGAGCTCCAAAGCATAAGCCCCACTGGCCCCGGGCTCCCATGACACTTCCAAGCTGTGGTCGCTGCGATGCACAAGAGATAAGTTACGTGGCCGTCCAGGTATCACTGTGGGGATTGCCAAGGAAAGCAAAAACATGGCTATTTGTCTTCAGGAAAAATCAAAACAAAATATTTCCCAGCAGAGTATTTATGCATATCTATTAGGGATAGACAGTATATTTGCAATTATTCATTTCCAGGTTGAAAAGTGACTTTCTGGAAGATCAAGAGACCCCATCGGGAAGAATAATAGAGTAGACTACTATAATAATAGAAGAGACTTTTGCACATTTTTCTCCCAGCGTTCAAATGTCTCAAAGTATTGCGAAGGAATTATTCTGCAAAAAAATAAATATGTAAAACAAGTATTTTGTGCAGAAAACAATTCTTGGCACAAATAATAATAATAATAATGATAATACAAAATAATACCCAAATCAAACAGTTTTGCAGATTAATTCCTCTACAATACTCTTAAGATGCTTGAGTACAAGAGAAATACTATGGGAAAATATTAGTTTTCTCCCTCTGTGGAGAAAAAAACTACAGTAATTTGAAGTCGTAGGCTTTCATGGCCGGCATCCATAGTTTTTTTTTGTGGGTTTTTTCGGGCTGTGTGGCCATGTTCTGAAAGAGTTTCTTTCTGACGTTTCGCCAGCATCTGTGGCTAGCATCTTCAGAGAAAAGATGCTAGCCACAGATGCTGGCGAAACGTCAGAAAGAAACTCTTTCAGAACATGGCCACACAGCCCGAAAAAACCCACAAAAAAACTACAGTAATTGTTGATCCTTGCAGACAAGGACAACATAGTAGAAGATTTATACCACAATTTAGATCAAAATCTCACTGTGCCCAATGATGCTTATTCCTAGGTATACATAGGTTTAAGATGTAGGCGTAAGGTCTTTCTTAAGGGTTTGGCCAACACTTTCGATGATCCAAATGAAGCAAAAAATAATCAGGGGATTGTAAATATATGCATGTACATGAACATACAGAAATACATTGAGTTAGAAGATGGAAATGGTGTTCTAAATATATATGAAAAAAATCATTGCTGGTGAAACACTAGCATGTCAGAGAGAAGGGTTTTCTATTAACCTGTTTCTTGAAATACTGGTTTTCTACTCAGAGGATTTTTTTTCCAATGGAGAAACATTCAGGTTATAGTTTTGAAGTATTGTGTGTTTTGTGCAAAACCAAGAAATTCATACCCAGAGCCAAACTAGATATGAAATTAGAAGCGCACATATAACTGTATGGATTTCAAAAGACAAATTGTATCAGCTAGGCACAAAGCAGATAATGACCAAAAGTATCAGAGCAGGCAATGGATGGTCTTAACTCTGTCCAGTCCTTGAATGGTCCAGAGGAAAATCCCTTCTCAAAATCTTATATTTGCATTGGCAGGAAATCCCCCACAATGGCTCCTGTCTGTGCAAAAACAAATACCAGATCCATTAAGCAGATCTTATCCAAGACTATATTAGAGGAGAAAATAATTAAATACTCTTCCCAATGCCTGTTCCGATATGGTTGATTATCAGCTCCCCCCCCCCCATTAATAGAATTTGAATTTATGTGGGTTTCTTTTTAGCAACTAGCACCTTAAGTACAAAGATGCAGTCAACAACCCAAAATAGTCTTGACCATCAGTATAGAAAGAATAATTATGTCAGGGTTCCCCCATAGATTGCTATACTGTCCCCAGCAAAGTACCCTACAACTCTCTCTCACCTTTCACCGCTGCAGTTCGCGAAGTGCTCACGCCTTTTGCATTGTTGGCTTCGCATGAGAATGATGCACTGTGATTTAGACCTAAAAGACAAAACCAACCATGCATGGATTAATATTAACTAAATATGAATAACAATTTTTAAATGGCAATGCACAATATTCCTGTGAGGAACTTCCGATTTACAGAATGCTCCCCCAATTTACAGATGGGGAATACTAAGACTTCAAGACCATTGTTTATGCTCAAGATCATACAATGAATTCAAGATCATGTAGAGACTTAGATCCAAGATGGGGAATATTAAGACTTCAAGATCACTGTTTACGCTCAAGATCATACAGTGAATTCAAGATCATGTAGAGACTTAGATCCAAAATGGGGAATACTAAGATTTCAAGATCATTGTTTATCCTCAAGATCATATAATGAATTCAAGATCATGTAGAGACTTAGATCCAAAATGGGGAATACTAAGACTTCAAGATCATTGTTTATCCTCAAGATCATATAATAAATTCAAGGACATGTAGAGACTTTTAGTTATTCTCCAGATTCACGCTGAATATGATACACCACTAAGCAGTAGTCAATGATTTTAGCCTTTGCTTAATACATCATTAAAATCAACACAGTAAAGCAAAGACAGACCTTCCAAATGTTGTCAGATTACAACACTCATCATTCCTGGCTGGGACTAATGGGAATCATAATCAAACAGCATCTGGAGGGCCACAGGTTGCCCATTTCTCCCTATGCTGTACTTGTATTCCTGCTGTACCAATCCAACCAGAAATAATAATTGTTGTTGTTGTGAACTGTCCTCGAGTCGGCTGTGGATGCGACATCTCCAAGACCCTCTATTCTCCACTCCTCTGCTTAAGTCTTGTAGATTCATGCCCATGACCTCCTTGATTTGGAAGTCATCTGCTGTGTGGTCTTCCTCTCTTTCCACTATCTTCTACCTTTCCTAGCATTATTGTCTTTTCTAATGATTCGGCCCATGTTTTTTTGTTGTTTTTTTTTTGGTTGTCCATAGTTTCCTTAGCACTCTTCTCTAGCACCGCATTTCAAAAATAATAAAACTCACAAATGATGGGTGAAAAGGGAGGAGGGAAAAGAAAACCTTTAATGAAACCCACTACGGAAATAACCTGATGTGAAACCGGGTTATTCTGCAATGTTCCCACTGGCCCTCAATACACCCGGCGCCGTTTGCAGGGGGGTGACAGAAAAACCCACTTAACCTGATGTATTCGACACTGGTTTTTTAAGTGCATCTATTTTAAAGAGCCGCAACCATCCACATCTTCAGTAGTGTGAGTAAGCTATTGAATCGATTCGCATCATGCTGCATCGTTCCCGGAAACTGAGGCGCCTCCATTTTAAACCGAAAGGGTGACAAGTGTGCATGGCAACAGAGTTAAGATGCCACAGAGAGATTCGGAAATGGAAAACGTAGTGGGAACACTGATCCGGTATTATATCATTGCGGAGATCCAGATCTCCTCGGGACAACAACAACAAAAAGCGTGAATGCCGCCTAGGAGTTACCTGACCAACATCAGCTTTAGTCAAGTGTGCCTCCCTCCCTTCTAATGCACAAAGCCTTCCAAAAACAGTCATGAAAGGGACTGTAAGCTCAGAAGGCAGGGAGGCAGGATTCTCATTCTGCCTATAATTTGAGCCATTAAAGTAAATCCACATTTCCTACACCCACGCTAACATTGGACACAAGGGACTTCTCAAGGGTAATCTACACCAGCCTTCACACATGCTCTGCCCTGTTTCAAATTAAAGGCAGACAAAACCCAGGCAAAGACCATTGGGGACACTCCTGGGATGTTCTTTCTTGCAGATGATTATAGCATGCCAGAAACACACACACACACCCCACACAAAAAACACTAACTTTTCCGTTCCCACACATACGTTTAAAAAAGAAAGAAAGAAAGAAAGAAAGAAAGAAAGAAAGAAGCAAGACAATAGCCAAAAACCTATTGTTTAATCCTATTCCCATCCTGGCTGTGTGAATAAAAATGTTCATGTAACACTACAATTCACATTGCTGTTATACAGTATTTTTACTTTTTCTTCTTACTGTCCTGTGAAAGGAGCAGGTCAACTATTACTTTGGGTCTCTGGCGGAGAATTCCAAATGTTCACTACATTTGGTCTCCTTTATCTGAAATGCTTGGGACCAGAAGTGTTTTGGATTTCAGAGTTTTTCAGGTGCTGGAATATTTGCGTCTACAGAAGGAGATACCTTGGAAATGGGACCCAAGTCTAAACACAAAATTCATTTCTGTTTCACATGCACCTTATACACATGCACCTTAATACATCATTAAAATCTGAAAGTAATTCTATACACAACATTTTAAATAATATTGTGCATGAAGCCACACTTGTGCACACTGAACCATCAGAAAGCAAAAATGTCACTTGTCTCCGCCACCCAGGAAAAAAGTTTTGCTTTTTGGAATACAGTTGGCCCTCCGTTTTTGCGGGGGATAGTTCCTGACCCACCCACCCTGCAAAAACAGAGATCTGCAAATATTCAAGCCCCATAAGCAGGGGCGCACCCCATTGATTTAAATGATCCGTGAATGTACAAAACCATGGACTTCAAGTCCGCGAGAACGGAGGGGCAACTGTACTTCAGATTTTGGAATTCCAGATAAAGGAGACTCAACCTGTATTTACCCCAGGATGGAGTCACGACAGTTAAAAGTGGTATCAACTGCTGTAACTGAGTATTGTAGTTACACCGAAAACTTGTGGGTGAAGAACCAGAATGACATTGTTTTCATTAGAGCGAAACCACGTCCCTTCCCTTCCCTTCCTGCCTTCCAGAGGAGGAACATCTGGGAGCCAGTCTTGAGTCCCAGCTGGTATGTCCTGTTCTTCCCACCCACCCGTCTGTGGTTTGGGTTTCCTTATGTCTGGATCCAAATGTTGGCCCTTTTTCCATGCTCCAGCTAGTCCCTTGAGCCAGGGCTCCTGGGCTGATTTATCTGATTGGGAAAAAAGGAGGTTAGAATTGACAAGACAGAGCACTGCGACACTGTGAAGGGACATCAGGAGACAGGAATTGGGGGGGGGGGGGGAATCCTTATGGGCACTACAACTCCCATCAACCACCAAACAACCTTCTGATTGTGGGATTCTGGACTTTTCGAAGTAGTTTCCCAGCAATTTTGTTGTTGTTGTTGTTGTTGTGTGCCTTCAAGTTGTTTCCGACTTAAGGCATCCCTAAGGTGACCGTACCCCAGGTAAAGTTCTTCAGAGGGGGTTTGCCATTGCCATACCCTGAGGCTGAGAGAGTGCGAATTGCACAAGGTCACCCAATGGGTTTCCATGGCCAGGATTTGAACTCTGGTCTCCCACTGTTCCTAGCCCAATGCTCAAACCATTATGCCACAACGGCAATACCAGGCACCTTTACTTTAGTCTCCATCTCAAGAATTTGTGAGAATGATAGTGGCACTCTCCCTTTTCCAGGGTTATCCAAAGCACACTTGTCTTTATTAGGGGTATACCCATACCCTCCAATGTTTCTCAGTGGAAAACTGGGATGGGAGATGTTATGGCCAAGCAACGTCAGAGTATCACAATGACAAAAGTTATGAATGAGGAAGAACACACAAGCTAGGAGAAGCCACAGCAGATTGCTTTTGCCTGAATCAACTGGGAAGTCTAAGGCTCTGCCCTCTCCTCTTCTCTCCCTCTTGCTGAGTTAACTGGGTGCAAACTACTTTTGCACTCTGAACTCAATTTGCAGGAATTCAGCTAAGATGAGGACAAAGAGGGAAAGCGGGAGGTGGAGAGAAAAACTGGGACATTTAAAAAGCAGCTGAAGAAGTGGGATTATAGAGAATTAACCTGGAGAGTCCCTGCCAAACTGGGCCAGTTAGAAAGTCTGATGTACCAGATATTTAGGGCTGTGTGCCATGCATGGGTTGGTTCGTGGCACTTCATTGCCCCAGTCATAGCATTGTCAAAACATTGCACTCCAGAATCCTTTGCACTTTTGCCTTTCACACCCCATAGTTATAGTGCTATGATTCCATTTCAACTGCCATGGTGCCATCCTGTGGAATCCTGGGATTTGTAGTTTGGAGAGGCGCCATAACTCTTTGGCAGAGAAGGCTAAAGACTTTATAAAACTGGAAATCCCAAGATTCCCTAGGAAGGAACTATAGCACATAAAGTGGTGTCAAACTGCATCATTTCCACAACGTAGATGCACCTGGTTCTCTCTCATTTTAAAATAAACCAGCCTAGGGAGCTGGTATAAAAAGGCTTTGATTGCACCAGGAACTGAGAGAAAATATTCTGGGACAATCAAAACATGTATGGATCTCCAAAATAAAATTAGAAAGGACGGGAACCAAATCTGGGACTTTCTGATCTTTTAGGGAATGATTGAAAAGTCCCAGATTCCCCCCCCCCTTCCCGTTCTTTCTGATTTTATATTGGGTTAAAATAAACCAACCTGGGGACCTGCTGTAAAAAGCCTCTAATCAAAACAGGAGCTGAAAGAAAATATTCTGGGATGAACAAATGTGTATGATCTCCAACATAAAATGGGAAAGAACAAGAACCAAATGTGGGACTTTCTGGTCTTTTAAAGCACTCTGGATGCTTCCTTAAACTATATTTGAATTTATCCCTTAGTTGCTTAGATTTTCCTCATTATGAAACTCTTTTTTTGTTTAATATCAATTACACAAGCAACAAACAAAACAGTGCATTGCATTGCATTCCAAGAGAACAAGGGAGTGTTGCAGCCCCAAATAAAAATGTGAGAAGGTCAGTGAGAATGTGAAGACATTGCTACAGTGTGTTGATCCATTTTGCTTAAAGGTCTACATTTACTGTAAGCCTTTGCTTAGTCAAGGATCTTTTCTTTCCAGGTGAGTGATCCAGTCGGAGGAAGAGACAAGGTTCTTAAAACTGTTTAAAAATTAAAAGCAAATTTGTTTGCCTGCTTTTAATACATAAAAGGGTTTTATTTTTGTTTTTTCACTTATTCTTTTCATTTACTGCATATACTCATGTATAAGTCTAGAAATTTTCGTCAAAAATTTGACCCCAAAAAACCAGTCGGCTTATCCATAGGACAATGTAAGTACTGCCCTTTATCTCTTATAAAAAAGGAACCATTCCCTGGTGAGCACAAACAGTTATGTCTGCTGGGATTTTTCAAGTTCTTTGGCATCGTCTTCCTTTGCTTCATCCTTTAGATCCTTTGTTACATGCCCCTAAATTTTACCAGATCAGATCAAAATCCATAATTTTGGCCCCCAAACCTGCCCTCGACTTATACATGAGATCAACCTATAGTCAGATCTATATGGTACATCCCACATTTCTCCCAACAAGAGACCTAGGATGGCTCATTACACCGATTACATTACACCGATCAAAACAAAATAAAGGTTTTATATCCCAAAATTCCATAACATTACACCATGGTAGTTAAAATGGTGTCAAACTGGATTATTTCTGCAGTGCAGATGTTAGCCCTCATCAGCAGTCTGACTATACAGGCATGACATGAAGGGGAAAAAGTTATCATTAATAACAAAGCATGCATTAGCTAATAGGATCCTTGTGCAACAATGTTCCATGAGTTATGGAGCATGAACATAGTGCATGTGTGTGCATATTTGCACAAAATATTGCATTTTATCAGTGTGGAAAAGGGCACTGATAGAAAGGGCCAGCCAGAGAGAAGAAACCTACTTAGGGACACTGAGATCAAATGGAGTATGTGATTCCAGCTAGCTTGCCCCTAAGAACCAGCGTGCATGTGTTTGCGTATTTGCACAAAATATTGCATTTTATCGACGTGGAAAATGTGAGTCCTTCCCCGCTTTTCCAAGAAACCCCAGTGACAAATGTGGCAAAAGTGTCGAGATCCTCCTCCGCACAACAACCCAGCTTCACTGCATTTGAAACTCGATCCTTTGGGGGAAAGCCCAGACAGAACAATATCCACCACTACCATGGATGCTATTTTCTGACCACCGCCGCTCCTGCGAGGGCTGAGTCAGCCAGTGGGCATTCAAAGCCTGCCACCTGCGCAAGCAGATGGCATTGACAAATACCCGAAGCGGGCAGGCTGGCACTGCGGTGGCACTGACATCACTGGAGGGAAGAAAGGAATTAGGGCACAGTGCCGCAGGCTGCAAAGGAGAGCAACGGCGAGGGGAAAGACGGAGGCCGGATCCAGCCCTCTCACCACGCTTGCTGCTGCATTCTGACCGCATCATTCCTGTAAAGGCTGAGTCAACAAGTGGGCAACTGCAGCCTGCCTAAGCAGATGGCACTGATAGAAAGGACCAGCCGGAGAGAAGGAACCCACTTAGGGACACTAAATCCAAAAGCTTGCTGAGATAAAATGGAGTATGTGATTTCCAACTAGCTTGCCCCCAAGAACCAGCGTGGAGTACTGAGTAGTTCAAGTGTTGGACTACGACTCTGGAGACCGGGGTTCGATTCCTGCTCAGCCGTAAAACCCACTGGGTGACCTTGGGTGCAAGTCACTAAAGCTGAAAAAACTCTAATATTAATATAAATTCATGCTTTTTAGTCATGCTCAATAATAATAATAATAATAATAATAATAATAATAATAATAATTTATATCCTGCCCCTCTGCAGAGCAATCGGGGCGGCATACACATTAAGATTACCATAAAAATGCAACACAAATCATAACCTAATAATCCCCAAACCCGCCCACCCCTTAAAAAAAGTATTAAACAATTACATAATTAAAACATAATTAAAAATGGAGGGGATTTTGGGATTCTTCCTGGACAGCAGGCTGAAATGTAGGGCATGTCCTGGAAAAGGAGGATGTCTGGTCACCCTGACCACAGTCCAACATCACTGACCCATTGCAGTTGCCCACCCCAATCTAATCTGGCAATCCCTCTTGCCTAGCCTTACTGTTGAGCTTTCCCTGAAGAGCCTCTGCCTTTGGATCCGTATTTTTGCGGAAAAGTGTGGTATAACTACAGATGATGGAGGAAGAGGAGGAATGTATAACTAAAGCATAACCTCCAACATTTCACAGATCAAAACCAAGACACCTGTGGCCATGATGGTAAAATGTATTAATGAGGCAAAATATTCAAGCTAGGAGAAGCTGCAGCAGTTTGCTTTTGCCTGAGCCTTACTGGGAAGGGCAAGATGATGTCCCTTCTTCACCCCTTCCTCTTGCTAAGTCAATGGGGCGCACACTACTTTTGCCCTTTTAAACTTAAGGTTTCCAGCTTGCACCAATAAGCAGAAGACAAAGGAGGAAGGTGGGAGGAGAAGGCAGAAACCAGGACATTTTCAAAGCAGGTTAAAAAAGTAGGAGGATTAATCTGGTCTTTGACTCTTCCAGATTTCCCAGTGTACTCATTCTCTGGCCAAAGAAAGAGTGATTTTTTTCTCTCTCTTTCTTTCTCCAAAGTCTCAAAAAGTGGCAATTCTCTTTAAAGTGAGTTGAACCCCTACCTCCTGTTGAACATTTTAAAAGCTATATGGCTATTTTCCCCCTCTCAAAACCAGAAGATAACTTCTGATAGCTTTTGGTTTTGCTTCATTTTCTCATGGTTTGGCATTTTTGGCAAGACGTAGCCCTTGGAGAGTCCCAGGGGCAGAATATTGACCCTCAGATCCACGGCAGTTGTCCAGCCCAGCTTTAAATAAAGTTGATTCTGGTCTTTCTGCATTCCAGAAATGCACCCTTCCTCTTTGTAGCTGTTGGACTCAGACGACGATCCCCAGCTTATTCAACAATTGTGTCATGTAAAAAAGAATTCTGAGGACCGCACAAGGTGTATGTGAATTGTTTTGAATAGTCTATACACAAAAGACAGAGGAGATGGTTAAAGCTATTGAGAGGAAAGGGGGAAGAGAAGGAGGAATGAAAGGCAGACTGCCTCTGGGGCTGCATCCACACTGGAGAAATAGTCCAGTTTGGCATCACTTTCACTGCCATGACTCAATGCTATGGAATTCTGGGATCTGTAGTTGGTGGTGGCAGAGCCGAGCAGGGAACTGAACCCTGATCTCCCAATATCCTAGTCCAAACCTCAAATATCATTCCCTCAATTTCTCCAAGGCTCTCCTGGCTGAAATCCTCCAAGGTACCGGATCCCAGTTCCTGACTCAGAAGTGTGTCATCTCCGGCCCAACATTTCCTTTCCTTGACTCACTAAGTGCCATGACAAGGAGGCCAACTTAACCGAAGGCAGACAATAAGGAATGGCAGGCATGTCGGGTGAGGCAACGCTTCTAGGCACACACCCCATTCGAGCATGGTGCACTTTTCTCTCAGCAAAGAAGAGCAAGACAGCATGGGTGCAATACAAGCATATATTATTATTATTATTATTATTATCCACGAGAGAGAGGGAATTTCCGCAGCCAAGTTCCTCTTCTAGAGATGGACATCAACCTCGAAGGAAGAACTGAAAGTCCTTTCAGGGGCACAAAGTTTTGCTTCCCACGCAAGTAAGTGGACATGGAGGGCTTTGTCCCATTGTTCGCCAGACTGGTCTGACAGTCTTGGGAGGTGTGTAAGTGGAACCATTTCAAAACTCTGCCAAACCTGTTTGACTAGAGGCGACAAAAGAACTCACTTTGGGAGAGGTGTGCCCACATGCCGCCAACTCCAGGAGCCATTCCTCCTCCAAATTGCTTTTGAAACCCAAGAGCAAAATTGAACAACAGCAAAAAAAAGAGAGTGCCTGGAGAAAGGTACTGTGAGAATTGGACCCTACCTTGTTATTATCCTGATTGTAAAGAAAATTGATGCCCAGTCCAAAAAAGATGCATCAACACAGAGGGCTATAGGCAAAAGAGGACAGAGCTTTAGGGCCATAACTGGGCATCACTGTCCCGAATTGGCAAGGTCAATCCCAATTTATCATCCCACTTTTAAAAGAGCCGGATTTCTCTTTTTCCCTTCCCCTTTGTTTTTACTCCATAGAAACATGATGGAGCCAGCACAGTGTGGTGGTTTGTGTCTTTGACTACAACTCTGGAGACCAGGTTTCGATTTCCAGCTTAGCCATGAAACCCACTGGGTAACCTTGGGCAAGTCACATGCTCTCAGCCTCAGGGGAAGGTAATGGTAAACCTCTTCTCAACTAATCTTGCCAAGAAAATCCCATGATTTCCCCATAAGTTGGAAATGACTTGAAGGCGCACAACAACAATAGAATCATAGAATTGGAAGAGACCATAAGGACCATCCAGTCCAACAAGGGCTATGCCAACCCCCCTCCATATTTCAGTTTTGTTGTTTGCCTTCAAGTCATTTCTGAGATATGGTGATTCTAAGGCCAACCTATTACAGGGGTTTCCAGGGCTGAGAGTGTGCGACTTGCCCAAGGTCACGCATGGGTTTCGATGGCCAAGCAGAGAATCAAACCCTGGGTCCAAAACGCATTGCAGAAATAAGCCAGTTTGAGACTGCTTTAATTGCCCTGGCTCAATGCTAGGGAATCCTGGGAATTGTAGTTTATTGTGGCACCAGAGCTCTTTGACAGAGAAGGCTTAAACATCTCACAAAGTTACATTTCTCAGGATTCCCTAGTATTGAGCCAGGGCAGTTAAAGAGGTCTCAGACTGGATTATTTCTGCAGCTTGTTTTGGATCCTGGTCTCCAGAGTCTTAGTCCAATGCTCAGACCAATACACCAGTAATCTCTTGCAAAACCAAGCTGCTGCAGCTTCTCCTAGCTTGCATGCTCTCCTTCACTTTTTATAACTTTTTTCCATCCGGATCACACTCTGATGTTGCTTGGCCACATGTGTCCCAGTTTTCCCCTGTGAGATATTGGAGGATATGCAAGCAACCCTATTAGTTTCTCAACACCATCCTCTCTCCCATGCTTTGATCAGCTTAACATGCTAAAATCCAGCAAGCGGAGCTTTTTCCTGCCACGGAGATGCTGTGTGATGGGAAATTACTTCATCCAGCATGCCAAATTATTGCTGATTTAGGGCTTTGAAAAGCAACTCACTTGAATAGTTGTATAAACCTGAGTATGATTGTGAAAGCTGGACAGGGAAGAAAGCCGACAGGAAGAAAATCAACTCATTTGAGATGTGGTGCTGGAGAAGAGGTCTACGGATGGTGTTTTGCTAAAAAGACAAATAAATGAGTCCTAGACCGAATCAAGCCTGAACTCTCTCGAGAAGCCAAGATGTCTAACTGAGGCTGTCGTACTTTAGTTATACCATGAGAAGAAAGGTGGTGGTGGTTGTGTGCCTTCAAGTCATTTCTGACTGATGGCGACCCTAAGGCAAACCTATCGTGGAGTTTTCTTAGCAAATTTCTTCAGAAGGAATTTGCCAATGCCATTGCCACCCTCTGAGGCCGAGAGAATGTGACTTGCCCAAGATCACCCAGTGGGTTTCCATGGTTGAGCAAGGATTCAAACTCTGGTTTCCAGAATTGGTTAGTTATTCATTTAATGTGCCACCCTTTCCCACCGCAGAGGGATCCAAAGAAGCTCACCAATTTAAAAAATATATATTGTTCTACAATGCTATTGCTCTGTAGCGTGAAAGGCTTCCAGATGTTGTTGGGACTGCCGCTCCCAACAGCCCCTTAGCCAGCATAGCTAATGGCAAGGAATGCTGAGAATTGCAATTCAGCAACAATCCACTTTTCCAGCTGTTTTTAAAATGTCCCACTTTTTCGTTCCTCCTCCCTTTTCCCTCGGCTTACTCCAATTGCTGCAAACTGAGTTCACTGTGCAAAACCAGTATGCACTCAGTTCAGCTGGGGGAAGAAGAGAGGAAAGAGGGGAGAAGCCTGCCCTACTCATTCAGCTTAGGCAAAAGCATACTGCTGCAGCCTCTTCTAGCTTTGTGTTCTTCCTAACCTTTGCCACCTTGACCACACTCTGTTCTTGGCCACACAAGTCCCAGCTTTCATTTTGTGAAATGTTGGACGGTATGCCATTGCAGCCAGTCCAGGGACAACCTTTATGCCCTGGGACTCTCTGGGGACCATATGGAATATTAGATCGATCAATCGATCAATCAATCAAATGCCCCAAAGGGCTGGAAATCCAATTCTGGTTGTCAAAAATGTGTAGTTTTTATGTGCCAGTGATTCCCAAACGTTAGTCCTCCAGGTATTTTGGACTTGAACTTCCAGAGGCTCTAGCCAGCTTTGCTAATAATCAGGAATTCTGGGAACCATAGTCCAAAACATCTGGACCACCAAAGTTCGGGAACCTCTGTATTAAACAGTTGCAAGAGGCCTTGCATCATAGGTAAAGGGTACATTGTTGCTCTGGAGTCTTTTGGGAACAGCAGTGTACCTTCTTTTTTGGCCAGAAAAAAAAAATCAATTTGGCGATGCCAGAGAAGATGAAAGCCACAAAAGCATCCCTGGGCTGCAGGTGTCTTACCCCCAGTATAGAGCTTTGCATGGAGCCACTGGGTTCAAAAACGTTGGACTCGGAGCAATGTCTTAAAAAGACCCTCTTGTTGCCCTGATGAAGTTTCTATTCCAGAAGGAACCAGGAATGTCCCTTGGACCACAAAACCCCTCTGGAACCACTTCCTCTTACCCAGGCGTCTGGTTGGGCTGTTTGCAACCCCACGCATGTGCCGAATCAGCAAAAGAAAAAGATGGGGAAAAGGCTCCCACAGTAGCCGGCTTTGGCTAATTGCTCACCAGCTTCCAACAAAAAGGACCAGTGGTGAAGATGCTGGGAAGCTGCCGGGAACAAGACCAAAAAAGCACTGGAGCTCATCATCAAAGCAGCAGAAAAGGAAATGCCAGCAGACAGAGCCAGGCAAATCCGGGAGTGCAAAAGCAACGGAGAGTTGGGGAGTTAGTCAAAGTTACTTTTTGATGACTACAACTCTTAGGAAACCTCAGCCAGGGAAATTCTGGGTGTTAGAATCCAAAAATGCAACATTTCCCAGCTTTGAGTGAGGACAGATCCTTCCCTGAAATGCCAGAGCAGCACACCATCCAATATTTCATAGATTAAAACCGATATCAAGATGGTCAAGCAATATCAAGATGGTCAAGATGGGAAAAGTTATTATGAGGAACACACTAGCTATGAGATGCTGCAGCAGTTTGCTTTTGCCTGAGCCTATTGGGAAGGGCAAGACAATTTATTATTATTATTATTATTATTATTATTATTATTATTCTGCCCCTCTGCAGCGCAATCGAGGCAACTTATAACAGTTAAAAACACCAATACATATATCAATTCCCTAACCCACCCTCCCCTTAAAACAATATCTTTATCTTCTCCCCTACTCTCCTCCGCTAATGAATGCCTACAGATGAAGCCATGGGAGTTAAAATGGATCCATACTGCTATAACTGTGTAGTGTGAAAGGAACCACCAAAAGAACACTAGTTTGTCATTATCCTGTAACACTGAAGGGCTACAGGGTCTGTGGAAATAAAGAGGCATGATGGTGTAGTGGTTTAAAGCATTGCACTACAACTCTAGAGATCAGGGTTCGAATTCCTGCTTGGCCATAAAAACTCACTGGGTGACCTTGGGCAAGTCACACTCTCTCAGCCTCAGAGGATGGCAATGGCAAGCCCCCTCTGAAGAAACATGCCAAGAAAACCCTGTGATAGGGTCGCCATAAGTTGGCAACGACTTGAAGGCAAACAACACAGGATGGAGTTAAACAGTATCACCCTGCTATTCGCTGTGCATCAGGCTGCATCGAAAGGCTGAGATAGTGACTCCTTTGCTTTCTGACAGTTCAGTGTGAACAAAGTTTGTTTTATGCACAGAATTATTTAAAATATTGCATAAAATTACCTTTAGGCTATGTGTATAAGCCATATAAATAAATTTGGGGTTTAGACTTGGGTTCCATCTCCAAAATATCTCATTATGTACATCTATGCAAATACAGGTATTCCAAATTCCATAAACAATTAAATGAATAACATCCAAAATTTCGGTCCCAAGCATTTTGAGTAAGAGATGCTCAACCTGTAGTGTCCTTTGCTGGGATGCACAGTTAAACATATATCTCTATCTCTGCAGGCAGGTTGTGCTAGATTTTTCTCCCTGAGCCATCCTCCATTCACATCCTATGTCTCAAGGTTTTATTTATGACTAGAGGAAACTATCTCACATCGTTGTTTTGGAGAGAGATAAAATGGGAGCAGAAGGGGACAAAAAGCCACGGACAGTTTTCTGAGCTCCCTGCAGGAGGAAGAAGAGGATGGAGATGAAATAAAGAATTAATATGATGCCCTTGGTTCTCCTTCCACTGCAAAGTATGACCATACCTTCCAACTGTCCTGGCTTAGCAGGAATGATCCCAGCTCTGCCTTCTCACGTTTTCAGTTGCTGTAAAAAAATTCTACTTTCTCTTTCCTGCTTCCACTTTCTCCCTTTGTCTTAGGCTTACTTCAATAGCTGCAAACAATGCTCAAAGTGGAAACAAAAGTTTGCACTCAATGAACTCGGCAGAAGGGGGAGAAGAGTATGTGGCAGAATCTTGCCCTTCCCAAGAGGCTCAGGCAAAAGCAAATTGCTGTAGCCTCTCCTAGCTTGTCTGTTCTTCTGCATTAATCTTGACCTTGTTCTGATTTTGCCTGGCCATTCATGTCCCAGTTTTTCATGAAAATGTTGGCATGTGCGACTTTGCCCTTCCCTGCTGTGCCAGGAACAAGGGGGGAAATCTTGGCATTGCCACCCCCTTTTGTTTGTTGTTAACTGCCCTCAAGTCAATCTCAACTCTTGGCAACTCTATGGATGAACCTTCTCCAAGAAGACCCTCTGTCCTCCCCTGCTCTGCTTAAATCCTGCAACCCTTAATACCCAAAGTGACCTCCTTCATAGAGTCCATCCATCTGGCATGTGGCCTTCCTCTCTTCCTACTTCCCTCCACCTTTCCTAACATTATTGCCTTTTCCAACGATTCATGCCTTCTCCTGATGTGTCCAAAGTACGACAGTCTCAGTTTGGTCATCTTGGCTTCTAGGGAGGTTTCCGGCTTGATCTGCTCTAGGACCCACTTGTTTGTCCTTTTGGCTGTTCATGGGATCCTCAGCACTCTTCTCCAGCCCCACATTCTCTCAAATGCATTGATTTTCCTCCTATCATCTAAATTGCCATTCTCCACATTGCCTATCTGTTTGGCCCACTTTACAGGGTTACGATAAGGATTACGCCGATGAGGAATGTAAAACAAGGTGTTGTTTCTAGCAACAAGGGCCATAAATGGTTGCACACAGACACACATGCCTGCCCACTGCCCAATGGATATTTGGCAACCCTTGCTATGGTGCGAGTCTGTTCCCACGCTCAGAGCAAACCCCCTCCTCACCCGAGGCATCGGGAACCAACCTCCATAGAAAAGGGAACAAAAGAGGCTGTGGGTTGGGGACAAGCCGGGCTTTGAGGGTATAGGGAGGGTATGAGACAATTAGCAAAGACAGAAATGCTGAAGAGAGGAAAAGAGGGCTCATGAAGCGAGGCTGAAAGGAAGGCAAGAATAGGGGGTCTCCTGCATTCACTTCCCTCCCCCTTCTCCAGCCATTCCTCAATCGAGCCAAAGTAGAGCTGCAGGGAGAATTAAAATTCCCTCTTTGCAAGCCAGTGGAACAGAGAGGAAAATCAAAATCAAAATCAAAAGGCTGCTTTTTTGGCACAGCCACCCCGATAGGGAAAAAGAGATACAGGCGTCGAAAACAAAGGTCAGTCTGAACCAGAGCTCCTTCTGGACTCAGACTGAAAACTATTTTCAGCACTAGGGTCAGCCAGCCCCCAAAACATGCCAAGCAGGTGAAAAAAGGACATGTATAGAGGCTGCTGTTTTTATACGTTGAATAACTTAGGATGGGTTCCCACACTACAGGGATTAGCATTTAGGGCTCCCAAGATGAACGTTGGGACCCTTCACAGCCAAAATGCTTTGGCTGGAGAAAATCTAGCGGCAAGCAGAAAAACAAAGCCACAAACTGAAACAAGAGGGAAGGAGGGAAGGAAGGAAGGAAGGAAGAAAGGAAGGAGTACAGTGGGCTTTCGGTATCTGATGGGATTTGGTTCCAGAATCGCCCCTGTGGATACCAAAATCCGTGGATGCTTACATCCCTTTGAACACAATGATATGATAAAATGGTGTCCCATACATAAAATGGCAGAATCAAGGTTTGCTTTTTGGAATTTATATATTTTCAAAATATTTTCAATCCATGGATGCTTGATTCGTGGATAAGGAATCCGTGGATATGGAGGGACGACTGTACAACGTCTAATACTGGAACCTCCAGAGCATGTACAGATTGAGATGATAGGGACCCATCCCAAACACCAGCTGTGTCTTTCTCTGGAAGGAGTTTCTCACTCGCATGGATCTATAACTCATATAGGGTTTAATTTATCAGCAGCTCACACAAGTTCAAGAGAAGGGCCAAAATGAGGGCACTGTCCTGCCCCAAATAAGGATTCTGACCCCCCAAATGAAATTTTCCTTCACTTTGCCAAATTTCTAGCACTACAGGAACTCAAAACTTCATTTAGAGCATTTAGAAATACAGCTTAGAGTCCAAAGAAAAGAAGCAGGCATGACCAAAAGAAGGCGAACACAAGAAATAGAAAAATCTTCCTTACGAACAACTATACATGTCTCACTCTCTGCAATGGTAGAAATTTGGGCACTGACCAAAAATTTAATGAAGGGACAGAATTCTTATTCTCATTATGCCCTCCTGTATATACATCCCATACCAGCCTTGTTGGCATAGATGGTGTCTGCTACGCTTTTATACAGCTTCTACTCATTTTCAGAGCCAACATGGTGTAGTAGTTTAAGCGTATGACTCTGGAGATCAGGATTCAAATCCCTGCTCTGCCATGGAAACTCAATGGGCGACCTTTGGCAAGTCACATTCTCTTAGCCTCAGAGGAAGGCATAGACAACCCCTCTCTGAAGAAATCCTGCTGAGAAAACCCCATGATAGGGTCTTAGGGTCACTCTATGATAGCCCTTAGGGTCACCATAAGTGAGAAATGATTTGAAATCACACAACAACAACTCATTTTCATACATCTTCCACAGGAAGGCAAGCTACAACTGGAAAGGAGTGTGGCTACGAATCCTGTAGTCCTGTGTGGTGGTCCAAGCTCCTACCAGGAGTACTAACCCTGTGCCTTATAGCAATAGCAATAGCATTTACAGTTCTATATCACTTCATAGTGAACTCAGCACTCTCTAAGTGGTTTACAATCTGCAAGCCAATTGCTCCCAACAAGCTGGGTCCTCTTTTTACCGAAAGGATGGGAGGCTGAGTCAACCTTGGAGCCTTGCCTGGGATCGAACTCACAATGTTGTGGCTGCGCTCCCAGGGCTCCTTATAGGGTTATTTCTGCCTCCTGGATCATAGGAGTTTATCACATGGGGGGAATCCTGTGCAGAAACAGGATTTTAAATAGGAAAAAAACCAGCAAAAGCGGGTAGATTTTCAGACAGTGTCACTGTTAAAGTGCGCTTAACCCAAACGGAAAGTAGTCAAAAGCTACTTCTTTTTACTTTCGGAAAATCCTGAAAGTAAAAAGGAGCGGCTTTTGACTACTTTCCGTTCCAGTTAAGCAGACTTTAACAGCGATGTGTATGAAAATCTACCCACTTTTATGGGTTTTCCCCACCTTTTAAATCCCATTTCTGCACAGGATTTCCCCCATGTGATAAGGTCCATAGTCACCTTTCCTATTTTCTGAGCAGGAGAAATAAATACAGTCTGAAGCACTCACCTTTCATCACCAGCACAGAAGGTGTCTGGGCCAGTGGATCAACCAAGGAGTTGAGAGGGACACTGTCTTGAAGCCAGATCACCAGGACCGGTTCTGGGGGTCCTTGCGCTCTGCAACTGAGGTTGAAAGGGGTATTGGCAGTGATCTCCAGATCCTGAGGCTCATCTGTGAAAAAGGGAAGACCTGGACCCCCCAAAAAAATGCAAGGAGGGACAAAGTCAGCAAACAAATACAATCAAGCTCCAGTCTAGAGCACAGGTGGAAAAAGGGAGACATATCATCATCATCATCCTCATCATCGTCATCCTCATCCTCATCATTTTATTGTTTGCCTTTCTCTGGGACTCAAGGCAGCTTCCAAATTAAAATTAGTACTATATAGTTCAAAATATACAAAAGGCAACATTAAAATTGCATTCAACTGTTAATAATATTTAAACAATTGAAATCATTTTTAAAAATTAATTTTTAAATTTAATCCAGTCTGGAGTGCAGGTGGAGAAAGGGAGACATATCATCATCATCATCATCATCAATTTATAGCTTGCCTTTCTCCCAGACTGGGACACGAGGCAGCTTCCAAATTAAAAGTAGTAGTATATAGTTCAAAATCTACAAAAGGCAATATTAAAAGCGCATTCAACTGTGAACCGTATTTAACTGTTTAAAACCTTTTTGAAAATTCATTTTTAAATTTAATCCAATTTAATTTAAAAATCAGAAAAAAAGTTAAAGACAGTAGAATTTAAAACAATGTTGCTGTTGGCAAGGCTTCCAGGTCAGTAAGTAATGGCTATCAAATGGTTCTACTTTTCCTGATGTTCATACAAGATTTAGAGATAGGTTTATGGTGGACAGCTATAAGTGAAAGAAACTACCTCCAGCATAGTTGGCAACCATAAATAAGAAACAGGAGTGGATTGTGACCTGGGTATCACTATGTCAGCATTGAAATGCTTCACCCTTGCCTGGTCTAGAAAAGTGGAAGGATGTAGAATTATACAGAAATGTTGGTTCAATGTGTTAAACCTGATCAATTGTATTTCAGGTATAGTCCCTACTTTTGATGCAACCTATACTTGGCATCATTTTGATGCTGGCATAGCGATACCCAGGTCACAATCCCCTCCTGTTTCTTATTTAAGGTTGCCAACTATGCTGGAGGTAGCTTTAAAACCTAATTGTTCTGACCTACCTTTAATTCTTCAGAGGCTCAGCAAAGCATGGGATTCTGTCACTAGCAGGAAGATTAAGCACCACATTAAAAGTTAGGCTGGGAAAAGCAAACCAAAGGCTTTTCTTTCTTACCTGAGGACTGTTCTTGCAGTAGGCCAGCGATCTTGATAGATCAGTATCACAGCTCAAAAATTACAAGTATGTACACATATGTACATAAAGCATATGATCGGTCAGGCTGATTGGAAAGGACTTAATTTTCCAAACTAAAAAACCCACTGTGAGATCCTGGCTGCAAATACTTTATTTGTTAATGTCTCATTTAGTTATGCCGCTTGATTTTAATAGCCAAAGGGTGCCTTAAACAGAGCTTGGAAAGATTACATCTTTGAACTGCCACTCGCAGATATTCTTAAGTCAGTATGGCCACTGACACTACATCTCATTTCTGTGGATGGATTGTGTATGTGTATTGTGTGCCTTCAAGTCCTTTCTGACTTATGGTGACCCTATCATGGAAGTTCCTTAGCAAGATTTTTCAAAAGAGGTTTGTCATACTGTTCCCCTGAGGCGGAGAGTGTGTGACTTGCCCAAGGGCACCCAGTGGCTAAGCTAGGAATCGAATCCTGGTCTCCAGTGTCGTAGCCCAACACTCAAACCCACTATGCCATGGTGGCTCTCATGGCTGCATTAGGAGATTAATATCTGTCACATCAAAGTAGTGCAGTCAAGTTTTATAGAGTCATAGCCCCCAAACTTAATGCTTATCAATAACTATGCCATTACCTGTAAATCTTCCATACCTTGGGTCCTGGTGTATCTGCTGATTTTAGCTGAATTCCTCTGGCAGCTGAAGAGCAAAGGATCTTCCAAGCCAGACAGCATGTGGTTATGAGCTCTCTGTGGGATAATCCAAAGTATTTTGGGGTGGCTTTATCTTAAGCAGGCAAACACCATTAGTTTTGCAAAAGACCCATTCCAGGTGGGAATGAAAGCCACCACAAATGAGGGAGATAGATACACGAACAGGTGGATAAATATTCCTTCTCTTCCAAAACAGAGGAGGGAGGGACTGTGCAGGTAAACAGGAATGCATAGATTTTGCATAATCTATGAGATCTAGTGTGGCATAGTGGTCTTAGTGTTGGAGTACGACTCTGGAGACCGGGGTTTGATTCCCAGCTCAGCCATGAAAACCGCTGGATAACCTTGGGCAAGTCACACACTCTCAATCTCAGGAGAAGGCAATGGCAAACCTCCTCTGAACAAACCTTGCCAAGAAAACCCCATGATAGGGTTGCCATACGTTGGAAACAACTTGAAGGCACACAACACAATAACAACAGGAGCCTAGAGATGATCTCTTAACAAAATAGAAGGTAAAGCAGAGAGAGAGATTTTACCTTCCAGTTGCAGGTAAGCTTCATCAGATAAGACTTCAGATCCATTCACCAAAGCCACACACTGGTAGTTTCCCATATCTGAGAGCTGTACAGTTGGGATGCTGTGGGGGGCAAGAGGGGAAGAGATGAAAATATTCACACAATTGTCTTGCCTCCTGATTTGAGACAAGAGCCCTCAAATTTTACTCCTTAAAGAAGAGTATGAACTCCTTATTCCTACCACAAATATGTGCTATGATTGCACAAGGGACACAACAATTCCTAAGAAACAGGACTGACCCAGCCACTAAATAAACTCATGTAGCAGAAGCAAGGGAGGACGTTACCACACTTGCAGCAAGAGAGCGGCGAGAAAGCTGGTCGGAATCATTTCGGAACCATTTTGGGCTCATTCCGGAATGTGCCCGGCAAGCGGAACACATTACCACACTAGAATGGAATCAGTGAGGAATGTGAGATTCCGGAATGGTTCCGCTCTGGGGGCTCGGAACTCCTGTTCCCACACAACTTGAAAGATCCCTACCTCGATCCGGCAAGGATGTTCATGCACATGCGCAGACAGGGCAAGGCAAGGGGTCCAGGAGGGGATCCCTCTCTGGCGCTGGCAAAGCAAGGCAAGGCAAGGGGTCCAGGAGGGGATCCCTCCCTGGCGCTGGCAAAGAAGGGCAAGGCAAGGGGTCCAGGAGGGGATCCCTCTCTTCTGGCGCTGGCAAAGCAAAGCAAGGCAAGGGGTCCAGGAGGGGATCCCTCTCTGGCGCTGGCAAAGCAAGGCAAGGCAAGGGGTCCAGGAGGGGATCCCTCCCTGGCGCTGGCAAAGAAGGGCAAGGCAAGGGGTCCAGGAGGGGATCCCTCTCTTCTGGCGCTGGCAAAGCAAAGCAAGGCAAGGGGTCCAGGAGGGGATCCCTCCCTGGCGCTGGCAAAGAAGGGCAAGGCAAGGGGTCCAGGAGGGGATCCCTCTCTTCTGGCGCTGGCAAAGCAAGGCAAGGCAAGGCAGTGGACTTACCACAAGTTCCCGGCTGCGCTCCAGCTCCAGGTGTGCTGGTGGGGAAGGTGTTGGTCCCCCGGCAGCCCCAGCGCCTCGCCTCTCCCACATACCGCAAGGAACCATCAGCCGTAATTTTAAGGAATACACCCGAGCGGTCGGCACTATACCGGAATGACAAGGATCTCGTGTTTATACCTATGCCGAGATCAGCGTCATTCCGGTATAGTGCCGACCGCTCGGGTGTATTCCTTAAAATTCTCGGAAGTCAAAAGGACTGAAACGAAGCTGAAATGACGCCGAAACGAGGTAGGGAAGGGCGGGGTTTGCTGTGACGTCGTGTGAACACACGGAAAAAAAGTCTGAAACGAGGCTGAAACGAGGCTGAAGTGAGGCTGAAATGACGCTGCTGTAGGGCCAGTGTGGTAACGTCCGGAGGCAGAAACAAGATGTTGGAGGAGACAGCTGTGTGCAATGGAGCCTGGAATAGAAGGTGCAGGTGGATTGGGTTCTCCTAACACTAGGCTGAAAGCCAGTGCAGTATAGTGGTTTGAGCACTGAACTACAACTCTGGAGATCAGGGGTTCAGTTCCCCACTCAGCCATGAAAACCCACTGGATGATCTTGGGCGAGTCACACACTCTCAGCCCCAGAAAAAACTGTGGTAGGTACACCTTAGGGTCTTCATAAGTTGGAAATGACCTGAAAGTATACAACAACAGCAACAACAACAAATGCTGAGGGGGGGGGGACTGATCCCCACAATGATCAGGCACAAATGATGGGGACCACCAAAATTCCTGTTTAGCTGAGCCCCCTGAGGAAATGCCAACCAGAAGTGTCTTGGTTTATAGCCATCTTTGCACTCGCTCAATAGGGTATTCCAGGTATAACTCAGTTATTTCGAAATAAGATTTTGAAAATCTGGCAATGCTACTCAATACAGCAACATGTGCCAATCCTGATCAGAATGTAAGAATTGCTCTGAATTTAAGAATAGGGCAGAAAGAAATAGCCCTGTTGGATCAGACCAGAGGTTCATCTACTTCAGCTTCCTCTTCAGTGCTTGGAAATATTCATTAGTCCCTGTTCAGTTCATTTCTGTTCAGAGCTTATAAATGTTAGGTTTTTGAACTACCAGCCTGGCACTTGCAGGAACGGGACTTGCGGGAAAGGGAATGGCACAGAAAGGAATGGAACGGAACGGGGTGAGAACGCATGTTACTGCACAGGAGAATGCTGCCAATGCTACCAATGTTGCCGGGAGTCCCCAAGCCGTTCCCCAGCCTTTCATGGCAGCCGATTTTGAAGAATGGTTCAAAATAGTTCTTCAAAATCGGCTCCCATAGTACGGATGGGGTACGGCCTGGGGACTCTTGGCACAACACTTGCAGGAAAAGGAATGGCACGGAACGGAATGGAACGGGGTGAGAACGCATGTTACTGCACACGAGAACGCCACTAATGCCGCCAATGCTGCCGGGAGTCCCCAAGCTGTTCTCCAGCCTTTCCTGGCAGCCGATTTTGAAGAATGGTTCAAAATCATTCTTCAAAATTGGCTGCCATAGTACGGATGGGAAACAGCCTAGGGACTCCCAGCGGCATAGGTGGCATTCTCTTGTGCAGTAACACCCATTGTTTTTTGTGGGTTTTTCGGGCTGTGTGGCCATGTTCTAGAAGAGTTACTTTCTGACGTTTCGCCAGCATCTGTGGCTGGCATCTTCAGAGAATTTTCTCTGAAGATGCCAGCCATAGATGCTGGCGAAACGTCAGAAAAAACTCTTCTAGAACATAGCCACACAGCCCGAAAAACCCACAAAAAACTATGGATGCTGGCCATGAAAGCCTACGACTTCACAGTAACACCCATTCTCACCTGTTCCATGCCAATCCTAGATTCCGTGTCCAGATCAGTCTGGAAATGTTCTGCGATAAACTTATGAGTCCAAAAAATACCTTTTCCAAAAGTAGTCCACCAGTGACCAGTGTGGAAAGCCCACAAGGCAAGCACAACAACAGCAACCGTTCTGTTTTGTTTCTTTCCTCGTTAGAAACAAGGACGTTTTAAATTTGAATATGTAATGTTTTTAAGTTTTTGAAACTGTTTTTTAAACTTTGTTTGTATTTTTAATGCTTTGTACTGTTTTAACTTGGACTATTTTAAGTTTTGTTAGCAGCCTTGAGTCCCTGTACCGAGAGGAAGGCAGGATAAAAAGAATAAATGAAATGATAATATAAATAGTAATATTGTGAGGTATACTGCCTCTGGATATGGAGGTTAATTTCTTATTATTATTAATGCTCTTATTACCAAAAAAAGAATCCAAGCCACCCTTTTGGGGAAGAAGGCCCCGAAGGTGGTTTCCATGACACAAAGTCTCCATAACGACAAATAACAAATAGTACATTTCAAAAACACTGAAATTCATGTTCAGTTAGAATGAACGGACAGAGAGACAAATGCATTGTGCCCACCAAAATACTAAAATCCAATGAAGAATTATTGTTAAAAACACACTCAGTAAAATCCTTTTTAGGAGAAAGGCACCAGAAAACAAATGAGTCTTTCGGGTTTTATTTATCCATAGTTGCTAAGAGTTGGTGATAGATCTCTTCTCTGTTAAGGCCCAGGCCTTTTTACGCACTAACTTGAGAATAAATGGGATTTTTCTGGGACTTCAATTTGAATGTGAAAATGTAGGATTCTGCTTTTGCCTGCCATCACTATACTCTTGTGTACAGTCAACGGCAGAGTTGGAAAAGTTACTTTGGGGTACAGTTACTCCCAGAATCATCTAGCCCAGTGGTTCCCAAACTTTGGTCTTCCAGATGTTTTGGACTTCATCTCCCAGAATTCCTGACTGCTGACCAAGCTGGCAGAGACTTCTGGAAGTTGAAGTTCCAAACATCTGGAGCCAATATAGCTGCTGCCCATGCTGGTTGAGGATGCAGGGAGTTGGCCCATTCCTTCCCAATCTGATGGCTTCCATATGCAATTTTACTACAACTCCCATCATCCCGAGATAGTAGTCAACGAAGTGAATAGTAGTCCATTATATTTGGAGGCCCATACCCTCCAACATTTCACAGATGAAAACCAGGACACGTGTGGCTAAGCAACATCAGAGTATGTTCAAGATGGCCAAAGTTGTTAATGAGGAAGACCACACAAACTGGATGAAGGTGCAGCAGTTTACTTTTGCCTGAGCTTACTGGAAAGGGCAAGACTCTGCCCTCTCCTCTCCTCTCCCCAAAGTTCGAAATCACTTTTGCACTTTGGACTCTGCAGAGTTCGTGAATCTGAGGAAGCAGGATCTGCTGCAAAACCTCATGCTTCCAGCTCCTTTCTTTCAGCTAGTCTCAAAGGTGCTGCAAGATCCCTTTGCATTCTGTTTGCACCAAATGAAGCTGGCAGAAAACAAAGGGGGAAAGCAGGAGGAAGAGAGAGAAACTGGGACATTTTAAAAGCAGCGGGAAAAGTGGGATGGTAAAGGATTAATCAGAACTGTCCCTGCCAATGCTGGAAAGTTTAAGGGTATGGTGGATTCAGGAAGCCTGAAACAATATAATATACTACTGGTTAGCAATTCTTTCTGGTTTGAGGACTCGCATGTTTTTTGATGAAAGTCATCTCTCTTTGTGTATTAATCTGGATTCTTTCACCTTTTTTGCCCCTGTTCTTGAAAGCCATCAGCCCTTTGCCTATGTTCCAAGAAAGCAGACAAAACAAAGTATATATCATCTGGTAGGTTCTTTTGTTTGTTTTACAAAAGTTCTTTAAAGCCACTTTGTTTGTTTCAGCTGCTCATTGCTTCCCTCGCTGTTTATCAAATCCAAGATGAATGTATAAGCATTTTTTAAAGGGGAAAAACAACTAAATTGCTTTTTTGAACCAAAAATTAAAAAGAGGCTTAACTGAGCCCACGCAGCTAATGAAACAAAGTTTACAAACCACAAAATATTTTTTTTTAAGCGTGGGAACTAAAGGACAGCAATTTTGTTGCCAACAGTCATCTGCTTTCTAGAACTTCAGTTACAAAATTGTAGTCTCTTTCTAAAACAAGGACAGGAAGTGAATGTTTGGAACTACATGTCCCTTAATCGGTTACTATTATCTGTGTGGGTTAGGGCTGATGGAGGTTGTAGTCTAAACATGCTAGGATACTCAAGCAGCCTTCCCCTGAACTCTTGCATATCATAGCTACACATTTTCTTCTGTGGTGCAAACATGGATGGCATATCCACCAACATTTCACAGATTAAAACTGGGACATGTGTGGCCTAGCAAGATCAGAGCGTGGTCAAGATGGCAAAAGATATTCTTGAAGTAGAACAGACAAGTTATGAAAGGTTGCCGCAGTTTGCTTTTGCCTGAAACTACTGGGAAGGGCAAGATTATGCCTCCTCCTCTCTTCTCCCCTATCCTGCTGTATTAACTGAGTGCAAACTACTCTTGCACTTTGAATTCAGTTTGCAGCAATGGAAGTAAGCAGAAGACAAAAGGGGGAGAACGAGAGAGAAACTGGGACATTTTAAAAGCAGCTGAAAAAGTGGGACAGCAGAGGATTAATTGGGACTGTAACCACTAGGATATTGCTCAGGCAAAAGCAAACTGCTGAAGTCTCTCCAAACTTGTGTGTTCTTCCTCCTGAACAACTTTTGCCATCTTGATCAACCTAGGTCCCAATTTTCATCTGTGAAATACTGGGGGTTATGCAAGGGCTCAATGATCCCCCAAAAGCTAAGGACACCAGGATATTAAAATGGAAAGGCACCAACCTGATGGCCACCCACACCCCACAAGCTTTTTGCAATAAAAGCTGGAGAAAAATAAATGCCATAAATCAAAGGTAGTCTTTACCAGAGTTCTCAATTCTGTTCATAAGCACTGTGCCCACAGCTAGTATTATGTTAAATCATAAGGATATATTATTTAAAATTTCCCCCTGAATCTTCCATAGCCGTGAATATAGTGGGCCCTTGGTATCGGCTGAAGTTTGGTTCCAGGACCCTCCGCCGATACCAACATTCATGGATGCTCAAGTCCTATTAAATACAATGGCATAATAAAGTGGTGTCTTATATATAAAATGTTAAAATCAAGGGTTGCTTTTGGAAATTTAGATATAGTGGTCCCTTGGTATCTGTTGGGGTTCGGTTCCAGGATCTTCCGTGGATACCAAAATCAGTGGGCGCTCAAGTCCCATTAAATACAATGGCCTAGTAAAATGGTGTCCCTTTTATAAAATAGCAAAATCAAGGTTTGCTGGTTGGAATTTATATTTTTTGGAATATTTTCAGTCCATGGATGCTTGAATCTGTGGATAACAAAATCCGTGGATATAGAGGACTGACTGTACTCCTGCTCCTTGCACTTGTCCCCGACTTTCCTAAAGCTGTTGGTCAAGAGGGCAATGAAAGACGGAGAAAGGCACCATGTCAGAGCTGGGAGCAGGGGAGAGAAGGAGGCAGGGTGCCAGCCTTTCCACTGCCAAGTTCTCCTGCTTTAGAGTTGAGTAACTGGAAATAATATTTCCCAATGAGTCACACACATTCATGCCTACCCTCCGAGTCAGCTCCCCCGCTCCCCATCCCCGTGATAAAATTGTTTAACCATTCACGTGAAGCAAACTCAAGTTCGTGACCTCCTCTGAATGTGCAACATCAAAGATTATTTCCAAATTTTTCCGTGGTATGTCGTTTCCTCTTGTTGCATGGAGACTTCATTTCTATATTGCACATATTTGCAGGCAGCTGGAATTATATGCCATAGTGGAGTGCGGTCGGAGCCCAGAGGCTCAACACTCTTTTTTTTTTCCTTATTAGGAGGCAAGGTTGCTAGTTTGGGATCGTCCCAGGATCTGAGCTTTCAGGGCCAAAATTTGAGACCTCGAGAAGGCCCCTGATCATTTCATGAAGCTTTATGCATTCAAGTACCAACCACAGTTGTTCATCTGCTTGGAGAGAGATGGGATAAGGAACATTTAATCTAGCATCCAGAAAGTGGATGCGGAGTAGAACAGAGGGTAAGATCTGGCACTAGAAGAACTGGCAAGGGAGGAGGAAGTTAATACATTTTTAAAAAATCCATGAGTCTTGGCAACTTGCAACAACAAATCAATTAATCCTTGCAAATTGTAGTAAACTGCTGCTCTCCTAGCTGAGCTTTGGTCTTGCCCTGAGCTGAAGCCACCAAAACTGGGGAATTTGCACCCCCATTTCCTACCTGGATACAACCCATAGATACTGGATACTCAAGGCTATCCTATGAGATCAGGCTATCCTATGAGAAGGGAAGGGCTCCCATTGTACTTTGTAATCAATATTCATGTTCCTACCCACAGACCCCAGGACAGTGGGATATTTAGACCACAAAGAAGTCTCTATGCTTTAACCTCCTTGGTTAGTCCAAAGTACAGTTGCCCCCACCCCGCATATTCATGGATTCTTCATCCATGGATTCAATCATCCACGGGTTGAAAATATTCCAAAAAGAAATATATTCCAAAAAGCAAACCTTGATTTTCCCATTGTATATAAGGGACACGGTTTCAGTATGGCATTGTATTGAATGGAACCTGCGCATCCACAGATTTTGGTATCCACGGGGTGGGCCTTAGAACCAAACCCCAGCGGATACCAGGGGACCACTGTATACTAAATGACCAAGCACTAAGACAGTGTTTGTCTTTGAGACCTCCCTAGGAATAATAAGGGCTGCTTGCAGTCTGTCCTGTGCATGTTTACTTGGGCGTAAATGCCACTGAACACATGCAGGTCATTTCTAAACACACATTGTGTTTGTAAGCGTCTCCATAGTCAAAGTGCCTGAATAATCAAGGATTGGAGAAGCATACCCTCTAACTGTCCCAATTTGGCAGGGACAGTCCCAGTTAATCTTCTATCATCCCATTCTTCCTGGTGCTTTTAAAATGTCCTGGTTTCTCTCTTCCTCCCGCCTTCCCCTTTTGTGCTCCACTCACTTCAGTTGGTGCAAACTAAATTCAAAGTGCAAAAGTAGATTGCACTCAATTAATTCAGAAAATGGGGGGAGAGGAGAAGAGAGGGGTGGAATCTTGTGCCTCCCAGTAGGCTCAGGCAAAAGCAAATGGCTGCAGCCTCTCTTTGCTTGTGTCCTGTTTTTTCAATCATAACTTTTCCCATCTTGGCCACACTCTAATATTGTTTGGCCACACGCATTCTGGTTTTAATCTGCGAAATGTTGGAAGGCATGGAAAAGTAATTTGCCCTCCATCTGCAGGGACCTAGAAGTACGGTAGGCAACTTTTTTTCCAGCTGTCCCGATTTCTCTCTCCTCCTCCCACTTTTGTCCTCAGTTGCTGCAAACTGAGTTTAAAGTGCAAACGTAGCTTTAATTCAGTTAAGCCAGGAGGGGGAGAGAGAAGGGGGCTAAGTCCGACTCTTCCCAGTAGGCTTAGGCAAAAGCAAACAGCTGCAGCCTCTCCTAGCTTGTGTGTTTTTCCTCATTAAGAACTCTTGCCATCTAGACCACGCTCTGATGTTGCTTGGCCATGTGTGTCCCAGTTTTTATCAGTAAAATGTTAAGAGGATATGCAGGCCATTTACTCAGAGGTTGAAGTTGCAAGATGCTCACCTCAGTTCACTGGTGGCCATCCATTCTTCATCATCCAAAGGCACTTGTACCTGGTTGCTGTCCGCAAACTCCAAGGCCATCCCATCCCGCAACCAGCTGAGCTCAGGCGGCTCTCCGACAGCACGAACCGAACAGGAGAACTTTACATCCTTCCCCAATGAGGATGTCAAGTTCAAGGGGCTCTCTAGGAAGTACACAGCTAAAGGGAAAAAGAGAAGAGAGTATAATATCAGAATGGCATAACAGAGAAGAAAACTGAGTGACAATTTAATTACATCTTGTTCGGATTACTGGAATATGCTCTACATGGGGCTGCCTTTGGAGCAGAAGCATTCGATCCCTGGTCTCCCAGAGTCCTGGTCCAATGCTCATATAACCCTATTTAAATATTAAAGAACCCCATAAATTTTAAAGGGTGGCAACTGGTCCCAGGAAAAAGAGAGAACCAGGCCACCTTGGGTGTCTCCGACTGCAGTTTAATCTAAAGGAAACAGCAAGTGAGGCTTTCAAGAACAAAGAGAAAACACAACCACCTGTTGCAAATGCCGGCAGCGGACTGAGCAGCTGTTTCACTGCACAGGAGCTAGGGCTGGTTTAAAAGTTGGCAACCCCTTAGCATGAATGGATCTGGATCCTTTTCTTTCTCTTCCATGGATTTCTCATCTCCTGCTGTGCACCAATTTGGGCAGCAAGAAGGAGTAATGCTGTCATGATCTGGCTGGCTTGGCTGCAGATGATGCCTCTACTCGCCTCTCTGTCACTAGCTGCCAAGGGTGGCAGCCACTCGCACCCGCCCCACCCGCTTAATGATGGCTCTTGTTATTATTCTCTGGCATAGCACACCCCAGAGATGCCGTGCTAGGGATCAAGGCAGACCAGAAAAGTTTCTCAGGCCACTGGAGGTTTTGAAGGCTTCCCAAAGCAGACTGTACAATTGCCTGTTAGCCTTAATCAAAGAGTCCCTAAGTGGCAGAAATTCAACAGGCAAAGCTTATGCCTCCCCTTCCATCACTGCATCTTCAACCAATACAAGTAAAGGGGACTGAAAGAGGCACTTTTAACTTTATATATGTTGAGAGATCTTGTAGCATCTTTGAGACGAACTGAAAGAAAGAAGTTGGCGGCATGAACTTTCCGAGACTCAAGTCTGCTTCCTCAGATGCATATAATAGCATATATTTTAATATTATATGCATCTGAGGAAGTAGACGTTAGTCTACAAAAGCTCATGCCGCCAACTTCTTTCTTTCAGTTAGTCTCAAAGGTGCTACAAGATCTCTCTATATCTCTAATTCTACAGACTAACATGGCTGTATCTTTGAATTCTCTCTCTTTATATATGTTATTTTAGATATGTATTTAGTCTATTTAAAAAAAACTCAGATTCTTCCAAAGTTGGTCCTCCATTTCACCAGAGTCTTTATCCATATATTCAAACATCCACAGCTTGAAAATATTTTTAAAAAAATATAAATCCCAAAAACAAAGCTTGATTTTGCCATTTTATATAAGAGACACCATTTTACTATGCCATTGTATTTACTGGGACTTGAGCATCTTCCGATTTTGATATCCACGTGGGGTCCTGAACCAAACCCCAGTGGATACCAAGGGCCCACTGTATATAGTTTGCACTCAATTAAATCAGTGGAATGGAGAGGAGGAACTGGAATTTTTCTCTTCCCAGTAGGATCAGGCAAAAGCTATCTGCTGCAGCTTCTCCTAGCTTGCCTGTTCTTCCTCATTAATACCGGTAACTTTTGTCCTCTTGACCACACTCAGATGTTGCTTGGCCATATGAATCCCAGTTTTCAGCTGTGAGTGTATGGAAGGCCTAAATACCCTAGAGCAGTGGTGGCAAACCTATGGCACAGGTGCCAGAGGGGGCACTCTGAGCCCTCTTTGTGGGCACGCACGCTATCACCCCAGCACAGAGTTTGCCAGAGGGATATGGCACTTTGCAATAAATAAGTAGCGTTTGGATTGCAGTTTGGACACTCAGTCTCTAAGGAGATTATCGCACTTACTTTTCTGGCCGATCCAGACACAGGACAGAATCGGGCTGGAACGGGGGGAAACGGATTTTATCGCACACAAAAACGCCTCCTTTGCCGCCAGCCGATCACCACCTGTCCCAGAGCTGGACTGAGCCAGTTGATTTTGAAGTACTATCACCCCCCATTTTTACGGACCTGAGGTCCATGATTTTGAATATTCACGGAGGGCGACCTCTGTTAAAATCAATGGGGTGCACCCCATTCAAGCCTATGGGGCTTGAATATTGGTGATTCTCCATTTTCACAGGGGAGTCTGGAATGGATCCCCCATGAAAACGGAGGGCTAACTACTTCAAAAGTGCCTGGCTCAGTGCGGCTTGGGGACGGGTGGTGGTCAGTCAGTGGCAAAGGAGGCATTTTTGTGTGCGATAAAACCCATTTTTCCCTGTTCCAGCCCAATCTCATTCCGTGTCTGGATCGGCCAGAAAAGTAAGTGTGATAATCTCCCATAAGGTTCACCATCACTGCCCCAGAGGCACTAGATCCTACCTCATCTTGGAAGCTAAGGAGGGTCCCCACATCCATGGATGCTCAAGTGCCATTACAATGGTGTAGTAAAATGGCATCCCTTCTATAAAATGGTAAAATCAAGGTTTGCGTTTGGGTTTGGGTTTTTAAAATATTTTCATGCCATGGATAGCTGAACCCATGGAAGCAGAATTCATAGATAGGAAGGGCTGGCTGTATCATGGAGCTGCTAAAGTTGAAAGAGCTGCTGAGAGTTGCAATTGAGCAATGTCTGGAGAGCATGATTATCATCATCATCATCATCATCATCATCATATCCCACCCTTTCTCCAAAACTGGGACACAGACCATCTTACAAGATTAAAAGCAATACAATTAAAAACATAGAAAAATGTGACATTAAAACAAAATTAAATTATTACACTATTAAAAACATAATCTTCACCCAGTTTAGGGAAGAGACTGTTGAATCAATGGTGGACAGATCCTCATTTTAATGGTAGATCTCTGGATGATTAGCAACAGATTGGCAGGAGTTCCCAGCTTTCAATTTTTTAAACAATAGCAGCAAGAAAATGCCAACATTGTCCATCCACCAACCCACTCAACTCTCCCACTGCTCCAATTAAGATTTTGAAATGAAGAAAGATTGGTTTGACCAAAAATAGACTTTTATGTGAAAAGACTGCGAGGTCAGGTCAGTTCTACTACTTAAAACAAAACTCCCGCTAGGCTCAGAATGTATTCTTTTAACTCTTTAAATCAAAGTGCATTGCTTTGGTGCCTGGCTCTAGAGATGTTCAGTCTCGAGATAATAGATCATCTAAAAGTCTGATGTTTGCTCACTCTTCTTTGAACCCACTTGTAAACCAGATTAGATTCCTGAGCTCAGAGGTGCTAGATCTGGACCAAGAATGCCATCTTAGATTTCTGTTTCTGTCATATTTTGTCCTACTTTTCCTCCAAGGATGACAACATAAAATGGGGGGGGGAATCATATCCTACAAGTTTCCTAATTTGGCAGGGATAGTTTTGATTGATCTATTCCACAGGCAAAGTGACCAAGGGAATGCAAACACAGGAAATAGAAGAGTTCAAAGTGTGGAGGATTTCAGTGTCTCACTTTCTTCAATGCTAGAAATGTGCAGTTTTTCTGGGGGAGCAATATCCTCATTTCCCCCCCTCCCACCTCCCCATATCTACAGCCTTGATTCCAAATAGAAAACATGCTGCTTTCCAGATGCTGTGAGGACTGCAACACTCATCGCTCTTTGCCAGCAAGAGTCAATGGTGGAGGAGGATGGGAGCTGTAGTCCAACATCTGGAGGGGTCACAGATTATTCATCCCTTCTCTAAGTGATGGCTGTGACCGGCTCATTCCTATGCGGCGCAAACTATGTTACCCAGCTGTATATGGGGACATAAAAGTTGGCTGAAGTTTTCCCAGCCTAGCTAAATAATGTGGAATCAAAAGGGCAGGATATAAATTATTATTATTATTATTATTATTATTATTATTATTGCAAGGCTCCTTCATCAGCTGCAAAACAAGGAGAATTTCTACAACCCTTTGGGGGCATACGCCAATTGAGGGATGGATGGGGACAGGGAGTGTGTTTTTGTGTGTGTATGTAAAGTAGAGGGCAGGGGGGTGGGTAAGTCAATAAATCTGAGAATATCCTGCCTCATAGCCACTGTTAACTCTTGAGGAATGAGGGACACATTCCGGGGCCTGAGAAACAAACGTTGTGCACTTGGACAACACCCAGGACTCAGTCTTAGGCCCCACATTTCTTTCTGTGTTCAGGATGGGGGGGGGGGGGGTTCTAGGAAACACCATTTATACGGCAGCTGTCTAGAGATGGAAAAGGAATCCATACACTTAGCCTTCAGTATCCACGGATTCTTTCTCCACAGATTCAAGCATCTACAGCTTGAAAATATTATATATATATATATATATATATATATATTCCAAAAAGCAAACCTTGATTTTGCCATTTTGTATAAGGGACAGCATTTTACTATGCCACTGTATTTAAGGGGACTTGAGCATCCACAGATTTTGGTATCCACAAAAAAAAGGTATGCCGACCCCTGCTCTAAATCATCCCAAATTGGCAGGAATAGTCCGGATTAATCCTCTGTCCTACTTTTTCAGCATTTAAAAAATTGTCCCAGTGTCTCTCTCCTCCTCCTCCCCCGCTTTCCTCCTTTGTCCTCAGCTTACTTCAGTTACTGCAAACTCATTCAAATTACTTTGCACTCAGTTAACTCCATAGGGGAAGTTGTAGCAATAGTATTTCTCGCTCGATTGGAACAGCAGAAACAGCAAAGATAGGAGAAGGGTGAATCCTGTATTGTCCTTCCCAGTGGGCTCAAGCAAAAGTAACCTGCTGCTGCAACCTCTCCTGGCTTGTGCATTCTCCCTCATTAATAACATTCATGATAGCTATCTTGGCCACACTCAGATGCTGCTTGATCACACGTGTCCCTGGTTTCTTTGCTGAAATGCTGGTGCTTAGAGCCACTCAGTCTGGAGGCAATGGCTCTGCCCTGCAGTGTTGCATGGATGGATGTGGGATGGGGTGCATCATTAGATATTTAGCAATATTTAGCCCTTTTGGTCCCCTTTCCAGGCTCCTGACATCACTGAGCAAATGGTGCCAACCAGCCTGCCTCTCCCAGTCCCAAGGGGAGGAAAAATTGGCACAGACCGTCACCCACAGGGTGGAGAGCCATTCCTCTCCCTTCTTAGCTAGATATCGCAGAGAAGTCGGGAGGCTGGAAGGAGTCCCTGAGGCCCAGAGGACAAAAACATGCCTCCTCCTTCTGCTCTTCTAGACCCAAGAAAGACAAGCCTATTCTACATCTCCCCCCTTTATTACCTCATTCACCAGATACAGACTCTCAACCACCACCTACACAAGCAACTGCTCCAAGACAGAAAGTTATCCCCTCCCTTCCCAAATTCTGCAGAAGCCCGTGACAAAGCGGGAAGAGGATAAAACTATCTGCTGGCCAAAATCCTTCACTCATGGGTCATTCACACGTTGTTATTGTTTTTAGCGCCACAATGCGAATCATCTCACTCACGCGTGCATTCCGGGTTTGTTGTTCACACTATGGAACCACATCTCTGTGAGTTCCGTTGCTCGCCCAAGTCAGTCCTCGAATAAAGATGGAGTCGATGATGTGAATGGATTCAAAGCACAGTCAAGGCATGCAGAGATCTATCCCAGTTTATCCTGGGCCTGTTTGCACAGCTGATAGATATTCACACAGCTGATAGATAGATCGATAGATAGATAGATAGAGGATTGCCAGAAAGGAGAGATGGATGAATAGATACATAAGATAGAGATAAGATAGGATGGATGGATGACAAATAAATAGACAGATAGGATAGGATAGGATAGGATAGGATAGGATAGGATAGATACGGTAGATAGATAGATAGACAGAAGTGGTTAGTTAGAGATAGATAGATAGAGAGAGAGAGAGAGAGAGAAACTGACAGAAGTGGTTAGGTAGAGCTATAGTGATAGATAGATAGATAGAGATAGACAGACAGACAGACAGACAGAAGTAGTTAGGCAGAGCTATAGTGATAGACAGATAGATAGAGATAGACAGACAGACAGACAGACAGACAGACAGAAGTGGTTAGGCAGAGCTATAGTGATAGATAGATAGATAGATAGATAGATAGATAAATTAGCAGGGATGGTAAGCAGCAAGTTAGGCAAGCAAGCAGCTTTCCATTATTATTATTTTTTTTTGGTGGGTTTTTCGGGCTGTGTGGCCATGTTCTAGAAGAGTTTCTTTCTGATGTTTCGCCAGCATCTGTGGCTGGCATCTTCAGAGAATATATACCTACTCTCTTCCTTTCCAGCATTCTCTGAAGATGCCAGCCACAGATGCTGGCCAAACATCAGAAGGAAACTCTTCTAGAACATGGCCACGCAGCCCGAAAAACCCACAAAAAACTATGGATGCCGGCCATGAAAGCCTACGACTTCACAGCTTTCCATTTCCTGGGCACTTTAATATCCTCGGCACTTAAAACCTGTTTCTGAAATCTTAAGCTTGCAAAGAGCAGCCACTCCCTCCAGTCCTGGCCTCATAGTAACAAATCCTCTGTTCTCTAAAGACATGGTGTAAGATTCGCATTTGCAATCTGGTGTACAGATGATGTGCTAATGCTGACACAGACTGAATGAAAACTGTGCGTGTGTGTGTCCCCTCCTTGATCAGGGTGGAAATCATGCAACCTTCCAGATGTTGCTCGGCTGAAACTTTCAGCCGATCAACATTGGTGGTGCTGGCTGGGTCTGATGGAGCCTGCAGTCTTACAACATCTGGAGATTGATATGATTCTCAACTTGTCCTAGATGGGGCAAGTTGCTTCAAAAGGACAACAGTTCTTCCCAGTTTTTACAGCTTCTTTCTTCTCAGGGTTGGAGACAGGGGCTTTACAGAGTTCACATTTAATTCTACACTTCCATGTATCCTAGAAAACAGCATCGAGTTATCTACCACTTGCTAATACTCAAGCTATGGCCTGGGCCAATCTGAAGATCATATTACCATCTGATGATGTTATGTAGAGAGACAGCATGGTGTAGTGGTTTGAGCTATGGACTATGACTCTGGAGGCTAGGGTTTGAACCCCAGCTTGGCCATGTAAACCTACTAAGTGATCTTGAGCAAATCACACTCTCTCAGCCTCAGAGGATGGCAATAGCAAACCCCCTCTGAAAAAACTTGCCATGAAAACCCCATGATAAGTTCATCTTAGGGTGGCCATAAATTGAAAATGACTAAAAGACACACAACAACAACAACAACAACAACAACAACCTGTTTCTCAGTGGAAATGTTGTGCCTTGCCATTTATCCTCATACATAGCGTGGTCTTCTTTTTATCCACTTACATTTTCCTATAGCAAAATGCATGCCTCTCTGAATGGAGTGTTTCCCTTGAGCAAGTAGTTAAGAAAAAACAGGCAAAAGTTGACTGTTTAATTGTTCACGTGATTCCTTGGTCTAATGTTTGACCGCGACTGTCTGGAATAATCTTCCCTATCATTCATAAGAGGGCTTAAGTGTTTCAACTCATCATGACATCAGTTGTTTTGCCAATTCTCCTGAAGTGCTAGGTGGCCAACCAAACCCACCTGTCTTCCAGCATGGATTTCCAAAGAACCCATTGCGTAGACAAGTTGTAACCATGCCAGTTCAAAAGCATGAATCGGTTCCCATTGAACCATTTGCTGATGTGGTTGTTATGTGCCTTCACTTTGGCTTTACCCTACCTACCATAAGATTTTCCTGGCAAGATCTCTCCAAGGGAGGCTTGAGATTGCCTTCCTATTAGGCTGAGAAAGCATATGACTTGCAAACAGGGTACATACCCTCCAACTGTCCAGATGTGCCAATTAATCCTCTATGATCCCACGTTTTTGGATGCTTTTAAAATGTCCTAGATTCTCTCTCCTTTTCCTACTCTCCCCTCCTTTCGGCTTATTTCGATTGCTGCAAACTGTAATTATTATGCATTTTGCATTATGCAATTATTTTGCATTCAGTTAACTCAACAGGAGGAGAACAGGAGGCGGCAGAATCTGGCCCTTCCCAGCAGGCTCAGGCCAAAGCAAGCTGCTGCCGCCTCTCCTCACTTGTGTGTCCTTCTTCATGTATAACTTTTGCCACCCTGACTACATTCTGATGTTGGCTGGTCATACGTGTCCTGGTTTTCATCTGTGAAATATTGGACAATATGAGAGTGGGGAGATTATCACACTATCAGTTATAGCACAAACTAATCAGTATAGTTCCGATTTGGCAACAGTCCTGACCGCATGACGCAATGCGCAAACCACTGTTATCCTGCGTTAAATTGGCCACTTTTCATTCACAGGCAGAACCCGTGAAAGACCGCAACTACGCAATCCAGCAACCGATGCCATCACTGGACGCGCTGTCATTGTGCGATATTGCGAGTATCTCGGTGCAAGACTTCACCGCTCCCTCCCTTCTAGTGAGGTCAAAGTCACACAATTATGCATGCGCAGCTTTTTCAAAAAAAAAGTCACGATCTCAAAAATGCGATCACTTCCTGCCGCTCTTATTGCGACTACATCCCAGTTTTTGGACAAAAGTGTGATCTAATGCACGACTGTAGTGCTAAGGTAGCGGTTCCGTTTATGTTGGGTTGCCAATGGGTTAGCGTCATGGTGTGATAATCTCTTGGGTTTCCACGGCAGAGGAAGGATTCGAACCTGGGTCCCCCAGAATCGTAGTCCAACGCTCAAACCATCACTCTACGCTGGCTCGATTCCCCGCGGATCCTCCTGTCATACAATCCGAGGGACTAAGAAGTACCAGAGAGATTGGTCTTATCCTTTCAGTGCAATTTTCTGGGTGGAGTAAAAACTGCAATCTATGCATGTGGCTAGAGATATTGTGCTTGGATTCCAGATTACTCAGGAATACATCTGGTATTATTCCATCTTTTACTCAGCAGGGTGTACCAAAGGGGGGAGAAAAGCACCTGGCGTCAGAGAAGACTCTGGGAAAGTCTTGCCTGGTGCCGGCCCAATTGTTCCATTGTTTTACTTGTTCTTTTAAGTGTACAATAGAAAGGATGCCATTGTTTTATGCCTGTAAGTCACCTGAAGTACCTTATAGAAAGGAGGGGGTGTACATTAATAAATAAATGATCATTTCGCCTTCTCGGTACTCGGCCCTTAGGTTTCCCCCTCCAGAATCTAACCCTCGTCTTACACAAGGCATCAGATATGCAGCACCACACCCTTTTAGTTTGGCTCCATCTATGAATATGAATTTGGAGAGCTCTTTCTGGCATTTTTTTCGTCCTTCCAGCATGACTTTCAACCACAACTTTACTCAACAGGAAAGGGGGGAAAAAACCCACTTCTAAAAACAACAACAACAACACCTTGGACTGTGACTCCGGGGACCAAGGTTCGAATCCCGGTTCAGCCACGTAAACCCACTGGGTGGGCAAGTCACACTCTCTCAGCCTCAAAGGCTGGCAATGGCAAACCTCCTCGGAAGAAACTTGCCAAGAAAAACTCGTGATCGGTTTGCCTTAGGGTTGCCGTAAGCTGGAAACGACTTGAAGGCACACAACAACAACAATTCCAGAGTAAAGGAGATCTACACACTCCTTTTTATTTCCTAAATACACCATCATTATATTCCATTCCTTTGCAAATGCGTCTTCAGATCTGTCTTTCAGACTAAATGTCCGTTTATCTAACTCCATTATTTCATATATTTTCATTAACCAATTTTTGATCTTTGGATTTTCCTCCTTTTTCCACATCTTTGCAAATACAATTCTTGCTGTTGTTAACAAATGAAAGATAAGTCAACCATTTTTTTTAAATACACACAGACACATATTACATATATATATATGTGTGTGTGTGTGTGTGTGCATATGTATGTATGTATAGCCGAGGCACTAGATATAAATAGCAGGAGGTGACCCGCAGGTGGAGCATAGGGAGGTTACCTGGTTTTGGACTACTACTCCCAGAATCCCCCAAGAAGCATGCTGTCTGGGGGATTCTGGGAGTTTTAGTCCAAAATGGCAGGGGGTAGAAACTATTGTTGACCCTTGAACTGCTAGTTCACAGAATCAGAGCAGGACAGTTTTTCATGGGATCCACTTGCAGCATTGAAGTTCTTTCTTGGCTCCAGCTTCAGAGCATTGTTTTACCTTGCCATTTTCAAGACAAACAGAGTCAGGTTTCCTCTGTAAAACCTAAAGCAGTGGTTCCCAAACTTTGGTCCTCCAGATGTTTTGGACTTCAGCTCCCAGAATTCCTGACTGTTGGCCAAATTGGTGGGGCTTCTGGGAGTTGAAGTCCAAAATACCTGGAAGACCAGTGTTTGGGAATCACTGAATCCTAAAGGAAACTGAGTTGGGGAGTCTGTGATCTAGCAATGGTGGTGACTGAGGTGGACCAGCTGAAGGCGCCTGGAGTGGGCAAATTCCTAAAGACTACAAGAACACACAAACACACAATGTCCCAACACAGACAACTGAATCATCAACTCTCCACCCCGCCATCAGATCCCCAGACTTGGCAAGAGAAGGAGACTTGCTCGCTCTGAAATCCCACCCTGTTCGATTTGGAGTGGAACGGATAAGAGAATCAGACCGGGATTGAAGAGTTGTTGTTGTTGTTATTGTGTATCTCCAAGTCATTTTTGACTTATGGTGAACCTATCATAGGGTTTTCTTCGCAAGTTTCTTCGGGGGGGGGGCTGCCATTGCCATCCTCTGAGGCTGAGAGAGTGTGACTTGCCCAAAGTCACCCAGTGGATTTTTTTAGGCTCAAGCAGGCAATCAAACCCTGATCTCCAGAGTCGTAGTCCAATACTCAAACCACACTCTATACTCTGTTGGCTCTCAGACACGAGTTCAAATCCTTTGCTCAGCTGCACAGAACACAGGCTAGCCTTGATGCAGTCACCTCACCTTCGCCTACCTCAGAGGGCTGTTGCGATACTGCTATGGGATGCCCCTCTGCTTCTGGAAAGAACAGACAACGCTCCAACATACATGCTTCTTAGACTATCTAGATGGCCAAGACTTCAGGGCGGTACGTAACACTGAGATAAAACATGTTTTATCCTCACAACAACCCTAGGAATGGGTTAGGGTGAAAGACATTCACTTGCCCAAAGCCATTTCAGACAGCATCCTGGCCAAAGACAGATTTTCTATCATTTGACCCTGACACCAACCCTGCAAGGTAGTCTAAATCTGAGTTATAACATCCTATCTTTCATGGAGTGTCACACTGCCAAAAGAATCACTTGTATCCAGACATCCTGATCTACTTTCAATATTCCACTTATCAGATCACACTGGATTGTGGTACTCTTGGTAACATCCACTCTGCTGTTGTTGTTTTGAACACAAGACCAGTGCTATGCCTTCGGTTTCTTGTTCACAAATCCACATACGGACCCATCCTTACCTTCCTGGGCACTGCTGATGCCAATCCACCAAACCAGCAGGCAGGAGAGAAGAAGAGATCGGCCAAGTTGACCCATTTCCCCAAGACCAAAGAGTCTCCAAACAAATCTCAGCTTGCCCAAGAGAAAACTAAAGGCTCATTGACAGAGATGTAGGGCTTGCTTCCCAGGGAGGAAAAAAAACACCCCAAATTTGGGGGACAGATTCTCACAAATGTCCAGCAGCTCCTCGATTTGTCGAGAAAAGGCTGAAGTTGTCGCTGGAGCCGAAAACAAGTGACGAAATCGAGAGTGAAGTCAGCACCCAAGAGATGGATGGAAGGATGGATCCAAGGTTTTGAAACAAAACAAAGGCAACTTTTTCTTGTCCTTGTTCTTTTTCTGCTTTCCCCAACTTGCCAAAGCTCCTGATGGAAATTGGAAATAGTTTCCCAGCTCTTGATATTGGTCCCTATCACAAAAGGACAAAAATCCAAGGGAGAGCCAAAGAGGAAAAGGTCTTGCCTTCAAATTTCCCACTTAAGAGTTGGCTTCACTTGTCACTCCTGACACAGAGAGTTCTTTTTCCATAAAGTCCTGCACCTGATTTTTCCTCCTCTCTGCCTCCTCTTGCCAGGCAATTCTTCCTTCTGATCTGGGTTTGCTTTTCCCCCCCTGAATCAAGAAAGAAAGAGATCTGTGTAGCCCAACAAACTTGCGCACACCAACTTCTCCAAGGGTGCCAGTCTCTCTCGAGGACCCAAGTGCTGACTTCTCCAAAAAAAGACAAATGAAGAGAGAGAGAAAATGAGGGAAACAGCTCTTCCTTTTTGCTCTGTCCCTGACTCACCCACTCCCACACAAACTCCTGTTGAAAAATGCTTTGGTAAAAAGGCAAGAGGCCTGCCAGAGATTAGCAAGTTGAAAGGGAGAGGAGGGCTGGGGGGGGAAGAGACAGGAGGAACCAGGCAAGGGGGGCCAGAGAAATTCCATCCCGCTTTGGCAGGGTTAATGGGAGGAGAAGAACAGAAGAGAGAAAGAAAGACAGACTTTTCTTAAAGTTACACGCACCCACATGCCGGGGATAAAAAGGAGTCCTCGAGAAAGCCACACCGAGCGCCTGGGACAGAGAGACAGATCCAGACAGGATTAGCAACTGAACTCTCATCATGAGTGGACCACCTAGGAATGGCTTTCCTCCACTTCTGACAGCTCATTCCAGAAAGCTGAGATGATGTTCTCTTGCTAAAGAAGGAGAGAAATTTTGGCACCATCCAGAGCACGGTGGCAGGAGCTGTGTGGACCGCCAGATGTTGCTGGACTGTTGTGCCCATCATTCCTGATCGTTTGGGGATAGCAATTGTAGAGAGATCTTGTAGCACCTTTACGACTAACTGAAAGAAAAGACGTTGGCAGCATGAGCTTTCGTAGACCTCCGTCTACTAGATATATGCATCTGAGGAAGTAGGCTTTAGTTGGCAGCATGAGCTTTCGTAGACCTCCATCTACTAGATATATGCATCTGAGGAAGTAGATTTTAGTTGGCAGCATGAGCTTTTGTAGACTTCCGTCTACTAGATATATGCATCTGAGGAAGTAGGCTTTAGTCTACGAAAGCTCATGCTGCCAACTTCTTTATTTCAGTTAGACTCAAATGTGCTACAAGATCTTTTTGCATACAGATTCTACAGACTAACACGGCTATATCTTTGAATTCTACTATTTAGGGATATTGAGAGTTGCAGTGCAGAACATCTGAAGGGCTGTGGTTTCCCCAGGTCTGTTAGAGACTAACACAGTTGGCCCTCCCTATCCACAGATTCAGCCATCCACGGCTTGAAAATATTTTTTAAAATATCAATCCCAAAAAGGAAACCTTGATTTTGCCATTTTATATAACGGCACCATTGAACTTTTCCATTGTATTCAGTGGGACTTGAGCACAAATTTTGGCATCCCATAGGGGGTCTTGGAACCAAACTACAGGGCCCAGTGTATAAAATATCCCCCCTTCACACACACAGAGGCAGACACAGTGTCCTCCAGATGTCTTAGAACTATCTGGAAAATCTGGAAACATGCAACACTTAATTCTGAATTTTATTGTATTCTATGTATTTTTATTGCTGTAACCCACCCGGAATCCTTGTGATTGGGCAGGCTATAAATAATTAATTTATTATTATCATTATTATTATTATGCTTTAATAGTACAGAAATGGGAATTTTGCACGAGAAGGGACACCTCCTGGCACTGTGCCTTCCACACTACTATTATAGGTACAGGAGCCCTGTCCCTTATTTCACTTGGCAACCCTATTTGGAACACAACCCAAATTGAGATAGTTGACTTCTCGTCGTATACAGTCAGAGCTTTCCTATGCAACGGTTTGCTAATTAATAAATAGGGCCCTCTGTGTTCCAACTGATGATGGATTATTGTGATTCACAACGGAGTCAAGCATAGTCCTAAAATGGCTATTTGATTTTCTAAGTTGTTTTTATCCTTCTGGGAGAAAAAAAAAATGAACAGACAGATATGGATAGGGTTAGCAAATTGAATTTGAGTTCAGTGCAGTGCAAGTGAGGGTCATTTCTCACCTCCTTCTCCTTCTCTTTCTTCTTCTCCTTCTTCTTCTCCTTCACCTTCTATTTACTTATATCCCACCTTCCTCCCAATATCAAAACTCAAGGCTTAATGGAAGTTGGAGAATTAATTCATCTACTTAAGTTCGCAGTGATAAGTAGCTTGACCAAGCCAGGAGCAGAGACCAATATAACAGCCCAAAGTCTGGAAGGCTTCTGTAAGATTTCACAGTACATTTATCACATTTCAATACTTCGGAAGACCTAACTCGGTTGTGGAAGAACGGTGGAGAAGGAGCACGCTCCTATCTTGGCCTTCAAGTTCAAAATTCCTGACTAAACTCTTTTCTTCCTTCCTAGATTATTCTTATTTTCTAGTGTTACTTTTATCATAGCCAGGATACGACAAGCATGGCACTTGACAGGGACTAAACGCTTTTCTTGCCTCCAAATGGGGCCATGTGCCTTTAAAATGCCCAGAAACTAAATATATATTTTTATTGGCAGAACTTCAGCCAATGCAGAATTTTGTACATCGATGGAGGAAGTTTAATGGGTGGAATTTATGCCATTAGCATGAGGGAGAAGGGGAGAGAAAGAAAGAAAGGAAGGAAGAAAGGAGGAAAATAATTTTGGAGTATTTTTCATTTTAAGATTCTAAACTAAAACTCATCCGATGATATAAATGAGAGTGTCTCTGAACATGTGAAGTGTGCATCGTCTCACTGCCAAGGAACCACAACATAGCCAAACTGCCATAAGAAAAGTAAACCTCACCTCCACCAGGGAATGCAATTCAGATCACTGATGCAAAGGTTCCTAACCTTTGGTCCTCCAGGTGTTTTGGACTTCAGCTCCCAGAAGCCCCAGTCAGCTTGGCCAGCTGTCAAGGATTCTGGGAAGTGAAGTCCAAAACATCTGGAGGATCAAAGGTCTGCAATATTTTCCCCTTACGGCAAAGCCAAACATACCGAGTGTATTTGGCTAATAAAGGGCTTTAAAATGCTCCATTGTTTGTGTCTTGTGGAGGGGGGAAAGAGTTAACCATTACCTCTCCTTTGGGTGAGATGGGTGACATTGCTGAGGAGCTCCAAGGATCAGATGCAGAGGCAGCGAAAACCAGGGTCATTGAAAGTCACAGTTATTAGATTTTAAACCACGGTGTCTGCAGATAATTAGGCAATTTAATCCTTTTACTAGAGACTATTTACGGTATATGCACACAGTTTAAGACAGAAAAAATCAGTAACATATATCAGATCCAAACAATGCAATTGCAAATGATTATTATTATTATTATTATTATTATTATTATTATGTAGTATACATACTTGCAGAGCCAGCGCAGCATACTGGTTTGAGCATTGGACTACAACTCTGGAGACTAGGTTTCGATTCCTGCTGGGCCATGGAAACCCACTGGGTGACCGTGCCAAGTCACATACTCTCAGCCTCAGAAGGCAATAGCAAACCTCCTCTACGAAACTCTTGTTAAGAAAACGCCACAATGGGTTCGCCTTAGGGCCGCCATAAGTCGGAAATGACTTTAAGACACGCAACAGCAAGTACATATTTGCACCGTCCCAAATCCTTGTGCAAAAAATAAAATAAAATTTGTGCTCCCTCTTAGTCAAGAAAACTGTGGAGGAAAAGCTTTGGTGGGACAAATTACTTTTTTGGGGGGGGATTCTGTGTGCATAGTACCCTCAAGAGTCAAGTTGTTTGTTGACCTATGGTAATCCCATGGATTTCATAGGGTTTTCTTAGGCAAGGAACACTCAGAGGTGTTTTTATCAGTTCCTTCCTCTGAAATACAGTCTACAGCACCTGTTATTCATTGGCAGTCTTCCACCCAAGCAGTAACCAGAGCTGACTCTGCTTAGCTTTCGAGATCAGATGAGATCTGGTGCCTTTAAAGGATTTAATTCCCCGAATTCCCTGCATGTTCCAAGCCTTGAGGTTTCAAAGCCAAAAACTGAGACCTGGGAATTGTCCCTGGTGATGCTATTAACCATGATGTGCTAAGACTAAGTACTAGCCACAGTTGCTCACAGCTGGTCATTCAAACAAAGACATAGGTCTGATCTGCACTGCAGATATAATGCGGTTTATCACCGCTTTAACTGCCATGGCTCAATGCGATAGAATCCTGGGATTTATAATTTGTTGTGGCACCTGAGCTCTCTAACAGAGAAGGATAAAAACTGTGTATAACTACAAATCCTATAATCCCACAGCACTGAGCCATGGCAGTTAATGGGGGTGTGAAACTGCATTATTTCTACAGTGCGGACAGCACCACAGGCATCAGAAAGCTGAACTGAAAGGGCTGATCCCAGAGCAAAATGAAATTAGGAGATTATTCCTTCTGATTCAAGGAGACAGAATAAGGAATATTAGCTTGCTTGCTTCTAAGCAGAAGATGGATGCAGAGTGGACGGTGAGTCCTGGCGCTCCGAAGACTGAAAGGGAAGGAAGAATTTGAATTTAGTCAAATACATGTATAGAGACCCCTCTGCAAAGTCTGCAAGTTGCAACAACAAAAGGAAGCCTTGCTAACTGTAAGGATCAAGCTGCTTTTCTAGCAAATGAGCTGGAGATTTGCTCCCAGCTCTTTCCTCTTGCCTGGAACTGAGCTCACCGAAAACTGGAGGATTTGTCCCCTTCTCTCCCATGACCCACGAAAACTAGAGACCCAAAGCCAGGCCCTGAAATCTGGCAAGCCTAAGATCAAGTGTCAGGGGGGAAAAAAACTGTGCGTCTTTAATCTCTTCCCTTCAGACTGTGAAGACCCATGGCCTATTTCTTTTATGCTTGCTAAGCACAGACAAAGCTCTCCGCTGCTGGGAGATACACCCAGAATCCAAGGTCCTCTGGTATTCCCCTGTTCTTCTTCCTTCCTTGGAGGAGGAAATTGCCTCCTGAGTTTTTGGCATTTATCTGCAAGGATGGGATGTAGGGAGGAGAGCTCAGTTGCGCAAACAGCAGATCTGGGCAAAGGTGCTGACATGCAGCGGAGCAGAAATGTGGAGTCAGGTTTCTTTCTGAAGGGGCCAGCCCAGTCTTTGTTGATGGATCCTTTGGAGTCAGGGACTGTTGCTGACCATTTCTTGTTGTTGTGTGCCTTCAATTCATATCTGACTTACGGCAACCCTAAAGCAACCCTATCACGGGGTTTTCTTGGCAAGATTTCTTCAGAGGAGGTTTGCCATTGCCTTCCCCTGAGGCTGAGAGAGTGTGACTTGCCCAAGGTCACCCAGTGGGCTTCATGATGAAGCGGGGAATTGAACCCTGGTCTTTAGGGTCATAGTCTAACACTCAAACCACTCATTGCCTGACTCAAACCAAAACCTGAACCTGATGCAGAGTCAGGTAAGGTCCCCTAGTTTCTGTTTTTCTACCACTTTAGAGTTAATATACACAAACAGTCATTGGCACTCCTTGTAATTGTTCAACTGAAAATGAAATAGAACAATACTTCCACCTTCTAAATGAGGGAAGTGCACACTTCTTTGAATGCCAATGCACTTTGTTTGGTGCTGTAAACTAGCTCTAGTGCACTTCGGAAGAAAATCAGTCCGGTTTTTGCAAAACCCTACTGGCTATGTTTCGAGAGCTGTAGTTAGTTTAGATGTAGCTTCATACCTGTATTATTTCTTGTTGTTAACTGCCCTCGATCTCAATTCAAGGCAGCCTTCTGTCCTCCCCTGCTCTGCTTAATTCCTCCAACCCCTCAATACCCAAAGTGACCTTCTTCATAGGGTCCCTCCATCTGGCATGTGCCTTCTTCTCTTCCTACCTCCCTCCACCTTCCCCAGCATTATGGTCTTTTCCAAAGAGTCCTCTCTTCTCATGATGTGTCTGAAGTACGACAGCCTCAGTTGGGTCATCTTGGCTTCTTCCAGGGAGGTTTCTGGCTTGATCTGCTCTAGGACCCACATGTTTGTCCTTTTGGCTGTCCATGGGATCCTCAGCACTCTTCTCCAGCCCCACATTCTCTCAAATGCATTGATTTTCTTCCTATCTTCTTTCTTAACTGTCCAGCTCGCACATCCATCCATGGTAATAGGGACTACGATGGCTTGTATGATTCTGACTTTTGTGCTGAGTTGTATATCTTTGCATTTTATAATCTTTTCCAGTTCTTTCATAGCTGCTCTCCCCATTCTTAATCTTCTTCTGATTTCCTGGCTGCAGTCCCCATTTCTATCTATGTTTGATCCCAGGTATGGGAATTCTTTTACTATTTCTATTTCTTCATTGTCTAGGTTGAACTTGCGAAGGTCCTCGGTGGTCATTATTTTTGTTTTCTTTATGTCCAACATTAAGCCTGCCTTTGCACTTTCTTCTTTGAACTTCTTTAGTAGGTGTTCCAGATCTTTGAGGTTTTCTGCTAGTAATATGGTGTCATCTGCATATCTCAGATTGTTGATATTCCTTCCTCCTATTTTCACCTCTCCTTCTTCTGTGTCCAAGCCTGTTTTTCTTAGAATATGTTTTGCATACAAGTTGAACAGATAGGGTATTATATATTCTACCTGTATTATACACAGCTGATAACAGAGCTCATGGGAACCAAGTAAAAATTAGCTTGCTTCCTGAGCAAACATTTTGCAACAGTCTCTGTTCTAAATCCTACACAGACTGCCAAAAATGGCACCACACACACACACACACACACATATGGAGAAACCATGTTATTTTCATCTTTTTCAGTATTGCGGTGCCTAGAAAGCTTAGTCTCAACTGACCTATGATCAGAGATAAAACAGAGTCACAGCTTATTATCACAAATTGTTTTGCATTTCAGTGTTCAAGCCTCAGAACACAGGAAGGACACACAGAACATCTCATATTTAGGGTTGCTAGGTCTCAAGGTTTTTCCTGGGATCTTAGGGCTGGGTTCCTTGCCTCCATTTTTCAGGACGTGGGGGAGGAATCTCTGGGCAAGATCATGGCTTTGAAAGGTATATTCCCCACCTGTGGATGATGCATAATGTGTCATGCTTAGTGACATCACCAAAAGCTATCAATGTAGCGTCACCAGGGCTGCTCTGACATCCCAAAAGGACATCCCTACGTTTCAAGTTTGAGCATTCAGAGACTGAGTCTTCAGACAGGTGTAAGACCTATTTACATCCGCTTACGGATGACTTTTTGCAAATCTCAATAACTGGCATGCAAAAGAACTCTGTTGTTTTTAAAAGCAGCAGTTCAGCTTCTCCCAAGATTATTTAAGCAGCAGATTAAAAAAATGTATGACTTTTTAAAAAAAATAAGTGCTTGAGATTATACCAATCAGGTCATTAAAAATATTTTTTTAATTACATTTTAAAAAATGAATTCATTTTTTAAATTAAATGCTTGAGATTATACTAATCAGGATAGAAAAAACCCCCAATGAGGATAATAAATTCAACACCAAGAGAAATACTACCTCTTTTGTAGGTAGCCTCATTAATCCCAGTCTCTGCTGTACTTTCTTCAGTCAATTATGAGCAAAATTTCTATGCGTCTATTAAATCAAATCTGTATTTTCCCTATATGACAAGACCCACTGCTCATATAAGATCAACCCTATCCAAACAGGGTTTTTTGTTTTGTTTTGTTTGTTTGTTTGTTTGTTTGTTTAGAAATAATGGTCTTCATATTATAGAACAGAGGTGGATACTCTGCAACCCTTTGGATGTTGTTGGACTGCAGCTCCCAGCATCCTGCACCATGGACTATGCTGGCTAAGGTTGCTGGGGATTAGGGTTTCTAGTGGGCCACACAATTCTCACTCTTGCTCTATTTGCTACACTTCATTGGAAAAAGAAATTTCAGTTTCCCAGTTCTGTCACTCCCATCACATCTTTTCACCATCTTCTTTGTAGAATGAGTGGAAAAGGTAGAAGAAGGGGAAGACAAATCCCTGAAAGACAACAGACACCAATACTTAACATTCCAGCTGTCCCCTGAGGATATATATATATATATATATATATATATATATGTTTACATGACAGAGGTTGAAAGCAACCAAGATCCAATTCTGTCTGCTGGGAATAATGCTAGGAAAAAGAAACACACACATACCAACCCTAGTAAAACTGGGATAAGATTCCTCCTTCCTGCTTTGGGACCTTTATCTTCCAACTGTCCAGATTTAGCAAGGAGAGTCCTGACTAAGCCTTTTGGCATCCCACTTTTTCCGCTGCTTTTAAAATGTCCCAGTTTCCTTGTCCTCCCTCCTCCCTTTCTCCCTTTGTCTACAATTTCTGCAAACTGAGTTTAAAGGGCAAACATAGTTTGTATTCAGTTAATTCAGCAAGGGGAAGAGGAGAAGAGGGGACAAAAATCTTGCTCTTCCCACTAGGCTTAGGCAAAGGCAAACAGCTGTAGCCTCTCCTAGCTTGTATGTTCTTCCTCATTAAGAAGAACTCTTTGCCATCTTGACCATACTCTGATGTGGCTTGGCCGCACGTATTCCAGTTTTCATCTGTGAAATGCTGGAGGGTATACCAGCCCGACTACTGAGATGCTGAAGCTGCAAGGTACTCACCTCATTTCACTAGTTGCCATCCGTTCTTTGTCATCTAAGGGCACCTGGTTGCCATCCGCAAACCTCTGTACCTATACCTGGTTGCCATCCTCAAACTCCAGAGCTGTGCCATCCCACAACCATCTGAGATCAGCCGACTCGCCAACCGCATGGAGAATTTGACCTCCTTGCCCAACGAGGATATCAGGTTCAATGGGCTCTCTAAGAAACACTAAAGAGGAAACGAGAGGAGAGTATATTGTCAGAATGGCATTACAGAAAATAAAATTTAGTGGCAGTTTAATTATATCTTATTGGGATCACTCAAATGTGTTTACATGGGGCTGCCTTTGGAGAGTGTTTGGAAACAATTGGCTGCAACTGAGCTGGGACTGGATACACCCTTTCACACTACACAGTTACAACACTATGATTCCACTTTATCCGCCACGGCTGCATCATATGCCATCTTAGAATCTGTAGTTTAAGGAGGGGTATTTCGATTTAGTAGCCAGAGAGCTCTAGTCGTACCCACCAAGCTACAAATCCCAGGAATCCTGAGAGTGGCGAGGGAAGGAGAAATCTTGCCCTTCCCAGTAGGCTCAGTCAAAAGCAAACTGCTGTAGCTTCTCCTAATTCATACCTTTTGCCATCTTGAACTCCTCTGATGTTGGTTGGCCACATGCATCTTGGTTTTCACTTGGGAAATTTCGGAGGTCGTGTACTGATGGCCACTTTAGGAACATGGATATACTGAGTCAGATCCTTAGTCCATCTAGCCTAAGACTACCTAGTCTGACTGACAGCAGATATTTTCCAAGGTTTCAGGCAGGAGTACTTCCTTGCCTTGTTGGAGATCCCTGTGATGATTCTTTAGTGATCTCCCTTCCGAAGGCTAACCGGATCCAACCTTGCTTAGCTTCTGAACTCACATCAGGTTGGCCATGTGGAAAGCTACCTGATGCTGAGCTAGATTCTTGGTCCATCTCACACAGTACCATCAACTCTGAACATCAAATATGACATTCCAGGATTTCTGGATGGACTCTCCTAGCTCTACCTGGAAATCCCGGGATTCATTCCTGGAGGTCTCCTGTCCAAGTATTAAGTACTTAGCAGGCTCAATCCCTCTAAGCTCCAACAAGCAGACCAGATTTGGTGCATTCGGGGTGGTAACATCAAAAAAGCCTTTCCTCTCCCTTTATCTTTAAACTGGACATAGACCAGACGGTCCTTCAAACCAAAGACTGACCTCTGGAAAAGGGGACACACAGCAATCCCACTCAGCCAGCAGATTTTGGTTGTTGCTATTCCATGCCTTCAAGTGATTTCTGACTTACGGCGACCCTAAGGGGAACCTATCCCAGAGTTTTATTGGCAGAATTTGTTTGCGGGTTGCCTTGCCTTCCTTTGAGGCTGAGAGTGTGTGACTTGCCCAAGATCACCCCAGTGGGTTTCCATGGGATTTGAACCCTGGTCTCCAGAGTTGTAGTCTAACGCTCAAATCACGACACCATACTGGCTCTCTTAGCAATGCTCCAAAATGCCTCTTTTGACCATCTTAAGTTCCTTGATTTTTCCATCCATCAGCAAAAGGAGGATACTCTCTTATCTTTGCTGCTGCCCGAAGGAAAAACTCTGTGTCCCTGGTAATGGAGGATTTACTTTCCAGGGTCACACTATCAGCTCTGTTCATACTCCCTCTGAATGTGACATTCTTCAAAGAAAACAAAAAGGACAATGATGTTCTCCCACTGTGGAGCCAAACACAGAGGCTTGGAATATTTCCATAATGTAAAGCGGGAGTGGGCATAATGTGCCCTTCCAGATGTTGTTGAACTGCAGCTCCCAGTGTTCCTCACCTTTGACTATGCTAGCAAAGGCTGATGGGATTTGCAGTTCAAGAACACCAGAACCTAGATTTCAGTGGTGGCCAGGGGTGCCTTTGCAGAGTTAAAACTAATGGACCAGTTACACCCATTCCTGGAGATGTTGGATTGGGCTACTGGGGCACATGTCTCGATTTTATCCCACTTGGATTGCCGTAATGCACTCTAGAGACCAGGGTTTGATTCCCAGCTCAGCCATGGAAACCCACTGGGTGACCTTGGGCAAGTCACACACTCTCAGCCCAAGAGGAAGGCAATGGCAAACCTCCTCTGAACAAATCTTGCCAAGAAAACCCCATGAAAGGTTTGCCTGAGAGTCGCCATAAGTCAGAAAGGACTTGAAGGCACACAACAGCAGCAGCAATACACTCTGCATGGCTCTGCCTTTGGAAACTGTTCAAAAAGTCCCATTTTTGGGGACCCGATGCTGACAGGGGCAGATTATGGGGAGCATATCATTCCCTTGTGGAAGCAGTTTATCTAGCTATGGGTTAATTTCTAGGCACAATTGAAAGTGCTGGTTACGACCTATAAAACCTTACATGGCTTAGGTTCAGACTATTTTGGGGGGAAAAACCCATAAATCCCTATGAGATAGGATGAGGCAGCTTCTTCAGGCAACAGATTTTCATGCAAACAGGATTTCAAAGCAGTTAACGTGGAATTGCGGTTGTTGTCGTGTGCGCCTTCAAGTCGTTTCTGACTTATGGCGACCCTGAGTGACCCTATCATGGGGTTTTCTTAGCAAGATTTGTTCAGAGGAGGTTTGTCATTGCCTTCCCCTGAGGCTGAGAGAGTGTGACTTGACTAAGGTCACTTAGTGGGTTTCATGGCCCAGCGAGGCATCGAACCCTGGTCTCCAGAGTCGTAGTCCAACACTCAAACCACTATGCCACAGATTCATGACTTCTTTATAGGTTTTCCTTTTGTCAAGTGTAGATTTTTATTTCCATGGTTCTTGGAGCACCTCCTGGTGGCCATGATACACTTGCATTTGGAAAACTTTTGATCGTTTCCAGATACTCTCTCATCTACTCCCTGCCCCATTCTTTTCTACAACACAAGTAAAGTAGTATTCGTATTCCTAAAGCAAAAGCAGTGCAAGATCCTAACAAACAACAACCTGGGAGTTGAGATCCACATCTATCTCCCTGTTTCAAAGGACAGCAACTAAACTCTCTCACACCTTTTGTTCCAAAGACCACAGACCATGTTGAAAAGCATTTCACAAATACAGAATACATCACTTCATTTCCACAGTCTTAAAAGTCTAGAGGTTGATCTAGATCCCACCTGCTGCATTAAATGAAGAAACAGCAGCTTACTCTTATTGTCTAAATGTGTTGTTGTTGTTGTTGTTGTTGTGTGCCTTCAAGTCATTTCTGACTTCCTAAGGTGAACCTATCATGGGGTTTTCTTGTCCAGTTTCTTCAGAGGGGGTTTGCCATTGCCTCCCTCTGAGGCTGAGAGTGTGTGACTTGCCCAAGGTCACCCAGTGAGTTTCCATGGCCGAGCTGGGATCCGAACCCTGGACTCCAGAGTCTTAGTCCAATCCGCAAACCATGATGCCACACTGGTATTAGCTAACGTTTGCAAGGAATGAAATGTATGCCTCCTTGGAAGCCACACTCTGCCACTGAAACACTTTTTCTTTTCAAAGTGTGTCTGGACACACTTGTGAATACAACGCTGCATTGAAGAGAAAACATTCTGCACATGCCCAGAGGCCCTTTTAGTATTGCTCCCTTCTATTCCTGAGCAGGGCATGAACATTTATGCTAACCGAAATCCTCCTCCAAAGCACGGTTTGAAAGCTGAGCTCAAGCATGCATGCAAAAGGAAGCATTACTCTCTCCCCAAAACATTTGGTCGCTTTGCCATGAGAGAAGGGGCTGTTGAGATGGCAAACAATTTCCGGAGGGACAGACTGGCAAATAATTTCTGAGCACTGTTACGAGAAGCTGGTCCTGACTAGTTGTTGCATCTTCTGCTGGATCATGGCTAAACTATTTCCTCCTCTTGGAAAGAGTAAACGGAGTGACTGGAGTCCTCTTCAAGCCCATCTTCACAACGTTGACAGTTATTTTCAACAACAGGGATGCTTTATTTTGGGAATATCAGTGCTGGCAGGGTGTGTGGCTTATACTGCCTTTACAGCCAGTGTGGTGTAGTGGTTTTAAGTGTTGGAATGACTCTGGAGACCAGGGTTCGAATCCCAGCTTGGCCACTGGGTGATCTTGGGCAAGTCATACTCTCTCAGCCTCAGAGGGTGACAAAGGCAAATGCCATCTGAAGAAACTTGCCAAGAAAACCCCCTTAATAGGGACACCATAAGTTGGAAACAACTTGAAGGCACACAACAACAAGATCCTATACCTTCTAGGGCCCCACCCTCCAACTGTCCCAATTTGGCAGAGACAGTTCCTATTAATCCTCTATCATCCCACTTTTTCAGCTAATCTTAAAATGTCCCAGTTTTCTCTCCTCCTTCAGTTCTTATCCTCAGCTTACTTCAATTGCTGCAAACTGAATTCCAAGTGCAAAGGTAATTTGCATTGAATTAACTCAGCAGGGGAGATCAGGGGAAGAATTTGCTCTTCCCGGTCAGTTCAGGCAAAAGCAAACTGCTGCAGCCGTCCCTAGCTTTCCTGTTCTTTCTGGTTCCGTAACCTTTGCCATCTTGACCATACTGTGCTATTCCTTCCTTGCATGTGTCCCTTTGAAATATTGGATGGTTACAATTGTTACTTACATCTGGGTTATTGAGGAAAAACACTTCCTCAGCCATAACATTTTCATTGTAACAGTTACAATTAACCAGTTACAATTATGGGCAAGCAAATTTCTTTAACTTTCTTTCCTGAATAACCAAGATGTAATAACAATTGCAAGCTAATGAGGGATACCTTTGCCTTCTTTCTGCAGTGCATCTTAATTGCATTTATAGTAACAGGAGATGCATGAAGGACAATAATATCAAAACTCCACTGAACAGTGATACCTTTATTGGGACAACCAAAATGCAAAAAATGCATGTTGCAAGCTTTTTGCATTTGGATAGTCCAATAAAAGTATCGCTATTTGGTGGATTTATTGTACTTTGGTACATGGCCAACACGACTATTTTCAAGGCATGTATAAATTAATTACTTATTTGTGTGTGTGTTTAATCACAGGCTTGTGCCATATAAATAATAAATATAATTATATATAATTTATATATTACAGTGGGCCCTTGGTATGTGCTGGGGTTTGGTTCCAGGACCCCTATGGATACTAACATCCTTGGATACTCAAGTCCCATTAAATACATTGGCGTAGTACAATGGTATCCCTTATATAAAATGGCAAAAATCAAGCTTTGCTTTTTGGAATGTATATATTTTACAATTATTTTCAAACGATGGATGGTTGAATCCATGGATAAAAAAAAAAAAATGGTGGATATGGAGGGTTGTCTTTATATATATTATATATACATAATGTGTGTGTGTGTGTGTGTGTGTGTAAAATTTATATAGCACACTGGCCTGTGTACTATATAAATATTAAATATAAAAAAATACTTGGGGATGGCCTTGCAACAAAGCTATTGATATCCAGAGACTTTAGTTTCACTGGTTTTGCAAAAGAAGGAAATTTGGGCCGGCTTGGCTTGGGATAAGAAAATCCCTTCTTCTTTGCTGCTATAAAAAGGTACAAGAGTGCAGTCTTAGACACACATCTGGTAATCCTAGCAAGAGGAACAAATATCCTCCTCTTCCTTTGTAGCTTCAAGCTGGATCTTGTGCTGAATCGCCAAGTATTTCAGGTCAAGAAAACAAGGCAAATGCTCTGGGGCCTCACAAAGGATCTGAAAGTGCAGAAGAGGCTTGTAACTGGGTTATCTGAGGCTGCGTAGGGTGGACAGGGAAGAGCATTTTCTTTCCACCAATTCAACTGCCCTACCTTCTTTTTGCCCTCTTTGCTTCGGTCCCTTCAAGGGCCTCCAAGCCACGAAAATGGAAATCGGCCATTTCCAAGAGAGTGGGTGGTTGGACAGCTGGCTCCAGATGTTTTCATTCTGCCACATAGCTTCTCTATCCCTCTGCACCCCACAATCCAAAATATCACACCTAGGTGTGTGTTGTGTGTGTGCAACAGCAACAGGGCCGGCTTAAGATAAATAGGGAGGTGCCTTGCAAAACACTGCAGAGCCAAAGTAATTTTTTTTTTTTTAAGAAGCAGTGATTCCCAAACTCTGGATTTCCAGATGTGTCTCACTTCAGCTCCCAGAATTACTGACCGGTTGGTGATTCTGGGAGTTGAAGTCCACAACAGCTGGTGGAGCAGTTTGGGAACTGCAGTTTTAGAGGGGGGGAAAAGTGTGTGTTTGTATCAAACGCTAAAGTTTTCCTATATTTTAGAAAAGTGATTATATATCCTGCTTGCTTCTTCCACTCCTGCCTTTTGAAATTATTTCCCAGTTATACTTATATAGTGGCCCCTCTGTATCCACGTATCTTTTATCCACAGGTTCAGCCATCCACAGTGTGAAAATATTTTATGAATTCCAAAAAAATTCATCCAGGGGTGTCCTGGAACCAAACCCCACCAGATACTAAGGGATCACTGTATATATACCCCTCAAATTATGACTGTTAGTGGACATAATTTTTTTATTCTACATAGATTTCCCTTAACATTCAAACTGGAGATGTTGACACCACAACACTGTCACTTTCTTTCAGCTGTATGATCTTGTATCATCTCTGCCTGATAAGCTTTGAAAACTTATGTTGTCATTTCCAACTTATGGCAACTCTAAGGCAAACCTATTGCAGTTTTCTTTTATTAAGCAAAATCTGTTCAGAGGGTTTGCCATTGTCTTCGTTTGAGAGTGCGACTTGCCCATTTTTTAAAACCATTTATTATTTTGTCACTGTCTTCATGGCAGTCATGTTGTTAAATGCTTTAGGTGATGGCAGTATTATTATTCACTGTATTTCATGTTTTTTCCATTTTGCAAAAAACAGACAAGCAATATTCACAATGACCTGCCAGCCTTGAGCCCCCCTCATTTTAAAAATAGTGGCAGAGTCCTCGCTGCTAATATTGTGTCTTCTCCACCTTAAAAGAGTTCATGGTTCCCTGGCTGGAATTCTCTTGTAGTGAACTACGCCTGGCAGGTCATCTTGTAGTAGTGTGTGTTGTTTTGTCTTCAAGTCATTTCCAACTTATGGTGACCCTATCACAGGGATCTTGGCAACCCACTTAAGGTTTGCCATTGCCATTCTCTGAGGCTGAGAGACTGTGACTTGCCCAAGGTCATCCAGTAGGTTTTCATGGAGAAGTGGAAATTCAAACCCTGCTGTTTCCAGTGTCATAGTCCAACAGTCAAACCACGACATCATGCTGGTGTATTATATTACTATGTAAAACTAGAAGGCAATCCCACCCTCCCTCCCCCAAATAAGTTAGAGGATGAGTCTCAGATTGGTAAGAATAATGGCTGCAACCTTTCTTAAAAGCAAGTTTCTAGTCCTCAAGGCCATGAAGGTTAAGACTTTGCAGTGTCTGGGCAATTCTAGATGGTATCAAGAAAAAGAATTGTTCCACATACAGCCCAATTAGGATTTCTAGTAATAAAAGAAGTTTTGAGATTCTGCCTACCTTGTCTCTTCTCCTACAAGTTAAATCTAAATAGCACCGTAGTGGCATTACATTCAGCATTGTAACTTGGTTTAAAATAACCTGGATAGTGTTAACTATGGCTAGTACTGGTAAAGAGAAAACATTTCACCAGGGAATAGTGAAGTAATGTATAGAAAGCAGTGGAGGAGGGATTGTGCAAACCTGCAGTGTAGTTAATGCTCTTACATTAACTCGACTCAGGCCTGCATCCTTCCGAGGAGGTCGCTAAAATGAGTACCCAGATTGTTGGGGGGCAATCAGCTCACAGTTGTAAACCGCTTAGACATCCCATGTGCGATATAAAGCGGTATATAAATGAAGCTGCTTTGCTTTGCTTTGCAATTTAAGTGTGCCTTGAGTCCATTTTTAATCTCCCACCATTTTGTCGGTTGCTGAGAAGAAAGGGGAAACTCAATACTCTGTTTCCAGGACAAACCTTTAGAAAGGCAAAAAGGATGATGGCAGGGAGACAGACAGGTCCTAATACACCAAACTGGGCAGAGAGGTTTTTACAAAATGCATTCCTGAGGCATGACCACCCGTACACTTAGCCAAAAAGAATTTCCTGCCGTTAAATGAAAAGAAAAAGGTTGGCTGGTGGTGGATCAGGCAGCTATTTTAATCCCAAGATGGTTTTATTTTGTGGCACCGGAGACTGGCCTGTAAGAGGCGGCAGCTGTCTCTTCTTCGGTCTCCTGAAGAATCCACAGCCAAGGCAATGAATGCCCCATCTTTTCAGGATTACTACACTAAGCCTCGACTTTGATACCTGGCACAGAAGACATCATGTCTGAGCTGGCTTTGTGCCCGATTTTTTAGAAACATATTGACACTAACTGTAAAACAATAAATGTTATGACATTTATCACATTTCCTCACTGAAGGATCCAAAGAGGAGACTGCAAACAGCCAGTTTCCAACATGATCAAGTAAATCGTACAGCACAGCCCCGTCTGGAACACTGTGTGCATGCTTGGTTCAGCCCAGTTCACCTTTTTTAGAGGCGAGAAAATGCTAAGAAATAATAAATAAATAAATAAAAGTCAGGGTTGAAATGCCTTTCCTAAAGAGAGACGTTAAAGCACTTGCAATTTTTTCATTTTGCATTCCCCAAAGCTGTTTTTGTGGTCCTTCACTCGACCAGAGGCTTGGGTCACTCACTCTCTGGCAATAAATAAATAAATATTGGGGTAAACTGCCTCTCCTGAAGAACTGATAAAATGGCACTTCTCCTTTTAAACAGGTCACAGCCCTCCCTACACCATAGAACAAAACCAAAAATACCAATTTTTACAAATCAGAAGTGGGTTGCTGACTCATGACTAATGTAATTCATTACTGATTTTCTTCAAGTAAGGAAAGAGTAACTTTAGCAATTTTCTTCCCATTGTGAGATAAAATTCAAAAATCAGAGTTTGGGATGTATTCTGCACATTTGTATATGGCTGTTTTGCCTAGAAAACTGCATTCTTGGTAGAGGAAGCAGCTTTTTATGTGCTGGAAATGCTACTACTATGTGGATTTCCCCTCCTAACTTTTGTTTGTCAGCACAAATCAGCCACATGTGAATTTTGCATGGAATGCCCCCAACCATAGCATTTTCTGTGCAGGAAATAATATTCCTATGTGAAAATATTATCTTCTGCACAGAAAATGTTTTTTTCTGTGCAAAACCACCACATACAAGTTTTATGCATAGCCCTGAACTATGAAGATTCTCGTCAGTCCAGGATTCTTCTCATCCTTCCATATCTCCTCCTACCATTTTCTGTTTTTGTTGTTTTTTTGATAGTCTGTGCAGCCCATAAAGGGTCCTATGACAGAGACCTTAGAAGATATTTAAGGCTATGAGAAGGGAGTGATATCATGCAACACGATTAATTTATCACCAAAACCTTGTGTTTTTCTAAATAAATATGTAACATCTGCTTCTGTGTTTCCACAATGATACACACCTTACATACTTACCCTGAACTCTCATGAAAAGAGGGGAAGGGGAGGGAGGAAGAAACAGCAGAGAAGTTATTTGTTTTTTAACTTAAACACCCATATGAATTTATTAAATCCAGAATCTGTTATTAGGATGTAACGATGAGAAACTGTATTTTTGTTTTGTTTTGTTATCTTTTGTTCCGATAATCAGCTCTCTTTATGAAACGGAGAAACAACTTGGGAGAAAAACTCCTTAATAACAATGTCCTAAATACCCGCACAATGGAATGGAGATCACAATGATTACTGGTTTGCATCTTGCTTTTAAACACAGAGATTTATGGAGGGAGTGGGTGGGTTTGGGTGTGTGGGGTGAGGTTTCTCTCTCATGAATGCAACATGTCACACTGAACTTCACCAACATTTCCAGCGAACCTTCTTCCCGCCCCGGCTGCCGCCCCAGTTCCAGACAGCCCCCACCCCCGCCCCTTTACTGCCCACACGAGTTTACTGGAATATAAAATAAAAAGCTTTGACCCTGGAGGACCGAAGCAACTCTGTCCCCTCCCCTGCCCCCACCCATTTGCCTTCTGTCCATTATCCAACAGCTGAGAATATCAAGTTAAGGATTTTAAAAAATAAAAGTTAGAGCAAGTTAATCTTTTTTCTTCTCCTCTGCTGTTTTCAGTGGGATTGTTTCAGGGGTACCGTCCAGCAAACCCGCTGAGACAACCGTGGGGGAGCCATCAGCCGTCCCCTTTGTCACTGCTGCGGGAGCGCCATTGGCTGGGCCCTCTGTTATTGCCCCAATGGCACTGTTGGCCAGCACTGCAGGGGCACCGTCCGGCTGAGCTACGCTCTGCGTTGTTGTCTGAGACGCCTGGTCCTCCCCGCTGATGCCAAACTCATTGACACGGGTCGGATCCACTCGGTAGATCCATCGCTGGTAGAGATAAATGAAGAAAACTACATCTGTGGGAGAAGAGAAGAGGTCAGGTATTAAAACGACATGGATCTTGGCCAGGTAAGGGTGGATAGGCCCTCTGACCCAGATCTTCTCCCACTTTTGCTCTACACACTGCTCCCTGGGAAAGGGAATGGGAGCTGACAAAATAACTCTGGCAGCAAAGGGGAGGGGATGGCAGAACATAATGCAGTAGTGCAAGACAGCAGAAAAATTACCATCGCGAAGGCAGCCTATCCTGTACATCATGGGCATTTTGATGACAAAGGCAAAGAGATCGTCAATGAAGGTGTTCAGGGCTTTGTAGGTGAGCATCCGCCATGGTAGGTGAGCCACTGACTTCAGCTTGTAGTTGATGAAGAGCTGAGGCGTCATGGTGATGAAGCCTGGGCCGGGAAGAGTGGGGAGGGATGAACAATACAACCAGATCAAAAACAACCAGATTACTCATATGTATGTGAAGGAGCTTGAGGCAGGGTGGCCTCCCAGGGTTTGGAGTCACCAATATGCTGATGATACTCAACTCTTTCTCTTTCCTTTTCGACTAAACCTATGGGGTTGGTTATAGGGAGCATATAACTTCTTTCCTGAAACAGCTTCACTGGATGCTGGTCTGTTTCCAGGCACAATTCAAAGTGCTGCTTTTGACCCATAAAGCCACACACAGCTTAGATTCAGCTTATCAGGAAGAACATATCTCCCCATATCAGCCTGCCCAAGTCTTATGATCTTTGGGGAAGGGCTTTTTCTCCACCCCACCAGATTCCAAGATTCGGTGTGTATCAACTGTACACAAGATGGGTTGGGAACTTTTTCAACTAAGGTGGGGGAGACACAAGAAAGTGCCTTTTCTTTAAAAAGAAAAGGGCATCTTTAAAAAAAGCTGATTTGTGTGCCTACTCTTTTAGCATATTTTATCTGCCTTGATTTTGTGTACACTATTTTAACTTTGTATTTCATTATCATCTTATCATAACTTATTTTGCTGCATGCTGCGTTATTGATTTTATTGATTTTATCAGACCTGACTGGTGATGGCCTGATGGCAAAACACTATACATAAAGCCATACCAGTTTCCAAAAAAAAGGTCCTTTTTACCATCTTTTTACACCTGCCTAGCTCCCTTTCCTCCTTATCCTCTGTATAACTGGAATTTTTAAAAGCAGCATAAGGATTAGGAAGATTTATAGGTTTGGCAATCAAAGAGGAAATCATAAAATAAATAGAAACTGATGAAAGAAAAAGAAAAAACCTTGAATGTATTTTGAAAGAAGATTTGAAGTGGTCCCTGAAAAGGTTCAATGTTTTTGTTTACTTATGCAAGTTTAGCCAACTTTCTTGTTTCATTTCCTATGTGCATATTTTTATTTTGGACAAAAGCTTTGCTTAACCATGTTGAACTGTTTGTCTTTTTTTTGGTGTAGGAACCTATCTTATGCTTCCCAGGTTATTTGGGCATCTGGTATCAAATTTTCGGTTAAAGTAGTAATGCCAGGAGTGCATTTACTTTGTTATCGGAGAAATAACTGTATTTGACAGGATGAATGCATAAAACGCCAGCTGAGCAGCCAAGACACATTCCAGGTGAGATGCCCAGTTCAGCACCTGTTGAGGTGCAAGTTCTGGTTTTAACACAATGCTATTTGAGGAATGCTCCTGTTACTCACCAAAGGTCAGAAGGAATCCATAGAGCATGCTGAGAACCCAGGAATACCAGCCCTTGTGTTCCATGTAGAGAAGGCTGTACACAGCATAACAACCTAGCAGTGGGAAAAGGATCCAGGAAAGATACCGGAAAGCCATCTGTAGGGGGCAAACAGAGAATGGAGTCAGGCTTGGAACTGTAAAATTGATGCAGGGAAATCAGAAAGGTAAACTAGGATCATTTGGCTAGCTATCCAGCCACAAAGCAGAGGCAGGCATTTGTTGGGAATTCAACAGCCATTTCTACAAGTCATCATAGAATCATAGAGTTGGAAGAGACTCCAAGGGCTATCCAGTCCAACCCCTGCCATGCAGGAACTCACAATCAAAGCACTCCCAATGATGGCCATACAGCCTCTGTTTAAAAACCTCCAAAGAAGGAGACTTAGAAGTCTAAGTCCTTCACCAAACTAGCCCTCTGGCATTAATATGGTGAGAGGTCTTGATGGAAGAGAAATCTTTCTTTCCATGGTAAGATCTGGAAGTGATCCCTAACCAACTCCTTCCCCAAGCAGTCCTTAAACTTACATCATCATAGACTTTGGTAGATGATTCTATGTACGTCGATTTGTCTTTAAACGTTAAGCGTGGGAATATCCCAGCTATTTTGTTGTCCCGATCCAGCTGTTTGAAAGAAGGAGGGAAGAGAGAAGGAAGAGGTTAGTTTAGTGAAACAACACAGCAGGCTCAAAAGAAGTGAGCTGAGCCAAAGGCTGGAAAGGGAAAAGACAGACCACAGCACACACCCCCTCAACACTGCTTACAAGCAGGAACACAATTGAAGCTAAGCTATCATGAGCCACCTTATGAAAATTCTGTCAGACCCACAACTCTGGTACTGTGGGAAATAAAAGTGAACTGCTCCTTCTAAAGGGATCACATGACAACCCAAATCTCCAGCTTTCTCTGAACCGCTGGAGGGAAAAATGTTTAAATGGGATAGTATTGTCCAGGCCTGTGAGTTTTCCACCAGCCAGAGATGGGATACTTCATTCTCTGGGGCTGAATCTGATCCTCTGGGCTTCCCCAAACAACCAGCTTCTTTCCCATGACACCACTGTCAGGTGGTTTCTCACATTTGTACTGCTCCCAGCCCCAGCGAATTCTGAAAGGCAACAATGCCTCTCCTAAAATTGAATGCCTGGCAGCAAGAGGTATAAACTAAACTATGCTGGCATTTTCTTCCCACATTTTTGTTTCTGGAAAGTGGGCCCCAAGACCTTCTCTGCAGTTTGCATTCAGGATGAAAGAGGTTCCCTACTGTGGAGAAACAGGATGATGGGAAAGTAGAACACTCCATACTCATCTGTCTCTTTTCAGCTTGACTGCAACATTATCCATCTTCTCAGTAACAATTTTTGATTGCAAAGCTATGAAATGACAAGGGGACATGGCCAATCTCTAAATTCCATTTACTCCAGCGCTTACCCTGACATCCATAACTTTTGTGATCTTCCATAGGTCAATGAGGAGTCCAATGAAGACACTGACTTGCACCACAAAGTTAGTTTCATTGTCCAGGATGTAAAGGAGGACTACAAGTGACTGAAACACTCCGAAGAATACTGACCGGACTGAGAGTCCCTCTAGAGACTGCCTGCTGTTCCAGAACTGAATATCTAGAAAGGAGAATGAAAGTCAAGGTACAAATGTCCTTGTACCAATCAAGACACAATGACAGCTTTTTATTGAGACCACTACTGGATGTGTTACTGCTGCTTGCTGGTCATGTACTTGGCCTATAGATGTTTAGCTTTAAAGACAGAAGACAGTTAAGAACTGGGACAGGCATCCCCATCAGTGCTTCTTCCAGGATAGGGCACTGAAACAATACAGCACCTAATATGTACCTCTACTGAAATAATGTACTGGCTTCCCATTTGCTACCAGTCCAGGTTTAGGATTTTGCTGCTAAAGACCTAAACAACTTGGATCTTGGTTATCCAAAAGACTACCTTTTCTCTTGCAGATCCATTCAGTCCTCAAGATCATCTACAGAAGCCCTCCTGGTGGCACTATGTGGAATATTTTTTCTTTCAGAAACCTGACATTTTCCAATAATTAGTAATTTTAGATGGTTGTAACAGAAGGTAGTTAGTTTTCAAAGTCTTTCTGACCACAATCAAACCTACCATCTAATTTCAAGGAAGTGTAAACGTCATATTCTGTGTTTATCATGTTTCATATACTTTATTCTACAAACTTCTAAAATATCTTAGATTTCACCAGTCTATAAATGTTTGCCAAGAAACAGAGAAATAATCAATCTATGGTGGCAAGAAGAAAGGAAGGAGAGAGAAAAACCATTCCCAATATTTTGGAACTTACCATTTTTGAAAGCAAGGAATTCAAAAATACTGTGTACAATGGAAACGATAATGGTCAAAGCCAGCAGGTAAGGATTGGTTTCTAACAAAGCAACCTAAGGCAGAAAAGAGATAGGAATCTAAGAGATGAACACTTCTAGAAATCCACAAAGCATGCCACAGGTGTGAAGACCTCTTTTCCTAGTTAAGACATTTTGTGTGTGTGCGTGCGTGTGCATGCGTATGCGCGTGCATGCATGCATGTTTCTTTTTTTAACAGTTCCAAAATCTCTGTAAGCCTTGTAAGGCTTCTAGTCCTCATGGTTTCAAGGGAAATTACAATTGAAAGGTAAAACATACACAGGGTTTCTGGACAGAAAGAGAATGTTAAGATTTAACCCAAGAACTACTGAACCCTGAAGCATGGCATATGAAAAATTAAGCCCTGCGTATCTCCCCCAATGATACAGGGACCCCTCTATAGGCATTTAGGCCCCTTCAGCACCTTCTAGGCACTCCCTTCCCTATAGGGTTTGAACAACCTAACACTTCTGAGGTGAAGCTACAGAAAATGTCTCCTACTTTCTGATACCAAATGACCAGAAAATGACCCGCCCAATACCAAATTGTGACTTTTTGAAATTCCACACACAACACTTATACTGTGACACTAACAGAACCCCAGTAGTAGTAGTAACACTTGCTTTATGTGTGAGAAGCCCAGTGAAATCTCATTTGAGCTACAAAACAAATGGCTGGACCTGGACAGACATGCCCAATCTCACAGGGCTCTCACAAGGTTAAAGTAAAATCTTATGAGTAAGCTACTACCTTAAATAGTTTTTGGAGTTTTCCTTATCCAAAATGCTTGGGACCTGAAGTGTTTTTGATTTCAAGTGGATATCTTGGAAATGGTTCCCAAGTCTAAACATGAAATTCATTTACGTTTCATATATACCTTATAAACATAACCTGATGGTAATTTTATACTTAGTATTTTAAATAATTTTGTGCATGAAACAATTTTTTTGTACACTGAACCATCAGAAAGTAGAGGTGTCAATATCTCAGCCAGCCACCCATGTGGACAATTTTGGATCTTGAAATATTTTTGAGTCTGGAATTCCAGATTAAGGGAGACTCAAGTTGTGGTATTTCACTATTTGGAGGAGCAGGATGTGTGTGTGCATGTGCCTTTAAGCCACCTGTCAAAGCATGGCAACCTCATACATCTAATAGGTTTTTTTAAGGGAAGGAATACTCCGAGGTGGTTTTACCAGTTCCTTCCTCTGAATACAGCCTACAGTGCCTTCCATGACAGTCTCCCTTCCCAGTATGAACAGGACTGACCTAGCTGCACTTCAATTGCATTTTTGATGTAGCATTAATATGAATCACCTTGAGTTCCAACTCTGGGAGAAGAAGCACCATCATCTCCCCTACTCACCTTCACTGAGTCTTGCTCCTCATCTGACTGTTCATATAAATCCTCCCCCAGGAAGTTCCAGGGGGACTTGGTACTCTGGGCGGCATACAGTTGCCATCGCCACAGTGAGAGAGGGCAGTAGGAGAGCCGGAAAGGCAACCGCTCCACTGTCTCATTGATAGGGAAGTAATCTTTCTGCAAGTTCCAGTAATCATTGAAGTATAAGATGGGGTAGTAGTCACCGCTCACCGCATCAAACTTCACATCTGCAACAACAGGTCAAGGGATATACACAGTGCACCTGGACTACTGAGACACAGTAGAGACCAGAAGGAAAAAGAAACTTCAGTTTAACACCCTGGTCTCACACAGGACAGCAAGTTGTGCACCTTTCTCATTCCATTCTCTACCTACTGGCTTCCCTCACCTCATGCATATGCACTGGACTCTGTTACGTTCTTAGGGTAGATCAGCATATCAAAATGTGAGTTTGCAATGTGAATTTTCAAATTCCCCATACAGACTACACAAGTTTAGATTTTTTCACTTCTAAAGAAATGTCCATGCTTGGACTATAAGATTTCGGGGTGCATGAAAGAAAAGGTTCTGAATTTAGTAAGACCTGTCTTCTACTTTCTCCTCCCCATGGTCTCTGCTCTAAAACTATGTTTATTTCAATATTGTATTTATTTTATATTTGTAGGCCACCTTGATTGCTTAGGCAAAAGGCGGGAAATAATAATAATTATTATTATTATAAAATATTGACTATACAGAAATAAAGTACATGTCTTCATAAACATTAAATAAGTAAGTCAATAATCTGGATACAACTTCCTAGATAATACCTAGCACAGTATCAGGAATCTAGGCATGTTTCGCAGATTGGATTTTTGGGAAGCGGGGGGAGAAGGAATGACAAGAAGGAACTGATCCTGTTAATCAGAAAGCTCACTGGAACTTCAAATGTACACAAAACCTTATTTCCGCTTAGAAGTTATCCTGAATGGTAACGATCTAAATTGGATTGTGCTGATTTAATGAAGGTACATCATAAGAAATAAATTTCTGTAGAATTTTTTAATGGCTAAATTTTAAGTACTGCTAGATGTTTGGGCCAGGATGCCGTTTTGGCTCATCAGGTTCCTGCTTAATGAAACACCTTTCACAGAATTTTGTGTAGGTGCTAGTAAATGCCATTTGTCACTTGAGGGCCTATGGATAGAAAAAGCAAAAAGCCAATAAATAAATAGTAAGCTGCAGCCCCTGTGTTTTGTATTCATTGGTCCAAACATACAAAGGGACAATATAAAAATCCAATAAAAATGTTGAGGCATCTTTTTACCTCCCTCCCAAAGAAGCAAGCACTACCAAAGCAGCCCAACAAGGCAATTAGTGCATGCAAAGGGATCTTGTAGCACCTTTTGACACTAACTGTGTAAAAGTTGTAGCATAAGCTTTTGTAGACTTGGTATACTTCCTAAGATGCCAAGTCTACAAATGCTTATGCTACGTCTTTTGCACAGTTCGTCTCAAAAGTGCTACAAAATCCATTTGCTTATGATATTCCAGACTAACATGGCTATGTCTCTGAATTCTACCGCCAAGGAAATTACTGGTTGTTCTTACATTGGTCCAGAGGTGGAGGAACGCTGCCCTTGACCCACGGTGTGTGATCATCCACTATGTTGATAGTGAGGTTTGGGTGCCAGTGAGAGATCACTTCCACAGGGCCATAATCTTCAGCTCTCTGCAACAGAACACAAGGCCTGAGTCCTCTTTCTATGGCAGGGCAAGAGAAGAAGCGTGATCAATTCAAAATTATTCTAGGAACCGCCAAGGATCGTGACATCTCACTATGCTATAAGAAAGGGAACTGGGAGGTGGGGACAATCAGGAACACCACTCAAGCCCTGAGGTAATATGTCCTAAACTTCCAACAGCCAAGACTTTTCAAAGGAATTAAAACTGGAGGCACACACAACTCTCTCACTCCAATAAGCTGACACTTAGCACTCGGAAACATCAGAATTAGCATCTTATTATTATTATGAAGTTATTATCTTTGGAAAAGCCTGATCTCTGTATGAACCACTACACCCAAGCGTGGCTCTGGCCTGGAAGGAAGCCCAGAGCTGTAAGTTAGGTGAAATCTAATAGGAAGACTCATGAAAGGAGTTATTAGACATAAGTGAATTAGATCCATAATGAAATACTTGTCCCAGTGAAGCTGTTTACATAATAAAGCTAATTCACTAAAACTTTGAAAAGCTAAATGAAAATAAAATAAAAACAATCCACTGAGTTAATGTAAAATGCCTGAAAATCTTATAACTGATCTGGTGAGTGCTCCAGATGTCTTCCTTGATATCACAGTGCAAGGTTCCCTCATAAGGTATTTGTTAACTCTTGTGGGATCTTTAAAGTTGCAAATTCAAATGCAGAATTCTTCTCAAACCCTATATTCATTGCCTCATGCTGGAAAGGGGTTCACCTATACCTTGGCCTCTCCAACCTCTTGGAAACAGCAGGTAGCCTACTGGTCAAGAAGGGTTTCCATAGCTTGTTCTAATTTGAATAAATTCCAGTTGAGCTGCTATGGAGCATATTGGGCACATTATCAGGGCCATCTGCTTGACACCACTTCCATTTATTTTGGGTTTCACTTATTGGTATCGGTTGCTCATGTCAGGGACACTTTATGCATTATGTCAGGGCCCCAGATAGTGAGATGTAAAACTCAGTTGCAGTTGCAAGACGTTTCTACATCAGACCCAGCAGTACCACTGCTGAACTCTGATATCTGTAAGGTTTGCAGGAGAGGGGAAGTCTGACCCTCTTCTGTCAAAAGGAATGGTTTCATTCCTGATCACCAGAGTGGCCTGTAATACATTTGGAGATACCAAGAAAAAGATTCTCTAATTATAGCTCAACCAGAAGTTGCAGGCTCCCAGAAGAAGCCAGCATGTACGACAACAGCCTCTGGCTGGCCTTACGCAATGATGCACTCAGCATAGCTCTTAAAAGCAGCCCAGCTGCAGTTAAAAGGTCCTGGTGTTTACTACATTTGAAACGGCACAGGTGTGACTAGCAACACTGAATTTAAATGGCAGTGGCAGGAGCTGAGTTAACAGAGCTGCCAAAATTTACAATGACATCTCTATGGATGAAGTGTGACCTGAATACAAAGGTCGCTCTCTCTCTCAACCACACACACACTCATTCAACCATTCCTAATAGCATAGCAGGGAGCCAGAAACAGCTCAGACTTTCTCTTTTCTCTAACAGAAGCAAAGTGCTGCATGGAATGCATTACTTTGAAGGGCGCCAACACCGTAATAATGGTAATGTTTCCTTTACTGTTTGGGGACTAAGGGAGCATTGCTGCTTGCTGTATACAGGGCTTTCCCCCCTTTTAAACCTTAATTTAACCATCCCAATGATGTGATATCCCATTCTGTCATGCTACACATTCCTCTCCTTTCCATTCTAGGAGATGTGTGATAACAGGAGAGCAGCAGCAGACAGAATCCTGTGCCTGTAAGCAGGACCCCTCTTGTAAAGTAAAAATAGTAACAGGCGGTGAGAATCATGCAGCCTTCCACATATATATATATATATATATATATATATAAATTCTAAAAAGCAAACCTTGATTTTGTTATTTTATATAAGGGTCACCATTTCTATGTCACTTTATTTAATGGGACTTGAGCATCTAGGAACTTTGGTATTCAATGGGGGTCCTGGAACCAAATTCCAGTGGATTCCAAGGGCCCACTATAATATAATATGTATATATATTTATACACACACATTTTTTTAAAAAAACAGAATCACTTCCAGGCATGCAAACAAATAATTAGGTGAAAAATGTTCACGGCCTACCCAAAAATGCCTCTTGGTCACTCTTGGTAACATGATGCTAGGTTGGAGATTGGATGGACTCTATCTGAGCCTTATGTTCTGAGGCGATGTATTTGCTGTATTTTAAGTCCCATCTTCACCCCCACAAAACTTTCCACTCAGAAACTGCCATTTCCAGATGAAGTTTTAGACACAAATCTGGCTTTTTTACTGTAGTAGCTGGATAGATTCATGCTCCCACCCCACCCTTTTTAATATTACTAACCCTTCAAATAAAACAGCTTGTGGAATTCCCACCACCCTCAACCCTGTCTCAGCAGCCTTCTGAAAATAAAGACAAGTGGAAGGTTTCAGCATACTACAAAGCAAGAAACGCAAAAGAAATGATGAAAATCGCTTTGCAACATTAAGTACAGCAATTGCTTGCCAATGTCAATTTATCAGAGGCTCTACTCTACCAGAGAGCCCTGGGCTGCCAACATTATGGTTGAGAGGGCTGAATTATGGAGAGTGCAAAGTGGGATGCTGCGCAGCCCAGAAGCTCAAGGGCCATCACTGCTGTGAAGGGCACAATTGCAACCTTGGAGGCTAAAGAAGAGGAGCAGGAAACATACAAGAGAATACCCCACAAGAAGCAATTGTTACTTTTATCATTTCAGGATCCGCTTCTGTCTCTCCCGTAAGCAGATTCTTGGTTTTCTGGAACCGTCTGCGCTTGTATTTATTTATCACTGCAATAAAGAAATGAAGGAGGGATGATGGTGGTGGGGAAACAAAAGGTTAAGTAGATGTAAACCTCTCCTGTAATAGGCAAAGAAAGACATAAAACAACACCTAAATGACACAATCCTGGGACTGCAAGCACATTTTTACAATTCAGGTTTCTAGGTCTCAAGAAAATCTTTGTAAATGAGACAGCAACTCACTCCCTGAAAGACTAAGCAACAAAGAGGTGATGGAAAGTCCAGACTTGCTGGGCTTTTCAGTTTCCCAAAAGTGTGCTATGCCACTACTTGGTTTTTCATCTCTCCCTACTCCACTTTTTTTTTTGGGGGGGGGCAGGAAAGCCAGGACGCCAAGCCCCAATTCTTTTCCATCTCCAGAAATATAAGGTCAAAACAGACAAATGTATTTCATCTCCCTAACTATTCTAAGCAAAGGGGAGAGTTCCTAGAGCAGAAATCTGGAGTTTGAGGGTACACTACACATAGTAGTGGTTGCATTCAGTGTTTGAACTTCCACAAAATTTGGAAACATACAGGAAGAACCAGTCCTGGAAATGTCCATTCTCTTTTCTATTCCTACAGAAGAGAACATTTTGTCTGTTGATAGGGATACCACCCTCTCCTGAAGGTTGCCAACACACACTGCTTTACTGAAAGCTGGTGTCTTAAATACAAATGAATGCACCAGTGTACAATTCCCCAAAACTGCGTCCTAGGAGAAATACCCATCCAAAAATGCAGTGGAAATGTACTCAGGGAGCTGCAATTGGCTAAAGATTCCCACCAGATGACCACCTCACAGTCTGTTGCAGGGAAACTGCTTGTCCAATATCACAATGCTCAATGCATGGAAACAGCTCTACAAGACAATGAATGCTTTGCTACAGCACTCAAGCCCCTATTGCTATCCTCATGGCTTCCACTGGGATGAGGAGCAGGAGGAAGAAAAGTAGTGCTTGGGAAAGTTTCTTTTTGAAGTACCATTTCTAGAGATTCTGGGTATAGTAGCTCAAAAAGGAACTTTTCCAAGCTTGGAAGTAAAGAAGGAGGAAGTGATCAGGAGTGAACTGTGTCAGGCACAGAAATCTTCCTTCATGAACACTGACTTCAGCCTTCCAGCAAAAGGAAAGGAAATAATCCGGGGGGTGGGGGGGGGGGGCGGAGTCTTACTTCGTGATGTGTGGACTGTGGCAAGTCTCCTGTACAGATTCTTCTGTTTTGGATCAGGATGGAACCCACTCTTTGTGAAGTACACATGGATGTAAATGGAACCATTGTGTTGAACACTCTGAAATCACATAGACACGAACACATATGTAAATCACAATATCGTTACTGGCATCACCCAAACTGTTAATGCAACATCGTTGTAGGCAGCAAGTTGAGGACACAGAGGAAGCCACAACAGTCACCTTCTGCTACTGGAAGGACTGCTATTGCTCACTTCCCAACCATTTGACAAACCAGTTGCCTTGAAATAGCTTCCTCATCTGCTGCATCATCCCTGAGTATTTTAACCTACCCAGTTATTTTAAAGCCAAGGAATGAATATTCCTCCCCAAACAAACATCATCACAGTCTCCATACTTTCCATATTGGAACCTGTGATATCTTTTGTCTTTGCAAAAACCAGGCAAACAAGGTCTGCATCAAAGATGAACAGGTACTCTGATGGCCTATCTTCATTCATGGAGCATCATGGCCAGAAGCGGATTTAGAAACAACACAAGACGTTTAGGTTGGAAGTCACTATTCTCTGTCCCCTCCTTATTATGAGAAATTATAACAAACAGCAAGACAATGATGGGAGCTGCCCACATACCTCAGGGATATCTAACTCTGCATAGTGTTCATAGCACCCATCGGAATTCTCGCCGCTGGTCCAATCTCCATAGACGAGATCGCGCTGCTCCCAAAACAATGCCGAGGTAGCGTTGAAATCTGTAAAGTGCTCATGCTCTGATATATAAACATGAAGATCCTGGAGTGAAAGAGAAGAGTTTTATTCAAGGGAACCAATCATGGTAGGTTACCAGGAGGGTGGGGAGAACATGTTGCTGTTGTGTTAGATTTATGATGACTCTAAGGCAAATCATAGGGTTTTCTTGGCATATTTCTTCAGAGGGGGTTTGCCATGACCATCCTCTGAGGCTGAAAGTGTGTGACTTGCACAAGGTCACCCAGTGGGTTTTTATGCTTGAGTGGGGAATCAAACCCAGGTTGCAAAATTGCAATTTATGCTGGTGATGAATTTGGATCATTCAGTTGCAGCACATTACTTTCATAGACAAGAGTACATATTTGTTTATAAATCTCCACGTGAGAGCAAAGGTTTACGATATGCCCTTTCACCTTGGGTTCTGCTGACCCATGTTTTTGCCACACTTACCATTAAAGTGTCCTTAGGAAAGAGATTGCGGCTTGGTGCTCTGGGGGCTCCACCAGCTGTGGTTTGATCCTGTGGTGCCGGCCCACGACGGAACCAACTGCTGATGGCCCAGATGATAAAGATCCTGGATGTTGGGTGAAAGAAAAGTAGATAATTAATTCCAAACATAGTTATCAACCAGTCCTTTCTTCCAGGGAAATTCCAGACCAACTCTGATCAAACAGGGAAGTCTCCAGGGAAAAAACCTTTCATTGGACTATATACACCTGCTGGAGCCTTGTTTGGCTACTAATTCTGAACTCTGACTTACTAACACCCTACTTTCCAGTGTGAAGAGCAGAGGAGGAGGAAGCAGGGAACATCCCCCCCCCAACCCCCGGTAACACTCTGGGACTTTCTCCTGGCGTCACTGGTGAGCACAGTGATGGATGGGTTTTGAATCAGAGCAGACCCAGGAATGCTTTTCGGACTACAGCTCCCCAAATCCCTATGTGAGTATGGCTGCTGGCTAGAGAATTCTGGAGCTGTAATCCAATTCACTGTTTCATGATCTGAGTCAGAGATCCTATTTGGGGTCTTATATTAGGCAGATATCCACACTCAGTTTCCCTATAGATTTATTAGACATGCATCTTGTCTCGGTTCTGTCGACAGCCTTCTCCTTAGTCCAACATTTTCCATGCCTACTCAAGATTCTTCATTGGCACTATGCAAGCATTCCTGAAGTGTGCTTTACTGGCATGAAAGCAAAGTGTCTGAAGAAGTGAGCCCCTTATAGTCATCGACACTCTCCATGCAAGCATGAAATCAACTTTCCCCACATTCTTGTTTGCATGGAGAACCTCCATGGACACAAGGGACTCTCTTCCTCTTCAGACATGCCACGTTCATGCAAACAAACTAAAAACAGGGTGGTTGGGAGAGTCATGCTTCCTCTTAGTTCTGACACTCATCCTGAGTTAATGCTGTTTTTGCAATTTTGGGAGACAAGAGAGATAATCACCAGCGGAACAGAAGGTGGTGGCACTAAGACAACAACAATTATTACTGTTTATCTCTGCTAACACTGTTTTCATTTAATATGCAAATAAGCTACATTAACAGCTTGCATGGGACTGTCTTATTTGAAATAGATGTGTGTGCATAAGACTACTTCTTATTTGAAATACACACACACACTCTAAATACTTCCCACCCCAAATAACATAAAACTAACACTCAGAAGTTACTGCCCCTTTGAAATTCCCTTCAAATTGGTTTCAGCTCTTGGTACTCATGAGGGTTATCTGAGAATACAATAATATTATTGATATCATTACAACAACTATGGACCACATTCATTTGGTTCAGTAAATGGAATGATACTCTGAGTTTCAGACATTTCTGCAGTCGGATTTCAACATGGCTCTGAATAAGACCATACAAATATATATAGGCCAAAATGCACTGGAGTTTTCCTAGACTAAAGCAGCCATTTACCAAGCACTTTGAGACATGTCCCCAGCTTTCTCCTGTGGATTCTATTGGGTTCTATCTGATCTTTGCCCCTCTTACTACTATCAACAACAATTATTTTAATCATTTTTCTCAAAAGAACTTAGCCTAGCATCCTCTTTTTTTCCATCCTCACACTTGATGAGGATGAAATAGCCCATGGCCACTAGGGGAGTTTGATAGGCAAATTGGATGCTGAACTTAAAGAGTGTGTGTTCCACCAGCTTTTTTTCTAGATTTGTTTCTAGTGTATAATAATATGCTGGAGGACAGCAAAATGTAAAGCTCCAGTCACCATTGGGTGATCATGTTTCTGGATCCCTGAAAATCTAACTGCTGTAAGTTTAATAAAATCTTAATTGCAAGGAAGACAAGCTGGTTAGCTAAGCAAGTCCTCTGCCTTGTGGGAGAGGCCTGCTGCTGAAGTCTGTTTGCATGAGGAAATATAGAGCCCAAAGTCTTTGTGTCCCATCCTTGCCCTGGTGTCTTGTGCTGTGAATATCAGCACTGCTGGTACTGTAAAGAAGAGACACATACTCTCCTCCTACATTAACAGGCTAGCAGGTTTGAAATTATGGCTGAAGATAATCAGACAACTGGGAAGAATGAAGCAGGCATTGTCAGCTTCCTCTGCTTCATGGGTGAAATTCACAGACCTGCAAGAGCTTAACAGGGCTGCTCGCACTACAAATGTGATGAAAAAATGCACACAACTTGCTCTCTTTAGATAGTGACTAGTATCTCTTAATTTGCAATTCACACAAAAGGGGCAATATCACCTTCATTCAAGGACACACACACACAGGTACATATGTAGAGGTTTTGCAGTGCATTCTTACTTAACCAACAAAACAGTTTAGAGTTTAAAGCCAGACAATTAAACCACGGGCCCTTCACATTCAGGAAGCACCATGTGTCCTTGGTAAGCAGGAACTGGGTAATCAGATAGGGTAGCTTTACAAAAATGTGGTTCTCTTGTCTTTTCTTTTAAGTTGCTGATCACTGACTGAGTTATTGTAAGGAGAGGGGTCTGTGATGCTGTGGAGATACATCTCCAAGATCTGTTTTCTTTGGTTATCAACAATACTAGCAATGCTTCAAAATAAGTGAATAATTACGCTATTGCTCTGGCCTCTGAGTGAGAGAAGAGCAGGCAGGCATAGCTCCATTGTGCCTTAGCTCAGTGGCTGGTAAGAGGTCCTTTTCCCATTCCAACTGCCATTGCTCTGGTCTCAGAGAGAGGAGCAGCCAACATCTACTGGACTTAATCCCCTCCCTCACTTTCATCCCCCTTTCCTTATGAGTCCATTAAGACTGTAAGTCTGAGGGCATGAACTGTCAAATAAATTATTTTTAAGCTAGGAGGACTCTTGAGTAAAGGGCAGGGTACAAATATTTTAAATAAATAAATCATGCATCTTTCCAGATGTTGATGGACTCAACACCCATCAACCTTTAGCCAGCCTAGCCAATAATAGGGAATGCTGGGAATTGCAGTTCAGCTCCCACCGCTGCTCTAAAAGAATTTAACATTTCAACCTGCTTTAGGACTTCTGCTAAATCTCCCTACTTAAAATAGGCAACAATTATCAATAAAAGATAAATTATTAGTTTAACTTCAAGGTAATGCTTTAGCTTCATTTGAGTCGTGAGAGGGGAACCCTTGCCAAATAAAGATTACAATGGTTTTTGCATGCTCATGATTTCTGAAGTGCTTCCTCACAGTGCTTGCCCAGTTTTAGGGGGTAGGAGACTTTAGCACTGACCTTGTTCTGTTCTGATTTGCTTTAATAAATCGAAATATTTTAACCATACTAATCATTCAGACATTTTGCCACTTGGTTGGCACTGAAGGAGTGCCAAAACATTTCTGCTGATGGAGCTCTGGGAACCAATACAGCTTCCCAAGCAAAAGCTACTATAAAGACTTGAGAAGCAGAAGTGCTGGTCTCTTTTTGTAATTGGGTCACCTTGATCTGCAGAAGCCATTCTGATGTGTGAAAATGGGCTGACTTCCTTTTATTTTCTCAGGTGGGCTTGCTTTGTTTTGCAAGCAGCAGTGTGGTGATTGCAAGATGGGGAAGACAGACCATGTCTAATGATGTTGTTGCTTTGTGCCTTCAAGTCATTTCCAACTTATGGCAACCTATGATGGTATTTTCTTGGCAATATTTGTTCAGAGGAGTTTGCCATTGCCTTCTCCTCAGGCTGAGAGTATGTGATTTGACCAAGGCCACCCAGTGGATTTCATGGCCAAGCTGGGAATCGAACCCTGGTCTCCAGAGCTGTAGTCCAACACTCAAACAGCTACATCATGCTGGTCTTCTATGTCTGACGTACCATCACCTAATTCTGTTGTTGGAAGGGTGACTCTACTCTATCCCATCAGCTGATCCCGCATTCTCTGGAACTTTCATTTGCACACACACACACCGCCCCTTGTGCAGCTCCTGCTCCCGATGACTGATCCTGTTTCAGCGCTGACTTCCCTTCATGCTTTAAAGTTCTGTATACCTCCTAGAACATTGTAAGTGAAAGGGACAGGCTAGACCACAGTAACATCAGCAGCTGAAACCAAAAACCTGAAAAATGAGAGTAAGCTCCATTCTGAGGTGGTGGTGGAAGTAGTATCAAAGGTGTGTCATTGATGCTGATTGTTCTCACTGACAGAGTACAGCCATTTGAGGCACACAAAAAACCCTTATGGGGGATTAAGCCCCAGGAATACAGTGGGTACTAGTTGAAAATAAATACACTTGTGGTTTCCATGCATACTATTTTTAGATCTTGCGCACTACACCTTCTATTTCACAGTTACATGTCTCCTTCCTTTCACTGCACTTTTGCATATGCAGTGTCTTAAATGGTTAATCACTTCCATGTAACATTTGTTACACAAAACAGGAGACAAGAGGAGTAAACAACAAGTGAGAAGAAGATGTGATGTTCAATATATATTCAAAACGTTTTTAAAGCTCTTTGATTATTAGTCAACCTAAGATCACAACATGGCAGGATGTGCCATAAGCAGAGGCCATGACATCAAATCTCTCAATGGAAACACAACAACTTGAGCGCGCACTATTATGGACTCTGGTCAGTTACCATTTTGGACCAGAGGGAAGGTGTGCTCGGTCAGGAGATAAACAGCTTGCAGTCACACCTCAGTTGCCACAATGTTCACTTTCCAAGCTCTGCTTGCTGTTACTCTTTGACCAAGAAGTTGGTTCATCCTCTCACTACTGTTTAGGATGCCCTAATTCCACTTTTCCCTCCAGGAGCAAATGAAACCCCTTCCTTCTGCAGCAAGACATCCATTGCAGGCTGCTGAGCAGGAGTTCCCTCTCACACAGCACTGTCAGGCTGAGATCTGTGAGTCCTGGTCCTTGATGGGAAAAAGTGGGATATAAATCAAGTGCCTCAGTCTCAGTATCACTCCCACAGCAGGGGGCTTCAAACAAAGCTTGGCAAAGTCATTTTTTAAAATCTACAATTCACAGAAGCTCCTGGCCAGCATAGACAATAGCTAAGCTGGCTGTGGGAATGCTGGGAGGTGCAGTCCAAAAAAGAGACTTTCCAAGCTGTATAGGAAAAGAACAGGCTAGCGTATATCAAATCAGACCACTGATCTGTCTAACCCTGTTTGGCAAGAGCTCTCTAGGATTTGAGAGCAGGATTCTCTCTTAATTTTCACTGGCAATGCCAGGGATTAAACCTTAGATCTTTTCTACACTTAGCATGTAGTTCCACTAAGCAACATGCTCCCTGGGCATCAGAAAGAAAGTAGTGTTTTTATTACTGCCAAGCTGGTCAGGGAACACCAAAATGCAATTACAGGTGATTTTGAGCTAGTAACTTTTGTTGTTGTTGTTGTTGTCTGTCTTCAAGTTGTTTCTGACTTAATGGCAACCCTAAGGTGAACTTATCATGCGTTTTCTTGGCAAGATTTGTTCAGAGGGGCTTTGTCTTTGCCTTCCTCTGAGGTTGAGAGAATGTGACTTGCCCAAGGTCACACAGTGAGTTACCATGTCTAAGCAGGGATTCAAACCCTGGTCTCCAGAGTTGTAGTACAAATACTCAAACCACTGTACCATGCTGGCTCTCAGTAACTCTCTTAGTCTAACCAAAATGGAATACAAATATATTGTAACCCACATGGTGTCCTTAGAAGCATTTTGGAAAGAAAATACAATACTCTTTGGTTTCAGGAAGACAGGGTGTGTGTGAGAGAGAGAGAGGGATAAATATACTTCTGAGATATATGCAGATATGTTGATAGTGGTCCTCAACATAGCTTCTAACTGGATTAATAACTAGACAATAAAAACTAATAAAAAGCCTTAGAACCTCTGGGAACTGTTCTATCATAACCTGTAGCACATCATATGTATCCAGAACCTGAGACTGGTACTTAAGGTGATGGAAAAGATAATATACATTGTATAGAATATACATTAATACAGCAGAGCACGGTCTGTATTCTTCAATATATGTTGCCTATGAAGTGACATGAAAAAAGTTCACTACCAGTGTATCACTCTGAATCTAAGACAAGTTTCCCTGTCTGAGTTTTTTCCTAATATTTGGCAGCAGGCTTTTCTTCCAAAGGCCTATAGATCCTGAAAAACATTAGGGCTTTTGACTGCACTGAGGAATAAATACATTATCAGTACCTCTTACAGCATCTCCCATTGCTGTGGCTCACACACAACAGAGAACAGAGATTTCTCTCTAAGTTCATCACTTGCAATCCATAAACCAAACTACCAAGATTCCAAGCAACATTTAAAGAGTTGGCTTTAATGTAGACCCCACCAACACCTCTGGCCTGGAAGATACTGCCAAAACTCTGACAAGGAGTGTAATGAACTCTACTCATCTAAAGCAGCAATCTGATCTTGAGTTGCCAGGTAGTTAATTATTAATAAAATGTACTTTGTCATACAGGTGCCTCTGACACAGGTCTAGATTGGTCCCATGAACTTTCTGCTTTCAGAAGTGAATCCAAGGAGAGGGAAGGAGCACCATCATTCTCCTTAATGATATAAGGCTGTGGGGACTAATTCTCACAAAGAGCAGCTGAGGTAGTAAAGTTTTGCTGGAATGTACTATTTCAAACTGCAAGTAGGCAAAAGCGATGTGTGTCTGAATGTCCCCCATGTGGAAGAACTTACTGCCACTCAAAATTACATGAGAAAAAGGCACTTATAGTATTGTATAGCCTTCTCCCAGATAGTTTTCCTTCTCAAACAGTCAGTCTTGAATTCTATGCCATGAGAAAGGTGGGATATTGATAAAATAAATGAAATAAAAATGTTGGGAGTGTTTTGCATATAGAGGTTGTAAGACCCAAGAAGCAGTAACAGAAAACATTCCTCCTCCTCCATTTTACCCAAAAGGCCTTTATGGGGGAAGACAGGAAGAAAAAGCTAAGCTTTTATGAAAAATGAAATTAAATGTTACAACAAAGGTACTGTTTCACTCAAAAACATACGCTCTCTTTGTGTAAGACAATTTAAAGATGCTTTTGGAGGACCCTTCTTCAATTTTTGAGACTACAAAATGGCCAAATGCAGAAGCTGGGGGTGGCATTATACCTTCTGGCCTGTTTTGGGCCCATGAAGGGTGACCAGGAATAACTGGCATGCTTGGGATGGAGGGGGAATCTTAGATACAGTGGGCATATCTACCTCCCAAAGCAGCACAATGGAAGTAAGACTGTTGCAAGAATTATTAGAATCAAGTTTACAATGTATTTTGGACATACTGAAGCTTTTAAAAATACCAATTACTGTTGTTATTACTATTTTCAGATGTCTGATATGGGAGAGGATTAGTGCCCCTTTCATAAAAGTCTAAAAACATGACTCATGACAAGTAAATCCAGAATGAGACTTAAAAACAAACAGAAGCAGAGAACCACAAACACATAACCTTCCATCAAGTTTCACATATATACACAAATATACATACACAAAGTACAAACTAGCAGTTCCATAAACATTGATATCTCACCTGAACAAGACTCCTTTGATGACCTGCCAGGCATTTGGAGCTTGCTGTTGGGGCTGGTTCTGTTGCTGGGTGTCCACAACCCCTTCTCCTCCCCCTGCAGTTCCATTACTAGTCACTTGCTGTAAAAATGAGGAGAAAAACAGGACAGGTATCAGTAAGAGCCCATTTCAGATAAAACCAGACAAACCTTCTGGCTATTTTAAAAGCACTTCTGGCTACTGCTATGACCACAAGAACAATTCAAGAAATCCAGATTTTGAATTCCAAACCTTTCATAAATTCACAAGCCACTATCACTCAGCTTTCATTCCCCAGCCTCTTCTATAATAGAGTGACAAAACCACAAACCATTATACAAGAGAGTCCCACTGGACTAAGAAAAGGCCCCATCTAATCTGGCATCTGTTTCCAGTAACCAACTAACCAGAGCACTGAAAAGATTCTGGGAGCCTGAATCCACTGCACATTTCATAATAGGACAATTAATGGTCAACTTACATAAAAAAAAAAAAATCTTTAACCATCCTTTTCAAGACATCCTTCTATACAGAGTCAAGTAAAGTGTGGCCCTAGGGCTGAGTGTGGTTCTAACAGAAGTTTCCCTGGCCCTGAATACCTCCAATATCATCAGACTGACTTTCTTCTGACCAAAAAAAGAGGGTGAATTATTGCTCTTGGAAGGCTCCAGGTGCAACAATGCCCTTTTAAACAGACTGTTAAGGCTTTCTTATACTTTTTGGCATTTTAAAAATGCTAATTTTTGAGAACTAAATGAACTTCCAGCCACTTTCATATTTTTTGGACCTGCTGAAGGTGCCTACCCCTAATCTAGTGGCTACTGATAATGCTGTTTGAAGAAATACTTTTCCGGGTTCTGAATCTGCCATCAATACTTTCTGACTTTATTTACCTGTATTTACTGGTAATTTACTGCTTTCTCCATGTAATTAGTCACTTCACAAGGGAATGTTCAAACAAGCAGGTTCCCTATGTATTCTCCTGTGAATATTATATTCATCACAGTACTTACTTTTACAACATCTAATTTTTTACTCAATAAACAATGGTTGGCAGGCAGGAAATTCTCATCCAAACTGAAAGCTGTTTGGTGGGAAATTAAGGCTTTGAGACTCGATTCAAATGTACTAATTTGGAACTATATTGCTTTTAAATATAACAGCAGAGAAGGCACGAGATTTCAGCATGTGAAAATTGAGATGGTGGAGAACAATAAAGGGTTAGTAGAATGGAGTATTCAGGTAATATCAGTTTGGGGAATCCCAAAGTATGAAAAATAACCTAGACCGTAATACAGTTAATTTAAAGATATGGATGGCAAACGAACAAAAGGATTAAGTGAGCAATATGCAGACATCTTCCCAGCAATGGGCAGAAAAACAGGTTTGGAAGGGTGATTTCCTCCACCCACCTCTTTGCTTCTAGTAGTTAAAACAGGCAGTTCTCCAAAAACTGTTACACTAAAATTGATAGCTATGGCAAATTTCTCAGAACTGTAATTGTAGACTTAGCTGAACTAGTGTATTTTTAGGGCATTAAAGAATACAAAATTCCCACTGTTGCAGACGTCCTGTGTTTGAAAGATTTATTTTTCTGAGAGGGCTTTGAGGGAGTGGCAAGTCACAAACTCTAACCCATCCAGAGATGCAACAGCCAGCCTCCTCTGGTTCATCTCTGCATCAGGAGCAAGGAAATATCCAGTCATATGAAATACTGAGATGAGACAGATTTATCCTTCCCAGCAGAAGGTAAATGGAAATATATCAGGGGAGAGTAATGAATCATGTAAGATATACAGCAAGAAGCATCCTCTATGGGTGAAGTCTCTAGACTGATAGTGAATTTTAATTATGCTTTTTCTCAGAACGTAATAACATTCCCTGTCCACAGCTCAAGAATAACTGACTTTGAGATAGGTAACTACCTGCAGAGATAAGACAGGCTATCTCATCTAGACTGTGTAGCTGAGAAAGCAACACTGTCCTTTAGAATAAGCCGCATTTGGTGAGGCAGGCGGTGGACAAGATTCCCAGGATCCAGAGACAACTGACAAAGAGAGAAATTACAAAGCCAGGTAGAATATTTTTTTTCCTATGGTAACCAGAGAAAATGCAAGTGTGTATTATGTGTGGAAATAAGTAAAGGGAAAGCATTCATCTGACAGATATAAAAGGTACTAAGCAGAAACATATATTAAAAAGGCTGTTAGAAAAATAACAGAATGGACAGGCCCAAAGGGGAAATTTCATGTGGATGAAGAGAGTTGGAAATAATGCCATTCCCTAGGACAGGGAGGCCAAAGTCTGATTCTTCAGATGGAAAAGGAAAAAGATTAGCAATTCCACAAGAACAGGAGCCCTAAAGAAGATGATTCTGAAGAAAACACCAGGTGATCCTTTTAACCTAAGATAACAAGGACACAGTATAAAATGAGATCTCTCGCTATGGTGGTAATGTCAGAGAGGGGGAGAAACAGCAAGGGCTAAACTTGGAAGGAAAAATGAAAGGAAAAGAGAAAGATGTTGACCAAGAAAGGGCTGGAGCAGAGAGAGAAATGGAGAGTGGCATACAAAGTCAGATGACAATCAGCAGAATTACCATAACTCCTCCTTTCTTTATAAAGGAGAAAAGCAGAAGCAATTTGCTTGGAACGCTCTTGAGAAGCTGGAAAAATGAAATGTGAATAGGAGGCTGACCCTTGAGCAGGCACCTAAGAGTCAAAGATGGGCAACCTATGGCATTCCAAAGACTGGACTGCAACTCCTATCAGCCCTAGTCAACACAGCCAATGGTGAACAGAGTCACAATCCACTAACATCTGGATAGTCACACGTTGCTCATGCCAGGCCTAAATGAAGATAAGAGACAGAATTTCTAAGGAGTCAAGAAAGCAAGACAGAAGTCAGGTGCAGAGGATGGATGGAAAGGTGTATCTAAAAGGAATGGGAGGCTGGATCAACATCATGTGTCACTCTGGAGAATAAAGTATTTTAGCTGGTGATGCATAATGCAGGCAGCAGGAGAGCTGGAGTGGAGAGAAATCTGGGCCGCATGTCCTTACTGCATGGCTAAAGCCCATTCACACAGCTCATTTGCCAAACAAAAGCACCCAACTGAGCACCAAAAGCCTTTGACCACCTGATGCAGAGAGGACTGAGGCTCAACTAGCCTGTTGAACAATATGGATAGACTTTATAGCTGTGTGGCACAGATACTGGGGTGGGTGGGTGATTATATGGTGGCTAAAGCATCACACCAAGATGGAAAGAAACCCAGGTTCAAATCCTCCAGTCACCCGTGAAGCTCCCTAAGAAACCTTAGGGTCAGTCTCTATCTTTCTGCTTAACTCACTGTACAGATTTGTTATGAGGATTAAAATGGCCAGGGAAGAACCACATGGGCCAAATCAAACTCCTATTGCATTAAAGCAGAGGCATGAATAAAATAAATTTGTTTGGCTCATTTTAGCCCTGGGGCAGCCTGGTGACGTAAAACAACAAGACTATGGTCCAAAACACACTGCAGAAATAATCCTGTTTGAGGCTGCTTTAACTGCCCTGGCTCAGTGCTGGGGGAATTGAAGTTTGTTGCGGCACCAGTGCTCTCTGACAGAGAAGGTTATATGCCTCATAGAACTACAGTTCCCAGAATTCCCTAGCATTGACCCAGGACAGTTAAAGCTGTCTGAAACTGGTTTATTTCTGTGGTGTGTTTTGGACCTAAGTTTTGCCTGTAGTTACGTTTGCAACTAAGCCCCACGATAGGGTCACAGTAGGGCCACTATAAGTCGGAAACAACTTGACCAAGGGGCAACTGAGTTATGCATATAACTAAATGTATCTGAACTATCCTTAGTTACGCTTGTAACTAAATCCCATATTAGGTTTGCCTCAGGGTCGTCATAAGTCGGAAACAACTTGAAGGCAAACAACAAATAAGGACAACTACATTTAGCTGCTAAATGTATCTGAACTACCCCTAGTTATACTTGCAATTAAACCCCATGACCCTTGGGGTCGCCATAAGTTGGAAATGACTCAACGGCACACAACTAGCGAGGGGAGACTGAATTATGCTTGTACCTAAACGTAACTGAATTACTCTTGGCTACACTTATAACTAAAACATGATCCTTGACTGCTTGGAGCTAAATCTCATGACCCACGACCCCTTAGGGTCGCCATAAGTCAGAAACGATTCGAAGGCACACAACTAACGAGGGAAGACTGAGTTACACTTGTAACTAAGAGCTTTTGCAGACTGCCAGAAATAGTGCACATTAAATTGAGGCACTGCCCTGGCTCAGTGCTAGGGAATCATGGGAACTGTATTTTTTTCTGGGACATTGAGCCTTCTCTGTCAGATAAATTACAGTTCCCATGATTCCCTAGCACTGAGCCAGGGCAGTGCCTCAATTTAATGTGCACTATTTCTGGCAGTCTGCAAAGGCCCTAAGTGTAACTGAGCTACCCTTAGTTATGCTTGTAATTAAACCCCATGATAGGTTCGACTTAGGTTCACCACAAGTCGGAATCGACTTGAAGGCACACAAGGAACGAGGGGAGAATGAGTTACGCCTGTAGTTATGTTTGTAACTAAAAGTAACTAAAAGTAACTAAACTACAATTGTAACTAAGAGTAACGAATGCACGGCGACTTCACCGGTTTCAATTACAAACCAGCCAGGAAAGAGCCCACGGCTTGGGGAAGGGGGAGATGGGGGCAGAAGGGTGGCGTGGGGTGGGGGGAAGGTGGCTGTCGGGAAGGGAGGGGCTGGAGCAGGAGCGAGGGTCGCTGGGGCAGGAAGGAAGGAGGCTTGGCGAATGAAGGGGGGCTAGGCCCAGCAGGGAAAAGAGGCTCCTGAAGGCTCCTTCACCTCCCTCGAAAGAAGAGCGAGCAGAGGAGGAAGGAGAAAACGGGGACCGTGGTATGACCCTTACCTGGTCAGGGCCGGACCCGGGACCCGCCGTCTCCGGCGCCGCCATCTTGCTGCGCCGTTGCCTGGTGTAACTCTCGCGAGAGTTCCCTCTCTCTGGCTCCTCCCCCTCAAGTCCCGTTCTCAGCCTTGGTCCCGGGGCCACGTGACCTCCCCTCCTATAAACCACGTGACCTCCCCTCATAAAAGGACGAGCGAGAAGCTCTCAGTTACCGTAATTCTCCGAAAGCCACGCCACCAAAGGGAGCCCTCTTTTTTAAAGTTATATAAACATTTATATAGTTATATAAATAAAAGACAATTTATATGCGTTTATATAAACGTATAAGAATTTATATCTATGTAGCAATCTATCTAAATATCTAACTAAGATATGCAGACGACACCATAGTGCTAAGCAGAAAACCTCACAGACCTGGAACACTTACTAAGGAAGATCCAAGAAGAAAGTGCCAAGGCAGGCTTAATGTTGAACATAAAGAAAACAAAAATAATGACCACCGAGGACCTTCACAAGTTCAACCTAGACAATGAAGAAATAGAAATAGTCAAAGAATCCCCATACCTGGGATCAAACATTGATAGAAATGGGGACTGCAGTCAGGAAATCAGAAGAAGAATAAGAGTGGGGAGGGTGGCTATGAAAGAGCTAGAAAAGATTGTAAAATGCAAAGATAGACAACTCAACACAAAAGTTAGAATCATACAAGCCCACTGTATACCCTGTTACCATGGATGGAAGTGAGAGCTGGACAGTCAAGAAAGAAGATAGGAGAAAAATCAATGCATTTGAGAGAATGTGGGGCTGGAGAAGAGGGCTGAGGATCCCATGGAGAGCCAAAAGGACAAACAAATGGGTCCTAGAGCAGATCAAACTGGAAACCTCCCTGGAAGAAGCCAAGGTGACCCAACTGGGGCCGTCGTCATAGGTTTTCCTAGTGTTATCACTAGCATAGCCAATCTTTTCACACACACACACACCCATCCCTCTCTTGCACCTTTGACTCAGTGACAGGAGCTAAGCCTCCCTTAAGGAAGAGGTGAGCCAAGGCACCCACAGAGCCATTGGTTGTACCCCTGGGGGATCCGGCATAACTGCACATAGATATTTACTCTTTGCTGAAAGTGTAGGATCTTAGCCCCTATATTTACTTGCTTAGAAATAAACCAGGGAAACGTAGTGGGGTATACTTGGGATGAAACAAGCATAGGCTGAGATCTTACATTATGATCCTACACTATGACCAAGCTGGAAACCTCCCTGGAAGAAGCCCAGATGACCCAACTGAGGCTCTCGTACTTCAGACACATCATGAGAAGAGAGGACTCTTTGGAAAAGACAATAATGCTGGGGAAGGTGGAGGGAGGTAGGAAGAGAAGAAGGCACATGCCAGATGGAGGGACCCTATGAAGAAGGTCACTTTGGGTATTGAGGGGTTGGAGGAATTAAGCAGAGCAGGGGAGGACAGAGGGTCTTCTTGGAGAGGTCTCATCCATAGGGTTGCCAGGAGTCGAGATTGACTCGAGGGCAGTTAACAACTACATATATATATATATATATATATTCCTCTTTCACCAATTAACTTCTTAATCTAAGAACATTCAAGGGTAGCTGTGTTGGCCATTTAGCAAATTCAAACAAAAACCCATCAGTGATACCTTTATTGGCCAAAATGCACAGTATACTTTCCTAATCTAAGGTCATTCTGTAGCCATCTATCCTAATACACAAATTCTTAGGGCCTTTGCAGACTGCCAGAAATAGTGCAAATTGAGTCCACTTTTAGGGTTAGGGTTAGGGAATCATGGGAAGTGTATTTTATTGTGGCACCAGAGCTCTCTGACAGAGAAGGCTCAATGTCTCAGAAAAATAACAAACCAATTCCCATGATTCCCTAGCACTAACCCTAATCCTAAAAGTGGACTCATTTGCACTATTTCTGGCAGTCTGCAAAGGCCCTAACTCACTCTCTCTCTCTCTCATATATATATATATATATATATATACACATATATATGTGTATAATAAGATGTTTGGCAGTATCTTGATTTAAAGTTTAAACACAACTATAAAACCAACATATATCTCAAGGTTATAATTATGATTGTTAATAGATAATAAATTGTCAAACATAGTTCTTTAGGTCTCCTCCTTGTCTAATAATGCTTAACTGACTCTTGACTATTTTTTTGTGTGTTAACATTCAAATATATAATCACTCATCACTCTTATATAATATGCTTATGCATATTAGTCTATCTTTGTTGCTTTCCCTCATTTATATGAATATTGTGTAATTGGCTGATGTTCCTTTTCGATCATATCTGGAGATTTAGTGTTTATTAAGTTTGCTAATCTATCCAATTCCATCATCTCTCAAACTTCAGTAAGCCAATCTAAAGGGAGCCCTCTTTTGTGGGCTTTTCTTTCTTTCTTTCTTTCCTGTTGGCCCTCCACATTTTCTGCTTTGACTTTTGGTGGTTTTATATTGCTTTCTTGATTTTATGTCATTCTCTTCTTGATAGGTCTCTTTCACGCATAGAGATACCTGAATACTGAGGCTAAATGGCTATCTGTTGGGAGTGCTTTGATTGTGAGGTCCTGCATGGCAGAATAGGGTTGGACTGGATGGTCTTTGGGGACTCTTCCAACTCTATGGAATTCTGTGATTCCTGGTTATATGAGAAATGCTGGAGAATTGTATAATTGTTTTCCTTTCCGGATTTGATCACTCTGCTCTCTGTTGTCCTTAGCCCATGCACTGTCTTTGGCATACTGGAGTGTCCGGGATCTGTTGTTCAAAACCACATGTCTGATCCCCTTGGCAGATAACCATTTTTCCCCAGTGCAAGTGGGTTGTGCTTTCCGGTCATGGCAGCCTTCATTTTTCCTTTCTCCCTCCCTCTCTCCTGTTTTTTTTCCTAGAATTGGGCATCATTCCCACCCAATCTCCCATCTCTTTCCTCTTCCAAGAAGTCAGCCAGGAAACGTGAAAGCTGAAACTTGAACAGACTGATGGGGAGGATGCAAAAAATGACAAAAGCAACAGCTGCAGCAGGAGCAGAAGGAGAAAGATATAAAAGTCTAGAAAGAAATTTCACAACCTGAGTCCTGCCTTCGGTGTGGGCAATTTGGAGAAGGCACAAAGCAAGAAGGAAAAAAATTGGGTAAGCTCACAAAACTCCCTGTGGATTCCTCCAGGGGTAGGCAACCTTTCCCCTTTAAGGGCCGAGGGACTTCAGCTCCCAGAATCCCAGGAGCTATTGGCCAACATGGGACTATTGGCCAACATGGCTGAGGCTTCTGGGAGCTGAAGTCCCTCAGCCCTTAAAGGGGAAAGGTTGCCTACCCCTGCTCCATACCCTTAAGCTTCTTTGGTCCAAAACACACAGCAGAAATAAATCAGCTTGAGACTGCTTTTGACTACCCTGGCTCAGTGCTAGGGAATCTTGAGAACTGTAGTTCCTTGTGGAACCAGAACTTTCTAACAGAGAAGGCTAAATGTCTCACAAAACTACAGCTCCCAGGATTCCCTAGCATTGAGCCAGAGCAGTTAAAGCAGTCTCAAACTGGATTATTTCTGCAGTGTGTTTTGGACCTTTATTATTATGGTTCTTTTCATGCACATGATCAGGCGGGATCAAAACAAAGGAACTGATCTGCTTTCTCTTGCAGGATTCAGGCACCAACAGCACTGGTATTTGTCTCTCTGTGTGATTTATTGAGAGCAGCTTTTCACAAGTGATGCCCGTCTGGTGGAGCAGACCACATCCACCAGGTATGATATGATAGGAGATGTAGTCCAACACAAACTCTGTGTGTGTGTGTTGTGTGCCTTCAGGTTGTTTCTAACCTATGGCGACCCTGTTGAGGAGAACAAGTGCGTGTGTGTGTGTGTGTGTGTGTGTGTGTATTGTGTGCCTATCATGGGGTTTTCTTGGCAAGATTTGTTCAGAGGAAGTTTGTCATTGACTACCCCTGAGGCTGAGAGTATGTGACTTGCCCCAAGGTTACCCAGGGGATTGAAAACCGAATGGGGAATCGAACCATGGTCTCTAGAGTCATCAGTCTAAAGGCCTAAGCAGACTGCCAGAAATAGTGCACATTAAATTGAGGCACTGCCCTGGCTCAGTGCTAGGGAATCATGGGATTTGTATTTTTTTCTGGGACATTGAGCCTTCTCTGTCAGAGAGCTCTGGTGCCACAATAAATTACAGTTCCCATGACACCCTAGCACTGAGCCAGGGCAGTGCCTCAATTTAATGTGCACTATTTCTGGCAGTCTGCTTAGGCCCTAAGACACATGGTAGAAATAATCCAGTTTGAGATTGCTTTAACTGCCTTGGCTCAGTGCTAGGGAATCCTGGGAATTGTAGTTGATTGTGGCACCAGAGCTCTCTGATAGAGGAGGCTAAATGTCTTGCAGTTCCTAGAATTCCATAGTGTTGAGCCTTGGCAATTAAAACTGTCTCAAACTGGATTATTTCTGATGTGTGTTTTGGACCATAGTTCGTTGCTCAAACCACTGTGCCACATAAGCCTGCTTGTTTATGTACTTTCAAGTGCAGGTGGATCTGTGGATATTGGGCATCTACAGAGTTGATCTCACTTTAACTGTCATGATGCCATCCTGTGGATTTCTCCTGGGATTTGTCGTTGGGTGCGATACTCAGACTTTGGTCCTCCACATGTTGGGACTTCAGTTTCCAAAAGCATCAACAAGAAGGGCTGATGGTGGAGAGTGCTGAGAACTGAAGTCCAAAACACCCAGGAGCCCAAAGTTTGAGAACCATTGGGCTAGACTCTAGATTTCTAGAGACATGTCCTCTAACATTTCATAGATGAAAACTGGGACACAATGCGCAAAAGTTATTAAAGGGCAAGAGCACACAAATTAGGAAAGGCTGCAGCAGTTTGCTTTTGCCTAAGCCTACTGGGAAATGCAAGATTTTTCTCCCCTCTCCCTATGTTAAATTAATTCATTGCAAGCTACTTCTACACTTCTAACTTCTAACTCAGTTTGCAGCAATTTAAGTAAGCCAAGGACAAATGAAATAAAGTGGAAGAAGGAATGTGAAACTGGGACATTTTAAAAAATACTAAAAAAAAAAAGTGGGATCACAGCAATAATTGAGACTGTCCCTGCCAAACTGGGGCATCTGGAGGATATGTAGATAGTTCTTTTCCACCTCCTTGAACTATAGTAGTAGAGTTCTCTAGCGGAGGAATTCCTCACTAGATTTCAAACTCCTTTATTCTGTAGGATGGAGCCATGGCAGTCAAAGTGGCATTAAACTGCTATTAACTCCTTAGGTTGCATCCGCACTGCAGAAATAATCCAGGTTGACGCCACTTTTACCTGCCAGGGTGCAATGCTATGGAATCCTGGGATGTGTAGTTTGTTGTGCACCAGAGCTCTCTGAGAGAAGGCTAGAGGTCTCACAAAACTACAATTCCCAGAATTCCATAGCACTGAGCCAGGGCAGTGAAAGTGATGTCAAGCTGCATTATTTCTGCAGTGCATTTTGCAGCCTTAGTGTAGATACACTCCAGGAGAAGCTTTTTGGAGGATGGAGATAAGCACAAGTACCTGCCAATGTCTTTGGTACTATAAATGTGTTTAAGACTTTGACTGGGTGCTTTTTCTAAACCAAGCAACAAACAAATAAACTTTAAAAAGCACCTAGTTTAGAGCCATGGTATGAAAAGATTTAGAATCTAGCACTGTCATAGAGCCAGCGTAGGTGTAGGGGTTTGAGTGTTGAGCTGCAACTCTGGAGATCAGGGTTTGACTCCCCATTTGGCCTTGAAACCTACTGGGTGACCTTGGGCAAGTCACATACTCTCAGCCTCAGAGGAAGGCAAGGGCACACCTCCTCTGAGCAAATCTTGCCAAGAAAACCCCGTGATAGGGTTGCCTTAGGGTCGCCATAAGTCAGAAATTACTTGAAGGCACATGACAACAAGTGCAACAGCAATAATAGTAGTACAGTAATAACAGTAGTAATAGTAGTAAGAGACAGTGTGGTGTAGTGGTTTGAGTGGTTTGACTATGGGCCTTAGCAGACTGTCAGAAATAGTGCAAATTGAGTCCACCTTAACTGCCCTGACTCAATGCTAGGGAATCATGGGAACTGTAGTTTATTGTGGCACCAGAGCTCTCTGACAGAGAAGGCTCAATGTCTCAGAAAAAAAATACAATTCCCATGATTCCCTAGCACTGAGCCAGGGCAGTTAAAGTGGACTCAATTTGCACTATTTCTAGCAGTCTGCAAAGGCCATATGTCTCTGGAGACTAGGATTTGAATTTCGGCTTGGCCATGTAAACCCACTGGGTGACCTTGGGCACAAGTCACACTCTCTCAGCCTTAGAGGATAGCAATGGCAAATCTCCTCTGTAGAAAGGAAATCCCATCATAGGTTCCCCTTTGGATCTCCCTAAGTCAGAAATGACTTGAAGGCATACAACAACAACAGTAGTAGTAGTAACAACAACAACAATAGATTTTTTGGTCTTTTAAAGTAAAGGAAAAGTTTCCCTGTATTGAGCCTTCTTTGATCATGATAGAATAGACACCAAGTGTCCTAACCGCAGTGTAGGACATTCAAACCAAAAAATAAATAAAAAAAAATGACGTGACCAAATAAAAGCTTTTAAAAACCCACTCATAATATAAATTCTTGCTTCGTAATTGTGCTCAAAATTGGAGGACATTAAAATGTAGGATGTTGAAGGAAAATGTAGGACATGGCCAAAAGATGTTTTTAAAAACTCACTCATAATATAAATATATGTTAAATGTATTAATATATATATATATATATATATAAAATACGTGTGTGTGTGTAATTATAAATAAATAAATATAAATTCTTGCTTCTTAGTCATGCTCAAAACTGGAGGACATTAAAATGTAGGACACAGCCAAATAAGTTTTTGAAAACCCACTCATTATATATATGATTTATAAATAAATATCAATTCTTAATTCTTAGTCACACAAAATGTAGGACGTCCAAGGGGAAAAAAAAGAGAGCATGGCCAAATAAAAGCTGGGAAAAAACCCCAGTCATATAAATATAAATCCCTGCTTCTTAGTCCTGGTCATAATTGGAGGACATTTTGAACTTCCTCCTGGACCAGACGGCTGGAATGGAGGACCATGTCCGGGGAAATGAGGACAGGTGTGGCCAGCCTCCCAATCAGGGCTTTTGCGAGTGTGTAGAGCCCTGAAGCCCCGCCCCTTTACTGCCAGGCAGGGGGGTTTCCCGTTCCATTCGAGATGACCTCATCACCAGCCTCAGCCAATCAGGGCGCGAGGGCCGGCAGAACAGGGGAATTCCAAGCCGAGGAAGGCTCCTCCTTTCTCTCCTCCTTTCGATCGAGGGAGGGGAGGAAAGCTGGGCTTTAGGGCTGGCCCAGGGGGCGATGTGGGCCTGGCCAGCCGGCCATGAGTAGCCCTCGCCTCAAGCCACCACTATCATCACCATCGCCACCACCATCAGCCCAGCTGGACAAAGGGATGTTGGCTCCCCCTCTAGGTATGAGGCAGCTGGGAGGGAGGGGCTACTGGCCCAGGGCTCATGGTTGCCACTTTGGGCTCAGTTGGGGGGGGTATCTGAGAAAAAGGGCCCCCTGAGGCCTTGGGGCTTACCTGGTGAGGAGGGGGAGCCCAGGCAAGGAAGAGACCCTAGGTCACTTTGGGTGGGCTGAGAGAGTGTGACTTGCCCAAGGTCACCCAGTTGAGTTTTTATGCTGAGCTGGGTGACTTTGGGCAAGTCACACACTCTCAGACTTAGGGCCTTTACAGACTGCAGAAATAGTGCAGCTTGAGGCCACTTTAACTGTCCTGGCTCAGGGCTAGGGAATCATGGGAATTGTATTTTTTTTTCTGGGACATTGAGCTTTCTCTGCCAGAGAGCTCTGGTGCCACAATAAACTACAGTTCCCATGATTCCCTAGCTGCACTATTTCTGGCAGTCTGTAAAGGCCCTTAGAGAGAGCCACTGTGGTGTAGTGGTTTGAGCATTGGACTAGGACTCTGGAGACTAGGGTCTGATCTCTCCATCACTCTGTCGAGCATGAAAACTCAGTGGTTAATCTTGGGCAAGTCACACTCTCTCAGCCTTAGAGAGAGCCAGTGTGGCGTAGTGGTTTGGACTAGGACTCTGGAGACTGTGGTATGATTCGTCCCCCCCTCCGAGGCCCAGAGTGCTAGTCCAGTGCTCAAACCACTACGCCACACTGGCTCTCTTTAAGGTTGAGAGAGTGTGATTTGCCCAAGGTTATTGAGTGGGTTTTTGTGCTCAAGTGGGGTGTGTGGGGGGAATCAGACCCTGGTCTCCCAAGTCCTAGTACAAGGCTCAAACCACTACACCACACTGGCTTTCTCCAAGGCTGAGAGATTGTGACTTGCCCAATGTGACCCAGCGGGGTTTTTTTGCTCGAGTGGGGAATCAGACTCTGCTCCCCAGAGTCGTAGTCCAATACTCAAACCACTATGCCATGCTTGCTCTGCAGAATCAATATTGTTTGACACCACATTAACTGCTATGGCTCCATCCTATAGAGTCCTGGGCTTTGTAGTGACACCGGAGCTCTCTGACTGAGAAGGCTAAATACCTCACAAAACTACAAATCCCAGAGTTCCATAGGATGGAGCCGTAGCAGTCAAAGTGGTGCCAGATCTCATTCATTCTGCAGTGGGTCAGCAGCCCACAACTCTATAACTACAGGGGTGGGATCTCCATTTGGCCATGGAAACCCACTGGATGATCTTGGGCAAGTCACACTCTCTCAGCCTCAGAAGAAGGCAAAAGCAACCACCCTCTGAACAAATCTTGCCAAGAAAACCCCATGAGAGGTTTGCCTCAGGGTCGCTTCAAGTCAGAAACGACTTAAAGGCACACAACAACAACAACAACAATGGTATGGAAAAACTGAGGTGCTATTAGAATGCTGTCCATTAGGTTTAACATGCAAAACAGTGCTTGAATTATGAGGAAATCTTGGAGGGGAGGCTGTAAAGAAATTTGTTTTGAGGGGGTTGCCTTTGCCATCCTCTGAGGCTGAGAGAGTGTGACTTGCTCAAGGCCACCCAACGGGTTTCCATGGCTGAGTGGGGATGTGACCCCTTGTCTCCAGATTCTCAGTTCGGCCGTGAAACCCACTGGGTGACCCACTGGGCAAGTCACACTCTCTCAACCTCAGGGGAAGGCAATGGTAAACCTCCTCCGAAGAAATCTTGCCAAGAATACTCTATGAGAGGCTTGCCTTACGGTCGCCATAAGTTGGAAATGAGTTGAAGGCACACACAACACATACACAAACACACTCCGCAATCAAAGTCCAATGCTCAAACCACATTCTTTCTATATCTGTTGTTCTCTCTTTTTAAGTAGCCTTTGCTGTGTTTGTTGAAGAATGCTGGAGTTTGCAATCCAAAAATGTTAACTTTCCCACGTTGAGACTAAAATCTTTGTTAACAGGGTTGCAAACTGATTTGTCAGGGGAAATCCCGGTTTCCAGGTCTGGACTGAATAATGTTTGATATTTGGATGGTAGAGTACAGACTCTCAGCCTCATGTATTTTATCTCTTTACAGGTGCTGCCCTTCCAGCTTCCAGTTTGTCCAGGATGCAGCCAAATGGGAACACCTCTGGTAAGGCTGGTTAGCTTTCCATTCATGAGTAACCTTCCAATCTCTTCTTATCCAAAATTTTTAATTTTTCGGCAGTTATCAGTGAAAGTTATCATTTATCACTTATCTGCCATCATCATGGCAGAATTTATAATTGAAAGAGAAAATAAAAGGGAAAAGCTAGGAGGTAACCTTGACGGAGATTTAGCATTTGTGTGTGAACAGAGTGGCCTCTTTCTGTCTAGGAAGGAATTAGCTGGATCACATACTTTGAGAATGCAAACAAAGACCAGCTTATAAGGGACTGTAAGGAACAGGAGTGGACTACCTGTCCATTAATACCATCCAACTTAAAAATTATATGTACATGTGTATAAAGAGAGAGAGAGAGTACCAGTATGGTGTAGTGGTTTGAGTGTAGGTGAGGGCTGCATCCACAGTGCAGAAATCATCCAGTTTGACATCACTTTAACTGCCATGGCTCAGTGCTGTGAAGCTCTGGGATTTGTAGTTTTGTGCAGTATTTAGCCTTTGTCAGAGAGTGTTGGTATCGCAACAAACTACAAATCCCAGAAATCCATAACATTGAGCCATGGCTGTTAGAGAAGTGTCAAAGTGGATTATTTTTGCAATGTGGATGCAGCCGAGAGCTTCGGAGACTTGGATTCGATTCCCCACTCAGCCATGGAAACCTGCTGGGTGACTTTGGGCAAGTCGCATCCTCTCAGCCCCAGAAAATCCCATGATATGTGCACCTTGGGGTTGCCGTAAATTGGAAAGGGCTTGAAGGTACACAGCAACATATGCATCACACATACACATATAGCTGTTATTTGGCTTTCATAGCAACTTAACTGTGTCTGCAGATGAAAGCTTGGAAAATCTATAGACCACAACTCTCTAAATTCTACAGCCAGCCCCTAAAAGTAACATTACCAAACTCTAATTTGCAGATTTAACAATTGCTAGAAATTGCAGGGAACAATAAGGGGGGGAAAAAAAAAAGATCTGGCAACTCTAATTCTGGAGGATTATTTTTGTTGTTGTTAACTGCATGCTTTGCAACATTTCACAGATGAAAACTGGGATGTGTGTTGCCAAAGTACATCAGAGTGTAGTCACAATGACAAAAGTTATTAATGAGGGAGATCACACTAGAGAGGCTGCAGTAGTTTGCTTTTACCTGGGCCTACTGGGATAGAGACAATTCAACCCTCTCTTGTCCTCTCCCACTGCTGAGATAATTTTTGCATTTTGAACTCAGGTCCAAAACACACTGCAGAAATAATCCAGTTTGAGACTGCTTTAACTGCCCTGGCTCAGTGGTAGGGAATCCTGGGAATTGCACCAGAGCTCTCTACAGAGAAGGCTAAATGTATCACAAAACTACAATTCCCAGATTTTCCTAGAACTGAGCCAGCACAGTTAAAGCGGTCTCAAATTGGATTATTTCTGCAGTGTGTTTTGTCCCTAAATTTGCAGTAATTGAAGTAATCTGAGGACAAAGCAGGAGGAGAAGAAATAAACTGGGACATTTTAAAAGCAGCTGTTAAAAAAATCATATGACAAAAGTAGTCATTAGTATTGACCTCATCAAATTGGGACAGCTGGAGAATATGTGATAATGACCATAGAAACTGTTGTCTGGGCTTTCCTTAATTTTGCATTTAACAAAATAAGTCCAAATCTTTCTTTGCCACCATGAGGGCTGCTGGCATTTGAGCTGATCAGGATGTAAAAAGATATGCTGTCTTGTGCAAAAATGCAGAATATGCTATGTCTTGGTTTTAAAATAGAATTTTTCTTTCTTTTTCTTTTGCAGAAGAACTAGGTAAGCAATCCAGGGTTTGGGGTGTGCTGACAGCATCAGGTAAGGAGAAAGCCTTGACGTAGATGAGGGCAGTACAGATGTCTGGCTTGGGTCCCATGTAACTGACCAGACCTTGGTTTGCTAATGGGACTCTGCCTCAGACCTTCATGTAAAAGGGACATGCATGGAAGTCACTCAACCCATCAGGTGTGGAATAAAGGAAATTGGTGAATTTCTATCTATGCACATCAACTTTAGAAATGATTTAGAAACCAGCTTTTTCTGACTAGCGGGGTTCCAGATAGGTTTTGGACTCCACTTCCCATCCATCATGACTAAGGAGGATGGGAGTTGAAGTCCAAAACGTCTAGAGGCTCACCAGTGTAGGGACAGCTGGTTCACATTCTCTCTGGTGGGTTAGTGGAACGTGCTTATGCTCAATGTCCTCAATGATAATTGGTGGCTCTTCTTGGTTTTTTTTTTATTTTACAAAGGCTTTTGGAAAGGTTTTTAACTTGAGAAGGTACAGAGATTGCTAAAGATACTGAAGGCCTTCTTGTCCTGTTTATTTGGGTTTTAAATAGTCTTGTTTTGCTGTAGTTTTTAAGCATCTTTTGAGAGCTGTCTTGAGTCCAATATGGGAGAAAGGTGGCATATAAATAATAAAATAAAATAAAATAAAACCCTAACAGATACCAAGGGTCCATTGTACCAGCACCCGAAGTATCACTTGAAGACTCACCTTTTTTTTGCTTTCCAGAAATTATTGAAGAACTGATCAAGGAAGATGGTTTTGCTGTGCCACGTCCTGCCAGGGGCCCTCTTCCCGATCCAGCCAGGCTGATCTCCAGAGGCCCCAACATGATCTCACCAACTGGGATGCAGAGACTGGTTGAACCTGCAGGAATGAACTTATTGCATCTCAACCCGGAGTCTTTTGCCTCGTCTTGCCCGCCCCCCTCTTGCTTTCCTCGAGATCGTTCAGCATCCCAGCTTTCCCAGAACCTCAATAACTTGACATTGAGGTCTGAGCTGATTCCAAGAGGACCGTCACTCACTTTGCAGCTTGGTAGCGGATGCTCAGATAGTCCTTGGCCTCCTTCTGCCAGGCATCCTGTGATGCCCCAAGAGCAGCTGGACAAAAACTTTCTGGAGCCACTCAAGCTTGTGATCACAGAGCAGCCGAAGCAGAGAGGGATGCGTTTCCGCTACCAGTGTGAAGGCAGGTCAGCGGGAAGCATCTTGGGCGAATGCAGCACCGAAACGAACAAAACCCTCCCGACCATTGAGGTGAGTTGTAACTTTGAAGAGAAGGGAGTCATTTCTGGCCCTTCCCACATACCCTCCACCTTCAGAATAGAGATTCCAATTCAACATTAGGAAGAACTTCCTGACAGTAAGAGCCGTTCGTTCATCAGTGGAACACACTGCCTTGGAGGTTGGTGAGGTCTCCTTTGGCGGTTTAAACAGAGGCTGGATGGCCATCTGTTAGGCGTGCTTTGACTCTGTGTTTCTGCCTGGCAGAATGGGGTTGGATTGGATGGCCCTTGGGGTCTCTTCCAACTCTATCATTCTGTGGTTCTATGAAATGTCCCAACTTGGCAGGGACACTCCTGTTTGAATCTCTGTCGTACCCACTTTTTAAGCTGCTTTTAAAAACTCCCAGTTTTTTCTCTCCTCCTCCTCCCACTTTCCCCCTTTGTTCAATTGGCTTCCTACAATTGCTGCAAACCGAGTTCAAAGTGCAAAAGCGGCATAGACTCCATTCACTCAGCAGGGAGGAGAGGAGTAGTTGGAGTCCTGCCCTTCCCAGTAGACTCAGGCAGAAGCAAACTCCTGCAGCTTCTTCTAGTTTGTGTGTTCTTCCTCATGTCTAACTTTTGACATCTTGACCACACTTTGATGTTGCTTGCGCATAGGTGTGTGAGTTTTTGTTTGTGAAATGTTGGAAGCATGGCAACAACTGGATGAATGCTTCTCGCTTCTTTGGTACTTCCAGCTCCAGAACTTTGCAGGGATCTCAGAAGTGAAGGTGACAGCATGCTTGGTGTGGAAAGACTGGCCTTACCGAATTCACCCCCACAGCCTGGTGGGGAAAGATTGCCAGAATGGTCTCTGTGAAGTAACCCTGAAGCCTCGTGTCAACCCCAAACACAGGTAATGTTTTACCTTCCTTGGATTCTGTGCCAAGGGCTTATGGATTCCCTTGTAGGTGTCTTTCTTAGGAGAGTAGAAAGATCCATTTAGGACAGGATGAATGAGTCCCCCCTTTGAGAAATGGTAGCAATGCTTGAGACCCAGCATGGTGTAGTGGTTTGGATGTTGGACTAGGACTCTGGGACTAGGATTCGAATCCCCACTCCGCCATGGAAACCCGCTGGGTAACTTTGGGCAAGTCATACTTTCTCAGCCTCAGAGGAAGGCAAAGGCAAACCTCTAAAAAAATCTTGCCAAGAAAACCCTGTGATAGGTTCACCTTAGGATAACCATGAGTCAGAAACGATTTGAAGGCAAACAACAACAGCAAAGCAAATTGCTGGTATTACTCTAAGTGCAGTTTTCTCCAACCTGATCCCCTCCCGGTGTTTTGGATTGCAATATCCACAACTCCCAGCCAGCATTTATCATTTATCGAAGTAAAAACTGAGCAGGTGGGTACTTTTGTAATGTTGGCTTGCTTTGACCAGGGCTAATAGAGAAGTAGCCATTTCCCAGGAAATCCTGTCAGAGATATAGTGCTATGAGTAGAATCATGGCATTATAACTGTATAGTGTGACACACCCACACCCACCCATGATTGAATGCAGGACCTTTTCCCCCCAAAGTGCATGCTTTGATGGGACCCTGGGATTTGTAGTTTCACGAGGTATTTAGAATTATCGACCACTAAGTTCTAGTGCCTCCCCAACTACAAACCTCAGGATTCCATAGGATTTAGCCATGGTAGTTAAAGTGGTATCATAGTGTTATAATTGTGTAATGTGAAAGGGCCTTGGGTTGTGCAAGAAAAGACAGAAACCCGGATTGTTAGATGGATGAATGATTTGTTTTGGTGTAAAGCAGCTTTTTTGTTCCTGTGGAGCCAAAAAGTTTTCCTTTTGTGGTGCTTCCTGAAACCTTGAACTGTCCTCTGATGCCTTACTAGTTTTAACAACCTTGGGATCCAGTGTGTGAAGAAGAAGGACATTGAAGAATCCATAGAGAAAAAGCTGCAGCTTGGAATTGATCCGTTCAAAGGTGAGTGAGGAGAGGCCTCCAAGAGTCCAAAGTCAAGTTTTGAGAGCCCAGGTTGAGGGTAAGGGATGTGGGTGGGTTTCTGGTATTCACCATTTACTCTTGTAGATGGATCCAAGTCAGGGTGGGCAACTACAGAGGGAGTGGGAGCCATTTCCCACCCGCTGCAACCCCCTGCCTTGGTAGATTACATAGTTGTTCCTGGTTCTGGGCATCAGCTAAAATATGACTAACTTTCACAGTGGTTTTTAAAAAAAATATTTTGAGGGAGTTATAGTTTTGTATGGTAATGTCGAGTGAGGGCAGCCAAGCTGCCTTTTTTTTGTAGTAGTTTGGGCCTGGCCTTCTCTTAGGGTGCCTCTGCACTGCAGAAATAAAGCAGTTTGACACCACTTTAACTGCCATGCCTCTATGCTACAGAATCCTGAGTTTGGTGAGGCACCAGAGCTCTCTGACAAACCAGGCTGAATACCTCACCAAACCACAAATCCCAGGATTTCAAAGGATGGAGCCATGGTGGTATCAAGCTGCTTTATCTCTGTATTGTGGATGAGCTCTTTGTGATGTACAGATGGGGCAAATTACTTGCCATAGCACATCTGGCGTATTCTGCTGCCAGTGGCAGAAGTGGAGTTGTGCATACAGAAATGTTGTATGTGGCGGGTACACACTGCATGGAGCATTGCGGTTGCGTATTGTGCATTACAGTTGCGCATTATGTATTGCAGTTTCATGTTGTGCAGTGTTGTTGTTTTGCATGGCAGTTGCATGGTGTGGGTGCAGCATAACTACATAGTATATATTTATACCGTGCTGAGGGTATGTTAGACTGCAGCCTGAGTGTTTTATTGTTGGCTGTTTTTGGAAGAGGTCTTTTGGTGAAAATGCTTTTTTAAAATGGAGGATCTGGAGGCATAAGGTATATCTAGGGGCCTCCAAATCTGGATGCTGTCAGGAGCCCACTTCTCTTTTGTAAAATATGGATTTGTTAATGCTTAAAAGAGTGCAGGGGCAAGACTCATGTTTAAAAGGTTAAACGTCACTCCTGGAACCTTCCATGAATGCAATCCACTTTTTTTTGGTCTTTCAAAATACATACAAGTTGAGTCTCCCTTAGTCACTGTTCTGAAACACTCCAAAATGCAAAAAATTTTCATGCGTGGCTTTGCTTTCTGATGGTTCAGTGTACACAAACTTGGCTTCATACACAAAATCATTTAAAAGATTGTATAACATTACTTGCAGACTGTGTGCATAAGGTTTATACAAAACATAAATGAATTTTGTATTTAAGAGTGGATTCCCATTGCCAAGATTAATAACCGGAAGGCACACAACAACAACAAATGCAAATACATGTATTCTGAAATCTAAAAAAAAATCCAAATCCAAAACACTTCTGGTCCTAAGCATTTTGGATAAGGGAGAATCAACCTGTATTTTTTTTCTGCAAGGAAGGAGGTGTCCCTGCAAAACTGATCTTTGGGGACCATAATCCCCCTTTCCACTGATAGTTAAAAGAGAAACAATTTGTGTAGGTTGGCAAGGTGTGTGTGTGTGTGTGTGTCAGGGAGGATGGAGGCATTGTTCTTTTCTGTGAGTCAAAAGCTTTTACATTTGTGCTTCATTTCCACATTCTTTTTCCGCTCTTGTTATAGCTGGATCATTAAAAAATCACCAGGAGGTTGACATGAATGTGGTCAGGATTTGCTTTCAAGCTTCCTACCAGGACTGCGCAGGAAAGACACGGCACCTCAACCCTGTCCTCTCAGAACCCATCTTTGACAAGAGTAGGTAATAGGGAAATCTAGAAGGAAAGGAAGAGTGATTTCTTGTGGTGGAATCCTAGATCAGAGGAGGATGCCAAGGGGACAGTCAAGAAAGGGAACAAAGCAAAAGATCAGAGATAATGTGCTGGGAATTGGGTCTGTCTAGTCCTCCTTTTTAAGGGTGAGGTTCTGAGGACTTACTCACTGCACACATATAGCACTATGATTCTGCTTTAACTGTCATGCAGGGGTAGGCAACTTTTCCCCTTTAAGGGCCGAGGGACTTCCGCTCCCAGAATCCCAGGAGCTATTGGCCAACATGGCTGAGGCTTCTGGGAGCTGAAGTCCCTCAGCCCTTAAAGGGGAAAGGTTGCCTACCCCTGCTGTCATGGATGCGTCCTGTGGAGTCTTGGGATTTGTAGTATGGTGAGACATTAGAGAACAATTGTGGTATAGTGGTTTGAGGATTGGCCAGGACTCTGTGAGAGCAGGATTTGAATTCTTACTCAGTTTTAGGCAAGTGGATTTGTCTTTCTTTTGGCAGAAGCCTTGGGAAGCTCCCTTTGAACAAATCTTGCCAAGAAAACCCTGTGATAAGATCACCTTAGGGTTGCCATAGATCAGAAACGATTTGAAGGCACACAACAACAGTGAGCCACTAGAGCTTTCTCACTGTACAATTATAGCACTATGTTTCTACTTTAACTGCCATGACTGCATCCTTTGGAATCCTGAGATTTGTAGTTTCGTGAGGCATGAAAGCTCTCTGCTTGAAAATTTTAAGTACTCCTCCCTAATCTGCAAATCCCAGGATTCCATAGGATGTTGCTATGGCAGCTAAAGAGGAATCAAAGTGCTATAATTGATGTATAGCTCTATAAGAAAACTCCTTTTCATAATCATGTATAGAATCATAAAATCACAGAGTTGGAAGACACCACAAGGGCCATCCAGACCAACCCTCTGCCATGCAGGAAGCCACAATCAAAGGATGCCCTTTTGGTGCCAGTAAAACTAAAACAAGTCTCCCATATCCAACTCTTTTTTAAAAAACTGTCTTTATGATGGCCTAGAGTAGGGGGTCTCCTTTCCTTTTTTAAAAAAAGAAACCCACATTTATCCAGACATTTGTTCTGATAAGTTTTTATTGTTTCATCATATATTAAGACATTTGTATATAATATGTGAAATTTGCAGTTCTAATTTGTAATATACTCGACTTGATTTTGACTTGTTGTGATTATACAAAGAGGGCCAGATTCTAACACTGGGTTTTGGTGTCCACAGAATCCACAAACACTTCAGAGCTGAAAATCTACCGGATGAATAAAGAATATGGGACCTGCACGGGTGGAGAGGAGCTCTATTTGTTATGTGATAAGGTCCAGAAAGGTAACTGCTGTTTTTGATCAATAAAGCCCTGTGTGCCTTGGGTTCAAGTGCCACTAATGCTGGCACAACCCCCTCCCTCTGAGGCGACAATGAAATGCCCAGCCGTGTGACTGATGCTGCCTAATTTTCAACCTCAGAAGGAGTAACTTGCATCAGAGGTGGCAGATGGCAAAATGGGATGCGTGTGTAGACAGCCACCTGGCATTGCTCTGGAGTGCCCAGATAATGGGGAAATTCAGGGCAGCTTTGAGGCCACAATACTCTGGGAGCAGTCTGGTCAGTGTAGAGCTGCCCTTAGCTTTCCATGCACTTTCCTTACTGTCACTTGTCTGTTACCCTCACAGAAGATATTTCCATCATCTTCCGGAAGGACACGTGGGAGGGCAAAGCGGACTTTTCACAAGCTGATGTTCACCGACAGATTGCCATTGTCTTCAAGACACCACCGTATCAGCACTTAGACATCACAGAGCCTGTGGAGGTGGAAGTGTACTTACGGCGCCTAACAGACAGTGTCTCAAGCGAGCCTTTCAGTTTCACCTACCTGCCCAAGGACAACGGTATGTGAGGAACACTGGAAGCTGCTTCATACTAACTCACTTTGTTTGTCCACTTAGACCTGTATTGTCTATTCTGACTGGCAGTGGTTTAAAACAGAAAGAAATGGGCAGTGCCTATAGGTTCACAGTCAAATTACATTACATGTTCAGTCTCTCTTATCTAGAATACCGAAATTGAAATATTCCAAGACTTTTTTTCATGGGTGGCTGAGATAGTAACACCTTTGTTTTCTCATGGTTCAATACACAAACTTTGTTTCATGCCCAAAATTATTTAAAATATTGTATTAAATAACCTTCAGGCAATGTATGTGACATGTGTAGGAAACATACATTTCTGTTTAGACTTCGCTCCATCTCCAAGCTTCTGTCTCTTTATGTGCATATATGAAAATACAGGTATTTTGAAATCCAAAATACTTCTGATCCCAAACATTTCTGATAAGGGAGATTCAAGATGTATAGAGAACAAGAGGATAGTGAGCCAGTATTGTTTAGTAGATTGAGTTTGGGATTAGGACTCTGGGAGGCCAGGGCTCAAATCCCTCGCCATGAAATCCCACTGGGTGACTTTGGGCCAGTCATACCTTCAGCTTCAGATGAAAGCAATAGCAAAGCTTCCTCTGAAGAAATCTTGCCATGAAAATCCTGGGATAAGTTTGCATTAGAGTCGCTGTAAGTCAGAAATGACTTAAAGGCACACAACAGCAATAACTGGTTACAGTCAGCACTTTGAATTGTGCCCAGAAACAGACTGGCAGCCAGTTGCCCAAAAGCGTTGTGTGCTCCTAGTAATACAACAATAATAGATAATAAGATGGTTCCATCTTTCTACAGATACATACCGGGTCAACAAAAAGAGGAAGCAAGGCATGCCTGATGTCCTGGAAGAGCTCTCTGGCCCAGGTTTGTGTACATTTGAGTGAAAGTGCAACTCACTTAGTCATGGATTACAAATTCAGTTTATACAACCACTTCCTTGTAGTCAGGGCTGATAAAATTCTCTTGACTTCACCAGATCCTCATGGAATTGAAGCCAAGAGGAAAAAAAAGAAGCCTGCATACATGGACCACTTCAACTTGACTCCATCTGCAGGTCAGTGAGTCACAAAAACCTGTATTTTTCAGGAGAACAAGACCATCCTAACTGTTAGGCAGAGAGAGATGGACATCTCAGGATACAGATTTTGAAGTGCCATAAAAGGGTGACAGGTTATTTATTTACTTCCAAGATTTGGAGAGGTAATGGTGGGTTTCAGGACCCCATGTTCCAAAATAACTTGACTGGCTTTGGGTACTGTGCACTTTGGTGTGTGTCTGTCTGTTTTTCTGGGTGCCATTTGCTATTCTATCTCAGCAAAATGTCAGTTCTCCCACTAGGTGAGTACACAATGAGTACACAGTGCCTCTGATCCCCACACTCCATCCAAAAAACAATGCCCTTTCTGCCTATTTCTCTGCCAGAGCCACAGATTTAGTGAACTGTTGTTTTTTTTAAAGCCTGGAATATTTCTTATCACTTTTGTCCTGGTCTGGGGATAAATAATGTGAGAACTGATGATGTATTCCCTTCCCTTCCTGCCTTCCCCGCTCCTTTACATTTACACTGTAGAAATAATGCAGTTTGGCACCACTTTAAGTGCTGTAGCTCCATACTAAGGAACCTTGGGGTCTGTAGTTTTACAAAGTCTTTAGCCAAAGAGTGTTGGCGTCTCACCAGACTACTAATGCTAGGATTGTCTAGGATGTCACCATGACAGTTAAAAGTGGTGTCAAACTGCATTATTTCGACAGTAGAGATCACCCTTTGTGTTCCTTGGAGTGGGCTTTTCTACCGTTCTGCAAACCATTTTCAAAATGGAGCTGAAGGAAGACAAAGAAGGGGTACTAACAAGGAAACTGGCCTCGTGGTCTATGCAGAGGCTCTTCCCAACAACCATGTATCATGGCAGTTTCTTCCCTCTGGTTCCAGCTGGCTCCATGCCCAACCCTGAAGACCAGAATTTCCTGACCAGCTTGGAGCGCATTTCTGTGCCAGACCTATTTGAGGACTACAGCCTGGTCCAAGACTTCTCCTACAGCGGCCCGAGCCTGAGTGATGTTCTGTTACCGTCCACCATGGACTTCCCCGATGGGCCGGAGCAGGAGTTCCTGTTGGATGCTTATTCTGTCCACTCGGGTGTGTCTGCCCACTTCCCACTCTCTGGAGATTGTGAGCCAGAGTGCACTGCCAGCCTGGTGGGGGGCAGCATGTTTCCGAGCCAGTACAAAGAGGCGGAGGCACAGCTGGAAATGGAAACCAAGCTCCAGGCAGCAGAAAATGCAGAAACTTTATGAAGGAAGCATGCATCCCAGGTTCTGAGGGTCTATCAGTCTTGAAGTGTACCTGTGAAACCCATGATAGCAAAGGTTGGGGCATCTTCCCTTCTGAAATGGGGGAAGAATGCTTAAAGGATGGATTTCCTTCTGGGAGGCACCTGAGACAGGAAAATGGAAGGAAAAATTGCACTAATAGCTCATGGCAGCTGAGATAGTAGTCTCAGGATCTGGCCCAAGACAAATACATTTTCCTTGCAATTTTATTTCCTCACTTTTCAGGCTGATAACAGACTGATTTGTTCTAATGTGTGCATAATGCAGACATCAATGTCCAGGGAAATATATTCTGGTAGTATCATGGCAGAACTACCAGGTTCTTTCCTCCCATGTGATGGCTTAGGCCAAACTGTTGTTGAATATTTTGTCTCTTACCCTGAATGTCTTTGCCAGATGAGCTAGTGGGTAGATCTGTGTTTGCAGAGCAACTCAGATACCCCCCATCTTAATACAGACAGGTAGCTCTGTATTGACAATATTTTAGATTATTTCCAGTGAATTTATGAAGGCAAAAGTTAAATGAAGCTGCTTTATACTGAGTCAGCCCTGATTTGTAATGTTATGTTGCCTCAAAGCAGACCCTACAGGTTTTTTTTTAGTGCTGCTACTACAATATTCCTTTTTTAAGAAGTTGCCAATGGAAGGAGTTGGAACCCTTTCACACTACACACTTAGAATGCTAGGATTCCACTTTAATTGCCATGGTTCCATCCTATGGAATTGTGGGGTTTGTAGTTTGGTGAAATACTAGAACCTCTGGTTGGGAATTCTCAATACTCTTTCCTAAACTGCAAATCCCTGCATAACATAGGCTGTTGTCATGGCATTTAAAATGGAATCATAGCACTGTAACTGTATAGGTTCAGTCTCCCTTATCTGGAATGCTGAAATACAAAATATTCCAAAAACCAAAACATTTTTCATTGGTGACTGAGATAGTGACACCTTTGCTTCCTGATGCCTCAGTGTACACAAACTTTGTTTCATGCACAAAATTATTTTAAAAATATTGTATAAAATTACCTTCAGTCTATGTGTATAAATGAAATTTGTGTTTAGACTTGAATCCCATCTCCAAGATAGTTCATTATGTACACATATGCAAATACAACTATTCTGAACTCCAGAGTAATCTGTACTCCAAAACACTTCTACTCCCAAGCATTTCAGGTAAGCAAAACTCAGCCTGTAGTGTGAAAGGGCCCCTAGGGAACTTCCATATGTAATAAATCAATTTCTGCTATAATGCTGAGCTATGATTTCTCCCTTCACCCCCCCCCCCCCATGTTAGGGTTGGGGAAAACTTTCACTCTCAGTATTTTGGGTTACAATTCTCATAATCGGTGTCCAGGAAGGGTGGGACTGATTGGGAACTATAAGAGAAAATATCTGGAGGACAAAAGGTTTCCCACTTCTGTCCTGTGTGAAGCAGGACCTATTGAATCTGAATACTTGTCTTATTTTTTGAAAAATTTCTGTGTCTCTTTGAGATCATCTATGCTGCTGTCCTGTGAAACTACAGAAGAAAATGTCCTAAATCTGGTTTTTAGTTCCGGCTAAGGCAAATGCATTGAATTAATGGATCTCTAAATATCTGAAGGGATGTAATGTACAGGATAGAGCGACCTTAATTTCTGCTGCTCCAGAGACTATGAACTAATGCTGCAAATCCCAAACTTTGGTCCTTCAGGTGTTTTGGACTTCCAACTCCCAGAAGCTAGACCAACAATCAGGAATTCTGGGAGCTGAAGTCCAAACATCTGCAGGACCAAAGTTTGGGTACCACTGAACTAGTGGATTCAAATTATGAGATTCCATCTAAACATTAGGAAGAACGTCATGATGGTAAGCTACAGAGAGTAATGGAGTCTCCTTCTTTGGAGGTCTTTCATCAGAGGTTGGATGCCCACCCTTTGAGAGCTTTTTGATTGTATATTCTTGCATGGGAAGGTGTTGGACTAGATCAGTGATTTCCAAACTTTGGTCCTCCAGGTGTTTTTGATGGATGTGAACTCCCAGAGGCTCTAACCGGCTTTACTAATAATTAGGAAAACATCTGGAGGACCAAAATTTGAGAACCTCTGACCATAAGGCCTTGTGATCCTTTCCAGCCCTATGGTTCTGTAAACTTACACAGTATGCTGACTTAAAACCAATTTCCTATTGATTCACTAGTCGTACTCTGTTTGGACTAATGGTTAGATTTAGGGAACAGGTGAGAATTATGGAACTCTCCAGACGTTGAACCACAATTCCTAGTATCATTGGTCATACTGCCTGGGGCTGTTGGGACTTTCAGTACAACTAGATCAGAATGCTTATATGATTCTGGGCTCTGATTTAGCCTAAGGAGTCTTGTGGCACCTTAGGGACGCACATATTTTATTTGGAATTGGCTTTTATGAACTCCAGCCATCATGAGATAAATGAAGTATTGTTCCATTTGCTAAATATTTACACACATGCTGTGAGCTCAGAAGAGGGAATGGAAATAGAAAAGGTACTAGAAAGCGACAATCTTAATGGTGGTCTTTTTAATAGTCATTGAGGGGTGATGAAAACTTTCAGCATACGTAACCAGATTGACACACATGTGGTGATGAAGCTGTATCCTCCAGCATTCAACAGGTGAAGTCACATGCTCTCAGCCTCAGGAGAAGGCAATGGAAAACCTCCTAAGAACAAATCTGGCCAAGAAAAACCCAGGATAGATTTGCCTTAGGGTGGGTGTAAATTGGACATGACTTGAAGGCACATAACAACAACAAGGAATTAACAATGTTAATTTTATTTAAGCACATTAAATATTTCAACACATGTGTAAATTTTACATATTAAAAAGTTTGGGAGGAGGGGGATCAGAGCTTCCACGTCTTGTGCCCCCCTTGAGCAGATCTTGTGCCCCACCTTTTGTGAACCACTGGCCTAACTGCTTGGAGACTTGGGATAGATTATGCTTTTGGATTACAGCTCCCAGCATCCCCCAGCCTTATCAATCTGGGATCCTGGTGGCCAGGACTTGAATTTCCACTCAGCCATGGAAACCTACTGGGTGACCTTAGCCAATTTACACTCTCTCAGCCTCAGAGGAAGGTAAAAGGCAAACCACCTCTGAACAAATCTTGCCAAGAAAACTTCGATAGATCCTTCTTGGGATCAACGGCAATAGAAAACATCTTGAAGGAACACAAAGACAGCAGCAGCAGCAGCAGCGGTGCTAGTTTTGTAGCTGCCTTGAAACCCATTAATGTGGGAGAAAGGATGTAAATCCCTTGAATAAATACATAAAATAATAATAATAATAATAATAATTTTTATTTATATCCTGCCCCTCTGCCAGGCAATCGGGGCGGCGTACATCATTATAAAATTTCAAAACAATAAATCACAATGAAATCCCATCTCCCACCCACCCATCCCCCCAAAACATACAAATAGTGTGTATGAGCCTCAAAACGTAAATCAAAGGTGCCCTTTGCATGTGCATATATATGCCTTCAAGTCACTTGTTGATCTTTATGGGGTTTTCTTAAGTAAGGAATACTCAGAGGTAGTTTTGCCAGTTCCTTCTTTTGAAATACATAGCCTACAGGGCCTGGTATTCGTTAGTGGTCTCCCATCCAGTTACTAACCAGGGCTGACCCTGATTAGCTTCCAAGATCAGACAGGATCTGGTGCTTCTAGGCTAGGCTATAATTCCTATAGCCATTCAACTATACATTGGAAGGACCAAAACTAGTCCACTTCAGATCTGTCAATTTGGATTGGCTTGCTCTTGTGCCAAAATTTGGTGCGCGTCATTCAGTCATTTGGCTTAAACCATGGTTTACACCAACAAGGTTTAAATCATGTTTTGCAGCAACCTGGTTTAAACCAGCCAACCCTGATACCTACAGAGTGTGTGTATGTGTATATATATATACACACATACACACACATATATGCATACATACATACACACACACACACACTATATATACATACACACACACACACACACACACACACACAGAGCTATCTATGACTACAGATTCCACTGTTGCGCTTCCACCGTTGACCACTAGAGGCCCCCTCGCCGTCGTTTTCTCTCCATAGACAACGTCAGCGAACAGAATCCTCCCCCGTCGGCGGCTGGGTTAAAGAAGGAAGCCGGCGGTGATTGGCTGGCGCGCGGGCAGTCACGCGGACCTCTTCGACCAATGGGACGGCGATGGGCGACGCGCGCGCTCCCTCCACTTGACATTCTTAAGCTCTATGCTCCGTCCGTCGTTTCCGGTTCCGGTCCAAAGGCTGCGGCTTGAGGGGGGGGCGAGGCTTGAGAGGCGTCTCCTGTCCTCTAAGGCTGGATAGAGGCGGGTCGGTGGGCGAGAGGAGGACGAGGCTCGGTCGCTTCCAGGTGAATGGAGGCAGGCGTGAGGGGGAAAGGGGCCTTGGAGGGCGGCAGACAGATGTCGTGCGTGTGGGGCGGCTGCTGCTGCTGCTGCTGCTGCTGCTGCTTATGGGAGCCCCCTTTTACTCAGGCTGGCTGGGTCTCTGTATTAATCGATAGCTCTGTGTGTGTGTGTGTTATATGTATGTATATATATATATATATATATTGCATAGCTATGTAGAAATCAGGGTTGGTTGGCTTTAGCCAGGTTTCTGCAAACCAGGATTTAAACCTGGTTGGTGTAAAGCTGGTTGATGTAAGCCATGGTTTAAGCCAAATGACTAAGAAACCCCTCTCTTAATATGTATGTGTAGATACACACACACATAGATATGTATATATGTATATATCAGGGTTGGTTGGTTTAAACCAGGCTGCTGCAAACCATGATTTAAATCTGGTTGGTGTAAAGCATGGTTTAAGCTGAATGATTAACTCCCCTCACCATTTAAATACACACACACACACACACACACACACACAAATATGTATAGATATGTGTATATCAGGGTTGACTGGTTTAAAACTCGTTCGTGTAAACCAAATGATATATATATATATATATATATATATATAAAACTCAGTCTGGTTGGTTTCAACCTGGTTGATGTAAACCATGATTTAAGACAAATGACTAAAAAATCCCACTCTTCTTTTACAAAAATGATTATATATGCACACACACATGTATAGATATGTATATATCAGGGTTGGCTGGTTTAAACCTGGTTGGTGTAAACCATGGTTTAAGCCAAACGGACAGGAGAGAGAAGGAGGGGCTTCAGATCATGAAGTAGCAGCCGTTTTTAGCTCAGAAGAGGGAAAGAAATGAAGGTATGATGGTGGATAATAATAATAATAATAATAATTTTTATTTATATCCCACCCCTCTGCCAAGCAATCGGGGCGGCGTACAACAATACAAAACTTCAAAACAATAAATCAAATTGAATCCCATCCCTCCTTCGCCCACCCACCCTTCCCCCCAAAACATACAGAACAAATTAATAACAATAATAAAAATGTACAATTTAAAAATACATAATTCTATCTGGGCGAGACTCCTATGTAGTCTCTTTTTCCTTCACTCGGGATCCCAGAGCAGCCATATATTAATGGTCTGAGTTGCCACTTTCCCCTCCTCATTGATAATCAGCAGCCACAGCTGTCAAGGGTGAGATATTTTGTAGAAATTTGAATAGAATAAGAAATTATAAAAGTAAACTTTAATGAAGGAAAAAATGGTGAAGGCAACAAGAAGTTACGTAGATGTAGTATCGTGTGTTACCCTGGCTAATACTGCTGCAGTTGGTCCTCCACATTTGCGGCTTTGACTTTTGCGGATTTGATTATTTGCGGTTATGATTAATATGTTCTCTATAGGAACCTCTTAAGTCCTCCAGTGCGCTTCTGACAGAAGTTGACCATAGAGTTGTGTTGGAAAACCTAGGAGTTCCTGGAGAAAACACTTCTCTAGGCATTTTTAGGTCCTCCAACATGATTCTGTGGTCACATTCTGGCAGATGTTGACCACAGAGTTACACTGGAACACCTGGAGATTTCCTAGAGAGGTGCTCTCTCAGGTAAAAAGAATAGTGTTTTTTAATTTGCAGTTTTCCCACATTAACGGGGGGCTCCTTCACCCCTAGCCCCAGCGAATGTGGGAGGACCACTGTAGTGTTATTTCTGTGTGGTGTATTGCAAAAATTGTGTTTAATAACGGCAGTGTTAGCTGACTCTGTTCTGCAAATTCTTTCAACAGTATTGTTTTATGGGAAATAATTTCATTCTCTCGCCTTCCATTGATACTTCTCTAATTTTAGTTCCAGAGTCAATGATTTTTTTTACTTCCTTGCATGGGATGTGATATTTCCACTCTTGTTTCTTCATCCCTTTCATTAGATAGAGGTACCCACCCTTTGCTATGGCCTTGTCATGACAACCTGTGGTCCAGCTTTGGTGGGATAGCCATGGTAGTTGCTGATAACAAAAAATCCTAAATAGTTCTGTTGCATTTTAGAGGATTTGCAAACCTATTATGGCATAAACATTGGTGAAGTAGACTTCAGTTGAACAGGTGAACACAGTGAATTGGATGGACTGTAGTTCACAAACGTTTATGATAAAAACAAAATGTGCTGATCTTTTAAGCTGTTACAAGATTAGTTGTTCATGCTGTGGTTGAATTTTGTAAAACCATTAAGATTGGAGCTGGGACAAAGACCATTTCCTTATTTTAAGACGAGTCTAAATCGGTGATAAGGAAGCAGCATTCCTTGAAAAGCTGCAGTTTCATTCTGTCAGCAAAAATCAGAAGGTACTTATGTCTCTGTTAATGCTGACTGTGCTTTTTCATGCTCATTTTCCTTGTAGACAGCAAGGTTGTTTTTGAAAATATTCTGGTTCACCCACTGAGCTTATTTAGACAATCCAATCTAACCAAAGCTCTGGCTGCATCCACACTGCAAAAGTAATCCGGTTTGACCCCATTTTAGCTGCCTCAACAAACTATAGGTCCCAGAATTCTATACCATTGAGCCTTGTCAGTTAAAATAGAGTCAAACAGGTTTATTTCTGCAGTGTGGATGCAGCCTCTGGTGCAGTAATCCTCCTGCCCTTCCTTGCACTTTAAGCCAGGAAATTCATCAAGATAGAAACTGAGAACAGATTCTCTCCTGGTAAAGATCCCAGGCAGCCTCATATTTTATTATGTGAGAAATTGTACCTTCTTCTGCTGCAGTAGCTCGTTGGTGGAAGACATGAAGCGCACAAATCATCCAGATTAAAAGAAATTGCTTAAGAATAATCTAAAAATAAAGATATACAATTTCCATGTTGAAAGCTAGCTTGGATAAAAAGGAGCTTGCAAATGCTTTTGAAATAAGATTTTTTTTTAAAAAAAGGAACTATGTTTTTGTCATGCTATATTTCCCTATTGCTTAGAGGTGAAAAATGTGGTAGCTGCATCAATGGGCTGGGTTGGCGGAGGTCCACTTTCTTGGAGAGGGTAGTTGGGGCTCCCCTTTTCCCTTATAGGGAAAGCTAATTGCTGTCTAGCCTATGGCAAAGATGGGAGGTGGGAGTTCATAGAGTATCTCTGCGAAGGTTAGAATTCCTTGTTGTTTTTCCTTTTCTTGGATGAATTAGGTAGGCTAGTTTTTTAATAAGAAACAGTATTCATTCAATGTGTTAGCATATGAAAGTCTTTGTCCAGTTTAAACTGTATAAACTATAGATAGGAAAGGTATTTCTCTAGGTTTCATATTTCTCAGTGGTTTCATATCCTTTGTTAATCTTGTACCTCATGTATGGCTTGGCATGCCAAATTGGTTGCTTAGTTTTTTTTTAAAAAAAAATTCTACGCCTCATAATGGTTTGGAAATATCTAGCAGCTTGTGAATCGACATACTTGTGGGAGCTAGTTCCTATAGAAATGAGACATAGACCAAGGCTAAATTCCTCATGGGAGCCAGTGTGGTGTAGTGGTTTGAATGTTGGAGTATGACTCTGGGGACCAGGACTTGAATCCCCACTCAGCCATGGAAGCCCACTGGACGATAACTGGGCTAGTCACACACTCTTAGCCTTAGCAGAAGGCAAGGCAACTGCCTTCTGAACAAATCTTGCCTTAAGGATGCCATAAACTGGATATAACATGGAAGCACATGACAACAACAACAATGCAGACAGGCTTCTACTTGTTAAGATTTTGTAACTTGTGAGTGGTTAATAATGCAATTTTCTTGGAGCTGTAAAAACTTAGATAATTTTCAGTTGTTCTTTCTGCTTCATGCTGCTTTTTAAAAAGCCATAGTTTATAGTTAGAAAAAAAAAGGTTTGTATTAAATATATATTTATTTTCTGTCAAGGGACAAAAATATGTTGCACTTCTTTATTGTTTGAAGACATTCTTTCCTCTGCACAGAGTTCCAAAAGAACAACTATTTTTGGATTCATGGGGCATCTGCTTCCATAACATCACTGATGCTTTCTGATAGGAAGAGCTTTTCCATTGTGTAGCAAATATACTCAGGTCAGATTTTGGGGAAATTTTTTGTTTTTTTTTAACTACAGCTCCCAGCCAGCCTGGCCACTGACTGTGAGAATTGCAGTCCAAAAAGTAATTTCCCCAAACTCTGCCTCAGATTTACAAACATCTCAGAGATCAAATTGTTGTGGGCTGTGTGGATTTTTAAAAACACAAATGTTGTCCCTCCCTACTTTACAAATGAATCTGCACCCAAACATCTTTTTGTAACTTGATGAAAATGTGCCAGAGTCCTTAGAATGGTGGCACAACATTACCATGCCTCGAGCAGGAGGAAGGAGATGCCAGTTGGCCTCCTCACCTTTCAGATTAAAGGTTGTATATGTAACCCATCCTGATTTCACTTCTTTTTAGGGTACAGCTTCTATGCACAAAGCAGAGGAGGGCTTCAATCTCTTCATGGACTGTGCTTGGTGAAAACAAGATCATATTTCTGAAATCCCCTACGTTCCTGCTCTCAGTGAGTATTGGCTATATATGCCTGGACTTGCAACTGCTGTTTTATGTCAAATAGTCCTTGACTTCATTCCCCCTGCCCCAGGCATTCAGTTCTCAGTTATCCTCTGAAACTCAATTTGTGTATGAGTGTCGTGTCCCCCCGCCCCCGCCCCCAAACCATTTATCTCTGCATAGGGTCTCAGAATCTTGTTGGGAAAAGGCAAGCCCAAAATGCCTTGCACAGGTGGTATTCTCTGAAGACAGTTAATTTTACTATGTCTTTCAATTAGGGTAACTGAAATGATCCAATGAGACCTGGTGGAGGGATGTGCCAAATTTGGCTTTCCCCACTGATTTGAGGAAATTATATAGGAACTCATGTGGTAGCCTGGGAGGGTAATGAGAGTACACAAGGGTCTGTTATGTCTTTGGCACAACTGTGTATCCTGGTGCAAGCTTTGATAATGGTTGTTCTCCTCTTTGCCACTTCTTCAGGTAAGTGCTTAGTGAGGTCTCTAACATTACCAATGACAAGAGTCCTGTGGGAATGCATTCTCTGTGTGTGTGAGAGAAGTCAGTTTTGACTTTTTTCCTCTTATGCATATGTGTTTGTTTCTCTTTTGCTCCTGAACAGCTTGAAGGAGGACAGGATGTGGCACGAAGCCAGAAAGCATGAGCGGAAGCTCCGTGGGATGATGGTGGATTACAAGAAGCGAGCCGAACGCCGAAGAGAGTATTATGAAAAGATAGTGAGTGTTTTCTCATGGACTGTGATCTGGGAAAAGGGCTGCTGATATTTTATGACTATCCTTCCTTTTGATTTAATTCCCCTCCTTGTTGATCCATGCACCCTTCAAAAGTGTTAGCAAAAGCGTAAGAGCCAAGTCTGTCAGATTGTCTGTATTTGGTATAGTTGTGTTAGTCTGGAAAATCAGTAGGCAAAGAGATCTTGTAGCATCTTTGACACCTAGTCCCAAAGGTACAAAATCCATTTGCATACTGTATTTGGTATATTATAGTTCTCTATTTTTGAAGAGCAGGCAGCTACTACACAGTCATAAAGAAAAATTTTCAACCCAACAACATCTCCTGTATTGCAACCTTCCCCAAACAGGTGTTCTCTCAATATGCTGGATTAGAGTAGCCATCACCCTATCCAGCATAGTGGGACCGTACTGCTGTGGATGGTGGGAACTATAGTCCAAAACCAGAAAGGTGTGAAGGAGGGTGCTTTAGATTGTACTACTCAGTGTAGTGGTCCATGTATGTGTGCTGGTCTTTGAGCTATTGGATGCTGGTCTGTGGTGAAGTTCCAGGAAATAAAGAAACAGTAGTAATCAGTGGATACGAATATGGTATCAGATCCTGTCACATTGGGGGCGGGATATTTCTTTTTAAAAGATATTTCTATATTGCCTCCCAGCCCCCAAGGGTTTCTGAGGTGGTGAATAAATTAAAACAATACAGAGATAAATCATTAAAAACACATTAAAATGCTATTTAAAAACTTTTAAAAGCAGTCTTAAAATCCATATAGAGTTGCACTGTTTTTGCTACTTGCTGGAAATTCAGAAGAGATGGACTCAGCCTAACTTCCTTGGGTAGGGAATTCCACGGTTGGGATGCTGCTACCAGTCCCCTACATCAGATAGCATAATGTTGACGTAAGATATTATCCCATGTCTGGGAAGACTTATACAGTTTGAGTACCACTACAGAGAAAACTCTTGCCTAGTAGCTCCTATCTACCTCCAGTAGTTGTAGGACTCATTTAAGGGCCGCTGCAGATCTTAACGCTGTGGCTGGGTTCTGTTGAGAAAAGTGGCCTTGTCTATTGGGGATGGCTGTATTGTAAAAGAAAAGAGCTTTACTAGAAGGGTTTCAGTGTAGAACTTTCATGCCATTCCAATGAGGGCTGTGACACTGTAGTTCTCTTCCTTTTTATCCGCCTCTTCCCCCAATTCTGAGAATGTGGGAGATATTCAGAAGGAGTAGTTCTTGCAATAAACCACTTGTCTGGAGCTTAACGGGATTGGTGTTGCTAAGAATTTGTAGGTTTGTATACAAAGAGGTTCCAGGCATTTCTATGTAGTGCTGGGGAGGATATTCTGATACTTTTGAGAGTCACTGCCAGAAAGTGTGCATAATACTGCCTTAGAGAGAGCTGTGGTCTGACTTGGTATAAAACAGCTGCCTCTGTCATACTTCACTTCCAGAAAAAGGATCCAGCCCAGTTCTTGCAGGTCCATGGCCGTGCGTGTAAGGTCCACTTGGATTCTGCTGTAGCTCTTGCAGCTGAAAGTCCTGTGAATATGTAAGTAGTTTTCTGCTCTGTGCTGGCAAATTGAAAAAATTGCCTGATGAAAGTGAGGAGAAATTGCACGTGTGTGGTATATTCTCACCTCACTCCTACTGTTCCTTGCAGGATGCCATGGCAGGGGGATACCAACAACATGATTGACCGCTTTGATGTACGAGCTCACCTGGACTACATCCCCATGTATACTCCTCCACTGCTGAACCCAATGTAAGGTTTTTAAATATTTCTGTCTCAAAATGTTCAATCTCTTCTTTCAATCTTTGATTTTTTTTATTTTTTTTTTTGCAAAATAAAATGATTAGCTAGAGGCTAAAAATCAGGAAGAGAGCTTTAACAGCCAGGCTTGACCCATGACAAACTCTCCCCCTCTCTATATTTTGCCTGGGAGTGATAAATTGTGGTGTATTAAATGAAATTGTATGGTCTATTTTCTTGGATAAGGTGATGTCCAAGGTGTCCTGTAGATTTGCACAATAAATATCTCTGTCATTAATTTACTGTCTAGGATCATTGATGTACTTCTGATGAAATTAGGCTAGTATAATGTTTATTTATAGAGAGCCAGTGGTTTGAGTCTTGGACTGTGACTGGAGACCTGGGTTAAAATCCCTGCTTGGCCATGGAAACCCACCGGGTGACCTTGGGCAAGTCACATTAGCTTTCCAGGTTCACTCCTGGCATTTCTAGTTGAATGCAACTTGGACAACATGGCTGGGACAAACCTGTCCCAAGGTCTGGCATAGCTGCTGCCCATTGGAGTAGGGAGCATTGGGATAGATGGACTTGAGTCTGTCTTGGTGTGGTTTCTGTGTTCCATTCTATTCTGCTTTTTAAAGTACAGTAAAAAAAGACTTTGAGGCGAAACAGACCACCCAAAAACGGCAGATTGGAGCCACCGTGAAGCCGTGCGCCACAGCAACTGTGCGCTGCAGCCCCAATCCACCTTTTTGCTGGCTCAAAAAGAAGCGGCAAATTGCTGCTCCTTTTTGTGCTGCCAAAAAGCTGGCTTTTCCCATGCTGCAGTGGTTTTACAGTGCTCGGGTGGCATGCAGTGTCTAAACGCCGCACTGCCAGAATGCTGTGAAGCTGGCCCATATGTAGATGGGCGGGTAATGTAACGCCAGCTTCCGGGCAGCTTCAAAGTGTGCAGCATCAAAACACTGCTCTCTGAAGCCACCCAGAAGCTGGTGCAAAGGGACGGTCTGTTTTGCCCCTTAGAACAGATTTTGGATTGAAGGATAACTTTTCAAGGTTAAAAAAACACAAAAAAACTGGGTAAGCAGGTGGACCCAGTTTTAGAAGTTTAGAATTAGAGTTTTTCTGTAAGAGAAAGTAGTGGAAAGAATCATGGGGTAGTGGTTGAGGAAAAAGTGGTGGAAGGCATGAGTGCAGAGAGACTAGAGATGAAACAAAGACATTTCATTCCCTGAATGCTGGAGCTTTGTTTTTGATAACTTCTTGAAAGCTTTTTGGAGAACATTTCACGATCATGGGAACTATAAATAATAATAATAATAATAATAATAATAATAATAATAATAACAACAACAACAACAACAATAACAATAATAATAATAATAATAATAATAATAATAAATTTATATCCCGCCCCTCTGCAGAGCAATCGGGGCGGCTTACAACATTAAAATTACCATACATATATATTAATACAATTTAAATAGAACATAAAAATCCCAAGGGTTCTTATTCCAGGCCGGAGGGTGCTGGGCCTAGTGTCTCTCTCCCAGATGGCATCGGATGGAATGGAGGGAGGGCTCTTCTTCTTATTCCAGGCCGGATGGTGCTGGGCCTGGTGTCTATGTGAGTTTCTAAAAATAAAAACAGGAAGTTCTAGATCTAATTGTCACCCCTTACTTTCACAGCACTCCAGAACAGGAATCTGATGAAAGGAAATGCAATTATGAAAGGTATAGAGGTTTGGTACAGAACGACTTTGCTGGCAGTAAGTTTCCATTCATTTTTCTTCTGGTGGAGTAGAGTGCAGAGGGTCTGCTTCTGGGTTTAGCATAGAATTTATCTGTCAGGAGTTGCCTATACTTTTGTCCTGCCATAATGTAGTAATATGTGATAGTGATAGTAAGTTTCAGGAATGTTTTAAAATTGTGAGCTAAGGTGCTGAGATAAGCCAGGAAAGGAAGCGAACTCATTCAAGGTTATTTGTAAGAAAGCATGTGGCTGTAATGAAAAAGATTAAAATGGGGTGTGGTGTGGGAAAGGAAAGAGAAATGTATTTATTTTAACGAATAAGAATTAAGCCTGCCTGAAGTTTGAATTTTGGGTCGTTTAATTATGTGGTTATAATGTTTGCTGGTTCGTTCTGACAATGAAAGTCACCAGACTGGACCCATAGCTTCTTAATAAAGGTTTCTGAGTTTTTACTACTGAGCCTGAGCTTCTGAACTTTGGTATCTTGCTAGATTTGACATCACTACACAACACCTTTGGTCAAACAGGCAAACATTTTACATCTAAGTCCCCCTGCCACACTTTCTTTACCTATTAACCAGGAGGTTAACAGTTCAACTTAATTTGCTGTCTTGCCAGCTTCATAGAGGTAAGCTTGAGGATAGGAATATAAGGAGGCGGACAGTGTCAGACCTTTCCTGTGATTGGAAGATCATTGGCCCATGCTTTCTCCCCTGGATTAAAATATCAGGGAAGGATTTAGAACATAATGCCCGCTAATGCTGGAGGAATTGGTCCCTTTGGTGGGAAGAGGGAATAACCCATGGAAGCAAGACCCTATTCAATCCAGTTCAAGGTGGGAAGACAAACTAGACAAAGTATCCCAAATAGCACCGGTTCCCCAAAAGCAAAGCCAGTGTCTGAACTCAGAATTTCCTTTAAAAAAAAATCCCACAATCCTGTGCCAGCATGGCAATTGGCCATACTAGCTTGGTGGGAAGGTAGGATAGCGTATGGGAGTAACAGTCAAAAGAAGGATTTTTTCAGGCTCTGGTCATTAAATGAGTAGGGATTGGAATGAAGGTCAGTAAAATAAGTACCCAGCTTGTTGGGGGCAATTGATTTACAAATTGTAAAAGAGAGTGCTGAGTTCACTATGCAGCAGTATAGAAATGCAAATGCTAAATGCTAACAAAGACAACAGCAAAGGATGGGAGATGTTGTTGTATTTTTCCTTATAGTTGTCTATATTATGCTAAATCAAGCTTTCAAAGTGCTAACCTACTTTGTCTCCATCTGTTTCCTAGTCTCAGAAGAGCAGTGCCTCTATCAAATCTACATTGATGAGCTGTATGGGGGCCTCCAGAAACCAAATGAGGATGAAAAAAAGAAGTGAGTGTTCTGAATGTGTCAGACTTTGGTATCAGTCAAGCAGGATTGAGTGGCCTTGGAAACAGAATGCACAGAATGCATGATTCAGGCTTCTACCTTTGCCATTTGGTCCAAAGGGCCATGGGGATCCATGCTTTTAAAGCAGGAGTAGTATCCATGTCGCCTTCGGCTGATGGAAATTATATTTCAACCTATCTGGAGGATGAGATTAAAACAATATTAAAATGTTACTAGAACAAACACCATATAAAATTTATAATTTAAAAGCATTACAGTACAGTACAGCACTAAAACAGAACCCATTATGTAAACCTAAATGTCTCCTGGAATAGAAGATGCAGAAATCCAGTAAGGAGTGAGTGAGCCTTACCCCACCTAGGAAGGGAGGTCTAGAATGTAAGAGCAGCCATAAAGAAGGTCCTTTCCTCTGTTCCCACCAAATGTGCCTGCAAAAGTGTTGGCATTGACAAAGATCTTAGAATCTGGGAAGAATTAGTTTTTCAGTAGCCTGGACCAGATCCATATAGGGCTTTTAGGTCACTTCCATATCTATGAAACCTGTTTCATGCATTCTGTTGTACTTTTACGTAGATTTAGCATGGGCTGTATAGACAGAGGTAGATCAGGACTGTATAGCTTTTGCTCTATACATTTCCGGTAGTGTTCCAAGATCTGAATCCCTTTCCTCTTTACCTTTTATTCTCCCTCTACTTACTGTTAAACATTCCATGCACCACAGACTGGCTCACAATGGCATGCATCCTCTCCCTAGCAACCACAACCAGCCAAAGCCTTCAAAGGCTTGAAATAGGGACGCTCCCCTTCCCTCAACATTCATTAGACTGGAGTGATCCTTCCTTCTCTTCTAGGTGTTTAAATAGGGCCACAAGAGATGAAAATAATATTTCTTTTAAAATCATTTTCAGTTTGTTTTACCTGGTGGTAGAGGTGAAAACCTCAGAGAATGAGTCTCTGACATTTAGTTCCTTCCAGGTTAGATTCCCCTTTTCAGGGCTAAATACAGTTATCTTCAAATTAAAAAAAATATTGAGGATAGTTAGATTGGCCATACAGCAAAATGCAACAAAATCCAAAATGAACAACATGGTGATACCAACCAAAAGACCCACCCCTTAAATCAAACCCCCCCCCCCCCCAATGTGTTAGCTTTTGAAGCACACTGGATTCTTCATCAGGCAAAGGAGTAAAAATCCATGTAGGGAAACAATAGCGATAATGACATTGTACAAGTTTGCATCTTGCTTCTAATTATTGCTTAGCTGTTTAAGATGATCTCCAGGTAAATTTGAAGCAATTAGAGCCCATGCTGGTTATTAGTCTTAAGGGGACTTGAAAAAAGGGCAGTAAAAGAGATGCAATAAAATTTCCTTCTCCATCAGATAGGATAGTATCCAAGCAACTATCCATCAGATAGAATAGTATCCTGAAGATGCCAACCAGCATGTAATTAATGACTAGTGTTTCCCCTCCCCCCCAGGTTAGCAGAGAAAAAAGCCTCCATTGGCTATACGTATGAGGACAGCACAGTGGCTGAACTTGAGAACCCATCTGAGAAACGACCCGAGGAGGAAGACTCTGAGGAAGATAGCAACACAGATGAGGATGAAGTCATCCCTGATATTGGTACATCTCCAAGAAACCACTGCTGTTTGGCACTGGGCTTTTTTGAAGTCTGAAGTTTGACAGCAGATCATAGTCTAGTGTATCGTTTCTGGCTCTATAGTCTGCCAAATACAATGTATAGGATAGGAGTGGTGGGCCCTGGAAATGTTCTTGGGGTGTGTGTGAATTATAGCTAGCTTTCTTGGGTTGAGGGAGCCCTTTCCACCAAGTAAGAGATTATCTGCTGCTCTTCCTGCTGTTTTTTTTTCTTCCCAGCCATTTTTTTGCCTTTCTAATCTGTGATAGCTTTTCTTCTGCCACTAAAGATGCAATTCTGTGTGTACTCACTATAAGTACACCCCTCTTGAATTCAATGTGGTTTACTTCTGAGTAAATGCATATAGGGTTGCCTGTGAATCTCCTTGGTTAATGACTCTTCTGTCACTACCAGCTCCCTGTTTCCAGTTTGTACCTTAATTTGTATCCATGGTTGCCCCATACTGGCTAGGGTTGATAGAAATCTCATTCTGTCACACCTGGGAGGCACCAAGTTGGAGAAAATTGGTTGGTTGGGACAGATGTGCAGAGAAAATATGGAGTAGGGAGTTGAATCACTTTGCCCTCCCAAAGTTGTTTTTCTTGCCCCCATATTTGCACAGAATGGGAGAATTGCACCTGTATGAGGTGTGATTTTTTTTCTAAATCAACTTCCTCTGTCCTTTTAAGCAACTTCCCCTTTTACTTCTCAGGAAAAAGTGGAATTGATTTTGAAAACTGGAAGCAACCTAGTAATATTCAGTTTTGCTAAGATGAATCAATGTGACAAGTCTGTGGTGGTGATGGTGGTAGATGTTCCCTTGGGCCCTTGAGATTTGTTCATCCCTGTTGTTAAAGGGATGCTGATCTATCAATTGGTGCCTCTTGTGTTACTGGCAGATGTTGAGGTTGACGTAGATGAGTTGAACCAGGAACAAGTAGCTGACCTGAACAAGCAAGCAACCACCTATGGAATGGCCGAGGGAGACTTCGTCCGGTAAGATGTCTGTGATGTCAGGGTGGTCAAGCTGTTAAGCTTAGTCTTCTCTTCTGCACCTTGGTACATTTTTGTGAGCAGCTTGGGTGGTAGGTAATGTTCCCCAGCATGCAGGCAGGTATTTCTGTGGCTACCAATTTCACAAAACTTGACTGTAGCTGCCAGAAGTAAGAGTGGAAAGAGTCAAAAGGTTGGCCCACTTTCCTTGTGATAGGAGCTGATCAAAATTATGAACACTTCTGTAGAGAAGTGGGTATTGGAGAGCCTTTTTCCCACCCTCCCTGCTTCAGAATAGTAGATTTTGGGAGTCATCCAATGAAGCTGAATGGTGGGAGATTAGGAAAGACCAAAGAAAATACTTCACATGGCACATAGTTAGACCATGGAATTTCTGACACAAGATGTAGCAACAGTCACCAACTTAGATGGCTTTGAAAGAGGGTTAGTGAAATGCATGGAGGATAAGACTGTCAATGGGTACTAGTCAGGAGGGTTATGTATTATCTCCAGTATCGAGCCAGTATGTCTCCGAATACCAGTTGCTTGGAAACACAAATGGGAGTGTGTTGTGGCCAACCTGGTCCTGCTCATAGGTTTCCCAGATGGATCTAATTGGTCAGTGTGTAGGAACAGCATGCTGAATTAGAGGCTTGCTTTGGTACATAATGGCACATGCCTTTGTGGTTTTCAATCAAGATAACTAAACAGAACCTCTGCGATGGTTAGAATTAGCCTAGGTGTGTGTATGCTTTGTGTATAGGTGTCCCACTGGATTTTTGGATTACAAATCCCATCAGCACAGCTATTGTTCAGTAATGATGGGAGCTTTTGGCCGAGGGCATCTTGGGCAGGGATATGGTCTTTCCAGAAGAATTTGGCCTCAGGGTGGAACCATTGCTTTTGGGGATTACAGCTCCCAGAATTCCACATGGGTGGGGAATCTGGGTACTATATGCAAACAAATGCAGCTTTATAAACTACATCTGGCTGGCACAAGAGGTGGACTTGGCTGAGTGATGTATTTAAGCGAGCAAGCCTCTTTGCACAAAGCTGAAATTATACCACCAGGCAGGCAAGGTAAATATTCTGTGGTTCAAACTTTTACATTTGTTCATTCACACATTATTTTTGTCTTGCATTACCACTAACAGCATGCAAATGGCTCACAGTAAAATTGAAATTGTAAAGACAAAACTAAAACTACACCAGTGGAAAGAAACAGACCCTTTCAACTGTGATGAAATTAGATATCAGAGACCTGTCCAAATAAAGTCTTTGCCTGTGCCCCTTTACCACCTCCCTGATCATTGCTTTCCTTTCCTCTGAAAGGATGTTGCGGAAGGACAAAGAGGAGGCAGAAGCCATTAAACATGCCAAAGCCTTGGAGGAAGAGAAAGCCATGTACTCGGTAAGAAGTGTTTGGGAGCATGCTATACTCTTCCTCTCCCTCCCCCCCCCCCCCCCGCCAGAGTTTGTTTCCTTTACTCAGTACATTTATGACTAGCTGGACCAAGAGGCTCCAGTTGGCTTATAGGATTTGAGGAGAGGGGGAAATGAGTCTCAAGATCTATGTGGAATAATTTCTTTCTCAATACTAGGAAGTCTGAGGTTGAGAAACTTTTAGGGCTTCCCTGTTAACATGGTGACTTCTCTGATATCCCTGGTCTGCTTTCTTGTCCAGGGTCGCCGCTCCCGGCGACAGAGGAGGGAATTCCGAGAGAAACGCTTAAAAGGAAGGAAAATCAGTCCTCCGAGGTAAGCCCTTTGATGATGGGGGACTAACCAAACTGTTGTTAGGCCAGACATTATGATCTTCCCTGCTGCAAGAGGAGTTGGGGTGCATCTGTGACTGAGCCTTTTCTACTGATTAAAGAGGAGGACATCCTGGAGAATCCCACCCCTCATTCCTGGTGAAGCTGGTGGAGACATCTGGTGGAGACATCTTCCCCTTGTTCTTTTCACTAAGAGCTAATAAATTCTCCATATGCCATGGAGTTCCAATGTCTTGAGTTTTCTTAACTAGCCATCTTCTGCAAGTGACCTGCACGCTGACTTTGTTGGCCTTCTCCTCTTTCTCTCTCCTTCTGTGTTCATAATTGCACACTATCCTCTTCTTGCAGTGGATGCCTTGTCTTCTACTGCTGGGTGCTTCATTTCCTTATAAGTGCCTGCAGGAGCCCATCCATAAGTTGTAGCGATGATCAGGGTTGTGGTATACCATTCCACCCCACTCTACATCTACATAGCATTAGTGATTGTTGCTCCTGGCATGTGGGGGTCATAGGGAAGGCTAAATAGCTTCCCAGATTCATTTTACTCCATAATTTTGGTGCCTTGGATGTCATCCTGCGTATATTTTGTCATGCTCAGTATGCCATCCGTTCCTTTATGTGCAATTAGAGGCAGAGGAGTTTGGTAGGATTTTGGAGTGCTTCTGGGGATCTACAGGGTGGGTTTACCTCCCATTCTTGAAGATCTTGGGGGGCAGATGTCTAGATATGTTTGACTAGAGCCAGCTAGATTAAGAGCACTTGGTGCTCCTTCAGTTGTACTCATAAGATTGTGTTCACTTGTAAGCTTTTGCAATGCTTTATGGGACTTTTGTCATTTGAGAATTAATGCCAATTTTATCTTCATTACCCTCTGTCATTACAGCTATGCCCGGAGAGACAGTCCCACCTACGATCCATACAAACGGTGAGTGAATGTAGCTGTTGCTGCTTTGTGTATCTTGGGAGCCATCCTGTGGGGTGGTGCAAATTTTCATTGGTGTGCATTTATGGACTTGGCATTTGCGAATTTGGTTATTCACGATCGGAGGGGCCAGGGAAGCCTGTGCATGAGCCCCTCCCATCTCCTCCTCCTGCTAGAGCTGTCCCAGGCATCGGAAGAGGAGGTGGGAGGGGCCTGCCTTATTTGTGACTTTTCCATATGTATGGGGGTCTTTTTCCTCTAACCTCCATGAATGTGGAGGGCTCACTGTATATGTGTATGTACATTTTATGCCCAGGAAGTATCTTTAAAAAAACAACAACAGGGATTTCTGATCACTTCTTGTTGCAGAAAAAGTCCTCTTCTGGCTCTAAAATGGCCAGTGGTAAATAAAAAAAAAGTGGCAGAATGCTCCTTGCATGGAATTTGTGAGCAAAAAAATGACTTTTCTTTTCAGTAGGGGAGTTGCAATGGGGAGCTTAATATAGGCCCCTAGCCTTCCACAATTTCCCACCTACTACCTACTCAGATTGTTGCAAAGAATATGCACTTAGGCTGATATTGGTCTGAAAATCCAGAAAAAAAATACTTCTTATATTCATAAGCCATCAGGACTCCTTTTCCAGATCACTTAACACAGAGGTTGTAACAGTTGCCAGTTTGTTCTTGCTTTGCAAATTGCAAACATGTTGCTGTGTTTTTAATTACCAATAATAACCATGCTACACTCAGGGCTGACAAGTCGTGATGCTCTTCCTTTGTCCTTCAGCTCACCCTCTGAATCCACATCTGAGTCCCGTTCTCGCTCTCGCTCGCCTTCCCCAGGTCATGAGGAGAAGATCACCTTCATCACCAGCTTCGGGGGCAGCGATGAGGAAGCAACAGCCTCTCAAGCCGGAGGAGCCCCCAGGAAGGCCGCCTCCCTTGGCAAGGCACGCTCCGGCCAAGTGCAGCAGGGCAGCGCTGCGGCAGGTCATAGTGCCTCCTCCCGGTCGGTAATTTTCGCGCCTGCTTCGTTTTCCCAAACCTTAAAGCAGAGACCATCCGGGGGTCAAAAGGTTGATTTCTTACTTTTCCGCCATCCTCCCTGAATGCTCAGTCCTGACTATATTGGGGAACTGCACGCCCATTAGTCACTCTTGTTGGCCAATCCCCAGCCAACTGGCATGTCCCTTGCTGAATCCAATAAGAAAAAACTAGGGAAACATGAATTCCCCTCTTCTTGTGGAATGCTGGAAAACTCAGGGTGGCTAGTCTGTGGAGTGCCAAGGTGGATGGGGTCAACCAGGGAATGAACTGGGCCAGAAACAGAACTGGCCTATCTTTTGCTCATTATCCAATGAAAGCAGCTAGTGTGTAGCTTCATTTTGAAGGGGTCAGAAGGTCAGAGGACCTGTAAAACTATGTTAAATTGATACAGGCCTTCTTTTCCCATGGCCTGGGGTGCTGGTTTACTGCAAGTTGAAATCTAAAACTATGTACTGGTCAAATACAAATCCTGCAAAGGACAATTGCAATGATATTATTTTGGCTGCCTTTTTAAGACCAAATTGTCATGTAGGCTTATGTTGTATAACCATGAAATATAATTTCACTGATATGGTGATAAAGTAGGCATCACAGCTGTCAAAACGACTATTGATAAAACAGCAGTTTAAAGATCCTCTTTTCTTCTCCTGTTCAAGAGCTTGGAGCAGAAAACAGATGTCCTTGCAGCTTGGCCAGTGTGCAGCCTGTTCTTGGGTGAACCTGTTCCTGTGCTTAGGTTCCCCCCCCCCCCCCGCCTTCAAACAGGCAACCATTTGAATGAGCTTTCCTTGTTAATTGAGGAGAGTTTTTTTATGTGCATTCTCCTAAAATGGAATTTTGTCTGTTCAAGCATTGAATAGATGTGATTTACTTGGTCCTGTACTGAAGCAATTAGCAGTGAGATCTTGCCATAAACCAGCGCCTCTCTTGCCTTCTGCGCTGGACTGTGTCATTGGCCTTCCATTTTGGGGCTTAATGAAGAATGGGTGGGGCAGGGCGGGGATGTGAATGGGACTTACCTGAGATCCCTGGAAGTTCCACAACTGTGGCTGCTAACTTAGAAACTCTTACCTACTTATGGAACCATCAGCTGGGCTGGGTCTTGGCTGCCTTGGGGTATCCTTGCGTGTATTCTTAGCCCCCTTCCCCCTGTGCTTTCTAGCCATCGTGGCCTCTGTGTGAATAGCCAGCATCGTGTCTTTCCTCTTTGCAGACGACGCTCCACCTCGTCCTCATCCTCCACGTCATCGACATCTTCGTCTTCGAGCTCACGGTCCAGTTCACGGTCTCACCGGGCCAGTGGGTACCACAGAGCCAGCCGCTATGGCCACTCGCGCAGCCACAGGTACTCCCGTTCCCGTAGCAGGACCAGGCGGTACTCAGCAGGAGGCTCGCGGGATGGCCACCGTCACTCCAGGTCACGTTCAACAGAAAGGGGCTGGCGATATGGCTCCCGCCGGAGGTCTAGGTAAGTGGATTGGATGGAATTAATATTCATTGTTTGTTGCCTGCCTGAAAAATGGGTTACTCAATATCTTGGAGACCTGATTGGAAAGAATAGCAGATCTGAGAATTTTTATACCTAGTTTTGCCCAGTATTTATACATACTCATCTGTTTTGGATAGTTATTTTGAGTAGAAGTGCATACGGATTTTTTGTATGAAAACCACATTTTTCTGCAAAACTCCACGTTTTTGCATAATAACCACTCCAATTTTCAGGAGAACACTTTTTTTAACCAATATTTTTTTGCGCCAATCATAATTTTTCAAATAGATGTGTTTTCTACAAAAGAGCACATATCCAAAAATAACACCATTGTTGCACAGAAAAGTATGTTTTTGGAACACTGAGTTTCTTTGTGCCAGAAACACCTACATACATTTTCTGCACAGAATAATTGCCTGAAATACTTTTGAGGATACAAGTGCAGGCAAAAACTGAGCGGAACTGCTGTTTTCTCCCATAGCAGGGAGAAAATGGCGAAATAATTGCTCCTTGCATATAAGAACTAAATAGTTGAAGATGAGAGTGGAGGTTTTAGTTGTAAAGCAGTGATCTGATTCTTGCTGAGTGGGGAGGGCATCAGTGGAAGTAAAAGTATATATAAAAAATGGCACTCCCTCTTCCTCAGGAGCCATTCCCGGTCTGGAGAACGTTATCGGTGGAGCAGCGGCAGAGGAGGGAGACACTGGAGCAGCAGCCGCAGCAGCCGGAGCGATAGCGAATTGCGAAGCCGTAGCCGGTCAGCATCTCCAGCGAGAGAGAAACAGCTGAGGCCTGCGGCTTCCCCTGCTGTAGGGGAAAAACTGAAAAAGTGAGCTTGTGATGGATATCTCCTCTGTTGTTTCCCTGCTTTTATAGTGAAGTGGATCCCTCTTCCACTCCAGAGTGGTAGGGAAGTGTGGATTATAGAGAGCTGGGCCTCTACCACCAGTTTTTGAAGTCCTTGGCTGAGTCCACAATGGCAAGAATACTCCAGGAACAGCTGGAGTATCCTGGTCCTAGAGTTGCTCCAGCATCCTCCTGTTACCTGGCATTCCTGAACGAATGGTGGGGCAGCTGTTTGTATGCGTTTTTCCCTACTGAGACTGAACACAAGGTGTCAGTCCATCTTGTTCTGACCTCAGAGGGCTCGACTCACAGCATTGGTGAGTGACACAGTGGGATTCATTGTAAACAGCCCCCTGCTGTCACTCTGGAAAAATTGGAGCAAAAGGTGATTTTGAAACTATGCAGCAGCTTTGGTGCTGATCTGGCTGGACATTGTCTGGACAATTTGCATTGGAACTGGGGATTGGACCCTGCATCAGCAGGACTCCTTGAAGTGAGGGAGGAGGCCATGGTATTTGACTTGTGTGGACACCCCCCTTGTCATGGCCAAACACTGACAATTGTCCTGTGGTGGAAAAGAGTTAGCTTGTATTGGTGACCTTGTTGTATACTTTTTACATCCACTTTATACTTTGAGGTTGGAAAAAAAGAGGATGGTGGAGTGATTCTCTGTCACTAACCTACTTACACAGTTCTCATTGCTATTTAGGGGATAGATAGGTCAGGCTTGGGCACGTTGGTTTTCTTTGTTTGCTTCTGCACTATATAACCCTTGGGAGCCTACCTGTCTTCTGTCGGCCTTGGCAGGAGTGCAGCCCTACCCAGGTGTCTCAGTATGTCCAGTAAAAGAGAGTTGATTTCCAGCTGAGGGATAAGCCTGGATAGAAATTGTCCAGGAGCCCACTTCTGCCATTGGCTATGAGGGCCAATGAGGGGTGTGGACTTTGTGAGCAGAAGGACTGGAATGCTTCTCTGCTCTATACCATCACTGCATCATTTATCATTAATAATACTTAGGCTATTGCGATCAATGTGTGTCAGTATCTGCTTCTTGGAGAGGCATGGAATTCCACTCAGTTCTGGTACTAGGCAGGCATCTGCCTTACTGCTAGTGCTTTATTGTGACCTTTCTTCCTTCTTTCTTTCCAGGGCTGAAACTGCTGGTGGTAAAGAGACAGGAGCTGCCAAAGTCAGTAAGAATTTAAACCTCACGTTTTAATTCCCATCAGTGCAGAAAAAGACTCGGGGGAGCAATAGTGATGCAGAAAAGAGTGTTTTTGTTTTTAGAGTTTGGCTGACTGTGCTTGATTGCTTCAGATGATGGATGGAGTTATAGTCAGGCTGCTGATGGTTCTTCTAAACATGAAAGCCACCTTTAAAACTGGTCTTTACTTGGTATTGGGGGATTGGATTTCAAGGGAAGACATTGTTAATATTGGACTGTAACTACGGGATTGCTAAAGGGTGGTTGTGTTTTGTACATTGGAGGAAAGTTCTCTTAAGCAAGCCTAAAAACCCAAGACAAAAGTTTCTCATTTAGATATTTTCTGTGTAGGGATATAATTCTTCACTAATTTTCTCCTTAGCAACTAATTTTAGCTGTTGTAAGGGTTTGCCCCACCAATGGATTCATCTCTACCACTTCACTAATTTCAGTGTTTCTCCCCCCCTCACTGTCCCATCTTTTCTCAGTGAGTTCATGGCAGCTAGCAGCAGTAAGTTAAACTACCTTTAAAAAAAAAGTAAAGTGGCTAGAAACAGCATATGAAAACTTTTTAAAAGGACAAATAGTTATCAAAAAAATTTCTTAACTAAAAACAATTCACTACTTCTAGCAAATCCAATAAGAACCACTGTGCCAGACCAAAAACCATTCTTGAAAAGGAAGGTTTGAACCATCTTCCAGAAGGGCCATCCAGAGCAGGGGGAGATTCCAAAACATGGGTACAGTCACTGAAAAGGCCCTCTCCCTAAGCATATTTTGGGAGATATTGAGACATGCAGGAGGGCTTCTCACTATCGTTTCAGTAGGAAGGTTAATACAGGAGAAGGTAGTTCTTTGGCTCTGCTGGTGCCCAGGCAGCACCAGAAGTTTGAATCCAGCCAGATTGTAAAGTATTAGAAGCCCTTGCAATTGTCTGAATAAGAATGTATGGTGTATTCACTATTCTCAGCCCCCGAACATTTTGGCTGCAGTGTTCTAGCCCAGCAGTAGTTTCTGGCAACTTTTCAAAGGCTTCCCTACGTAGAATGTGTTGCCCCACTGGCTTCATTTTTTGACTCTTTGCATGTGCTGTCATGGCTCTAGGACCAGGTTAAATTGACAAGCTAACCTGGCAATTCCGAGCCAAAGCCAACTCCTGGTTATCCAGTGTTAAACCCAGGTCCTGGAAATAGTATACTTATTTTCTCAAGAAAAGTTTGATCCTGTTTTGCACTCAATAAGCTCTTATTCCTGATGCAGTTCTACTGATCATGGGTTCACCTTTCTTGCCTGGATAAAGGTTCCTACTGGTTTTCTCACATCCCCAGTCCATTGCTGCTTCAGAACTTCACAGCCTTTCTGGAATGTGATGAAAAGAAGCAATAGCTGGGGGATTTTATTATATTAATGACATGGACTTCAAATCTCCAAATGTGTTCTCCCAGTGAAGAGAGAACTTGATGGAATATTAAAGGCCATTGGCCATATTGCTGGACAAAAGGCTTCAGTGCCACCTTCTTGAACTGCTTATTTGGGAAGGACATCATGCCTCAAAGTCCCATTCTAGCAAGCTGTTCCAGAGGAATAGCATGTACCAACAGCAGTTGAGAAGTCCTGCAGAACCAACAGGGACATGTTGTCCCTGCCGTGAGTTATCCACCAAGTCTGTTCAGTCTTACATAGGATCTGTGTGGGGAACACTTTGCAGTTCTAGTGTAGCGGCTTTGGTTTTCCATAAGTTATCCTGGAGTAATGATCCCTTTAGCTCTTATTTTAGTATCCAAGGAATGGATTGAAAGAGGTAACACCAGGAACTTGTAACAAAAAAGTCTGCAAACAGGACTGCTTCCTTATTTTGAATCTTTGGGTGTGAATTGACTGTGTGAGCGAGGTGAAACACCATGGAATTCCTTGGCTGAATTCTGATGAGAGTTGCGAAGTCAGAACCACAATTCTTAATTATCATTCTTCGGATTTTGGATTAGTAACAGTTCATTGTCTTAGCTATAGTTCCAACCATGGCACAGCTGCAGGGTGATTTCAATTGTGCTGTGTTTCTGGTAATCTGCATTTGCTACAAATCTAGAGTTGGCCTGCCTGCTTCTGAAGAGTCTGTAGCAGAATACACACTTTTCTTTTTTATATTTGTTTAAGCTCTAAAAACCATAACAAGCTCATGTAAGGTTAAAAAAATAATAAGCAAACAGTAAACAGGAACAGTGAGTGCAATCAGAACCACAGGTTCGTGCTCCACAGCCATCACTTAATCCAAGTAAACATTGTGCGTGTGAGTGTTTCCAAAACACTGACTTGCTTTGGCCAAGGCTAATGCAGAAGTAGCCAATTTCCATCTTGTCAGATTGCCAGCAAGCAGCTTTTTTGGTGGGCTAGGCTGAAAGTTCTTCTGAGATTCAGGGAGGGAAAAAAATTGACTTCACCATTTTACGACATAAGAACAAATAGTGCAACAAATCTGCACTTCTCCCCCTCTACAAATATATCACAACCCACTCTAAGACAATCTTGGACTATATCCATTGGACTATAGCTTCCATCATCCTAGCAACATTGTCAGTGGACATGCTGGATAAGCTGATGGCAGCTGTCATCCAACAGACCTGGAGGTCACTGAGTTGATGAGGGTTGTTTCAGAGCAGATTACTTACTTATGTATTCATTGATTTCATTTATATTCTGCTTTTTCCCCCAATACTGGGAATCAAGTGGTTCATAACATGATTTTAAAAAGATACAGCTGAAACCACATTATTATACCATGGCCATGATTGTGTATGGCTTATTTTAGTGTCATAGTTCTTTGCAGAGCATCTGTTGACTCACAACCTCCCTGGACTGTTTGTTGAGCCACTGCAGTCCTTCCCCCAGCTATTCTGTGGCTGATGGAGAGGAGGAATTGAAGTGTCTGGCTATGTCCCTGTAGAAAGATGGAAAATTATTGCATTATCCACTGAAACCTCTAAAAGACTCTGGTTCTTCTGGATGATGTAATCATTCTGTGTCTGCCTATGAGGACATATATGAGTTTCTGATGTACACCCCTCTCTCCCTCAGCCACAGATTGGCTGTAGCAGGACAGCTGAGGCTAAATAATAAGTCTAGGGGACAGTTTGATAATTGCAAAAGGTGGGAGGAAAGACCATCTTCTGCAGCAACCAAAAAAAAAAAGGCATTCACAGGCGTAATGTGAACTTATGCCTGTGTGTACCACTATTGGGATGTCTGCCTTTTTCCGTTACCTTTTCTTCTTCAGATCCTGTTCATTTAAATTGGGATTGCCCAGGCACTTAGGACTCTTAATGATTAGATGTATTTTTGAGGTACTTTGCTCCATATCCCAGCTTTACTCTAGAAAAACAAGGTCAGTTGGGCAGAAGGATTTCCATCATTTGAAAACCCACATCTCTGAAAGTCTTTTTTGCTGTGGAAGGTAGAACGAGTGTTAGTGGGCAGAGCTTGGAAAAGTTCCTTTTAATATAGCTTCCAGACTCCCACAGCCAGCAAGTCCTGTGATTCAAAAAAGGAACTTTTCCAAACTCTGGTAGTGGGTTCATTCAAAGGCCACCTTTGCAGCTGTTTATCTTGACATAGACTCTTGGTCAGGAGCGGATATCTCATTCGACACTGAGCAAAGACAGAAGATGTATGTTGAGTCAGAGGGCTGGAGAAATATTCCAAGCTTCTAAGGTTAAAGCATCAAGAGTTTTGGAATTCTGCCCAGCATAAGGCTGGAAATGCCTTTAATTCCTCAGTGAAGCACAGATGTTAAGAAGCTGAGGAAATCAAGCATCTGAGATGTTTCCAGGATGCACTTAGGCCTGTTTTAAGTTAATCTTTGGTACATGTTTTTACAAGCCTTACTGCCCAAGTTGTTGTTCTCTCATCAGCCTTTCAAGGAAGCCTCCTTTAGAAAAAAAACAAAAACAAAGCACACCTCTCTCTGAAATAAGGGCTTGGCTTTTGATTATTACAGGCAAAAGAGGCATAGACCCTAGTGGATTCCCCATTGATTGTAGGCATCAAGAAGGTAGACTTCATGCTGGGGGTGAGTGAATCCTTTGAGGAAAGAGCCCCCTGAGCCTCTTGGAACTTGAAACATTCTGGATTCCTTCTGGCATGGGGAAGCTTGTTTAGCTGATAACCTTGTTGTCCTCCCTTCCAGTGTTGGGTCAATGTGTATATTTTGAGTCATATCATTTGTGTGTTTTGGCTTTCTCAAGGCCTGACTTTCTTCATATGCACCTGGCCACATCCCAGTTTATTATGGGTTCCAACCAAGAGGCAGAATTTCTTAACACCTTTCTGTTTCCCTTCTGCTTATAGCCAAAACTGACTCCACAAGAGAAATTGAAGCTGCGCATGCAAAAGGCGCTTAACAGGCAGTGTAAGCATCCTTGGAGTGGTGGGGAAGGAGGAATTCAGAGCAAGGGTCTCCTTTTTCCTTTTCCCTTTCTTTGTTCCGTCACACTTGGTTCATATTAATGCTCTGCCTCTTCAGTTAAAGCAGATAAAAAAGCCGCCCAGGAGAAGATGATGCAGCAGGAACATGAGAGACAGGTAACTGGCAAGGATGGAATTCCGTAGTTGGAAAGATTTATTCTGCAAGTACAGTGAGCTCTTAGTATCTGTTGAGGTTTGGTTCCAGGACCCTATGTGGATACCAAAATCCATGGATGCTAAAGTCCCATTATGTACCACAAGGCAGTAAAATGGTGTCCCTTATATAAAATGGCAAAATCAAGGTTTGTTTTTTTAGACTTGAATCAGTGATACGGAGGGCCAACTATATAATAAGCTGGCATGAAGATTGAATGCATGCCCATGCTCATTACAATGGATAGTAATGGGAGACCAAGGGAGGGAGTGGTTGGACAACTGGAGCAAGAATTAGATAGCATGGTCTGGTTATGTTTGTACTTTCGTCTCTCTTAGTGAGCTGTGGAGAAGTCATGTCTCATTATGGGTAAAATACAATGTGAAGTACAATGAAGCATGTGGGGCTGTGCTTGGATCATGATCATGGTTTTTGCAGTGATCAGTCAGATACTTTTGGGAAGCCCACAATCAGGGTATGAGTGCAAGAGCACCTTGCTGTTCATGTGTCCCTCAGCAATTTGCTTCCAGATGCATACTGCCTCACATCATGGTGGTTTGTTGTTGTTGCAACAGCAGTTTGGTGGAAGGAAATTAAATGAAATGTTTGGTGAAGAAGTGCTTTCTTATTTGCCCTGAATAACCAACCCATTGTTCAGATTAATTGGTTAGCTCTGTTACAAGAATGTATCTGCTCTTTTTCACATCATGCTTAAACATCATGCTGCAGAATGCTAAGCTTCTTGCTTCAAATTAGGAATAACTGGCTACTGTTGGTACTTCCTGTCCTGTTTGTAGTTGTCCTTCTGCTGACCAGTGCACCCTCTTCTCTCTTCCAGGAGCGAGAAGATGAGTTGCGTGCCATGGCTCGGAAGATCCGGATGAAGTAATGCCTATTGTGGTTTTCTTCTACCCTCGGCGTGGAGTGGTGGGGAATGCAGTGAGGGATGGGAATGAGTCAGTGGTCTTCTTTTTCTGACCTCTATCTTTTCTCTTGACAGGGAGCGTGAGCGTCGGGAGAAGGAACGGGAGGAATGGGAGCGACAATACAGCCGCCAGAGCCGCTCTCCTTCCCCACGTTACAGTGAGTGCCTAGTGCTGACAAAGAGGAGTGGTGTGTGGGGTATGGAGCATAGGAGAAACAATGGCGGCAGCAATCCCACACAGGCAGAACTACAATAATTTCACCCTTTCCCATTGTCTTTCTGGAGGGCCTATCTTCCAGTAGAGATGGAGGCTTTGGAAAAACGACTGGCTAAGTCTTTGTAGGGGCTAGGCTGCATGCAGGCCGCAGGCCAGTTTCCCTCACAGATAATTCTATGGTCTCTAATCCCTCCTCCCCAGCCAGCCCAAATACTCCATTTTCCTCTCAAAATGGCAACAGTAAGTGATATCGCCTCACTTACTGTTGCCATTTTGAGAGGAATTGCAGAGGGAAATAAAGGTATTCGGGGCAGTACAGATCAGGTAGAGGGAGTCTTTTTGCATAGTTTTCTGCATGGGTGTGTTGCGGTGTCTGTATGGTTTGGGTGCAGAATTGCTCCATCATTGCTATTGGAGAAATTCTTTCTCTTAAATAGGCAGATTTGAATTTGGTGGGATGTAACCTGAAGATGTATTTTAAGGTGTTTTTTGAAAACTTTTTCCCATTTGTCTTGCAGGTCGAGAATATAGCTCTTCAAGGAGGTAAAATCTGCTTTTTCAAAACTCATTTAATTTGTATGAAGCGAGTAGGCCTAGCAGATGTGTTGTCAAATAATTGTTCTGCAGCAGATGAGTGTGGATGTTCTCAGTTGACTTTCCTGAGTCAGTTGATGCATTAAACCAACCCATTCCTTCTGGGAATTATGGGAATTGCCCTCCAACACATCTGAAAAAGATAAGGTTGTCGGAAGTTTCCATTAAGCAGGTTCAATGTTCTGCTGTTCCTCTGATACTTTACTGAAATGTCTTCAACATCTTCATTTAATTGTAGAAGTTGTAATTATTGTTAACCATAGGAGTGCTAGACAGTATTTTGCCCATCCGCCAAGGAGCCAGGAGGACCTGTCGTAAAGGATTAGTAGTACAAAACTCAGAGGGCTGCTGATAAAGGTGAACTAGTTAACAAAGTTAACTGTGTTCCATAGCATTCCATCTTTAGCATTCAGTTTAGTACTAGAGACAGAAATAGCATGGTGAAAGATAAGATTAGGTTTCTATACTCTCAAAGGGAAGTTAAGTTCATCATGTTTTGGCAAACTTTTTATTCAAAAAGGCACATGTGAAGTGAAATAGTCAGGCCAGCTAAGTATCGCATAAATAAACCTTCAAGAGATCACTTTAATGTTCCTTCCAGATTGTATCCAGTCTCCACATTTTTCTTTCACCAGTCTCCACATTTTTAACATGCGGGGGGGTAACTGGTGAAGCAGGCTGATCCGCTTTGCTGTTCACAGATGTTCAGGCAGCTTCTGTTTAACTTGCCTCTTTTTGGGAGGTACATGCAGCTACAGCAGAATTGGCTACAACAGAATCCCATTCTTTCCCAGCTCAAGCTTTATTGTATTTTTCACTGCAGACATACTGCTGCGGCTTGACACTGTTTCTCCAGTCCTCTTTTCCCCAGTGCAGATGTTAGTAAAAAATTTCTAGTGAAAGTCAAAGAGGAAAGGGCATCTGGGTGGGCAAGCTAAAAAAATTCTCTAAAAAATGTTGTCAAAAAGGAACTTTTTTGTCAGAGGCTTCATTAACTGAGATAAACCCTGCAGTAGGGGCATTCCCCATTTTTATCCTGTCAACAGCCCTGCAAGTTGCTGTAGATAAAAAAGAAGATATTGCCTGTGGGCTACGCTTGAAGTGTGGTCACTCACTAGTGGGAAGAATGTTCTTCTGTTACATTGCAGGACTTTCTGAAGTGCTTATTAACTAAGAAACTCCTTAAGTATGATAGAAAAATGTGAGTTGTACATAAGCAGCCAAATTTACCTTAAGAGCTCAGATATTAACCTCAGGGTCCCCCAGCCAGTGTGGCTAAGCAAAGGGTTTCTGGTTTTTAAAATCCGAAACATAACTTCCAAGTTCTGCTCTCATTTTTGTGTTTCTCTTGTAATATGACCTGTTCTTTCTCCCTTTCTAGGCATTCGCGGTCCCGATCTCGGAGCCCTCACTATCGTCACTAAGGGGCGATTCATGGTGCAATGCTGTGTTGGCAACCCCCCCCCCCCCCAATTTCACCTGGCCCCTTGTAACCATGCTGTGTAATAATGCTGTATATTGCTGGTTTTGTTTTTAGGTTGTCAAAAAATAAAAATAAAAACCTAAAAAACCAAGTGGCCGTCTGACTGTATGTACGTATTCTTTGTGAAAACCTATTAGCATGGACTTTTAAACAGCAAATGTGTCTTCCTGGTCTCTCAAGGCTATGTGGGATTTTTTGGGGGGAAAGGTAAAGTGGAGAGAGACCTCTGCAATCATGTATGATGTGCAAGTGAATAGAGAATGCTTTCCTCTTCAGTGATAAGTCTGTTTCATGTCTCTTTTGCTATTGATGGTTTTTACTGTGTATTGGAAGAGTTTTCTATGACATTTTACATCTATTACTCCTATAAAAGTACTTAGATGTCACAGTCATCCCAATAAAATGGATAGAATGAAGGCAGATGAAAGAATGTCCCATGGGGCCTCCTTAACACAAATAATATGCTGTCATATGGTAACAGCCAGTACTTTGGATGATTTTTTGAGAAATTTCTGGGGAGAAGTCTGACAATAAGCATTGACAACTGAATACAGTGTTTCTGGCCAGGAAGATTTCCTTGCATGGAATTATAGTTGTGTCATAAATAGAGGCCCACACATGCCCAATCCTGTCCTACATGGACCTTCAGATCCATGAAGACTTCCTTTCTTATTGTGTGTTCAGAAATGTTCAGTAACCTATCACAAAGTGACTGTGTTCCTTAGCACCACTCCCTTCCCTTTGAAAGGTTGGTGGAGATGAGGAGAGGGAAAATTGCTTGCTTTCAAACTCTCATCAAACTTCCCTGATCCTGAAAGCTAAGCAGTCAGCTCTGGTTAGTACTTTGAAGGGAGACCACCAACAAATGCCAGGTGCTGTAGGTTAGACTTCAGCAATCATTGTTACTACATGTCTGTTAGGAAACTAGCATGGAACAGTGCACATTCAACAGGCAGACTCTTGGGCTGCTTACATATGCTGCAGAGGAGAACGAAAACCCCACCATGATTCAGGCACCCAAGGGGTCCATTCTTTCTTTCCGATGTGAAAGCTGTATGCACCAACTCCTCTATGCCTAAAGTAGTGCATGCACACAAGTCAGGTATCAGTTGACTTTTGTAAACAAAAAATCTAAAGCCTGGGGAAAGAGGGGATATTCCTCCCAATGTGAACTGGAGTTCAGTGGTGACAGAATGGTAACTGTTGGGGATGATGGATGAGTAAAGTAGCTGAAATCAACAACTGCACACTCTGACAGGGATCAACTTGTACCACCTCCTTCCTTCTGACAGGAGAGATGCAAGTGTATAGCAGTGAATCATCCAGAGATGCAGCAGGCAGCCTTGAGAAGTGCTACTTTCCCATAACACACTCTTTTGTGATTATTGACTTACATAGATTTCAGCCTGCTTTCTGCAACTCTCAAAGGGCCAAATGCATGTTTATTACAAATGCTTTTAATATTAAAAAGGAAGCTGGGATGAGGTAGCTTTCAAAGCTCAAAAGAGTATGCAATGATGTCTGAGCAACGAAGGAGGGCTTCCCTCTGTGTCCCCAGTGGCGTCTGCAGTTCTGAAACTTGGAAGTTCAGGATGTCAATGTCTGATGCTCCAAACAAGGCAGTGACACTCACCCTCTCATACATGGTAAAGCTGACAGGCTGTCCAGTCATAGCCAAGAGGCTGCGCAGGTAGCGTTCCCGCAATGCCACTCGGCTTTGCTGCTCCAGTTCCAGATCTGCCTTGTTCCTGTAACCCATGGAGGAGAGGCTGGCAGGACCCAGAGCCTGGAAGCGAAGAGAGTTGGGATCGAAGCCACGGCTTCCATCAGGTCCTCGGGGCAGGCGAGTAACAGCAACTGGGACCTTCATTTTACAGCCCTAGTGGCACAGGTGGAAAAAAAAAGTCATAAATAGATGTGGCTTTATTTTTTATCAGATCTCAACTGTGTTAAGGTAGTATTCAAGAAAAAAATACCACTTTCTAATGCTACATAAAGTAAAACTTGCAGCAGGGTAAACATGAAAATGCTAAACCAGCCTCACAATTTTTAAAAAATCCCATCAACTTCAGCAGTCCTTTATCTTTTTTAACAGTTGTGTTACAATAGCTCAGACCACCACAAGTCAATACATTTCATATGTTGTCTTACATAAGCAACTTTATTTGGGAGGATGAAGGAAGATCAGCAACATGAGCCAAGATGACAAAATGTTGGACTTCTGCTCTTCACCAAGGATTTGAGCCACATCAAATTGAGTCCTCTTGCCTGCTACAAAGGCAAAAGTCTAGGGACAACAGAAGGGTTAACACAGGCTTGTAGGACCTATAAACAGGAAGTGCTGTTGTGCGAGGACAGCCTATTTTCCCCTTCGGACAGTGGCGGCACCAACTTGACGCTCCCTGGCTGTGCCAACATCCCCTATGGCTGGCGGCCAAGTCGAGGGTCAGCGACAAAGAGGATGTTTTCCACAGCGAGCTGAAGAAATTGCTGGCCGTAGCCAAGGCTAACTCCAGCAGAGCAAAGAAAGCAAGTGGGGCTGACTCACAGCAAGGAATGGGACACAAACTTACTGTAGTGGCTTTGCCTATACTGTGTACTTGTTAACATGCTCTAATTAATACTAATCTAATGGTCAATGGTAGGGTGTTTAATATGCACACAGTGCAGCTAGAGAAGCCTAATATTTTCTCAAAATTAGAATGCCCAGACAGGTTTTTCCTCCTGACAGAAGGAAAAACCATGCCAGATGGAATGTATTTGTGTCTTAAAGTGCAGACCTTGATATAAGCAGTAAGAAATAAATTCAAGTTAAGTGTGCTGCAAATCTAGCCATGTAGGAGACTGTTGGTTACATACCTGTATGAATCATGGCTCCAGTTCTGGTCTTTTCCCTGAGTATAGTTCTCCCTTACCTCTGCAATGGTTGTGACTGGAGCAGTCATTCCAAGTGGAAAATATTAGAATGATTGTTCTTAAGATGAAGTTGCCTACTATACACTACCCTAACTACTGGTCTGGGCTTGCATCCTTTCAACCAGTAGGCAGCCCAACAGAGACTCTTGCAGAGATGCAACATGTTACTAACTTTGCCTGGATGCATGTCCTACTGCATTCCTCAGCATGGCTATCCTGGCTGGGGGTCCGCTTTGAACTACAGTCCAAGCATACTTGGAGGGCCACATGATCCCCCCTTGACTTGGTCTAGCAGCAAGTTCAATATAGATTCAGTGTATTCATTGAAGCACAAACATCTTTCACATTGAGTTTTCATTCTGAATACCACAAGACTCTCCCTGTAGTATAAAAGTCACAACAGATTAAATGCTGTGGAGGCAAGTTTTAGTAAGGCTCCTGTTCAATTTCTTGGCTAGGCTTTCCCAGTTGGTAAGTATGGAAAAGGAGTCAGAGTGGCACAATCCTGCTCAGAGATTCTGGCAACCTGCTTAGTAGCAAAAACACAATTCCATTTGTTACACCAAATGGACAAGAGGCACTACAGTGCTTCCAGCTAAAGAGATATAATGGGGCCCAAGAAGCAGAGGGTGCGACTGTTATTTTGCCTTTGAGTAGTTTGTGATTTATAGTGACCCCACCATCATATCATCAAATCTTTGTAAGAGCTGTTCAGAGGTGTTTGCCATTTCCTCTGAGATAGTTATGATTTGCTCAATCTCACCCAGTGGGTTTCCATGGCTGAGTGGGGATTTAAATCCTGGTTTCCTAGATTCCTAGTGTAGCATTTAAACTACAATACCACACTAGCTCTTGGTATGATGGGGAGTGAGCAGCAAAATGGGTCTACTTGCCCCTCCAACAAGAATTCTGTCCCTCCATGGAAATTTCCCTTCAGCCCCACAATTTCTAGCAGAGAGGGAGACACTAAATCATGCATATCTAGAACTTGTATTTGCTGTGTTCACATTCCCTTTGTAACTTTGCCTGCCCCTTTTCCTTTAGATGCCTAACCTGTACAGGGGCGACTTACTTCTAAATGCTGAACGGAGGTTTTAAGAGTGTTAGAAATTTGGGGACTGAAGGAAAATTTCAGGGGGGGGGCATTTTCCCCCTTGTGCCCTAGTCACATTCCTGCCTGGGAGGAACAAGTGATTTTTAGCAATGGCAGCCAGATTTAATATAATCTGCTAGTTGCCTGAGAGCAAACCTTTCTTCAGCTTCTGTTTTGCCACCAGCTCAGCTTCTGGGCGGAAATGCCACAGGTTTAAGCCTCAGTGGAGATTACTTTCTCCTGGCTGCCCTGCCTTCCATCCCGCTGATCGGGCCACATTCCTGTGCAGTGTGTTTGTTCCTAAAGCTTGGATGATGACCACAAAGTTTCCTCTGCAGCCCTGTTTATGTGCTCTTTCCATAGACGGCTCATTCCCGACACATGCTGTCTGGCGCTGGAGGAAACACCGGCCCCTAGAAGGCTGCTCCAGCTGGCCTGATAAGGACTTGGCCCAGACCTGGTGCCCTCTTGGACATGACACCAGCAGGGAAGGGAGGAACTGTTTTTTCCGGAAAGACTTGCCTTTGCTAAGGCATAGGCTTCTGTATGAATGTGACCTGAGAGGAGTCACACATGGTGCTGTGGAGAAGGGAGGGGGAAAGAGATGGAGGGAGTAAAGGCTTAAAACATAAAAGCCAGCTTGGACTTTGTAGGCACATAAATATTCTGAGTAGACAGATTTGTGTCAACAAAAATTCTGCTAAACAAGCCCCATGCTGAGGACTTATGGTGAACAATTGAGATGTATTTTGGACAATGGAATCTTCTTTTTTGGTTGGTTGGTTGGGTGCCTTTTTGGTAAGAGGTTGATCAGTAAGTCAGAAATAATAGAGGCAGTTATAGGAGGAGGACAAAATGAGGGCACTGCCCCCCCAATAAATATTCTGCCCTCCCAAATGAAGATTTCCTTCCAAACCCAGACTTCTAAACCTGCAGTAATTTAAAATCTCAGTCCAATATTTCAAAGACGGTTTAGGCATCCAAAGAAAAGCAGCAGGCAGAGTGATCAGGGGAATGTGAACACCGCATATAAAAGGTTCTAGGTGTCTCACTCTAGAAAATTAGGGACTAAAGAAAAACTGCATTTAGTAGGGTAGTATGCCTATTTGAGATTTAATGCATTCATGGGGGGGGGATTCTTATTTGGCAGGGCAATTAGCCTCGCTGTGCTCCCTTCACAACTGTACCCTTGTTAATATATCTCAATAGTATTTTCTTTTGCCTTCTGGTGGGGCAGCATTTTTTGAAGGGAAGAAGCACTGAATATGTAAGGATTAGTGAGAGGGGCACCAGAACAGATTCAACATCTAGGTATTGCTGCCTACAGGATCTGAGCTTTCTGGGTAGATCAAAGGCCTTATGGCTGACCAAATAAGGATTGTGGAAAGAAGTGGCTCCCACATGCACTTAGCCCTAGTGCAACCTGGGCATAGCAGATGCCCCATAATTAATGGAGTGGTGTTTCTAGTGGCTCCCACTCCCCAACTGGGGACCCTGTCCTCTTTCTTTTCTGGTAGGACCAAAGCCCAAAAGGGCCACTGTGCTGCTCTAGTGAGTGAAGAAGCAACAACTCACAACAACTTGTTTGTTCTGGCTCAGACCCCTTGCCTGGTTGACATCACATCCTGAAAGCAGTGAGAACGGCACCTCCACAGGCAGGGCGGGCTGAGCCTGGACACTCTGGCAAAGAGCTAGGAGCCGGCGTCTCTCATTTTGCTGAACGAGGAAGGAAAGAGGACAGAGAGTGCCAAGGCGAACTGGGTATGCCCATACGGCAGCGAGGGCTCTTGCTTGGCATGGATGACCCAGAGCAAACAGCTCAGCTGGGAAAGGCTTGAAGGAGAAGGCAGCAAGGAAAGGCCACTGGATCTGAAAGAGGGGAAAAACATGGATTCTCGCCAACAACCTCTACTCTTGCAAGTAAGTACTTCTATGAGGGAGCAAGGAAAATATACACACACATGCAAGGCAGCGGCTCACTGTCAACAATAGCACAAAGGACAGCGCTTTGCTTTTGCAAGGCATTTTCTTAAGATTTCAGGAGCAGCCTTATCAGTGGGTGGACCCGTTTTCAGCCGCCTTGCCTACCCTGTGTATTTATACACACGTTAATAATTACTTACTATCCAGGGGAGGACTTGTAGTTTGCAGAAAGTGCAGGAACCAGAAGTGGCAGCTGGGGCTTGGAGAATGAGGTGGTTCAATCACCCCCGGCACTGCAGTGGCCCCTTGCATGAAGCTCCGCCTACCAGAGAAGCTCCACCCACTTCTGTCCAAACCAGTTCACAATGCCACGTTGCAGGCGAGGCTACAGGAGCTATGCTAAAAGCTTATTTTTGTTGTGGTTCATCTGCTCCCCCTTCCCTAATACCATTGATACACCAGTGATTATTTCATGGGTGTGAGTGAAAAACAAGGAAGAGGGATTATTGTCAAGGCTACGAAAGCCATAAAACCAACCCCTGCCCCCAAGATGCAACTGTGAACAGCATTCACTCATCCTTCTTGTTTTTTTGGAAGGACCGAAGGATGCAATGTATTTATGTGCAGGATTTGGGAAGTCCTCTGTGCCTCCATTTGTCCATCTGCAAAATAGGATTAATACCATAAAGCTACTGGGAGGGTGAATAACACAGGAGATGATATTGCCTATCCCAAGCCTTGGGAAGAGATTATGTGTGAAATTTTGATATATGTACAAAGATCACGAGAAAACAGGGATGCCAAAGATCCAAACACACTGCAGAAATAATCCAGTCTGAGACTGCTTTAGCTGCCCTGGCTCAATGCTAGGAAATTCTGGGAACTGTAGTTCTGTGAAACATTTAGCCTTCTCTATCAGAGAGCCCCAGTGCCACAATAAACAACAATTCCCAGGACTGCATAGGATGAAGCCTTGACAGTTAAAGCAGTGTCGAACTGGATTATTTCTGCAATGTATTTTGGACCAAAGTGTCAACAGAGACCATGACACCCCAAGGTACATGTTTGGAAAGAATCCCATCACATAGAGAAATCTAGCTAAAAATGACGGGAAGAAATGTTCCCATGGCAATGTAACACTCCACTTAAAAGATGGGATGTCTAACTTGTCACAACAGATTTTCAACAGTGTAATCATTGTGCAAAGTCAGAGAAGTATTTTGGTGAAGCAAATTTCTTGGGACTCCCCTGGGTTTCACCTCTGTCTTTCTACAGTAACCTCGGAGGCGAATGAAATGCTCAGTAATAACCTCTGCCAGCAACTTCTTCTTGCTGGATTTTAACAGGTCTGGAAGAGATTTTTAACAGGCACTCAGCCTGAGGTGAAATACAAGTGCAACATGGTTAAATGAACAGCACTGAGTGAAATTGACATTAAGTGAAATGGCCATGGCTTTGACTGTCAACAGGGGGTGCTATTTTTCTGTTGAGTGATTAAAAAAAGACAACCTGGCTTCTCACTGTAATAGATGCATTAGTACAGTCATATATTATTGCATTCTGTATGTTTTGTTTATGGGTATACAACTAGGGGAATAACAAGGGGGAATGTAGAACAATCATATTTTAGCCATATGCCACAGTAACCAACGTTGCTTTTTCCTCTCTTTCTAACTTTCCTAGTTCCACAATGGTTTCTGGTAACTTGACTGTTCTGTCGATGCTATTTGTATCATATTTTAGCCATATGCCACAGTAACCAACGTTGCTTTTTCCTCTCTTTCTAACTTTCCTAGTTCCACAATGGTTTCTGGTAACTTGACTGTTCTGTCGATGCTATTTGTATCATATTTTAGCCATATGCCACAGTAACCAACGTTGCTTTTTCCTCTCTTTCTAACTTTCCTAGTTCCACAATGGTTTCTGGTAACTTGACTGTTCTGTCGATGCTATTTGTATCTCTTGCCTTCTGGGGAACCGAAGCCCCCCAGGGACCATCACCTGGAACCAACAAACATGACTCTAAGCAGGTGCCAATCCAGGCCCTCCACACCATCCTGTTAAGACGCCTCGGCTTGCAAAGGCGCCCAGAACCAAAGCCAGGTCTCGTGGTGCCACAGTACCTGCTTGATTTGTACCAGTTCTGCTTGGGAAAGGCTCCTCCCTCACTGCAAGAAACAGAGCTTCCGTTCCTGGAGGAAAAGGCAGGAAGAGCCAATACTGTGCGCACCTTCCACCATGTCGGTGAGGTCACCCCTTTGAACATCATGCTTGGGACCTCAAGAGTTTTGCAGATGGGGTGTGAATCTCTCTGAAAAGGGTAGCAGAACTCAGAGTGGTGGGGTGCGGATCAAAAAAGGGGAAACAGCACCTGAACACAAGCATGGGCACAAAGGACAAATAAAGAACCATGCATGGTTCAGGTTGTCTGCATTGCTTAAAGAAGAACAGTGCAGTAGTGGGAAGAGCACATGATTTGCATGCAGAAGGTCTAGGGACAGTATCTAGGGGTGTGTGCATATAGATAGATAGATATTCCTTCAAGTCACCTATTGCCTTATGGCAAGGTAAAGGTAGTCCCTTGACATGAATGTCTAGTCGTAACCAACTGTAGGGGGTGGTGCTCATTTCCGTTACTAAGCCAGCGTTGTCAGAGGGCTACTCCAATGGTCATGTGGCCAGCATGACTACACCGAACGCTGTTACCTTTCCATTGAAGTGGTACCTATTTATCTACTTGCATTTGCATGCTTTTGAACTGCTAGGCTGGCAGAAGCTGGGACTAGTGACAGGAGCTCACCCTATCATGCAGCACTTTGGCCTCAAACTGTCAACCTTCAGATCTTCCAATGGTCAGAATTGGCATCTTAAGAACTTAAGCCACCGCATCCCTATTGCCTTATGGCAACCCCAAGGATTTCATAGGGTTTTCTTAGGCAAAGAACACTCAAGAGGTGGTTTTTTTCAGTTCCTTCTTCTGAAATATAGTCCACAGCACCAGGTATTTGTTGCTGGTCTCCTATCCAACTGTTAGCCAGAAATGACTTTGCTTAGCTTCCAAGATTAAACAGAATCTGATCTCTTTAGGGTATTTAGGCTGTCCAATACCCAAGACCTCCAGTTAAAAGGATCAGGTGATGCAAAAGATTTCCCTCTGCTTGGGACTCTTAAGACTCAGGCAGAGAATGCTCAGTGATCTAGGCAGGCAGAGGGTGCTGCACAGCATTAGACAGACAACTAGACTGACTTGGGGTGTACCAGCATAGCACAATTACAGCTGTTAGATTTCACTTTCACTGGCATGGTTCCATCATATGTTATCCTGGGATCTGTAGTTTGGTATGTCTTACAATCCTCCTGAACTAGAGCCCTTTGGCAGAGAATTTTCTGTACTCTGTAAAACAACAAAACCTAGGATTCCATAGGACAAAACCATGCCAGTTAAAGTGGTATCAAACTGTACAGTGTGGACACACAGCTGCTTCATCTGTCCCAAGACAGACCTATCCAACACCAGAAGGTTAATCACATTATATTTCAGGAGGAAAGATTTTGGCTGCACTGCCACCTACAGAACATGGAAGATAATTCAGTCATAGCTTAGACTGGCCTTCCTCAATCTGGTGCCCTCCAATGTTTTGGACCACAATTCCCAAGATTCCTGGTAATTGGCCACACTCATTGAGGCTCATGGGAGTTTAGGTTCTGGATGGCAGCATGCTGGGGGAGAGCAGGCCAGAGGAGTTTGTTGAAAGCAGTCAGATAGGTTGATGGACCCTATACTGTATACCTGTATCAGCAGTGAAGCCACTTCAGAGAAAGGGATAACATACCATAGTTAAATTTATTTTTAAAATAAAGTCTAAGAATAAAAAATCACAAATACAAGTTCCAAACTAGTAAAATAAATCAACAAATCATTAAAAAAAATACTATGATGTTGCTCTGTGGTTTGTCTATCTAATGAATTAGTGCAGAACCTCTCCAGACCTCCATAACTAATTCAAATGACTAAAGAGATGAAGGATGGTGTTTGGAACCAGTCTTAGTTGTACTTATGGTATGTCCACTAAAGCCTACTGTTATATTACTCAATCCTCCCTCATCTGATAAAATTAAGCAGGTTCAGGCCTTGTTAGTACTTGGAGGGAAGAGCAGACTCAATGAAATCAACAGGGCTTAAAATTATTCATGACTTTGCAAAGTCCCAAGTATGACTAAGATTGATCTAACCTTGAATGGTGAAGTCAGCATTCTTCAAAAGAAACAAAAAAGGTTAAATTTCCATTTTAAGGGAAATTGAAGTTCCATTGCTGGGATAGAAGCACAAGGAAAGCCATTGCCTTCATGGCATATTTGACAGCCTTTCAGATTCATCTTAGATACTGGACTAGGTGGGCCCTTGGTTGGATCCAACCAGGTAGTTCTGAAATTCTGACACTCGGTCTCAAATTTCTTTTTATCATCTATTCTGTTCCACTTCTAGAGGATCTGGACTACATGCCGGAAGTTGTAGGAAATTCATTTTACTTCGTATTCAACCTCACCTTGCTGCCTGCAGAGGAGGAGCTAACTGCCCTTGAGCTGCGTCTCTACCACACGGAGAAGGAAAGCAAGGGTTTCCACATCAACATCTACCACGCAATGGACACCCCATTCACTCCCAGAAACAAAAGCAGGCTCTTGGCCCGCAAATTCTTGGCTCCTATGCAGCCCAAATGGGAGAGCTTTGATGTTACTGCTGCCTTCAAGAGGAGCAAGGGCCAGAAGCTTCACCTTGGGTTTCTTGTTGAGGTGGAGCATCCAAACAGCAGCCATAAGCTTCAACAGCAAGGCATCCCCCTTCGTGCACGACGGTCTCCCGGACAGGAAAAATCTCAGTGGGCTTTGGAGAGGCCTTTACTAGTCACCTATAGCCATGACCAAAGAGGGCAGCCTCTGACACGTGGAAAAAGACACAGCAGAAGCCAGCCAAATGGACTAACCCAAAAAGGAGGCAGAAAACCTATAAAAGTTCCAGCTTCCAGGAGCAAACACAAGAGCCTGAAGCCAAAGACCAAAACTAGCACCAAATGCAGAAGGCACCGCCTCTTTGTAGATTTCAAAGAAGTTGGGTGGAATGACTGGATAGTTGCCCCTAGTGGCTACCATGCCTTCTACTGCTCTGGGGAGTGCCGGTTCCCATTGGCTGATCATATGAATTCCTCCAGTCATGCTGTGGTGCAGACCATGTTGAATTCACTCAATTCCAAAGTACCTAAGCCATGCTGTGTCCCCACAGACCTCAGTCCAATTGCAATGCTCTACCTGGATCAACATGACATGGTGGTCCTTAAGACCTACCAGGACATGGTGGTGGAGGGCTGTGGGTGCCGTTAGGAATGATGGAGCAGGGACACTCCTTGTGTTAGTACTAAAAACACAAGGTCACTCAATGAAAGGTAGGGAGAGCAGGCTCAGAACTGTCACAAGTACTTCTTTCACATAATGCACAATGAATTTAAGGAAGTCACCTCAAGAGGTGGGGATCAACAAAACAGTAGCTAGCTTAGCTGTGAGCCACATGGGGGAGGCCTCACTGTACACAGGCAGTATCTAAGTATCAGATATGACACAAAATAATAAGCAAATATTTTTATGATGCCCTTCCAAAGAGAATCCAAAGGCATCTAGCTGGCTGCAAGTGAAAGTAGATGGACCTTGGTGTGATCCAGAGACCAATCTTTCATTCTTATGAAGTCACATGAACAAATTAATATTAATTTGTATGGATACTTCCCTGTAAATCCTGTACAGAGGGCCCCAGGTATCCACTGACGTTCAGTTCTAGGACCCCTGTGGATACCAAAATCCATGGATACTCAAGTCCCATTATAGACAATGGCACAGTAAGATGGTGTCCCTTGCATAAAATGGCAAAATCTAGTTTTGATTTTTGGAATGTATATATTTTAAAAATATTTCCAAAACGTGGATGCTTGAATCCGTGGATAAAAAAAATCCATGGATAAGGAGGGCTGACTGTATTAACAAATAATTTATTTTCATTTGTGATGAACTTTAGTTGAACAATAAACAAACAACTCATCCAGTCTATCAAAGCAAGCATACATCAGTCCAGATTCAAATTAGAGAAAAGCACTATTGCCACTAACAGGTTTTTCACAAGAGAAACAATATGTTATTCTTGCAGAGTAAAGATAGGGAAAATGCAGCCACCCAGATGTTGTGCCACAACCCATATAATCTCTCATCAGTTGTTATACTGGTTAGAGCAGATGGAGACACCCAATGACAAGTGGAGGGCTACACTTTCCCCAGTTTTGCTTGAAAGATTATTTAAACAACTTTGCCTTCCTTCTGTAATGTCTGCACATAGGAGGAATACACCTGCTATCATTCCTTTCTCTCTCGAAAATTATGGTAAGTGAAGATCCCAGAGTTGTCTTCTGCTCTATTTCCTTAAAAGGTAGCAGTCAGTTGGTAGCTGACTGAAAGTTATGCGCCATTTCTGTGGCAAATGTATGTACTTGGTTATATAAAGTAAAATATGCGCCATCAAGTTGCCTGCCGACTTATGGTGATCTCATGAATTTCAAGGTTTTCTCTTAGACTAGAAAAGATCAGAGGTGATTTGTGATACAGTCCTGCCTCTGAATATAACCTACAGCATTTGTTATTCCCTGGCACTCTTCCTTTCTACTACTGACCAAGCCTAACTGTACTTGGCTCCCAAGACTGGAAGGTATCTGATGCGTTCATATTATTTAGGTAAACACCTTTAGTTACCCTATAAAACAAAAATTGGGGTGTCAGGATGGGTGCCAGATATAGAAGAGCAGATTGCAAAATAGCATGTTATTGTTGTAGTTGTGAACTCAGCTGTAACTGACTTTGCTGGTATAGGCCACCAGGTATTTATTATCAAGTGTTAGGATGAGAAAGGAAGGGACTGACATAAAAGGGCAGAAAGGCTACATACAACTTTTGTTGTGTGCCTTTAAGTCATTTCTGGTTTATGGCAACCCTAAGGCAATGTGATCATGGGGGTTCTTTGGCAAGATTTAAGACAAGTCAAATGCATCTGAGGAAGTAGAGATAGGTCTAGGAAAGCTCATGCTGCCAACTTCTTCTTTTAGTTAGTCTCAAAAGTGTTACAAGGTCTCTCTACATACTGATTCTACAGACTAGCATGGCTGTATCTTGAATTCTGAACTTTTAAGTTAGAGAGATGCTAAAACCTTGAGACCGGAAAAAAATTAATGGATTCTTGGTGGAGTGGAAAGCCAGGGACACACCTATATACCTGGCTTTCCAAATGCGTCTGAGGAAGTTGAATGAAGTCTAGGAAAGCTCATGCAGCCAACTTCTTTCGTTCATTTAGTCTCAAAGGTGCTACAAGATCTCTCTATATATGAAGAGGCCGTTTGTTACCCATTCCTACTTTAACGTTACCGTAAAATTCTCACATTCTTTTTGCAGCAACAGATTAAAGACTGTAGAGAAATCTTGTTGCGCCTTTGACATGAACTGAAAGAAAGAAGTTGGCAGCATAAGCTTTCGTAGACTAAAGTCTGTTTCCTCGGACTGTGACCCCACTGGAAACGATTATGGTTTGTAGCTTCCTCGTCCTAACCTAGCCTCCTTCCTTAGAAACAATGGAGTAACTGAAGACATTTATGTTCTGTCATGGAAGTTTCCTGACGAAAGGGACCATCACACAATTTACTTTTCCCTCCCTGAATCCCAGCCCTCTTCCTTCAAACCAGAAACTCTGAGGGGTACATTTGCACTGTAGAAATAACGCAGTTTCATACCGCATTAAGTGCCGTCGCTCCGTCCTATGGAATCCTGGGATTTGTAGTTTTACAAGGTCTTTAGCATTCTCCACCAAAGAGTGCTGAGTCCCTCACAAAAAATTTACAAATCCCTGGATTCTGTAGGATGGAGCCATGGGACTTAAAAGTGGTGTCAAACTGCATTATTTCTACAGTGTAGACGCGCCCTCTAATTCAAAACAGCTTCTACAAAGTTCTTCCTCGTTACAATCATTTATCAATAAGCAAAGATTCTTTTTCTTAAAGAAAATAAATACACTCCCCCCCCCCTCCGTCGCCCAGGGATTTTTGGCTTTCACTCCTTTGAAAAGATTTGAATTACCGTTAAGGAATCTGCGTAGGCCTGATTCGAGCTAACTCAGGTCGTCATGGCAACCTCCACACCCTTCGGGTCAAAAGTCGGAGCTTCCATGTGTGTAAACGAGATGGCGGCCCTTCCTACCCGGAAACACATTAATCTCAACAGGAAGCACAACTTCACCCTCAGCGCAGGCCTCGTTAGTATTTTTATTGTCCTCTCTAGGAATAAGCACTCTATGATCATCCATTTATGCCTGAGGCGGAGACGAGCGGAGACAGCGCATGCGCACATGGATTATTTCCCCCTCCTCGTTCGAGAGGGATGAAAGGGAAGCGCGTGAGCCTTACGTCATGATCAGACGGCTCTCTTGTGTCCCTCTAGTTCCTTTTTTCAATCAACACATTCGATACCGTAGTATAACAAGAATTTATTTCTCTCTTTATTTTTCCTTCCAAATTCTATCTTTCTCACTCCTAACTCCATCGCTGTGGTTGAAAGCCGGCAACTATTTTCCTCCCTTGTGCCTCCTTTACCACTCTATCTCTCCCAGCCGTGTCGAAAGTGCGGAGCTGAAACAAGGTGTGCGCGAGGAAGAGACGACCTCGCGCTCGCACGGCGCCTGAGGCAAAAAGGATGGAGGCGAGAGGGCGGGACCAGAGCGGCGGAGGAGGAGAGAACCCACTATCCCCGTCACTACCATTCGCCGATTCGTCAACCTAGTGGGGGCATGTGACCGCCAGCGGGGGACAGCAAGGGGTGGGTGTTTATTACCAGAGTGGACCGACTCTGAGGGGAATTAAAGAGACTCTTAATCGAGGCCCGTGAGGGAGGCGGCGCTGAGCCGCGCGTGTGTGGAAAGTGCCGCCGCGGATAGGAGGGCCGCTGGCGCACTCTGAGGCGAAAGAAGAAGGAGGAGAGGCGGCGGCTTCGTTTTCTTTCGACTCCGGCTGAGGTGACGGCGGCGGCCCTTGGCTGGCTGGAGACGGGCCTTAATTCCTCACCCGCTGCCCGAGTTTGTGGTCCTTCCCTCCCTTGCTGGCACCGTTATCCAAGAACCGGCTTCCCCCTCCTTTCCTTTCCTTTCTTCTGGCTTCCCTTTCTTCCCCTCTTAAGACAGTGAAGGTCGCTTTCTCCTCCTGTGGTACCTCAGGAAAGGTTCCTGGTTCCCCTCTAACTGGCTTTTCCATCCTCAAATCGTCTTTCATCTCCCCAAAGAAAAGGGTTCCTAATTACCTTCTAACTGGCCCTTCCTCCCCCAAATCCCCTTTAATCTCCCCTTCCCACTCCTAAAAATAAAGGGTTCCTAATTCTAACTGGTCTTTCCATCCCCAAATCGACTTTAATCTCCCCTTCCCCACACCTCCAAAAAAGTCGTGACTTTGCCTTCCCTTCCCCCTCACATCAACGGGAGCATTAATTGAATCCATTAATTGAATCGGTTCCCTTCCCTCACCTCCTTTCCTGCCCACACGTGCTCTCACAGAGAAGATCCTTTATTTAATAACTTAATAATTTTATTTTGCCCACCCACTTTCATCTCTCTTTCTCCCCCCCCCCTTTCCAAACACACAAATAGGGAAACATATATGGATTTATTCCTCTTCTCTGACCCAGCAAAAGCCTATTTTTAAAATGTCTTTCCTGCCCAATAGCCAGCCCCACCTGCCTTGCAGGTATTAATTCCACCCCATTTCTCTCCCCGTTAACTCAGATGTGCATCCAGGCTTGTAAAGAGATCAGTGGAGGTGTTTCTTTCCCCCCCCCCAACACACATAAGTGTTATTGCTAGTACGTTTTTATTCCTTTCCCCTGCCGGCCATTACTTTTTAAAATCTGTTCTGAGTGTGTTGGTCCCTGGGTACATGATCTCTTGTCCAAACTGGACTGTTTCTTATCAAGATAGTCCCAGCTTTTAAAAGGAGATTTTTATCCCCCTCCCCACAAGCAGCTATAATGCCTATTTTACTTATCTGCCCATAAATTCTCCTGGTATTAATTCCAGTCAATTCCATTTTAATACTTTGATTCCTTTATCTACAGAAAAAAACTTCACCTCAGGACAGTATTCCTTATTTTCCTGAGTTTTGCTAAATCTCCTCACCCTGAGAAATTGAAATTTCCCTCAGTCCTCTGTCTCACAGTATCTTTCCTCTAATCCCAAAGAGAAGTTGTGTTCATTTTCCTTTCTACAGGGCAGTGACCCTTCCTTCCCCTGCCTCCCTCCTCCTTCCTTCATGGTCCATACAGGAACCTTCATTGGACCACCAAGAGCCTGTTCTCCTTGCATTTTTGCTGGGGGGACAGGCCTGGAAACTTGGGAAGCCTTTTCTCTCCAGGTGAGGGGAGGTAGAGAAGGACTGCAGGGAGGGGTGTGTTCCACCCCTAAGTAATGTCTCTAGAGGGCACATGAAAAGGGAAGAAGGGGCTACACCCCTGACAGACACCAACTCTACTCAGCTAGCCATGGAGTGTGTGCAAGTTACTCCTGTGCAGCAGCAGCAACAAGGAAAAGCTGCTGAGGGGGACCGACTCTTGTTGTTACTGCCACCGCCTCCTGTGCAAAAGAAAGAGGAGGCCATGCTGCAGGGTTCTGAGTCCTGGGCTGCCTCCCGAGGAGACAGTAGCCAAGCTGACATGCAGCTTCAAGATGCTTCGGACTCTTTGGAACATCCAAAAAATGCAGAAAGCCTTCACTCCCAGCACAGTCCTGCCACTCTGAGGATTTCTCCTGGCAGTGAGACAGTGGACCATTGTACTAAATGTTCATCGAAAGAGGATTTGAAAGAGACTGTGAGCTGTGATGGAGCACAGGAGCTGTTGAAGCCGTTGGGGAAAGAGACTTTGAGCCACCCACTACAGAAAGAGCCACTGATGAGTGAGGGGTCTTGTAGTAATCCTTCTGTGGCAGAGTCCGTTGCGACTGTCCAAGAATGCCTTAGGGACGGTGAAAAATCTACTCAGCAGAACAACCATTTGCAGGAAAAACCAGACCCCCCTTCTCAGAACTGTTGTTTAGGCTTAGAAGGAACAAGTGCAGACAATCCAGAGGATAACCAAGCCAGCCAAGGTTCTCCACTGGCTGAAGATGGGAAACTCAAACCTGGGGCAAAACATGTCACTTTTCCTTCTGATGAGGACATCGTCTCTGGTGCTGTGGAGCCCAAAGATCCGTGGCGGCATGGTAAGCAGGCATCAACTCCATTAAAGGTGCTTCTTCCTGTGGATTTGGATTACACTAGTTTAGGCCTGCTGACCTTATCCACAGGCTTGGTTATTTCTTTGTAGAGTGAGACCTGAATTTGTGTTTGACTTTCTTAGTCACTTATCCTCTTAAACTCCGTTAGAGCATCTTACTATCAAGCGATAAAAATACAGTGACCAGATCCTGTTAAATAAACACACACAGTTTTTTAATCCCCAAAACAAACATTAACTGTTGGTAATAAAGAACCAATTAATAGGCAAGAAAGATTCCTATGAACAGTGAAGTCTTTTAATTGTCAAAGTAAGTTCAATAAAGAGGTAACTTTGTGGATTTTCCACTGCAAAATATTGCAGGTACCCCAATAGAGAAGACTGTTTGATAATGTCATCGAATCACAGAGTTGAAAGACACCATCCAGTCCAACCCCTGCTGTTCAGGAAAACACAATCAAAGCACTCCTGACAGATGGTCATCCAGCCTCTGTTTTAAAATCCTCAAAGAAAGAGACTCCACCACACTCCCACTGTTGGAACAGCTCTTGCTGTCAAGAAGTTCTTCCTAAAGTTTAGGTGGAATCTCTATTCCTGTAGTTTGAATGCATTGCTTTGTATCCTAGTCTCTGGAGCTGCAGAAAACAAGCTTGCTTCATCCTCAATAGATTGCTCTTCTTCAGTTGGGAATGCAAAATGAGTCATTTGGTTTAAAAAGTGCATTTCCCAGTGCATTTCTGAGAATGTCCAGCTCAGGATTTCAGAGGGTTACCTTTAAATTAACTGTGGTTGCCTACAACAATTAACCTGTAATTCTGGAGCTTGCTTAAATTATCTGGGCTAAATGTAGCTTTAGTTCCAGCTACAGGAGACTCACTCAGTTATATTAATAAAAACGTATTACTTTAAATGTTAGATGCTGGAATGATTTTTTTTTTTTAAAAAAAACAACCCAGTTGGCAACTGTGGGCCTGAAGTTACTGAAAAGAATGGAAATTCCAAGTGGTTCTCCTGCAGCAAGTGAACTTCAATGCTACTTTGTTTGTGGGCCATGGGTGGGGGGATTGTTAATATTGTTTCATGTAAACAAAAGTAAAAGAAAAGAGGAAAGTCTCTGACATAGGGTGGGAATTGTGCAGCCCTCTGGATGTTGTTGAATTGCCCTTCACCACTAGCTGTGTTGGTTAGAGCTGCTGGAAGTTGCAGTTAAGCAACATTGGTGGGCTGTTGTAACAGGCGTTTTATCACGGGGTTTTTTTCAGGTACCTAAATTTTATGGTTGTCTTTCTACATAGGACTAACATGTGATGTGGCCAAGTGACACTAAATTATTCCTCTTTTTCACGTAAGAGAGGCTTGCTTGAGAAAAGATCCCCAACAGAATGTTTCGGATTTTGAAATCAAAACGTTCTCTTTATGGTTTTCCTTTTCTTTTCTTGAATAGCTTTTTCTCTTTGTGACATCTTTGAGTTTTGCATCTGTTTTTCTTCCCTGCTTTAGAGTTGTCTTGCTCATCCAGTTGTTAAATACTGGAAAGAGAAATACTAACTGATATAAAGTTATAAAATGTATAAGTCTGACACATTTCCCTGGTTGTCATGGTTACATTGTTATTATCAGGCCCAGTGCCTCCCAGACTATATCACATGCACTGTTGCAGCAACTCTGACTAAAAGCTGCTAATGTTCCTGCTTTTCAAGGTATTTAGTGTGATGTGTCTGTGTCTGAATGCATAGGTTTGAATGAAGGGCTCAGATGTAATGCTCTGTCCAAAGTTACCTTGCTTACTTGTCTCTCAATAATCTGCCCTCTGTTGTAGTTCTGCTGGCTCAAGAAACCGATGCTAACTTCAAAGAAAAGCTTTGTTTCCAGTCAAGTAATTAATATAAATTAAAAACATGTAATTGTTGAATCATAATCTCTCTAGGGCATAGGGCTGGGCAAGTCTTGGACATCTGGCCAATAAAAATATTATTCTGGTGGCAAAAGTTTTCTGGTCTCACTGATGATGATTATTGTTGTGTTTCTTGAAGTGATTCTGATTTCAGAGGGATTTTTGGCAAGATGTATTCAGAGGAGGTTTACTATTGCCTTCCTCAGAGGCTGAGAGAGTGACCCATTGAGTTTCTGTGGCTGAGGAGGATTTGAACACTGTCTCCCAGAATCACCCAGTGGGTTTGCATGGCTAAGTGGAGATTCACACTCTAGTCTCCTAATTCATCACTCAAACCACTACCATGCTGACTCACATGTTTAAACAAAAAAATCCTTTACAACTTCCATGGGCTCTAAAAGCCTGATTCTGGGATTTCTTATAGTTATCACGTGGGTCCTTGGGAAAGTAGATACTATCTGTTTTGCAAGTTGTGTTCTGAAGTACGGTGAACTCTTTTGCAGAGGGACATGGTGTTCATATGTTTTCAAAACTGTTTTTTGTTTGGCGGTTTTGTATCAACTTTTAGAGTTGGTTTTTTGTGTGTGTGTGTGTGTTTTTGGTCCATGTATAGTCATCTCTGGGCCTTTGCAGACTGCCAGAAATAGTGCAAATTGAGTCCACTTTAACTGCCCTGACTCAGTGCTAGGGAATCATGGGAACTGTAATTTGTTCTGGCACCAGAGCTCTCTGACAGAGAAGGCTCAGTGTCTCAGAAAAAAATACAATTACCATGATTCCCTAGCACTGAGCCAGGGCAGTTAAAGTGGACTCAATTTGCACTATTTCTGGCAGTCTGCAAAGGCCCTTTGAAGCAGGAACACTTAATCCCCTTTACAGTCAGGCCTGACTTTTCTTTTCAGTTGCAAAATTAGCTCAGGTAATACAGTCTACAGATATATAGATAATATTTTTGAGAATGTCTATGCTGGGAGCTGGGCTGATCCACCAGAGAAGAGAAATAAAATTGGCATGCCCAACAGTGCTTTGAAGCTGTGCAGTGTATTTTTTCAGTTTGATTGAGTCTTTTGTCTTGAACTCATGGGTGTTTGGAAGATCACTTTGAATGTAGTGATGGATGTTCCCCATCAAGGAATATACCAAGAACTTTCCTAAATACGTACGTTTCGTTCAGAACTATTTACAAATACCTCAGTAAGGGAGCAATTCCCTGCCAGGTAATTGGCTAATGAGCAAGTGGAAAGCAAAGCTTTTGCTTTCTTCCCATAGAAAGTGGTTTTCTTTAGCATATGTGAACCCACCCACACTGTTTACCCAGCTATGGGTTTTTGGAAAATAACTAATTTGTGGAAATTTAGAAGTTACAGGAGGAATCAAGCCTTTGTCATGGAGGTTTATTTTAATTTATTGTTCCAAATTTGCAAAGGGTTTGTGCAGGTGAAAGGATGGAAGGCATGTTTTTCCCCACTTTTAGGAGAAAATAAATCTGATTTTTGAGAATGTATCCAGTTTGTCCCATTTCTATTAATTCATGGTGAGTGGTTGCAGAACATGTGTTAGGACAAGACTGAATTATTAGTCATAGACCCATAGAAGTTTAATTTTGCAATTGCGTGATTTCAGTGGATCTGTTTAAAGTATCATTACATCTGAATCCAGCTCTACAGTTACAGCTCCAGGGTAAAGTTCCACTACAGTTACCTACCGTATTTTTCGGCATATAAGACGCTCCGGCATATAAGACGCACCCAATTTTAAAGGAGAAAAATCTAGGAAAAAAAGATTCTTAATAAAATACAGTCAGAGGATGCCTCCGACCCAGGCATCCGCCCAAGGAAAGCAACCAGGCTTTCCTTGGAGGGATCCTGGGGTTTGAGGCATCCTCCGACCCACGGAGGACGCCTCAGACCCACGGCATCCACCCAGGGAAAGCAACCAGGCTTTCCTTGGAGGGACCCTGGGGTCTGAGGCGTCCTCCGACCCACGGAGGACGCCTCAGACCCTAGGATCCCTCCAGGGAAAGCAACCAGGCTTTCCTTGGAGGGACCCTGGGTTCTGAGGCGTCCTCCGACCCACAGAGGACACCTCAGACCCTAGGATCCCTGCAAGGAAAGCAACCAGGCTTTCCTTGGAGGGACCCTGGGTTCTGAGGCGTCCTCCGACCCACAGAGGATGCCTCAGACCCTAGGATCCCTCCAGGGAAAGCAACCAGGCTTTCCTTGGAGGGACCTTGAGGTCTGAGGCGTCCTCCGGCCCACGGAGGACAACTCAGACCCTAGAATCCCTGCAGGGAAAGCAGCCAGGCTTTCCTTGGAGGGACCCTGGGGTCTGAGGCGTCCTCCGGCCCACGGAGGGCGACTCAGACCCTAGGATCCCTGCAGGGAAAGCAGCCAGGCTTTCCTTGGAGGGACCCTGGGCTCTGAGGCGTCCTCCGGCCCACGGAGGGCGACTCAGACCCTAGGATCCCTGGAAGGAAAGCAGCCAGGCTTTCCTTGGAGGGAACCTGGGGTCTGAGGCGTCCTCCGGCCCACGGAGGGCGACTCAGACCCTAGGATCCCTGCAAGGAAAGCAGCCAGGCTTTCCTTGGAGGGACCCTGGGGTCTGAGGCGTCCTCCGGCCCACGGAGGACGACTCAGACCCTAGGATCCCTCCAGGGAAAGCAACCAGGCTTTCCTTGGAGGGACCCTGGGGTCTGAGGCGTCCTCCGGCCCACGGAGGACGACTCAGACCCTAGGATCCCTGGAAGGAAAGCAGCCAGGCTTTCCTTGGAGGGAACCTGGGGTCTGAGGCGTCCTCCGGCCCACGGAGGGCGACTCAGACCCTAGGATCCCTGCAAGGAAAGCAGCCAGGCTTTCCTTGGAGGGACCCTGGGGTCTGAGGCGTCCTCCGGCCCACGGAGGACGACTCAGACCCTAGGATCCCTCCAGGGAAAGCAACCAGGCTTTCCTTGGAGGGACCCTGGGGTCTGAGGCGTCCTCCGGCCCACGGAGGACGACTCAGACCCTAGGATCCCTGGAAGGAAAGCAGCCAGGCTTTCCTTGGAGGGAACCTGGGGTCTGAGGCGTCCTCCGGCCCACGGAGGACGCCTCAGACCCTAGGATCCCTCCAGGGAAAGCCTGGTTGCTTTCCTTGGGTGGATGCCAAGCATCCGCCCAAGGAAAGCAACATTGCTTTCCTTGGGGCAATGCTGGGGTTGGAGGCGCCCTCCGACCCCAGGATCGCCCCAAGGAAGCTTTCCATGGGGCGATGCTGGAGTCAGAGGCGTCGTCCGACTCCAGCATTGCCCCATGGAAAGCAACCTTTTTTTCCTTGGGGTGATCCTGGGGTCGGAGGAGTGCTCCGACCCCAGGATCGCCCCAAGGAAGCTTTCCATGGGGCGATGCTGGAGTCAGAGGCGTCGTCCGACCCCAGCATTGCCCCATGGAAAGCAACCGTTTTTTCCTTGGGGTGATCCTGGGGTCGGAGGAGTGCTCCGACCCCAGGATCGCCCCAAGGAAGCTTTCCATGGGGCGATGCTGGAGTCAGAGGCGTCGTCCGACCCCAGCATTGCCCCATGGAAAGCAACCTTTTTTTCCTTGGGGTGATCCTGGGGTCGGAGGAGTGCTCCGACCCCAGGATCGCCCCAAGGAAGCTTTCCATGGGGCGATGCTGGAGTCAGAGGCGTCGTCCGACTCCAGCATTGCCCCATGGAAAGCAACCTTTTTTTCCTTGGGGTGATCCTGGGGTCGGAGGAGTGCTCCGACCCCAGGATCGCCCCAAGGAAGCTTTCCATGGGGCGATGCTGGAGTCAGAGGCGTCGTCCGACCCCAGCATTGCCCCATGGAAAGCAACCTTTTTTTCCTTGGGGTGATCCTGGGGTCGGAGGAGTGCTCCGACCCCAGGATCGCCCCAAGGAAGCTTTCCATGGGGCGATGCTGGAGTCAGAGGCGTCGTCCGACCCCAGCATTGCCCCATGGAAAGCAACCTTTTTTTCCTTGGGGTGATCCTGGGGTCGGAGGAGTGCTCCGACCCCAGGATCGCCCCAAGGAAGCTTTCCATGGGGCGATGCTGGAGTCAGAGGCGTCGTCCGACCCCAGCATTGCCCCATGGAAAGCAACCTTTTTTTCCTTGGGGTGATCCTGGGGTCGGAGGAGTGCTCCGACCCCAGGATCGCCCCAAGGAAGCTTTCCATGGGGCGATGCTGGAGTCAGAGGCGTCGTCCGACTCCAGCATTGCCCCATGGAAAGCAACCTTTTTTTCCTTGGGGTGATCCTGGGGTCGGAGGAGTGCTCCGACCCCAGGATCGCCCCAAGGAAGCTTTCCATGGGGCGATGCTGGAGTCAGAGGCGTCGTCCGACCCCAGCATTGCCCCATGGAAAGCAACCTTTTTTTCCTTGGGGTGATCCTGGGGTCGGAGGAGTGCTCCGACCCCAGGATCGCCCCAAGGAAGCTTTCCATGGGGCGATGCTGGAGTCAGAGGCGTCGTCCGACCCCAGCATTGCCCCATGGAAAGCAACCTTTTTTTCCTTGGGGTGATCCTGGGGTCGGAGGAGTGCTCCGACCCCAGGATCGCCCCAAGGAAGCTTTCCATGGGGCGATGCTGGAGTCAGAGGCGTCGTCCGACTCCAGCATTGCCCCATGGAAAGCAACCTTTTTTTCCTTGGGGTGATCCTGGGGTCGGAGGAGTGCTCCGACCCCAGGATCGCCCCAAGGAAGCTTTCCATGGGGCGATGCTGGAGTCAGAGGCGTCGTCCGACCCCAGCATTGCCCCATGGAAAGCAACCTTTTTTTCCTTGGGGTGATCCTGGGGTCGGAGGAGTGCTCCGACCCCAGGATCGCCCCAAGGAAGCTTTCCATGGGGCGATGCTGGAGTCAGAGGCGTCGTCCGACCCCAGCATTGCCCCATGGAAAGCAACCTTTTTTTCCTTGGGGTGATCCTGGGGTCGGAGGAGTGCTCCGACCCCAGGATCGCCCCAAGGAAGCTTTCCATGGGGCGATGCTGGAGTCAGAGGCGTCGTCCGACTCCAGCATTGCCCCATGGAAAGCAACCTTTTTTTCCTTGGGGTGATCCTGGGGTCGGAGGAGTGCTCCGACCCCAGGATCGCCCCAAGGAAGCTTTCCATGGGGCGATGCTGGAGTCAGAGGCGTCGTCCGACCCCAGCATTGCCCCATGGAAAGCAACCTTTTTTTCCTTGGGGTGATCCTGGGGTCGGAGGAGTGCTCCGACCCCAGGATCGCCCCAAGGAAGCTTTCCATGGGGCGATGCTGGAGTCAGAGGCGTCGTCCAACCCCAGCATTGCCCCATGGAAAGCAACCTTTTTTTCCTTGGGGTGATCCTGGGGTCGGAGACTCCTCCCCCAGCATGGTCCCAGGGAAAGCAACCCTCCTTCCCCCTGCGTCCTCGGTGGTTCAATGGGCTGCTCAGCCTCCGATCCCAGGAGCAGCCCATTGAACCACCGAGGACGAGCGGCGGCCTCGGAGGGGAGCTACATTCGGTCTATTAGGCGCACCAACTTCCCCACCGTCATTTTGGGGAAGAAAAAGTGCGTCTAATATGCCGAAAAATACGGTATGTCTGTAAGACCAACATATTTTGGTTATATGAGCTTGTGAGAAGGTGGAAGGTCATCTTGGAAAATATTGTGAATGCTTCTAATATTTAGCCAAAAATAACAGCATTTGGGAAATGGCTTATTTGGGTTGATTTCTTGCTGTATGCATTTTCATTCTTTCAAATTATCACGTAATTGGGTTTCAAACCCATTTTTGAAACAGGTGAGGCTTGAAAATACTTGTTTATGAAGGAAAGCTGCTTGTGTCCATCAATAGTTATGTCTGCTGGCAGTGATGGGGACATCATTGAGAAAGGAATTTGTTGTTGTGCTAGTTCAGAATTCTGGTGGTGTAACAGGTGAGGCCACAGATTTGAGTACTGTCACAAACCAGTTGCATCCTGCACACGTCAGTGGTGCCAGCTGGTGTCTGTGGCCTTGAATGAGGAACCCTATGCTAGGCTGTATCCTGGTTTCATTAAGGTATGTTGATGAAATTCACCCATTTCTACTTGCATCTTCATGCATATGCAATGTCTTTGTGTGCACTTTGTTGATCATCTTCTGTTACATGCCTCAGCTATACTCTGGAAATAAAGCGAGAAAGCTCTCTTGTGCACAAAGACTGTGGAGGTAACATGGAGCTCCCAAGGCTGAATATAAGGGAAAGGATGTAGAAGATCTTGTAGCACCTTTGAGACTAACCAAAGAAAGAAGTTGGCAGCATAAGCTTCTGTAGACTTAAGTCTGCTTCCTCAGATGTATCTGGGAAGGAATGCAGGAAGTAGACATAAGTCTATGAAGCTCATGCTGCCAACTTCTTTCTTTGGTTAGTCTCAAAGGTGCTACAAGATCTCTCTACATACTGATTTTACATACTAACACGGCTATATCTTTGAATTCTACCATAAGGGAAAGTGTATTTGTATTGACCAGTATGGGTGAGTTTCTTTACAACTAGACATGTTGATTAATGAATCAGGCATTCTGTGAGAACTGTGATGGGGCATTCATATATTTATGTTGGAAGCTGCTGCTCCTATTAACTTTCACTATGCTTGATGAGAAATTTTAGTGCTCAGTCTTGTTTTGTTGCAGAATTAAAACAGAACTAAATATACAAGAGTGGTGCCATAGGAAGTCCAGCTTGATTACAATGTGGCAACAGAGCTAATTGATGTGGTGGAAGATGATCTGTTTACCAACTTAGAAGTGGCAGAAGGTCTGCTAACCAAAGACCTCATGTAGGCTGTTGCTGTTCAGTGGAATAAACTATACCCTCCCACACACCATTGCTTCTGTAGAAGGACAGTAAAAAGTCAACATGGTGTACTGGCTTGAGTTTTGGATCTGGCAGACCACAGTTCAAATCTCTTCTTAGCCATGGAAACCGACTGGGTGGCTTAAGGACAATCAGATTGTCCGGGTCTTCACATCAGCTTGCAGACACATAACAGCAATAAGGCCCATAGATAAGAAAACCAGAGACAGTGCACTATAATCTGTGTGTGAGAGCTGCTGCAGTATCCAAATGACACAATTAATTTTCTATACAATGACTGGTACAAAAGGCAACCCATTATTGCAGGACATTTTCCTCATATGAGACTATTTCATTATAGTGGTAGAAAATTTATTCCATAATACCATTATTTAGTGCTAGGTTTTGCTCTAAAAATAAATGAAAACAGCTGTCTTCCTTCAAAGCTTATGCCCATTTCCTAATTTTGAGGGTTCACAATGTTTTTCCCCCCAGTTGGCAATGACAGCAGTTGTATTTTTAGGACGTAGAAATTATGTTGATTTCTTTTATTGCAATAATGGTGATCTGCAAGCTATAAATGATAAATGTTCTGACTCAGTTGAACATGTGTTTTCTGGCACTGGGTGTTTGGATACTATGAAATACCCATAACTCTGCACCCAGTCTTGTGGACATGGGACTTTTTACTTCTAAGATACATTGGAATTTCCATTGGATCAGAAGATACCTTAGAAGTCTTTCAGTGCAAGTTTTTTTTTAAAATCCATGTGAATGAGGTTCAGTTCGTCTTTCAGGCCTTTAAATGCCCTTCCAAATCATATGATTTCAGGCTGCATACATGCAGCAGTTGTATTCAGCCTTCTCTCAGCATGATGGCATTTCAGAGCACCATGTGAAAAATACTTTGCCCATTTTGTTCAGTGTGGAAATTTGGTGTTAAGCTCTCCAAAGGATTCTGCATTACCTTGCTGAAAACCAGAATAGTATTCTTTTCACGAGGTTGAGTACAATGTGCATAATCTTTTTGTAGAAAGCTTTTTATTCCCCACTTCCCTTAACATTGTAAAAGTGGCCATACTTGTTTCAGTTAGCTTTCACTGACATGACCATTGCATAGTTTGGGTTGATTTTGTTTTACTTCCAAATAGCAAATGCAGGAGTGAAAGGAGAAGAGATCAAGATTAGGTTTATCATTTGTTACCTAATAAATCTGGTGTGTCTTCCTCAGGGGGCAGCTATAAAAACAAGAATCGTGCACATACTATTAGTAACTCAGTATGAAGGCTAGTGCAAAACCCCACAGCAGATGCGTGCCTTCAGAACATTTGTCAGCTTATGCTGACTCCATTAATTTCCTAGAATTTTCTTGGGCAAGGAATCCTCAGGGGTGGTTTTGCCAGTTCCTTTCTCTGAAATATAGCCTACAGCACTTGGTATTCCTTGGTTGACTCTTATCCAAGTACTAACTAGAGCTGAAACTGAAATTCTAAGGGTTGCAAATAACAGCACAAATGTTATTAGTCCGTAAGACTCTTCCTAGCCTTCCTTCCTGCATATGGTGATGTTAATTGTATGTGCTACATCTGCATCCTGAAAATGAAATGTAGGATTAGAGTGGGGAAGAACCTGCTCTTTCCAGTCAGGGTTGACTCGAGGGCAGTTTAACAACAACAACAATGAGGACAGTAGTAAAAGATTAGAAAGAGTAGCATAGACCAGAGTAGAAGAAGCCAGAGAGTCAGGTTATGTCCCCAAAAGCAAATATCAGTGTACTGTGGACCTGAATGGCCCTGGTTCAGGTGCTAACTCAACAAGGAATTCAGGTCACCCTTCCCCAACTTGGTGCTTTCTGGATATTTTGGTCTTTGACTGTCATCAATCTCAGCTGATATGATAGGTAGTCAAGAATCCTGGGAGCTGACGTCCAAAACATCAGGAAGACACCAAGATGGAAGAATTAGGTACAGTACTTTGCATTATGCAGTGCATTAGGATGTTCTAAGTATTTCAGTATCTAATAAACTGACAACCCGGTCAGATATGTAAGACCTACATGCAGATGTGGCAAGGGGATCTCTGAGATTGAGACCCATCAAACTTCTCTCAACCTCAGAGATCCCATTGTCACATCTGTATGCAGGTGTTACATATCTAACTGGGTTGTCAGTTTATTAGATACTGAAATACTTAGAACATCCTAATGCACTATATAATGCAAAGTACTGTATTAATCACTGTCATTCTCTCAATATTTTTGTGGCCTTGGTGTTTCTTCTTCTGACACTGAGGAATGGGAGAAAGGAGCAAAAGAGGATCAGGACTAAAGTGTAGTCAGCTGTCCCTGGCAAACTAACTTGCAATGATGAGCTGTGGCACTAAGTCACATGCATGTGAAATGATTTGAGGAAAAAGTCAACCTGTCTTCAACGAGTTCTCACCATTTCCTCTTATAAGACAAACCTTCTGCTCACACTCCCACACTCTCTAGCTTCTTTGAGTATATTGGCAGAGAGGGATTGTGTTCTATGGGAGTGATCGGTGACAAGGGGAAGGAGGAAGAAGGAATCATTGTGTTTTCAGTTTGCCTTTCTTGGCCAAGGCAAAGTGTATCCAGAAATCTATGAGTCAGTTTCACCTTGGCTTGCCAGTGGTGCATCCTGTCCATGCAGACTGCTTTGTGCCCTGAGACACCTGCAGTAACACCAAGATGTTTCCCTCTCATTGTGGTTCTGTCTCTGTCCAGTGTACATGCATGAGTAGGGGGCGAGTTTTCCTATACTACTCTTTTGTTCAGTCTCTGTTTTTAGTTGGAGAGTTTTAGAATGCAACTAGTAGAAGCATATTTTACATTCCCTATAGGCAATTGCTAATGACTCTTTTTTTTCCTTGGAAAAGTATCATCAGTTTAAACTTCACAGGTTTCTTGGATGTTTCAGTGGCTGATTTCTTTACCCAGCATACTGATAGACATCTCCATAAATGTATTTTTCTTCTGCTTCTTCCAGTTATATCTGTGATGTGTCTTGCCCACATTGTTCTGGTTCCTGTTTTTCTTGACACCTCTCAGGCCCTGTTATCAAGATATTCCTGACATGTCTGAACTGAGAAATGTCTTTTTTGTACCACAGTTGACTAAAAGGGATCTTAAGTCTGAAACATAGTTTGTTGTATATGAGAGAGGGAGGGAGAAAACAGATACAGATTTTTTTCTCAGTATTAATGTGTTCCTGTGTCAGCTGCTAGATTTATGCTGAATTTTGCTACTGCTGCATACATGGCACCCTATTGTAGTAAGGTTATTGTACAAATCACTAGGCTGTACAGCTTGGGACCCACCAAACCAAAATGGTCACCTAGGCTGTGCTTAACGGTCTCCTGCCCTCCTGTACAGTCCTGCTCAGGAAGCAAAAGGAGACAGTCACATGAGCTGGTCACTGTATATGGTGGATTGTGTCAAGCTAGGTCAGTTGAGTCACATGCTGCATAGGTCTGGACAAAAAAAAGAAGACATTAATTCACCAGCAGTATTTGCTGTATGACTGCTTTGGTGACAGGGTCTGAATCAGACTATGCTAAGAACAAGAAAGGATAGATGATGACGATTCCACCATTGGTGATACATTGATCTTTCTGCTAGTGGGCTTCAAGCCTTATAGAGGAATGACCTCTATTGTAACTCCAGCCTGTATTATATGAACCCTTGAGTGAATTCCACTCAAATTTTGTTGTTGTGTGTTGTATGAAATTATTTCTAACTTATGGTGACCCTAAGGCAAACCTATCATGGGATTTTCTTGGCCAGATTTGTTCTTTCCCTGAGGCTGAGAGTATGTGATTTGCATATGACTTGCCCTTTCCGTGAGACTGAGAACATGTGACTTGCCCAAGGTCACCCAGCGGGTTTCATGGCTCAGTAGGGATTCAAACCCTGGTCTCCAGAGTCATAGTCCAACACTCAAACTGCTATGCCACACTGGCTCTCTCCAATTTTATTACTGTACTGTACATCTTTCTCTTTGTCTTTTGGGGTAACCAGATGTGAAGTGGGAGTCAGTGTGTTGTAGTGGTTTGAATGTTGGACTGAGACTCTGGAGACCAGGGTTCAGATTCCTGTTTGGTCATGGAAACCCTCTGGGTGGCCTTGGGCATGTCACACACTCAGCCTCATAGAGGAGCAAAGGCAACCCCCCTCTGAACAAATCTTGCTAAGAAAACCCATGATAAGTTCACCACAGGGTTGCCATTGGTCAGAAATGACTTGGAAGCACACAGCAACAAGGTGTGAAGTAAGACAGGGCACCTGTACCTTATAAAAACATAAGAAGAACTTTACTGGATCTTAATGATGGTCTGTTTAGTTCTGCATTCTGTTTTTGAGAGTGGAAAGCCCAGTAGCCCAATAGAGTGAAAATCCCTTATAGCCTATGAAAGCAATAGCCCATCCCAGCAACTGTTCTCTGTTATTGGCACCCCCCTTATCACTTTGTCAAATCTTCTTTACCACTTTAGCCCATAAGAATAGTGCCACATCCCAAGGCAGCAAATTCCATTGATTATGTAGTAGATGGACATTCAGGAGCTACAGCTGCCCCTCCAAAAAAACAAAACAAAACAAAACAAAACAAAAACCACCCCTGTACGTGCTAGCGTTTTGTGTTTTACACAGCAATTAGAGTGTATAGGAGCTCTGTCCTTCCGGAAAAAAAATGAGACACTTCCCTTTGATAAGAAAAACAGTATGCAAAACAGTAGGTCAACACAAAAAGTATGCTAGCACAAAAAGGTGGTTGTTTGCATTGTAAACCAATGTGTTAAGTCTGAGACCAGGACATAATCCAATTGTGCATCGTGATCCAGCTACGGAAAATTGGTTCTTCACATTTGGTGACCATTGACTGAATTGAAGACGCTCCTTTTAATTTCATTGCGTGTCCTGCTGCTACCTATAAAGAGCTTCAAAAATATATATTTTTTAAAAAATGCTAAAGACTAGTACTTTTACATAGATTAAGAAAAGATCAGTCATTCCTACAGATGCACTGTCTCAAACTTTCAATGGTTGTTATTGTTTCTTCCATCTGGATTTGTTAAATTCTCTTAATAGAACAGAATGCTTTTGTTGTATAGCACATTACTTGATAATAGCAGTGGGGGGGGGGATAGCTACCTGTATGTACTGATAATATTACATGTTTGGCATGACATGTTAAGGATTGATTTTGTAGACAAATTCTGCTTTTTTAAATTCCCATGTCTTCCACCACAAATTTGTCAGTGTCACTGACACCAACCACTTTTAGGCTCTTCACAACCATTAGTTGATGAGCAAAGGGATCTTGCAGCATCTTTGAGACTAACTGAAAGACAGAAGTTGCTAGTGTGAGCTTTTGTGGACTTGAGCCTACTTCCTCAGATGAATTTGGTAGTAGTACTGGATGTAGTACTGGATCCAGCAGATTGTAAGTTACTGTTTGTTGTTCTACACCACTTCTTTTTGCTCCTATCAACAACATACGGCCCAGGGGCCGCATGTGGCTCGCCAAAGGATTTCAACTGGCCCATGAGGATGTGGAACAACTTTAAGAGTCCTCCACTGCCCAGCTTTCTCCTGAGAAGAAGGCCAGAGAGAGCAGTAGGATGACAGGCAAATGCTTTATTTAAGGCTTCTCCACCACCCCACTTTCTCCTGAGGAGAAGGCTGAGCAGTGGAGGAGGGGCAAACACTGCCCTGCAAAACTCCTCTGCTGCTTGGCTTTCTCCCAAGGAGAAGGACAGGTGGAGGAGGAGGACAGGTAAACACTCACCCTACAAGGCTCCTCCAGCAGGCTTTCTCCTGAGAAGGCCAGGTGGTGGAGGAGGAAGAGGGGCAAAGGTTCACTCCTCAAGGCTCATCCATCACTTGGCCTTCTCCCCAGGAGATGTTGAGGCAGAGAAGGAGGAGGAGGACAGAATTAATATTAATTCTAATTACTATTAATAATTATTATAATTAATATTTAATTAAAACCTATTTGCTTCCCTAAGAAGTTTAGCTTATTTTAATTTTGGCCCCTACTGATGGCTTTGTTTGTCTAGTGCTTTGTTTCTTGAAAGTAAATGACTTTCTCCTTCTGCGTGTGACCCTTCAGGTCCTTGTTGTTCTCCAGGCACTTTGCCCTAAGCAAGAAAGTTTGTTTATCTGCCAGGTGTGCTGTCTCTAGCATTGGCCTGCTGGGGAAATTGCTTACCTTTGATAAGCAGAATCTGCAAGAGGACATGATTCTTTGATCAAAGGGGAGATGATTATTTGGATGACAGCTGGTTTCTTCCTGTTGAGAGTATGCTTGTATAGTTTGCCTAGCTTTAAGCAAGAGAAAGAGAAGAAAGTGGGCCTTCTCACAAAAGCAATTTGGTAGCAATTTGAACTTGTCCAACTGGTTAGAAAGCATTTGGAGCAGGACTACCTGGCATAATGGCAACACCAGGATTTCCTTGTCTAGTTCTCATGATTGCTGTAGCTGTTTTCTTTGCTGGACAAGCAGGATTTAAATTAGTTTTTTGTGGGTTTTTCGGGCTGTGTGGCCATGTTCTAGAAGAGTTTCTTTCTGATGTTTCGCCAGCATCTGTGGCTGGCATCCAGCTACAGATGCTGGGGAAACGTCAGAAAGAAACTCTTCTAGAACATGGCCACACAGCGCAAAAAACCCACAAAAAACTATGGATGCCGGCCATGAAAGCCTACGACTTCACATAGGATTTAAATTGTTCTTCCCCAAACTGGGAGTCGTGGTGTCCTTCAAATATTGTTTGACTGAAACTCACAGCATTTTTCACCATTGGGTATGTTGGCTAGGGCTGTTGGGACTTACCATAACATCTGGAAGGCCATGTGAATCCCATTGTTGTTTGAACCCCTATCCTCAATAGGGGAACCAGTTTTACCTTTTTTCTAATGGGCTGTTCCTTTTCTCCCATCTTTGTCTCTTGTCCCAGCCTATTTAAAAAAATGTTCCTCAACCCAAGAAAATAGTTGTAGGTGGTATGACACACCTTCTGTCAAGGCACTGTAACCACCTTGCAGCTACCAATCTACTGGTTGAATTTCAGGGATTCCAGGGTGTATCCAGCCCAGTGGAGAATTTGGACATACCAGGGCCCAGAAACCATATCACTGGATAAGACATGGGCCTGGGAGGTTTCCAGAGGAGGTGGATGGATGAGATAGATGTGAATTGGAAGAAGGTGAGTAAGGCAGATCTACCCAGCAATTTGACAATAGTGCCAAAAGCAACCATATTCAGAGATTCAGCAATCTCCTTCCTTCCAATATTGGAAGCCTCAGGCAAAAAGGAGGGTCATTTGGGGCTGCAGTTGCTTTGCAAGTCACAGATTCTAGCACTAGCTAAGATAAGCATGATTCACCCTTTCAACCTCAAGAATCAGGACTTAGCCTTCAGAATTTGCTACCAAACAGCTAGTTTTGTTTGTGCATAATGAGGCCTAATTTTGAAGGTTGGCTCTGGAAAGTAGAAACCTATACCCCCAAAGACACACTCCCAATTAGTATCTTCCTCTACTTGGTGGCTATGTGAGAGTCTTGTCTGTTTTGGTTCGCATAACAGTGGTTTTGTTCACTGTGTTGGCATGAGTTGAAGCCTTGCCTTTCCAGAGGGCCTTCTGCCTTCCAAACCTCAGCTGAGTCATGTCTGGTCATGATGGTTAATGTTTTCCCTGGGATGCCTTGTGTAAGCAAGCAGTTCCCAACTTGCTCAAATCCAAGGAGCTGTGCAGTCTGTGCAGAACCAACTCTGTAAAAGTTTTTGCTCTTATGTTTTTGTTCTTTTTTTTTTTTTAAGTTTTGGAAAGCCCTCTGCATTGTTGATGAGATCCAGAACTTGGCAGGTTATACAGAGCTCCCTGCTCCCCCATTAATCTTACTAGTTGAACAGTTGTGGCTTTCAGAGTTGTTTTTAAAAGTTAAAGTTTTGTTATCACTCTTCTATAGTCTGTCTGACTCAAAGGCGTGGGATGCCTGCACTGTTAACCAACTAGAGCATGTTCATAGTGGTTGGGGATGATGGAGGTTGTAGTCCATCGGGGAAGCACCATGTTGTGGCAAGCAGAATTTGAAGTCTTCCCTGAATTAGCTGAGCAGCATGTTTAAAGTAAGTAAAAGGGGGGGGGGGAGGTGAAGCATGTTTAAAATACTGTACTGATACTTGAGGGATGCAGTGGCTTAAGTGGTTAAGATGCTGACTTTGTTGATTGCAAGATTGGCAGATTGGCAATTTGAGGCCCAGGTGCTGAATGATGGGGTGAGCTCCTGTCACTAGTCCCAGCTTCTGCCAACCTAGCAGTTTGAAAGCATGCAAATGCAAGTAGATAAATAGGTACCACTTCTTAGTGGGAAGGTAAACAGTGTTCTGTGCAGTCATGCTGGCCCCATGATCACAGAGTAGTCTCTGACAGTGCTGGCTCTTTGGCTTAGTAATGGGGGTGAACATCGCCCCCTATGGTCGGACACAACTTGACAACCTTGTTAACGGGGAATACCTTTACCTTTACTTTTTTTATTGACACTTAAAGAGACAGCAGATCCTAGAGATGGCAACCACCATCTTAGCATTCCCTTTTCCCTCTCATGAAAGAGAGAGTGCATTTTATAAAATGATGTTCGTTGATTATGTACATGTGCATCACCTGAAAATGAGGAAAAATATGGGAAGCTATTTTGGATCAGAACAAAGGCTTATCTAGGCCAGCATTCTGTTCACATAGTGGCCCGTCAATTGCCAGGGAATACCTGCCAGTAGGTCATGAGGGAAGCTGCACAATCCCGCATCTTGCAGTTCCCAACAATTGATTTATTATGTGCCTTCGAGTTGACGTATGCTGATCCTATGCTAGAGTTTTCTTAGCAAAATTGATTCAGAGGAGGTTTGCTGTTTCTTTCCTCTCAGGATGGGAGTGGGACTGGCCCAAAGTCACCAGTTCTATGGCTAAACAGGGGTTTGAACTCTGGTCTTATGGTATCCCAATCCAACACTCATGCCCAAGGCCACCCACTGGTCTGATCAACTTATGCTCTTATGAAAATTTTGCACATAGATAATGTTTCAGGCAGCAACCCTATGTTTCTCATAGTGTGGAATTCTTTGTTGAGATCATATTTGACCAATTGACAGAGCATAAAACTTCACTAGTGTGTTTACTCTGGTGGTCTAGGTGGGGTGAAGGCTGCTTCTTCTTTCCTAGGTGTGCATTTGTAGTTGGACAGCTCCCTGTTCAACTTCACTTCTCTGCCTTAGATTGGTCATAAGGATGTACCCTAATGGAACCTACGTGATCTAGTAGTTTGAATGTTGAACTAGGACTCTGGGGAAACAAAGTTTGAAGCCCCACTCATTGAGTGACCTCAGGAAAGTCACATTCTCTCACCCTCAGAGGAAAGCAATGATGAATCTCCTCTGAACAAATCTTCCCAAGAAAACCCCATGATGGGCTTGCCTTAGGGTTGTCATAAGTCAGGAACAACAATAGTGTACTCAAGTACTATCTATCTGTCACTTTGCTGTTGGGAAAGAAGAGCCTTCCCTTCTCCTATGCAAAGCTATACAACAGCCCCCAGACAATACAAGAGCTCTTGCTGCTGTATGACCAGGGCAAAAGCTTTACATAAAGAGATAGTGGATACCTTCTTACATAATTCCTTAAAAAGTACTTACTCTTATGTAACTGGATGTTACACCAATGTAATTTACCAACAGAATCTTGGCCTTTGTGTGTAGAGTTCTACCTGGGATTAACTTTCCTTCTCCCTTTTTTCCATCCGTACTCAGAAGATGAGATACTACCTCCCCACTCCTGGTGTAACGGCTTCCATTTTCTCTCTTTCTCCTCTTAACCGCTCTTCAACTTTTTGGGTCAGACCTAAAGGTCTTCCCAATGGCTGATGCTTTTGTTTGCTCTCATGGTTTTGTTTGCTTGTGAAAGGCAAATCTTGGCAGACTCATCATAGCAGAGAACTGAGAAGGAGTTAATGTCTGGGTCGTGACTCTTGGATGAAATCCCAGATGGAAAATCAGTTGGCTTTGTACAGGAACAAACAATATTTTTTACCCAAGCAGGAGAGCTGAAATGGTAAAGAGCCAAGCTTGTGGGCCAGGGCCCAGGAACTGTAAGTCGGAAAGCTCTGTAGATCAAGCGGGACTGCAGACAAAGGCAGTGGCTGGTTTTGCTTGCAGCTTTTCTTTGATGCCTGACACTTCAGCATCTGTAGTGTCATCAGCTTTTGTGGAAAAGGCTACCTAATGAACAGCACTTCTCACAGATTCTGGTATAGACTGCCTTTCATTCTTTCTTCTGACATGCAGTTGCTGCCAAAGGCTGGCATGTACTCACATGATCAGGATTAAACTCTGCTACTCTAGTTCCATCCTGAATTGCAATGTAGCTGATCTTTTCTGATTTTGGAAGCTATGCAAGATTGGACCTGTTAGCTATTCACATGGGAGACCAGTGTACGATACCAGAGTAAAGGCCAGGAAAGAATCCTTCCTGAAACCCTGGAAAGCTATTGTTGCCAGACCAAGTTGACAGGTCTTGGGCAAGATGTACCAATGGTCTATGTTTCCCTGTGTTATGTTATGAACCATGTTAGAAGAATTACTTACTTGTATCGCTGTCCTGCTTCCATTAATAAATTTTAAGCTCTCTGTGTAGGAGATTCCCAGCCAGTCTCTCACCCAAGCACTGATCAGCCTTAGCCTTGCTTAACTATAGCAGGGTGTCCACATGATGCCCTCAGATGGCATGGGATGTATGAAAGATTTCATTTTAAACTACCTGGGAAATACTGTATGTTTCTGCTGACTGGTATTGTTAACACTGGATTTTTCTTCTTCTCCATAGAACCCTACCTAGGCTTTAGGGAAGCCCTTCTCCCAGTCCCACTACCTTCACAGGCATTGTTTTGATGTGCCTTCAAGTTGTTTGCAATTTATGGTGAACCTAAGGTGAATCTCAGGCGAACCTTATCATGGGGTTTTCTTGGCAAGATTGGTTAAGAGGGGGTTTGCCCTGGTCTTCATCTGAGGTTGAGAAAGGGTGACTTAATTGAGGTCCCCCAGTGGGCTACCATGTCAAAGTGATTCAAACCCTGGTTTCTCATAGTCCAACTACTACACCACACTGCCTCTCTTACAGGCATATCTAATGGGAAATGGGTCTTCTCAATGGCTGCTCCCAGGGTAAGGGAACCCCCTTCCCATGGAAGCTCACCTGGCTTCCATCTTGTACTCTCATTAGGTGATGAAGACTTTAACCTTCCAGTAGGTGTTTTGCAACTGACTTTTTAGGAAGAAAGGTCTCTTTATAGTACATGGTACTGTTTTATTTCTTGGCTTTTTAATGGATGCATTTTATTGTTGTTGTGTGCCTTCAAATTGTTTCTGACTTATGGTGACCCTAAGGCAGTGATGGCCGAGTTTAGAGACCGAGTGCCCAAACTGCAACTCAGAGCCCACTTATTTATCGCAAAGTGCCACGTCCCTCTGGCTTTCTAGTATCGAACTCTGTTGAACACTGTGTTGGGGCGATGTGCGCACATAGAACCCCTGTTGTGGGGTTTTCTTGGCAAGATTTGTTCAGAGGGGGATTGCCATTGCCTTCCTCGGGCTGAGAGTATGTGGCTTGCCCAAGATCACTCAGGTGGTTTCTATGGCCAAGTGGGAATTTGAGCCCTAGTTTCCAAAGTCCTGGTCCAATACTCAAAGCACTACATGCTAGCTCTCATTGTTCTTGATTCTTTAACAAGCTTATATTGCAACAGTAATGTAACTTATATGAGTTTTTAACTAATCTGTTTTAATTTTTGCAAACCTGCTTGAGCTCCCTTTTTAGGAAAAAAGTGGGATGAATATACCATCATTATAATTGTATTCACAGACCACAATGCAGTTAACACATCAGCTTTAACAGTGTCTGAAACAATCAAACTTCATATTTTTATAAAACACACTAAACATCTGATGCTTAGAATCAAAACAGGAAGAAACCATCTGTTGCCACTGCATGGCTGTCCTAATGACAGTTGGATGCCTTTTTCTTGTAACAAAATTAGGGGAGCTAATAGTTCGAGGAACAAGCTGGAAGAGTACAGCTGATATAGCCAATGTGTGTGAATATCATTTAGCAGTAGCTGAGCCTATTCAGCATGAGGAGGAGAACACAGTATGGGATTTTTGCAATGGGATTCCCCACATGGAAACTGGAGAAAACAGTCAGGCATATCAGAAAAGCTTTCTTGTGCTAGAAAAAACACTCAGTGCTATTCCTGATCTTAACAATCTTCACTGTCAGCTCAGACCACTGGTCTGAGGAGGCTTTGCAGTAGACCTTCACAGAAATCTTCACACACCTCACAATCTCACCCTGACAGGGGCTGAAGTTGACATGCCAAACTGCCTGTTTTCCAAATTACTCTTTCCACTAGTAGATATTAAAGGTGGGTTTCCTAGTCCTTTTGACATATGTGTTCTTGTCTTTTTGCTTTCAGTGAGATTGTGGTTGCAGCATCCCAGACATGATTTTTCTTTCTCTCCCCCCTTAAAAGTCCCATATTTTAAACTTGACTACTTCTTCTGGATATTTTGTACATTTTCTAATGGAACCTTCCAAAAAACAATCCTGTATCCAAACCCTACCCCTTTTCAGACATAAAAAGAAATATTACACAGGGTTACATGGGAGAGAGGGAGAGAAATATCCACTTTTGCTCTCAGCCTCAGTGCAAGCTTTGTGTTGTTGAGCTGATCTGGGCTGGCTGCCAGGTACAGACGACTACAGTAAGCGGATCTATCCTCTTCCGCCTCCCCCTCCTTTTTTCAGTCATCCCATCGGCTACTGAATGTTACTGGAATTAAATGGGAGTGAGCCTGGCCTCTCACCAGGACTGTGGAATCAGTATACTGAACTATTGACTCCCTTATTTTAATATTCTCCAAGTCCTTCATAAATGTGTTGTTAATTAGTTATAACAAATGTGTAGTTAGTTATAACAAATTTACTCTAGTGAAATGGTAGCACAAGGCATTTCATCACCATCCCATGCATCGTCTGGCTATTTAGATTGACAGAATATATTTATTTGATTAAAATTTCTGAACATGGAGATCTTCCTTTAGAAGTAAATATGCAACAAACTATATATTTAATGAATTAAAATTATTATTTTTACAGAAACATAGTATATACTTTAAAACTAAAGAATATATAAAATTAAGACATAACAGAACATTCTACATAAGCTGGCCTTTATTTATAAACTTTTAATAATTACATTATATTGTAAGTTTTTCTTTTGAATGTGGAGTTGGTGTGTTTCTACTCAAAATTGCCTCCTGACTCTGCAGCACTGCCTCTCACAGTTCCCATTCAGTGAATGAAGGCAACATGGTTAGGGTTTCTCTAAGTTTAAGAGATCAAAGTATGACTTTGGCACTGCCAGTATCTTGTGAGAATAAATAAGTTAAGGGCTTCTTCCTTTTCTTTTTAGCATATATTAGCTGTCTTTGCAAATGTGCATTGCAGTTGTCATGGGGACATTTGTGGTTTTCCTTCACTTTTTTTACAAACTATATTTGCCTATTAACACTTCTGCCTAGTGCAAGACTATGAGCTTTAACTGGAAGAATGGTCAAATAATGTTTTGCTTTGTTGGTGATGGTACATATTAGTATGTGCGGCTTGTGTCCTTTAAAAGAATAGTTTGGTTGTAGGGTGTTACTATTTTGTAATAAGTGAAGAAGAAATAAAAAGTGCTCTGTCCTCCAGCACTGAGAACATATGTATTGTGTGCCTTCAATGACCCTAAGACAAACCTATCATAGAGGTTTCTTGACAAGATTTATTCAGAGGAGGTTTGCCACTGCCTTTCTCTGAGACAGAGAATCTGAGACAGCCCAAGATCATGGCTGAGCAAAAATTTGAACTTAAGTTCCTCAGAGTCTGAGTCTTAACACTCAAACCACTAAACCACCCTGGCTCTTCAGCTGTAAGTATCATCATCATCATCATCATCATCATCATCATCATCATCATCATCATCCCACCTTCCTTCCAGTACAGGGACTCAAGGTAGCAAGTAGCAGTTATGGCTTTTTCCTTCAACACTTCAAAATATTGAAGGAAACATAAAGTAATAATTTTTTGTTGTCATCTAGATGTTCTTGATCAAACTAAAAGCCAGTTGGTTTCATTAGTGAAGACTGCAGTTATGTGAATACGTATTTGGGAAGCCAGTTGGTTTCATTAGTGAAGACTGCAGTTATGTGAATACATATTTCAGAGGATGCCCCACTGAATTAAATGTGGTTCCTCCATGAGCAGAGATAGCTGGCCATCCCTGTTCAAAAATCCTTTGCTGTCAATTGCTTGTGCTGGAGCTTTGGGAAGCTTCCTTTCCAAGATTGTTACTCCCACAATCTCCTAGCCACCATGTCCAGCAACCATGTTGGCTTTGGGATTCTAGAAATTTAATCCAAGCTCTCTTTGGGCCTTTGCAGACTGCTACAAATAGTGCAAATTGAGTCCACTTTAACTGCCCTGGCTCAGTGCTAGGGAATCATGGGAACTGTATTTTTTTCTGAGACATTGAGCCTTCTCTGTCAGAGAGCTCTGGTGCCACAGTAAACTACAGTTCCCATGATTCCCTAGCACTGAGTCAGGACAGTTAAAGTGGACTCAGTTTGCACTATTTCTGGCAGTCTGCAAAGGCCCTTTGTCCTTTCTTGGGCTCGGTGGTCCAGACTTTCTCTGGCAAATAATTTCATGGACTGGTGTTGTTCAGAACCCAGAATGCAGCAGGAGACATATCCTTCTTTTCAGGCCTCCCCGCCCACTGCTGCCATAGCTGTGCTATCTTGCTTGTGCAAACGTGCCTCTCCCTCTCCACCCAGGTATGAAACATCTGACCCTGACAAAACAAGTGAGCAGCACTTGAGGTGAGGAGAGGTCTGCCCAGGCCTCTTTTACTGTTGCTGCTTAAGCCAAGGGTCTACGTTGCTAGACCACTCTCTCTCTCTGGCTTTTCTTTGCAAACGAAGATTCAGGAAGGACTCATCCCACGCTTTTTGCAAGCGCGCTGATGACTAAAAAGGCCAATCCGAGATAAACAAGTCCAGTTGCAGAAAGCACAGCAGAAGATCTCCTTGCGTGATGTTTCCGGGTTGTGATTCTTTCTGCGTTGTCATTTCTCTTCGAGACTTGTTCGGCGTGACTTCTCAAATAAGGCTGCGGCATTGTGGATAGTGCGTCTCCATGCCTCCCGATGTGAGGCCAGGGTGGACCATTGTTGGTGATCAATTTGGCCGAGCCTGAGATGTTGTTTCAGGGAGTCCTTGTATTGCTTTTTTGGAGCGCCCCTCTTACGCTGACCCATGGCAAGTTCACCGTAGAGTACTATTGCTAGACCACAGTTTACCATTTGTGGGTCCATCCTACAGAATCATATAGAGCTCTGTAACAGAGACTACAAATGAGAGGCTATTTGCAGCACAGACTTATAGTAGTTAAAATGGTTTTATGGATGCCATATCATTATAGTGTAATTCATTCAGGAAAGAGACTTAGGTAAATGCTGTTGCTGCTTGCTGCCAGTGTGCAGTTTTGCTCAGAGATCTTGAATGCATATACAGTTGGCCCTCCACATTTGAGGCTTTCACTTTTGCGGATTTGATTATTTGCGGCTTTGATTAATATGTTCTCTCTAGGAATCTCTTAAGTCCTTTAATGTTTCAGTTCTCCAGCTGTAAAATGAGTATGAGGGAACCAAAATTACACTATCCTGTGGGCAGATGGTTAGAACATCAGACTATGACTCTGGAGACAACAGTTTGAATTTGCACTCAGCCATGGAAACCCACTTGGGCAAGTCACACTCTCTCAGCCTCAAGGGAGAGCAAATGCAAACCTCCTTTGAACAAACCTTGTTAAGAAAACCCCATAGTAGGTTCACTTCAGGGTTGCCATAAGTCGGAAACGACAACACACAGCAACAAGCAAGGGCAACCAAAGCGCTTGGGAATGTTTAAAAGTCCTCTGTGTTATTGAAAGTAAAGAGTAAATACAGGCTCAGCTTTACCATGACTTGAAATTAAGCAGCTGCTTCAGGTGATGGGTTTTTGAAGTCGAAGGGCAATAAGCTATATGTTAATTTATCATTCTGGTTGTATACTTTATAGCTAGATTTTATTAAAAAAAGTTTCTTCAAATTGTGTAAAATGGGAATGATGTGTGTGTGTGTGTGTGTGTGTGTGTGTAAAACTTGTGTATTTTATGTGTATGTTTAAAATGAGTGTTTTAAAGAGATTGGGAAGAAATTAAAAGGAAATCAATCTCTTTAGTGTTGTGTTGGGTCACATCGCTAGCAGTTTATGGATTTGTACATTTTAGACTGAGGGAGGCCCAGAGACACTGAAGAATGGAAAGGATGGTGTGTCAGCACTTAGGTTTGCTAGTCCTGGGTAAGTAAATATTTCCTGGAAAGGTGTGTTGGGTAAGAAGTGGGTTCTGTTTTTTTCCAGATTACTGGAGCAAAGGCCATCTGCTCATCTGCAACTTCTGAGCTTTGTTCTAAAACCGGAAATCTCCTAAGATGTACTTCACAGAGCATTTTATTCCTTATGTGTCAGTATACCTGTTGGAGGGGGAAATCTCTTCTTAAGCTGACAAAAAGGACTGGAAATGTGGCAACTCCAGGGAGTAAAAATATCTAGCTAAGTTGGGACTCAGTGAGTCAGCGTTAAAGAAGATAACTGCCCACATCATATTTCTCTTGACTGAAGAGAATTGCGAGGAGTGGGTGTAAGTGTGATATGTACATGCAGTGGTGAGCAACTATGTCAGATCCAAGTCCTGATTTTCACTCCCAGAAAATGCTGATGACCTCATAGCCTGCAAAAAACAAAACAAAAACAATATCAGAAAGGAACTGAATGGAAATCAAATTCTAGTTTTGAAAGATGAGTATTTTTTTAAATGTTAAACAGTGGAGCCCCACCCGCCTACCCACTCACCCATCCAAAACTATTGCAAAGATGAATTGCTGCTTTTGGAGGCTTCCAGAATCGGCATTTCACCAGCTGCCTTGAGTCCCTGTGTTGGGAGGAAGACGAGATATAAATAAATAAAAGCTATGGGGGTAAGGGCAAAATGATAGCATTGCCCCCCTCCTGTAAGAATTCTACCCCAATGAAATTTTCCTTCGGTCCCCAAATTTCTACCATTACAAAAGAGGGAGACAGTGAAAATCATTCACACCTAGATTATTATGTGTTGTGTTTGCATTCACTTGGTATGCCCCTTTGATTTGGATGCCTAAACACTACTGTATTTCTAAACCTTCCTATGTCTGCAATGCCACAAATTTGGGGACTGAAGGAAAATTTCATGGGAGAGGCCAGTACCCTAATTTTGCCTTCTCGGGAGTTACATCCCTGTATTTCACTCCTTTTTTGGCCAGAAGAGTCTGGGGAATCTGGAGGGACTGAGGGCTACAAAATAGCCTTCAGTACGTGTGGCTGCCAAAGCTACTCTTTGCTCTCCCCTGGCATATATATACACCAAAACTAAAATAATATAAAAGCTTTCTTTGGTTGGTTCTTGGTGCACTGAAAGTTCCAAATGATCTGCTTAGGTTTGCCTTTGTTTTGGCTTTTTGCAAAAGGTGATTTTTGAAATGCTGCAGCTAAGGACTGCACAGCTACAGTGGTCTGGATGCAGTTAGTGGCCAAGTTTCTCTGCCACTAAGACTTGCTTAGAATAAAGACTTGCAGCAGGTACTGCTTTCAGGTTCCAGAATAAAGCTGCACTTGCCAAAATTTCCTCCCCAGTACACCTTTGAAAGGCCCAGGCCTTTCATTTTTGCTCTGCTATTTTGTATCAGCTGGAGAAATGTTCCTGTACATTTCCTGTTCCAGTCTTCGGGAAAACCCTGGCTCTCTTCCATGTTCAGCTGTATGCTGTGCAAATTAAAAAAAAATGAGTTTTTTCTCACACTGCCGACAACCAGACTTTGCATGGAGTCTCTGTTCACTGGAATGCCTTTGCAAACTAGTAGCCTGAGTTTATCCTGTGTTCACGGGATTGGAGACAGCCTCCCAAAGAAACAGAGATGGGCAGGGTCCATCGAGATGTAATATTCCACATTCCCTAGGTTGCTGTTCCTTATTTTCAGATGGCAAAAGCTACTTTGCCTGGAAGGACCGTTTTTAATGTGCCTTGTCTGTTTGCTTAACGCTATTGATGTACTTTGGGGTACGTACTCTGGAGTATGCTCATTTGTAGGATTTCCTTTAGAATACATTTTGGCTGTAATAAACAACCTTCAAATCACATTGAACCTTAAAGAATCACACTGAAATAGATAATACATTGTAAATTTAGAGTCTGACTTTTTTGGAAGGATGTTCAGATTCAAAACGCACTACACATAACATGATTTTTAAAAAGGTAGGTAAAATGTAAAGGGGAATGAAAGAGTTCTCCCCCCCCCCCTTTGTATGTGAATGCCTGGCTTGCACATAAAAGCAATTAAAATGGAAGTGTGGAGCAGCTGCAGCCGCTAGGAAATTTCTGGTCTTTCCCAATAATTACATGAGTGGCAGAATTATCCTTTCCCGACCTGAGCCTAGAGTGGGGGTGGAAGGATTGTTCTGCTTTGCTAATCCAGGCCAGATTACAACCTTGTAATTGGATCCCTGTACAACAGACTCAGTTCTGTGATGCAGAGCTGGTTATTCTCTCAAGAGCAGCTCCTGGAGCTTTCAGAGTTGCCTTTTGTCTGCTCTGGTGTTTGTGTGTGTTTAATGACTTTTCTCTGTCTACATGCCAGCGCCTGGGCTTCATAGTTAAACCACAAGGCTGACGTTGCTTAATCCTGGTTTTCTGAGAATGTTTGTGCAGAAAGATATTCCGAAGGCAGCTTTTAAGGCCTGCCAAGAGCTTTTGCCTTAAGAATAGACCCATAATTGCCGTCTGCCCAAGAAATTGCTTCCTTTTGTAAGGAAAAGAATGTCAACAGAGGTGAGAAAACAGACAGACCAACCTCTTCCTAGGGTAGCATGAGCAGTTTATGCTGAAATTGTCAAGGACATTCCTATGTTGTTAGTGCCTAAGAGTCATTTTTGACCTATGGTGACCCTAAGGCAAATTGTATCACAGGTTTTCTTAGCAAGGTTGGCACAGGTTTTCTTGGCTAACTCCGCTTTGGCTCTGCTGGCCCATTTTGGGATTAAGAAAATGTATATGACTCTCCAAAATAAAATCAGAAAGAACAGGAACAACATCTGGGACTTTCTGGTCTTTGTAATCTGTCTGGATGCACCCTGAGTTTGGATTTGAACCCTGGTCTTCTTGAGTAATAATCCAGCACTCAAAACACTACATCATGCTGGACCTCATAGGCAAAATAATCCATTGTCTACTTTAACACAAAACCATAGACAAAGAAGAGAACATTTTTCTGATTTGGAATAAAACTGATAAGTTTGGGATAGTGTACTTCCACTATCCAGAGTCCTCAATCCTCTTCAGCAATTGCAAACCCTCATGTGCATAACTACAGCAGTCTGTTGGATCTTGAATCCCTATCTGTAAGTGATAATACTGTTGAGATGATGTGTACTTTGTGAATGCTAAGAGTGGAGATATTGCAGCTGCTTCTTACATAGAGTGTTTCAGCGGTGAGAGAATCCAGTTGTTTGTGTTGAATTGGCTGCATTGTGCATCTGGTCCTGATTTGGTGATGTGGGCCTCAAGTACCCAATTCCCTGCCTCAGTAAACAGCCCTTTGCAACTCCTGTCAGATTTCTGGTAAATCACCCTATTACGTAACATCTGCTATCACCAGCAAAAACCTTAGCCTTCCTGACAGGGCTGGAAAAATCCTAGAAACTAAAGACTGGCACTAGAGATTTGGAAATGTTTGGGATTTTTTTTTTTTTAAAGAAGCTGTCATTCTGGGTATAAGATAAAAGTGAAAAGGGAGGTATTTAATTTCCATAACATCAGCCTTGCACTTGTATTCCAAGGCTTGGCAAAGTTACTTTTTGGACTACTACTCCCAGAATCTCCCAACCTCCTGGTTGGGGGATTCTGGGAGTGATGTTCCGAAAGGTAACTTTTTGTGGCCATACTATATTTGTAGGCATTTAAACCTAACTTCCTGGTGTGCTTGCCTCTTTTTGCCTGTTTCCTTTTTTCCTTAGATTGCTGAGGGATTCTCAGTCTTGCACTTTAGTTGCAGTCCTGCACTTTTGGAGGGTGCCAGGATGTGTGCATGTGTGTGCCATATGGTGTGTAGCTGGCACATTAATTTCCATTTGTTGATGTGATCCCTCTTTCCTCTTCACTTTCAGCTCAGAATGTGACTGTGGAAGAAATTCTTACTGCCTACAAGCAGGCCTGTCAGAAATTAAACTGCAAGCAGATTCCCAAGCTACTGAAGCAGATCCAGGTACGTGCATTCCCTTCAGTGTGCAGGACAAACATTGATCAGATCTAGCTGTGAAATCAAGAGGTGGATTTTCAGAAACAGCTGAAAGCTGATTGCAGCTGGAACTGAAAGCAATAATGATAAAACAAAGGCTGTCTCAAAGGCCATGGTCTTCTCTTGGGATTGACTCACAGGCCTTCCCAAGGGGTTATTTACAGCTCACCTGTGGGTTCCAGATCTTCCCAGAAATACCTGGAAATGTCATCCCCCCAGATTGAATCTAGGATGTTTTGCTCATATGCCACATGCTTTTTCATGAAGCTGTAGCCCTTCCCCATGTCTCTTTGCATTCACCTGACAATTGCAGGGTGCAACCGGTCTTTGCACTGATACCAAACAGCTTTGTCCACCTGAGAAAAAGAGGGGGCCAGGTCCATGATGGTTGTTAGTGCCAAATTTAATTTCAGAGATATTCTTGGAGGCCATTTTCTAAAGCTGGGCGGGACAAAAAAACACTAAGTTTTTGAGTTGAGAGTTCTTACAGACAGTAACTAAGTCTTGGGGAGGCATTTCAAAGTCTTAAAATGTGGAGAAACATCCAAAGATGTTGTCATGTGGAAGGGGACATAGCTATCTGGGAAAGTGAATAGGAGTAGCGTAGGACCTCAAGTCCTATCCAATGGGATACAGTGGCTCAAGTGGTTAAGACGCTGACTCTGTTGATTGCAAGATCGGCAGGTTGGCAGTTTGAGGCCCAGGTGCTGCATGATAGGGTGAGATCCTGTCACTAGTCACAGCTTCTGCCAACCTAGCAGTTCGAAAGCATGCAAATGCAAGTATATAAATACCATATTTTTCGGTGTATAAGACAACTGGGTGTATAAGACTACCCCCAACTTTTCCAGTTAAAATATAGAGTTTGGGATATACTCACCGTATAAGACTGTCTCCATCAGGCTACCTGTGCAAAGGGTCCACTGATACTCACCTAGCCCCCCAAAAGAAAGAAAGGGGGCTACAAACCCACCGGGTCCGACAGGCCCCCGACACCAGCCTCAGTCTCTCTCCTCTCCACACAAATCTGCGTGCTGGGTCTAAAGCAGCGACCTAGCCCTCCTCCTTAACCAGGGGTAGGCAACCTAAGGCCCATGGGCCAAATGCGCCCCCCCCCCCGAGGCTTTTGGACCAGCCCCAGGCCGGTCCTGCCGCCGCCACCGCCCCCCGCTGCCCGCCATGATGATATTGATTATTGTTGTTATTACTTGTTCTTGGGGTTTTCTTGGCAAAATCTCCACAGGAGGTTTGCCATGGCTTTTCTGGGGCTGAGGGAGTGTGCATGCATATTTTTAAAAAACATTTAATTTTTTAAAAATATTTTATTTTTATTTATTTATTTTTGGTGCTTCGGCCCCCCAATTGTCTGAGGGACAGCAAACCAGCCCCCAGCTCAAAAAGGTTGCCTACCCCTGTGACCTAAACCATCTTCGCAACCTCTCGGTCCCTAGGTAGCAGCCCCCACACTAAGGAAGCGAGGCCTTCCAATCCCTCAGGCCTACTACTTCCCTCTCTCTTGTCTTTTGTGGCAAGGAAGAGGCGCCAGGCAGCAAGGTTGGCTCTCCCTCCCTCTCATGACAAGGCAAACCAGAGGGCGAGCCCAGGCTCCAGTGGTAATGGTGGTGGTAAAGTCTTACTGAGTGGCCTATACGGGGGGAAGGAAGTGCCGCCTCAGGAAGAAAGGAAGGGAAGGGAGCAGGGTGGGGCCTGGAATGATGGGAACGAGGGAGAAAGTCTGAGGGGGAGACTCTCTCTGAGGGGGATTTTTAAGGGAGAGGTATGACCAGACCTACCGTATTTTCCGCCCCTCTTCTTCCTCCTCCTCCTCCACCCGGCATATAAGACGACCTCCAACTTTGGAGAAGATTTTCCTGGGTTAAAAAGTCTTATATACCGGAAAATATGGTAGGTACCACTTTGATGGGAAGGTAAACAGCGTTCTGTGCAATCATGCTGGCCACATGATCACAGAGTAGTTGACAATGCTGGCTATTCAGCTTAGTAACAGAGATGAGCACCACCCCCTACAGTTGGACACGACTTGGCAACCTTGTCAACAGGGAATACCTTTACCTTTAGGACCTCAAGTCTTTTTTTTTTAATTGCACTATTTTTTTCTTTAATTTTAGGGGTTTGGGGGATGGGTGAGTGGCTTCAGGGTCATTATAGTCTGTGTCCACATGTGGCCTTTAGGCCACATTTGCCCCATCCCTGCTTTAACTGGAGATCTCTTGGACTAAAGTGGAGGCCTTGGGGCGTGCATAGCACACAGCTTGTGGGGAAACCAATCTACACAAACAGCAGAGGTCTGTGCCTCTTGTTCCAGAGTACAGATTCCCTAGTAACTCATCCACAGTGATTGTTGCTAGTATTTGCTTAGAAACGTGCTCTTCTTCCTGTAGCTGGAGCAAGGACAAAGAACAGGTCCTTCCATAGAGCAGAAGAGCCCCCTTTGTGTTAGATGCAGACTCTCAAGCTATGACTGAAAAAAACTAGTGTTAAATGAAAATATTGCTTCCCTTTTGCAAGCCCCCCCCCCCACGGGTTTATATTTTGACAGATTGGGGTGCTGGTGGCAGGGAACTAAACTCACCAGCACTCATGTTGGGTCATCAAGTCTCATATCTGTTGCCCTAGAATGCTTTCATCAGAACTACGGATGTTGTTCAATCCTAGTCATTTTTGGAAAACAAATATGGGAATTGCAAACCTGAGAGGAGTGGCAGTTAGTTTTTGTACCCCACCTCCACCCCAAAAATCACAACCATCCATTTGGTCAGTTGGAAACTTTTAGTTTAGCAGTGAAAGAAAGTGGATCATATTGCAGATTAATGTCTAAAATCTAAGACCATATCCAGGAATGATCTACCCAAATACCAAGAAAGGGGAGTTTGCCAAGTTTGGGGTCTTTCTTTAACTAGATTTTGACATAATCCTGAATCTGAAGCAATTCTGAGCTGGCTCTTGAAGGAATAGTTAGGTCAGAGTGAGAGTTGGATGCCAGTTGGTATGTTTGGGAGATAAATACACTCTTCTCCTGGTCTCCGTATTCCTCAATCATAAACCAGTCCCTTTCTGTGTATACTGACATCCTTACTCTGTTTTGCTCTATTACAGGAATTTAAGGACCTAACACCCAGGATAGATTGTCTGGATCTGAAAGGTATGGCCCCGAGCTTCCTATTGATACAGTGGAAATTATAATTTCTTGTCTACTCTGGGTATGATCCCCACAATTTATTTGTCAGGGATTTGTTCCATTTACTTGTATTTGAAAGTAGTCACCTTTGGGAGCAAAGAGCTTGAAGAAGGTGGGAATGATCCGTGTTGCTAATTCTGGCCATGTAAGACATAATATACAAATTGTTGAACCCAGATGTCTTGTTTTGGCTGGTAAACTTATGAAATGGTTGCTTGAAAGCTGGCAAGGGCTTCTGCTGTTTTGCCACTATTCCTATACCCTCCTCTCATTTTTTTCATTCATACTCAATATCCTTTTTCTGGTCCCAGATATAAATTTTTCAGAATAAGCTTGCATATGTTTGGAAGGGGGCCAGATTGTGTAATTGTGCTGGCACATGCGAACAAAAAAACAAACATTGCAAACATAGATGCAGTTTTCTCAATGTGAAGCAGACACACATATGTGCTCTCTCACACACAACCCTGATTGGAACTACATGGGGCCATTGAACTTAGAGAAGTCTGAGAGGTGACATAATAGCCATCTTTAAATATCTGAAGGGATGCCATGTAGAAGATGAAGCAAATTGTTTGCTGCTGTTGCTTCAAAACACTAACAAACCAGTGGATTTAAAGTACAAGAAAAGGGATTAAATCTAAGCATTAGGAATAATTTTATTGTGAGAGCAGTCTGACACTTGAATAGATTGAATCAGAGGGTGGTGGACTCTCTGCATTTAAGCAGCGGTTGGATGAGATTCTTTCAGGGGTACTTCATTTGTATTTTCCTGCATAGCAAGGGGTTGGCCAAAATGCTCCCTGTGGTCTCTCTCAACTCTTTGGATTCCGTGGTTTTATGATTTGTACCTGTTGTCCTGCTCTCTCACCTGGTTTCATAATTGCAGACTCTGTCCTTCCAAACACATCAATAAACATCCTGTTTGTGATGCAGAGGCAGGTTGCTGGTTTCAGGGTGCGTTTGTGTACTAAGTTTGCCTATAAAATCTCAGTTGCCAAAGAGAGGCTGAGTTTAGTGGGCAGGGCCGAAAAATTGCCAGAGCCTCAGGCCTGGGAGGGTGGAGACTTCATCAGAGCAGAAAAGCAGGAGGCTGCACATGACAGCTGAGCAGATGGTATGTGATGGGGCAGGAGAAGAACCAGCAGCCGCTTCAGGTTATCTGGCTCAGTGACAGAAGTGAAAGCCAGGCCTCATTCTTCATATCCATTGTACAGTTAGAAATCTGTGCTGTGGTGCAGAAAAAAGTGGATTTGAGTTTCCTTTTCTTGTACATTGAGAAAACAAGTTCTTAGTTCTCAAGAGAATCAGAGTTCGTACTTTTTTCAGAGTTCATACTTCACATCTCAGAATAGTCATGGTGTTTGTCTGGGAGTCTTCATCCAAAAAAGTAATGTTTCCAAGCTCTGTGAGGGTTTTGAAAAGGGATGGACAGGGCCTGTTGAAGGAAATGGGAAGTGTTCTAGCTAGTCAGCATATGACGTTGGTCATTCCTAGGGTTGCCTTGCTTTGGTTATTGCAAGTTCAAGAAGTTGCATCAGATGTCTAATTGCCCAATTCTTTTTCTGTGTCCCAGGTTGTACTTGGCACATTCCCTTGCTCCGATTTGCATGTGATAAGCTTTTCTTGAAAACCTAGACTTTCCTCAACTCTGTTAAGAATTTGAAAACTATATTTTTCTTTTGTTCTTATAAGGCAGAACCAAGCTGTGCATCAAAGCCAATTCCTTGGTCTGAAAAGTAATGAAAAGCCAGAAATACCCTGTCTCAGAGGCTGCAGGATGCATCTATGAGCCATGCCATTGCTTGAGACTCTCTGTTCCCTCTTATGATGCAAGCTCACAAATGAACACAGCATGAAGTGCAGGCAGAGCATAAGTACCTAGGATGCTGCTTGCATGAAACTGCTCATTTATTTAGCTGAGAGTTTGGAAAAGTTTATCTTGTACCAGAGTTTCCAGAATCACTCAGCTGGCATCTCATCTGTTTGTATCCAGAGCCTTGGGCACAGACTTATTCAATACCTTCTTTCACATTCTCTTAAACAGAGCTAGCCAACCTTGTGGCTTTCCAGATATTTTGGACTGTGTGTCAAGTACCGTAATCACTGACCAGTAGCCATGCTGGCTGGAGCTGATACAAGGCTTGTAGTTTAAAATATATAGAAAGAACCAGGCCTCCCCTTTCCAAAAGAAAAAAATTGAAGAGGTTGGAATGACTTGTGTCTCCAGTCTTAAAACCACACTTCACCTTAGAAGTTTAGAAAATATTTTATACATTGCGTTTGTATTATACAGAGTCCATTTCCCTTAAAAAAAATTTTTTTTAAAATTCAAAGGCCTGCCTGAATAAACAGAAGTCTTTATCTGGCTGGGGAAAGACAGCAACAAGAGTGCCACTCTGACCTCTCTGGGGAGGGCATTCCAGAGCATAACAACTATGGAAATGGTCCTCTCCATGTTCCCACCAGGCATTCCTGGGGAAATGGTAGGTTGGAGAGAGAGACTTCCCCATTAAGATCTCAAAACACAGGCAGTTTGTATGGGAGAATATGGTTCTTCAAATAACCTGGAAATGGGCATTGAGGGCATTCTCTTGCTTTCTCTCTTCTCCCTGCACCCCAAATTATGACCTCTTGGATTTCTGTAACTTGTGCCTCATGACACTAGAACCTTTCAAACTAGAACTGTGTATGTTTGTTTCATTTCCAGGGGAGAAGTTGGATTACAAGGCTTGTGAGGCCCTGGAAGAGATATTTAAGCGGCTCCAGTTCAAAATAGTAGATTTGGAGCAAACGAACCTAGATGAAGACGTATGTAACATATGTAGATGTATAAGAAATGTTTATTCGCTCCTACCCAATGTTCAGTTATCACCACTTTGTACTTGCTTTGAATGCCACTTGAACTTCTTTCATGTAGAAAATGCAGCAGGGTTAAGATTCATTTTATGTAAACTCCATTCATGTTGAAAAGTAATGTATCAAAGGAAGACTCTTTTTTTTACTTGCTGTGCTTATTTTTTTATTTCCATGGATCTCTACAGTGGCTTTACCTGCCTAGAGTCCAAAGTTGTCCAGTTCATTCTTTCAGTTTAGGATTCCAGCATTGCATTCCTTTGCACATCATTCCATTGTGTATGTTTGATCAAGGTACATGGCGCACTAATCTAGATTTTGCATCCAGAGTCTCAAAAAAAAAATATATATATACCCCCCCCCCCCTTTAATTTACCTATTTATAAGTGGACAGTTGGTCAGCTCTGACTCATGTCTCCTCTATATCCAACAAAAAAATTCAGTTGTAGTGTCTCATTTGTAGCAGTACCAAAAAATCTGGTTTTCTCTTCAAACAAATGGTGTAAGTCATGTCTGAATACAACATGCTGATTTGGGACATTTCTCTCAACAGGTTCATTGATGAGATAGACCCAACCCTGCAAAATAAATCATTTGTGGTTGAAATCTGGAGCAAGTCTGCTCTGAGTTGTCACCTTGGCTTGCCATACTGGTTTTTCAGGGCCATAACTAGTCATTCCATTGCCTGAGGCCATCTCTCAATTCTGTTTTCTCCCCACCTTCTCTGAATCTGGCAATGCATAAATGAAATAAAGAAATCATCTGGGTTATTTTATTGTAATAATGTCTGTTAAGCAGTAATATAAACTGCTGGAATGGGAAAAGACAATTGAGAACTAACTTAATAAAATAGTGGTAACTCTGCTTTATTATAGATGGTATATCTGTGAAGCATTCCATTATCAAATTGAAATAATTTAAATTTAAAGTTAGGCTAATATTTTAATGGAAACACTAATCATGCAATTGTTACATCATTATAAATATGAGCACACACATGCATAAGGAAGTTAGTAAAAACAAACCCTGCTCTAAAAGTCGCACAGATATATGGAACACTGTGTATAATTGATATAAACTTACATGTATAAAACATCCTTCTCAGTAGGAATAGGAACAATTATTGTGTGCCTTTTAATAGATGATATCCAGATTCTTTCTACTCAGGATGCAGATTGTTTTTATTCAGAAATGTATGTGTGCTGCCCAGTTAATGCTAAGTGAGCAGCATTACATGTCCCCAAATATCTCCTCCCCCACCACTCTTAATCTTTGACTGAATGTACAACAACAACAACAACAACAATAATAATAATAATAATAATAAATTTTATTTATACCCCGCCCCTCTGTTAGACAATCGGGGTGGCTCACAGCAGTTAAAACTCATACAATATTAAAATACAATCCAGAATCCCACAACCCCCCCACCCCTTAAAAGAAAATTAAACTAATAATAACATTAAAACATGATAATTAAACATTAAATTAAAATTAAAAAGGTGGGATAAAAGCCCATCATCTCCCTTCAGGCCACCTGAGATAGAGCTGAATGTTTCAACCGTTTCTGTCTGTGGAGGCCAGCATACTGTACTGTGTTAGGCTGCAAAAAAAGATCCATAAGGAATTGTGAGGGCAGCTTTCTGGCTGGTGTGCTGCAGTTTTGTACACAATGCACAATTATACCAGTATGATTCCATTTTAATGCCATGGGTGCATCCTGTGGAACTCAGGGATTTGTAGTTTGGTGAGGCACTAGAGCTCTTGCCAAGAATTCTAAGTACCACTCCCTAAATTACAAATCTTAGGAATCCATAGGGCGGGACTATGGCAGTTAAAGTAGAATTTGGGTGCTATATGTGTAGTATGAAGGGGCCCTGAAATTAAACTTCACTGAACGTAGCAGTGATTGTTTCCAAGGGCATACACACAGAGTTTGGGCTGTATGCTTTGAGGCAGCTGAGATCTGCTTTTGATCAACTACCCTGAAAATTGTATCTTCACATCACAAAGAGAAGTTGCATATAATCACATCTTACCCTAGGAGGCATTACTATGCCACACATTATTTCTCATTCTGCACCCCAGTCTGAGTTTCACCCAAAGTAAGTGTTTTGTATTTCACCAGTGTAGTTTTGTCTTGATACTGATGTTTCTCCCTCCTCCTTCCCCCTCTCTTGTCTTTACCAGGGTGCCTCAGCGCTGTTTGATATGATTGAATACTATGAGTCAGCCACACACCTCAACATCTCCTTTAACAAACACATTGGCACTCGGGGTTGGCAAGCTGCTGCACACATGATGAGGAAGGTTTGTATTGGAATGTCCTCCCCACCAGGCTTTAATTGCATTGCTTTTAGGCAGCATAGAAGAAAAAGAATTGATGTTGAATTTGCATCTTCCCTGCACAGCTCAAGCTTTATTGTCAAACTACAACCCCCAGTGCCAGTAAGTGCCATAAAAGGCATTAGATTTCCCCTCTCTGCAGTTTTCTTTTGGGGGGGGGGGTAGTGATGGTGGGGGGAGAGCTCTTTGTTTTAAGGCAGAGAATTGGCAGGTTCTCCACAATTTCACGGGCCTGGTGAGCAGCACATCTACCACCCCCACCCAGCCCGGTGAGAGGAATGCAGACTCATTTGCGCCGCTCTGTCTGGTGCTTGTTGCAGACATCAGGACCCCAGTGGGACCCAGCTCCCTTGCAGGGAGGATAAACCTCTTTGCTGTTCTCTGCCCATTCAGGAACTTGATAATCTCCTGTGTTAACGAGCTTATTGCGTTTGCTGTTTCTGGCTGCTGGTAGAACATTTTTCCCTGCCACCAGTGGAAAACTAGACCCAGCTGAGAGGAATCGTGGGTCAAGAGCTAATCCTGCAACTGCTGTTCTTTCTTTTTTTCTTTCTTTCTTTCTTTCTTTCTGTAACACTCACTTGGCTCAATGCAAGAGTGCTCAGGAGTAATGGTGAGGCAGTAGTGGCTGAGATATATCTATCTCAATGAACAACAATGCAACCTGGCTTGATTGTACTTTCATTACTCTTTGTGGATCTGAGCACTTGATCTTTGAGATGGAGTTTGGTCTTGTGTGCTTTCAAATTGTTTCCAACTTATGGTGGCTCTATCCTGGGGTTTTCTTGGTAAGATATGTTACAAGGAGGGTTGCCACCATTGTCTTCCTCCAAGGTTGAAAGGGTGTGTCTTGCTCAAGGTCACAGTGGGTTTTCATGGCTGAGCAGGGATTCAAACCATGGTCTCTCAGAGTCCTAGTCAAATTCTCAAACCACTATACCACATCAGCTCACAAATGTCTCTGCATATATGTCTACCTTAAACTAAATGAAATTATTGGACCTGATACTTTCAACCATGACTGATAGCAGTTCTATAGGGTCTCTGATAGGGATCTTCTGTGGGGCTGCTCTCTGAGGCCCTTATCATAGGAGATAGCAGGGACTTAGCCTAGGGCTGCCTGTCTGCAGAGCAGATGATCCACTATTGAACCCCACCAAGACTACTTGGTGAGCTAACATCTGGAGCAACTACACATTGCCCATGCCTCTTTTTAAGATCTGCCTAATGACTCAAAGAGAGCTGTGGCTTGAGTGTTGGACCAGTATTCTTGTAGACCAGGGTTCAAATATTGGCTCAGCCAGGGAAAACCATTGGGGAGGTTAGGATAAGTCACATTCTTTCAACCTAAGAAAAAAGCAGTGGCAAACCCTCTCTGAACAGATCTTGCCATGAAAATCTTATGCTTCAGTTGCCGTAAGTCAGAGTCAACTTGAAGGCACATAAGAATAGCAATAGAAATTAATGATTCCGTAACTTGACATCATGTTTCAAAACATTGGTTTGGCAAAAGACACTTTGGACTCAATAGTCCTGAGCTGAAAAAGGTTGTTTTAAACACTTAGACACTCTTTTGAAAAGAAGTAACACAGGCATGTGTCTTCCTGACTCTTTGCTTTTTCTTACAGACAAACTGTCTCCAATACTTGGATGCCCGCAACACACCACTCCTGGATCATTCTGCACCGTTTGTGGCACGTGCTTTACGTATCAGCAACAGCCTGGCTGTGCTGCATCTGGAGAATGCAAGCCTGTCAGGGCGTCCCCTCATGTTGCTAGGTGAATAGTTTGAGTTGCCCTTTCTTTCTCAATGTGCCAGATCTTCTCCCTTTTCTCTTCCTCTTTTTACTTTTGACTGTTGTACCCTAACGGTGAATGTAGTTGGCTTGTAGGTGGCTTGTTTTTGTGAGGGTGGCTTCTGGCCTTTTGAGCAACATAAATGTGCATGATTGATATTTCAGATAAACAGAGCTTGAAAGAATTACTCTTTTGGACTACAACTGGGTGGAGGATTCTGGTAGTCTCCCAAAGTGAAAACTCTGGTGATAACTGGCCAGGCAGCCCTATCTCTTGATTCTCGGACTCATTAGCTGTCTCATCAACATCTTCCAATTAGGGCCTCTTGGCGAGCATAGAATGGAGGCATAGTGGGGGATGAGATGTGCTGTGGCTCCCTTTGGTCAAGAAGAGGACCAAGAGCTAAAGGTGTGTGAATACTTCCCCCTTCTCTTTGGCAGACAAACGAGGCTTGTTGTACTGTCTTAATTCATGCACAGGAGAGGAAAAACCAGAAGGGACCATTAGGGCAATAGAGATTAAGACAAGGAGAAAGTTATACAGGTGGTTCCTACATACCAGGTTAAGCACCACTGAGGGAGAAAAATTTGTAATTGTTGTCCTCTCAGTTTGGAAATTTTTGGTGTCAACATTGGTGTCTTTTTCTGTCTCTGTTCCATTCACATTTTTTATTATTTAGTTTATTTTCACTATTTCTGAATCACCTCCCTGTCCATAAGGACTCCCAAGGCACTGAGCAAATAAAAACCAATTAAAACAATACAAAGATAAAAACATTTTTAAAACAAAATGCTCTTTAACAGAGTATTTATCAGTCTAAAAACAGTCCTAGAATCCAGTTCTGAAACACTTAAACAGCAGTTTCAAACATTGAATGCCATGTGGAACAGCACTGTTTTGGCTGCTTGCTGGCAGCTTAAAAGAGATGGGGCCAGGTTAACTTCCTTGGATAGGAAGTTTCACAGTTGAGCTGCTGCTACAGAGAAAGCCCTGTTACAAATACCTGCTAACCTAACTTCACAAGGTGTTGGGACATGCAACAGGGCCTCTTATGAAGAGTTCCCATTTCTGACAGGCTTGTATGGGAGGAGGCAGTCTTTCAGATTTCTAGGCCCCAAGTCATTTAGGGCTTTGTAGGTCAACACCAGCACTTTGAATTGAACTGGTTCTTGCAGGACCACTGTTACATGGTCTCTAAAATGCATACATGACTCCAGTCTGGCTGCTGCATTTTGCACTAGCTTCAGCTTCTAAATACTTTTCAACGGCAGCCCCACATAGAGTGAATTACAGTAGTCTAATCGGGAGGTAACACTAGCATGAACTGCTGTGGCCAGATCTACCTTTCCCAAGAAAGGATGCAACTGGCACAACAGCTGAAACAGGGCAAAGGCATTCTGGCTAATGTAGCAAAGTGGCAAGCACACCCCCAATTGCTTGCCTCTTTGTCCGCACAAGGGACTACCACCCAACTTCCTGAAATTTCCTGAAATCATCAGATGAGGCTAGATGCTTCCTCCTAGTTACCCTTTGGCAAACTAGAACCCTATTATGGTTGTGAATCCTTTCCTCTGCCCCTCTCTAATATTTATTAAACTTGCATCCTACTTTTATTAGTGAATTCTAGTGGTATTCTGTTCAAGGGACTGCTCAGGCCCTTAGTTATCAAGGGGACTACTTGGTGCCCTAAACTTAGAAATACAGCTGTTCTGATCTATAATTGTTTTTGTTTATAGTGCAGATACTTACCAGATGAACTACTGGATGGGAACCCTGTTCAGCCTCTACATGATTGTTCTTTTAAGTGTTACACTAAATGTGACTGTTAAGGTTGAACTCTAACAAGAGGTCTTTTGTGCTTCTTAAAATTTGTGAGAGGTACCAAGAGGGGCAGTATTAAACTGAGATAATGCAACACTAGTGGCTAAGTTTTTGCATTCTTGCTGAGGGCATTAATAATAAATTAGAGCCAGCCCCAGGAACTTTAAAATGCAGACCTGTAGCAATAATAAATGAAGTTTGAAAGAGAGTCTCCTTCAGTTACAGTTGCTGTGTCCTGGGAGCTAAATGACAAATGCCAGGTTCTATTTGACTTTGTGATTTTGTTTGTTTGTTTTGTTTCAAACTTCTGTAAATGAGCAGAATGGAAGATTTAGTACTTAACTAGTGTATAAGTCTTCTTCCTCTCCCTCCTCTTAATTCTCCAGTGTGTCTGTCTAGGGCAGGCATGGGCAAGTGTGGGAAGCTAGGAGCTGTATTAGCCCTGCAGGAGGCCTTGGAGAGCTGCATCCTCCACCACTAAACAAAAATAATGATTATATGCCCCCAAATATCCCCCATCTAGAAGGTGTGGGGGCATTTTTGCCATGATTTTAGCCCCCCGGGGGCATTTTAAGCCCAGGAGACGCTTTTTTGAAGTGACCAGACCCCCCAAAACATGGTAAAAATGCCCCTAGCAGCTTTTCCTTAGTCTTTTTTGTTTCCTCTGGGAATAGCTGGCATATTTGTTTGTGCAACAGCCACCTTTCAGTCAATTTCTGCCTTTCTTATCCCTATCGTATCTTGTTTCTGCTGGAAATGGATGGATGGAAAGATAGGTAAAAATGAGAATTTGAGTAGGAGTATATTCTGTTTCTTCCATATGTCCATACCTCATCCAAGGCATCCAGTGGGATTGGTCTGCCTCCCACCCACCCCCTTGCAGGAAATTGTAACCCATTTTTACAGACTGTCCAACAAGGGAAAACAAGAGAAGATAGACTTCATTATTTAGCTTGTTGGAAAATCTAGGCTAGAGCATGATAGAGCTAAATCATTTGTCTGGTGGAGAAGTTTCAGATAAGGTCAAATTAAGGGAGCAGAATTTCTCTCTCCCATTGCTCACTTGTCTCCAATGACATATTAGCCATGTAGGCAGAAGGGTTCTGGGAGATATGGCCCAAACAAATAACTATTCCAACCTCTACTGTGGAGGCAGAGTCACTAACAAAATGAGCAGGCAGATAACTGTTGGTCATCAAAGAAACAAAGCAAAGGCAGGCACATCTCACATATTGATTTTGTTGTTCCTTCTGTTTCTCTTTTTTGCTTTTTGCTTTTTAAGCGACGGCTCTGAAAATGAACATGAACTTACGGGAGCTTTACCTAGCTGACAACAAGCTGAACAGCCTTCAGGACTCAGCTCAGCTTGGCAACCTCTTGAAATTCAACTGTTACATTCAGATCTTGGACTTGAGAAACAACCATATTCTGGACTCAGGTGAGAGATTCCTGTGACAGCCTTTCTAGTTTCTTGTGGCATGGAAAGCCCTGTTTAGAGTGAGCAATCTCAGAGGGGCTATATTTGCTCTATCCCAGGCTTCAACAGGCCATACCTGCACAGCTCAGGTCCAGGATATTTGTATAGTGTTTTCCCACATGCACTTGCCTGTGTTTTCACATCTGCTGGGGAGGCCCTTCTTTTTGTTTGTCCAGCCTCACAGGTACACCACATGGGAGAAGGCTTTATCAGGAGTTGTTCCCAGGGGGAGTGGGGAGTGGAATTGAGTGGGGGCACTGTGAGCTACATGCATTCAGTAAGCTGCACTTAACCCACCCCTGATTATAGATAAGGGGGGAAAAATCTTCCCTGGGAAGTTTCTCCATTAGATTCTGTGCCAAAAAGGGCCTACTTCTGTGACTTTAACCAGTTTATGCAAAGTAGGTTGGCTTGATTATATTTGTGTATTTTACACAGTTCATTTTACTGTTGCCAGCCATGGGAAATATCGAAGAATGTGCCATAGTCTGAAACAAAACTATTTTAGAACTAGAATAAAATGAAAGGTTTCTTTTAACTCTTCAGGTACCTTTTGAGCCCCCCCTCCACCTTTCCCCCAATTTTCTCTCTGCAGGCAGCTGGTTCTCATTTTAGTATGCTCGTTGTCAGTTATTAGCATATTTTCATTTTAGTTGTGTCAAAGTGGTCATGAACAAGAAGTTCTTGTAGTCTAGAACAATAGGGTTGTTCACTAGTTAATTGATGAACTTGTTAAATTTTAAACAAAGATATGTTTATTGAAATTTCAGTACCAGTGCCTATAAAGTAATTGAACGATGCATAAGATGGAATTAAATTAGTGTCCTCAGCTTTTCCTTAAAAACAACAACTCTATAACTATAATCAGAAGAATCGGTTTAATGCAGGGAGTTCACAGTGTTGCTACTATGAGAGGACAGAAATCTGTTTCTAAAATAAACTAAACTATGTATCACTTCCTTGAAACAAATATTTGTAGAATTGTACTGGTGCTGTGTTTTGAATCTGCATTCTTTTCTTTTTTTAAAAAAATATTAGTAAATACTCAACTCAGTGTGTTAAATTTCCTGGATGCAAAGCAAAAGTTTATAGGTGGTGGGGCAGAAGTGGATCAGATCAGACAATAGATGGACCATTTTTTCAAATGTTGTGATCAGAGCTTGGAAAAGTAACTGTCCAGGACTTGGTTGTAGTAACTAGTGTATTTATGTCAGACTGTGCTGATGTCAGGGCTAAACAGGTGCTGGGACTGTCAGGATGGATAGCAGTTCACTGAGACCCACCCTCCCTCCTCCTTCCCAATTCTCTTCTGTCTTTGCTTGACTGTTTTGTTGTTTGGGTCACAGGGTTGGCATACATCTGCGAGGGACTGAAGGAGCAGCGGAAAGGCCTCGTCACACTGGTGTTGTGGAACAATCAGCTGACTCACACTGGCATGGCCTACATGGGGATGACACTGGTGAGTCATTCTCTGACACGAAAGCCAGATGCTGCGCTGAATTCTACTGGCCTCCTGTTATCAAAACATAGAAACCTGCCTTACACTGAGTCAGGTCATTAGGCTTTCTAGATCAGGACTATTTATTCTGATTGGCAGCCGGTCTCTAGGATGTTAAGTGGAGGTCATTCTGATTATCTGCTGTCTCGTCCTTTTAACTAGAAATGCCTGAGATTGCACTTGAGACCTTTACATGCAAAGCAAAAGTTTCACCACTGAGCTGTAATCTTCCCTCTGTTTTAATCTCCCATTTGGTTTTGGAACCCTGTTTCCTCTTAGCAAGCTTATATGAATATACACATTTGTGAAATTTTGAATTACAAGGTCTAGTGATGACCTCTTACTTTATATGGGCCTTCTTAAACAGAATGTTTATTTTTGTGGGCAATTCTTAGCCATGGTCTTGTGTTGGCCTGCTTGCTAGACTGTTGAGTCTGCTCTGTCTTTTGCCCTGCCCACAGGATATGGAAGTAGGCATAGGATTGCCTGCTGGGTTAGGGTTAAATTTCAGCTTCCTACCAGTTTTGATATAATTCACTGGGCTTGTGGCATACTTGAGATGGCCAGACTTCCATGCAAAAGAGCCATACATTAGGGAAGCACTTAATTTTATGAGTAGTGCTTGAGAGCACAGTAACCCACAACATTTCCTGTTTGTATCCTCAGCCTCACACCCAGAGCCTAGAGACTCTGAACCTGGGACACAACCCCATTGGCAATGAAGGTGTCCGCAATCTGAAGAATGGGCTCATCGGCAACCGCTCAGTGCTCAGGTTGGGCTTGGCTTCAACTAAACTGACCTGTGAGGGTAAGACATTCCTTGCCACATCCCTAAGTCACATAGGTCTCTGCCACCCAATCTTCAGTGGTGGAGATGCCACCACAAGTGAAGTCTCTTTATTGGGTGCAGGGCTCACTGGGTGTCCTTTGTTGTTTAGGGGCTGTGGCGGTGGCAGAGTTCATTGCAGAGAGTCCTCGCCTGCTTCGACTGGACCTGCGGGAGAATGAGATCAAGACAGGGGGACTGATGGCCTTGTCTTTGGCCTTGAAGGTCAACCACTCATTGCTCCGACTGGACCTTGACAGGGAGCCTAAGAAGGAATCGGTATGTCCCTGTTTTTACAAGTTTGCATGTCATGTATCTTCCATTTTGTGCTTTTATTGCAGACTGGGGGAAGGATGGTTATGAAACTTTGGCTACGCAGCAGAAGTTAAAATACCATAACCCATCCAACCATAGCCTACAAAATCATCCAGTTCACCTTTCACCTTGAAGTGAAGGGGTGGCAAGAAGAGCTTGTCCCATTGTCAAGGAACAAAGAGTGGCATTTGCTGATCTGGAGCCACCTATGGCTTGACTCCCACCCAGTTTGGAGATAGAAGCAGCACAGAGAGTCCTGCATAAATGGTAGGATTATCCTGAGTCCCTTCAGTTTAGAAATATATTTAAAGAAATCCCTCTCTTTTCTTTTGAGTAAAGTGAAAAGGGACCCTCTTTAGTGGGATTTCTTTTCAGTGATCCATACTCTCAATTCCCCTGCCTGTTTGTAATAGTCTGTGAAAGAGAATTTCCACAGCATCCTGTGATCCCAGCTCCTTAGCTCAGTTCTACTCCGAGAGAGGAGCATGCTGTGCTTGAAGCCTTCAGGGTCCCTGGAGATGTCTGTCCCCAATCAGCTATGGAGAACTTGCACACCAAGTCTCTTGCCCTCTTGGCTTAGCACAAAACAGGACCTTGTATTTGCCATTCTGAGCCAAGCGAAGGAGAGGATGAGTTTTGTATGCAATAGCAAAAGCAGACATTCATGCTCTGGTTGCAGTGGGGCATCCAGAGCATGAAAAACAGACTGGGATCTTGGATGAATTGCCCAAACATTCCATGTTAATAGTTATTCCACGCTCTTTCTGCAGAAACCTTAACTGGAATTACCTATTTGTTCTCAGGTTTGTTCTGTCCTCTCCCATACAACACTGAGGTCTACAAACTTTTCCATATATGAAAATTTATGCATCCAGGAGTTGATGTCAACTGATAGATTCAGCCTTAGTTTGCAGCCATCTTGTGCTTTTCCTTGTTATAAACTAGCCAGATCCCCAACTCAGCCCTAGTTGCAGTATACTCCAGCTTCAGCAGACTATTGCTGTTGGACTATGTTTGCTTGAAATGGCACATTTTAAAAGCTTCCTATATTGCAAGGTGGTAATTCAATTCCATCTGAGGTGCAGAAGGCATTGTCGGAACCGCTTGATACCTGCTGTCTCAAGTTTCCTTCACAAAAGGTTTTCCTTGATGTAGCAATGGCTTTACTCTAAAGAGTTAGTGCAGAAACAGCTGACTGGTAACTATGCTGCCTTTCTTTAATAAATTTCCCAGGAAGTGACTGCAGTCCAGTGTGTTGCACAGAGGTGATAAAACTTGAGTTAAGTAGGCAGGCTGTTTCTCTATTTCATTTACATCTATGGATCTTTGGAACAGAGAAGTTCACTGTAAAGAAAGGCCTTTCAAATGTAGCCCTCTTTCCTTAATGACTTAGGATCTGTGTGTGTGAGACATTTTTAAGCTGCTCACTAAAAATGTCTGGGTGGTGTACAGAATATAAAACCCAACATTAGTAGTAAGATACTGACTCAAGCCAGCAGAATATAAAGCCAAGCAAAAATACCAGTAAAAAATAAAGCATTTTAACATGTAAAAGCAGTAGAATAAGAGTGTACAAATTGAGAAACACTGAAACAGCTATTAAAATGTCTACGGAGGCAGGGAGAGTCTTTACTTTGTGCTGAAAATACCGTTATATCTTTGTCAGAAATGCCTTCCTATAGAGGGTGTTCCACAGGCAGGATGCCACCACTGAAAAGGTCCTGTCTTTTTCTCATTTTTTTGTCTCATTTGGTGGTGGCACCTAGAAGAGTGTATGTTTGCATATATATATATATAATGTCAATCTATTTTAAAAATGTACATGGGCAGGGAGTGAGGGCCTGTCACTTTACCTTTGATGATTTCCTTTTCAGTCCCTATAGGTAAAATTTGAAGGCACAGAATGACTGTCTATAAGCCTTTTATGTTCTAGTCTGTCCTGGACCCCATCTGTTCTCAGTGAGGGATCCACCATTTTGTGTTTCTTGTTAAAGCTATGCAAGGCCAAACCAGGAAGCAAGATCACCCCAGGAGTGCCACATAAGCTGCTATGTGTTCTCTGGGTGCAGAGCATGGCGTCCACCTGACAAGTCTTAAATGAACAATGAACCTTGTAGGTTCAACCAGTAACACTTTCTTAAGCTTAACCTCTACCTCACAGGGTTGTTGTGAACATAAAGTCTGGGATACTCAAATACAGCACCTTCGACTCTTGGTGGATGAACAGGATCATAATGTCATTTTTTAAAAATTGCTTTATTTTGGTCTAGCCTTGTAAGAACTCGTAAGGAGGAGGTTCCTTGTGGTCATCACATTCGATGAGCTGAATTTGAAAGTCAATGTACCCATTTAGAAATACCATACTTGCAGGTGGCATTTGTAATGGCTCACATGCTTTAATGTTCTACCACATCAGACTCACCACATCAAGAAAAGTGTCATATCAGTAAAATGGTGGTAAAATTCTCTAAGATGGTAGCTTTCCAGGCGCATGACATTTTTAATGTGAAGGAGCATTTAAACATGTCGGCCTGACCATACTGTCTAGGTATGTTTGCATGATATGACGTTTTGACATTTGCATTTGAGCTGTGAGGGGAGTTGCTCAAGCTGAGGTGAGCACCTTGTGGCCACCTTCCACATAAAAACTGTCCAGATGTTCAAGGCTGTATCATCTATATTCAGACTGGTAAGACTGAAAAATATCACCACTCCCATTTTCACAGCCCCAGATTCTGGGACAGATTTCCTTTAAATGAACTGTGTACCTCTTGTCCTTTTGCAGCTGTGCCATGTTGTGTGATTTGGCCACTTGCCTCGCTCTCTTTTGCAGGTGAAGAGCTTTATTGAGACACAGAAAGCCCTCCTGACGGAGATCCAAAATGGCTGCAAGCGCAACTTTGTTCTAGCCAAAGAGAAGGAAGAGAAGGAGCAAAAACTCCAGCAGTCTGCCTCCATGCCAGAAATCACAGTTACGGAGCCCCTTGAAGAGGGACCAGTGGAAGATGAGGGGCAGAATGGAAACCCAGCATCCACCCCAGAAGAAGGGGAGGAAGTTCAGGAGGCATTAATGCCCCAAGAGAATGGGGCAGCAGACGAGAGAGTCAGTGGAAGCAATAATGAGTCATCTGATTCAGATTCAGACACTGATGAAGAGGTGGAGGACAAATTAGAGATAAAGGATCTCTCTCAGTCACAGAAGCACAGCAGCCTGGATCATGCTGATGAGTCGCCCAAACTACCTTCCCCTGAAAAGACTAAGGATGTCCTTAGCTCTGAAAATGCAGTTCCTCCTCTGAACACTCCAGGGGAAATTAAATGTGAATCTAGAGGAGGAGTGGCATGCTTGCCTCCAACACCAGCCACTCCTCCTGGCAATGAGAGGAGGATAGCGGTTTCCAGTCCTGGGCGAGGCCACAAAATCTTTGTCGTGACTCGTGTGGAGAGTCTGCCTGAGAAGAAGGATGAGAACAACACACGGGCAGAGAACTCTGCCACTCTCTGGGGAGTTCCCCCAAAGCAGACTAACCCCCCAGCCCAATCACAGACAGCAAAGTCTGAAGACTCAGATAGACAAGGCAGTGAGCCTGCATCTGAGTTGAGGGCCAGCTCTGAAACATCATCTTCCACCCCAGGTTCTGATTCAAGGGTGAAAAAGATGGACTCTGGGCCATGTGAGAGGACATCTCAACATACTCTGTTGCCTAATGGACTAAAGATGGATTTTGTCCATGCACTACCAGATGCGTCCTTAAGGCGTGAGGGCAAAATTGCCAGTTGTGCTGCAGAACATGGTAAGAGTGTATATAAATCTTTGCAGTACAAAAGAGGAGATTATTTATACTTAACGGAGGTGAATACTATATGTGTGTGCGTGCGTGCTTGCATGCAATTAAGCAATTACACACACACAGACACAGACACACATTATATTATATTATATTGATTATTTAAAATATTTCTGTATTGCCTCACAGCCCCCAATATAATTCATCCTTTCTCAACTTTTTTACCCAAGAGGAACCCTTGAAATAATTTAATTCAGAAATAAACATTAGCATCCCTACAGTTTTTTCCCCAGCCATGATCTCTCACAGAACCCCTAGTGATCTCATGGAACCCTAGAGTTCCACATAGCCCTGGCTGAGAAACTCTGTTATAATTTATAATATATGTAGTGTCTGTGTCTGTGTGTCTGTGTGTGTATGAGGGATAGATAGCCAGCATAGATAGCCAGCATAGTGATAGCCAGCATAGTGATTTAACTGTTGGACTAGGACTCCTGTGAGACTAGGATTTGAATCTCCACTAGGCCATAGAAACACAGAAGCTGGCCTTGGGAAAGTCACACTTTCTCAGCCTCAGATGAAGGCAAGGCAGACCTCCTCTGAACAAATCTTGCCAAGAAAACCCCATGATAGCTCCATCTTTGAGGTCCATCAGTTCTCACTTCCTTGTGGGCATGGGGTCAGACCTGGTGTCACTTTTCTGGATGGGATGGCTGAACTACATGTGGAGTTTCCCTCTGAAAACCAGCCATACCCAAGCACTCCATGTGAATGTCTGAAGAATTATGTATAGATAGAAATTAATGTATAGAAAGAAAAGAGAATGTAAAGTCAATGCTGGGAGTAAGCAGACCACTTTCCCTGTTTTTTGGACTGCTGCTTTCAGTGATCAGAAATTTATGAGAATTGCCATCCAAAACATCTGGAGGCCACCAGATTGCCTACCCCATCTTATCCTGCAGACACTACCAGAATATGTGAAAGGCTTATTGGGTAGCTGACTCTGAGAATCTCCACTCTCCCTTTTTCAGAGCTGAACTGTTCCAAGAATGAGAAGGAGCTGGAGGAATTACTTTTGGAAGCAAGTCTAGAAATGGGACAGGAACCAATGTGACACTTTAGGTAAGGCATTTACAGATGGGTAGAGGGAGAATCCTGTCAGCTAAAGATAGGATTCAACATGTGCTCAAGCTACTCCTAAGGGCACAGACAGTTTATCCTTGGAATAGCTTCACTCAGGAAGACCTGATCCAAAAGACACTTCCTAAAAGCACAAGTTAACCACTTTTGCTGGGTGTTTGCTTTCTCGTAAATACCCTTCAGGCTTGGGGGCTAGAGTCTGATGGCTGAGGTTGGCTTTTTGAGAATTCCACTTGCCTTACGTATTGAAATTCATGTTTTCATCTCTCATCATTTTCCAAACACACTGAGTAGTGTTTATGGGAGAAGGCCTACTTTGGGTTATGTGAAATGCTTGAGAGACGAGGAGGGAAACACTCATTGATATGTGGGAAGCAAGGGAAAGGGCAGGTGAAAATGTGAAGTTTAGGAGATGCTGTATTTTTAGCATGGGCAGATTATAAATGAGAACAGCTACATACATGGCATACCTGGGAAGATTATATTTACACATATATAGGCATTGTACAGATGTATATTTAATTAGTCATTTGAGATGACTTACCAAACAGTTTTTAATATATATATAATTTCCGTGCTTTATGGTTGTGGTCCTCTGAACTCTTTGTTTCCTTTTCCTCTTTTTCTTTCAGTTCTGGGCCCTTCTACGTCAAATGGGTTCGGTTTGGGAAGAGCCTGTCTAGCTTTACTCCCCCCCTGCACCATGTGATTTTGAGGGGGAAAACTGACTCTGCAATACAGAGGCAATACAATCCCCCTTCCTGAACTTCATTCCCCTCCCTCACCTTCACATTCTTGATGTCTTCCCTCTGAGAAGAGAGGCTGGTACAGCCAGGCTGATCAGGATGCAAAAGAATTGAGAAGAACAGTCCTTCCTTGAGTACAAGGAGTGAACTTGTGATGCCTCCTCTGCTTTCAGTTTCTCTCTCGAAAAATTAGCTAAGGCACTTGGCATGGGTTTTTTCTTGCTGGGATGTCCCTTCCAAAGGTAGTCACAGGGAACTTAACTCCCAGACTTTGGTTCAATGGACAGGAATCCTCTCTCCAGTCTAACTGGGGGATATTTTTTCTTTTAAAAAAAGAACAAAACCCCGAGAGGTGAACAGGGCCTGTGTTTTTGCTGTCTGTGCATTAGACTTGCAACAGTTTCCCAGAAAACAGGACATTTAAGATAAAAGGGCAACTCTCTTGAATCAAGACAGTAAATCATTACTGTTTTTGCAGCCCTCTCTATGGAGAATGGTCTCTCAACCAGGCAAAGACTATTGGGGCTGCTGATCCACAGCACAGACTACTATTTATTTTCATTTTCATTCTCTCCCCTCAATTTCCCTCTTCTTAGTTGCACCTCCTTGTTTGTTCGTCTTTGATTTGGTGTCTATTTATAATGGAATGGGAACAGTTTTCCTTTGAATCTGCAATACCTTCAGACTGAGTGGGTCTCCCTTTTAGTCACCCCGTGTGGAAAATTTGCTTCACTTTGCAAATAATAATAATAATAATAATAATGGGAGGCTGTGCGTGTTATAGGGGACTGCTGATGGGGAAATGGAGAGGGCAGCAGAATGAGTGGGGTGTGGGTGGGAAGACGTTCTTGTGCATTGATGGATTACTTTTGCCCACAAGTGAGTGAGCTGCTGTTTTTGAAGCCATTCTGGCATTTCTTCATTTCAGTGGACACAAAAAAAGAAGAAGAAAAAAGGTAAACTTCTTGCACTTCCAAGGAAGATATCTCCCCTCCCCTCCCAAAGCCATACCGTGACAAACTTTTGGACATGAGGAAGGAAGTGTATATGGAGTATTCTTCTGTTTTAAATACAGTAAAACTGATGGTAAAACTTCAGTAAGCTGTCCTGGCGGGAGAGGACAAGGTTGTTTGGGTCTTTGTCCCCTACCCTTGTGATAAAACTGACTTGAGAAACTTGAGGATATTGCTGATTTGTGAGTAGTTTCATCTCCCCATCATCCCTGAACTTAACACCTTTCTTTAGGTTGCAGAGTATCTATATGTATACCAACAGTGAGTGAGAATGTAGCTCCAGTGACAGGAAGCCAGCTCTCCCCTCACCAGGGCTCTTCACTATCCAAATTTACTACTGTCCTAGAACCAGACTGAATTCCTTCACTAGCAAAACTGCTGTTCCTTCCTTTGGGAATCGGGCTAGGATGGGAAGGAAAATTGCACCCCCAATTTAAAGCATGAAGCTTTCTTCCAGTTGTGTTCCTTATGGAGAGAAAGAAGCTCCCAAGTTTAGTGAATCTTCTGGTAGGGAGGTCCTCATCAGACGTGCTGTTTTGGTCAGCCTGGTACATTGGAAGACTTAGATTCTGCCAAAAAGTGTATGCAGTGTTCTGGGGTGGGGTGGGGGATCCTTTAATTTCTCAGGGAAGGGCTTTTTGCAGCAACCCCACATCCTTGGCGTGTAGCGCTCTTGCCCTCAAGAGATAAGCCAAAATACCTAGGACTGTGAGTAGAGACAATGGGGCTCATCTGCATGGTCTTCCCCACTCCGCAACCTGCCTGTTGTGATGAATCCAGGCTCAGAGGTCCCAGAAGTAGTTATAAAAAGCTTGAAAAGTCTAGATGCAGATGGCCTCTCGGGTAGTAACAAAGGCTAAAATCTTTTCCCCAAAATATCATGCGGAGGGAAGCTTTCTCACCGGGGAGGGTTTACGGGTGGGAGGGTGAATAGCTTTTCTTGCATGGTTAAGGTCTGCAGTAGTGGAAGGGGTTCAAAAGAAATGACCATTCCTTTGGTTTTAAACGTTGGCAGCCAGAAGCACAGGTGCTCTTTGGTTTGTTGAAATTCCCTTCCTTTTCTTGGCTTTCCCCCACGCACACACCACGTGACTATGGCCCAATCCAAACTCTTAGCAGGTCCATGACTGACTACTTTGCCCCTTTCCACATGAAGCAAAATCTCCCAAGAGATTTACGGTACAAATCCTGTCATTGAAGTAAAATGAGGAGGATTCTCTTTTTTCTCCATGGACAAAGGAAAAGGCCTCTCCTTCCTCTTGCAAAAAAGGGGGAGTTGGCTGTTGGGTAGATGTAGAATTTAAAAGCTTTTTACTTTATTTTTTTTCCTTAAGTGCAATAAAATCTTAATCAGGGAGCTAGAGAGGGCACTTTTGCTGCATGGAGTTTTCAGGCTGGAGAGGCAGAAACACAGCTGTGTGCCCTTCATCTGCTTATCCATGATTCTCTCTTATACACACACACAAACACAAAAACAAAATTGAAACACACACACACCCCTATACAAGGAATTTCTGCTGCGTGAACACTACATTTACAGAAAAGATGGCGCCAGTTTGATTTTGTGTTCTTTTTTTTTTCTTTTTTAGAGCTAATGTTTGTCATTCCTTTCTGTTGTGTGTGGAGTTTTATTTTTGTTGAGAAACTGTCTTCTATTAAATGAAAAGCTGCATTCATCAAGTGGCTTCTCTCCATCTCTTTTTGGGGGCTGGGCTTGGCTGATGACATGACCTGTATTTCCCAGACAAAAAGAAGAGCGGACGTGTCATACCATATGAATATGATGTCAGTTGATGGCGGACTGGATTGAAAAGCAGACTAGGAGCCCATCCATATTATATAAGTATAGCACTGTGACCCTACTTTTAGCTGCCGTTCCATACTGTGGAATCCTAGGATTTGTAGTTCTGTAAGATACTTAAAATTCCCACTCTGAGAAATCTAGTATCTCTGCTGTTGTGTGCCTTCCAGTCAGTTCTGGCTTATGGTGACCCCAAGGCAAACTTATCATGGAGTTTTCTTAGCAAGATTTGTTCAGAGGGAGTTTTCCAGTGCCAGCTTCTTAAACTGACTTGCCATGCCTGAGCTGGGATTTGAACCCTGGTCCCCAGAGTTGTAGTCCCAACGCTCAAACCATTACACCATGCTGTTTCTAGAGCCTCATCAATCTACAAACCTTAGGATCCCATAGGATTTAGCCTTGACAGTTGAAGTTGAATTATAGTGCTATAAAGTGAAAGACTCTGGTATGGGCCTCTTTCATGCTACACAATGTCACCATGTTGACACCACATTAACTGCCATGGTTGCATCCTGTGGAATTCTGGGATTTTTATTTTTTGAGAGACTTGGGATTCTCTGCCAGTTGTAGTGCCTCATGAAGCTTCAGATTCCAGGATTCAGTGAGTGCTAGTTGTAGCAGTTGAAGTGGAATCAATGCTGTCATTGTGTTAAAGGCCTCTGATGCACTTTCAGTTCTGCATTATGGTTTTACTTATATGTAGTGCAGCCACTGCAGGAAACCAACAAAAATAGGTCACAGAGCCAAGGATCTGGATAGCCCTTTTATGGCCTCTTCCATCTCTGTGATTCTATTAACATACACAAGAAAAGTTCATAAATGCAGGCTCCCTCAGGAGCAGGTTTTTTTGTAAAGCTAATGGATTTGGTCCACTCAAGACCAAGCCACCCCAAATTACTCTGGATTACAACGGATCGCTCTGAAGAAATGTATTGTCACAGAAAATTGATTTCCACTTCCAATTGCAACTAATGTTCATAAAAATGAGGACTTCAAGGGACTGTGTATGTGTGTCAGATGGTGTCACAGTGCCTGCCATGGAAAATGTCCTGGGACTTTGACTCTGAAATCCCCTAGCACCCTTACACCCGTGGTATAGGGTGCCCCAAAGGCTTTGTGTTGTGAGCTTATTTCCATGGCTTCTTCCCCAAAAGTTTATGCAGGTCTTTCTCTGAACTCGATGGGCTCTGCAAAAGGTCGCCTTTGTCTTTTCAGACTGCTCTTTAAATGCTCTTTCTCCTATGGATCCTGGAAGCCTAAGGCTCACGCAGCTGGCAAATGGAAAATACTGTGGTGCTTCCTTTTTTACCAGATGCATGTTTGTCACAGTTGTTTGGAAGGAAGAATTACATCTTAAGAGCCTTTAAAATGGAAACAATTCTTTAGGAATCCACAGGGTGGCATGAGTTACCCTCATTTGTGGGGGGAACTTTATGGTCACTCATAGGATCAGAGTTGCCTAGATCTCAAGGGAAGTTACTTTTCTGTTTAGAAGAAGATTAAGAATGGGGAGAGCGGCTATGAAAGAGCTAGAAAAGATCCTAAAATGGAAAGAGATACAACTGACAGCACAACAGAGAAAAAAGGGGATTGCAGATAAACCTGACATACCAGGTATACCCTGCATATCCAAAAGGCATAGATCTGGAAGTCTGGCTGCCAAACTTCTAATTTTGGACTACAGCTGCCAGAGTCATAATGTCTCTGCTGGCTGGTTTGATTCTGGGAAGTGAGGTCCAAAGAACTAACTTCTTCAAGCTCTGCATCTAGTGAGAAGTAAATCTCCTTGAATTCAACGTATAGAGGATTGCAACTTCACTCACTCAAATCCCCCCATAAAATGAAATGCAATTTCCTAATAAGGTAGAAGGCAATTGTTGTTAATATCTTGAATATGTATAACCATGGATGCATTTTTTAAAAATCTATAATTCATAATTGTGTAGTTTAAAATGTTGAAATTCTGTAATTGAGTGACAAGAATTCTGCAGTGTCTCAAGAATATGAATGTATAGGTTGATTTCACACAATTTATTATGATATGGCAGAGACCCTGGAAGAATTACAGTAGTTTCCCCCCTTATCCATGGGCAATATGTTCCAAGACACCCAGGGGATGTCTGAAACCATGATAGTAATGAACCCTACATTATTTGTGGACTGTTATTAACTGAATTGGGTAACTGAAACTGCAGAGAGCAAAACCACAGATGTGGGGGGGACTATGCTATATTTTTCGACCATGGCTGATCATGGGTAACTAAAACCATGGAAAGTGAACCCATGGATAAAGGACTACTGTATATCTTTGCATATTTCAGTAAAATTGATCTGATCCACAGCACTCAGTCAACTGGGGGATGGGAAATTGTATTATTCGCTGGTATTTGCACTTCCTCAATATTCCAGTGCAAAGAAAAGTAAAATACATTTTAAAATAGCATTTATGGTACATTTAATAGGCACTTGGAAATATTTATTTAATATGCATTTAAAAATACACATTTAAATTGTATTTTAATATTTCATGCACATTTTTTTAAAAAATGTGCCCATCCCTACATGTTATTTTTTGGAGTATAACTCTCATGGCAATGTTTCTAGGGTCTTTTGCAAGTTGTAGTACAAAAAGGACTAATGTTTTCCAGCTCTCCTTTAGAGTTAGTCACACGGGAAGATGCAAAGAACGACAGTTGGAAATATTCAGCATATCCTCATGTTTATAAGGTTTTAATAGCTGTTCTCCACAAGTATATTTTTCCAGCCATAAGGGCTAGAAATTTTCCTTTAAAACCCAAAGATGTCCAGTAGCGTCACATTTTCTGGTTTTCTGCATTTGTAAAATACTGTTCACACTTCCCTGAGCCATATTAGATCTGACAAGAAGCCTATCCGTTATGGTGGTCCCTCTGCATTCACTGGGATTAGGGGCACAGGTGAATGTGGAAAAAAACCCCATAAATAACAAAAACACTATGTTTTTACCTGAGAGAACACCTCTAGTAATCTCTAGGTCCTTCAGCACAACTCTGGTTAACATCTACCAGGCACTGACTGTAGAATTGTGCTGGAGAAGCTCCAAATGCCTAGTGGAGTGTTGTCTCTAGGAATCTCTAGGTCCTTCAGTGTGACTTTTGGTTAAAGTTGACCGTAGAGTTGTGCTGGAGGACCTAGATATTCCTAGAGAGAACATATTAATAAAAATTCATGAATAATCAAAGCTGCAAAAGTCAAAGCTGCAAATGTGGAGGGATGACTGTATATTTATACAATTCGTCAATTAATACTGACTCTTTTCTGCCATGTCCGTGGCTTCACTTTTGCCTTTCTCCTTCAGATCACAACACAAAACTAAAATTGGCAGTAAAGCACATTCAGTTTCTCTTCCGTCCTCTCTCTCTCTCATATTCACAACATTCATAAATTACACACAAAACACAGCAGAGGTTCAAATGTGCCATTTAACATCAAACATGAAAATGCCTCACACCTATTCTCATCCATTCCTTGGTGCAAATTGTTGCATGTTCCCCATCTAAAGGAAATTTTTACAGACTTTGTCCAGAATTCAGATAACCTTTCCCACATTACTTTGTCTTCTATGAAACCCTTGGCTAATTCCCAGAGGATTCAGGGAAGTGTTATAGGTTGCATGCTCAGTTCACAAGGGCACTAACTGGCGTGGCATCTTGCACTTCCCCATCCCCCTTGCTGAACTGAGAAATTGCCCTAGAAGGTAGCCAACATATTTCTGCAGCTTCATATGGGGTAGCATAAAGATACTTTTGAAATCATTCATCCACCATTACTGAATTCATGTTACTATAACACAACTGATAAACTGTTTGGGGCAACCTCCATAGAAGCACAGTTCGAAACTGACCATCTTAATCCATTCTACCTGAGTCCTCTACTTCCTCTTTGCCACAATACTTTTCCAGGGAAGCCAGTGACCGCAAGTGTCCCATCTGATGCCTGATGGAGTGGTCCAGGTTGACTGTGTACTTGAGGTATTTCTCCCCTTCCTCCACCTGGAAAGGAAAATCGCACGAAAGGAATTTCTCAAAGAGTTCTGGGTCGCCGTCCAAAGCCATGATTTTCTCAAGGTCCTTGTATTTGGAGAAAAGGTCCTTGCAATTCTCTGTGAAGACTTGCCACATTGACAACTTGTGATAGTCATGTGTCGGTTTGCTCTGCATCTTGTCCTCCATGCACTGTAGAATCCAACTCAAACGGCAGGGCCATTGGTTAGCCAGGACTACCCAACCTGCCACCGACCGGGGACAGATTGTGTGCCTCAGAAGATGTTGTTGGGTCATCAGCCTAATGGTAATAGGGATAGTGTTGACGATCCTCCTCATTTGGACAATACTATCAGGGATATACTTGTAAAGGCAATCGTATTCATTGTGCAGGCAGTGGAAAGCTTCATGAATGTACTGCACAGCCTGAGCATCAATCTGATGCTGGTCCACCTCAATGGACGCTTCCATATCTGTCAAGGCTGCCGCTTCTTTTCCTTTGGCTTTTCTGACTCCCTGTTCTACATTTCTTGTGATGATCCTGTACATCAGGTCTTCCCGAGTCTGGAAGGCCTCATGCAAGAACCGCATTTTGGATCTGGTGCTGATCTCTGGGATGGAGAAAGGCAGTGTCACAGTGCGATTGAGGTAGATGTAGCCGTTGTCGGCCATTCCCTTCATGCAGCCAGCTTGCTCTAAGCATGAGACAATAACGCATGGGTCCACCACCAGAATGAAGATGAAAGGAGCGTTGGTGTCTGAAAGGAGTGTATTGATGGCATTCAGAACCCCAACTACCCTTTCTGGGTAGCACATGTCCAGGCTGGTGATCTCGAAGACGATCCTCAGCCGCCGCCTCTCAAAGATCTCCATGTAATAGACAAAGTTGGTGAGGATTTCAATCTCTCTCTTCACCGCACTCATGAAGCCGAGGTGGCTGGTGAATTTCTCATCACTGGTCATGCTTTCAATTTTCCTCTTTTGGCTAATAATTAGGTGCTTGATCACGGGAGCAATGGCCAGGACAGCCCCTGAGCCAGAAACAGCAGCAATGGTGCTGCCGAGGATCTTCAAGACACTGCCGTCTCTTATCCCTGGCACAAGGAAAGCGGTGGCAGTCAGGCCTGCACCAGCTATCAAGACAACTGCAAGTCCTCCAGCTGTACAACAGACTTTCTTTTTGACCTTCCACTCATTTTGGCTGAACCCAGAGGCAAATCGTGGCCTGCTCCCCACCACATGGTAGAAGCTGAGAGGAAGAGGCCCAAAATGGTGGCGGATATGGTCGCACAGGGTGGTGACCAGCCCAGCCCACAACTTGTCACTGCCGGCATACTGCCAGGCACTGAATCTTATGAAGATGAAATCAATGTTCTTTCTCCTGAGGTGGACCTCTGTGATGATTGGTTCATAGAAGACCAAGTACCAAAGGAGTGTGAGATAGTCCCAACCTTCTGCTCGCCGAGGCCTCTGGTGGGTTTTCCTGTACTCATTCTCTTCTCTCCGGACAGATTCTTTATGCATACATCCTGGAAGAAGAAAAAAGGAGTAATTTCAGAGGTATATATGCCAACTTCTCAATGCTCACAAAGGGAAGATTAAGTAAGGATGAGAAGAATTTTTGAAATTGTACAAAAAATGTTCCAAAATGTGTTTGTCAAGGATTGAAAAATCCTGACAAGAGGAAACCTGGTCTGATAAGGGTTCTGTGATTCATAGTTCAGGGCTCATGCTATGCAAAATTTGCACATTTAATTTCTCAGTGCTCACAAAGGGAGGATCACAGGAGGCTGAGTTAAGGTTTGGGGGACCTAGAGATATTTGCAGGTTTTCCACTTTTGTATAGCAGGTCCTCCCCTGGGGTCCTAATACCTACGGGGAGGGGGGCAGAGAGAGAGAGAGAGAGATACAGAGATGTTCAGTTCAACACCTGGGATCATCCATTAAAAAGGCAAGATATGAAAACAGTACACCATTAAAAGATCTTTCCTTGTAAACACTCAGTATTCCAAAAGCCTGTCAGAATAAAGTTTTCTCTTGCAGATAGAAGGACAGCATGGAGGGAGCCAGTCAGGCTTCCCTAGGAAGAGGGATAGACAGCTACCAAGGAGCATCCAGGTTTTGTGTTGCAATTTCTCTGCCCATTCCAAGTGGAATATATATGTGCCACTATTTGGATTCCCATACTGACCCAGCGGATCCCTTCTGCTCATGACTGACCTGCGATCTGATCAAGCAATGAATGGAGTCGAGTTCCACAGGGTGAATAGAAGCCCACAGTGACTGGGGTGGAGGTGTGGCACAGTGTCTTGGAAAGGCTGCAGCAGTAAATGTCATCTTCTGTCAAGATATCTGAGGAGAGGAAAACACTCTGGTAGCCGTAAACTTTACTTGTGATAGGGTAAATACATAGCTAGATGACAAATTAGAAGTGCCCTCCAGATAAATTGAACTAAAACTCTCATCACTCCCAGCCGTTGGATTGCAAAGGAAGGATCTTTTTTGTTTTGCAAATAGATATTAAATATTTTGTTTTGCAAATAGATATTCATTACAGCTTAGATTTTGAGAATCTCCCCATAGCCACATGGCCAGAAGGAGGAGGTGCCAGGCTGCAAGTGATACCCCTCCATACCATCTGAACTGAGAACAGAAACAGCAAAATGCAGGCCTATGACTAACATCTTCAACTCCCCCCCCCCCCCCGCCCCGGTATGGTTTTTAGCTCCTTGCCTGATGAAGAAACCAATGGACCTTTGAAAGCTTGCAACATGTATAGTGGGCATTTTGGTTGGTCAATAAAGGTATTACTTTTTGGTGGATTTTTTATGTTATTGGATTTGCTATATGGCCAACACATCTACTCCTCGATGCTTACTGGATTTCAACACTCTCAGCCATATATAAGAAAGTAGTTTATACATTTCCTAATCAAATGTAGGGGAGAACCAATGTAGCAAAGTGGTTTGAGTGTTGGACTAAGACTCTGGAGTCCAGGGTTCGAATCCTGGCTTGGTCATGGAAATCCACTGGGTGAACTTGGGCAAGTCACTCTCTCTCAGCCTCAGAGGATGGCAATGGCAACCCCCTCCCCCAAGAAACATGCCAAGAAAACCCCATGATAGGTTTGCCTTAGGGTTGCCATAAGTCAGAAATGACTCGAAGGCACACAACAACAATCAAATGTAAAGCTTTTATTCAGCTATGGCCACTTATCTGGTGGGTTTTTGCATGTTTGATCCCTGCCAATCTTTTCACCATCCAGCATAAAAGAAAATAGCATGCCAGGGAAAGTCTAGGTTACCTCTTCCTTTCATCTCCAAAGAAAAACTCTCAGACAACACAGTCTGAAAGGACACAGGCACCTTTCACGCAATTAAAGCACTGGGATTCCACTTTAATTGTAATGGTTCCATTCTATGGAATCCTGGGATTTGCAGTTTATGGAGAAATAATTAGACTTCTCTGCTATAAGTCCCAGGATTTGACTGGGTATTGCTATGCCAGTTATAGTTGGATTGTACTGCTATGCTTGTGTCGTGTGAAAGGGCTCATAGTCCTTAAAGAGTCCATTGTGAGAGCTGATGCTGCTGAAGGTAAAGACTGGGCCATGGATCCCAGTCTTATAACGGGAGAAGATATATATATATATATATACTCTCCAACATTTGACAGATGAAAATTGGGACATGTTTGGCTAAGCAACATGAGGCAAAGATGGCAAAAAATATTAATCAGGAAGAACACAAAAGCTAGAAGCTGCTGCAGCAGTTTGTTTTTGCATGAGCTTCCTGGAAAGGGCAAGATTCTGCCTTTCACTCCTTCCACTGAGTTAATGGAGTGCAAACTACTTTGGCGCTTTGAACTCAGTTTGCAGCAATTGAAATAAAGCTGAGGACAAAGGGGGGAAGTAGGAGAGAGAAACAGGGACATTTCAAAAGCAGCTGAAAAAGTGGGATGACAGAGGATTAGTTGCTGCCAAATCTGCACAGTTGGAGGGTAGGCATATAACACCAGACAGTACCACTCTATTTACACATTCAATGGCTGAAATGAGCTTCAAAGGGAGGGGGAAAGTCCCTGGATGATTAGATATTTTTGGCACAGCACTGTTTCTTCTTGTAGCAAGAGAGTGTGAACAATAATGTAATAATTAGGTTGGGACAACGTAGGTGGAGTTCAGCATTCATCTGCAAGCAAACAATGACTGGCAAAAGGAGAGCGTGGGAGGTCAGCAGCTGATTTCCAGATCAAAATCCAGTACCAGTATAAATTGAAGTTGTGTATCATCACAGTCAGAATCTTGTTTGCATATGCAAAACCACATTCTCTTCAGGCTTTTGTCTCATTTGTTAGCCTAAGGTATACTGAGAAAATCTATCCGGCATGAACTGTGGGTTGAGAGGCCTTTGCTCACTGTTTGGCTAATAGCTAAAATATAGTACAAACATGTTGTGCTTTCAGATGGATAGTTTCCTAGCACTATTGAATCATAGAATTGGAATAGACCTCTACGGGCTATCCAGTCCATTTCTGCCATGCAGGAATACACAATCAAAGCACACCCTGTGACAGACGGCCATCCAGCCTCTGTTTAAAAATCTCCAAAGGAAATTCCACCAAAACTATTTTTGCACTCTGAACTTAGTTTGCACCAATGGGATGAGTACAAAGTGGGAAAGTGAGAGGAGAAAGAGAAATTGGGACATTTAAAAAGTAGCTCAAAAAGTGGGGCAATGGAGGATTCATTGGGATTGTCCTTGCCAAATCGGGACAGCTGAAATACATGCCTTGTTGGCATTAACAAGATAATTTTTTAACAAGGCTAAAGATTTAATGACAACTATGAATTCCAGTTAAGGGCTATAGTGAAAGAGATGAATCTTATGAAAGTAAATAGGAAAAGGAAATATAGAAAACAAAGATTTCAGAATAACTCAGTGTTTATATATTGGTGAAATCGTCTTTACTGCTAAAGGTATTACATCCCTGTTAGATCAAAGAATATTTTTTTTGCTGAAATACAAGAAGTGGTTGGAAATCCCAAGTAAAACATTACTTAGTTTTCTCCTATATTTTCCCATTGTGTCCTCTATATTTTCCCCCTATCATTAAGGAGGGAAAGACAGAATAAATGCATGTTTGTTTTTATCAATAGTGCTAGGAAACTATCTATTTGGAAGCACAACATGTTTGTACTATATTTTAGCTATTAGCCAACAGAGTATAAAGTCACTCCTAAACTCTCCAAAATGAGTTCAGCATTTGAGATAACAGACCTTGATCTAGTAACTAATCCCTGAGTTTCTTTCTAAAGTAATATAAAGGTAATATATAATATATACGTCAGTAATCAAACCAACAATTTCGTTTGTAACTTGATAGCAATTACTAGAATGTAACTGTTTCCACTCTGTTACAGCAAAACCGATACAGAGTCTTATGGAAGCTGAGAGATGAAACACATTGATTATGGCACAGACTTTCATTATAAATAGCCAGTAGCAAAGGATATGAAAAAAGGAAAAGCTCTAACGCAAAGGATTAGCATAAGGTGCCAGGCTTTTCTAATGAATAAAAGAACTATATTGAAACAAGGTTCAGAAGGAGGCATTAATTAGGTTCCCACCTACAGGAACTGTTTACAAGATGTAATAAATGTTATACTTGACAGTTAATCTTCCCTTAAGAAATCGTTTTTTAAAAAATTATATTTCAAGCGATGGATAGAAAAGCCACCCCAGGGTTAACAATTTTTTCAAGGTATGCATTATTTTATTTTAGAAAAATTAGAGGAAATATTTAGGTCACATACCTTTTTTCTTAACACAGTAAAAGCAGAATCACCAATGATGCCCATGTTCAATAATGAGACAGAGAAATTAGTTCTAACTTAGCCTTCTAAATCGGCTTAGAAACTAGTAATATTCTATATGTGAGATCCAGCATGACATAGTGGCTTGAGTGTTGGACTACAACTCTGGAGACCAGGGTTTGATTCTTGGCTCAGCCATGAAACCCACTGGGTGACCTTGGGCAAGTCACACTCTCTCAGCCTCAGGGCAGCCTCCTCTTTGAAGAAACTTGCCAAGAAACCCATGATAGGGTTGCTGTAAGTCAGAAACGACTTGAAGACACACACCATCACCAACAAAATATTCTGTGTACCTAGAATGTTTTCCAATTTTGCCTGTATTTTGTTGTTTGATGTTGTTAATAGTATTATTATTATTATCATCATTTTTATTTGTTGTTGTTGTTGTTTTGTGCCTTCAAGTTGTTTCTGACTTAGGGTGACCCTAGGGCAAACCTATCATGGGCCTTTCTTGGCAAGATTTGTTCAGAGGGGGTTTGCCATTGCCTTCCCCTGAGGCTGAGAGAGTGTGACTTGCCCAAGGTCACCGAGTGGTTTTTTTAGCCAAGCTGGGAATTGAACCCTGATCTCCAGAGTTGTAATCCTAGCACCATCAATATACATGGTTCTTTACAAGTAAAACAACAAAAACCAGCCAGCGCTGCCATAGGTGTACGATCTAAAATACATATGTACACACAATTCTTCAAAAACCTAAATAGGCCTTTAAAACCTTCTGTAAAGATATGTGTAAGACCAATGAGACTACAATGAGACTGTTTGTATTTTTCGTTGTTATGTGCCTTCAGATTGATTATATTCGGGGCTGTATCTATGGGGTGGCAAAAGAAGGCATTGCTCACCATAAGAATTCTGCTTCTCCAAATGAAAATTTGGCAGTCCCCAAATGGCTAGCATTGTGGAAAGTAAGAGATAAAAAACCATTCACACCTAGTACTCTGTCCTAGATTTGTTATGTTTTCATCCCCTTGGTCACTTTGCCTGCCCCTTTTCTTTGCATGCTAGTCTAAATGCTCAAATGAAGGTTTAACTTACTGCAATACTACAACTTTAAGGACTGAGGAGCAGCAAGACTATTATTGTAAAAGTGACTACAGTGGAGCCTTTGTATCTATTGGGGTTTGGTTCCAGGACTCCCCCATGGATACCAAAATCCATGGATGCTGAAATCCCATTAAATACAATAGCATAGTAAAATGGTGTCCTTTATATAAAATGGCAAAACTAAGGGTTGCTTTTTGGAATTTATATATTTTAAGATTTTCATGATGTGGATGCTTGAATCTGTGGATAGAAAATCCATGGATACAGAGGGCTGACTGTAACTCTTTACAGACGAGGAGTGGATGGTTAAAATTTTGGAGTTGACTGAGATGGACAAGTTGGCGATGTGACTAAAGAAAAATCGGCAGACCATTTTCTAAAAGGTTGGGAATTGTTTTTGCTGTATATGAAGAAGAAAGAAGGGAAGAGAAGAAGGGAAGATTTGGGTTGTAGATTTGGAGATATGAAGTAATCTTGTTTATTTTTGTTCATTCAGAAGGAGAAAAAAATGTTAGTATTTTTGAGAAACATAAAATAGGAGATTATCAGACTGGGGACGGGATGGGGTAGGGAGCGAAGTGGATCACTCTCCCGTTCTTCTTCTGTCCTTGTCCTGATTGTGTAAAAGCATTTCAGAAACATCACGCTTATCTTGTCATTGAAGTGGAATTGTATTAACACGAACTCCCATGAATACAAAATGCCAGGACAATTCCACTTCAGTGATGGGACAATGACAGGATAAGTGTGACAGCATCTGCAAGCCTTTTGCGCAATCGCGCTTTCTGGATGGGACAATGTCCGGATAAGTGCGACGTCATGTGAAAGTCGTTCCTGCGATTGTGCGGGAAGGACAGGACAAGGGCGTGAAGTTCCCCCATCTGACAGTCTCCACGTATTTTGCGGGTTAACATTCTTAGGTTGGGGAAGTGGGAAGTTTGCATGACCAGTCTTACCTTGCCTGGGGTGGCATTCTGCATTTGCCATGTGGGCACACTCTCCTGAGCACAGACAGCGGGCTTCATGATGTTCCTCGCAGTGATGCAACCGTGTGATCTCCTCATCGGAAGAACTCATCAGCACTGGAACTGGGCCACCCCCGACCAGAGTTCCCAGGGAACTGGGACCCTATGAGATGACAAAAAACAAGCAAACGCGCACAGTACTCCTCGACATTACCTTTTACAGTTGACAGCTCAACTTCCCGTGAGAATATTTCCACCCCACCCAAAGTTGCATTTCAAGCCTTATGTGGACATCCCATCAGATCCCCCTCCTCAGTGTTTGTTTCAAGCAAGCCATGCTGTCAGGGAGCCAAAGCAAATCACACATCGAGGTACCTTTTCCCTCCGAGCGACAATGACAGGAAGCTTCCCCGGCCGGGCCAAGTTCTTCTCAGTGTAAAAATGAAAACATTGCAAACCCAAGAGGTGTGGCAAATTCAAACGAGTTTTAAATCTGGCTCTGCATACCAACACGGGTAATTAGCAGGACAAATATTTCAACCAGTTGAGAAATATAATTGACTCCATGGCAGATCGAATGGGTGTTGCCTGGATCTTTAGGAGCTGGGAATATTACAAAAGGTGGACTGATCCAAGAGCCTGAAACTCTGCTCCTTGTGGATTAGTTCAACTCATCTGTCCAAACCATTGGATCCCACCAATGGTGGGTAAAGTGCAGCCTGGGGGTGCCTCAAGCCCCCAAAACCATACTCTCCGATTGTCCAATTTGACAGGAACAATTCCAATTAATCTTCTGCTCTCCCACTTTTTCAGATGCTTTAAAAATGTCCCAGTTTCTCACTCCTCCTCCGACTTACCTCCTTTGTCCTCAACTTACTTCAACGGCTGCAAACTGAGTTCAAAGTGCAAAAGCAGTTTGCATTGCATTAACTCAGTGAGAAAAGAGGAGGGTTGGAATCTCCCCCTTCCCAGTAGGCTCAGGCAAAAGCAAATGGCTGCAACATTGCCTACCTCGTGTGTGCTTCCCCATTCATGACTTTTGTTGTCTGGGCCACACTCTGATGTTGCTTGGCCACACCAGTACCGGTTTTCATGTGTGAACTACTGGAGGATATGCTACTCCCCCATGCTCACCATAAAAAAAAATAATCCTACAACTCCCAGGATTTCATAGCATTGAGCCATGGCAGTTGAAGTGGTGTTAAACTGCATTACTTTTGCAGTGCAGATTAAACCATGGTTAGTGGCCAGCAACAGCTGTGGCAAAGTTATGTTTCCAAATCTACATTGAGGGACAGGGTCATCATTTGTTCAGAACAGCTCTACTGAAAGGAGTTACTACCAATTCTGTTGATAATTGATTATTGATCACTGGTGCTCTATCACACTACACAAATATAGTACTATATTTCACTTCAGCTGCCATGGCAACTGCTTGTGGGATCCTGGGATTTGTATTTTGGTGAGGGACTAGATCTCTCTGCTTGAGAATTCATTGTTGTTGTTGTTGTTGTGTGTCTCCAAATCATTTTTGACTCATGGAAAACTCCACGATAGGTTTGTCTTAGGGTTGCCATAAGTTGGAAATGACTTGAAGGCACACAACATCAATAAACCCTAAGTCAAACCTATCACAGGGTTTTCTTGGCAAGTTTCTTCAGAGAGTGTTTCCCATTGCCATCCTCAAAGGCTGAGAGAGTATGACTTGCCCAAGGTCACCCAGTGGGTTTACCTCTCCCTAAACTACTATTCCCAGGATTCCATGATATATTGCCATGAGAATTGGAGTGGAAGACCACACCATGAATATATAGCATGAATGGAGCCCTGGGGTTTGTAGTTTGGTGGGGCACAAGATTTCTCTGGATGAGAATTCTCAATAGACTTCCCTAAACTGTAGACAGGAATAGTCGCAACACAGGGTGACTGGATGATACCCAATGTGGGTTTCTATGGCTGAATGGTAATTTGATCCCTGGTTTCCTGGACTCCTAGTCCAACACTCAAACCAATATACCACACTGCCTCTCTTTACTCTCTTGTATAGGGGTCTGGGGAAACCTTTGCCCACCAGATGTTTTGGGCATCTGGACATTCCAGGCAACCAAGTAAGGGACTGTGGATTGTATTTAATCAGACTTCAGTATCCATGGATTTTGGTATCCATTGGGGGTCCTGGAACCAAACCCCAGCGGATACCAAAGGCCCACTGTATTGTAAACATCTGGCGAGTGAGAATTTCCTGATCTTTGCTCTTGAAAATAGGTATCCTTTTTCATAAAGTTGTCAAAGTTGTGAACAGCAACAACTGATGATGTAAAAAACAAGAGTGTGATGAAGACGAACACTCAAAAACAAGTCAGAAACACATGGCATGCTTGAGTGAGAAGACATGATATACCTGAATTTCAGGGAAGGATATGATAGTATACTGCATATAGTGTGGCAATCTCAGCCCAAGCCTTGCCTACTTAAGGCCAAGTCTGCAAACGTCTGGAATTCTGGTCCCCCAAATGGGGATTTCTTCTTCCTAGGACTGGCTTCCTTTCCAGGTCTTGGAGTCTTATGGAATTTTGCTGAGATCTGTTTATTCATAAATGCATATAGTGCTTTTCAGAAAGACAAAAGGTAGCATACAGAAATAAGCAAAGGCTAAAAAAACAAAAACGGGTGGAATAATGTGATCCTCTAGATATGGCTGAATGGCAACTCCATACCCTTCAGCCGTCCCATTTAACCCTCTGTCATCCCATTCCCCCCAGTTGTTTTTTTTTTAAATGAACCCGTTTTTCTACTTCTCCCACTTTCTCCCTTTGTCCTCAGCTTAGGAGAAATTGATGCAAACTGAGTTCAAAATACAAAACTGGTTTGTATTCCATTATCTCAGCACGAGAAAGGGAGAGAAAGGAGCAGAATCTTCCCTTTCCCAGTTGTCTCAGCCAAAAGCAAACTGCTGCAGCCTTCCTCACTTCTGCGTTCTTTCCCATCAATAGGTTTTGCAATCTGGACCACACTCTGATCTTGCTTGGTCAGATATGTCCTGGTTTGAATCTTTGTGAAAAATTGGAGGATACGTAGCTCCCACGAATCTTCACAATGATCTATCCTGGCTAGGACTGATGGGACATAGAGGTCAGTAATACACGAAGGGGGCACAAGGTGCATTATCCCTGTTCAAATAGTTTTCATCTGTATAATGTTGGAGAATTCAAAGATATAGCTGTGGGTCTGTAGAATCAGTATGTAGAGAGATCTTGTAGTGCCTTTGAGACTAAAACTAAAGAAAGAAGCTGACAGCATGTGCTTTCGTAGACTTAAGTCTACTTCCCCAGATGCATTTGGTCTTGCTCTGGTGCCACAACAAACTAAAAACCCCATAGGATGGAGCCCTGGCAGTTAAAGCAGTATTAAACTGCATTAATTCTGCAGTGTGGCATCAGCTAGTCCGGCATGCTTATTTTTAAAAGATGCTGCACAGACTCTGTGTACCTTCTTTTGACATTCTGGCTTTCTGCCCCTGAATCTAATTTAGGGACTAAATGAGAGCCATTACATTTTTAATGTGTTTGTTTGTCTTTAGGCATCAAAATGATAAAATTGCCCCTTTCGAGTAGGCAGTGAAAAACCTGTGAAAAGAATCACACACTTGTGATGAGTAAGCCTTGTTTTCAGGTCACACGTCTGTGAATTGTCTCAGCCCAGGTGAGGCAATGTTGGATTTCCAGCTAAGGAATGTTGAAGAACATAAGGATTACCTGGCTGGATCAGATCAAGAGCGATTTAATCCAGTATTTCAGGTGGAAATCAGATGGGTGCATCAAGGAGATCATAGGATGTGTAGGACATGGTGTGTGATGATGACACACCATTTGCCCCAGATGTCCAGTACTCCAAGATACACCGCCTTTGGACATGGAGGCTCAATTTAAGCATCCATAATATTAGCTGCTATTAAAAGTTCTCCATTAATTTGATTTAACATTTTTAAGGCATCTAAGGCTGAAATTGAGCATGAAAACGCTATAGTATAGACTATAGTTCCCAGAATCCCAGTAGTCATTATGATTGTGGGAGTCGTAGTCCAACCTCTGATTATATTAATTTGTATGCAATTCTTCTTTCTGCTACAGTGTTTTCTTTAACCAAAGCTGCTCAACCTTTCCCCCCTCTTTCTGGCTTTCTTTCTTTCCTTCTTTCTTTTATTAAATTTATTGACTTATCCATGCAAAACAAAAATATAACCACAACCAGGTTTATTATGTGCAGGGCTTGGAAAAAGTACTTGTTAAAAGTCACACATTTCTGTTACTCATCACAGAGTTTGAAAAGTAACTGGCTGCCATGATTACACTATTGGAGAAGTAACTAATTACACTGCTTTTGTTTTTGTTCCGGTTCCTATTACCTGCTTTTCCCTGCCTTTAAAAAAATGGTTGTTCCTATCATTACTTCAGAAAGAAAATTTAAAATTGATAAGAGAATGGCATAAAACTAATTTTGTCACTATACCAGTGAAGTCTATTGTTGGTAGTGCTTTGGTTGGTTTTGAAGTGTGCTTTCAATGCTTTATTATTAAGCAATAATAATGCTGCTTAATAATAATAATTGCCCAATATTATTATTAAGGACGACTAAGGGGATAATCCAGGGATATACTACTGTACTTCCTGACTTTCTGCTTGAAATTTTACCTTCTAGCATGATTTTTACTCACATACCAATGGCATATATATGTCTGTCCTTGGCTTCCACTCCACCAAATGAATCTGAGGAAGTAGACTGAAGTCTACGAAAGCTCACGCTGCCAACTTCTTTCTTTCAGTTAGTCCCAAAGGTGCTACAAGATAGTTTTTTGGGCTATGAGTCCATGTTCTAGAATAATTTATTCCTGATTTTTCACCTGCATTTGTGTCTGTCATCTTCAGTTTCTCTGAAGAAATTCACCCTCAGCCACAGATGCAGGCAGAACATCAGGAATAATTTATTCTAGAACATGGCCTCATAGCCTGAAAAATCCACAAAAAACTATGGATGCCAGCCTTCGACTTCCCAGTGCTACAAGATCTTTCTACATACTGATTCCACAGACTAACACAGCTATATCTTTGAATTCTACTTTTCTGGGGTGTAAGGTACAGAAATTCCATAGGTGTGTGTGGTTAATGGTTGGCAATGGGTAGGATTGCCAATGTACCCAAAAAATAAAAATAAAAAAATGGCATGGTCTGTTCCTCTGCCTTTAGCAACAGCAGCACCTTGATCTACATGAATAGCAGCTTTTAAAAAAAAGAAAGAAAGAAAGAAAGGAAATCAAGCTTCTGTGATCGCCTTTTGCAGCTGAAGCTGCCGCTTGATTTGTATAAATCCAAATTGGGCAACTTTTTAGGGTTAGCAACTGTTTACATATGTGTATATCCTACTTCCCAGGAACAGAGAGCTTCTTTTACTGGCAGGGCTCTCATGACTTTTAACAAGCTCAGGTGGAAATCAGCAGGTGCAGCTGGTAACATCAGAGCATTTCCATGCTATTAGTGGCTTGGCTATTAGATTTCCGCCCTGCTTGCCGCTCATTAATGCACAACTTTTGTGACCAGGATAACAAAGTGTGGCAGTCCTACTATAAGTATTTCCTCCCACAGAATGGGATAACAGCCAGTGGTTAAGCTGGCTCTTGAAAAACAAATGCAGGGAGGAAAAGAGATGTGCAAACTCTTCCAGTGTCCTGATTTGGCAGGGTCCCGCATGTTCAGCTGCTTTTCAAATGTCCCAGTTTCTCTCTCCTCCTCCCACTTTCCTCTTTTTTGCACAGCTGGGTGACCAGATGTCCGAACCACAAAGGAGGACGAGGCATCGCAAAGACATTGAAGAAAAATGTAGAACATTACAAAAGAAAAGCTACAAATACTCATATAAATATAAATCCATACTTCTTAGTCATGCTCAAAATGGAAGACACTTTGGAATTCCTCCTAGATAGAAGGCTGGAATGTCGGACATGTCCTGGGAAAGGAGGACCTCTGGTCACCCCGTGCACAGCATACATCCCCTGGCTGCAAGTGAGTTCAAAGTGTAAAAGTAGTTTGCACTCAAAGAACTCATTGGGGGAAGAGGAGAGATGGAGGCAGAATTTTTTCCTTCCCTGTAGGCTTAGGCAAAAGCCCACTGCTGCAGCCTAAACGCCTCCCTAGCTTGTGCATTCTTCCTCATTAATAACTTTTGCCATCTTGACCGCTGTATGATGTTGCTTGGCCACATCTGTACCAGTTTTCATTTGAGAAATATTGGAGGATATGGGCCATAGACACTCAATAAATCTCCCCATACAGCTGCAGTCAACGTCTAAATACAAGTTCTGGAACTTGCAGGGTGAATGTCTTCATGATCTCCTTATGGACTTAGTCCAGTCACTTAAGCTATGAGGCCTTTTCCATGTTTTTCCAACTTTTTGCTGCTAGCCCTCACTCAGGCTTTGGAACTCCCTGCAAAATGATGCTAAGACGCTGTCATCCCTTTTCCCATTTAGACACCATCAAATGTTTCCTATTTCCCTGAAAACCTAATGAACAGCTACAGCTTTTATATCCTTTTAACTCAAGGGTTCCCAGCTTGGGATGCGAGATGCAATTTCAGGGGTTGCGTGAAAGATACTTATGTGAATCTGGATTCAGTTCTCTTTTTGTCAGTCAAGACAAAATCTAGGAATTGCCAGAATCAAGAGGCAGACACAGTCAGCAAGAAAGTTCCACATTTTGACAAAATAATGAAGGAGAAACAGTAGCAATGAAATTGTTGAATTTTATGTTCACAGTTAGGGTTGATTTTGTTGTTTCCAATTTTTTTCCCCCCTGAATAAATTAGAATCCAATTGCTCAATTTAGATTTGCATTTTATGCACCGAGTTAAAAGCTTATTTTCTTAACAGTTCAGTTTATTCACCTGCAGTGTTGTATGTGGTCCCAAAATTAGAAATTAGACTTCTTCATCTTCAAGCATGATATTAGTTTTGTAAGGGGTGCAGACATACCGGGGCATAGAAAAGTTTGGGAATCACTGTCTCAACTTTTTGCTTGGTTTGATTTGTGGCTACTGCTTCCTTCTGGTTTCCACCAGCCACTTGTCTTTGTTTTCTGAGTATTGTTTCTTTCAAATTTTACTGTAATCCTTCTTGTGGGTTTGCTTTAGGAAGACAAGATTGATAAAAACAAACAAACCCTTTAAATGAAAAATAAATGAATAAAATAAAACAATAATCTTGCTGGACAGTGTTGGAAACAGGATACAGGGTTCAACAGAGTTTTGGAGCCAGACTCTTGTAATTCTCATATGATATACTGTTATAAGCAAGCCCAGACAGTTTATGGAATGTAAATGGATGCAAAGTCAGGATGATAATTCAATCAGCTGGAAGTGTTACAAGCCCAGCGGAACAATACTCGGAAAACCATGGAGCCAGGAAGCCTTGAAGACCTGAGCGTGACTAAGATTACAGAGGAGGTAGCTTTGTTTTGACAGCCAGTAAGTGATACCAAGATATTCACAACTATTTATTATGATCATTGATTAGGAAGGAATTTCCTGCTATTATCTGCCCAACCTGTCCTACTACTGTGGTTGAAAAGCGGCGTTAAAATACTGTAGATCCATACATAAAATAGCAGTGCACTTAAATACCTGACTCTACACGGATGGATTAAGAGATGCTCCGTTACTTATGTAAGCCTCTTGCACCTCTAAACAGAGGCAGCAAGACAGGCAGATAATGCAACATGGGATTGTCAATGCTGGAAAAGATCTAGTCTGAATCCTGTTGTTAGTCTCTACTATAATAGACCCATTGATTAACATTATTCACCTATACAGTCAGCCCTCCATATCCACAGATTTTTCATCCATGGATTCAACCTTCCATGGCTTGAAAATATTCAAAAATATATATCAATTCCCAAAAGCAACCCTTGATTTTGCCATTTTATCTAAGGGATAAATGGTCAATAAACACAGGTCTGGCTACCTCTGGCATTGCAACCAGTATACTGACAGTATACATTTTACTAGGCCACTGTATTTAATGGAACTTGAGCATCCACAGATACTATTATCTCTGGGGTGGTTCTGGAACCAAACCCCAGCAGATATCAAGGGCTCACTATATGTTCATACCATCCAACATTTCACAGATAAAAATTGGCACAGGAACATCAGGCTGCAGTCAAGATGGCAAACATTATGAATGATGTCAAGATGGCAAAAAGGTATTAATGAGGAAGAACACAAGCTAGGAAAGGTTGCAGCAGTTTGCTTTTGCCTGAGCCTACTGGGAAGTGCAAAAATGCAACCCCTTTTCCTACCTGTTGAGTCAACTGAACTGAACCCTTGAATTCTGAATTCAGGTTGCTTCAATTGAAGCTGAGGTTGAAGGGAGAAAGTGGGAGGAGGAAAGAGGAAACTGGGACATTTTAAAAGCAACTGAAAAAGAAGAATGACAGAGGATTAATTGGGATTGTCCTTGCCAAACTGGGAGATTGAAGGGTATGTGTGTTGCCTCAACATTCAATAACTGATTCAGTTAAACCATAGTAGAGACTAAGGGTACATCTACACTGTGGAAATAATGCAATTTGACACCACTAACTGCCATGGCTCTATCTTACAGAATCCTGGGATTTGTAGTTTGGTGAGGCACTAGCACTCTTGGGCATTTTGGGAGAAAGGGGGAATATAAATGCCATCAATCAATCAATCTAAAACAACAAAACCCAAGATTCCATCGGATGGAGATACAGCACTTAAAGTTGTGTCAAACTACATTATTTCTATAGTATCCATACACCCTTAGCTATAGCATTCAGGCCATCCTTTGCTGAATTTCCACCATCACATCATAAGAGGACAGTAACATTATATAGGATCAGCCCAAGGTCAGCCATTTTGCCTCGACTAGGACTGCATCCTTACTGCAGAAATAATGCAGTTTGACACCATTTACTTGCCACATTTCAGTGCTCTGGGATTTGTAGCTTGCTGTAGCACCAGAGCTCTCTGACAGAGAAGGCTAAATGTCTCACAAAACCACAATTTCCAGAATTCCAAAGCATTGAGCCATGGCAGTTAAAGAGGAGGAAAGAAACACTGAAAGAGGGTTGGTTCAGTATGAATCTTCCTTCCCTTTCTCCCATCACATCAGTTTTCTTGTTTTCATTGAAGCCATTCATGCTACATAATTATAGCACTACAGGTTGGGTCTGCTTTTTCTGAAATGCATAGGACCAGGTGTTTTGGATTTCAGATTTTCTCTAATTTTGGGAAATTTGCATATACATCATGAGATATCTTGGAGGTGGGACCTAAGTCTAAACATGAAATTAATTCATGTTTCATATAACTGTATACAGATAGCCTGAAGGTCATTTTATACATATTTTTAAAAAATAATTTTGTGCATGAAACAAAGTTTGTGCACACTGAACCATCAGAAAGCAAAAGGGTCACTATCTCAGCTACCCATGTGGACCATTTTGCATTTTGGAATATTTCAGATTTTGGAATTCTGGATAAGGGAGACTCAACCTATATAGTTCTACTTTAGTTGCCATTGTTCCACCAAATGGAATTCTGCCACTTGGAGTTAATGAGATATTCAGAATCTCAGCTAGTGACCATTAGTACTTCGGCAAACTACAAAGCCCACGATTCCATAGGATGCATCCATGGCACATAAAGTGGAATCATAGTGCTATAACTATGTAGCCATCTCCAGAAGATGGGGGACATTAGTTATAGCTGCTTGCTCCCATGCCAATGGGATAGGCAATCTGCTCTGGGACTGAGTCTAAAATTTAAAAGAGATCTCTGATGTGCTGCACCTGCAAAATAGGTTCAGAACCATGGACAGCTGCTTTAAAGATCAGGCTTAAACTTGGAGCAAATCCCTGCCTGGAAAGATGAGCCACCACCAGAAGCCCTGTTTGCTGCTCCATAATAAATATCTTGTAAAATACCTTGAGCTGGACCTAGGAAGAAGGGTGATGCTGATGCTATGTGAAATTAGCACTGCCTGTTTGCTTGGAAGGCTCTCGCAGCATCTCTGCAAATATCTTGCCAAACCACCCCATTCCCTGGCACCTGGCCCAGCATTTTTAGAAACCAGGGAAGGAATTACCTAGCTTGTCTTGTTTGACATAGGAGAGATGCTTCCAAACTATGCAAACATGTACAGATAATGTAGATAACGCAGTTCTATTTGTAAACCAAAAAAACACACAAATGCAGCAATTGGAAACACGCTCATATGTTTTTCAGGCTATGCCCTGCACTGGAGCCTGCAAAAGTTCCTTTTGGGGACTACAGCTCTCATAATCCCCCAGCTGACATGGCCTGCAGGATTCTGTGAGTAATTGTCCACAGAAGACATTTTTCCAAGTTCTGGCATGCATGCAATTTAGAATTTAAAAAATATAGCTGTGTTAGTCTATACAATCAGTATGTAAAGAGATCTTGTAGCACCTTTGAGACTAACTGAAACTTCTTTCTTTCATTTAGTCTCAAAGGTGATACAAGATCTATTTCCATGTGATTCAGAGTCAGTTGTTGGTTTCTCCCATTGATCTCATTTTTATAGCGATAATGTGTACTAGCTGTGCTCTATTATTCTTTAAAATTCCTGTAAGACATCAGGAGAACTTTGGTAATAGGAAACCTACAAACTGTTGACATGAATAAATGCAGGCTGGGGCTTAAATACCCTAAAGGCACCAGATCTTGTCTGATCTTGGAAGCTAAGCAGGATCAGTTCTGGTTAGTACTTGGATAGGAGACCACCAATGAACACCAGGTGCTGTAAGGTACATTTCAGAGGAAGGAGCTGGCAAACAAAATTCATGGTGTTGCCATAAAGTCAACAAGCACCTTGAAGGCACATCATCCAGTCATTCTCTGCTTATTCCTAATCTCTCTCCTGATTTAACCTCATGGGCTCTCCCCCCATTCCCTTGTCCAACCAGATCAGTATAAAATAACCCTGTCCATAATACCGGGACTCCCAGTATTGCTCTCCAATAGAATCCTGCCCCCTATGATTTCTAGCATCCCTAAATTTCTAGCACTGCAGTCACATAAAACATCAGGTAAGCATTTAGAAATGCATCCAAAGAAAAGAGTCAGGTAAAGTGACTAAGGGTATGTGAACACAGCAAATAGAAGAGTTCTTGGTGTGGATGATTTTCCACGTCTCACTCTCTGCAATGCTAGAAATTTGGGGACTACAGAAAAATTTCATTGGGAGAAAGAAGTCTTATGGGGGGGGGGAGCAAAGTCCTAATTTTGTCCCCCACCCATAGCTACACCCTGATACCCAAAGAGCAGCATGGATGGAGAACACTGCCACATTATCCTGAAAATGCCATCCACATTCACTCTTTTATGCCTTTCCTCCCAGTCTGCAGAATAGCTTCTTGATGTGGGCAGCCTATACAAGGTGTCATTTTGCCAAAAGCAACTCCTTCAGTTGGTGAGGAAGGAGATCAAAGCAAAAGAGAAGATAATACAGCTAACCATTTAGAAAGCCATCACTTTTAACAGCCATGGCAACATCTTGTGGAATTCTGGGATTTGTAGTTTGGAGAGGGCTATTTAGAATTCTTGGACAGTGAGCTCAACAAGCTCAGCAAACTACAAACCCCAGGAATCCCTAAGATTCAGCCAAGGTAGCTAAAGTGGAATCATAGTGCAATAATTCTGTAGTGTGAAACTACAGAACTATGAGGACTTGCCAAGATGGCCAAACAGCTAGTTTACCATTGGCAGCCCAAGACATTTTGGTGCTAGACCTCAGAGTCAAATGGTGTGCTAACACTTAGTGGCTGTCTGTCTATCTAACATTACTTTTTGGAACTACAACTCCCTGAATCTCTCAGCCATCATAACCACTGACCATGCTGGCTATAGTTTCTGTGAGTTTTTTGGACTACAGGTTGCAGATTTCTCTAGCCGGTACAGCCACTGGTTGTCAAGGCTAAGAGATTCTGGGAGTTGCAGTTCCAAAAATACCAAAGTTTCCATGTTTTGAAGAATACAAGTAGCTTTGCTCCATACTCAGGCCCTTCCACATTTCCATTTCACAGACCAGAGCCCCAAAAAGGTGAACAGACTTACCGCAGGTCACATATGTGGCCTTTTGAAGACTGCTGAGCCAAGATTTTTCAGAGGCTAAATTCCTTCTCTATCCCACTGTACCAGGAAGCAGTCCTCCAGCCACCAGCAAACCTGGTTTCTCAGTCCTCAAAGCATTTACAGCTCTGGGAGGGACTCAGTGTGCTTGATTCCCCTCAGGATCGGTCCTTTTGCTGTACAAGGAGGCAGTTGGGGAACATTCCTGCTTCATGGCCTCCACCCCATCTCTCACTGCTGAAGATTACAGTAGCTCCCCTGACCTGTTTTCTTGAGCCAGGTTGCGAAATGTGGAGGCAGACATTACTGGCACCTCAACTTGGCAGATAAGAAACACGAGGTTCATTTCAATGCCATGATGCCAGATTACCAGGGGAACAGAAAACCAGGCTTTGCAAAACATGGCAGCTATTTTAACAATGGGGCATAGCTATGGAAGAGTCAGCACGGTGTAGTGGTTTTGAGTGTTGGACTACGACTCTGGAGACCAGGGTTCGATTTCCAGTTCGGCCATTAAACCCACTGGGTGGCCCTGGGCAAGACACATGTTCTCAGCCTTAGGGGAATGGAAGGGTAAATCTCCTCTTGCCCAAGAATCATAGAATCAGAGTTGAAAGAGACCACAAAGACCATCCAATCCAACCCTCTGCCATGCAGGAACTCACAATGAAAGCATCCCTGACAGATGGCCATCCAGTCCCTGTTTAAAGACCTCCAAATAAGGAGACTCCATCACTTTTCATGGGAGTGTGTTCCACTGTCAAACAGCTTTTACTGTCAGGAGGTTCCTCCTAATGTTGAGGTGGAATCTCTTTTCCTGGAGCTTACATCCTTGTCCTATTCTCTGGAGCAGCAGAAAACAAGCTTGCTCCATCCTCAATATGACACCCCATCAAATATTTAAACACGGCTATCATATCCCCTCTTAACCATCACTTCTCCAGGCTAAACATACCCAGCTCCCTAAGTCATTCCTCATAGGGCAAGGTTTCCAGACCCTTCACCACCAACAACAACAATTTTTATTTCGGTCATGGACCAATAAAAAATAATATAGTATAGATGGTAGAGATCAACTCTGATTTCCCTTGCTTCTGTAACAATTGTACATTAGTATTCATTATATATATATATATATATATATATATAATGAATAATAATGTACAATTGTTACAGAAGCAAGGGAAATCAGAGTTGATCTCTACCATCTAGCATCTAGCATCAGTTGTTACGAGTGTATTTTGCATATAATGTAACAAAATTTTGCTGCCTTAAGTATAATGGTTTGATTTTGACTGTCCAGCGAATAGCTTAAATAAGATGGTATAAATCTTTTGCCTTTTACTAAAGACCCTTCACCATTTTAGTCACTCTCCTTTGGACATGCTCCAGCTTGAAAACCCCATGATATATTGGCCAGGACAGTTGGAGGGTATGCAGTGCTGATCCATTATGAGAAATCCATATGTCTAAAGGAGCTTTGTACATGAGTTGCCGCTGTAACTGTAAATCCGAGTTCACTTTCACAGGGCGATGCTTACTCAAGCTTGCTTGCGGCTAGTGTGATCTGTCTTTGGATGCAAAACTGGAGAGGCTTATCCCCATCCGGGGCCACCACTTTTCTTCTATGACTAGTTCACTAGGAGTTCATCTGGACTGCGCTAGACTCTAATAATTAGAGATTAAGGTCTAGAGAAGAACATTGTAATGCATGCAAGGGTATAATTTGTTGCAACGCATTTAAAAGAATTAGCATACATTTCACTTCTTGATGCATACATTCAGAACTTGGAAATGTTGTTTTTTTAGTCGATAGTCTCCAGAATCATGTCAATAAAGGAGTCTGGGAGCTGTAGTCAAAATGATAACATCTCCAAGCTTTGCACTCAAGCATACAGATAATATATGTATTTACAGTATAATACCAATCATACTTATTAGCATTCCTTTAATGCATCTGAGGAAGTGCATTGCAATGCATGAAAGCGCATGCTAAAACAATCTGCGTAATTTTAAGATTCCTGTTTTGTTTTAAACTTTGTTTTTGTATTCAGATTAACACAGTTATTTCTTAGAGTGCATCCACATCCACATTGCAGATATAATGCATTTTGACACCACTTTAAGTGCCGTAGCTCCATTCTATGGACTTGTGGGAACTGTAGTTTTAAAAGGTATTTAGCCTTCTCTGAAAAAGAGTGCTGTTGCCTCACAAAACTATAAATCCCAGGGGTCTGTAGGATGGTGCCACAACAGTTAAAATGGTGTCAAACTGCATTATTTCTATAGTGTAGCTTCACCCTTAGAGTATCCACACCAGTTATCTTTGTAGGGGCTATCCCATTTCAACTGCCATGGCTCCCTTCTATGGAATCCTGGGTTTTGTTTTTGGTGACATACTGAGCTACAGCACTTGATTTCTCTGGCAGAAAATTCTAAGGACCTCATAAAAACTACAAAAATCACAACTTTTATAGAACAAAACCATGGTCAGTGTGGCGTAGTGGTTTGAGTGTTGGACTATGACTCTGGAGACCAGGGTTCGATTCCCAGCTCAGCCATGAAACCCACTGGGTGACCTTGGGCAAGTCACATGCTCTCAGCCTCAGAGGAAAGGAATGGCAACTTCTGAACAAATCCTGCCAAGAAAACACTATGATAGGTTCACCTTAGGTTTGCCATAATTCGGAAATGACTCGAAGGCACACAACAACAACAACAACAAGCATGACAGTTAATGTTATATCAAACTGCTATAATTTCATAGTGTGGCTTCATCCTTAGGAAGATTTCTACATTTACTAAAGACTAAGCCCAATTGAAAACAGAGCACTCCTGAACAGATGCAGGATATGAATAAGCATAGGTCTGAACTGTTTAAACATGTATATTTATTGTATATTGTACCTGAGTCCCAATTTTGGGAAAAGAGTGGGATAATAACAGTAATAATAATACCTGGGTTTTCAAAATCTTAGTTTTATTATAAACTATTCCAAGGTAGCTCTGGGGAGGCTAAATATGTGATTAAAAAGTTCTCAAATGGAACCAGAGGCATTTGGGAGCCAGATGTTTAAAAGTGTGTGTATGTGTGTGTGTAGGGAGGATGCAGCAGGAAAATGTGCCACTTTCTTGGCCCATTATGATGAAACACCTGAAGGGCCTCCCGGAGCAGGAACAGCCTCACCCAGCATCCATATGTACCTCTCAGGTTATGCAGAAACCCAAGCCTCTGTTAGAGTCCATTCCAACCAAGAATATGCCAAATCCACAACACAGAAGCAAACAGGGAGGCATTCTTTTCTGCCCAAGGTTTACCAAGCTCCAAGCCTGAATTGCCCACAGATCAAGGATGAGCAGGAGGGTTGCCAGATCTCTGGGCTTTGCCCTGAGTCTCCACTGTTCATGGGACATCTCCAGGCAGGAGGAGAGGGTGCAAATTCTCCCGTTTTGGTGGGCTCAGCTCTGCAAAAGAGGAGAAGGACTGCATCTGGCTCATCTGGGACTGTAGATGTTTGCAATAATTTGCAAGACTTAATTGACTTGTTGCATCTGCAAAGAGTCCCCAGGGAGTTCTATGTATTTACATTATTAGCCTCCTCTTTCTCTCTCAGTCGTTGCAGTGCCAGGGCTCACCCTCTACTCTGCTCCTTCCATTCATTTTCTGTCTAGATTAGAAGAAGTGCGGTAGGTTAATTGTTCCTTAAGTATGCGAGAAGGAATAATCCCTTATTTTCAACTTGATCAGGGAGCAGCCACTTTAACTATGATCTCTGTCTTAATATCTAGACAAGAAAATATGTTTCTGTATGTATGCACGTTTGAGTGTGTCCGTGTGTTTAAATGACAAACTGTAAGCAGATATGGTTGGGACCTAATGCATAAAACTTAATTACTGAATTGGGGCTGTATCTAGATCTCAGGTTTTGGACCAGAAACCTCAGGTGCTGGGATGATCCTGAACTGGCAACCCTTGGGATGGGCAATTTCTGACTCTCCAGATGTTGCTGGATTGCAGATCCCATCAACCTCAGCTAACATAGCCAATGGTAATGAATCATGGTAGTTTAATGGCATCTGGAGAACCAAGGGTTGCTTACCCCAATGTAACTCTTCCTTGTTGTATCAGTTTCTCAAAGACAAAATTGCATAGATGTTGAGAGTATTCCTTTTGCAATGTTGTATATGGATTTTTAAAATATTTTAATGGACTTTGATGGAGCAGAAGACAAATGGCTCCTTCCACAATATGTATTCATTCCATCAAAAAAGTATGCATTTTGACACCAATGTTTCAACTTGATGATTAATCATTCTTTGTTTCCATTCTTTAGGCTTTGAATACATTTGTTGTTGTTGTTGTTGTTCTATTTATTTATATCCTACCTTTCCCCCAATACTGAGACTCAAGGCAGCTCATAACCTATTTTAAAATTATACAGATTTTAAAAATATATATAAAACCTTCAATAAAAGCATAACTATAAAAGTTATTTTAAAAACAATTAAACAACTTGTAAAGTTAAAACCATTACAATTCATTAAAAGACTATATAGGTAAAGTTAAAATATTCCCCATTGACAAGGTTGTTAAGTCATGTCTGACCAAACCATAAAAATAGCACCACATTAAAACCATTAAAAGCCCATCCCAACTTTTAAAAGCTAGATGAAATAAAAATGTTTTAACTTGCCAGTGGAAGGAGAGCAAATATGGACAGATCCTGGACTCTATTGGGAAGAAGTTCCAAAGTCTGGGAACAGCCACCAAGAAGGCCCTCTCCTTTGTCCCCACCAAATGATATTATCAGCATCCATGTACAAGAGCAGGTCAGAGAGCCTTTGGACTTGCACACCCAAACTATAGAAGAACACCCCTAAAAGTATGTGTATGTCTAGGGAGGACCCCAAAAGACAAAGATCATGTTCGGTGGGGAGAGACCAAAATGTCAGGCAACAGAACAGAACAGCGGGAATCCTGAATAGCCGTACCGATTGAGTATCCCTTATCTGAAAATCAAAAATTCGAAACACTCCAAAATTGTCCACATGAGGGACTGAGATAGTGACACTTCTGCTTTCTGATGGTTCAGTGTACACAAACTTTATTTCATGCACAAAATTATTAAGTCACAATCTCTCAGTCTCAGAGGAAGGTGAAGAAAAACCTTGTCTGAATAACCCTGCCAAGAAAACCCCATGATAAGGTTGCGTTAGGGTCACCATAAGTCAAAAATGACTTGAAGGCACACAACAACAACAACAACAACAACAACAAATCTCCCCCCCCCCCCCCCCATATATTTTTTAAAGGTCTTCCTCTCGAGTCACACTTTGGTTGCATTTAGCATCCTAGTCATATTCCTAGGGTGGAATTCCTATGGAAATGATACCACCAGTTTGGTGCAGTCTTTTTTCCTCTCAAGTCATATCTTGGTTGCTCTTAGCATCCTGGTCATATTTCCAGGGTAGACTTTCAATGGAAATCATACCACCAATGCAGTGTAGTAGTTAAAGTGTTGGACTAGACCTTAAAAAAACCGCAAAGGCTTACTGAGAGTATAAAGTAGAGAAGAGAAAAGTCATGTATATTATCTTGCCCTCATTGCAGGAATGATGGGATAGAAATGTAATTAAATAATTCAAGAGATTATGGCAATGTTATATGGTATGAGGATACAACGTTGTAATGTATGGTATGGCAATGTTGTATGTAAGGTATGGGTTTGCAGGATTTAAGCAGATGAGTGGAGGACAGAGGGTCTTGGAGATGTCTCATCCATAGGGTCGCTGTGAGTCGAGATCGACTCAAGGGCAGTTAAGAACAACAACAACAAATGGCAATGTTGCTCTCCAAGGTGTTCTAGGGTAGGAGGCTGGAGAAGAGATGGGTGTACATCTTGCTGAGATTCCCACTCACTTGTCAGTAGTAGTCTTCTTCTCTTGGGAAGACATCACTGCTCAGAAAATGGTGGTGAGATCCTGTGGCAGTGATTCTTATTCTATCAGATCTGAAGGACCAACCATTTGCTTTCCCCAATGGGCCAGAGATTGAGATCATATTTGTGTCTGCCTGCTGGCCACCCTTCCTTCCTTCCTTCCTTCCTTCCTTCCTTCCTTCCTTCCTTCCTTCCCATTGGCAACAATTTCTCTTTCTTTCTTTCTTTCTTTCTTTCTTTCTTTCTTTCCTGCAATCACTCCAGGGGCTGGTCAGGGATTGGCACTGGTACCCAGACCCTCACTTTTAAGCAGCATTGCTCTCTGATACTTGAGCGGCATAAGGGAGTGCATGCTATCAGCACTTCCATTCCATTCATGGCATGCTACCCGAAGCAGTGGTCTCATGACATACTGTAAGAAACAGGCGGGCAATGGTGATCCTTGCGATGTTTTTGAACTAGAGCTCCCATAACCCCTTACCATGGTCTATGCTACCTGGGGATGATGAGAGATGCAGGTCAAAAATGTCTGACAAGGCTCAGTTTGTTCAAAGTTTTTCAGGAGTCGGCCCAGAAAAACCACACATAATATTCCTACCTTGGTGCATTCCTCCATTCCTTTTCTCTCACCCATAGGGTACATTTGGGCCTCTCTGGGATGGTTTTATCCGTACTGCTGCCTTTTTTCTCCTATCTTCATGGATGGTCCACTTTTCTCAGCTCTTCTTCTGTCTTCCTTCTCCTTTGTCTCCCAGACACACGTGCCACATCTAGCTGGCTTCTTTCTTTTAATCCCTTGCACGCCTCCTGTTATTTCCTTGAAGTTGTGGGGGGAGGAATGCTGTGTGACTAACCCACGATGCTGCCTGAAAAGTGGAACCTTCTCCAATCACAATAATTATTACTTGGTGCTGGTGTGAAGTAGAAATTCAAGCTCTGCCAGAGATAGAATTCAACTCTGGGAGATGGAAAATAACTCTTTCTTCCTTGGGACGGGTGCATCGACACTGTCGAAATAATGCCGCTTGACACCACTTTACCTACCACAGCTCCATCCTACAGTATCATGGGATTTGTAGTTTTGTGAGGCACCAGCACTCTTTGGCAGAGAAGGCTAAAGAGCTTGTGAGACCCCAAATCCCAGGAACCCATAGGATGGAGCTACAGCACTTAAAGTGGTGTCAAACTGCCTTTTTCTACAATGCTTAATTTTATTGTTTTATTGTCTCTAGTTATTTTAATGGGATAAATTGTTTATTTACTATTTTTGTATTTTGTGAATGTAGATTGTACACTTTTGGCAGGTTTTATGTTGTTTTGATTCTGTAAGGCGCCTTGCAAAATTTACAGCACTATATAAATAAACACTAACAACAACAACAACAACAACAACAATCCCAAGTGAATCAATTGTTGTTTGTTTTATTAATTAATATGTTTTAATTGTTAATGGGTTTAATACTTTTTTAAGGGGTGGGTGGGTTCTCTGTTTTTGGGGTTGTTTTAACATAGTGTATGGAATTTTAATTTTTGTTAGCTGCCCCGATTGCTTGCCAGAGGGGCGGGATACATATTATTATTATTATTATTATTATTATTATTAACTAACCATTTATTTCACAGATTCAAGTAAAGTTAAATATAGTTTTTAGTGGGAGATACTTTGTTTTTCTTAAAAGCCCAGGAGAATATGGCATGCGTATTGAAAATGAGCACAAGCAACCCATTGGAAATTATGAACAGGAAGTTGGGAACTTTCCTATTGCTAGCCATCCTTAAGTCTTCTAGCCTTAACTTGGCATACAGACAAATAACAGAGGAATATTTCCCAATCTTTTTATCTGCTTCCAGGAAAAGTTTGATATAGTTGTATTTTTGCATACAAAACTGTTGCAACAGCCTCTAGAACTAATGATGGTGATGATTACTATGATGATAACGGGAGGAGGAGCAGGAGGAGACAACAACTATGATTCCAATGATGACAGGTGCTTTTGGAAACAATTCCAAGCAGACCGATAAAACTTTGGAACAAAATAGCCAAGAATAGGACCGTAATAGCCCAATTACAAACAGTGTTACCACTTGGAGCATGCCACCTTATCTAACAATAGCTCATTGATTCCTAGATTCTTAGAACCTGAATCATTGATGGTCCAAAGTTTCACTCAGTAATACCTGGTGGACTGTAGAACAATGACAACCAGGGAGACAGCTGTGAGAATTGGGGACTGGGCCCTGTGTTGCCTGGACTGATCACCATGAGGACAGCAGGAGGACATGTTATTTGTCCCATGCAGACATGGCTATAGAAGAAGCGATTTCTTCTCAAGGCCAAAGTAGGCATTATATTAAATGCATTTTGCATGGGATGCAACTTAGTAAAACAAGGACAAACTAGAATTGCAAACTGCATCTAATATATTGTGTACTTTGGCCTTGAGAAGAAATTGCTTCTTCTATAGCCATGTCTGCATGGGACAAATAACATGTCCTCCTGCTGTCCTCATGGTGATCAGTCCAGGCAACACAGGGCCCAGTCCCCAATTCTCATGCAAACTATCCTGATGATGTCTGGCCAGGTCAGCACCAAACCTGCATTATACCATCCTTAAAATGGATTTTAAAAACTTACCTTTTGCTCTGGATCTTCCCAGAAAATTTGGAGCCCTCCAAAGCGATGCCAGGCACTTGTTCACATGGGTACCCTGCTGTGCCGCCTGGTGCCAATGTCACTCAGAGTCACTCCCTCTGGGGTCAGAAAGAGGTGCCCAGCCATGTAATTGATGTTGGGCACCTTGTTTTTGGCCTTGGAGAGGCTCACATTGGTGACAGGTACAGTGGGATATTTGGGGGGGATTGCCCAAAACATCCCACAGTGGGACACCCGATGTCGCTCTGGAGTACCCAAGTAACGGGGGAATTTGGGGCATTTTTGGCCAAGAATACTCTGGTCTGTTCCTGCCGTATTCAGGCTCATGTGGACGCAGCCACTTTTGCATCAGGTCACCATAACATTAAACTGATCACTTAATGTTACTTCAGTTCTTCCACTAGAAATGGGCAGAAAACAGAGTAAGAACCATTTTCCCCAGCTGTCCCAAATTGGCATGGACAGTCCCGATTAATTCTCTGTTGTCCCATTTTTTCAGTGCCTTTAAAAATGTCATGGCTTCTCTCTCCTCCCACTTTCCCCCTTAACTGTTAGTGAGATTCTTTGAATATGTGCTTCTGATTTGTAAACATAGAACACATGGACGTAACAAAGGGACTCTATTGAAAAACAGATATTATGGAAGACTGAAGTCATCTCCCCCTTCCACTTTCTCATTGCCTTTGCTAAGAGAAACAACGGCACCTCTTGGTTAAGGCGCCTCTCCAAACTGCTTGTTCCTGCTGGCTTAACAGGAGTTCATAAAGGAAGGGAAGCTGGAGATTTGACTCATGAGATTAACAGGAGGAATATGCCAGATGTAGGAGGCGGATGTGGTAGCAGTTTGCCCAGTAGTGTCAAGATGCAGCTGCATTTTATATCTATTGCTTGTTTTCTTTAAAGGTAGGGAAGACTCATCTACAGTGCCATTATGACTAGAAGGCTAAATATTTTTATTTACAGAGAAGTGACTGTTACGGATTTCAGTGAGACTTGCTCCCAAGCAAGCATGCCTAGGGTTGTGGCAAGCGAACATCTTGGGTTATCATCAGGGACCCCAGAAGTGTTTTTAAGGAGGATGAGCTCAAGACCGGAAGGCAGGTCATTATGAATTCTGCTCGTATGTTTTTACAAAAGAGAAGAAACACAGAAGACAGCAAATAACAATAACAGAAACAATATACTGTACCAAGTAAAGCAGTTAACAACGTAACTACAGTAGCATCGAAAATTTCACAGATGAACACAGGGACACATGTGGCCAAGCAAGTGTGCTCAAGAAGGCAAAAGTTATTAATATGAGAAGGTACACACAAGGTAGGAGAGGCTGCAGCAGTTTGCTTTTGCCTAAGTTTACTGGGAAGATCAAGATTTTGCCCTCTCCTCTCCCTCCTGGCTCCTGAGTCAATGGAACAAAAAGTATTTTTGCCTTTTGAACTCATTTTGCAGCCACTGAAGTGATCTGAGGACAGAGGGAATCCGAGACATTTTAAAAGCAACCAAAAAAGTGAGATAGCAATGGATTAATTGGGACTATCTCTGCCAAATCTGGACAGTTAATAATAATAATAATAATAATAATAATTTTATTTATTATTAATAATAATGGGAATGGTTTTTAAATTATTATTGTGTTGTATGTTGTAGTTTTAACTTGGACTGATTTAATAATGTTTTAAGGGAGAGAGGATATCTGATTTGTTTGTATTATGTAATATTTTATTGCTGTTAGCCGCCCTGATTGATCTCAAAGGGCTAGGATATAAATTATATATATATATATATATATATATATATATATATATATATCCTGTCCCTCTGCAAATGCAATTGGGGTGGCTTACAATAGTAAAACATCAGAAATATACAGTCTCAAAACCCACCCACCCTTAAAACAGTATTAAATATTAAGTTGGAGGCTATGTGACGATAACGGGGGCTCATAATGTGAGTTGACACAAAATACAGTTACAAGAATGGGTAAAAGAAAAGTAAAAAGTTAAGGATCAATTCAGCAAACAAGCCTGTTAAAACCATTAATTGAAAATGGGTTTTTAAGCAATGTAATCTTTGTTGTTAGCTGCCCTCGAGTAGGTTCCAATTCATGGCAACCCTGTGGATGAGACATCTCCAAGAATCCCTATCTTCCACTTGCCCAGATCTTGCAAGCCTTTCCTCATAACCCCCCTGATCGAGTCTATCAATCTGGTTTGTGGTCTTCCTTTCTTCTACCCTCTACCTTTATATTGACAAAACAATAATATTGATGAAAATGCAATGTAAAACACCATACAGTTAACACTCATAGGCTCAGACAAAAAGAAAGATCTTTGCCCGCTGGAAAAAGGAGAGCCAAGATTGGGATGGCCTGGTAGGGATGCATTAATACTAACTTAACAGAGAGGAGCTTTTTCCATGCTCCCCATCTTAGTAGCTGCATTCACCAAGGAGTGATTGTATCAGATCTCTCTCAGCTCTATAATGCTATCATGTAGATTGTCTTGATATCCTACTTTTCCACCCATAACCCAAGGCAATTCTCTTCCATTCCAATGGGAATCATTCATTCAAACTGCAATCTGAATTCCTAATTTCCTGTTGCCACTGAATATGAACTGGGGACCTTTCATACTATACAGTTATAGCACTATGATTCTGCTTTAAATATCTCTGATTCCATTCTCTGGAATCTTGGGAGTTGTAGTTTGGGGTGGAATATTTAGAATTTTCAGCTAGAGCGCTGTAGTGTTTCCCCAAACTCCAAATTCCGGGATTTCATAGGATGCTGCCATGGAAATTTAAAGTAGACTCATAATACTATACCTGTGTAGTGTGAAAGGGCTCCTGATCTACAGATTTGAGAGACCATCAAATCTTAACCAACCAACCCAGCGGCATCTTCTAAATTACTTTCCCACTGAAACAGATGGTGAACTTCTGAAATGGCCTCAATGCATTTATAATTATTTTAAATAATTATACCCTGCCTTTCCTTGCATGGTTTAATGCATCTGACTGAAAGTGTAAAGGCAGCTCAATAAAGAATGGTAATACATAAAAACAAGGGACAATAAAAACCAGCAATAAAGCAGAGTATGTGCAACTAGGAAGAGCATCATAAAACATCATAAAGAGACAGACTGGAGAAAAACACCCAGTAAATACAGAAGCATTACATATAATTGTGGTTACTAGGAAGCATTAAAAATTCAGTCTCTCTAGGCCAGTGATGAAAGGCTAGTCTTCAAAAAGATCCTGGGAAGATCTTCAGAACTCTAGTCATAGGTGAACAAAAAGTGGCAACAAGCAGATGTAGGTTTAAATAGAATGGCCAAACCTACATCTGGTTCCATCTAACTAATCTTAACTAGCAAAGAAGCTCAGGTGAGAGAAAGTGCTCTCTTGGATACTCGAGCCTAAATTTTCAGTTTTAAAGGTTGCAGCCACATCGTCTCCAATTGTCCTGGTTTGGCTGGGACAGTCCTGATTGTTGCCATAGTTTTTCAGTTCCTTTTAAAATGCCTCAATTTTCTTTCTCCTCAGCTTGCTTCGATTGCTGAAAACTGAATTCAGTGCAAAATTACCTTTGCATTCCAGGAGGAGGCAGAGCCGTGTGTGCCCTTCCCAGGAGGCCCAGGCAAAAGCAAACTGCTGCATTGCCTCCTAGCTTGTGTATTTCAACCTGTAACCCTGGCTTGTCCTCAAACAAGAGCTGGCATAAAGAATTGGAGAGCACTCCCTCAACAAACTAACAAACAAAAACAAAAACCAGAAGTGGGGAAGTCAAGTCACAGCTGTTTTGTCGTCTGCTGTTGAGTTCTGGACTTCAACAACAAACCATGGTTAATACAAACCACGGCTTTTTGTGATGTGTAAACATTCAGATTGTCAAATGCACACCTACACGCACACATCCCTTTACAAATATATCATGCTCAATGTAGTTTATGTCACAGAACATAAGAAAAATGGCACATTGAGCTAGCATGAGGGGCTAGATTCCTGAGGAGATAGAGTGAGCTAAGATATTTCAGAATGCAGGTGGTATTGCGTACCTGCCAGTATTTGTCTGTGTGGAAAATCCTCTTGCAAATAGAAAAATAGTCCAGGTGGTACAGTCTATTCAGTCACTTCATTCTGCTAAGGAATCCCCTTATTCTGCCCTCTCCCAATTTGGATGCTGCCGCTACTCTGCTTGTCCTATTATATTTTGCTGTTTAGGTTTTATTTTGTTGTAGGTTATTTTAATCTAAGATGTTTTAATTGTGTTTGGTTTAATACTTTTTAAAGGGTGGGTGGGTATTGGGTCTTTTTGGATTTATATTGTATGTATTTTTAATTGTTCTTAGCCGCCCTGATTGTGCACAGAGGGGCGGGGTACAAATGCATTATTATTATTATTATTATTATTATTATTATTATTATTATTATTAAATATGTACAGACCAGACTTAAGATTGCCATTTTATAAACAGGAGAATGGTTGCATGTGGAGAAGAGACTTGGACAAGACCAAGTTTGTAGTAGAGACTAGAGTGGGAATCTGTCCAAATCCATTTGTCTGTCCTATGGATCACTCAAACTCACATATACAAAGTGCAATATCCATACATCTATGTATACATTCATATGAGTAATTTCAGATAGGCTGAATCAAGAGCAGAAATATTCTTTCTTTCTTTCTTTCTTTCTTTCTTTCTTTCTTTCTTTCTTTCCTTTATGTGTCTGATGTAGTGGTCTCTTTGCTCGCAAAACCTGACATCACAATAAACATTTTTTAACGTGCCACAAATGTTCAGCTGAACTGGCTGTAACATCGGTAAGCACTGTAGCAAAACAAATCCTTGAGCGGAGAGAAGCAATTATCTGGCAGCAGGGGTGACAAGGTGTTTCTGACAGGATGTTGGAGGAGAGTCATTGCAAAATTAATCTCTTTCAAAATCTTTTTTTTTAATTTTTCCTAATGCTAATAGGGCCAAATATCATTATGTCTCATTACTGTGCCCATAATCCCTCTTTGTCACCTCCTCCCTCCCTCTTCCCACCCATTTCTTAGACAACAGGAGAGCCTTGGTTGGTGAATGCCCAGTAGTGTGGTCGGATGGTTTCACAAGCAGCTTGGGCTCCCACACGGTATTTAGGTAGCAAGCATGTGCATCCAAATGGAAACAAGGAAGAACCATCAGCCACCAGCTTGCCCTGGCATGCCTGGGGACTGAAATACATCAGAAAATATTGACGTCACTGCTGGGTTAATCAGGGCACATTGTGCCAAGCACCCAGCATCCTGCCTCCTTTTGTAGCCACCTGTAAGCCAGGCTAAATGTGATCAGAGTAGCCATGTTTGTTTTAAAATGATGGGATTTATCTATATTTCAGAAGGGGGGAAATGGACAAAACCATCACTGAGTCATCCTTGCCTAAGAAAGCCCTATGAATTTTATGGGGTCACCATAAAGCGACAGGTGACTTGAAGTCTTGGAAGACCATAACTCTCTCCCTTGATGAGTTAATGGAGTGAAAACTGCTTTTGCACTTGGAACTTAGTTTGCAGTAAATGAAGGATAATAATAATTAGAGACATCTATCACTCCTATAAGGGATGCAATGGCTTGGTAGTTAAGATGCCAATTCTGATGGTCGGAAAACTGGAAGGTTGGCAGTTTGAGGCCCGGGTGCTGCATGATGGGGTGAACTCCTGTCACTAGTCCCAGGCTTTTTGTCACTCTAAAAAGGAGTGGTATTTTTCCATTTCTTTTTAGAGTGGCAAACTGCCAAATCGGGGCTGCAGCATGTGGTTGCTGTGGCCCTGATCCAGCGCTGAAAGGGGTGGTGGGACACCGCTCTATTGGGGCGGTCTGTAGAGCCCCTTGGACAATCCTCACTTTCATGTTCCAAGTTATATCTTTACATTTTAGGATTCTGTCCAGTTCTTTTCATAGCTGCTCTTCCCAATCCCAGTCTTCTAATTTCTTGACTGCAGTCTCTGTACTGATCAATGTTTGATCCAAGGTATGGGACCTCTGTGACTAATTCAATTTGCTCTTCATCTAGGATGAATTCTTGTAGTTCTTCCATGGTCGTTATTTTTGTTTTCTTTAATGCTCAGCATCAACCTCGGCACTTTCCTCTTTGACCTTCAGTAATTGCTCCAGGGCTTTGTTGGTTTCTGCTAGTAGCATTGTGTCATCTGCATATCTTAGATTGTTATTTTTCCTTCCTCCAATTCTCACTCCTCCTTTCTTTGATTCTAAGCCTGGTCTGCCTATGGTATTTTCTGGATGTAGGGTGAATAAACAGAATGATCCTATGCAGCCTCACCTGCCCCCTTTGCTGATTGGGAACCATTCTGTTTCTCTGTATTCAGTTCTCACAGCAACTACTTATCCTGAGTAAAGATTATCTATCTATCTATCTATCTATCTATCTATCTATCTGTTTAATTTATACACAGATGCATAAACCGTGACAAACCATCACAAAAACACAGACAAAGAATGTTAACAAATATAATAGCAAAATAAAGGAGGATAATATTGACAGTCAATACAGATAGCAAATAAATAGGAATGCGCAGAAGTAAATATAGGGTGGTTCAAAAAGAATGGTGCAATATAGAATAAGAACAGATTTACTTTTGCACCATTCTTTATGAATCACCTGGTAGAATGCCAGAATGTAGAACCATAAAGGGGAGGAAATGCACAGAACATTACCAAAAGCTGCACTGCAATCCTAGCAGAAAAATAAAAGCCCAAATAGAAACAGAAACCTCAGAACTTAATGTGACAAGGAAACTGTTTTAGTCTCTCCCAGCTTGTGTGTTCTTCTCTCTTAGCAATGTTTGCCACTTTCACCACACTGATGCTGCTTGGCCACGCATGTCCCAGTTTTCATCTGTGAAATGTTGGAAAGTGTCCCAACATTGTCTGCTGGGTGGTTGTTTTTTTGCTGTGAAGCCAGGGATGCAGGCCACTGTACCATTAGGCTGCCTCAAGCAACATATTCTGGGTGCCCTGAAACTGCAGCAAATTGTTACATAGGTATTTACTTTGTTATTATTGCAGTTTTACTGCCAGTGGTGGGAAGAGGTGCTTATGGGATTTTCTGCCTTGCATACCAAAATCAGTTCAACTGTCTCAAGGAACTAGGCACCTTGAAATCTGTGTGTGTGTGCATGCAAATACGTGTGCACACACCCACACTATTTTGCTATTTTGTTTTTAAATTTTTCATGTTTAATACTATTTTAAGAGGGGGGTGGGTTTAGGAGGGTATATTGTGATGTTTTATCAATGTAAGCCGCCCCGATTGCTTCGGTAGAGGGGCGGGGTAGAAATAAAATTTTATTATTATTATTATTATTATTATTATAAAATGTCTTGGGGCAGGTCAGCAAGGTCTCTGGTAATCTTCTCTGCTTCTGTATTATTTGGGAGCCTTTCATATATATATATATATATATATATATATATATATATATATATATATCCATGAGACAGCATCCATTGCAAAACATTCTGACAAAACAATGTAGCTAGTACAACAAATCCAAGTCATGCGCTGGTGACAAAATTACAATTGCATTTGATATAGGATGAAAAAGGCTAAATAAAAAAACAAAAGGTTAGTGGATAAAACATAAAATCAACAATAATAATGACAGCTACAACAATTCATCCCCTTTGCAATCCACTGCTATTGTCTTCCAGACCTTGCAATGGATCTTTTGTGCTGCTACTCCAAAGGTGGCAACCTTAAGTGTGATGAATTTAGAAGGCTCAGTCCACAAGTCACAAGTAATATTAGGTAATGACCAACCCATCCTCACTCTTAGATCTCCCAGGAAATGTGTCCTGGGGTCACTATATGAAGGGCAGTGTCATAGTGAAAAGTGAACTAGGTCTTCCACCTTCCCAGAACCACAAACAGTCATTGTGTATAAATAAGGGACCCCTTTATACCTCCTGTGTTATTTGGAACCCTTTTATTGAAGATGCTCTGCTGGTAAGTTCTAGGTCTTTCTCCACAGATAAAAATACCCTGCTGCAACCTGCTTTCCTCAGCAAATGTTGTCCTACACCTCTCATCTCCAGCCAGCTGAATGGGACAATGGGAGCTGATAGCCAACACATCTGAAGGCCACCCAGAGTAGAAAAAGTTGGGTGAGGACATGGTAGAAGTGGAGAGAGACCAGGAAGGCCCAGTCAGAGGTGATGAGGTGTGTGGAATAAGTATATGTGATGCAGATGAGTCAAGCTACAGGTTGCTTTTGCATGCATCAGTTATGTAATGAGTCACTTGCCAGCTGCTCATAAAACCGCAAAATGAAGAAGCACCCGTTGGCACTTGATGTATTTTAATGAAGCCCTTCACAGATAAAATAAAACAAGGGCACATAATTCCACACACACACTTAAGCTATATTACTGATGTCATGAGGGATGTTTCTTACAGTTACTTGTAATTAATTCCTCAATCTGTTTGCTATGCTTTTCTTTGCTATGCTACGCTATTATCAACTTATGAAATGAGCACAAATCCAACGATGAAGCTGTTCTACCTACCTGGACCGAATGAATGAATGAATGCAGAGAAGAGAAAGGGGGAAGTGTTATTCACTAAGCCCTGGGAGGGTTGTACATATCGTGAGTCAAAGAGATGTTTGTCAGCTGTGAGCTCTTAATAGGAGTGACAAATATTTCAGAGATGCTGGTAATATGTAGGTTTGGCAATGCTTTTCCTTTCCTCTCTCCCAGGCATCTGGTACAACTACATTACAGTCTGTACAATGCATAGTACGATGATAGAATCAAGACTGGCTGTGCATCCTGCTCATGCAGGAAGGCTAGAAAGCTGTTTTTAAAATAATCTGGGTTTCATTGATGTTTGATCTGCTAAAGGCTTTAGCTAAAGATCGTGTAGTGAGGTGGGCCTCTGCCACTAGTCAGACAAGTTTTAGAGTCCATGTTAGCACCATGGTCAAACATTATCAGTTATTTGTTTTTATGTACCTTAAAGTCAACTCTGGCTCATGGCAGCCCTATCATGTGGTTTTCTTGGCAAGATTTGTTCAGAGGAAGTTTGCCATTGCCTTCTTCTAAAGCTGAGAAAGGGAGAGTCTCCTTCTTTGGAGGTTTTTAAACAGAGACTGGATGGCCATCTGTTGAGGATGCTTTGATTATGTATTCTTGCATGGTAGGGAGTTGAACTGGATGGCCCTTGGGGTCTCTTCCATTTCTATGATAACATTATACTTTACTCTCTGCTTCATGCATCTGAGGAAGTAGACTCACGTCTATGAAAGCTCATGCTACCAGCTTTTCTTCCAGTTAGTCACAAAGGTGCTACAAGTCCCCTTTGTGTACCATTCCAGATGAACACAGCTATATATTTGAACTCTCCTCTGTTACAGTTTGTCATGCATCTCCAAAAAGAAATGCACCCCCCAGAAACAACACACCTTGAAGTAGGACAACATATGAAGAACTGTTTTATTTTGTTTGACTATTGAAAGAATAATAGTGATTGCATGTGCTGTGATTTAAACACTAGGCAGCAAAGGCTTTCTCTTACAGTTTATTTTTACTGCACCTTACAGCCAGAGTAGCAGCTGCCTTAATCCTGCTTCAGCTTCTGCTTACAAAAAGCAGCAGGCATGGGACCAGCTAGGTTTGGGCTGGAGGGAGTTGTATCTGGATATCAGGCAGCAGGTTGCAGCTGGTGATGATGTCTATCTTGTCTGCCACAGCTCGCAAGTCCTCCAGGACAAGCCGGATGTTGTGTGAGGCACTGATGATGCCATTTTGGGAGTTACTGAGCTGGCCAGTAATGGCCCCAATCTCTTTGATGGCTGTCTGGTACACCTGCTTGACAGTGCTATTGACATCATAGTACAAGCGGGCGTTACTCTCGATAAGCTTCTGCTGCAGCAGGGTGCTGTAGCGGCCACGGTGTCGGATGCGAAGGGCAGGCTTTTCTTCAACCGCTGTGGGGGAGCCTGGGTCCTCATTTCTATAAACCACCAGTGGTGGCAAGTCTGGGCTGATTAAGGTAGGCTCCACTTTGGGCTTGGTAGAACTTGCATCTTCCTCCTCATCTGTTTCAGAGGCTTCCCCAGTAACCTTCACCCCAGAAGGGCTGGAAAAGGAACCCTGCGGCACAGAAGGCAGATAAACGTCTTCATCTGAATCCGTCTCGGAGGCTTCTCCTTGAACTACAGTTTTGTACCTCGAAGCAGTCATTTCTGCAAAATAAAATAAAAAATTAAAATAAAAAGCTGTTTATACTTGAGAATTTGAGAGGGAAGAAGAGATAACCAAGGTTACTTTAAATGAGAATTTTTTTTTCTATTCTGGAGAGATTTTCAAAAACTGGAGGGATATACACACAGCTGTTGTTGCAGGGTGGGCACAGAAACATGAATGGCTCCTTTGGTTCGAATTCAAAGGCACAGCCGTGTTAGTCTGGAATATCAATACACAAAGGGATTTTTAACTGCCTTGGCTCAAGGCTATGGAATTCTGGGAATTGTAGTTTGTTGTGGCACCAGAGCTTTAACTGCCCTGGCTCCAGGCTATGGGATTCTGGGAATTGTAGTTTGTTGTGGCACCAGAGCTTTCGCTGCCCTGGCTCAAGGCTATGGAATTCTGGGAATTGTAGTTTGTTGTGGCACCAGAGCTTTCGCTGCCCTGCCTCAAGGCTATGGAATTCTGGGAACTGTAGTTTGTTGTGGCACCAGAGCTTTCCCTGACCAAGCTCAAGGTTATGGGATTCTGGGAATTGTAGTTTGTCCGCTCCGCTCTGGGCCCACAACAAAGTACAATTCCCAGAATTCCACAGCCTTGAGCCAGGGCAGTTAAAGCGGTGTCAAACCGGACTATTCCTGCAGTGTGGACGCAGCCTTAAAATTCTCTTTTCAAGCTAAAAAGTTGTGCCTTGTTTGGTGGGTCTAATAAAAGTATGCCTCCTCTGTGGACAGTTATAACAGTGTTAATAATAACCATAACAATACTGTAAAAATAATCAAGGATCGTGATACTGCAGCTACGAAGAAGTAACTTGTTATTACATACCTCTTTTAAGAAAATATATGAATTAGAATCCCCAATCCGGAAGAAGCACTTCCGCCTTTTCGGGTCACATGACTATTCAGATTATCACGTGAGCTTCCCTGCGGCGCATGCTCCGTTTCGACTCCTCCCCGGCGTTTTGTTGAGCCAAGCAATTCAGAGGAGGAGGAGGAGGAGGCGCATGCGTATTGCGGAAAGAGTTGAACGGCTATGGCGGCTTCCTATGGAACCATGGGATTTGTAGTTTAGGGAGGGGGCAATGAGAAGCCGCTCAGCCTGAGAGCTCTTTGGCGCCCCTAAACTACAAACCCCGAAATTCTCCAAGATGTTGCCATGGCAGTTAAAACAACCACAACAGGAGGGTTTCGCCAAGAATAACAAAAAGGGAAGGAAGAAACTAAGTACTGAAATATAGTCTATGAACTGAATACTGTACATTCCAAACAAATGAAATCATCACTTAAGCATGATATTAAATTATATTTTTACAATAACACCATATAGCTACATACATATAGCTGTTGTTGTGAAAATATAATTGAATATCATGTTTAAGTGGTGGTTTCATTTGTTTGGGATATATAGTATTCAGTTAATAGACTAGAACTTCACTACTTTGTTAGTTTCTCCCTTCCATTTTTGCCATGGCAGGTAAAAGCGGAATAATAGCGCTAGATGAGAGTGGCGTCCGCAATGCAGGAATAACCCAGTTTGACACCACTTTTAACTGCCATGGCTCAGTGCTGTGGAATTCTGGGATTTGTAGTTTTGTGAGATACTTAGCCTTCTCTGTCAGAGAGCTCTGGTGCCCCACCAAACTACAAATTCCAGAATTCCATAGCATTGAGCTCCATCTTTGCTTTCTTTTCGGCGGCAGATAAGAATGTTTTTATGCCGCCAGGCCTTCGCATATTGATATGGGTGCTGTTTTGTTTTAAAGCGTTTTAAATTTTAAATGATGTAATGTGTTTGAATTGTATAATTGTTTTTTAAACTTTGTATTTTTAAATGTTTTATACTGTTTAAAGGTAAAACTGTTTTAAACCTATTAGCCGCCTTGAGTCCCTATACTGGGAGGAAGGTGTGATACGAATAAATAAATAAATAAATAATGGTCAAAGCAGTATCAAACTGCTTTATTTCTGCTGTATGGCAACAGCCCTGGATTGAAGGTTGAAGATGACATGCATGGAGCAATGTAGACTTTTCCTGCCTTGACAAAGATGTTTCTTCTTTTTAGGGCAATGCTTGCATTTTGGGATCCTTGGCTCCTGCAGGCAAAATCTGGCCTCAACCGCTGATGCTTGCAGTCCACATTTCTTTTTTTGGGAGCGGCGAGGCTGAGAGGATATGGTGATAGAATTTGAAAGGGAAAAACAATTCTGTATATGCTCAGAGGCTCTCAAACCAGGTCAGATTCAGAATACCCCACCTGGATTCACTGACTGAGCTCTGTAGTGCTGTACTTGTGGTGGATCAATGTTCTCTAACCTCAATAAATTTTGAACTTTTGAAAGTTCAAATTTGAAAAATTGAAAGTTCACTTCAAACAAACAAGGTATTTGAATAATGAGTGATGTGCATATTTTAATAATAATAATAATAATAATAATAATAATAATAATAATAATAATAATAATAATAATGTATTTATATCCTGCCCAATCACAAGGAGTCCAGGCAGGTTACAGCAATAAAAGTGTATGGAATACAATAAAATTCAAAAATTAGTCCCTTCCCACCCCCCACCTCCCCAAAAAAATCCCCAATATTTTGATGGGTCTGGAAAGGAAAAAGAGATGTAACCAAATGGGTTTGTTTATTTATTTGGGGCATTTGTACCCTATCTTCAGCCAAGAAGGTTCCCAAGGTGGCTTACAAATCTTAAATTTGGCATCACCCTGCCTTCAGGTTTACAATCTAAATAAGAGAAGAAACGCAAGGAAAATAAAATGGCAGTCAGGGAGGGGCTTAGGTCCATCAGGTGTTGGTTGCTGTTCTCAGAGGGCACAACAGTGCCAGTTGGGATGGAAGGAGGGCCTCTCACCAGCCGCTGGACCTAGGTATGATGGAGCTGTGCCTACTTGTTCTCTTCTCCTCCTCTTAGGTCACAACAATGGCAAACTGGGATGGATGGAAGACCTTTGATCTGCTGTATAATGGATCTGTGTGTGCACACGCCTTCAAGTCACCTGTCAAGTTATGGCAACCCCATGTTTTTCATAGGGTTTTCTTAGGCAAGGAATACTCAGAGGTGCTTTTGCCAGTTCCTTCCTCTGAAATATAGCCGACAGCACCTGGTATTCATGGATGGTCTCCAATCTAAGTACTTGTTGCAACCCGTAACAACTAGATTGTCTGCAACCGCCCAGAGGACCTTTTCTGTAACCACTCCCAGATTATGGAATGACCTGCCGGATGAGGTCCGTCACATTACCACCTTAAACAGCTTTTAAAAAGCTGTTAAGACGATCTCTTCTGGCAAGCCTTTCCTGAATAGATAACCAGCCACCCAATATGTTGAATCTGTTATTCCCTAATTTCTGCGACAGCCATTGTTAAGTTGTTATTAAGGTATGTTTTAATCTGTATAATGTATAATTGTATTTTAGCCGGGGGGGGGGGTTATTGGGATACGGGATTGTGTATTTTATTGTGTAAGCCACGCCGGTTGTGTTGCACAGAGAGGCGGGATATAAATAATTTTATTATTATTATTACTATTACTACTACTACTAATCAGGGCTGACCCTGCTTAATTTCCAAGATCAGACAGGATCTGGTGCCTTTAAGGTATTGTTCTTGCCTTTTATTCTCTCTCTTTGGATAGCCTTTCCCAACCTGACAATTCCTAGTCATGCTGGACTCTCACCATTCCCGGGCAGCAATCATGGGCTTTGTAGTCCATATGGAGAAAAAAAATCTATGTTGAAGAAAAGCAACTTTAAGAAGACAGAAAGAGCTCTTTTGAGGAAACCCTATACTGTAATTGTTCCCCTAAGGCCAGCAAAGACAACAATTATTCCATTCCCTGCAAGCCCTCTGTGTGTGTATTCCTACACTTAATGTTTAAACAATGTCTTAATTAACAATAATTTAACAAATTAAATAATTTCATATGTTAAGGGGTTTGTGCTAGTGAATCAATGGTATGATTTTTAATGTCTAGTATTGTCAAATTAATTTTCAGACCTAGTGTTCCAAGCTCTGCCATTTCCCCACTTTTGGAGCATTGTACCCAGTTTACCAGACTCTCTTCAATGCCCAGCCATTGATTAGTTATGCCAGCCTTTCCCTTTCTACCCCATTTCTTGACCAGTCCTTCCTCAGCGTGGAATGGCACAGAGCTGGTACGTGGGTGGGACATTGGCAAAACTGCTCACTGCTGGCTTAAGGTCAATGTCCTCGGGCGCCATGGGGGATTTCAGTGTGAATTTTTGCAGGATGGAAGTCAGATAGAGGAAGAGTTCCATGCGTGCCAAGCCTTCACCCGCACAAATTCTTTTCCCTGTGGAGGAAAAACAAAGGGTACTGAACAAATGAAAAACCAAACCCTTAGCCTTCCATTTCATTGGGTAAAACGAACAAAACTCATATCAAATAATGTAGGCTTCTGCTATTTTATGACCGGTGGTTGCTGGTGTTCTTCATGTCGGCGAATCTACTCCAGGTTTTAGTCTCTGTTGGGTAGAAAAGTTCAACCCAATGGTCTCAAGCCGGAAGAATTGCTAAGCTCTAGCTCCTAAAATATATTCAGCACCTTGGATAGCTCCTTGCAAGTTTAGATGGTAATTCAGAACAGATTCACTGTCCCACTGACCTGGAAGTTGGGGTTATTACTATTTACTAGACAATGGCCTTTTACTCTAGACACCTTTGTGTTAGGCAGCAAACCAACAGGTAAAGCTCTCCCCAACATATCAAGGAAGACTTGGCCTGTCATTCTTCAGCTTCTGTTAAAGGCACACTACTTCGGTTCAGGCAGACAACAATAAAAGGAGAAGAAAACCAGTCTTCCTGAAAAGGTGAGAAACTTTGTTTGGGTTGTGTGTTTTCACTTTCTGATTAAGAAAGCTAAAAAACATTTCATGTTTTGAGATTTTTCTTTAGCGCCCACCATTTTCACGGGCATTTGGTCAGAACACATGACAAAGCCTTCATGATGGCTGCTCCCAGGATTTGGAACTCCTTCCCATGAGAGGCTAAACTTGTTTCTTCTCTATTTATTTTGCAATTTGTTATTGTTTTGTGTGCCTTCAAGTCATTTCCGATTTATGGCACCTCTAAGGCAAATCTATCATGGGATTTTCTTGGCGAGATTTGTTCACAGGAGGTTTGCCATTGTGTTCCCCTGAGGTTGAGAGCATGTGACTTGCCCAAGGTCACCTAGTGGGTTTCAAGGCCAAGCTGGGAATCAAATACTGGTTTCCAGTGTTCTAGACCAATACTAGTCCAATGTTCAAATTATACCACACTGCCTCTCTTATTTTGCAGTGCTTGTGTCTATTAAAAGTTGCAGAAGGGTCTTTTAAATGGGGAGGGGGTAGTTTGCTGTACTTTTATTGTCTTTGTTAAGTTTTAAATACTTTAAAACTGTCTAAAATTGGGGCTGTTTTTAGTAGAAGAGTCCATTTAATTGGTTTAAATCTGTTTTTAATCTATGTTGTTGCCTGCCATGTGGTCCATATCCAGAAAAAAGTGGGAGAGACAATAAGTAAATAACCAATTTTTAAAAAGGATGGCATCATGTTAGGTATTTATGCCATCATAAACCGATTTACAATCACATAATTGTGACGTTTTACAATGCTTGTATTCCCAGAAGGGGAGCAGAGGTATAGCTGCATCTCCAGGACCATTGTGAAAATAGAGCCAGCAGTGTGGCCATTGTGAAACAGTCCCGATGGGCATCAAAATGCATTGCATTGTGGGATATGTTGCACAATGGGAGCCCCTATTGTGCAACAGGGCATCTTGTGTGGTGCTCCGTTGTGCATTATTGCAGTTCACCAACATAGTTGCAGATCATGTCAGTGATCTAGCTCCGTCACCATAAAGCAGGGGTAGGCAACCTAAGGCCCGGGGGCCGGATGCGGCCCCCCATGGCCTTTGGACCGTCCCCAGGCTGGTCATGCCGCCGCCCTCCACCGCCCGCCATGATGATATTGATTATTGTTGTTATTACTTGTTCTTGGGGTTTTCTTGGCAAAATCTCCACAGGGATTTTGCCATGGCTTTTCTGAGGCTGAGAGAGTGTGTATGCATATTTTTTTAATTGTTTAATTTTTAAAAAAAAATATTTTTATTTATTTATTATTTATTTATTTATTTATTTATTTATTGGTGCTTCGGCCCCCCAATTGTCTGAGGGACAGCAACCCGGCCCCTGGCTCAAAAAGGTTGCCTACCCCTGCCATAAAGTTATGTATATTAGCTTCTCATGCAGAATGTCAGCCATTGTCTGAAATGACAGGTGGGTCCCTAGACCAGGAATTCTCCATCTTGATCTATTGTAACACGAGCTTTTTGTAATACAATCCACTTCCTTGGGTGCTTAGAGCATCTGCAAAAGCAGACTGTAACTGCTGGCAGTTCAAGCTAAAATAAATATGCTAAATTTTAAATGTGCCCTCATGCCAAAGCAGATTAACATTTATTTATTTATTTATTTATTTATTTATTTATTTATATGCCGCCTTTCTCCCCAGAGGGACCCAAGGCAGCCCACAGAGAAAACATTTAAAATCTCAATAAAATTCAAAACAATTAAAACATTTACAGTGGGCCCTCCACATTCGCTGGGGTTAGGGGCACAGAACCTCTGTGAAAGTGGAAAAAACGCAAATTAAAAAAAAATACACTTTTTAGGTAAGAGAACACCTCTCTAGAAATCTCTATGTCCTCCAGCACAACTCTTTGGTCAATATCTGCCAGAACCTACTATAGAATCACGTTGGAGGACCTACAAATGCCTAGAGAAGTGTTTTCTCTAGTAATCTCTAGGTCCTTCAGTGCAACTCTACAGTCAAATTCCAGCAGAATTGCGCTGGAAGATCTAGAGATTCCTAGAGAGAGTATATTAATCAAATCCACAAATAATCAATGCCACAAATGTATAGGGCTGATTATAATTCCTGTTTCGAAAAAGTGCTAATCTGGACTTGTTTGTCCAATATGTCATCTCACAAATGTCCACAAGGGGGATCTGATTCTTGTGAATATGGAAACCTCTTCTGAGATATATTATCTCACAAATGTCCACAAAAGAGCTCTAATTCTACCTTTTACATAGACAGGAGGCAAAGATCACAGATGTAGAAAAAATGGCTGGCTGGCTTGATTGCTTGTTTGCTTATAAAATAGTTATTATATCCTGTAGGTTATAGCAAAATGCCATTAAAACGATGTATAGTATGAAAGTTTAAAGACCACGAAATAGACAATCCCATCAAAAATTAATCTTAAGCCATTTTTTAAAAAAATGTCTAAAACACAAAGTGTAAACATCCAGTACACCCTTTAAAAAAGAAATGCTTCTGCTACAACCAATTAAAAGTCTAAAATTTAAAAAAGGTCCTCCTTTGTTGGCAAAAAGGAGAGGTAGGCAAAAAGAAGAGAGGTCGGAACTCCTATGGGAGACAATTTCATATTTTGGGGGGCATCCACCAAGAATGCTCACTTTTGTGTCATTACCAAACCTACCTGTGATAGTGGAGTGACTAAGAGGAAGCCCTTGGTCAAAGATATTAAGATTTGGGCAGATATAAGGAAATGCAGTCTTTCAGAGAGTCTGCACCCTAGATCTAAGCACGACAATTTATTTCCCGGCAGAATTTGGATGTTGTTGCTTGGGTCTCCCCTGGAGTGTGAATGACAACTAGAAATCTCAGCCATACAAAATGTAATGCTTGGAAAAACATTCTCACTGCCCCACCCCAGAAGGTAACACCAAAGGTTGAACTCATTGCTCTTTCTAACGCAGGTCTCATCTTATGCAAATCATGTTGGCACATAATTTTTCAAAAGGGGTTTCGGACAGGTAATGGCATGTGAAAGAACAATGCCATTGCATGCAAGTTGCCAGAGCACAAGGCTTCCACCAATCTATTATGAGTTTGGGTTTGTTTTTGTTTTTGCTGTGTGGGAACAGTAGCTGAGATCCAACACCACAGTCTACCTTTTGTACCTTTATGAACCTGTAGCCATCCTATTTCCCATTTCTATGTATGGCTATGAAAGATGGATAGTGAAGAAAGCTGATAGGGAGAAAATCAGCTCATTTGAAATGTGTGCTGGAGGAGAGTTCTGTGGATACCATGGACTGCTAAAAAGACAAATAAATGCCCCTGTGCCCCTCTCCCTAGAAGTCAATATGACTAAACTGAGACTGTTGAACGTTGGTGATATCATGAGAAGACATGACTCACAAGAAAAGACAATGATGCCTGGAAAGGCAGAAGGCAGTAGGAAGACCACATCCAAGATGGATAGACTCCATCAAGAAAGCCATGGCCCTGAGTCTACAAGACCTTAGCAGGGCTGCTGAGAATAGAGTGAATTGGAGGTCTCTCATTCATGGAGTCACCATTAGGCCACTAGTTTAAATTGTCCCTGTCAACAACCAGTGGCCTTATAAAGTTCAATTTATGTAGTGATCCAGTTGCTGGAGAGGGAAGAGCAAAGCACTCAGATTGTGCAACTAAGTGGCCAGTCAGTGGCTGGTTGTATCCAGTAGATGAAGGTGTGCTCCATCACTACCATGCACCCATTGCACTGCTGAGCAAAACTGTCACGTAAGAAGGTTCTGAATACCTTCTTACCATAATACTGTAAAAACGTGGAACGGCGAGCACAATTGCCAATTATGCAGCATAAAGCCGCAGGAGAATTCTGATCTATAGCTATATAGGGAAGGAGGGAGGAAGGTTGGGCAACTTGAGTTTTAAGAAATAAATGCATTATGTGAAGTTGGTAAATGCATCCCTTAGTGCAACTGGAAATTCACTTTGCAGCCCCCCTCCCCAGCTATGTACCCCTCAAAATCTCCAGCAAAGCTAGCCTCCCCACAGTTCAGACTACCCAATTTAGACTTGTCTATCCCAAGCAGAGAGAGAGATATCTGCAGAGGAAATAATGGACAAGCACCAGATCCTGTCTGATCTTGGATGCTAAGCAGGGTCAGGCCTGATTAGTACTTGGAAGGGAGAAAGCCAGGAAATACCAAGTGCTGTAAGCTCTAATCCAGAGGAAGGAACTGGCCAAACCACCTCTGGGTATTCCTTCCCTAAGAAAATCCTATGAAATTCATGGGATTGCCATAAGTCAACAGGGAACCTGAAGGCACATGTACAGACACATACAGCCTAAACCAGTAAATTGATTTACAAAGGGCAAGGGAAGAGGGAAATGATGTCAAAATCAGGACCCTGACCCTCCCAATGTCATTCTAGCAGCAGTCAGTCCCCTTCTTTCCAGCGCACGCCAGTTTGGTACCTGTAGAGAAGGGCATGAAGGCATCATTCTTCTTAAAGAGCCCTTGCTCATCCAAGAAGTGACCTGGGTTGAACTTTTCAGGCTCGCTGAAGCAGTCGGGGTCTTTCAGCACAGAAGTCAGCAAAGGGATGATGTTCAGTCCCTGGGAGAGAGGTAGGAAGGGAGAACCAAGAGAGTCTGAAAACCTGCCAAAGCTTTGAGTCCAATCTCTAGCTTCTAGGGCCAAGCAAATCTAACTGAGAGTGGAGACTACATTAGATCTCCTTATTATCAGGTGTGGACAAAATGTGGCCCAGGGAGTCCATGTGGAACCTTGTAACCCAATTTTGTGACCCTTGAAGCCTCCCACCTGTCCCTCAAAGCCTCCACCCCATTAAAAAAAATCAGTGCAATTTTAGGACATTTGGACTAAAAATTCCATAAAACCCCCTCCCATGGACCAAAGTACAAGCCAAAGACACTTTTATCCTGTTCCCATTCCATTTTTCTATAAAGTCCAAAAATACCCTCACCCACCATTTTAATGCCTCACCTTGGGCAAAGTATATCCCCGGAACTGTGTTGTTCGTATCATGGCATGCGGGAGGTTCATAGGGATCACGTCACCAAATCTCTGGATCTCATGGATTACAGCATCTGTGTACGGCATCCGGGCCCGATCCTCTACTTTTGGCTGGCGGTTTCTCCCAATCACATCATCTATCTCGTGGATCACTTTCGCTGCAGAGATGAATGGGAGACAACCTTGGACAAAGAGGTACTCAACCGGTATAGAGTTGAAAAGGGTTCCTTTCTACCAAAGGAGGTTGGGAGAGCGATTTTGGGCCTTTGCAGATTGCCAGAAATAGTGCACATTAAATTGAGGCACTGCCCTGGCTCAGTGCTAGGGAATCATGGGAACTGTAATTTATTGTGGCACCAGAGCTCTCTGACAGAGAAGGCTCAATGTCTCACAAAAAAATACAGTTCCCATGACTCCCTAGCACTGAGCCAGGGCAGTGCCTCAATTTAATGTGCACTATTTTTGGCAGTCTGCAAAGGCCCTTTGTGAGGCTGCCAAGAATTACTGGGCTTCTTTGGCAGAGATTTTGACCTGCTTTAAACCTAAACACAGACAGCTGAGTGGGGAGGACTTTTTTAAATGAAAATTTACTTGTTGCTATTTATTTCTATTTTATTTATTATCATATTTATATTCCACACCATTTTTAGAGATCCCAGGGCAGTGTACAACAAAACCAATTAGATAAACTTAAGACAGTGTAAATAACGAAAATGATTTTAAAAGGCAATAAGTAAGTAATAAAAACAAGTTAAAAAGTCAAAAAAGATTTAAACTAGTTAAAATAGATAAACATGATTTAAAACCTTGTAGGTGGGAGGGTTTGTGTAAAATTAATTAGACCACAAAAGCTTTAGTGAACAAATTTGTTTTCACTTGGTGCCAGAATGACAGCAGTGTTCATATTAGTCCAGCCTCCAAGGGGATGATGTTCCACAACTGGACTTATTTCTAGATTTCCCTTCCTTAGGACTATCTTCAATGCCTGTGGGTCCAAAATAAATCAATGGAGGGCCCTCTTTTTGTGACTTGATCTCTTGACCATAAGCTAACTCTTGCATCCCTTTGCAAAATACCATAATTCTTTTGTACCCAGAGCTTGGAAATTGAAAAATAATTGCCAGAATCCTCCAACCAATATGGTTAGGAGGTTCTCAGAACTGTAATTCAAAAAAGTAACCTGTCCAAGTTGTGTTTTCTGCATTCCCTGTAGAGATGGAGGAAATCCAGACTACCAGTACCTGGAAAGTTTTAGAAGAGGATGGTGCCATATACACTCCCCCACCATCTTTCTTCTAACTGTGCCCCTTTCAAACTTAACTCTTGTCCGTAGGACATGCCCTTGTTCTTTTGCATCCTTCTTAACTTACTTTGTATCTCTGGGTATTTCATCAGAATCAAGAATCCAAACCGGAGTGTGGAGCTTACTGTCTCAGTCCCGGCAACGAATAGGTTGAGAACAGACATGATCATGGTTTGGAGGTGAAACTCACTTGAAGGATTTTTGCTCTCCTTAAATGACAAACACACATAGCTACTCAGTCTTGCTCTATACAAACTGCAGACATTTCACTAAAATATGGGGGAGCAAAACCATCAATTGTGAAACATCAGAACAGAACAATACCTTTTCCATCTGAATAAGAAAGCAGTCGATATAGTCGCGAGGGTTCTCAGGATCAAGTGAAGCCTTGTTTATCTTGATCCTTTCAGCCACAAAATCATACATATCCTGAAGATTATGGAACAGTTTCTTGTGGGGGCCTGGCAGGTACTTCATGATCGATGAAAACATTTCATATAGCTGCAGGGAGGGATGGAGAGCAAATATGTATTGCATTTACTTATGTATTTAACATGATACTCCATTAAGCACCCTTGTGTTATTTCTCCTGTCCTCACAAATTTATAGCTTGAGGGGTTGAGTAGGTATCTCTGATCCGTGTTCTGTGAGTAGTGCCTTTATAGCTTTGCCTCCCAAACACTTCTCCCTGACTTTCAACTATATCTACTCCAATGAAATCCCCTTTGTAGGTTTACCTTTGATCACTCTATCTCCTTTGTTGTGTGTGTGTGTATGTGTGTGTGTGCTAACTGTCCTCAAGATAATCTTGACTTATGTTGACCCCATGAATGAGAGACATCCAAGTCAACTTTTCCTCAACCGCCTTGCAAACTCTTGCAAACTCAGGGCCATGGCTTCCTTGGTGGAGTCTATCCATCTTGGATGTGGTCTTACTCTTTTCCTATTGCCTTCTGTCTTAACATGCACAATTGTCTTTTCTGGTGAGTCTTCTATCTTCTCATGATATGGCCAAAGTATGACAGCCTCAGTTGAGTCATCTTGGCTTCTAGGGTGAATGAGTTCAGGCTTGATTTGTTCTAGGACACATTTATTTGTCTTTTTAGTAGTCCACGGTATCCGCAGAACTCTTCTCCAGCACCATGTCTCAAAGGAGTTGGCATCACCCATTTTTTCTGGCTGCTCCTTGGATCTGCAAATCTCTCCCCAAAAAACATGGGAGAAGGCCTTCTCAGTGGCTGCTCCCAGCCTGGGCAACTCATTCCTAGAGAGCCTAGACTGGAATCCCTTTCTCTTTCCTTCTATAGATGAGTGAAAACCTTTTCGTTTCAACAAGCCCTGGAGACTCAGGGAGTGGAGGGGTCTTTCGGGATATCCTACATTGTCGGTACCTGTTGTTTTATCTTTTCAGTGGCCTTATTCTTAATTGCTTTTAATTCTACATTTTAAACTTTTCTATGATGTGAATTTTTAGCAGCATCTGTTTGGATTTTTGTAAGGTGCCTTGAGTCTCAAACTCAAGGGATACTATGGCTTGGACGATTCCAACTTTTGTGCTCAGTTGTATATCTTTACTCTTCAGGAGCCCCTCTAGTTCTTTCAGAGCTTCCCTCCCCATTCCTAATCTTCTTCTTCTTTCTTGACTGCAATCACCACTCCGATTACTTACAACTTTAATTAGAAGATGTTGAGGACTTACCTCTTTCATTAGAATCGAGCAGTTCTGTAACATTTGTATCCAAGAAAGGTATGTGGTTATGTTATTACATTGAGGAGCCAGTGAAGTGACCGATATGCATTGAGATGCACATTGGTCCCATTGTACAATGGTCCTGTTGTGCATCAGGACACCGTCTAAGGAGTGATGATGCTCTTTGGTAGAGCCCGATGCGCATTGGGACACTCTTGCCAGTCTCCTGTTATGCATTTCCACAATTTACTTATTTATTTAGAGCATTTAGAGCCAATTTTGTGTGGTGGTTTAAGCGCTGGACTATGGACGTTATCACACGGGAAGTCGCGGGGAGAAAGTGGAAATAAACGGGACGAGCGGAAGACTTTAATTTACGGGATTTGTCCCGTTCCGCCTCATCTGATAACTAAATTCGAATTTAAAAGGGGGTTAATTCGAACGAAAACCTGCAAATCCTCAAAAATCCCGAAAATGAAAAGATCAGGTTTTCGTTCGAATTAAGCCCCTTTTAAATTCGAATTTAGTTATCAGACGAGGCGGAATGGGACAAATGCCGTAAATTAAAGACTTCTGCTTGTGCCCGTTTATTTTCACTTTCTCCCCGCGACTCCCCGTGTGATAACGTCCTATGACTCTGGAGACCAGGAATCAAATCCCAGCTTGGCCGTGTAAATCGACTGGGTGATCTTGGGCAAGTCTCATGCTCTCAGCCTCAGGGGAAGGCAATGGCAAACCTCCTCTGAACAAATCATGCCAAGAAAACCCTATGACTGGTTCACCTTAGGGTTGCCATAAGTCAGAAATGACTTGAAGGCATGCAATGACAACAAACATGTATATGGCCACTTATAACTCAACTCCCAGGCCTGTTTTGAGCAAGTGTACAAACAAAAGTATATCAAAAATAAATTAAGGATAGGCCTGGTTAAACTCTCCTCCCTGCATGTGTCTAATCCTCCTTTTTAAACGCACAGTCATGACCACACCTTGTGGCAATGAATTCCACCAGCTAATTCTGCACTGGGTGAAGAAGGACTGTCCTAAAACCTCCTGCCAGTCAACTTTGTTGGATGTCAGTTTTGTTGTTCCAGTATTTATCAGCTATGGAGGAGATGAAAGGCCTCCGCCTTATGTGGCTTCATCCCACAAAGGGAAGCTTTCCAAGGCACATGAGTCAACACATTTTTTGTTTGTGTGGATTGGCCCCAGACCAGTCGCTCATGCTGCCAGGAAACCGATTAGATCACCTTGCAGCCTCTGACCCTGGAGTTGCATATACTCCAATGTTTCAGAGATGAAAACTGGGCCAATGTGGCCAAGGAACATCAGCATGTGGTCAAGATGGCAAACGTTATCAATGAGAAAGAGCGCACGAGCGAATGGAGGCTGCAGCACTTTACTTTTGTCTGAGTCTACTGGGAAGACAAGAAGCCAGCCCTTCCTCTCTTGAATTGAGCACAAGTTTTCTTTGAGCTTTCAACTCAGTTTGTAGCAACTGATGGAAGCTGCAGCAGTGTGCTTTTGCTTGAGTCTACTGGGAAAGGCAAGATGCCAGCCCCATCCTCTCCCTCTTCTTGAGTTAAGTGAATGCAAACTACTTTTGCCCTTTGAACTCAGTTTGCAGCAACCAAAGAAAGCTGTAGCAGTTTTCTTTTGCCTGAGTCTACTGGGAACAACAAGATGCCAGCCCTTTCTCTTTCTCCTGTCGCGTTAAATGAGTGCAAGCTACTTTTGCCCTTTCAACTCAAGTTTGCAGTAACTTAAGAAAGCTCAAGACAAGGGGGGAAAGTGGAAGGAGGAGAGAGAAACTGGGACATTTTAAAGACAGCTGGAAAGGTAGGACAGCAGAGGATTAATTGGGAACTGTCCTTGCCAAATCGAGAAAGTTAGAGGGTATGTTTTTGTCTGACTAAACTGACATGGAAGGGGGCCAGGGACCAAGGGAGCTCATTAGATTTGAGCAAGGAGGGAAGAAGAAGCATTTCTTTGTCCGAAATGTTCATGCTCCAAAAGCACTTCTCACCTGCCCTGAAGTGGCACTCATCCCCGCAAAGTTCTTGTTTATCTTGGCCAGCAAGGAGAGGAAGTCTTTGTCTTCGTAGTCGAAGCGCTGACCAAAGACAATGGAGCAGATGACATTGGAGACTGTACAGCTCAGGAGGAATGTGGGGTCAAAGGGTGACCCTGCGGAAAAGAAGCAGGCCTTCACATTATGGAAAGTCTGGCCTTTGCCTTATTCTAAAGGCAGACCTTGGAGACTTAACCCATGCCACCACCACCCCAACATTTCACAGAGGAAAACTGGAAGACATATGGCCTAGCAACAACAGAGTGTCGCCACAATGGCAGAAGATATGAACAACAAAAAACACGCAGGCTAGGATGGGCTCCAGCAGTTTGCTTTTGCCTGAGCTTCCTGGGAAGCAAAAGATCCTGTCCCCTTTTCTCTTTTCCTGCTGCTGGATTAACTGAGTGCAGGTTCTTTTGTGCTTTGAATTCAGTTTGCAGCAACTGAAGTAGACTGAGGACAAAGGGAGAAAGGACAAAGGAGAGGGAAAAACTGGGACATTTTAGAACCAGCTGGAAAAGTGGGATGGCAGAGGCTTAAATGGATCAACACTCCTGGCATCATTTTAAGACAAAGAGAGACCCTTTTCAACAAGAAGAAGTGACCAGAAGATACCTTCTGGCATCCCTTGAGTCTAAAATGGGCCAGGGCCCCAAAAATATGGGAGATATGACCACACGTGCCACCAGAGGGCATCCGGAGGCAATTTTTGACCATTGGAGGAGCATCTACAGACTACACTTTGTAAAAAGAAAATAGCCGGATACATCTCTGTTGCTTCCCACATTCTACGCCAATATTGATAAGGCTGTGGGGGAACACTACAACAACTTGAAAAGAGTTGAGACTGGGGGATTGCTCAGGGGGACATACAGTAGCTACATTCCAAATTTACATCTCCAGATGCAAGATCTCATCCAACCTTGTAGCAAAAACACCACAAGCTAGCAGAGTCTGCAGCAGTTTGCTTTTTCCTGAGCCTACTGGAAAGGGCATAGAGCCAGCATGGCACAGTAGTCTGAGCGTAGGACTAAGACCTTGGAGAACGGGGTTAAATTCCCCGCTTGGCCATAGAACCCCACTAGGTGACCTTGGGCATGTCACACCCTCTCAGCCCCAGAAAACCCCATGATAGGGTCGCCGTAAGTTGGAAACGACTTGACGGCACACTACAACAACTTGAAAAGACAGGATTTCACGCCTCCTCACCTTCCTGCTGAGTTTATTGTGTACAAACTTGTCTTCCCTTCCAACTCAGTTTGCAGCAACTGAAGTAATCCATTACAAATGGGGAAGGTGAGAAGAGGAGAAAGAAATGGATATCTTCAAAAGCAGCTGAAAATGTGGGATGCTGGAGGATTAACTGGGACTGTCCCTGCCAAATTGGAACTGTTGAATGGTATTCAAGTCATGTCTTTGGTCTAAATTTCAAACTTGTTGGCCTCTATGTTTTCTCTCTCTCTCTCTTCTGACCTGACTCCAACTGCAAACCAGTTTTTGCAGTGAGACTTTCCATAGTGGCACTTACATAAGTATTTCCCCAAACCATTATTTGTATGTAGGTTAACATTCCTTAGTAACATCACATATGGAGGAGGTGAATCGTGTTTCTTTTGAGAGTAATTTCAGAGCCTTGTTGACTTCTTTTTTTAAAAACAAAACAAAACGTGGAGATCTATTTCCTAGGAGTAAATGCACTTCCTCTCCCCCCCCCAAAATGTTGGTTGATTCTCCCCCAGACATAGCTAGGAAAGAGTAATATTTTTGCATTTTTGCATTTTTTTAAAAAAATGTGAATGTATGTTTGTAGGCGATCTTGGCTTTGGATGAGCAATCCCTGAGTAAACGCAAAGAAGTGGTTATTTTTTGGCCTGTAGCCACAATAGCAAATAAAGAGATGCAGAACAAAAGGCCCAGAGTCAAAAACAAGACGCCTTATGTAAGAAGACGGGGAAAAAAATCCTCCTGAGCTCCACATTTCATAATTCAGCATATGAGAACAATATGCCCAACCGTCTGTTTTCCTGAACTCCTCCAGCAGGAACTGGGCTTCTTCTTGGATCCGCTCTTCAATGGGCCGTTTTCCCATCCCGAAATTTCTCAGAGTGCTGAGTGTGAACTGACGGAGTTGTTTCCAGCGTTCCCCATTGGCAAATGCAACCCCTGAAAAGACAACACCCAACACTCCACAGCAAAGAAAATGAGGAGAACAAGGAGAAGAGAAGAACAAGAAAAGGAGGAGGAAAAGAGGTAGCCCAAGACCTCACAAATTCCAACCTTCCAGACTGGTCTTCTCCAAATCCTAGACTTTGATTTGGTTCCCTAGTATTACTTTGAATTCTGCTTAATCTGCCAATGGCTGCATCCGCACTGTAGAAATAACCCAGTTTGACTGCCATGCCTCAATGCTATGGATACTTGGGATTTGTAGTTTGTGTGGCACCAGAGCTTTCTGACAGAGCAAATGTCACTGGAGATATAGGCTGCAGGGGTTAGATGGTGCTTACTAAATGTATCACAAAACTACAGTTCCCTGAATTCCATGGCATTTAGCCATGACAGTTAAAGTAGTGCCAAATTAGATTATTTCTGCCGTGCTGATGTAGCCGGTGTGAAGCTGTTGAGTCTGAGCCACAGAGTCAGTTTCTTCAGATTTTCAATGTCATCTAATAATAATAATAATAATAAATTTTATTTATATACCGCCCTGTGGCAAGCCAATCCGGGCGGTGTACAACAAGAAAATATATACAGCTTAAAATAGTATAATTCCCTCCTCCCCCCCTTAGTTCTACAGACTAAGGAGCTAATTGAACACCCTAAAGAGGCATTTTACTTCTTCTGGCTTCAGTCCTTGATCAGGGATACAGCCGGATGTTATCAGACATAATTCACCGCTGATTCTGCCGCAATGCCGCTGGCCGAATGCAGCCCTGCTCAAAGCCATGCTCAGTCGGCACTTTTTCGGAAACGGAAGTTTTCCAACTTGAGAAATTGGCCAGCTGAGCGGTCCTTGGACCCGGGCTGCATTTGGTCGGTGGCATTGCGGCAGAATCGGCAGCGAATTATGTCTGATAACATCCAGGTGTATCCCCGATCAAGGATTTAAACGGGAAGAGGTAAAATGCCTCTTTAGGGTGTGTGATAACCTCCTAAAAAGGCTATATCTTTGCATTCTACCAAGATGTGAGCAAGCATGGTTGGTAGGTACCCAGTGCATAACATCTAATTATATCTCCAGGAGCCATTTTGCAGTCCCAGATTTTGAATCAGAAGCCTAAGATCTGGGATAAAAAACCCTAGAAAGCTATGAAAACTGAATCTTTTTTTTTTTAATGCTATGGCAACAGGGCAATTTTTGATTCTTTGCAACTCACCCAATCCCTGAACGAAGTCATCCACGGTGGCCAAAAGTCCTCTCCCACTGAATTCCTCAGCATGGTCTACCAGAGCTTCTTTGACAGCCTTGTAGCCATACAGGATCACCACACGTCGTGGGCCCAAATGAACTGTAAATACAGGCCCATATTGGTCTCTCAGCTGCAAAAGAAACCAGTCAAATAGTACCAGTGAAGATACTTTTCGGAGACACTCTCTTGTGAGCACTTTCCTCTGCTTGATTATCCGTTGCTCTCCAAGGTTTTAGGCCAGAGAACAGGAAATGTATGGCTCTCCAGATATTGGACACAATCCTGTACAAACCTTATACATGTGGCCTTACTTTTTTGGCTGCTGTGCAATAGATATATTTAGTTTGCAGATGTGTAAATGGAGTTTCACATACGTAATCTTTACATGGATCTAAATTCTATGGTTAGTCCCTACCAAAAGACAGCTTTAAATGAATGCGATTTACCAATGTGTTGACTCACCACCCAACAATTGATTCAATGGATCTCCGCTAGTTGGGACTAACCAATAAGATTCCAGTTACATTCTTGAATGGCAAATACCATACAAATACATAGGGGTGTGTATGTGTGTATTCTTCAGTGCCTTCAATGGACCAATTATTGACTGGGATTGCAAAGATAGCCTCTATGCCAGGGGTCGGCAACCTTTTTTGGAGTGGGGCAGGTCCCCCTGTCCCCTGATGCCCCCCCGGGCCGCGGTGGTGCGCGCGCACATGTGCACTACCCCCCCCGTGGTGTGCATGCGTACGTGATGGCAGCGCCGTTTGGCCTTCCAAAACGGTGCCAGCCGTTGTGCGCTCGCGTATGTGAGCGCGGGGCGCCATTTTGGATGGCGCCCCGCGCTTGCGCACGCATGCATATGGCAGCAGGTGCCCGTTTTGGAAGGCCAAATGGCGCCAGTGCTGTGCACAACCTTGTCACAACCTTAAGACCTATGGCTGTTTGTCCTTGAAAGAGCTGTGCCCAACCCACCACTTCAGCATGACTCTACAAATTCTCAGAGAGGCAACTTGATACCCTTGCGAACAGTTGCACCCAGGTAATTCAATACCTGCTCTCTGGTACACATTCCTGGGCATGTGTTCAATCATCTTCCTCTGGCACCCAGAAAATATTGTTTCATCTGAGTGGGAAACTACATGTTTGTGGGGCAGTTTCAATCAATTAACCTGTAACTTAAGGTTTCTCCTTTTCTCCCATATGTTAAGTGTTTTGCAGTGCATAGGATTAGCATACTCTTGAGCAAAAATGGTGCAAGAAAAAGTGGTACAAGAAAAGGTACAAGTAAAGGAGAAAAGCAGACAAAAGAAAAAGGGAAAAGAGCCAATGCAAAAGTGTTAATAAATACTTCATAGCTTAAAACAGAACATTGTAAATATTGTGCTGCCTCAGAATGTGGTGTAGTTTCCATCTTTGGAGGTTTTTAAACAAGAGTTTGGAGGGCCATCTGTCAGGGATTCTTTGATTGTGTATTCCTGAATGGCAGGGGCTTGGACTGGATGACCCTTGGTGTATCTTCCAACTCTATGGACGTTATCACATGGGGAGTCGCAGGGAGAAAGTGGAAATAAACCGGATGAGCAGAAGTCTTTAATTTATGGGATTTGTGCCGTTCTGCCTCATTTGATAACTAAATTCGAATTTAAAAGGGGGTTAATTCGAACGAAAACCTGATCTTTTCATTTTCGGGATTTTTGAGGATTTGAAAAGATCAGGTTTTTGTTCAAATTAACCCCCTTTTAAATTCAAATTTAGTTATCAGATGAGGCGGAACGGGACAAATCCTGTAAATTAAAGTCTTCCGCTCGTCCCGTTTATTTCCACTTTCTCCCCACAACTCCCCGTGTGATAACGTCCTATGATTCTATGATTCCATTACATTTCCACTCTTTTCCTGCCAGCGATCTCTGATGTGACATTCAGGTCCCTGTTGCAATTCCTCCTTGCATTGGAGATTGCTGGAGGGAAGGGAGCAAAAACATCAGTCTGCTGTGCCCCAATTGTCAGGAAAACAGATTGCTATCTCTCACAGTGGCTGTAAAGCAGACTGGGGGATATTTACAATGGTGGCAATAATGGGGGCTTTGTGATTATGGATCAGCTACGGGTCCATAAGTCTAGGTTACAAGTCTGCAACTGCAATGCTGAATTCCAGCCATTTTTTTAAAATTGTGAACTGCAGTTCCAGTTCACTTCTTCTCCCAGCCTTAGATTCTAGCACTTGTGATTTTCACATAGGAATTTGGGAGATTCTAGAAGCCTGCTGGTGATTGGAAGAGCCTTCTGGCCTGAACCCCAGGAGAACAGCAGGCAGTCCAAGTGACAAATAGTCTAACCTGGTAGGTTGGTCCCCACGGAGAGAAGAAAAAGGAATCCACATACCTTCTTGAATGACTTCAGTATGTCATTGGCTTTCAAGTCTAACAGGTTGCCCAGCATAGGAAGGGGAGTGGGCCCTGGCGGTAGGTGTCTTCTCTGGGCCATTTGACTCCATGCTGACAGGAGGATTAAGGTTGAACAAAAAACCACCAGCAAGAGAGAAATTGCTTCTCCGACTTCCATTGTGTCCAAGACAACTGTGGTGACTTTAGTTCTGGGTTTCTAGAAGAAATAAAGCTACAACCACCTTGGTAAAGTCCTGTACCGTGCAATAAAACCATAAAATAAAACAAAAGAGATTGGTGTCACACCCTTTATAGCAAATAAATCTCCCGGGCAAACACAATTTGCACTCAATCCAGGAAATGGGTGCAATACCTTTAGCTTCCAAAGCCCAGATTGTAAACTTCTGGTGTGTGAGATTCAGTTTTTGTACTGCATTGCAAAAACCTTTGGAAAAAGTATTGGGAAAAGGAGAGGACGCCATTTCCTCTGCCCCCCCCCCTTTTTCTTCTTTAAAACAAGAGAGTGAACCTATTATGGCCCAGGTCCAGGTTGTCTGAAGGGTCATATTCTCCCATTTGATCTTACCCACATTTTGAGCTCTCCAAGGAGGCTTCCTCTCAATCCTACCAGTTTGCTATTGCCATGCTCTGAGGCTCAGAGAGTGTGACTAGATAGGAGTTGTAAAAACCCTCAATCCCATCTTACCAGTCAGTGGCTGCTGCATGTGATGGAAGTCTGTTTTCCTGTCAATTGGGATGCAGCAAACTGACATTATCACCATGCCTTCCTGCAAACAATCTCCAGTTTGAAGAAGAATCGCTGGTGGGAAGAGGGTGGAAATATCAGTTTTCTGCGTCCTGACTGACAGGTGAACAGATTCCTGTTGCTCACAGTGGCTTCTGTCTGGTAACAAAGGACTGGGGTGGATGGAGACACTACCTAGCTACACTACTACAGTAGTTATGTAACTAAGGGGGGTTGCAGACTGCCAGAAATAGTGTGAATTCAGTCCACTTTTAGGGTTAGGGTTAGAGTTAGGGAACCATGGGAACTGTATTTTATTGTGGCATCAGATTTGTCTGACAGAGAAGGCTCAATGTCTCAGAAAAATAACAGTTCCCATGATTCCCTAGCACTAACCCTAACCCTAAAAGTGGACTGAATTCACACTATTTCTGGCAGTCTGCAACCCCCTTAAGTAATGCATGCAGAATTCTGGCCTTCATCTGTATCTCCTTTAACCTCTATAAGTTGCAACCTTAAGTTCCAGGGCTGGGAAAAGTCTAGACAATCAACAAATAAAGAAACAAATATTTTTTCTCTCTCTTCCCTTAGTGTTGCTCTAGAAAGTGTTGGTCTGCAAAGGAAGGTTGCAGAATCTGCCAGTTTGACTGATGCACCACCATCCCACTTTAGAAATTCACAAAAAAATATGACGAGCGAAACTGGCTACACATCCAGAATGCCTGCTGAGAGCTCTCCAGCCTCCAAGAAATTTCTTCTTTGTGCTTTGCCATGCTTTATCCACATGGCAGGTTGTAGAGAGAAAACGACGAACTCCAGGAACCTCTGTTTTGTACTTAGCCTTTGACTGGGGCTGGTCCCAGCAGAGTTGCTGATAAGCAATTTAATCATCAAACAAGGAATGGATCAAGGAGAACATAAACACAGGGGTAGGTTTCTCTTTTATAGTTGGATGAAAGCAAAGAACAGAAAGACAGCTACTGGATTCTGACGTGCTAAGTGATGCTCTTTGGTTGATAGATGATCTCAACAGGGCTTGAAAAAGTGGAGCAGCTTCCATGTGATTCAATAGCACAGAAGAATAGAGCTTGTTTGGAGAGTTGCCTTTGTGAAAGTGATGAATAGGTGTTCACAACTGCTTACAAATATTTCCCATTTTCTCATGCACATTTTGAATTAATAAGGGCAAGATGATAATATTAACTAAAAACATGACTAAGGAGGAAAATAAAAAGTTAGAAAAAACATCAGGTTATCAAATATGAAAAAAGTCAAGTATCTGGGCATTGAGTTAACAAATAAAAATATAGATTTGTTTAAGAATAATTATGAGAAATTGTTTGAAGAATTTTTTTAAAAATATTTGAATTCCAAATATTGAACTGGGAATCTGCCATCTGAATCCCATATCTGAATGCCTGAGCTTATTGGTATTCCAGGACTCTTGTAATCTTGGCAAGCATCAAAGAAAAAAGAGGGATGTGATTCTTCATAATTCTACTGATTAACCTAGAAGAGCTCATGCAATACAACCGCTGTTTAGGAAGGCAATAAATGTGAGTGGAATGAATCATAACATAAACATGGCCAAGGCAAATATCACAAAGTGGCAGTAGAATGGGAGCTAAGCTTTGAACCGATGACAGTCAAGGCTTTATTTTGCAGTACATATTTAGCATTGATTTCCACAAAAGCCCAGAATGTCCATAGATTTATGAAAGAGTCTACATTATGCAAAAATGAGTACTAAAAATCATCTCTAAAAGCCCTTCACACATGCATGTTCATTACTGGGTTGACTGTAATCTCCACTGTTGTCATTAATGTGTGACTGGACAACCAGAGAAATATCAAAACCTGATAGTGAGGATTTTCTTATCTGCCAGTACCAATTCAGACTCTGCCGATCCCCCTCTATAGCTGCTTTTTATAAGGGGCAGATTGTCTGTATTTGTGGGGTTTCCCCTCCTTTTAATGCTTTTTAAACTGCTTTCCATTTTATTGACAGTTTAGTTATATTAAACCGTTGTTTGATTTTTTAAAAAAACCTGTATCTGTTTTAATTTTTGCAGGCTGCCTTGAGTCTCAGGGTGCATCTACGCTGTAGAAACAAAGAAATTTGACACCACTTGAACTGCCAGGGCTCCATCCTACAGAATCCTGGGATTTGTAGGTTCATGAGGCACCAGAACTCTTTGGCAGAGAATGCTAAAGACCTTGTAAAACTACAAATCCCATGATTCCATAGAATGGAGCTACAACACATAAAGTGGTGTCAAATTGCATCATTTCTACAGTGTAGAAAGCACCCTCAGACAGGATAAAGGCAAGATATTGATGATGATGATGATGATGATGATGATGATGATGATGATGGGGGTGGCAATGGTGTATTCCTAGGGGCAGATGTGCACAGCAAGAATCAGTCCAAGGGGAGTAGCCCCAAGAGGACAAGAAGTGCTAGTGGTGGCTCTCTTTCTCCCATAGTCCAGGTCCAAAGCCTGATAGAGGAGGCCATCCAAGACAGAGAAGTCAAAATGAGCTTCTATAAGGAAATGAAGATACTGAAGATGTAGAGACAATGTAGAGATGCTCTGAACTTAAGATGCAGGCAGAGACCATGAAAAGGCAGTCAATGATGGAGTGGGAGGCAGAAAGTAAGAGAGGAGAGTTGGAGGGAGAGGTTCTTTAAATTTGAGAAAGCAGAGAGGCTGGGTTTTGCAACTAACCTGACCTACCTGAAAGATTCCAACATTTCTGCAGACATCTCCACTGCAATCATAAATCTTCAGCCTGAGAAACAGCCAACATGTTGTTGTAACTACTTTCAAGACTTCAGCCCGTGGCGACTTTGAGAATGAGGCTTCTCTAAGACCCCCAATCCTCAACCGCTCTGCTCCGGATGTGCAGGTTCAGGCCCATGGCCTCTCTGATTAAGTCTAACCAACTGGCTGGTGGTCTACCTCTTTTTCTACTGCCTTCCACCTTTCCTGGCTTCATTGTGTTTTCAAGTGAGTCATGCCTTCTCAAGATGTGGCCAAAGTGTGACAGCCTTAATTTCGTCATCTTGGCTTCAGGGGGAGTTCAGGCTTGATCTGATCCAAGACCCATTTGTTTGTCTTTTTGGCTGTCTATGGTGTCCTTACCAATCTTCTCCAGTACCACATCTCAAATGAGTTGATTTATTTTTCTATCCGCTTTTTTTACTGTCCAGTTGTCACATCCACATATACTGATGAGAAACATGATAGCTTGGTTGATCCTAACTTACTGTTCAGTTTTATATATTCACATTTTAGGATCTTGCCTAGTTCCTTCATAGCTGCCCTTCCCAGTTGTATAGTCTTGTTCTGATTTCTTGACAGCAGTCTCCGTTCTCATCAATGTTGGATCCAAGGGAAATCTTTGACTACCGGTATTTAGATTTCCTCATCGTCTAGGATGAATTCATGTAAATCTTCCATGTTCATTATTTTAATTTTAAAATGTTCACCATTATTATTATTATTATTATTAATTTATTTGTATTAAGCCTTAGCACTTTCTTTCTTTAACTTTCTTAATTGTTCAACCTAAGATATAGCCAACAAAGCAGGTCAGAAATGTGCTGAAGCTTTCCTAGAGAATTTTGAAAGAATGAGAGACCTCCAAGTCACTCAGTTTTTAACAGTGCTGCTCAGGTCTTGCAGACTCATGGCCATGGCTTCCTTGAATGAGTCTATCCAACTTTAAGGGAGTCATGTCTTCTCATGGTATGGCCAAAGAATGACATTCTCAGCTTAGTCATCTTGACTTTTAGGGAGAGTTCAGACTTGATTTGCTCCATTTATTTGGTATCTGTAGAATTCTTCTCCAACACCACATTTCAAATGAGTTGATTTTCTCCCTATCAGCTTTCTTTACTGACCAGCTTTCACAACCATACAGAGAAATGGGAAATACAATGGCATGGACAATCCTAACATTAATATTTGGTGATATAGCTTGATGTTTCAAGATCTTGCTTAGTTCCTCCAAGCTGCCTTTCCAGGTTTTAGTCTTATTTTGATTACTTGGCTGCAGTCTCCATTCTGATAAATAACTGAGCCAGGGTATGAAAATCCCTCCCCCCAAAAAATGTATTAATTAAAAGTTTAAAATACACATTTGATCCATACATGAACAATACTTATTGTACTTATTAAACACTTGTTACTACGTAATTCTACTATATTCAACCAGCGTAACTTACATTCCAAATATATCCAAACATTCCAGGTAAGAAAGGATACCTTAATTATCTCCATATATCACTTAAACAAGTCTTTTATTAAGGTTCCATCTGTTCATTTACATTTTCTTCCTTTCTGACCTTTCCCTTTCTCTTCAACCTCTCCTTACACTTTCATCCTTTATTACCTTTCTTCATCTTCTTCTTCTCTTCTTCCTTTCTCCAAGTTGTTACCGTCATCCTTTCTCTTACATTCTCTTTCATTCTCCTCCTTTACTCCTCCTCCTACTTTACTACATTCTCTCACTCTCCTCTACTTCCTTAAACCTCCATCTACCCCCAACTCTTTTTAGAAACTATTTTGATGTTTCTATCATCTGCTTTAAAGTTATGTAAACCATCTGCGGTCATTATGTTTATTTTCTTAACATTCAGTTGTAACCCTGCCTTTGCATTTTCTTCCTTGAGTTTCTTCAGCAATCGTTCCAAGACTTTGCTATTTTTTTGCTAGCAACAGGGTGGTACTTACATAGCTTAGATTGTTGCTGTTCCTTCCTCCAGTTTTCACACCATCTTCCTGCTTTACGTATGATATGTTCGGCATACAAGGTGAACAGATAGGATGATAAAATGTAGCCTTGCCCGACCACCCTGGCAATAGGAAACCATTCCTTTTCCCTGCATTCTGTCCTAATGGTAGCATCTTCTCCTGAGTACAAGGCATCGACGCAATCAAATGTTGTGGCACCCCCATTTCTTTAAGAGTGATCCATAGTTTTTCATGATCCATTCAATCATGATGGGTTTAGAGCAGGGGTAGGCAAACTTTTGGAGACCTGGGCCGGTCCCCCGAAGTCCAGGTCTCCACTGGGCCGAGGAGGGGGGGGAGAATGGCAGTGCGTGCTCTCATGTGTGCGCGTGCACCCTCCACCACCGTGCACAACCCCCCGCGTGCACTGCCGCTGCCTTCACTGCCTTCGCTGCTGCGACGGCACGCACGGGCGCAACCACCGCAACACATATCACGCCTGCCATTTTGTTCTCCAAAATGGCGGCCGCGACGCATTTGTGCATGCTCCTGCGCATGCGCAAACACGTCATGGCCGCCATTTTGGAAATCAAAATGGTGCGCATGGCGCGCACGGCCACACAGACGCCAAAACGTGTGGTGGCGGCGGCGGCGGCAGGAGTCTGCCTCAGCCGGTAAGTCCAGCGACCTGGGCCAGAACTGGCCCGGGTGCCGTAGGTTGCCGGTCCCTGGTTTAGAGTCTATTAAAATGTAGATATAGTAAAATGTATATTTTAATAGAGGTGGCTTACAACTGATAAAAAGGGGTTAAGAGGTGATATACTTTGATTGTTAGGAATACAGACATATCCATAGCACTGATTGGCCAGGAAAGACATTTGTTGCATTTGTTTCCAGCTTCAGGGATTAAGCACAACATGTTTGTACTGCAAAGTTATATAACTCAGGAGGTGGTGCCTAATCCAGCCCCAATAAAACAGCATAGAAGCCCAGCAAGATGGGACAAGTGTTCACACTTTGCAAAAGGAGAAGGACCAGCATCAACCTGAATCATGGAGTGGGCTGGTGCCATCACCCTTCTTCTTGTTGCCTATGTATCTTCTCTTCTGATCTTCGCAGCTAAGAAGAAACTATCTACGAAAGGGAGGCTTCCTCCTGGTCCCACTCCCCTGCCTCTGATTGGGAATTTTCTGCAGATCAAATCATCAGAACTCTTAAAATCTCTTCTCAGGGTGAGTGACTGTCCCTTGGAAAGTACCCTGGGCATGCTGGATCTAATAGTAAATCTAAAGAGCCAAGCAAGGGATTGGGTTGTCTCCTTATTTGTTATCCCTCCTTCATCTCCATCCCTACTCTTGCACAGATACTCATTTGTTTTCTTTGTAATTCCCTTCAACTAAACCAGGGGTAGGCAACCTTTCTCCTTTAAGGGCCGAGGGACTTCAGCTCCCAGAATCCCAGGAGCTATTGGCCAACATGGGACTATTGGCCAACATGGCTGAGGCTTCTGGGAGCTGAAGTCCCTCGGCCCTTAAAGGGGAAAGGTTGCCCACCCCTGAACTAAACGTATATTTGTATCTTCCTTCATTTTTCCTAGATACCCATTCACAAGAACATCTTCCATCTCTGTCTTTCTGTGTGCCAGTTGGTGATGGGAGCCACATTCACTCTAAAAGGATAGCAGCCAGATGAAATGCTGTTCTTTGGCTGGAGTAGTTTTGAGGATGGTAGATGCCCCTTTGGCTCCATGCTGTGGAAACCTGGGATTCTGTAATTTGGTGAGGGACTTGGTTCTTTGCTAGAGAGCTCTGGTGATGGAAGTCAGGGAGACCACTAGAAAAGCCTAAGTCGCTCACTAAATTACAGGGCCTAGGATTCCATAGGATGGAACCATTGCAGTTAAACTGGGATTAAGCTGCTATATATTTTCAGTATGGATCCACCCGTAGGACTTTATCACATGGGGGGAATCCTGTGTAGGAATGGGATTTAAAAGCTGGGGAAAACCTGCAAAAGTGGGTTGATTTTCACATATGTCATTTTTAAACTGTTGTTAACCTGAACGGAAAGTAGACAAAAGCCACTCCTTTTTATTTTTGGGATTTTCGGGGTTTCGGGACGTTATCACACATGGGCCAGTTTCGTTGTTAAAGAGATAATAAAGTGGAAATGAAGCATCCCGAAGAGAAAGCGAAAATAGGGCTTAATTACGCAAAAGCTTTTCACACGTAATTACAGTAATAACGGAATTAAGTTAAAAGTGAAAAAAAGACGTTTTTAATTTTCATACACAAGTGAAAAGAACCCATACATGTACTGGAAATGGGTGTGTTTTGTGACAAGACTCCTCCTTTTCCAGGGCGGGTCCTGCATTTCCCAGGAGGGAATGTCAGACTGTCCTACATTTGGGGTCATGTCCTCTTGCACAGGTCCTAACCCCCTTCCATTGGGGTTAGGACCTCTCAAGAGAGCAGAGGAGGAGGAGGAGGCTGGAAAGGCAAGGCAAGGCAAGGGAGGGATTGAGAGGGGGAAACTGGAGGTAGCTCCCATGACCCCCCCCCCCCATAAGCCTTTCCCCTTTGTAGGACCTGCAGGGCAGAACGTCATGGTGAAATGGATTTCCAAGTTGCTCCACAAGCACACCCCACACTTGCACCCACATCCACCCACAGCTGCTGCTGCGAGGGATGTGGGTTAATAACAGTTTAACAACGTCATGTGAAAATCAACCCTCTTTTGTGGGTTTTTTTCTGATTTAAAACCCCATTTCTGCATGGGATTTCCACCGTGTGATAAAGTCCTTAGTTAGGTTTAGACTCGTACAGAAACTACTGTTTTCTTAAACTCTTTTGTGCGGAAGTCTACAAAAACCTGAAAGCTTGTTTTGTTCTATGAGAACATCATTGGTCAAATGCTATTGTTTTTATCTTTATTGTTTTAGATTTCCCTGAACACAAAAAAGGTCCATTATTTTCTTCTTTCTCTACATTACATTCCTGCCTTTACCTTTAGGATCAAATCCCTTCTTTCATCCCTTCCTTAATTTCCTAAGACAGTGGTACCCAAACTGGTCCTCCAGATGTTTTGGACTTCAGCTCCCAGAATTCCTGACTGTTAGTCAAGCTGGCTAGGGCTTCTGGGAGTTGAAGTTCAAAATATCTGGAGGGTCAAAGTTTGGGAATTACTGTCCCACTTAGAGAAAAGTTCTTGGAGATCATCTTAACTGACATAGAAACCTGAGGATATGAATGTATAAAATGATTTTTGTTGTAACACCAGTGGTTAATAAGCTTTCTTTCTTCATTATTACAATGATCTGTTTTATAATGTATCTTTAGCTTAGGTATGTATTTTATTTATTTAGTTTTCAATCTTTATTTATGGTCAATAGACCTGTCAAGGCATACAATTACTTAAAACATATAAATGGAAAGATTGCATATAACGTAAAACCAATATAAAATAGAATTTCATTAAAATGCAGGAAGTTAAGAATAAAATTAAGTTGTCAGATTGGATTACAACATTGGGGATTTATTTATTTAGTTAATTCCAATATTAATATTTTAATGTTGATTCTGTAATTGTACTTGTATGAAAGCTTAGATGTTTTGTTTGCAATGGTCTTTGGACTAAGCAATAAACTATCACTATGTACGCTTTTCAAGTGGCTTACAGGGACATTTGTGTTTGTGTCAATGGTGTCATGATCATTGTGATAATGGAAACAGGTACAAGATGATAAGTCTAACTGCCTAAGAGGATGCCAACTGCCCACTTTAATCCCTCAAGATCTTTGAGGTTTTGATATCCAGATGTTTGGAACTCCTACATGGATGTGGCTTAATTCCAAAGCAAATTTCCCCCTCTACTTTCCTATTCTTCGCACAGCATCATTCCATACATGTGTCAGTTCTCATGAAACCTTCATTTCTGCCCCTAAAGATGTGTCAACAACATGGCTTAGCTATTTAAAAAATGTCAGAGAAAGTTCTGAAATTATCCATGTTTTCAGAAAAAGGCTGTGGTCCATGAAAGTTTACAGCAAGCCAGCATCCACACTGCCAAAAACAATCCGGTTTAATACCACTTCACCTGCCATGGCTTAATGTAGACAAACTACAGTTCTCAGAATTTCTTAGCACTGAGCCATGGCAATTAAAGTGGTGTCAAACTAGATAATTTCAGCAGTGTGGATGTAACCCAAGCTAAACTTTGTTGTCCTTTTTGTTGCCACAGATTTTTTTTTCATTTTTGTTGTAATATGACTACCCTACAGCAGATTTTTTTTTCTAGAATGGTGTGTCCAGGAAAGATTTGTTTGTACACCGTTTCCCTTTTGTATTCCTGGATTGTGTTTCTCTGGTGACCAAATATTTGATTTTTTTTTTTATCCCTGAAGTTTTGCTGGTGCCTTGTTTGCTAAAAGGGTTTATTTATGAAAATGTTTACCTAGTGCCATGCTATTTGACAAATGCCATCCTGGCGATTGTATAAAGAACTTAGTGTGAGGTTTTGCAGGCAATAGTTAAACTGTTTTCTCCCAGAAAGGATAAAAACTTGGAGCATATATGTGGATTTGGAGGAGGAAAATGATGTATAAAGAAAAAAATAAACACCAAGTCCCAACAAATCACTGCTCTGGCCAAGCTCATAGTTTAAACTAAAGACAAAATCTCTTTAAAATTCCATTTGAAACGTGCTGTTTGAGCCCAAATTTGGAAGATTCATCCGTTAGTTCCAAGACTGGACTCTGAATCCATTGGTCTCCCAGCACTTGAGTTCCAGGGGAGAACCATCCCAAAGGACTCCATTCCAAAAGGTCTGCCTAAACAAAAAGATGGTGCCAGATATGAAAGTTTGTTTCCTTCTGCAGTTGCGTGAAAAATATGGCCCTGTTTTCACTGTCCATTTGGGAACACGTCCAGTTGTGGTCTTATGCGGATACCAAGCAGTAAAGGAAGCCCTGATAGACAAGGCAGAAGAATTCAGCGGAAGGATAACCCACCCTACTCTGGAACCAACCTTCCGAGGATATGGTGAGGCATCCTGATGGGCTTTGCAATCATGACTCCCATCTTTCCTGCTCCTTCCCGTATGTCCTTCCATTTCTATCCTCTTTCCTGCAGGGGTAATCTTTGCCAATGGAGAGCGTTGGAAGCAAATGCGTCGGTTCTCCCTCACCATTTTGAGGAATTTTGGAATGGGGAAAAAAACCATTCAAGATCGAATCCAAGAGGAGGCCCAGTTCCTGCTGGAAGAATTTCGGAAAACTAAGGGTAAGGAGGGATGCGGTGGTTTAGTGGCTAAGATGCCAATTCTGATGATTGGAAGGTTGGCAGGTTGGCAGTTCAAGGCCTGGGTGCTGCATGATGGAGTGAGCTTCTGTCTCTAGTCCCAGCCTTTGCCAACCTAGCAGTTCAAAAGCATGCAAATGCAAATAGATAAATAGGTACCACTTTGGTGGGAAGGTGACAGCGTTTGTTGGAGTCATGCTGGCCACAGGATCACAGAGTAGTCTCTGACAAAGCTGGCTCTTTGGCTTAGTAACAGAGATGAGCACCACCCCCTACAGTCGGTTACAACTAGACATTCATGTCAAGGGACTACCTTACCTTTAAGGGTGAGTGAGTGCCAAAGATGGGTTGGACTCCATCTACTCAATGAAAGTACTGTAATCTCTAAAGCCAAGAGGGGATGCAGGTCCCCTCACCCACAGCCTTTTAGTGGGCATGGACTGCAGTGCATTGGCATCACTAGCGGGTGCGGGGGGTGAAGGGGGTGTGGACCACACCAGGTGATACCATAAGGGGTGCTCCTCAAATACCTACCTTTTGGCAGAAATGAGCTATGGCATTCATCTGCTTCCCTCTTAAGGCATTAAGAGATGGTAGGAATGGGATGAAGCTCAGTGGGAGGAGAAAGGAGAGGCCCCAGAATTTTTTAAAATTAAAATTTCAAATGTCAAAATTTTAAATTTTATTTTTTTAAAAAAAAGTTTGATTTTTTTTAAAAAATGTTCTTTTTAAAATTTTCTTTTAAAACATCACATTTTAACCAAATCTTCACTATGTCTATGTAAATACATTTAGGTTGTGCATATGATATTGTAATTTGAAGGTGTAATTTTTAATTTGGCTAGTTGTTTATGTCACAACTAGTAGCATTACATTCAGTGTTTTATGGGCATTAAGATTAACAAGTAACATTAGTGCAAAAAAAAAAAAGCATTTCTAAGGATTCTGTATAGTGTGAAATGAGAGGAGGTCAATGGGTGTGTGTGTGTGACACCATGTGTTACTGCATCGGGTGACACCAACCCTAGTGACACTACTGGTGCAGTGGAGTCCTATTCTTAGCCCTCTCAGGAGCACCTTCAGTGGACTGATTCTTCAATTGTTCTTTTTGCCCTTGTGCTTCAGAGAAGCCCATTGAGCCCACCTACTTCCTCAGCCAGGCTGTCTCCAACATCATTTGCTCCATTGTTTTTGGGGACCGCTTTGAATATGAGGACAAGGACTTCCAGGCTCTCATGCGCATGATGAACAACAGCTTCCGAGAGATGAGCTCAGCCTGGGCCCAGGTATTCCAGTGCTACTCCCTTTGCAGCAGTACTCACCTTAAAAATGCTTAGAAACCCATTGGTCTTCATCCCTACTTTGGTGTTCTTTCCTTCTCACCCAACCAAGTGTTCATCTCTGTTCACCCATCCCTAAATCCCTCTTTTTCTCCCCTCTCCTTTCCAGTTGCTCTTTCTCTTCTTACACTATCCATACTGATGATCTTTCTTTCTTTCCATATGAATGTTCATTCTCTTTCTCCTCCTCTTTCCCCCTATTTTTATTGCTCTCTATTCTCACTTGAGTGCTGATTCAACTTTCTTGGTGCTCAACTCTTCTCTCCTTTTCACTTTCCAGGAGTCTTCCCATGTGTTCTTTCTTAACTTGTCAAAGAAATCATGATTCTTGTTGAGGGAAGCAAAGTCACACTTGACTTGTTTTTACTACCAAGGTTCTGATCCACATGAAGCTGCCCAGAAGCCTTCTGGGGAAATAAATAAGTCAGTTTTCAGCTTCCTCTTTTCTGGTTAGAGAAGTCTCCCACCTAGTGAATGAAGAAAATACTGCAGGAAACAGGTGGATTTAAAATAATTATAATTTAAAATATTTTTAAATGCCGTTTCCTTAGTGTGTTTCTTTGTATGTCATATTTTAGATGTCTAAATTCTGTCGTCTGAAGCTACAGGGAGAATTGCTAAATCCACAGACACACTCACAATCTCCATTAGGATGGTCTTTGGCCTTCTCTCTCAATCTCACTGTCCCTGCTACATCTGTTCTCTTCATGTTTCTCCAGCTTCCATATCTCTCTATGCCAGCTTTGCCAACAGGTTTAAAGCCTCTGCTATCAGTAGGCCTCTTGTCATCTTTCTCCACAGGCAAAGTAATGTCTCATTCCTTTGCTGAAATCCTGCAGATGGATTACACCACACTAAATACCGTAAAAGACAATACAGAGGATTTTATCCCACAAGAGAGATCCCATACAGAAACTGGATTTAAAGTGATGTTCAGAGTTATCCTGAACAGAAGCTAGAAATAACCCACAATGGTGTGGGTTCACCTAGGAAGCTTCTGCTGCATTACACAACTTGTAAAGCTTTTTGATAGCCATATTAAGTTGTATTCTTTCTTGATGCTTATCACCTGCAATAGTTGAATGTTTGCGAATGATCTTTGATTTCACAATGACTCAGTCATTATGCTTGGGGGACTGATATATATTAGGGATGTATTGGTGTGTCTTAGGTCCATCCTACTCAGAACAAAACTAATACCCCTTTGTTACTAGCTTCAGAAATCCTTGTTACTAGCTTCAGACATCCAAAGCAAATGAAGGAATTGCTGCTGATACCAAGGAAGCCTATGACAGATAACCTGCTAGACATGGTTTCTCTCCTTGTGCAGATCTACGACATATATGTCAGCTTCCTGAAGTATTTTCCAGGGCCCCACACCAAGATCACTGACACCCTGGAAGACATGAGACTCTTCATTGCCAAGAGAGTGAAGAAGAACCAAGAGACTCTTGACCCCAGCCTCCCCCGGGACTTCATCGATTGCTTCCTTATCCAGATGGAAAAGGTACAATGTTGGCACATGAAGGTGATGGAGGTCAGCAACAAATGGACTCCAAATGTTTTGAAATGTGACTCTCCTTCTCCTGATCGATGGCGATGCTGACTGGGGGTATAGTGTCTTCTACACTATAGAAATCATGCAGTTTGTCATCACTTTAAGTGCTGTAGCTCCTGGTTATGGAATACTGGGATTTGTAGTTTTACAAGGTCTTTAGTCTTCTCTCCCAAAAAATCTGTTGCCTCACAAAATTACAAATCCCTGGATTTTGTAGGATGGAGCCATGTCAGTTAAAAGTGATATCAAACTGCATTATTTTTACAGTGTAGTTGCATCCTGGGCCATGGAGAAGAGCTTGTCATTCACACCCATCCACCCACCATATTTTCTTATCTGGAAATTAAGACAGAAATTTTACTTATAGGGCTGTTCCTAGACCCAGATGAAATGAGGAGGTTATTCCTTCATGCTTGGGGAGATGACCTAAGGAACGTTTAACCTAGCCTACATTTTACATTTAATCTATCTTGTCTGAGAACCACCGTGGTGTAGTGGCTTGAGTTTTGAACTACGACGTGAGACCAAGGTCAAATCCCTGCTCAGCCATTGAAGCCTCCTGGCCGACTTTAGGCAAGCCACACTCTTTCAACCTCAGAGGAAGGCAAAGATAAACCCCTTCTGAACAAATCTTGCTTAAAAAAACCCCCTGTGATAGGTTCATCTTAGGGTCACCATAAGTTGGCAACCACTTGAAGGCCTATGACAAGAATAACTTGGATGCAGAATAAAATATAGAGGGTGAGCACTTGCACTGGAAGGACTGGGAGGGAAGGAGGGAAGTTAGAGCCCCTAGAGAGTCTTTGAAAGTTGTAGCAACAAATCAATTAAACTTTCCAAGTTGTAGCAAGCAGATGCTCAACTGGCTGGGGCTGGAGTTTGGCACACAGCCTTTTTTCTCTTGGCCAGAGCTGAGCCCACCAAAATTGGAGCAATTAACTCTTAATATTCGACTTGACCATGAAAACTGGAGACTCAGAGCCAGACCCTGAGATCTAGCCACCGTAGTGATACGTGCCTTGAATAATTATACAGTAGGATCCCCTAATGTTGCTCACTGCCAAAAGTTTTGTGAACAATCATGGAAGATGGTTCAACCTCAATTGACAATCTGAACTTGGTAAAGAGACCATGGATATCAGTGTCAATATATACCTGGCCATATATGTCATGATCAAGATGGAGTTCTACTCCACAGCTGACTTCCCAGCCCAGGTGGGTTGACATGGACAATTTCAGTTAGCTGCCAAGTTCTGTGAAAGTTTGCATGCTGCCTATCTCCTGTGCAACATATGTTGACCCAGCTAAAGATAATGGTCCATATTCTACCCCCCTGAGCTCAACTCCCCACCCCTAAACTCCTTTAACTAGGCATCAGCGGCTTTGTAAGATGGAGATCTGTTTTGCTGGCGATTGGGATACAGGTGAATGAGGTTTCTGCCCACTCTTGCCAGTGAGCAAGGCTGTAACAAGGAATTGCAACAGGGGTCCTACTTCTGATTGTCTCAGTCTCACTCGCTTGCAGGAAACATCATTTTCCTGAACCCCGATCATCAGCAAAATCCATCTCTTGGAGTGCCTTCTGCCTGGTCAGGTAGGTTTGTGAGAAGAGGCATTATGATCATAGCAACATTTCCATGATTGTGACTATATAGGCTGCTGCCACATTACAGACATAAAAGAGCGTGACACCATTCTAAATGCTCAATGCTATGGAATTCTGGGATTTGTAGCTTTGTGAGGTATTTAGCCTTCTCTGTCAGAGAGTCCTGGTGCCGCACCAAACTACAAATCCCAACATTCCATAGCATGGAGCCGTGGAAGTTAAAGTGGTGTCAAACTGCTTTATTTCTGCAGTTTGACAACAGCCACTGTGTTAGTGAATACAGAGCAGTGATGGATGCAACTCTAAGGAGATTATCACATAATAAATAAGGCGACTTACCTTTTCCAAATTAGGGACAAATACTGGATGCAGCTGGGTATTAGCACATGGATTTTGCCACCATTGCCACCTCCCAGCTGCATCCAGGCAAAAACTCGGCTAGAATCCACCCTCAACTGGCTGCTTTTCACTTTTGTGAGCTTCCTGGCTTTGCAAATTGGCCAGCTGAGGGCAGATTCTAGCTGGGTTTTGCCTGGATGCAGTTGGGAGGTGGCAACGGTGGCAAAATCCATGCGATAATACCTGGCTGCATCTAGTGTTCACCCCTAATTTGGAAGAGGTAAGTCACCTTATTTATTAATGTGATAGTCTCCTAGGTTAAGAAGCTGTAAATGCAATACAATTGTTTGCATACATTGCATCTGGAGTACAGATGGGCAACCAGCTTCTAGTAGAGGCGGGGGGCATCACTTGTCTAGTCTCAGTTCAAGGTAGAACGAACTTTTTCATTCAACCTGCCAGTGGTCCTTCTTGGAATCTACTCATGATGTCTTGTTATTTTGTGCTTTCAGGAAAAAGGAAATCCAGACAGTGAATTTAATATCAGGAACTTGGAGATCACCGCCCTTAACCTGTTCTTTGCTGGAACAGAGACTGTTAGCTCCACCCTGAGATATGGCCTTCTGCTTCTGATGAAATATCCCGAAGTGCAAGGTATTGTTTTTATTTTTATCATCATCATCTCACCATTATTCTTCCAATAATAAGAATCAAGACAGCTAAAAACATATTTATAATCAATGCTGATTAAAAACTATACAAAAATCTCAAAAACAAGTGTACTTGTCCCTCTACATTTGCAGCTTTGACTTTTGTGGTTTTGATTATTCACAGATTTGATTAATATGTTCTCTTTAGCAGTAGCTAGGTCTTCCAGTGCAATTCTATGGTCAACTTTAACCAAAGGTTGCACTGAAAGACCTAGAGATTCCTAGAGAGGACATTTCACTAGGCATTTGTAGCTCCTCCAGCACAATGTTAGGGTCAATGTCTGGCAGATGTTGACCACAGAGTTGCACTGGAGGACCTAGAGATTCCTAGAGAGGTGCTCTCTCAGGTAAAAACATGGTGTTTTTGTTATTTGCAGTTTTTCCACATTCACGGGGGTCCTGTGCCCCTAACTTCAGTGAATGTGGAGGGACAAGTGTATAAATGTCAAAGTTATTTAACAATTTATAAAGTTAAAAACATTAAAAGTTCCTTTAAAGTGTATACACAAACCTTAAAAACAGCACCACACAGAATTAAAAGCACATCCCAATTAGGATCTAAAAGTCTGATGCCATAAAAGTTAACTTGCAGGCAGAAGGAGAGCAGGGATGGGGCCATCCTGGCCTTTCTGGGGAGAGACTTCCAAAGTCTAGGAGTGACCACTGAGAAGTCCTTCTCCCTTTTTCCCATCAAGCAAGGCTGATAACGTGTTGAGGCAGGGAGAAAGGCCTCTCCAGATGACCTTAGAAGTTTAATGGACTCATAAAAGGAGTTATGGTCCTTCAAATAACTGGGATTCAAGCCATATGGGTTATGGAGTGGTGGGTGTGGGGAAACTACTTCTCCAACTCTAGCAGACCTTTAGGAAACCAGCATCTGACCATGGTTTAGTTTCTGTGTAAAATTTCACCCTACTTTCCACCTCTGTTTGTACACATACGTCTGAGTTCTCAAAATGTTTGATGACCACAAAGAGGCATGCCAATAGCATGGTGAGGCCATTTTAGAAATAACTGGAAAGTTTGAAAATTATCAAAGAGGTCCAAGGCACGCCAATAAGGAAAACTAGCTAACTGTCCCCTCTGCAACAGGGGAAACCACTATCTGACCATGCAGGTTGTTACTTGGGAAGAGGGGATGGTCTTCCTGAAACAGATTTTCATTCAGAAATTTGCTGCCTCCCTTTAGCTATAAAGTAAAAGTAAAGGTATTCCCCGTTGACAAGGTTGTCAAGTCGTGTTCAACCATAGGGGACGGTGCTCATCTCTGTTACTAAGCCAAAGAGCCAGAGTTGTCAGAGACTATTCTGCGATCAGGTGGCCAGCATGATTGCACAGAATGCTGTTTACCTTCCCACCGAAGTGGTACCTATTTATCTACTTGCATTTGCATGCTTTTGAACTGCTAGGTTGGCAGAAGCTGGGACTAGTGACAGGATCTCACCCCTTCATGTGGCACCTGGGCCTTAAACTGCCAACCTACCGATCTTGCAATCAATAGAATTAGCATCTTAACTACTTGAGCCACCACATCCCTTTAGGTATGCTGGAAGTAGAATCTCAGCTCCCTTTGAGAGTTAGAAATCCAAGGAATTAATTATATGAATACATTTGACAGCCAAAGTGCATGAGGAAATCGACCGAGTGATTGGCCATAACCGTGTCCCAAACATTGAAGACCGGAGCCAGATGCCATACATGGATGCCGTCATCCATGAAGTACAGAGATTCAGTGATCTAGTTCCCATGGATTTGATCCACATGGTTATCCGTGACACTGAATTCAGAGGATACTTCATCCCTAAGGTACAGTAGTGGGGTAAGCAGGAATGATAGGGGGAGGCCTCCTAGGTATGTGTTGCCTTGAAACTGTGAGCAGTAGTCATCATACCTTCAATGTTTCACAGAAGAAGACTGGAATACATGTGGCCCAAGCAACATCGGAACGTGGCTGAGATGGCAAAAGGTGTTATTGAGGAAGAACACATAAGCTAGGAGAGGATGCTGCAGTTTGCTCTTGCCAGAGCCTACTGGGAAGGACAAGATTTCCCTCACCTCTCTCCTCTCCTCCCTGCTGAGCTAACTAAGTGCAAACTACTTTTGCATGTTGAACTCAGATTTGCAACATCTGAAATAAACTGAGGACAAAAGGGGAAGTGGGAGGAGAAACTAGAGCATCCTACCGAAAAAGTAGGATGACAGAGAATTAATCAGGACTGCCCCTAACAAATCAGAACATTTGGAAAGCAGATATTTATGGGATTTGAGTCAGGCCACCCACAGATATCTGCTAATATTGGCTGGCATCCTATGAATGAGCTATGATGGGAGAAGCCCAGTCTGTGCCATCATAAGGTGGAAATTCTGTTTTAATGACACAAAGACAAAAGTCCCATAAGGGATACACATTTTCTGTGCTCGAGCTCCCCCTTTCTCCATGTTGGGGAGAATAGGGGGAAGCAGCTGAATAACATTCAGGTATTCGTTGGATGAAACCTAGGTCCTTTTTTGTTTGTTTGAGATATGCAGTTCTCAAAAGCACATGAAAATTGCTGGAGGTTAAACCCACAGGCCCTAGGCAAGGCAACTAAGAAGAACCCCTTCAACTGGTAAATTTTAAGGGAAAGATTAATAGACTTCACCCATGACGTATTATGGATTGATTCAAGGGCTATAGTGAAGTTAACTTTGTCTTGGCCTTAACCTTGAATCCAAGAAGAAATAAGTGAAGTGCAGAATCAAATGCAGGTAGTCCAAAATGTTCTGTCATCTTCTCATGGACACCTAAATGAGACACATCAACCACCAGGGGTTGCCAAGATCCATAGGTTAGGATCCTGCCGTCCCTGAATCTTTGCAGTTCCGACCCTAACCCTCTTTCGGTAAGACAATGAGCCTATTTGCTAATCAGCTTCTGTTTTTTAAAAAATGTTTCAGCCTTGAACATGAGAACAAGTAAATGATGTGCAGAGGCAAGCACAGATGAACCCAACTGTTCTACGATTTCTTTACCTAGAACGCTGAAATGGAGTCCATGGAGTCCATGGACCATGAGAAGGTGGAAGAACACAGTGAGAGATGCTCTGTTCTGGAAATGGCTGATGCACTCCCTGCATCTTTTCCATTCTGAGCTCATAATTCTTTCTTTTTTTCTTTCCCAGGGGACAGAGATCTACCCCATACTCACCACTGTCTTGAATGATCCAACAATGTTTAAAACTATCAATGGTTTTAACCCAGAGAACTTCCTGGATGAGAATGGCCGCTTCAAGAAGAACGATGCCTTTGTGCCATTCTCCTTAGGTAGAACTCTCTTAAACACAGAAATGAGGAGATGGGTCTCATTCTTGTTTGTTTGTTTGTTTGTTTGTTTGATATCACGTGCTTGCTTTCAGAATTTGTGTGACTGTGGGTCTCCTTATTCTCCAACAGCAAACAGCCAATGTGTAAACATTGGGAAACTTTCTCATGTACTCATGGATTGCATTTCATGGTTTTACAGCATTAATTGCCCATTTCTTCAACTTCCTTGAGTAATTTCTATTCCATTTAATATACATTACTAGATTCTTATTGGTGATCACCTCACTTAGATCAGGTCTCTGAGTGATGTTGTTCAAGAGAAATCACACTGATTACTTACAGGAATCTCAGGCTGCCACCACAATGGAGCATTAATGCAATTTGACACCATTTTAACCGTCATGGCTCCATCCTATGTGGCACCAGAACTCTCTGACATAAAAGGTTAAATATGCACAAAACTACAAATCCTAGGATTCCATAACATTGAGCCATGACAGTTAAAGTGGTATCAAATTGCATTAATTCTGCAGTGAGATGCAGCCTCACAATCAAGAATTGAGGTGTTAGCTCTACTTACAAACAGGGATGGAAATAATATTGTTAAAAAACCTTTGGGAAATTTTAAAAAAAAATTTTTTTAATTTTTAAAACTAAGATGGGAATAAATTGGCAAAGGCATGAAGTTAAAACTAATCTAGAAGGATATGGGAAAATAACTGTTTAAAGTTATGGTTTATTCTGATTATAAGTAAGAGTGTAAATTAACAGGTTAAGAGATATAGAAAAATAGAATTTATAAGAAACAAGAATGTGTACTTACTTTTGAAGAACTATGGAGAAGTGTATAGAAATGTATATATGTATTGGATTAAGAAGACTGAATGTTTATACAAGTTATATTTTATTTATATTTTTAAATTAATAAAAATTAATTACAAAAAAAAACACCTTTGGGAAATGGTAGAAAAACATGATTCTCAAGCACAAAACCCTAAGGAGGAGAATCCGAGAAGAACCCTTGCAGTTTGGGACTTATTCTGCATAAAACACACTTATCTATTTTTTAAATTGTGGCAGGACAGCAGGCTGGTATAAGAAAGTCCCAACTGTAAACCTATAACAAGATGGATATGAGGGAGATCTAGAAGTAGCTATAAGACAATCAGATTGCTGTTTGTAGAGGAAAGTCCATAAAAACCCAGAGATGCTATGAACAGAATAAGGGGACTTTTTGTGTATGTGTGTGTGTGTGTATGGGGGGAATGGCTCCTCTGGTTGCACCACAGAAGATAGCTGATCAGAAACATGGTTGTGTCTGTCCTTGCCTCCTGACATTGCTCATATTTTTCTTTCAGGGAAACGGATCTGTATGGGTGAAGCCTTGGCCCGCATGGAGCTCTTTCTCTTCTTCACCACCATCCTGCAGAGTTTTCAGCTGAAGCCCCTTCTTGCACCTGAGGACCTTGACACAAACCCCCAGGAGAGTGGCTTAGCCAACATCCCACCCCTTTACCAGATCTCCATGATCCCACGCCAATTCTGAGGTCCCCTTCTCCCCAACCTTGGGGATCTTACATAAGCAGCATTCCCAGACTCCATGCTGTTCTCTGGATCTCACACAAATGGCTCTCATATTTTCACCCCCAGATCTGGGCTTATTGTACTGGGGTACTATTGGAATCCCAGCTAGGTAACAGGGATGCTCTCGACTCATTCCAGCATTTCCTATCTTCTGGAGAATCCCAAAAGTGTAGTGCTACTTGCATTTTATGGCTGTATATATAGCTAGGTGTTTATAAAGTGTTGAGGTCTCTTTGAGATCCTGCTTTCTGCTATCATTTATTTTATTTTATTTTACTTTATTTGTACTTTTTTCTACATTATTTTTACTCACTTTTCACTTTATTTTTACTTACAACAAAATAGAGGCATACTTTTATTTGTATTGATTCAGACAAAATTTATGTATGATAGGCAGATCCTTGTTTGGTAGGTGAGTTGTATTCACACTATGTCTGGGTGGCAGGATTTAGAGGCTGTGAAAAACCAGGTTGTTGTACAAACCTCAGATACAGGAGAATGGACGTTATCACACGGGGGCAAATCTGCTGGTTAATCCACACAAAACCCAAACAGAAACTGGATTATTGCCCCGTGTTTTCACACGACGTTGCACAGAAAGTGGACAGAAACTGGTGTTAACCACGATCTTTTGAAATTTGGTTCTTTGGAGGAAATGCAAACGCGCAATTAAGGTAATTTCGAATTTACCGTAATGTGATAACCAAATGCGCATTTGGGAGCATTTCCCTGCTGTTGCCATGGTTCCAGCGAGCATTCCTCTATCTGTGCATGTGCAAGAGGCTCATTTCTAGTACATTTATGGGCTTTTTTCGCTTGTGTGTGGACGTTTAATGCGATTACTGTAAATTCGCAATTAAGGTAATGACGTTTGCGGAATTATTGTTTATTTCCAGTTTATTTTCGGAATGCTTCATTTCCACTTTATTTTCACTTTCTTGCCCACGTGTGATAACGTCCAATGTTGTAAAACAACACACTCCCAGGAAACTGGGAGAGAAAAGAATGATCTACCATGTATCAAGATTTTAAGAACTACTGGGTTCTCATTCTTAATAAAGGTTATTTTGAAGTTACAAGATGCTCTTCTTGATAAAACATTCCAATGCTGAATTACTAATTACTGATTCTTTAACTGAAGAAATTTGATCTCTTTTGGTAGAACACCATATCAGTTAAGAATTTCAAAATTGTATTGACACCTTAGAATAGGATTTGGATACTTACCATAGGGGTCTATGTTAGGATTGCCCGTGCCATCCTATTTCTATGTATGGTTGTGAAAGCTGGGCAGTGAAGAAAGCTCATAAGGGGAAAAAATCAACTCATTTGGTTCTGGAGAAGAGTCCTGAGAACACCATGGACTTCAGACTTTCACCTTTAGACACCACCAGCTCATCCAGACTGCCTTAGATTGACATTGCAAACTTTATTTTGCTTTCTGGCAGTTTTTAGCGAAACTCAGTTTGCTTGTCTTTCCACCCACTAACATTGACCTAGATAATGATACTGTTTAATCTACCTGGCATCTCAGATGCAAAATGAAAGCCAACCGCATGCTAGTGAAAGTGCCACATGTAGCTTGTCTAGCCTCAGTTGATGGCAGGTTGTCACACTCTATCCCACTTTCAAGGCCAATGGTCCTTTCCAAAATGTTCTCACAATCTTTCTGTTCTTTTTAGCTTCCAGGAAAATGATGACCCATCCAGCAAATTTAACATCAAAAACTTGGATCTCACCACTCTTATTCTTTTAAGGATCCCTGGTGGCGCAGTGGTTAAATGCCTGTACTGCATCCACTCATAAACCACAAGGTTGCGAGTTCAATACCATCCAGGGGCTCAGGGTCGACTCAGCCTGGCATCCTTCCAAGGTTGCTAAAATGGGTACCCATGTTGGAGACAATTGGCTTACCCATTGTAAACCACTTAGGGAGTGGTTAAGTGCACTGATAAGTGGTATAGAAATGTACTTGCTATTGCTATTGCTATTTTCTTTGCTGAACCAGAGAGTTAGTCCCACCCTGAGATATGGGTTCTTATGCAATATCCAGAAGCTCAAAGTATGGGAGAGTGGAGCTGTGAAAACTCATCCTGCGTCCCCTCATTTGCTCTTTGTCCCTTTGCAACTGATATTCAGACATACACCAATTCTGAGCATGGAGGTTCCATTTTGTGCGTCTAATCTGCACTGCAGAAATAATACCGTTTGACACCACTTTAACTATCATAACTCAATGTTATGGAATCCTGGGATTTGTAGTTTGTTGCAACACCAGAGCCCTCTGACAGAGAAGGCTAAATATCTCACAAAACTACAGATCCCAGAATTCCATAGCACTGAGCCATGGCAGTTAAAGCAGCGTCAAACTGCATTATTTCTTCAGTGCAGATCAGACCGTTGTGTTTGAGTAGAAAACTCAGCTCTGTGAGTTAGCAACCAAAGGAACTATTTCATTGAATCTATTTGGCAGCAAAACTACATGAGGAAATTGACTGAGTGATTGGCTGGAGTTGTGCCCCAAACATTTGTGATCATAGCCATGTAGTCTTCCATGTAGTTATAGGGCTGTTTTGAATTAACAGTTCATGATTCTGCGAGAGCAATATATTATTCCTGATTTCCCTGCTAGTTCTAACATTGGACGTTATCACACGAGGAGTTGCAGGGAGAAAGTGGAAATAAACGGGCATGAGTGGAAGTCTTTAATTTATGGGATTTGTCCCGTTCCGCCTTGTCTGATAACTAAATTCGAATTTTAAAGGGGGTTAATTCAAACGAAAACCTGATCTTTTCATTTTCGGGATTTTTGGGGATTTGAAAATATCAGGTTTTTGTTTGAATTAACCCCCTTTTTAATACTAATGTAGTTATCAGACGAGGCGGAACGGGACAAATCCTGTAAATTAAAGTCTTCCGCTTGTCCCGTTTATTTTCAGTTTTCGGCGGCAGATCCCCGTGTGATAACGTCCATTGTTAATACCAAGTTTAACTGTTCCTTTGAGGCCATTTGAGACAAAAATGTTACAAAACTCAATCTCCTGCCGCCACGGTGCTATCTGTGCTATTTCTCTCAGATTTTGGAATAAAATTCATTTATTGTGGAGGAAGCCTTGAGGAAGCAGGGCATTCAGTGAGAAATAGGAGAAGATAATTTAATATGATGACTTATAGGGTTATTCCTCACTGTCCCAAAGTCTTGTCTTAAAATGGTGCTTTCTATGTGAGGGCCAGTAGAATCAGAATTGCAAGTCTCAACGTATTCATCTAAGGCACTCGGAGAGATCTCAGTTGGAATAGATAAGAGGTCCTCTATCTTGTTGCATGTTCACTGAATCGTAGGTTTTTCCCTTCCCCAGTTTCTTTGCAGAATGGTGAGTTTAGGACAAGCCATTGGATTTTCTTGTAGAGTTGCAAGGGAATACACCAAAATCTTATCTGGCCCCTCTGAAGGCAAGCAATTTATATTGGGTTCAGCGTTATCATTGGAAACATCAGCTTTAGGATCGGTTGAATCTGATGGAATATTTTTACTCTCATTCTTATCCTTAATCTCTCAGTGGGGGAGCAGCAGTTAGTACACCAACCTGAATTAGATCACAGATTACCGATAGTGTAGACTGAAGTCCAGAAATAGTTTGCTCAAGTTTATTCAACTTTCCAAAAATCTTCTCTGTCAGTGTGCCAGTCATAAAGCAATGATCTCTCAAAAGGGAGTATGTCTGTGAATTGTCCTCTGAAGTATTTCTCACAAGGTATTGAGCTCCATTGGCTTCATCAGTTGCATTTGCTTCTGTCTTCAAATCTGGGGTAACAGACTTGGATGTCACAAGGTTGCATAATTCCTGAAAACGCAGAGCACTGGATCCCAGTGAGTTCTGTGCAATAAGTTGTGCCGTTTCATCTTCTTGATCAGCATAACTAATAAATCTAAAAAATCTAAATCTAATAAATCTAACTAATAAATCTAAATAAAACTAATAAATCTAACTAATAAATCTAACTAATAAATAACTAATAAATCTAACTAATAAATCTAACTAATAAATCTAACTAATAAATCTAAACTAATAAATAACGAATAAATCTAACTAATAAATCTAAATCTAATAATCTAACTAATAACTAATAAATCTAATAAATTTACAAATCTAAAAGAGCAGGTTTCAGGTTGTTTGTTCAACAGTTGGTTATCACTCTGATTTTTTTGGATTACTCTCCTTAAGTGATGGAAAATAGTCCTTTAATACTTTAGAAGCTTTCATGGAATTATGTTAGAGGTTTCTTGTAGGCACTTTCCTGTTTTTACTTTGGTTTTGTGTCTTCATCATATTGGTATTATATACGTTATAGCGCAGAGTAATAAGAAACAGAGTATTGGAGAGCAGAGCTTTTCCTATGGTCTTTATCACACGGGGAAAATTCTGTACAGAAATAGGATTTAAAAGGTGGGGGAAACCTGCAAAAGCGGGTAGATTTTTACACACATCAATGTTAAACTGTGCTTAACCCAAACAGAAAGTAGTCAAAGGCTGCTTCTTTTTACTATTGGGATTTTCTGAAAATAAAAAGAAACGGCTTTTGACTATATTCCGTTCAGGTTAAGCATAGTTTAACATCAACATCGTGTGAAAATCTACCTGCTTTTGCGGGGGTTTTTTTCCTATTTAAATCCCATTTCTGTACAGGATTTCCCCTGTGTGATAAAGTCCTATGTTAAGTTTGATGAAAAATGAGACTATTGTCTCTTTAATTTCTTTCACAGTCACTCTTCCTTAAGATTCCTACAGCCACAGTATTTCTTGACTCTAAAATGGAAGTGTGGTCTACACTATTGGCATATCCCTCTTGTTTAAAATGGCCGAGGGTCTATCTGAATCCTATGATGCACCCATGAGACAGCTATTTAGAGAGGTGCATCTGACAAAATTTCAATGGAACAAGGGGGGGGATTAGTTGGTGATTGACCATTTGAACAAAGGTTGGCTCCAGTTGCTTCATTTTAGATCTGCTGCTTTTTGAACCCCTGTTCCAAACTTCTGAAGATCTTTATGTTGCTTTAACATATCAAAGCATGTACCTACCTCGTATTTTAGCACTGTTTTTCTTCATCACCACCATAATCAAAACCAGGGCTTATTTTATCAAATTTACATGCTCTGGACCAGGCAGCTAAGAAGGATCCCTTTAATTGGCAAGGTTTAATGTAAAAATAAATAGTTTTTTGTGGGTTTTTCGGGCTGTGTGGCCATGTTCTAGAAGAGTTTCTTTCTGACGTTTCGCCAGCATCTGAGAGAAATTCTCTGACGATGCCAGCCACAGATGCTGGTGAAACGTCAGAAAGAAACTCTTCTAGAACATGGCCACACAGCCTGAAAAACCCACAAAAAACTATGGATGCCGGCCATGAAAACCTACGACTTCACATTAAAAATAAATAGATTGCACCAATCTCCTATGATGAAATCTAGGGCGATAGGACAGTTAGCCTGTTTGCTAATCTGTTCCTATTAAAAATTGCATCAGACTTAAATTTCAGAACAAGTCAACGAAGCGCAGAGCCAAGCACAGATAAACTCAACTCTTCTTCCATGGAACAAGTATATGCAGCTCATGGACCACCAAGGGATGGAAGAAACAAGCGTGAGGCCCTCTGTTCCTAAACTAGCTGATGCTTTCCCTGAACTCAAAATTATTGTTATTTTTTTTCTTTCCCAGTGCTCAGTGCTATCCTACATGACCCCCCAAAGTTTTAAAAAAACCAATATTATGAGAATGGATGCTTCAAGAAGAATGATGCCTTTGTGTCTTTCTCCTCAGGTGGTGGTTGTTGTGTGCCTTCAAGTAGTTTCTGATTTATGGTGACCCTAAAGCAAACCTATCACAGGGTTTTCTGGGGCTGAGAGTGTGTGACTGAGCCAAGGTCAACCAGTGGGTTTCCAGGGTCAAATGGAGACTCGAACTCTGATCTCCAGGGTCATAGTCCAATGCTGAAACCTCTACACCACGCTGGCTCTACCTTGCAAATGCCTCATTTTCATTCTGCAATCCTCTCAAAAAGGCAAAAAAAGGGACTTGACATCCCTTGCTGTCACTTTTTTGAGAGGTAGTACAGAGGAGAACTGAGACATTTGGGGTTACTGCATGGGGATAACCCAGAAGGAAGCTCATCCCTGGGCTTGTGAATGGTGAACAAGACATAGGACGTTATCACACGGGAAGTCGCAGGGAGAAAGTGGAAATAAACCGGATGAGTGGAAGACTTTAATTTACGGGATTTGTTCCATTCCGCCTCGTCTGATAACTAAATTCGAATTTAAAAGGGGGTTAATTCGAACAAAAACCTGATCTTTTCAAATCTTCAAAAATCCAGAAAATGAAAAGATCGGGTTTTTGTTCGAATTAACCCCCTTTTAAATTCGAATTTAGTTATCAGACGAGGCGGAATGGAACAAATCCCGTAAATTAAAGACTTCCGCTCGTGCCCGTTTATTTCCACTTTCTCCCCACGACTCCCCGTGTGATAACATCCATACATATACATAATCTCCAAGTTGAGCACATGTATGTCACTTACAAAATTCCAGCACCCTATTTGTTAATTAAGTTAAAAGTCTGGTCCTTATTTGATTTAGAATAATTTTATTTCAAAATATTGCATTTCACAACTTTTTATACAGCACTTAGTGCTATTTGCATTGCTTCTTGTGTACTCTTTTTTATCGCCTCAGTTTGCAAGCAAGATTGTAATTCAAGGACTTGGGAGGGACAAAAAAAATGCAAACTTATAAACCCTCCACTCCAGATATTCATAATACTGATTAACCAGGAATGAGACAAAGTTCTAGCCCTTTTGAATCTGGCTCCAAGTTGCAGAACAAACTAACATGTTTGTCCTGAGAAGTTGCATAACACAGAAGGCGGTTCAAAGCTGACACCCGATGAAATACATATAACTACAGCAAGGTGAGTCCAATAGCATCATTCTGCCAAGGGAGGAGAACAGGCGGCAACCCGAATCATGGAGTTGGCTGGTGCCTTCACCCTCTTCCTCATCATTTACCTATCCTTCCTTGTTATTTTAGCAGCCCTAAGGGATCTATCGCAGAAGAAAACGCTCCCCCCTGGCCCCATTCCTTTGCCTTTCATTGGAAATTTCATGCAGTTCAGGTCAACAGAAATTTTAAAATCTCTTCTTAAGGTGAGTGGTGTTCCCATGGAACACAGGTCTGCCATATGGGATGTAATGAAAATCTCAGTATATGGTGAGATTTAGAGGGGCATGTCTCTCTATTCTGTCTCCATCCCTATTCTTGTTTTTTCCTTTGCAGTTCCTGCAAATTAAGATGAAATCTATGGGAGGATTTGTTTAGGTAATATGTGTGGATGTAACTGAGTGATGTAAGGCAATGTTTTCTTTGGAATGGGATAGAAGGAGCTCTTCACTAAACCCCTGTGCACCATCCGACCTTCCCATCCATATTGGATGTTATGAAAACCCCAGTAAATGGCTGAGATTTACAGAGGCATCTCTCTCTATTCTATCTCCATCCCTATTTTCATCTTTTCGTTTAGCGTTCCCGCAAATTAAGATGAAATCTATGATAGAATTGTTCTAGGTAACATGTGTGCATGCAGCTGGGTGATGTAAAACAATGTTTTCTTTTGCATTGGATAGAAGAAGCTCTTCACTAGACCCATGTGCACCATCCAATCTTCCCATCCCAGCAAATAAATTATTATTATTATTATTATTATTAGTAACCGTTCAGCCCCAAGGGACCATTGCTGCTGCCCTTTACTAAGGACTTTATCATACATGGCATGGGTAGAAGAGATAGTCTTCTTCTTCTTCTTGTAACACACCTATGTTCCTACTATTTCTTTGCTCTTCTTTCTTATCACTACATTCCCATTTAGAAGGGAAAGAAGGGAAAGACATGATACCTATAGAATGTCTTTTGACTGTTGGTACCAAGAGCTCTACATCTGGAATCAGGTATCACTGATGGATTTTTGTTTGAATTTGCTAAATGGCCAACTTACCTACCCCTGAATTTTTGCGTATTTAGGCTGTACTTAGGCTTTGATTGGGTATTTCTGCATGGTAAGGGGTTGGACTGGATGTTGCTTGTGGTCTCTTCCAACTCTTTGATTCAATTATTTCAGAGGAATGCAATGGCAAACTACCTCTCCATATCCTAAGAATACTCTATGGGATTCATCAGGTTGCAATTGAAGTCAATAGTTGACTTCAAGGCACATAATTTTTGCTTGTGGAGGCAGATCACCAATAGTAGTAGAAGCAGTAGTGCATGGAGAGGAATCATGGACCCCCTCCAGCTTGCAACTCCCAGGACCCCTACCAAAGTAACCATGGTGAAATGCTGGGAGCTCCAGTCCAGCAACTGTCTAGAGGGCTGCATGATTCCTGCCCCTTCATTGAAGGAAGAACTATTTGGCTGGCATCCTGTTGAGAACTGATGTGGGGGTAATGCTATATCAAGATAACCTCATAGAATAAAGGAGAATAAATTCCACCTAAATATTAGGAAGAACATCTTGATGGTACGAGCTGTTCAACAGAGGAAGATGCTGCCTCAGAGTATGGTGGAGTCTCCATCTTTGGAGGTTTTTAAGCAGAGGCTGGATGGCCATCTCTTGGGAGTGCTTGGATTGTGTGTTCCTGCATGGCAGAATGGGGCTGGACTGGATGGCCCCTGTGGTCTCTTCCAACGTTATGATTCTATGAACAGTGACTGAATGGAAACATCCAGACTGTGGGGAGGGGGATGATGGACTTGTGCTTGGTCATCTTTCTAGGAGCAACTTGGGGGAACACTTGTGCAAAGAGGTGTAAAAGACTCCTTACGCAATTCCATTAAGGACAGAAAAACATGAAGCATCCACACTGTCTTTTGATTAGTAGTATCCAAATTAGTATCTAGATACACTCTGTGAGATATTTTGCCAATTTATGGTGTAATGGCACCATTAGAAACAGTAGAGAAAGAACAGTTTGGCTTAGATTCCATTGAGAGCTGATGTGGTAGGATGCTAAATTGACATTACCTTATGGGCTTGTGAGTGGAGCAAGAAGTCCACACTAGTGAGAGGAGAGTGGTTCAGTGTCTGGATGTCTTCCAGTGGAGCAGAATTGCTTCTGTAATTTTCCAGGGAAAATTAGAAGACCAGGCTGATGAATCAAGCATCCTGCTTTATTAAAAGGAATGTTTTTCTATCTCACACTTTGGCTGCATCTATATCATAGAATGAATGCAGTTTGATACTGCTTTAACTCCCATGGCTCAATGCTGTAGAATTCTGGGATTTGCAGTTTTGTGAGATATTTAGCCTTCTCTGCCAGAGAGCTCTGGTGCCACAACAAACTACAAATCCCAGGATTCTATAGGATGAAGCCATGATCGTTAAAGCAGTGTCAAACTGCATTAATTCTGCAGTGAGAGGATTGCATTTGACAAACCAGCATCTGAACAAAATAGGTCCCCTGAGCTCTCAGTTCATAATTCGAATACAGATTTCTAAAACTCACTCATACAGTGCACAGGTACTGACATAAGTTTCCATCAGATTCCTATCAGATTTTAAAGTTATTTTTCCAGGCTGGGAGTCAAGCTGGGCACCTACAGGCTTTTTTTTAAAGTGTAAACAAACCAAACCATGATCCTTGCTATCAAAAACCTTCTGACACTTATGTATCAAGGTGGAATGAGATATGCTGGGTGTAACCTTTGCTGGATTGGCTTGTTTTCTTCTTGAGCAAATTCCCTGAAATTACAGAACATAATTCTAAAAGGATGCACTGCAGCATTAATGCAGTTTGATGCTGCTTCGATTGCCATGACTCAATGCTATGGGATGTGTAGTTCTGTGAGCTATTTAGCCTTCTCTCTCAGAGAGCTCTGGTGCCACAACAAACTGCAAATCCCACGATTCCATAAGATGGAGCCATGACACTTAAAGAGAACTGCATTAATCTTGCAGTGTGGCAGCAGCCCAGGCTAAGCCAAGTGAAGCCATATTCTTTCCCTTCCCTTCCCCTTTTATTGCAGATGGTTGAGCAAGTCAAGAAAACAATTGCACAAGTAGGTCTCAGAGATCTCTTTACACAAGTTAGGGCAAAGTCCAGTTATTTGTGTAACTGACTGGTTTGACAAGCAAATGTCATGAACGGGATTCCATCTTGAGCCAACTTTATAGAAGCGCGGTAAGGAATACTCCGATATTGAGTGCTTTCTGCAGTTATTTGGGTTTTTTCTTCCTGAAGGATGAAAAGTAGATGGAATGTGTGTGTGTGTGTGTGGCAGATGGCTTTTGCTAAGGAAAACAGTTTATAGAAAAATGGCTAAGCACTGCTCCCCATGAATGAGCTACTCTACTCATGAACAAACCATAAACTCATGCACTGAACTAAAAAAAGGTTATTTTCTTGCAAAGCTGCGTGAAAAATATGGCCCTGTGTTCACTGTCTATTTTGGAACACGTCCTGTTGTGGTCTTGTGCGGACATCAGGCTGTGAAGGAAGCCCTGGTAGACAAGGCAGAAGAATTCAGTGGAAGGGTAACCAACGCTACCGTGGAGGACACCTTCCAAGGATATGGTGAGATATCCCAACTGGTTTTGCAATAATGGTTCCTACCTTTTCCTACTCTTTCCTGTTTGCCATTCTATTTATTTCCTCTTTCCTCCAGGGGTGATTTTTTCCAATGGGGAGCGCTGGAAACAATTGCGTCGTTTCTCCCTTACTATTATGAGGAATTTTGGAATGGGGAAAAAAACCATTGAAGAGCGAATCAAAGAGGAATCCCAGTTCCTGCTGGAAGAATTTAGGAAGACAAATGGTGAGTAGGGATATAAAGATGAACGCTCAGAAATTTTGTCATGCTGGATGGCAAATGATGTTTTGTCAAGAAAGGCCATTTTAAAAAACCAATCTCTCTTAGATTTTTTTCTCCTCATCTTGGATTGAAAACACCCTCTCTCCATTTTCAACTTCAGTGCTTGGAGAAAATGCAATGTTTGCTTGGGTTTTGTTTGAAGATTTTTTTTAATGCAAACAAAATACTAGCAAAAAAAGTTCTGAAATGTGAAAAGCCATAGGAAATGTGCAGGACCTTTTGCAACTTTAGCCATTGGGAAGAAAACTTTTGAAATTCTTCATTCTTGCATGCAAGAAAGAAGTAAGTAGAGATTCAGATCTCTGGTGTGAATAGAGGAATTTGAAAATTCCTGTTTACGGACATTAATGAGTGAGCATAACCTCCGAATCCTACCTCTTAAGCCAGGCAGTGCCCCAATCATAGGGTTTTTGCTGGCTGTCCATGCCAATACATGCACAACTGGGGGAGCACTGTAGTAATAATTTCCCAGCACTCCAATCTGTAGCCCTTCAGAAGCCCTTCAACTGTGGCATTGCGTGACTTAAGAAGTAGATTTTTTGTGGGTGGCATCAACAGACCCCTATCCTTGTAGCTGTGTCTGATGATGCAGGACATCTGCCATTATCTTTTATTTGTTAGGTATTGATTTTGTCCACAATGTATTGATTCTGTCCACTTTGATTGCATTCCTTGTTCTTCCTTGTGGTTGAGAAAGGCCAGCCGTGCAGTGGAAGATACTTTGTAGGCCATTCTTCCAAAGCTGGTGTCATCTCTCCAGATGGGGTAAGACTACAACTCAAATGACTCTCCAAATATCAGAAGGGCACCAGGTAGAAGGAAGCTGTTCTAAGCATGAGCAGTACCTTCAGTTTGATGACTCCTCGCCCTTTATCTCTGCCTTTGTCCTTTAGGGAAGCCCTTCAACCCCACCTACTACCTCAATCGTGCTGTCGCCAATGTCATCAGCTCCATCCTTTTTGGTGACCGCTTTGACTATGAGAACGAAATCTTCCAGGGCCTCACAGTAACAGCGAATGACATCTTCCGAAGAATGAGCACTGGCTCTGCACAGGTACCTTCTTCATAGAAAAAGAAGGGAGGGAAAAGAAGGATGTTCAGTTATTGGCATCTGAAAGAAGGACCTTATTTGAGGAATGTTCTTTCCATGCCCATATGGAGATACACATTTACACAACAGCAGAAGTACCCAAGGGGATGCAGAGGCTCAAGTGGTTAAGATGCTGACTCTGTTGATTGCAAGATCGACAGGTTGGCAGTTCGAGGCCTGGGTGCCGCATGATGGGGTGGGCTCCTGTCGCTAGTCCCAGCTTCTGCCAACCTAGGAGTTTGAAAGCATGCAAATGCAAGTAGATAAACAGGTACCACTTCAGTGGGAAGATAAATGGCATTCTGTGCAATCATGCTGGCCACAGGATCATAGAGTAGTCTCTGACAACGCTGGCTCTTCGGCTTAGTAATGGAGATGAATACCACCCCCTACGGTCGGACACGACTTGACAAACTTGTCAATGGGGAATACATTTACCTTTACCTTAGAAGTACCCAATTCTACAGAGCCAGGATACTCCAAAAGCAGCCCATAGGATCATGGCCTTGGAACCGCCCCATCATCACCCCATTACCTGGCCCTCTGTTCCCATCTATGGCTGCTGTCTGTATGGGTGCATCTACAACCACCATGGATCACTTGTTTCTGAGGTCAGAATGAGACACCAGCTATGTGATTGTTATTGAGTACCTCATTCTGAGATCTTCAGATCTTCCTGGAAAATCTGGAATAAGAGGCAACTTATTTTGATGTGTGTTAAGTGTGTTATACCCTACTTCTGGTGCTGAACATGCTGGACATCTTCCGGGCTATTTACACTAGAACTGAGGTTTGGCATCTGAACAGAATGCTGCCATAATGGATGGAAGGGGGACGATTCTTTGGGCTGTGCAGACAAGGCCTAGGCTGTTTCTAACATCATTTGTTTCACCATCTATTGTAACCACTTTGTTTATGGAGACAAGAAATTCCAAATTATCATGCAGATGGTAAGTACCCAGGCTAACTGCTAGTTTCTCTCTTTGTGCAGATGTTCGATGTCTATTACAGCTTCCTGAAGTATTTTCCAGGACCCCAAACCAAGATCAATGAGCTCCTAGAACAAGTTAGAGTCATCATTGCCCAAAAAGTGAAGAGCAACCAGGAGACCCTTGACCTCAACTTTCCACGGGACTATATTGATTGTTTCCTCATTCAGATGGAAAAGGTAACTTGTCCCACATTGGAGTGGGAGATTGGTCAGTTTAGAGATAGACAAGTTGAAATCACCAGATGTTTTAGGCAAAAGACTTTCATTCTCCTCTTAAACATTGGCCATGCTATCTTGAACTTATGAGAGTTGTAGTCAAAAACGCACTGCTGGATGGGTTGATGTAGACAGTTTGCAGAAGAGGGACCAGGGAATTAAAATGCATCCTTATCGCTTCCTTGAAAACTGCAGCCAAAGAACAACAGACCAAGGTTGAAAGCAAGGTTGGCGATTTCACACTGCATGGAACTGCCTGCAGCTCTTTGCTTGTCACTGCCAACGGTTTCATGAATGATCAATGGAAATGTTTCCAACCTCATTAGGCAGCATGAGCTTTGCAGCGAGCCCATACAAGTTAACCATGAAGGTTTTCATCAGTGCAGGAGACACTTATTGTCAAAGTTTCCTGACATTTGAGAAACACATTTTAAACTCCTTTTTTTCAAATATTTTTTGAATATTCTTTCCCTCTCTAATCATTCTGTGTCTAACTGAAAGGGGATAAGTCAGAGGCTTCTTTGATACCTCCCATTCTCATAGAATCATAGAATCGTAGAATCATAGAGTTGAAAAAGACCACAAGAGCCATCCAATCCAACCCCTTGCCATGCAGGAACTCAAAATCAAACCATCCCCAACAGATGACCATCCAACCTCTGTTTAAAGACATCCAAAGAAGGAGACTCCACCATTCTCTGAGGGAGTGTCTTCCACTGTTGAACAGCTCTTACTGTCAGGAAGTTCTTCCTAATGTTTAGGTGGAATCTCTTTTCCTGTAGCTTGCATCCATTATTCCAGGTCCTAATCTCTGGAGCAGCAGGAAACAAGCTTGCTCCATCCTCAATATGCCACCCCTTCAAATACTTATACAAGGCTATCATATCACCTCTTAACTGTCTCTTCTCCAAGCTAAACACACCCAGTTCCCTAAGTCATTCCTCATAGGGCATGGTATCCAGACCCTTCACCATTTTGGTTGCCCACCTTTGGACACACTCCAGCTTCTCAACATCCTTTTTGAATTGTGGTGCCCAGAACTGGACACAGGACTCCAGGTGAGGTCTGACCAAAGCAGAACACAGTAGTCACAAAATGGTTCTGGCCATGAAATGGCTCTGGGGTTGAGTCCTGAAGGGGTATAGATCATTGGGCAAGGGAAGTAATAAATGCCTCCTGTCACAATGACTATAAAAAGAATGCAGTGCAGAATTAATACAGTTTGACACCACTTTAACTGCCATGGCTCAGTGCTATGAGATTGTGGGATTTGTAGTTTTGTGGGACATGTAGCCTTCTCTGTCAGAGAGGTCTGGTGGAAAAGCAAACTACAAATCCCACAATGCTGTAGCACTGAGCCATGGCAGTTAAAGCAGGGTCAAACTGCATTATTTCTGCAGTACAGATGCAGCCATATTCAGGCATATGTTGAACTTAACACTTGTATATGTTCCTAACAGCATGTCTGCCGAAGTTTTACCTATTCTGTATGGACGTTATCACACGCGGGCCACAAAGCGAAAAGAAAGTGAAAAAGAATCAATCCGGAAATAAGCCGAAATAAACCCTACATTACGGAAATGGCTATCAGACGCAAGTAGCATCATTTCGCAATTAAGGAAAGCTCTCCTGGAAACCGTATTTACCATTCACACACAAGTGAGAAAATCCTGTACTTGTACTAGAAATTCTTTTGTAGCACATGCACAATACAGCCGCGGCTGTCACTTGCCGCAGCTGTCACCCCTTCTCAAGTCATCCTCAATCTCTGAGGAGGTCCTCCTTGGAGCGCAGGCCCCGCGCAGGGTCAGCGCTCCGAGGAGGTCCTCCTCGGAGAGCCAGCACTCTGAGGAGGTCCCCCTCGGAGAGCCGGCGCTCTGAGGAGGTCCTCCTTGGAGCACCGGCCCCGCGCAGGGTCCGCTCTCCGAGGAGGTCCCCCTCGGAGAGCCAGCGCTCCGAGGAGGTCCTCCTTGGAGCACAGGCCCTGCGCAGGGTCGGCGCTCCGAGGAGGTCCCCCTCAGAGAGCTGGCGCTCCGAGGAGGTCCTCCTTGGAGCGCAGGCCCCGCCCCGCATAGGGTAATGACGGGGAAATGCGCCGCAATACGTATTTGGTGATCAGACTTACGGTAAATGCAAAATGATTCCCGTTGCGCAATTGCAATTCCTCAAGAAATCAAAATTCAAAAGATCTTGGTTCTTTCCACTTTCTGTCGGGGTTCTGTCGGGGTTCTGTGTGACGTTGTGTGGAAACATGGGAAAAATAATACATATTAGGTTGGGATTTCATTTGGATTCTGTTTGGATTGGGCCCCGTGTGATAACGTCCTATCTCAAATGCAAACCAAAAGGCAAAGGAATGGAAAGGCTCATCATCCATTCTCAGGACAGGACACACTTTCCCATTCCTGCTGTTGATGGTCCTTCCTGCAATGTTCTCATGAAGTTGTGTTCATGTCTGCTTTCAGGAAAAAGACAACCCATCCAGTGAATTTACCATCAAAAACTTAGAGCTCACTGTCCTGATTCTTCTCTTTGCTGGGACAGAGACAGTCAGCTCCACTCTGAGATACGGGTTTCTCTTCCTGATGAAAAATCCTGAAATCCAAGGTATGGAGGGCTGGGGCAGAGGAAATTAAGCCTGGTCCTTACAGCTGGTTTTGTTTTGTTTGTTTCTTGTCCTTTTGCCACCTGTATACAGCGGTATAGTGCTTTTGAAATAGGCGGCTTCATTTATTTAATCAAATGCACTAATTTAATTAATGTTCTCCCTTTCTACCAAATGGGATCCAAGGGTCCTCACACATAAGTTAAAACAAGGTCCATGAATTTAAAATTAGTTGTAAAAACCCCACAATTAAACCAGATACCATATTAGAACATCAATCAATATGAAATAATTTAAAACCATAACAAGAAAGATAAAAAGAAGGCAGCACATAGACGCCACGAAGAAACTTTCCACATAGCCACTGAGGCTGCATCTATGCTGTAAAAATAATGCAGTTTGAAGCCGCTTTAACTGTCTTGGCTCCATGCTATGGCATTCTGGGATTTGTAGTTTTCTGAGATATTTAGCCTTCTCTGTCAGAGAGCTCTGGTGTCCCAATAAACTACTAATCCCAGGATTCCATAGGATAGAGACATGACAGTTAAAGCAGTGTCAAACTACATTCATTCTACAGTGCAATGCAGCCTTAGTCAACATATGTTTGCTCAAATAAAAAAGAGATAAGCTTTTATCCGTCGGTAGAAGGAGAGCAGGAAGATGGTCTTCCACAGCAAAAAATTCCATCACTTGGAAGCAACCACCGAGAAGGGTTTGTCCTCACCAAACATACCTGTGACGGTTGTGAGACTAAAAGAAAGCCTTCTTCTGAGCATCTTCAGGCATGGTTATATGGAGAAGGTACATTTAGCTGTGCTAGAATGAGGAACTCATGTTCCTTTGTAGGTTAGCAACCAAAGGAACTAACGCTTTGGATAATTTTGACAGCAAAAATGCATGAGGAAATTGATCGAGTGATTGGCCGGATCCGTCCCCCAAACATTGGAGACCGGACCCAGTTGCCTTATGTGGATGCCGTTGTCCATGAAGTGCAGAGGTTCAGTGACATCCTCCCTTTGGATCTGCCTCACATGGTTATCCGTGACACTGAATTCAGAGGCTACAAGATTCCAAAGGTACAAGTATTGGGGGTACCAAGTAAAATAGGGGGAACCACAGCAATGTGTTTGTGTAAAATTCTGGGACCCAGTCATGCAATGTTCCATTTTTTGCTTAAGCTACCCAGAGGTGTCATTTTCAGGGGCATCACCAGGGAAGTGCGGAAGATGTGGAACATACCAGGTGATACGATAATGGGGGTGGTACCACTGATCTTCAAATGTCTGCCTTTGGGCAGAAATAGTCTGTGATGTTCACCTGCATCCCTTTAAAACTCTGGAGTCATTGGAAGTGAAGGTGTGAATGGGGCAAGGCTCAGTGGACAAAGAAAGGAGAGGTCTTTTTTAAAACAATGACTCCTTTAAAACTTTCTTTAAAAAATCACATCTTCCTAAATTTTCCCCACGTTCCACAGAATGTGCCGGACATTGTCCAGTCTGTCCACACCAGAACCGGGGTTTGGGATGTATGTTGTCTGAATGTGGAGGGACCTTTGGCCCATGCAGACGAGGTCTAAGATTCTTGCATTCTATGGCCACCTCACCAGCAAGCTAAAAACTGCTAGGAGGTCCCCGCAGTCTTTTTAGGAGAAGGTGACAAAAGAAAACACATCATGATATTCTAATAATCTTTTTCTTCAGTAGTACCATCATAATAACAAATTGTGGGCTATGGTTGGCCCCATTTGTTGATCAGCCACTGGTGAAAATGGCTTCAACTTTGAGCAGAAGAAGAAATGAAATGCCCGGCTAAGTCCCATAACTGGCACGCTGCATTTTGAAAACCATCTTGTACCCCCTGCCCCCAGTTTTTGCAATTCTCATCTCAACCTTCTTTTCTTTTCTAGGGGACAGAAGTCTACCCCATCCTCAGCAGTGTCCTCTTTGACCCCACGATGTTTAAAAACCCCTACACTTTCAACCCAGAGCATTTCTTGGACGAGAATGGACGCTTCAAGAAGAGTGATGCTTTTGTGCCATTCTCCTCAGGTAGAGACCTCCCAGGCACACTTTTGCAAATCAGTAGAAAGACTGCATTCTTTTTTTGGTTTTATTGCACCTGCTTGTCTTTTTGATTTTCTGGATGTGGGCCGCCTTATTCTCGCTGAGCAACTGACTACAGCAACTCTCCTAGAGCAAACAGCGAATCTAGAACTCTTCTGATAGACATTTCTTTACATTGTAGATTTTAGTTAGAAATTTTTCCAGCATTTCTAATGTCAACCCTTATTGGCTATCACTGAAACATAACACCAAAGCCTTTCTGGGGATTAATTGTCCTTTATCAGGTCTTTGAGAGGTCTTGCCATATGGCTACCACAGTGTTACTTCCAGGAATCCTAGAGTTACAGATTTGGAAAGGATCTTGGATCTCTTTGCTCTAATTTCTGATTACCGCTTAGGTAATAGGCCATTTTGGCAGGGTTAGCAAGAAAGTTCGTTGAGACCAATGCCAAACAGATGATAAGGTGGATGTGGGCAATATCTGCATGGGAAACTAGAAATGACAGGATGGGATGGTTGATCATGAGAAAAGCCCAAAGAAACCTTGAGTTTCTATGACTGAGGCAAGGAGACTGCACAATAAAGACATCACCAAGAGCCCTTATATGCTGAATATTTACAGCACTGTGATTCCACTTTAACTGCCATGGTAATATCATATGGCATCCTGGGCTTTGCAGTTTAGAGAGGCGTATTCAGAACTCCCAGGCAGAGAAATCTAGTGCCTCCTCAAATTACAAATGCCAGGATTCCATAGGATGTTGCCATGGCAGTTAAAGTAGAATCATAGTGTTGTAAAGTGCTGTATATAGTGTTATAATTGTATAGTATGAAAGGATTCCAAGTCATCCTCCAAGTGACATCTTAGAATCATAGAATCATAGAGTTGGAAGAAATCACAAGGCCATCCACTCCATGCAGGAATACACAATCAAAGCACTCCCAACAGATGGCCATCCAGCCTCTGTTTAAAAACCACCAAAGAAGGAGACTCCACCAGACTCCTAGGGAACGTGTTCCACTGTCAAACAGCTCTCACTGTCAGGAAGTTCCTCCTAATGTTGAGCTGGAATCTCTTTTCCTGTAGCTTCCATCCGTTGTTCCAAGTCCTATTCTCTGGAGCAGCAAAAAACCAGCTAGCTCCATTCTCAATATGATACCCCTTCAAATGCTTAAGCAAGGCTATCATATCACTTCTTAACCATCTCTTCTCCAGGCTAAACATACCCAGCTCCTTACGTCTTTCTTCATAAGGAACGGTTTCCAGACCCTTCACTTACTAGAAAGCTAATTAAGTCCTTACTAGAAATCTAGTTAAGTCCTTCTCTACTGATGATTCTCCAATTGCTCTTACAGGGAAGCGGGTCTGTCTGGGTGAGACCTTGGCCCGCATGGAACTTTTCCTCTTCTTGACCACCATCATGCAGAAATTCCAGCTGAAGCCCCTTGTGGCCCCCAAGGATATTGACCTGAGTCCAAATGAGGTCGGATTTGGTAGAATCCCACCATACTACCAGCTCTCCATGATCCCACGCTGACCTGGAGGAACCGGCCATAAGCACTCTTGAACTAGCTTTATGCATTAAATCCATGAGGGGAAGGTGCTGCTCTCTTTCTCTTTCCTGATTCTCATGCAGAACATTTTAAAGATAGCTTCCATATTCAGATTTCACCTCCAGATTATGGCTTCTTTAAATGACATGCAGTTGTAATCCCAGGTGTGGAGCAGAGGGACTTTTGACCTGTTGCAGTTTGACCTGTCCCAGAATTTTAATGCCACTTGAATTTCTTCTTTCTTTCTTTCTTTCTTTCTTTCTTTCTTTCTTTCTGTGTGTGTGTGTGTGTGTGTGTGTGCATGTATTTAGTGTTTATAAGCTTTGAGTTGCCTTATAATAATAAAATTAACAATAATGTGTTTAATATTTCCTTTGGGGTTCAAGTTTATTGAATAACATCAAGTTTCTTTGTCCCACCGTGTTATCTGGCACACAGGCCAGTAGCATCTGAAGCCCATGGCACACAGAACTCTGGTAATAAATCACCACAATACATTTTCCCCCAGAAGGTTAGATCAAGAAACAATGTGCCTCCAGCCCCTTTTGATTTCTCTTACTGCAATGATGCCTAGGGATATGAACTTGGTTTCCTTAGGGATGCACAGACAGTTGCCCTTACACTCAGCACATAAAGTCTAATTAACCATTTGTAAGCCACTCTGACAGCCTTTTGGCTGAAGAGCGGGGTATAAATACTCCAAATAAATAAAATAAATAAATTTGTTGCCAAAGGCAGGGGATGCTTATTCACTCTCCAGTGTTACAAGATGAAGTACTCACATCTGGCTCAGTTCTATGTCTCTGACAGATTGCAAAGTGCCATTTCTTTTCGTCTTTTTTTCTGTTCAAGGGTACCATGCCACTGGTGTGTAGGGTGCCAAATCAGAGCTAGAAAGTATGTTCTCAACTCTGGTTGGATTTCACTATCATAGTTACAGGTGCATAATAGAGCCATGCATCTGTAAGTGATATGCAAAGGGATCTTGTAGCACCTTTGAGGCTAACTGAAAGGAAGAAGCTTGTAGCATGATTTTTTTTTTTTTGCAGATTCAAGTATATGAAAGCTCGTGTTACCAGCTTCTTCTTTTCAGTTTGTCTCAAAGGTGCTACAAGATCCAACTTGCATACTGATTTTCCAGGCTAACACGGCTATATTTGTGTATTATATTCATGTTCACTACATATTCATAATCATGGTACTGCTGCCATGATTACAAAAGTCCACCAATCCCACTTTATTGGGCATCAGCTACTGAGAACAATGAAGATCTGTTTTCCTGTCTGCCAGGGCACAGCAGACTGATGTTTCTACTCCCACTCCAGAAATCTCTGGTGGGACAGTCAGAAGCAGGATATCTGTCTCAACTCTTCCTCGCACTAGAAATTACTGGAGGAAGGGGTAGAAACATCCTGTGCCCTGATCCCCAGGAGAACAGATCTCCATCATTTGCAGTGGCTGCAGGATTGTAGTTGTATGAAAAAGACCAGGACATTATTTCTTACCTTCTCCTCCACAGGGATAATCAATGCATCTTACATGCTATTCATCTTACCTGACAAGGCGCCAAAGCCCATCTCCCTTAAATAGTTTAACAAGGAATTTCTACAAGGATGTAGTAGGGATGAGGACATTGCCTCTCCAAATAAGAATTCTGCATCCCCCATATGAAATTTTCCTTTAGTCCCCAAGTGTTTGACATTTCACCAGCTTAAAACCTCTGTTGAGAGTTCAAAAATACAATTTAAGCATCCAAAGTAAGGGAGCAGCCAAGTTAGCAAAGGAACACAAACACAGCAAATGTAAAGACTTTAGGTGTGGATGATGTTCAGCATTTCATTCTCTGCAATGCTGGAAAATTTCACCAGGGAGGGGGACAGGATTCTTATTTGGAGGGGCAATGTCATTGGTCTCCTTACCCACTGAAGCTACATTTTTGGTCTTTGACTCCAGAGCACAGGAAGACCCTTGTTACTTCACCATGTGAATACTTATTTTCATGTCATCCTCTGGAATAATGCAACCTGGCACTTCTTGTGTCCATTTGTGTCAGAGAAACATCTTCCAATGAGAAATCACTGGGTTGCACACAGCAATATCTATGGATGTTATCACACGCGGAAGCAATACAAGAAAGCAGCATCATTCCGGTATGGTTCTGGTCGCGGCAGATGTAATTCCTCAAAAAAAGAGGAATTGCAAAGAATGGGGATGATGCTGCAATGCGCCGGGGATGGCACTGGATGGGGCGGGGTTTGCTGCGACGTCGTTTGAACACAGGGGCAAAGGATCCGGAATGGGACGGGAATGGTACGGGGATGGGACTGCTTTAGACCCCGTGTGATAACGTCCTATGTCCTGAATCAAAAGCAACAGGATCCTACACAGCTTTGTGGCACGGGACACTTGTTAAATTGTTTCACAGCAGAGAGAAAAAGCCACTCTCATGCTACCTCATAAAGTAAAGGGCATTGATTCCCTGCATTGACCCTGGATTGCGGAGGCAGAGTTTTTAAGTTCTGCAAAGTGGAACTTCTCCATGTCCCCTTTCTCTGCACACAAGATTCTCTGTGTTCCTGTAGGGACTATCAGAAATGGCCATTTAGCGGTCAGGAAAAGGGAGGGTAACCAAGAAGCTAATAGCTCAATGCTATTAACAAAATGAATTTCAGCAGGGAGAAATGTGAGATTGGTGTAATAAAAATTAAATGCACAGATACAGGATGGGTGAAACTCTGCAGATGCCATCCATGTAGTAGGTCTAGTTAAAAGAAACTAGTTGACTGCATCTTCATTGACTCCCTATGCTCGCAGATAACATGGGAAAGACCATGTTCAGTGGGATGCTGGGGATGCATTTCTTCCAAGAGGTTGGTCATTGAGTGGTTGGAACAGAATGCCAATTTCCTTAACCAAAAAAGGGAGTTGAAATGTAACATTGTTGTAATTCACTAACACGATGCCAACCCTTGAGTGCTTATAAAAGCCAAAATTCATGATAGTAATATGATGCTCTGTGTAAAGTGGCAGCTGGTTTCTCATCCTCCATTACCATTTGAGTACTGTATATACTCATGTATAGGTCTAGAAATGTTAATCAAAATAAAAAAATTGACCCCCAAAACCTGGGTCGACTTATCCATGGGTCAGTGTAAGAACAGTACTTTAACTCTTATTTTTTAAAAAGGAACTATACCCATTACTGAGCAGAGTGACAAAAGGTGAGAGCTTAGTCTGTCTTGGGAGCACTTACGAAGCACCAAACTGTCTCTACTCTTTCTTTTGTGCTGTTACTTTTGACTTTACTGAATGCTGGGCAGGAAAATGGTGGCAGTCCCAGCTCTTTGGTGCTTCCCCTCAAAGGAGCGCCAAGAGGAATCGGGCTAGGAATTATGAAGGAGCCATATTACTCATACTACTTATATGTAGCAACATGCCTTCAGGGTGCAACAGCACTTTAAAAATACTTTCTTGCAACAACAAGTGTTATTACTTCCTTATCTCTCAACAAACACAGGTAGGCATGAATCTGATCCAAGCCAAGCCCATGTTTCATTCCTCCCTCCTTCAGTTATGCCAAAGCACTTTGTTCCATTATTTGGAAAGTAATGTCATTAAGGGATTATTACCACTGTAAAGCACAGATTATAAAGAATCCAGTTCATCCAATCACATTGTTCCCAAACTCTGGATTATTGTATATACTCGAGTATAAGTCGACTCATCTTTCCTCCTTCTCCTCAGCCCAGCTGTCCCCGTATTGACCCATGTATAATTCAACCCAAGTTTTTGGGGTCAATTTTTGGGCACAAACTTCTTGACTTACAGTCAAGTATATACAGTATATGACCTTGCATTTTCAGAAAACAAAAGATATGACATAACACAGTCATAAGAGCCAACTTGGTTGTTGACAGGAGCCATAATTATCTACAGATGTTTAGAAATATAAAGTATCTCCCCCATTTTTAATGGCACATATGTACCTGGGGAAGACTGTGTTACTCATAGTCCCCTTCATATCCAATGAAAAACCCATATGCTACCCATAGTTCCTCTGCTATCAAAAATAAGAAATTCCATGATGACCTCCAGATGGACTCTGGCAAGGGAAAAGGAGGCCAAAGGTCCTCTGCGCCCATGGCTTGGGCAGACCACCCTTAATCCTTAATGCACACAATAGCCCCAGATAGTCTAGAAGAGTTGCGAATGGGATTTTCTCTGATGAGATCATCTAGCCCATCGAGAGGTGTATTGTGTCACCCAGTCACAAGCACCCTCAGCCATCCAAGGTGTAATGTCTGTATTGTGCCACCCAGTCTCACACTCCCCCACCCATCGGAAGGTGCATTGTGTCACCTACTCACACATTCCCCCAGGAAATGAGCCCCTCGGATTAAGACCACCAAATACAATGGCACCCTATACAGCAGGGTGCCATCATCGCAATTATCGCCTTTCTCCCCAAGGCCCGTTTGGCCCTATATAAACCCTAGACTTTAGCCAGTCAGTGTGCTACCTTCTTGGTCTAAACGACTCCACGTCACTCTGACCTCTGAAGCTAGTTACCGGCAAGTCTGCTCAAACCCCAGGCTGCGGAGCCAGACTTGCCTCCCACCATCCCGCATCCCATTTGTTTCCCGGAGGGAGACTACATCTCGGTAAGCATCACCATTAGTAACGCCTGCATTTCTGTTCTAATCTCCAACCCTGATTTTCCTGAGCCTTGAGTGCGTGTGTGAGTGCATGTTCTGTGAGTGAGTTTTCCCCTATTTCAATAAATTAGACATCTAGTGGTTAACCAATATCTGTCTCAGCCTCATTCCTTGGGACCCCCTGGTCTCTTGGTATAAACATCGGGAGGGCGACCTCGAGGGGCTCTTGTAGTCGCCCCCCCCTCGCAATAACTGTGTGCAGAAGAGACCATTGTTAGGATTATCATGCTGACTGGCATCCTGCGAATGACTTACGATAGCGTAAATCCAAAATATGCTATTGTAACCCACTATGCACCTGAAGAAGACAGTGTGTAAAGGGGGTCATTACTAAGATCCCCACTGTGCATTTTCATACTTCTGCATCATCATTATCATTATCATTAGTATTAGTATTAGTATTGTTTTCTTATCAGCCTAAGTGGAATAAAAACAGAATAGGACAGAATAACAAATAGACATATAATACCAGTATTGTATATATGCATATTTCTCTTGATCTATTATGTCTATTTTTTTGTACACAGTAAACTGCATGTTAACATTCTACATGTTAATAATCAATTTAATCCCTTGCCATATTTTGTTTTCTGTAAAGCACTGAATATTTAGATATTTGCCTATAATGCCAAGAACACACACACATACACACACATATGAAAAGGAAATATAGAGGGGGGAAATTTTCACATGCATAAGCCATTAATAGGATGCTAGTCCACATCTGTTAATACAGTAAAAGGTCTGTTTGTTAATGCTGTTGTTGTTGTTGCTGCTGCTGCTGCTGTTGTGTACCTTCAAGTCACTTCTGTTTTTTGGCAACCCTAAGGGGAACCTATCACAGGGTTTTCGTGGCAAGTTTCTTTGGAGGGGGTTTACCATTGCCATCCTCTGAGGGTGAGAGAGTGTAACTTGCCCAAAGCCACCTAGTGGGTTTATATGGCCAAGCTGGGATTTGAACTCTGGTATCCTTCTTTCAAATAAATGTGTTGCATAACATTATGCCACTCTGTACACACAGTTAATGCAATACATCTTCACACTGTGCTATTGTCCTCTCCCTCTTTGTTTGTTGATTGTCTCAATTTCAGACCTTATTCCAAAGATCTGAGAAATCTAATCATGCTTTTACCTGAAGGAATACAGAAATATGACCCTGCATGTCCCCTGCAGCAAATACTCACAACACTGAATAACCAGGAAAGAGACTATTAAATTTGGCTCTAGTTCCAGAGAAAAAAGACTTAATGCTCTTGTCTCATACAGTTATATAACATAGGAGGTGGGGCTGAATACTTCAGATCTAATATATAGAGGACCAGCAAGATGGGACAGAGATGTTCACACTCTGCATAAAGAGGTACAACAGGTAGCAAACTCCATCATGGAGATAACTAGTGCTGTCACCCTGTTCCTTGTCCTCTGCCTATCTTATCTTGCCATTACATCAGTTAAGAGGAAACTATCAAACAAGGGGAAACTTCCTCCTGGACCCACTCCACTGCCTCTGATAGGAAATTTCCTGCAGATCAAGGCATCAGAAACGTTAAAATCTCTTCTCAAGGTGAGTGAATGTTCTTACGACACAGTGCAGGCATCTCAGGGATGATGGAAAATCTAAGGTGACTATCAAGATTTACCAAGACATCCTTAGTCCTCTTCCGCCTCCATTACTTTTCTTCTCTGCATCTTGAGAAATGCATCATTTATCTTGCAGTCCCGTCCCAACTAATCATAAAATTATATCTTCCCCTAATTTTCTGGACATTCCTGATCCTGGAGCAGTCTTCCAACCAAAATATCATAGTCCATCTCCTTTATCCTTCTGTCTGCCTTTGGATAGCTCAGGCTGGATCCATCCAAAAGGATACCAGACAATGTAGACCAAATGGCCTGTATTTTAAGACAACCAGCTGACTCTGAGCACACTGAAGAATGGAAATCGTTTATGAACTATATAAAGGACAAATGGGGGAATTATATATTTCTGGATTTTAAAATTACTAACTAATAGCTATGATATGGAGAGTGCACATGGGTGTCATAGAAAGAGAAGATGAAAGATAAGGAAACAGAATATTAAAGAATTAAAGGGTGTATAGTACTGGGAATGGCAAGGTGCGTATTTAGTTAATCAATAGTATTAATGAGATTATAAATAAATTAGAATAGTTAAGTTGTTTTTATTAGATAAAGGAAATAGAGGTTTAGCTGGATGGAAAGAAATTTAGATATATAGGTAGAGACCATGAAGAGGAAAAATAAAAAGAAAGCCAGAAAATAAGAAGAGCCAATCGGCTGAAAGTGGGAAGTATTCTTATTTTTTTGCAAAAAAAGAACTATACATTTAAAGAATTTGTTAGGTGTAATGTGCTTGTTAAGTTTGATGTTGAAGATAATATATATTTAAAACAAAACAAAAGGATACCAGACAGACACAGTGCTGCTCTTTGGCTGAAATAGTTTGAATTGTCTTTGGGGTTTATACATAAACACTACTTACTTCAACTATTCTGGGAGATGTTCTGTGAAACCTGAAGCTTCTTCACTGTTCTCCCAATTAAACTGGGCAAAAGCTATTTTTGTTAAAAGAAAACATCAAAATAAATTTTTATGTTGTGTGTCTTGGATCTTCATGTCATTGTTGTGTGCCTTCAAGTCATTTTTGACTTACGGTGACCCTAAGGCAGTGGTTCTCAAATAGTGGGGCGGGCCCCCCAGGGGGGGCGCGAGGCTCCATAAAGGGGGGCCCGTTATGGCTGGAGAGAGGGAGATTGTCCCAGCACAGCCCCAGTAGCTCTATCCTGATTGGCCAAACCCGCCCATGTGATCGTGCGGGGGGGCGCGAAATGTTTTCTTCTTTCCTGGGGGGGCGTGACAGAAAATAATGGAGAAACACTGCCCTAAGGCAAGACGATCACAGGGTTTTCTTGGCAAGATTTGTTTAGAGTATTTTTTGCCAGTGCCTCCCTCTGAGGCTGAGAGAGGTTGACTTGCCTAAGGCCACCCAGTAGGTTTCCATGGCTAAGCAGTGATTCAAACCCTGGTCTCCAGAGTCATTGTCCAGTGCTCAAACCACTACACCACACTGGCTCATATGGGCAACTTTTTAAAAAGTAAAATATATTTTTATTTCAGGTGTTAAAAGTATGTCCTTGTTGAGAAATTAAATTCAAGGAAATGATCCTTGGTGCTACTAAATGAGGCTTTTACTATGAAATCAATTTCATCACTCATGGAATATTACCAGAGGCATGAGAGGGAGAGGTAGTCCTCTTCCATTTGCAACCTTGCTGGGTTTCTACCATTTCTCTGTTCCTCTTCCTGAATACTGAAATCCCATTAAGCAAAGACAAACATACAACTTTCCCATTGTCTTTTGACTTGGAGCACCAATCTCGTCCTGCTTGAAAGTACCTTGTTAGATATTTTGCAGATTTAAAATGGGAATGGCAGCAGATCAGTGGTAGCAGAAGTAGGTAAGGAAAAACTCTCTCTCTGGGATCCTGTTGACAACTGATGCAATGCAGTGATCTACCAATATAACGCTATGGGCTTCTGAGCGAATTGAACCATCTCGACTGGCATTGGGGGTAGGATGTTACTGCACCTGGGTTATTTTCCAGGAGCATCCCAAACTGTGGTGGAAATCAGGGGAAACATTTGCAAAAACAAGTCCCCGAGACCTCCTTATGCCAGCCAGGGAAATGTCTAACCACTTGCATAACTGGCTGGTCATTGAAGCACAAGATCTCAAGAGGATTCCAACCTGTGCTTATCTTACATGGATATGGGGGTTGTTGTGGTGTTGTGTGATTTCAAGTCATTTCCTACTTATGGTGACCCTATCAAGGGGTTTTCTGGGACTGAGAGAATGTGACTTCTTTTAAGTCACCCAGTGGGTTTCCATGGGCAAGTGGGAATTCAAACCCTGGTCCCCAGAGTCCCAGTCCAATGCTCAAATCACTACACCATGCTGGCGCTTTTATTACTTTTATTTTATTTTATTATTTTTAATTACTTTTAATTAATTGATAAGTTATTCTCCTATGCAGCTGCGTGAAAAATATGGCCCCGTCTTCACCGTCTATTTTGGAACACGTCCAATTGTGGTCTTGTGTGGACACCAAGCAGTGAAGGAAGCCCTGGTAGACAAGGCAGAAGAATTCAGCGGAAGGCAAACCACCCCTACTCTGGAACCAAGCTTCCAAGGATATGGTAAAGCATCACGATGGTCTTTGCAATCGTGATTTGCACCCTTTCCAATCCTTCCTGTATGTCCTTCCATTTCTTCCATTTCTTTCCTATTTTCTGAAGGGGTGGTCTTTGCCAACGGAGAGCGCTGGAAGCAAATGCGTCGGTTCTCCCTCACTGTCTTGAGAGATTTTGGAATGGGGAAAAAATCCATTCAAGAGCGGATCCAAGAGGAGGCCCAGTTTCTACTGGAAGAATTCAGGAAGACTAAGGGTGAGTAAAAAAAATGTAAAGAATATTAGTCAGTTTCCTCATCCTCAATAAGAAAAAGGTGTTTCTATATATCAAAACACCTATCAAAATGATTATCAGCCAACTCAATATTTTTCATACTGGAATGAGAGCAACCTAACTAGCACTCTCCCACTTTCAATGAGTATTGTGCAAAATATAATACTTTTTTCTGGAAGGGGAAAAACATTTTCACACAAAAACAATTTTTAAGAAATGCAGGCAACATTCCTAATACTGGGCAACCATCAAGATGCTTAGACATTAGACAACAGCTCACATAAGCTCCATGTGTCTGGAGGCCACCAGAGTGATGGAGACTTTGGGCTTCAGATGGATAAGGGGAAAGTCACATTCTCACAGCTTCACAGACGGCAAAAGCCAAGAATACCCTTAGGGTTGCAATAAATCAGAAATGACTTGAAGGCTTATAACAACAACAACAACAACAACAAGATGAAATGGAGGTTCAGGGCATATTGTCCAAAAGTGGGATAGAGGAGGAAAGAGCCATGAAAGTGGAGAGGGATAATAAATAAAAGAAAAATGGTAAATTAAGGGTATTTCTCTCCATTTGAGTAGGAAACCAGGGATGAAGGAAAGTATCTCTACTGTTAGTTATTTTTATATGCCTTCAGGATGACAACCCTATTGTAAGTAAGTAGAGAGATCTAGTAGCACCTTTGAGACTGACTAAAGAAAGAAGCACCCTGTTGTAAGGTTTGCTTGGCAACATCTGTTAAGAGGATTCTTGCCCTTGCCTTCTTCTGAGTTTTGCTTACTGCACTTTGTATTCCCCTGTAGTCTCCCTTCCAAATACTAACCAGGGTTGACCAAGATCAGGCAGGATCTGATGCATTCATGGCAATTATCTCTCCAAAAGAGCAGACACGTGTATTACTTAGATATAAGCTAGGTCTACACTTGCAAGAATACTCCGGGCTGCCCCTGAAGTATTCTGCCTCCAAATTTCCCCTAAATTCACCCCTTACCTGTTCCCTTTTGTTGAAGGCTTTTGGCTCTTGCAGTGAATGACAGGTGGCTGCCTTTGCACATTGCCTTGTTCATGACCTGGCATCATTGCTGAGGTCAGAACAAGGTGCACAGCCATACTATTGATGCTGAGTGCCTTGTTCCCACCTCAAAGCAATTCATGCCTGCAAAAGAGGTGCCAGGCAGCTCCCAGGGACCATCATGAATGAAGGGCCAGCTACCATCATCACTGCAAAGAGAGCTGAAAACCCACAGCAGAAGGTAAGTTGTTTAAATGTGGGTAAGTGGGAGGAAGCCCTGAATTGGGTCTGGGCATCATGAAGACAGTTCAGATCTGATTCAGGGTTTTAGCTCTGCATCATATAAACAGGATGCAATGAGTCTGGGGAGAATTTGGGGTAAAGCACCCATGCAGACAAGGCCATAGGTGAGACTCAGACTGTCAGATGAAGGTTCATGCTGGAGCATTTGGCAAATATTCCAGATTTCCTCACTTTTTGGAATATATCGTCTAGACCACCATCCTCCATCCTGATCACAACCCTCCTGGTGTGCTGAATCAAACTTCCTATTATTATTATTATTATTATTATTATTATTATTATTATTTGTTTCTAAAGCGCTATCAATATACACAGCGCTATACAAAGAGAAAATCAACATAAAATAGAATAAAAACCTGCCAGAGGTGTACAATCTAATATGAACAATAGGTAAAACAATAAACAATACCCTCCTCAGACTTTTCTAGGCAGCAAGGGTACTATCAGTAGAGTGACTGCTCATCCTTTCTGTCTGTCCTTGTGCTTTAGAGAAGCCCTTTGATCCCACCTACTTCCTCAGCCAGGCTGTCTCTAACGTCATTTGCTCCATCGTCTTTGGTAATCGTTTTGACTATGAGGACAAGGATTTCCTGGCTCTCTTGGAGATGATAAACAACAGCTTCCGGGAAATGAGCACGGCCTGGGCCCAGGTACTTCAAATCCTCCTCCTTCTGCTGACTGGAAAAAGGAGGTGGATCAGCTGCCATCTGCTAGTAGGATTTACTGTCTGGCGAATGGCTTTCCACCTGCATAGACACACTAGCAGAAATATCATGCTTTGCAAGGTTTAGGAAACACTGAATATGCAACCTGTCCTTTCCACCAAACTAGGTACTCTTCTTCTCTCTTCACCCCTCCAATCCACCCCGGAGTTCTTTTTCTCCCATGTACTTAATGGTTCATTTTATGCCTTTTCCAATCCAGGTATTCATTATCTTCCACAATACACCTTCTCTCGCTTCTCAGCCAGGTGATCTTTCTCTCTTCCCGCCACATGGCGCCACATTATTCTTTTCACAGATATTTCAACCTCCACTTAGATGCATCTTATATAGCAAATGGCTGTGCTGCTTTATGTGTTCCCTCCAGAAAAATAATTGTTTTCTGATCTGAGCAGTTTAATGAGTTTTGTTTGTTTGTGGCCATGTTCACATAGCACAGATTTTAGAAAGCCAGTCTGCCAATGCAATATATTCAGTTGCTTTTGATTGACTCTTTTGGCACATAGGAGTGGCTAGACCTACTCCAGGGGCAAAGTCGGAGCACATGGCTGACACCAGGGAGGAATACGGCAGGTCACCTGTTAGTGTGCTTTCTCTCCTTGTACAGTTGTATGACATTTATGTCAGCATCCTGAAGTACTTCCCGGGGCCCCAGGACAAGGTCTACAAATACCTAGATGGGATTAGAGTCTTCATTGCCAAGAGAGTGGAGAAGAATCAAGAGACCCTTGACCCCAACTTTCCACGGGACTTCATAGATTGCTTCCTCATCCAGATGGAAAAGGTATCTTGGTAGGACATGAAGAAGAGTGAAGATCTGCCAACTCTACATAGCCTAGTGTCTTTCAGATTACAGCTCTTAGCCACCTCTTATGGGAATTGAGGCTTATGGGAATTGAGGTCCAATCCATCTGCAGGCATGCAAGTTGCAACTGCCAACCCAATTCTTGACCCATACAAGGATTAACCAGTGGGTTGAGATTTACAAAGGCACCATCACAGATGTCTGGAATTCTGGCTTTTAAACTGCTGGAAGGCATAATGTGCTATGGTTTGGGTTTGGTTTGACAGATGGCAGTGGGTTAGGAAAACAAAAGGCAGCAGTATCACTTACTTTAAAAAAATAAGAAGAGCCCAAGAGAAATAGGCAATGGTTTAAATCCAGTTTGATTGATTCCCATTGTCTGCAATTCCTGCCGTTCTGTGCTACTTACTGAAAAACATTTCATGAAAGCGCAAGAAATATGTTTCCAATCTTATTTGACAACCTAATATCCATGTCAATAATCTTTGCAAGTACCTTGTGATCAATGATGCCATTTTTCAGTCCCTTGTCAATCCAGCCAGATGGTCTGAGATAGATATGCAAAGTTTCATTTTGCTGCCCAATTCTAAGGTGTTTGTTCACCACCTGACAGGCTTACATTGAGCCAGCTAAAGGTAATATTATTCTTAGTTTACATCTCAACTGCAAACAGTTGTGGTTCAACCAGTTAATGATAATCATGGAACTTGTGCAGTCTGAGGTCACCTTCAGGAAGGAACACATTTTCCAAGTCTTGCCGATAATGTCCCTTTCTGGAATGATCTCATGCTGTTTTGTTCTTTCCTCCTCCCAGGAAAAAGATAACCCAGCCAGTGAATTTAACATGAGAAACCTGGAGCTCACCACTCTTACCCTTTTCTTTGGTGGGACAGAGACAGTCAGCTCTACCCTGAGATATGGGTTTCTGTTTCTGATGAAATATCCTGAAATCCAAGGTATGGAGGGGTGAGGAATGTGGAAAAATAGCTAAGAAATCCTTCTAGCTGTGGAAGGCCCCTTCCCTCAGAATACAGACAAAGATCCTTACATATATTATATAGTCTTTCAGTTGGTATTCAAAGATTTACTGCTTCTGAACATTGAGGTTCCACTTGATTATTCTGAAATTAGAAATTCAGTTGCTTTTCAGAATTAGAAATCTAAGGAACTAATCCAGTGACTACATTTGACAGCAAAAGTGCATGAAGAAATTGATCGAGTGATTGGACGGAACCGTGTCCCAAACATTGAAGACCGGATCCGGATGCCATATACGGATGCTGTCATCCACGAAGTGCAGAGATATAGTGATTTGATTCCCATGGATCTGCCCCACATGGTTATTCGTGACACTGAATTCAGAGGCTACATGATTCCCAAGGTATGCGCACTAGGGGTAGCAGGTAAAACCTAGCAATGTATTATCATGAAATCTTGATTTTTTTTCATGGAATATTCCATTCCAGAGGTATCGTTTGCCAAGGCACCAATTCTTTATGCAGAGCTCTGTGACAATTTTACTGCTGCCATTGTGGTGGCTATTTTTGGAGATGGCTATGTAGGTATTAAGAACAGAATTTCTGAAGATGAAGGTTTCTGAGTTCAACCTCACTTCACGAATCTGGACCACATGGTTATCCATGGCACTAAATCCATAGGCAAGGTCATCTTTAAGGTACTAAGAATAGTGAGAACAGGAAAGGCAGGGGGAGAGCAAGGAATGTAGTGTCTTGACTATCCATGCAACATTCAGCTTTGCCTATTTACTATTCCATTGCTAGCCAAAACGACTTCAGCTTTGAACATCAGAAGAAATAGATGATGTGCAGAGCCAAGTACACCGAGAGTGTGTTTACAACGTAGAAATAATGTAGTTTGTCTTTACTTTAAGTTCTGTAGCTCCATCCTATGGAATACTGGAATGTGTAGTTTTACAATGTCTTTGGTTTTCTTTGCCAAAGTGTGCTCATGCCTCACCCAATTACAAATACCAGGATTCTGTAGGATCGAGCCATGGCTGTTAAAGTGGTGTCAAACTGCATTGTTTCTAAAGTGTAAATGCACCTATAGTATCAACTGGTCCACCATCTTGGCATGAAACACTTAACCAGAACTCATGGACCATTAATGCATAGATGACCAATGTTGAGACCCTCTGTTCTAAAACTTGGTGGTGCTGTCTGCAAATCTTTGCAGTACTCACACCAGCCATCTTTCTTTTCCTTCCTAGGGAACAGAAGTCTACCCTGTACTCAGCAGTGTCTTGCATGACCCCACAATGTTTAAAAAGCCCTATGCTTTCTATCCAGAGCATTTCCTGGATGAAAATGGATGCTTCAAGAAGAACGATGCTTTTGTGCCATTCTCCTCAGGTAGAGCTTTTGCAAACATACTTTCTCTTACAAATGAAAAGGATTGCATTATTTATTGGTTTTACATTACACATTCACCTTTCAAATGTATGGGGATGTGCTTCCTCTCCCAATCTGAGCTAGCCGCACTCCTGGAGAAAACAGCAAATCTAGAATTCTTCTCATGCACACTGTGGCCTTTTGTTGGAAGTTTTCTCTTGTTTCTAAGTAGAGTAATCTCTGCCCATGACCTTGGCATTCTTGAGCCATCTCAGCTCCCATCAAACAAACATTACTGGCTATCAGCTCTCCTTTGGAAGATCTTTGAAAGTTGTATGTAGACTGAAGGAAACCAGTATAACCCAACCAAATGAAGAGTTGAGTTAAGAATTAGAGTTAGAGTTTGGGATTAGTATTAGGATTAATTTTGTGTATAGGAGGCCTAATCTTCAGAGTTACAGATTTGAAAGGGATCCTAGATCTCTGCTTTCTCTATTAGCACTAGATCTCTATTAGCACTAAGCTAATAGAAGTACCAGAATGGCCATTCATGGAAAGTTGAATATGGGTAACACCTACTTGAAATCATAAGCATGATCTGATGGGATTGCTGGTCATTCTTGTCTATAGACATCCTAGGATGCTATGAATGTGACTGGGTGGTTGCACAGTAAATGCTCCAGTTAGGTGTTCATCAGGAGACATATGAGTGACCTATTTATGTCTTTCCCTGCTGATGATTTTCCTATTTTGTTTGCAGGGAAGAGGATATGTTTGGGAGAAGCCTTGGCCCGTATGGAGCTTTTCCTCTTCTTCACCACCATCTTGCAGAGTTTCTCTCTGAAGCCCCTTGTGGACCCAGAAGAAATTGACATAACTCCCATGGAGAGCGGATTTGCCACCATCCCACCCTTTTATAAGCTCTCCATCATCCCACGCTAACTGAGAGGTCCTGCTCTCCACAGCCCTAACTCTTCTATATAGCTTGAATTAACCAATTTCATGGGGAGAAAGGACATCACTCATCCTTTTTACTGGCTCAAACAGTTTTATTTAGAACAATGGCTTCTTTTTTTCACACCCCGATCAGATTTTTTGGGAGTGGAGTGGTGTTGGGCCCTCAGATTTGGGACTGGTAAATTTATGGCTCATTGCAGAATTTGTAATTTGTTGCAGCAACAGCTGTTTCTTGGGCATAATTAGTTCTGTAGGGGAATAAGGTTTTGTAGAAATAGCAAAAGGGATTGCTTTTTATTCCACCATTCCCCAACTAACTCATTTTTATATGTTACATTTTCAGTCTAGGAGTGTTAAAGGTGGTGCTTTGACCATCCAAGATGATCAGAAGGTAGTTTTTTCTTACTATTTTAGAACATTTTAAGAAGGCTCTGCATTGTAGAGCACTGTTAATTAACACAATAAAGACACAGTCCAAAATCTTGTATGGAGGTTACATCTTTTTAAGTGGATTTACATATGTGGGAATTAGAACTGGGTAGCTTTGTAACATCTGTATCCAGAAGAGGGCCTCTGTTACGTTACTACCTATTAGACCCAGCAAAGTTCCTGTTGTGCAATGGGACCAATGTACAATGGGACCAATGCACATCAGACACCAATGCACATCAGGCACTCTTGCCAGTGTCCTGTTAAACATCTTTGCAATTAGCTAAGTATACATAAAGTTAAGTAAAAGTTGATACAGGACTCCAGTGACAAACTCGAAAGAGTAAGGTATAACGTGAGTAAGGCATAGTAAGGTGACTCCGCAAACATCATATTCTGGAAGTGAGCCATGGTCTATTACCTTCTCAGCCTTTCTCCCTTCTACTTCCTTTCCCATTTTGTCCCCATTTTGAAGGTAATAGACAGGTAGAAGAAATTAATAGAAGTAAGGAAAAGGGGATAGAAGGTAGGGTATAAAGTAGAAGGATAAGATGTGAAGATGGGCAAGTGAAAGACCATCACTTACTGATTTAAAGAAAGTAATATTGAAAGTGAATGGACTATACAATGAGGGGAATAAGGATGTAAGGATGAAATGTATTTTAAAGATATTAGAACATAGAGAAGTATCAGTAAGTTTATGTATGTATATAGGTTTGTATATTTGTTTGTTTTTAAGAATCTATGTTTGTATTTTTACATGTTTATGTTTTAATATGTTCAATATGTTTAATATATATCAAATATGTTTAATATATTTAACATATTAAAATACAAACACACACACACACACACATATATATATAGAAGTGAGCCATGGTAGGCTTTAAAATTGTTCCTTAAGGACTTTCTGTCCCATTCTAGAGAAGGATTAAACTATCCATGCTGCATGGCCCTCCTTGTGCCTCTAAACTAGTCTACTGTCTCAGGTGTGGTTTTCTTTTCATTTCCTCCCAAAACAATTTCCTCCCCTTGGAACAATTAAAAATAATAATGGCTTGTTGAATAAAATGTTTAAGAAAAGGTGTTCAGAGATTTATTTCCCCCACATTATTTCTAAAGACTATGTACAAAGAAAGACTTTCATGTAAGTCCAGCATCAGTTCATTGAAATTCCTGATCTTCCTTTTGTCAGTTTTTCTCAAGGGAATGCATGCTTTATATCTGCTTGACACTATGGATATTTTCTTCTTTTTGGTCATATTCATACAGTGGGCCCTTGGTATCCATTGGTGTTCGGTTCCAGAACACCAATCCACCAACTATTTATACCCAAATCCATGGATGGTCAAGTCCCATTATATACAATGGCATGGTAAAAGGGTGCCCCCGATATAAAATGGCAAAATCAAGGCTTACTTTTTGGATTTTTTAAAAAAATTCAAGCAATGGATGGTTGAATGTTTGGATACAGAATCTGTAGATATGGAGGGCCAACTGTACTTTCTTCTGTTTCCCCCTGCTTATCCTAAAGTGGAAAAATGAAAGAGGTTTTAATGTTCAGGACCCTCAAAGATATAGCCGTGTTTGTTTGTAGAATAATATGTAGAGAGATCTTGTAGCACCTTTGAGACTAACTAAAGAAAGAAGTTAGCAGCATGAGCTTTTGTAGACTTAAGTCTACTTCCTCAGATGCATTTGGTCTTGAGGAAGTAGACTTAAGTCTAGGGAAGCTCATGCTGCCAACTTCTTTCTTTAGTTAGTCTCAAAGGTGCTACAAGATCTTTCTACATACTGTTCAGGACCTTGTAATATTGCGTTCATAACCAAAAGGACTGTTAGAGACTTACTTCCATGTAAATGGACATATATCTGCAGGAATTAGAATTGGGCAGTTCCATAACATCTGTATCCAGTAACAGTCTGCTGTTACATTATTATGTAGAGGAGACAGCAAAGTGACTAATGCACAACAAGACCAAGGTACAACAATATGCATTGGTGTGGATGTGCATCTGGACACTCTTGCCAGTGTCCCTTTATTCATCTTCCCAAATCACTAACAAGGGTTTCTCAGGGCTTGTCTATCTGGATTATTTACTCCATATTCCTCCCAGGCTCACAACCGTATATACGAAACTATAAGTTGACCTCATATATAAGTCGAGGGCAGGTTTTGGGGCCAAAATTGTGGATTTTGACATGACTCATGGATAAGTCGAGGGTAAAATTTAAGGGTATGTAGCAAAGAAGCTAAGGATAAAGAAAGGTAAATGATGCCAAAGAACTTACAAAATTCCACCAGACATAATTCTTTGTGCTCACTCTTAAGGCTGGATGGATGAGAGAGTAGGGGGGTCAGTGCTTTCAGGACAGATGATACTCTTGCCTTTTAACAGGAGATGGTTCCTTTTTAAAATAAGAGTTAAAGTACAGTACCTACACTGACCCATGAATAAGTCGAGTCAGGTTTTTGGGCTCGGTTTTTTGACTAAAATTTCTAGACTTATACATGAGTATATACAGTATGTCCTGTTTACATGACACAGGGCCAAAACCCTGAATTGGGTATAGACTGTCTTCATGACATCCGCACCCAATTTAGCCTTTCCTCCCCTTAACATCTTACCTTTTGCGTTGGGTTTTTGGCTATTGCTCTGAGGTTAGGACAAGGTGGCCAGCGTCGATAACATGGCTGGGCACCTGGTTGTGACTTCAGTAGCTGTGCCATGCAATGAATGGGGATCTCGTGGAAAGGCAGCCACCGGTCATCGCTGCAGAGAAAGCCCAGGTCATAGGGGGAATGTGGGGGGAATTCAAGGCCCGAATACTCTGGGAGCAGCCCAGAGTATTCTGGCCAGTGAAGACAAGTCCAAAGTATAACATAATGTCATGTCACATACGCCACGTTAGAAGATTTTGACCAATATAAATGTTTGAGTAAATAAATTCAATTTGTAACTATTGTCAAAATAAAATGTACTTTTAATATAACAAACATGATAGTGTTATGCCAAACTGAATAAACTACTATGTCTATTTGCAAATCAGTTTCTGTGGACTCAAACATATGTAAGCTGGATGGTGGCATTTCCATGTGGTTTGTGGGGTGGGGGTGTTGTGGCAAAAATTGGCTGAAAATCACACCAAATTGTTTGGAGGACGAGTGCATGGCTTTGAGGGCCACAAAAGTGAGGTCCACAGGTTGCATGTGGCCCATGGGCTTCAATGTACCCACACCTGCCCTTCCCTTATAACCTGCCTTTCCCTTATAGCAGGGACAGGCAACCTTTTTCAGACCTGGGCCGGTCTGCCGTCGCCCAGGTCTCGGCTGGGCCGAGGGGGGGGGGAATGGAGGCGTGCGCACTCACGCGCGTGTGCGCACCCTCCTCCGCCATGCGTGACCCCCCCGCGCACGCCGCAAGAGTACTGCGCATGCGCAAACGCATCACGACCGCCATTTTGACTTCCAAAATGGCGATCGGCACGAGCGTGGCCGAAAACGCGCTCTGACGGTGGCAAGCGGCGGCGGCCCGTGACGGCGGCAACCTTCGGCCTGGGCCGGTAAGTCCGGGGCCCGAGGCCTTAACCGCCCCCCGGGCCGTAGGTTGCCGGTCCCTGCCTTATAGTATCTCTTTTAACTAATGGAAATCTATATTAAAGTGAATCAAACATCCCTCAAGGTCTGGTAAACTCATGGCTCCTTGCAGATTTTGCATTTTGCTACTGCAACAACTGTTTCCTGGAAAAAAATTACTTCTGTAGGGGAATGTGCTGTGTTGGTTTTGTAGAAATGCCAAAAGAAATGGATGTTTACTGTTCAAGACTTTATAGCATTTCATTTATAACCAAAACACTGGATTCTTGTAGAGGACTTACTTCTTCATAAGTGGATTTAGGTCTGCAGGAATTAGAATTGGGCAGTTGTGTAATGTCCGCATATAGTAAAAGGTGCTGTGTTACATTGCTATGTAGGGACACAGCAACGTGCATCGGGACACTCTTGCCAGTGTCGCTTGTGCATCTTGGCAATTCACTAACAGTGCTTCTTAGTGTTTCTGCTATGGGGCTCAGGATACATAATGTTATGTAACGTACGCCATGACACAAGATTCTGGCCAATAAAAATATTCAATTAATAAATTCTATTTAAAATTCTTGCCTGAATAAAATGTAGTTTCAATATAGCAAACATGATGGTTCCATAAGTAAAAAACAACATGAAGGAACACAACAACAACAGCAACAACTGTCAAGAGACAGAGATATGAAGGCACACAGGCTGAGACAGCTGCATTAACTTCTGCCAGTTCTTTTAATACCCTTGGATGTAGTTCATTTGGCCCTACAAAGATTAGATTAACCAGGTATTCATGTATTATCTCTTTAATTTATTTTAGCTAGCTATGTAGATGCTAGCAGGTTGTTTCCCCTCCTCTCTTTTTATCTGTATTTAAGAGTTTACCTTGCAATGAAGGTGTATTAGCAGAATCATGTTTGACTTAGGAGAGCTTAAGTCCAACATATGATATTGTAACTCACTTTTTTGGTCCCTGCAAGCACTGAAATTACCCATCAAATTACCTTCCAGAGCCAACTTTTTAAGATAATAATAATAATAATAATAATAATAATAATAATAAAATTTTTTATTTATAACCCGCCCCTCTGCTCGGCAATTGGGGCGGCGTACAGCCGCAGTGCCTCCAATTCCATGGGGGGGGGGGGGGGCTGCCAGCTGAAATGTGTCCAACTATTTTCCTGTACCTGGATGCACTACAAGGACATCATTTGCAGTTTTCCCAGGGATTCTTAGAAGGTCTGCAGGGATGCTACTGAAGTGTGGTGGAGTCTTCTTCTTTTGAGGTTTTTAAACAGAAGTTGGATGGCCATCTGTAGAGATTGCTTTGATTGTGACTTCCTGCATGGCAGGAGCTTAGACTGGATGGTCCTTATGGTCCCTTCCAACTCTATGATTCTATGTTTCTATGATTCAACAGAGCAAGGTATTATCTACATGAATTTAATCATCTTGGCTCCAGACAACAACCCAGTTGACTCTTACAACCACACTGTAGATGCATCTACACTGTAGGAATTATGCAACTTGAAACTACTTTAAGGGCTATTGCTCCATCTGATAGAGAGGGGTTTATAGCTTTACAAGAAAACTTGTTTTCTGCTGCTCCAGAGAATAGGGCATGGAACAATGGATGCAAGCTACAGGAAAAGAGATTCCACCTAAACATTAGGAGGAACTTCCTGACAGTGAGAGCTATTCAACAGTGGAAGAAACTGCCTTGGAGGGTGGTGGAGTCTCCTTCTTTGGAGGTCTCTAAACAGAGCCTGGACAGCCATCTGTCAGGAGTGCTTTGATTGTGAGTTCCTGCATGGCAGGGAGTTGGACTGGATAGCCTTTGTAGTCTCTTCCAACTCAATGTTACTATGATTCTAAGGTCATTAGCTTTCCCTGCCAAAGAGTATTGGTGCCTCACAAAACTACAAATTCTAGACTCTATAGGATAGAGCCACGCAGTCGCAAGTAGTGCCAAACTGCTTTATTTGTACAGCGTAGGTGCCTCCTATGTCTTATCTTTTATCTTCTGAAACCTCAAAGGCAAATAATCCAGTGTTTAGGAATAACACGTTAGGATGACTTGGATTATTTGCAATCTTTCCAGTGGTAATAATCCCTTCATTTGCTTTTTCTGGTCGTAATAATCCCTTAATGACATTACTTTCTAAATTGATGGAACAAAGGCTGGATTAATCCCTTTGGCAATACTTAGCAAAAGGAAAGGGAGGAGTGAAACATGTGATTAGCTTGGCTCCAATTCATGCCTACTTCTGTGCTTGAAGAGATTTTGAAATGGTAAGGCAAATAAGCAAATAAGATAGTGGACTAGCTTGGAGATATGTTGTTGCTGACTCATGCTGAGAGATTGAAATGACTTGTAGGGCTCATTCCCACTTACATTTAACCCAGTTTGCTATTCACTTTCACTCCAGGTCGGTGAACCGATTCCAGTCGATGTATCGTTCCCACTATGGAAGCGGGTCTTTTCTTTATTCGCTTCTTTTTTGGCACGATTGTCATTCCCACTAGTTTGTGCCGCTTCCAAATGCCTATCAATCATCAATGTGTCATCAGTGAAGCAACTGGCAACACATTCAAGAAAACACGGGAGGGAGTCATGGGTGCCATGGCCAGAATTCTCCCCTGGGATAGAATATACCTTTAAAAAAAAAAATTGACAGTATATGCACTCCATTGTATTTGCCATTACTTGCAGGCGACAAGCTGGGCAAGCAGACTGACTGCAGCTCAGTGAGATAAGTAATTGCAAAAACAATGGAGCGCATATACTGTTATTTTTTTTAAAATTGCATGCATCCCAGGGGAGAGACCTCCATGACAGCCATGGGTGCATTCCTCTTACTGTATATATACTTTTTTGTCATGGGGGACTCTCCCCTAGGATGCATGCAGCCATGGCTGTCATGGAGGAGTCTCCCCTGGGATGCATGCAATTTTTTAAAAAAATTGACAGTATATGCACTCCATTGTTTTTGCAATTACTTATCTCACTGAGCTGCAGTCAGTCTGCTTGCCCAGCTTGTCGCCTGCAAGTAATTGCAAATAATTTCAAATACAATGGAGCGCATATACTGTGAATTTTAATATATATATATATATATATATATATATATATATATATATAATGCACCCATAGGTCACACCACAAAGCACAAAGGTCATACTGAGAGGGGAGGAAGTGGCAGATGTCCCCCAAAACTGGTGAGGGATGTGCCAACCATCCCTCCCCTTCAATTTGATGTGACTCAGGTCCATCGTTCCCACTTGCTGACCAGGTGGTCATGATGACAGAGAGGAGACAAGCAAGCAATGCAGAACAGCAGAGAATTAGATCCATGTGGCATACTGGCCATTCAGAGGAAGACCTAGAAGAAAGTGAGGAACTGAAAGAGAAGAAAGAGGACTGTTACTACCATACAAATGCATAAGTAAAACTCTGCATGCAAAATGAATTATTTGCCATGGGGCGAAAGACAATGGAGATTATCGTACGAAGCTTCTGTTCTATTATTATTATTATTATTATTATTATTATTATTATTTTATTACAATATTAAACACGATAGACACAAAAGTAAATATAAATATCACTAGAATAATAAGAATTATTAATAAGGAGAGAGAAGAAGGCAAAAAAAGAAAAAAAATCTTCCATTTCCAGTGTTAACATGTAACTATATATACACTCTATGTTATACCAATAGTCAAGAACAGTTCAATGAAGTTCTACTTTATATTTCTCTAATTTATATTTCTTCCTTCTTTCTCTCCCTTTCTCTCCTTTTTCCTCTTTCTTCCCCTCCTCCTTCTTTTTCTCCTTCCTCCTTTCTTATTCTTTGTTCTTCTTTCTTCTTGTCTCCTAAGCTTATCTATAACTCAAAATATGTATGGCACTTGAACTTCCCCACTGGAGATATCAACTATTATCAGCTTGATTTGAACCTCTTCTCTTAGTTTCATTATAATTTAACCTCCTTTCTCTAACTAGCTATAAGTTATATTATTATTATTATTATTATTATTGTTGTGTTATTTTTATTTATTTCTGAATAATTTAGCTAAGATTTAATTGACATTTATTTGATTAATGTTTCTTTATACAGTATTTTCAATTGTTTCATAATCTCTTTACCAAAAAATATACATATGATGTCAACTTTCTAAGTTCTTCTTTCTCCTGAAGTTTGTGGTTCTTGATTTCTACCAATGTTTACCCAGAGCATACTAATTCTATTCCAATCATTTTTCCTTTCTGTTATTGATTTTCCGTTTATAATGTGTTTAAGAATATCCATTTCATAAATGTCATATAATTGTAATAGCCATTCTTCTATATCTAAATCTAAAGATGACTTCCAATTTTTAGCTATAATTAATCTTGCAGCTGTGATCATATTGAGAAGTATTTTCCAGTTTTTTAATTCTGTTGCTCTATCTAAGCTACTTAGAATATTTAATAAATATATTTCTGGTTTCATAGGAAAATTAATTTTAAGTGATTGTTCTATTATTTGGTGTATTTTCCCCCAGAATTTTTGGATTACTTTACACTGCCACCACATGTGGAATAGCATTCCTTTGCTTAATTTACATCTCCAACATACGCTGGATGACTTTTTGGTAATTTTTGCTATTTTTTCTGTTGACGAAGCTTCTGTCCTGATGCTTTTAAAACAACCGAAACAGCAATGATTCTTTTCACATTACCACACAATTGCAAATTGATAACAGGTTGCAGATGCATCTTATCACACTACCATTCTGTTTACTATCCAAGATTGTAAAGTAGTCTTGCCTTCATTGGGAATGGGATGTGTATGCAGTGAAACCCCTTTAAATCCATTTTTCCTGCCCCAGACGAAATGGTTGCCTTCTCAGGAGTAAGTAGTCTTGCCTTCATTAGGAATGGAGAGGGGTCCAGTTTAAATTCCCTTCTCTCTGAATTACCCCTGAATGACCTATGGCACATACTTCAATAAGGGGCTAACCGTGTGATTGACAGCTATTCACGGGATTTTCCCGTTCATTAAAAGCAGCAGCAGAAGCATAGATTGATAACAAGATACCTATGCCTAGCCATGAGGTGGTGTGATAAGATCCGTCTATTAGAGTTTCAATCCCTCTTCTATCCCACTATTGAAGACCTGTGCAATAATCTCCATATTCTGCAGAAGTCAAGTTGGGCATACAGCTATGTTGTGCATTGTGGTAATATGTTACAACTGTGCATTTCAAATTGGGGTTGGACATTGTGCATTCCAGTTGCATTGTGCACAATGCTACTACACTCGCTCCTTTGTTTTTGCAGACTTGAAGACTGCGGTCTTGTTTTTTCATGGAGGGGTGAGCCCCATTGGCTAAAATGTTGTGTGCACAGAGCCACACAGTCATTCAAGCCAATGAGGCTTGAATGTTGGTGACTTTCCATTTTCGTGGGGTGTGTGTGTCCAGAATGGATCACCCATGAAAATGGAAGGGCATGGTAGTTGCATACTGCTGGAGTAGTGTTCTCTCCTTCTGCAGATATTTATACTATGCTGAATGGATGTTAGATTGCAGCCTGTGATTGTTCTCGACCAAATGGGCCACCAAGGTAGCCTTTGTAACTTTTTTAAAAATCTTATGTATTCTGGCGATGATGGAGATTTTTGACAGTATTATAGAAAATAAACCACAACTGTTTCTATTAGGGATGATTAGCGATTCAAAGTTAGAGTTGAAATATGGCAAATTGATATTTAATCTCTTAACGGCAGCGAGGATAATTTATGCGACAAGATGGAAATCCCCGAAGATACCAACGACTGATGAATGGCTGTTAAAAATGTTGGACTTATTTGAAATGGACAGATTAACTGGACTGATAAGAGGAGAGGACAACGAAGTTCTTCTCAAGCACTGGAAACCATTGACTGATTATTTGATTCGAAAGGGTTGGAAATTACCAAGAAGCGTTTAAGAATTGAGGTGAAAATAATTCTACTATTTGTGTTGGAGGACGATAGAAGACAAATGTCGCAATTCAAATTAGTGGTTGTATGGAGTAAAATAATGCTGTAAATATCATTGTAAGAGCTATTTTACAATGCTTGGTATGTATTATAAAAACTGATAAGAAATAATAGAAGTATAACATAAAGGGCTAAGTACAGGGGTAATAAGTGGGAAGTAGTTTAGTTTGTATGAGATAAAAACTGTCATAGATATAAGAATTTTGAAGATAACAAATTGAATGTATGTTTTGTTTGTGTTGGTTTTTTATGTTAGTATATGTTCGTTTTTTGTATTTGTAGTTTTTGTATTGGTGTGTGTTTGTTTTTCTTTTTTTGTTTTTAAACTCAATAAAATTTTTGTAAAAAAAAAAAATCTTATGTATTCTGATATTTGAAACTTTACATTTCTGAATGTTTCCCCTCTAGATCAACACCCACAGGCGCACATGATACTGTAAAGCATCCCTTCCCCAGTGGCACAGTTACAGAGGTCTTCCCTGACTCATTATTTGGCCTCAAGAATGTTGAAATGATCTCATCTCCAGGGATAAAAGACACACAAAATTACCTCTACACCAGGGGTAGGCTGCATTTTCATGTGGCAGGTAGAGGCAAAATTTGCTTTTAAAATCTCACCAAATTGGTTGTAAAAAATTGGGGGTTGGGGAGCTTCAGGGGGCACAAAAGTGAGATCCATAGATTGCATGGGCTTCAGTTTATTCACACCTGCTCTTCCCATAAAGTGTCTCTTCTTCTAATAAAATCCATGTTAAAATGAATCAAACATCCCTCAAGGTCTGCAGCTCCTTACAGAAGGACATGATGACTGTAAACCACTATATTTGTTGATCTACCAATGAAGAAGCATTCCTTAGCTGGCATCTAGTTAGTGACATACACATGCGTAAGTCACAGCATGCATGTGTGCTGAAATTATTCACATGATGAAGACATTGGCAGAAGTAGAGTTGTGCATGCAGCAACATTGTGCGTTGGGGCCGCACACTGCAGTTGGGTATTGTACAACTACAATGTGGTTTCACATTGAGCACTGTGATTCTGAATGGCGCAAGGGCACCCAGTCATTGATATGCATAGAACAATGTTGTTATTCTGCATGGAGGTTGCACGCCACTGGCAAAGCATATTACTACATGAGGAAATAGACATTACATTAAAGGGATGTTGGGTGGCACCCATATGTGCTAAGAAAGTAAAATGATTCTGTCTTTCCTTTAAATAAGTCGGATGTATTTTTACAACTCTATGAAAATGATTAGGGCACTTTCCACTTGTATTTATGTACTCCAGCATTGTCCTTCCCTTTGCATTTTTGGCTGATCATCTCAATTGGCAGTCATGAACTTATTGCAAGGATTCAGGAAGGTTGAGGGGGGTTGCAGACTGCCAGAAATAGTGCAAATTGAGTCCACTTTAAGGGTTAGGGTTAGGGAATCATGGGAACTGTATTTTATTGTGGCACCAGAGCTCTCTGACAGAGAAGGCTCAATGTCTCAGGGGAAAAAAGCAATTCCCATGATTCCCTAGCACTAACCCTAACCCTAAAAGTGGACTCAATTTGCACTATTTCTGGCAGTCTGCAACCCCATACAGAAGTGCCTTTGTGCGAAATAATCATCATACTGATTAACCAGATAAGAGATAGTTAAATTTGTCTCTAGTTCCCGAGATAAAGCACTCCACATGTTTACTCCACGTCGTTATGTAAGGAAGAAGGTGGGGCTGAATCCAGCTATAATTAAATATATAGAGGGAGCCAGGGATCAACATTCTGTAGGGGAGTACAAGAGGCAAACTCCATCATGGAGGTAGCTGGTGCAGTCACCTTTTTCCTTGCCATCTACCTCTCTTGTCTTGCCATCATAATAACTAAGCGGAAACTGTCCCAAAAGGGAAGGCTCCCTCCTGGTCCCACTCCCCTTCCTCTGATTGGGAATTTCCTGCAGATCAAGTCATCAGAAACTTTAAAATCTCTTCTCAAGGTGAGTGATTGTCCCTTGAAAACACAGCATTTGCATGCCAGGGATGTGAGTAGATCTAAGGAGACTATCAGGATTTAACAAGGACTCAGGCTATCTCTTTACTACTCTTGCATTCCTTCTCCTGAATAGCAGAATCTTCCTTTCCACTGCAGTTCCTCCCAAATAATCATACATCTATATCTTCCTCTGTTTTTTGTGATATTCTCCCAGATCTCCTTCCAAACAAAACAACTTCATCCATCTCTTCCTCATCCTTCTGTTTGCTGGTGAAAGGTTCATCTTAAAGAATTCAACAATGTTCTTTATCTGGATAAATTTCAAGTTAGCTTTGATTTTCCTTCCTTTTATATTTTGCATTCACCCTCTCCACCCACTTAACGATTATTTGGGGTTTTGGTATCCAACGATTTGGAAATTCTCTATGAATATAGTTCAGTTTCCAAGCAATACCTATACTTGCTTTCCGATCACCCACCACCCACTTCTCAAAACTGTTAATGGCCATCAAAAAATCCCTCTGAAAGCAAAGTGTGGTGGTATTTGAAATTACCTGCAAATATTGAAATGACCAACATTTTTTGAAATGGAAGGTAATCCATGAAGGGTTATGCCAACTTAAATGGGTTAGTCTTTCAGCAATGACAAGAACTTTCCTGGGTGTTATGGTTTGGGTTGTTTTTAGCCCAGATTTACCCAGCTCCTCAGTTGGAGAATATTTTTCTAGATCAGTTTTCCTCCATTAAGAAAGAGCTTTGCCCTAGGCAGAAATATACAAAGGCTTATGTAATATCTACCCTTTGTATTCCCAGTTTTTGTTTCCCTGGGGGTGGAATATCTGAATGCAAATATGATGATCCCTTCCCCCCCCCACAAGTTTACCTAATGCATTATTTATTTCATACCTTTATTAAAATCTCCACAGTCTGTCTTTATTGTTGAATGATGTGATACTCAAATGCAGCTATGGGCTACTTTGTTGTGGTCTTGAAGACTTTGCTTGGGTTTCTTTCTCTCCAAATGGTGAAAAGTGACTGGAAGTGGATTTTTATGCACATAATAGATTGAGCCAAAAGAATTAAATGCCCCTCCCGACAAACCATTGTGTGGTCAAATCTGCGTCCCATGCTTTAAATGAAACAAGGATACTTCATTAAGATTCAGTCTACTTTGTAATGTCTGATTTAGTCCTAAACTAGAGCAGGGGTAGGCAACCTTTCCCCTTTAAGGGCCTAGGGACTTCAGCTCCCAGAATCCCAGGAGCTATTGGCCAACATGGCTGAGGCTTCTGGAAGCTGAAGTCCCTCAGCCCTTAAAGGGGAAAGGTTGCCTATCCCTGAACTAGAGAGACCGCGTTCACTCTGTCCCTTTCTGCTGTAGGACATTAAGCCTCAGTCCCTCTGCACTTGAGCTGCAGGAAAAAACATTTCCAAGGACATCATTACAGAAGGTCTACCTATGTCATAACAATATTGTGCCCACATAACAAGTTATTTTCTTACGCAGCTGCATGAAAAATATGGCCCCGTGTTCACTGTCTATTTCGGAACACGTCCAATTGTGGTCTTATGTGGACACAAAGCTGTGAAGGAGGCCCTGATAGACAAGGCAGATGAATTCAGTGGAAGATCAACCCACCCTACTCTGGAACGGACCTTCAAAGGATATGGTGAGCCAACCCAAGTGGCTTTGCAAGAATAGCTCCCACCTTTTCCCCTCCTTTCTGTAAGCTTTTCCATTTATTTCTTGTTTTTTGCAGGGGTGATCTATTCCAATGGAGAGCGTTGGAAGCAACTGCGCCGATTCTCCCTCACTGTCTTGAGGGATTTTGGAATGGGGAAAAAAACCATTCATGAGCGAATCCAGGAGGAGGCCCAGTTCCTGCTGGAGGAGTTTCGGAAGACTAAGGGTGAGTTGTAATTAATATATTTTCTCATTCCAAACAAGAAAAGGGTGTTTCTCCATTCTTTCTGTTTTTCATTTTCTGTAAATTCTGTTCAAAATACCGTACTATGGCTGAGATCTTCCACTTGGAGATGTAGCAACGATGATGTAGTTACATTGACAGATACGGTAATAAGGCTACAATACTACAATATCCATGCTCCCCCCAAACCCCATGTTTTAAACCATTTAGCATCCCCCCCATTGTGGAGCCCCCACTATGCTAGAGAATAGGACGGTGAGTAATGGCACATACAGCCCTGTGCTAGACTTTGGGGAATGTTGCAACAACAATTGTTACAGAAGGTTTCTCTCACCACCAGAGAGAGGGTTGACCCAGGAGAGGGCTAGATGCTCCATCGCTAACCATCCTGTTCTCTAATACCTTGGAGATTCCTTTCTTGTGGGGCTACATGGTATAAATGGTAGGTTTTGGGGGCACTTTCATTCATCACAATGGTGCAACTGTAAACATGAATGAGTGTCATTATGATATTGATAGTCTTGCAACATCATAATTACTAAAGAGTCATTGTTTTCTGTTGGAACAACTCTGTTTTGCTCAATGAATAACGGCCAGAATGTAACATGTACTACTTAATTATATAATTACCTTAGTTGTGTGACCAAGTAATGTCATCCAACCCAACCGAACAATCTTGACTTATCAGGCAGCAGCCATTCTGAGTGACAAATGTTTGTTCTTTTGTCTTTCAGGGCACAGCAGACTGATATTTTTATCTGCCTCCCACAAATAATCTCTGGTGCAACTGTCAGAATCTGTATCACAATTCCTCAATTCATCAGAGATTATTCACAGGAGGGAATGGAAATGCCAGTCTGCTACACCCCAATAGACAAGGCAACAGACTCCCATCACTCACACTGGATCCTACTCAGTAAATCAAGATTGGGTGACTTTATGAACCTATGTACTCCCTCCAGTGGTTCCCAATCTTTAGCCCTCCAGATGATTTGGAATTCAGATCCCATAATTCCTGACTATTGGCCAACGTGGCTGAGGCTTCTGGGAGCTGAAGTCCAAAACAAATGGAGGATCAAAAGCTGGGAACCATGACATTGAATATGTTGGGATTGTGAATCTGAATCATTTATGAATGCAAAACTCTGGGTTGCACATTCATACCTGTGATCATGAATTCCAGCCAATGTTTTTATCCAAACAAAAATTTTAATACACTGCCATTCTGTTATCCTATTTTTAAAAAGGCACCTGTATAACATAGGCACAGGTGAGACTCTCACCATCATGGGTTAAAACGTTTGGCAGCCATTCCATATTTCCACACATCATCATCATCATCATCATCATCATCATCATCATCATCAAATTTATTTTTACTCCGCCCCTCTGCAGAGCAGTCGGGGCAGCTTACAACATTATCTTGCAAGATAGCATTTAACAATAAGGCAACACTATTATAATGTTGCAATTTTTTTGCCAGTCTTAATAGATTCCGTTAATACTCATCATGTTCACTCAGTTCATATTGCAGTTGTTACTTAATTATAGTAAATATAGTATTCATACTATTGTATGATAAATTCAGTATTAATTTTCTTAATAATTGTTAGCTCTAGAATGTGATACGCCTTACCTTCAGGACAGCTGATACCAATCTTCCAGGTGTGTTGGATTAAAAATCCCACCCTCACCAAACATCTGGAAGACACCAGGTTGCTAGCAGTACCTGCAGTGAAGTGACTCCCCATCCTTTCTCTCTTTTTTCTTGTACTTTAGAGAAGCCCTTTGATCCCACCTACTTCCTCAGCCGGGCTGTCTCTAACATCATTTGCTCCATCGTCTTTGGTAATCGTTTTGACTATGAGGACAAGGATTTCCAGGCCCTCATGGAGATGTTGAACAACAGCTTCCGGGAAATGAGCACGGCCTGGGCCCAGGTACCCCAAATCCTCCTCCTTTTGTTAACTGGAAAAAAGGCAATGAATCAGCTGCGACATACCAATGAGGAACTGAGGAAAAACTGAGGGATCTTTCCCAGAAACAGAGTAAACAAGTGGTGAGAGGTTTTATTTGGTTGAAGTGCAAGGGCAAGCGAATAGCTCTCTGCCTGCCATGTAAAATGGGATGTTGGCAAGTGTAAGCGGCACATTTTTTCACGTAAGTCACTAACAGGATGCCACCCAAAGAGATGTCCCTGTGTCTCTGTGGCCACCTAGCCCACTTTAAACAAAATGAGACTACCAGCTCTAGAAATTCTCCTGGGCCAAACTAGGAAAGCTCTGCTGATGCCAGGGAGCAAAATGGCTGGTCACCATCAGCTAAGCATGTCTTGTTTTCTTGCACAGTTCTATGACATCTATGCCAGCTTCCTGAAGTATTTCCCAGGGCCCCACACCAAAATCTATGACATCCTGGAAGACATGAGATGCTTCATTTCCAAGAGAATAAAGAAGAATAAAGAGACCTTGGACCCCAACTTCCCACGAGACTTTATTGATTGCTTCCTCATCCAGATGGAAAAGGTATTTTGGTGGGTCATGAAAGGGATGAGGCAACCTGGTATCCACCATATTAAAATTCTTATCCTCTCCCTGAACAATGACTATGCTGTGTCAGCCTTGAGGCCGTTATAGTCCAAAACATCTGTAGGACACCAAGCGATCTACTTTGCTCTGGAGCCACATGAGAGTTAACCAGTGGCTTGATACTTACAAAGATGGAAATCATACCACCACATTTCTCTGTACTCTACCATTTCTACTTCAGGGTAGAGCAATGTGCTGTGGTATGCCTTTGACAACTTGCATTAGGCCAGGAAATCAAAATACATTATCATGATGTCCTTTAAAAAGCAAGAAGATCCAAAGAACAATAGACAATGGTTTCAATCAGGACTGATTGTTTCACAGTATCTGGAACTGCCATATTCTTAGCTTCTTACTGAAAAAAATGTTAAATGACGTGTCAAGGAAAATGTTTCCAACCTCATTCAGCAACCTGAACATCAATGTTGATAATCTTGGCAAATACTCTGTGACCGAGATTGTTTCTTTTTAATCTACTTGTCAATCCAGCCAGACTGAGGCTGCCTCCACAGTGCAGAAATAATCCGGTTTGACACCACTTTAACTGCTACGGCTCAGTGCTATGGAATTCCATAGCACTGAGCTGTGGCAGTTAAAGTAGTGTCAAACTGGATTATTTTTACCGTGTGGAGGCATTTTGAGATGGCTGGGGATAATTGCACAAGAAAGGCAGTGAAGTTCATTTTCCATAACAACCAAACTTACTTACATATGCAGCTGACCTATGCAACATACATATGCAACTGACAGAATACTAGCTGATATTTTTCCTAGTTTGCATCTCAGGTACAAAATGAAATGGAACTAGATTCTGATTTCCATCTAAAAAAAGATTTAACCTAAACATTAGGAGGAACATCTTGACTGCATGGGTTGTTCAATAATAGAATGGACTCCCTGGAAGGGCAGTGGATTCTCCTTTGGAGGTCTTTCAAAAGATATTGGATGGTCATCTTTCTGGAGTGCGTTAGTTGCATACTCCTATATAGCAGGGGATTGAATTAGGTGGCCCTTGTGATAACTTCCAGCTCTATAATTCCATTATTCTATTATTTTAGTGGTGAGTGGTGAAGTATATAACTTGTCTAGTCTCAGTTTATTTTCAGGATAAAATGTACTTTCCAACTCTTGCTGTCAATGGTCCTTCCTGAAGTATTCTCACAATGTTTTTCCTGTTTTCAGGAGAAAGACAAGCCATCCAGTGAATTTAATGACAAGAACCTAGAGCTCACTACCCTTGCCCTATTCTTTGCTGGGACAGAGACAATCAGCTCTACCTTGAGATACGGATTCCTATTCCTGATGAAATATCCTGAAGTTCAAGGTATGTAGGGATGGGGACTGAAAAAATAAGTTAAGCATCCTCATACGAGTGGAAGCCACTCTCCAGGAATACAGAGAAAGACCTCACATATATTTTCAGGATACCTCTTGAAACTGGTATTGAGAGGGTTGCTGTTTCTAAACACTGAAAATTCCATTTGGTTATACTGAATTTAGAAATTGAGCTCCTTTTAGGAATTAAAAATCTTAGGATTAATTCAGTGAATACATTTGACAGCAAAAGTACATGAGGAAATTGACCGAGTGATTGGACGGAACCGAGTCCCAAACATTGAAGACCGGAGCCAGATGCCATATATGGATGCCGTCATCCATGAAATACAGAGATTCAGTGACCTGCTTCCCATGGATCTCATCCACATGGTTATTTGTGACACTGAATTCAGAGGCTACATGATTCCCAAGGTACACACATTGGGGGTAGCAGGTAGAACCCAGCAATTTTCTTGTCATTGTAATGTTAGAAAATTTTTCATGGAATATTCCATTTTTCTCAAGCCATCCATCATTTGCCAAAGCAACATACTTGTCTTCATACAGTCCCAAATTTGCCTATGGACATTGTTTACTGGTGGATGTTGTGGCTATTGTTATATATAGTTATTAGGAGGTGGGAAAAGGCATTTGACACCCTTGAGTTGGATAGTTTTGTCACAGAATGGCTCTTAGTCATTATATTCAAAAACAGGTTCTGCAGATGAAAATTTCAGAGCTCAGTTTTACCTCCAGAATCTGAACCATGTGGTTATCTAGGATACTGAATTCACAAGCTATGTCATCCCTAAATTACAAAGTTTCAGAGCTCAGTTTTACCTCCAGAATCTGAACCATATGGTTATCTAGGATACTGAATTCACAAGCTATGTCATCCCTAAATTACAAAGTTTCAGAGCTCAGTTTTACCTCCAGAATCTGAACCATGTGGTTATCTAGGATACTGAATTCACAAGCTATGTCATCCCTAAATTACAAAGAGGTGTGACAGCTGGAAAGGGACAGCCAAAGATCCAGGAATGTAGTGTCTTGAAACAATGAATAATGTTAATGGGATATTCTGTTTTGTCTGTTTGCTAATCTGATCCTGGTGAAAATAGCTTTAACCTGGAACATCAGAAGAGGTAAATTAAATGTAGAGTCAAGGACAGATAGTCTCAACTGATCCGACATCTTTGCACTGAACATTTGAAAGGAACTCATGGGCCACCAATGGATGGCAGACCACACTCAGCTCTAGAAATTGCTGGGGCAATCCTGAAACAGAATTTTTCATCTCAGCCCTCTCTCTTTTCTTTCCTAGGGGACAGAAATCTACCCTGTGCTTAGCAGTGTCCTTCATGACCCCACAATGTTTAAAAGGCCCTTTGCTTTCAGCCCAGAGAATTTTCTGGATGAAAATGGCCGCTTCAAGAAGAACGATGCCTTTGTCCCATTCTCCGCAGGTACGGCCCTTCCATACACTTTTGCAAATGAGGAGAAGGACTGCATTCAATTTGGTTTTGTTCCCCATGCCTGGATTTTGATCTTATGAAAGTTGGTGTCCTTGATCTCTTACAGCAAACAACCAGTCTGATGTAGCCACTCTCCTACAGCAAACAGTCAGCAGATTTTCAGATATAAAGTTCTTTACACTCTGGCTTTTAGTTTGAATTTTTATATTGTTTCTAAGTAGAGAAATCTCTCCCCAGTGCTTTAGCATTCTTGGACTTTCTCAGTTCCCATTGAAACATATCACCAGCATTTTTCTGGCTATAGGGATGTAATTATTTCCTAATTTCATTTTTTAAGAAATGAACAAATAATTTTAGGACTTTTTCTTCTCAGTGTGATAAAGTCTTTGAAAACTGCAGTTTTTGTAGAATATTTGCAGTTCAGGACTTATTGTGTGTTAATTTTTCACATTTTCTTTTGTATTGTAAACAGCATTTTCTGTTGCACAGAAATTGCTGCAGATGGAGACTTATTCTGTCAAAAATCTGTGTGTGGTTGTTGGAACAGAGAGCAGTCCTTTCTGCCAGAATCTTCAAACTTTTTGCAGTCAATCAGGCACTGGGCTGACAGGATCACCAGAAAAGTCATTCAGACCAGCCCCAGACCCATAATAAAGTCAAATAATGGTCAAAACCTGCTTGGGATAGCTGGTCATGCGAGAAAGTCTACAGACCACCAAGGTTTTATGAGTGAGGCAGGTGATTGTACAGCAAAGGCCTCACCTATCAGAAGATGCCCCATCGAAAGCTATTTATGTCCTCCCCACTTGATGAGTCTCCTTTTTTGCTTGCAGGGAAACGGCTCTGTTTGGGAGAAGCTTTGGCCCGTATGGAGCTTTTCATCCTCTTCACCACCATCTTGCAGAGTTTCCAGCTGAAGTCCCTCATCCCCCCTGAGGATATTGACACAACTCCTATGGAGAGTGGCTTAGCAACTATCCCACCCTTCTACCAGCTCTCCATCATCCCACGCTGACCTAAACGGCGCCTTGTCCATAGCCATTACTCTCTTCCACACACTGGATTCCATGGTTCCTCAGCGTAGACCATTCATTATGTTTTCCGGCTCACTCACAGTTTGTTTGTTTGTTTTTGTAATTTTATATTTTATTAACATTGTATTATTCAAACTTATCTATCAAATTGACATATTAATTTCTTTTCCAATAATTATATGCAAATATTTACAATTGACTTCCAAAGTATCTCCAGTTTGTACTCAACCTTACTTCAATACTACATTGAAGTACAGTTTGTTTGTTTTTAAAGTTGGCATCCCCATTTCATCCCTAGATTAGGGCTTGTTGAAATGGGATGCTCTTGATACCCACAGATAGAGAGGGAGGGAGCCCATGATTCATTGCAGACTATTATATCTGCTTTTGAGCTGAAAGAACGTGATGCCATCTTCTCTGTTTTTGTATCTGTACCTAAGGAATGTGTAAGCCTTGAGATTGCCTTGAAAGATAAAATATAACAATGCATTTGATTTTGATTAAACATTTGATTTTGGTTTCGAGTTTATCATAAGCTAGCACACAACTTTGTCCTAAGGACGACTCTTAATGCCTCAAACACAGCCAGACATCCAGGCCAGTAACATCAGAAGCCCATGGCACAATGAACTGTATAGTGATCTAGCAATAGGCATCCATGGTGTATTCAAGCAGAAGGTAACAGAAAGATTTTGGGTGCCTCCAGATGTTCCTGGGGTAAACTGGGATTCCTTGGGCTGAATACACCATTTGTCAAGAGCAGTCTGAATTTCCCCTTCGCTCTTCGTTCTTCCCCTACATTCACCAGGATTGTTCCCAAAGGCAACCTACTCTCAGAGCAATACAGGAGGAAATGCTCTCACTCTGACTCATTTCTCCAATACTTACAGTCAGTTACAATTGTTGTCCCTGTATACACACACATACACAGTACTATGACACAAGTATGTAGGTAAGCATACTAAAGCCTGGAAGTTATCTGTTACATGAACAATCATTACCTGTAAGAACTAACAGCCAAAATCCTTCATCAGAGGCTGTGATGTGTAATGTTATGATGGCAGTGTTATGTCGCTGCCAAAATACACAATCTGATGAACTGTGACGCTGGAGATTGGGATACCACAGAAGATGACTCAATGTGTCATGTGTATTGATATACAACATTTCCAAATGTGCAATGTGTCCTGATGCACAATGTACACAGCATGTTGCACATTGGGACTGTTGTACAATGCCCATGCTTTTTGCTCCATTCGCACAATGGGACAGGAGATGTAAATATGTCACCGCTCCCCTCCTGAGAATACAAGGATTGCACAACATCACAATTCACTTCTACATGACCATAAGCCAGGTTACAGTGACTTTTATAGGACCAAGGTGCAAAGCAAAGTATGTTGTTGTTGTTATTTTGTGGCTTCAAGCTGTTTCTGATTTTTGGTGACCCTAAAGCAAGACCATCATGCTTTTTTTCTCTGCAAAATTGGTACATAAGAGTTACTTGGTTCTCACACATCACCACTGTTGAATAATATAGGATGCAACTGTCTACATTTTTTGCCATCCAAGGGGGGAGGGGGGCAGAAAAAAACTTCTGTGGATGAGAATATACTATAATGGGCATGCATTAGTCTGCATGTTAATAATTATTTAAAATCTTTATAGACTTTTATTTGCTATAAAGCATTTTTAAAACTGTGTATCTGTCTATGGTACAGGGGTGGGCATTGTGCTGCAAAGGGGCTGCATGTGGCCCCTAGAACCCACTCCTATGGCCCCTGAAGCCCCATCCCATATTGCAAAAGCTCCCTAATGCTTTTTTAAAAAATTACATTTTCAGTCAAGCTTTGACCCAAAACCATTCAGAAAGCCCCCTGTGTAAAAACATTTTGAAAACCCTACACCACCCCACAAGCACCCTAGAATCCCATAGTACCTGCAAATACCTCCATTTTCCTCTGTAGTTGCTCTCACAATGTTGGCAGATCGTGAAATCATGTCACCTCCTGCCACAATTTTGAGAGTGACTACAGAAGAAAATGGGGGTATTTAGGCTTGCTGTAGAGGGGTATGGCCTCCGTAGCACCTTTTGAGGGGCTGTGGCACCTCTGGGGGGGGCACAAATTGTCCTCTGGCCCCCATGCAGTTAGTTGTCCAACCCTGTTGTAGGGTCAGGTGTTGCTTGCTATATGCATTTACTAGTCTTAGCACTTCACAATGACTTCTGTGTATGAGTGTCTTCTATATCGCTCAGTTTGGCACAGTACAGTCAGCCTTACATATCCACAGATTCTTTATCCATGGATTCAACCATCCACAGCTTGAAAATATTTTTAAAATATATAAAATCCAAAAAGCAAATGTTGATTTTGCCATTTTATATAAGGGACATCATTGTACTATGCCATTGTATTTAATGGGACTTGAGAATCCACGGATTTTAGTATCTACACGGGGGTCCTGGAACCAAATCCCAGCAGATACCAAGAACCCACTGTATATTTGTTAATATAGTAAAATGTCTGTGTCCTTTCTTCGAGAGAATCAGTCACATTTTCCAACTCTTATGCAATAGTTTTAATGCAATTTCTCTTTATACTTTTCTTCAATATATGATTCTACTGCTCTTTGGCTCTCCCCACTTTTTCAACCCAGAAAAAACCTTGAGAACCTAAGAAAGCTAATGATACCTTTATCTGCAAAAACAATGCCAACTCCTATGTCCTCTGCACTAAAAAGTCACAATACTGATTAGCCAGGAGTGAGAGAAATTGACTCAGATTTTAGGGATTAAACCCTGATCATCTTTGCCCCCCGCAGTTATGCAACACAGTAGGTGGGGCTAAATCCAGGCCAAATTTAATACTTGGAACACCAGCAAGATAGGACAGGGTTCACACTCTGCTTATAGAGTAGAACAGTTGGCAAACTTCATCATGGAGATAGCTGGTGCAGTCACCTTCTTCCTTGTCATCTACCTCTCTTGCCTTGCCATCATAACAACTAAGAGAAAACTGTCACAGAAGGGAAGGCTTCCTCCTGGTCCCACTCCCCTTCCTCTGATTGGAAATTTCCTGCAGATCAAGTCATCAGAAACTTTAAAATCTCTCCTGAAGGTGAGTGATTCTACCCTGGAAAACAACATGGGCATTGGGATATAATGGCCAACCTTAGGAGATCATCAAGATTCACTGAAGCTATCTCCTTATTCTTCTCCCACGTCCATTCCTTCTCTTGAACAGATCTCACTGGAATCCCTTGCAGTTCTTTCCAAGTAATCTTGAATCTATATCTTTCTCTCACCTTCTAGATATTCCTCTAGGGCTCCATCCATCCAAAACATCTTCCTCCATCTATCCTATCCTTCTGTCTGCCTGTTGACATCTACCCTAAAGGATAAGAGGCAGACTCAATGGTATCCTTTAGCTGGATCAGTTTCATTTGGGTTTGGAATTGTGTATAAATGTTCACACTTCTTTGAACTCTTCTGGGAGGGGTTCTGTGAATCTTGGAATCTCTTTTTGTTGGTGTTGCATATGTCTAAAAGTCAACTCCAATGTATGGCAAACCTATCATAGTTTTTTCTAGGCAAATTTCTTCAGAGGCTTACCATTGCTTTCCTTTAATGCTCAGAGAGTGTGACTTGGCCAAGGTCACACAGTGGGTTTCCATGGCTCACAGAAGAGTTCTTGTCCAGCATTCAAATCCCTATAGCATGATGACTCTCAAACGCTTGCTTACTTCCATGCAAACCTATATTATTCAGATTCTGTTGCTTTCATCTTTTTTGTGTCTTGGATTTTGTTAAATATTCTTCAGACTAACTTTGCAAAGAGTTCACTGGTTTGGAAATTAAACACCAGTCAAGATTCTGAGTCCTTTCAGAGGAGGCTTTTTGTAGTACAATCCCCTTCTTCACTCATTGAGGAGATTATCATACACAGCTTTTAAACTGCAAGTAGGAAAATAGCACCTTTGGTGATACTTGTATCATGACATCACCTCCAATCCATAGCTACTGTGTCTCTGAAGAATGATTAGAGCATTCCTTTTCAGTGATGGGGGGAACCTGTCAATAAGCTCCCAATTGTGCTGCAGTCCCATTAATACTCAGGTATAAAATGTTGTGCCATGGCACTTCAAGTATTAGTAGTCACATGTTGTCCGCGTCTCCTCTCCTCTCCCCTGTTCCCTTACCCCTTACTATTCCCTAGCAGGATTATTTCCTTTATTTTTAATTTTTTTTTCTTTTTTAAAGCTTAACTCACATTAGCAGAATGCTGGAATTACATTACAAGTAAAAAAAGAAGAAGAAGAAGAAGAAAATAAAATACCAAAAGGGACGCTGTCTAGGGTTAAGGGGAGTGTGGAAGAGCACACAATACATGTGAGAGGAAGAGGGAGACAGGCTGCTCACAAACCACTATGTTTCCATTTTCCTTGGCTAATGTGATTATGATGAGAATGGGGCTTGTGTAGTAATATCCAGATTTTTGTTCTGGGACTCAGGAGGAAAGAATGGTCATCTTCCACTTCTTCCAGCAGATCACCACCATAATATTCAAGAAAGAATAAAGTAAAAAGAAAACATAGGACTTTGCTTCTTTTCCTATGCAGCTGAGTGAAAAATATGGCCCTGTGTTCACTGTCTATTTTGGAATGCGACCAGCTGTGATCTTGTGTGGACATGATGCTGTGAAGGAGGCTCTGATAGACAAGGCTGAAGAATTCAGTGGAAGGAAAACTAATCCTACCCTGGAAAGAACTTTCCATGGATATGGTGAGGAACTATATGAGTCTGTCCATGTCTCGAGATGTTGCGGGGAGATTTTCTTTCTGTCTCATCACCTTCACAGGGACATTGGGTGGAACCATAGGAGAGGATCTTCTTGGTGACATCTTCCAGGCTTCGAACTCCTTTCCAGGGTAGGTTGGACTGGCACCCTCCTTGCTCTCTTTCTGAAAGCAGGTGAAGACTTTTATGTTTTGGCAGGCCTTTGAAGGCTGATTGATCAGGGAGGAAAAAACCTTTCAAAAAGTGCTGTATTGTTTATTGGTTGCCTGTGGAAGGAGTTACATTCATGCTTTTATTTCCTTTTAAGTCTGTTAGTTTTATGTTTGTTAATTCTATTTTTAACTTTTGGGTGATGTGAATTCTAGCTGGATCTATTTAACTTTTGTGAGCCACCTTATGTCCTAGACTGGGAAAAAGGTGGAGGAATGATGATGATGATGATGATGATGATGATGATGATGAAGATATAAACCCAGATTGGTCTTGGAATAATGACCCATATCTTTTCTGCTCTTTCCTGGTTGCCATTCCATTTCTTTCCTGTTTCCTTCAGGGGAGGCATTTTCCAGCGGACACCGCTGGAAGCAACTGCGTCGGTTCTCCCTCACCATCCTGAAGAATTTTGGAATGGGAAAAAGAACCATAGAAGACCGAATCAAAGAGGAAGCTCAGTTCTTGCTGGAGGAATTTAGGAAGACTAAGGGTGAGTAGAGCTAGGAAGGGGTTAAGGTGGGTTTGATCTGACTCTCTCCAGTGAAAGAACCCAAGCTCTTTAAAACCAAGACAGCTCAAGGGTGGAGACTTTGACCAAAAGTCAATAATAACTTTGGGACTCATGAAGGATAGCAAAATGGAGTTTGCGGCATATTGCCCTGAGGTGGGATGGGAGTAAAAAGAGTAATGAAAGTAGGCAGGGAGCATAAATAAGACAGGAAATAGAACTGCAAAAGAAGAGACATTTCCCCACTTGTATGTGACTGAGAAAGGAGGGAAGAGGGATATAATTTCTACTCCCCCCAAAAAAATTAGTCACCTTTCTAATGTAGACATAGATGAGGGTCTGTCCATCAGATGGTGGATTGAGGTTGGCGTATGTGGCCATTATTCTGTATTTCTTCGTGTCTTGTGAGATATCTTCTAGGTCAGCTTTTCCCATCTTGATGCTAGCTCTACAGATGTGTTGGACTGCATGTCGCACAATACCCAGGCAGGTTGAATGGGGATGTTCCAGACAGCACAAGCCCAAGCTCTAAAACCAGGATGAGCCCTAAAAGCATCAGTCTGCAGACTCCTGGGGGGCCACTCTGTCAGAGAGCTCAGGTTTCACAGTAAACTACACATTGCTGGATTCCATAGGATGAAGCCATGACATTTACAGCAGTGTCAAACTCCATTCATTCCACAGTGTGGCAGCAGCCTTAGCTTGAATGAGATTTTTCTAGGCACCAGGGGTACCTTCAGTGAAGTGACTCCCCATCCTTTCTCTCTTTTTTCTTGTACTTTAGAGAAGCCCTTTGATCCCACCTACTTCTTCAGCCGGGCTGTCTCTAACATCATTTGCTCCATTGTCTTTGGTGATCGTTTTGACTATGAGGACAAGGATTTCCTGGCCCTCTTGGAGATGTTGAACAACAGCTTCCGAGAAGCGAGCACGGCCTGGGCCCAGGTACCCCAAATCCTCCTCCTTCTGCTAACTGGAAAAAGGAGGTGGATCTCCTCCACCTACCAACAGAAGAAAAGGTTTCCACCCCAAAAATTTTGATCTAATCTTGACACTACCATACTAGATCCATAAGTTCTTCACATGTATAAGTTCTTCACATGTATTTGGCTGATTGTTTAATACACTGGTTTCTTTACCTTTTCCTATATGCAGCAGAGTTGTCCAGAATGTCTAAAGTTTACTAGGCCTTATAAACATTTACATTTCTAGTTACCTAGGAAATATTCATTTTGAAGAGCAAGATATACCTTTATGAAGTGCATATGCTGTACTTCATATGATGCATTCCATGCAGGTGGCACAGAAAAGCTGAGATCCTAGATTGGCACATAAATCAATATCCTGTGCAGTTTCATATCTTCCCACTGCCCAGAAGCTGTCAAATCCTTGAGCAAGTCAGACTGTCTCATCCTCTGAATAAATCTTGCCAAGAAAACCCCATGATAGGTTTGCCTTATTGGTTTGAGTGCTGGATTACAATTCTGAAAACCAGGGTTCAATTCCCAGCTCAGCCATGAAACCCAGTGGGTGACCTTGGGCAAGTCACATGCTCACAGCCTCAAGGGAAGGCAATGATAAACCTCATCTAAACAAATCTTGCCAGGAAAACTTGGGTCACCATAAGTTGGAAATGACTTGAAGGCACACAACAACAAATATATATATTAGTGAGTACTGTCCTCAAATCTCCAGTTGACAACCTAGCATCACATGCTTATGAATCCAAGTGTTGCATCCTCTCTAGACTTTATCACTTGAGCCTAGAAAGGAGGTTTTAACAAGATAAATGCATCTTCAGCTTTTATTTATCACAAGACATTGTGTCTGTCCTGATACTGCCTTGCCTTCTATTTGATACTGTAAAAATAATTGAAAGGGATAACAGGCTGGTGTGACAGAGTCCTCTGTTTATCACAAGAAGAACCTACAGAAAAGAAAATTTGATTTTGCCCCTTTGTCACCATCTCCAGAAATCCTCTTCAGGCAAATTAAAGAAATATTGTGAATGTCATGAAGGAATACTGCAAGTCACTTATTTGGCAGGTCTTCTCTTTCCCTGCAGTTCTATGACATCTATGACAGCTATCTGAAGTACTTTCCAGGACCTCACACCAAGATCGATGACTTACTAGAAGGCATGAGGCTCTTCATTGCCAAGAGAGTGAAGAAGAACCAAGAGACTCTTGACCCCAACGTCCCACGGGACTTTATAGACTGTTTTCTCATCCAGATGGAAAAGGTATCATATTATCACTTCCAGAGGGAATAAACATCTAAAACCTGATTGTAGAGGGCACAACAGGAACAGAGGTGGTACATCTGTACAGCAACCAGATGCATTTAAGCAACAAAAATAACCCACACTCCTTGCATAAGTTTTAGTCCATCCCCTCAAGGTTTCTCTGCTCTTCCCATTACCGATGTCCACCTCCCTTCTGTTCCCTCTCTGAGACTCAACTTCCATCTGCTTCGCAACCATTCCAAGCTCCTCCACTTTGCAGTTTCCCCTCTGGGTTCTCCTCAACCTCCTCTTTGACTCTTTCATCCTGGCTTCCATCTCCTAGCATCTCTTGCCCTCCTTCCCACCCATCCTCTTTCCCTCACAACATTTCCTCCCCTTCCCTCCAATTGTCTCTTCCATCTCAGCTTTTGCTACTCTCCCTCAGTTCTCTTTTTCCATCCCATCATCCCCTCCCCTTCTTTCCCTCCAACCATCCCTTTTCCATTCTGGTATCTCCTTCTTCTCCCGCTCTCCGTCATCCCTCTTTCCACGTCTTGCTACTGTTCATTTCTTATCACCTTCTTGGCACTTGTGTCTACCTCCATCTCACATCTGCCTCCTCCTTTGCTCTCTACTCTTGCTGTTCCATCCCCATATTAGTTCCTTCTGCCCAGTGATCTGTTACCCTTTTCTGACACTCTCCCTATAGATCCTGCCCTCCTCTTCCTTCCTACCCTCAGCAGACTTCTTCCCAGTCATTGCCAGTGGCCCTACCTTTCACCTCTCCACCCCAACCTCCCCTGCTGTCCTTCCACTTTTATTTTCCTTGCTTTGGCAACTGCAATACATTTGAAATGTAATAAATGAGGGTGATGCAAATTGAGACTCATCCGTATGTAGGAAATTTCATTCAGCTTCAAAGTGTTGAAAAACACGGACCATTACACACTACTTCACCAGATCACATTGACCCAGCTAAAGAGAATATTATCCCTAGTTTGCATTTCAACTGCAAACTGACAATCAACCAGGTTATAGTGACAGTCAAACATATAACTTATCTAGTATAATTTCACCCAGACAACACAACACTCTTTCTCATGCTGACTTCCAACAGTCCTTCCTGAAATGTTCTCATGTTGTTTTGTTCTTTTCTACTTCTAGGAAAAAGACAATCCCTCTAGTGAATTTAACATCAAAAACTTGGAGCTCACCGCTCTTAACCTGTTAATTGCTGGGACAGAGACAGTCAGCTCCACCCTGAGATACGGGTTTCTGTTTCTGATGAAATATCCTGAGGTTCAAGGTATTATTATTATTATTATTATGTGCTTTGTATTCCTGCAGTTGGTATTCAGAGGTGCACTCCCTCTAAACAGAAAGGTTTAATTTCAGCTGTTTCTACACTGCAGAAGTAATGCAGTTTGACACAGCTTTAACTGCCATGGCTCAATGCTATCAAATTCTGTGATTAGTAACTTTGTGAGATATTTAGCCTTCTCTGTCAGAGAGCTCAGGTTTCACAGTAAACTACAAATGGCAGGATTCCATAGGATGAACCCATGACATTTACAGCAGTGTCAAACTCCATTCATTCTGCAGTGTGACAGCAGCCTTAGCTACACTGGCATTTGAAATGCAGTTCCCTTTGGGACTTACAAATCTGATGAAGTAAATCTATGATTACTTTTGACAGCCAAAGTGCATGAGGAAATTGACAGAGTGATTGGACGGAATCGTGTCCCAAAGATTGAAGACCGGAGCCAGATGCCGTATATGGATGCCGTCATCCATGAAGTGCAGAGAGTCAGTGATCTCATCCCCATGAATTTGGGCCACATGGTTACCCGTGACACTGAATTCAGAGGCTATATCCTCCCTAAGGTACTCCCTAAGCAGTGGAGCAGGAAAAACAGGGGCGGCCCAGGAGTATGTTGTCCTCTTCAATGCACATTTATGACCTCCATCGATTGACAAACTTGAGAAAAGAGCTTTTGAGAGATGAGGACATATTTAACAGATTATAGGTGTTACCAATCAAACTTTAACCATTTCTTGGGTAGAGTTCACCTCAAGGATGATCCCCCAATACTACTGATATAGGAGCATATCACATTACAAAATAAACCTACTTACCCCTGCTGGTTTCAAGACAATTACGGGATGCAGCCGGGCACTATCACATGCAAAATGCTGCCTATGCTGCCACCCAGCTGCATCCTGCCTAAAATCCGCCTACAAACTGTGCTCAGATGGCTAATTTGCAAAGTCAGGAGTTTCCCAACATTGCAAATCAGCCAGCTGAGTGTGGTTTTAGCCTGGTTTTAGGTGGGGGGATACCACACAACAGCATTGGCGGCATTTTGCATGTGATAGTACCCAGCTGTGTCCCATAATTGTCTTGAAACCGGCAGGGGTAAGTAGGTTTATTTTGTAATGCAATAAGCTCCATAGTATCATTAACCTCAATCTGAACAGTAGCAGGTAATTTTCTAGTATGTTATGTTTTCATTTTATTTTATTTTTACTTTTTGTGGCATCTTAACCAAAACTAGGGCTAGATAATGAACCCATAAGCTCGAGACCAGCTTGCTGGTAAGAAAGAAATCAATAAGATTGCACTAATGGTTAATCATCAACATAAAAGTTCATAGGCCACTTATTCTGTTTGGTCCTCCAGCTCTGCTGAATGTCACCTCTGAAATCAAATGAAACCAATAACATCCTGCATCAAGTAGCGATAATCTCAAGAGTTCTGCCATCTTTTCATGGGCTACCTGAATGGAGACTGGATCACCAACAATTGATGGACAAGAGTCTGAGACTTTCTGCTCTAGATATTGCCAGCAGCTTTTCACTTCTGACTTCAACACTTTTTTTCTTTTTTGTCCCAGGGAACAGAAGTCTACCCGCTGCTTAGCACTGTTCTGCATGACCCCACAAAGTTTAAAACTCCCAATGTTTTCAACCCAGAGAACTTCCTGGATGAGAGTGGATGCTTCAAGAAGAATGATGCCTTTGTGCCATTCTCCTCAGGTACAGCCCTCCTGACCAAAAGGGTGGATGGTATCCTACTGAAGAGCCCTGGTGGCACAGTGGTTAAATTCCAGTACTGCAGCCACAAGGTTGTGAGTTCAATCCCAGGCAGGGCTCCAAGGTTGACTCAGCCTTCCATCCTTTCGTAGGTTGGTAAAAAGAGTACCCAGCTTGTCGGGGTCAATTGGCTTACAGATTGTAAACTGCTTAGAGAGTGCTGAGTTCACTAAGAAGCAATATAGAAATGTAAATGATATTGCTATTGCTACTGAACCTTCAGGTCCTGAACAGTCAGCCACTGTTATATGACTCACAGGGTCTACTGACTGATCTCTCCCCTTGTCTAGTCCCTGGAAGAGCCTCAGGAGTTATTTTTTTTCTGACACATGGTTGTGAGGAACAGGAAAAGCAGTTCAGAAGGCACATCATAGTTCATGGGGGACTGCCCTTGATCTTATTTCACATTGGGATCTGCTTCTTATTCATACTTCCTGAACTGAGAATGCCCCACAAAAGAAAACCACCATCACTGCACATGATCACACAGCTAGTAACTCTGAAAAACCTGTATATTCAGTAGCCATCTTCCACTGACCCTGGATGCCTTGCTACTATTGCAATGGCGACCTTACTGTTACCATCACTAGTCATTCATACCATTCATAGACCTCCTATATCAATTGGTCCATTCAGTTTTGAGAGCTCTCTTAGGTCTTAGCTGACAGCTATCCCTGTAGCAAGTCACAACATTGGCTGGATCTACACTGTAGAAATAATGCAGTTTGACACCACTTTAATTGCCATGGCTCACAAGGTCTTTAGCTTTCTCTGCCAAAGACTACTGGTGCCTCACAAAACTACACATTCCAGGATTCTGTAGGATGGAAGAATGGTCGTTAAAGTCCCCACTTTAACGACCATTCTTCCATCCTACAGAACTGGTGTTATTTCTACCTTGTAGATGCACCCTCGATTAATAACACACATACAAACTGGCAAGGAGGAAATTCCCAGATCTCTGTTTATTAGATGCCCCCAGGTTCCAGTATTATGAGGGAAGGGGAAAATGTCTCCCTATCCATTTTCTGGACAGGTTTCAGTCACATGCCCCTTGCATCCTTGTTTTCTTGCATGTGTGAACCAGTGTTTTCAGGTACAAAGCAGAGCACATGACTGCTCAGCTGCTCTAGTGTTCCCTACGGTTGATGGCCCTGACACTACATCCAGGGGTATTTTCAGAGAGAATGGTCCTAGTTCTACCAGTCATATTAATGGATGGAGTGTAACACTCCAACCATGCGGTTCCACATCCCTCCTTGCACTTGGAAAGCAGCTCTGGTGTCTGTTATCATGGACATTTACTGACCAAGGGGAAGAAGGAGAGTTCCCAAGCAACACCCAGCTGCATTTTGTGGAAGAAGGGAAGGACCTGAGGTTACCCTTGTGGATCTTCAGCAACTTGCCAGAGATCCAGGAAGATGAGGTCAGCTTTCCTTTGCCATCTGCAGAACTGCAGCTGGGACTGGATGTTGCCTCAATCCCTGAATTATTGGTAGGTAGACGTTGCACAAAGAAATAGTAAGTACCTCCTTCTAAAGAAGTCTAAAAAGGGATATTTAAGTGTGTGTCCTCAGGTTATGCAGTTGTAAGTCACCAACAGGATTCCAGCCATACTTTACACCTATTCTGAGCCACAAGAAGTGGTGTAGAGGAGGGATAAAAATGAGAGACAACATCTGGATCACACACACACCCCTGGGATTACGGGAATGAGGCCAGAGCAATTGTACAACAAATATTCCATTCAGTTGCTTACCGAGTGATATCCAGACAGAAAACTCTTAGTGTCCCCTCTTTCCCACTGTTGATTCTCTTGTTTTCTTTGCAGGGAAGCGGATTTGTCTGGGTGAAACCTTGGCCCGTATGGAGCTTTTTCTCTTCTTCACCACCATCCTGCAAAGCTTCCAACTGAAATCCCTCATACCCTCAGAGGACATTGACACAACCCCACAAGAAAGTGGCTTTGCCAACATCCCACCTTTCTACCAGCTCTCCATCATCTCACGCTGAGTGAAAGAGGGAGGGAGAGACCAAACCAGAAGGCTCTTTTCTCTATGGCCATGTGGCTCTTGCATAGGCTTGCTTCTCAGGCTGCATAGGATGTAAGCTGTCCTCTCATTTTCTCTACTGGATCTAGCAAAGATTTTTTTTCTCTTTGATATGGCTTCAGCAAATTTCATCCAAGATTAGGCTTGCTAGACTAGGATGCATTTGGACACCCAGACAGGAAGCAGGGAGAGGGGTCAACCTTTCTTATTGTCCCATTTCTAATCCATTACCATATTTCCTATGCTCTCCTTCACCCAAAGACTTTAATGCTGCTTGAATTTTAGAACTGTATTTCCATCTATATCATAGGTAGGGATCATGCAGGGGTCCAAATTTTGTCGGACACCATCTCCCTGAAGTTCTAGCCAGCGTAGCCAGTGGTGAGGTATGTTGGGAGGTGCACTACAAGAACAATTTGTGGGCTTGCTCTGTCTGTCTATCTATAATATCTCTATTTCTATATCATTTATATAAAGATGTGATTGAGGTTGCCTTGGATTGATAAACTTTTTAAAATAACACATTAATATTTGTGTTTGGACCTCTGTTTTGGACATAAACCAGGAGATTCTGGACAGTGGAATTGAAGTGGGTGAAAAGAGTGTGTTCCTTCTACTGTGTGATCCAGCTCTTCTTCCCAGAGATGCTGATATTATTGAGGCAACAAAAAACAACTTCTATTCCCATGTCTCAACCATAGTGGTTTTCCAGAAACCATTCCATAAGGTCCTTGACCATCTTCCAGTCTTCCATATTTGGTTGCACATCCTTACCATCACCACCACCAGTCCATGGTATCAGGTGGCTTAGGGATGACAATTTGAGGAACACATTTTGCCCATGCTGAGGAATGTGTTTTTGCATAATCTGCTTAAGTCACGCTCTTTTCAATGGCACAATGAGGAGTAGGTTTGGACTAGCTCCACAAGACGGTTCAAGTTACTTGCCATTTTCTGGGTGGATTCAGTAGCCCTAATCCTGTCTTTTCGTGGGCTTTTGTTCTTCATGCCTCCTTTGCTTATTTGCTTGTTTATTCACTCATTTGCTTGCTTCTTATAGGAGTGGAGTCCTTGGCTAACTTCTCAGGGGAATTTTGCCAGCACCAAGTACATTATAAACACTTAGACTCTATTGGCAACTGACCTTGAGGTTCCACCGGCCACAGTTTTTGCACAGCAACTGGAAATATAGGAGATTATCCCACCACTGAAATAACCCGGCTTACCTCTTCCGAATTGAAACCTAATTCGGGAGACAGCTGGGTCCTATCACAAGGATTTTGCTGCCAAAGCTGCTGGGCAGCCCAGCATGCTTCAGCAGCCATTTTTTGATGTCAGAAAGCTCCCGGTTTAGAAATAAGGCTTCCGAAGCGTGTTGCGGACCCAGGCTACAACCAGGCTGGACTCACCCAGTGGCTTCGGCAGCAAAATCCTTGTGATCGGACTGAATTAGGCTTCAGTTTGGAAGAGGTAAGCTGGGTTATTTCAGTGGTGGGATAATTTTCATAGACCAAAATCCTGTTAGTGAAATATGAGTCTATTCATGTCCTAAAAAATATTAACCAGTGAGGGCTGGCTGTTTTTTGTTATGGACCATCGATTAACTTTCACCCCAACTGGCTTCTGCTTGCAAGAGATCAAGAATTGAACAAATAAAGGAGCAAGTAAATATACTCAAGTACAAAGGTGAAAATTACAGAGGAGAAAGGAGGGAGAGTTCTTCTACACTGTAGAGTTGCATAACATCAGCTGATCTGAGAGGAAATTCAATCTTCTTTTACATAACTGCAGAAACAAAGGTAGCCCTTCAGTTGTTTGTCTGCTTCTGGAGGACTCTTTTCAAATTCAAGTTTGCCATATTGATCCTCCTGCCTATATTGACTTAGAAGTTGACAAGTTCCTTTTCTAGATTAGAAGTAGAAAAATAACTCCAACTGGGTGTGAAATGCAACACTAAAAAAACAGATCTGGTTACTGAGATTCTTTCACTAAAGATGGGGATGGGTCCATGTGGCAAAGTAATGGTCCTGTATTGCACATGGCTGTAGGGTTCAAAGAAGCAATGATCTACTTTGGCTAGTCTGGTCTTCAGTGGGGAGTGTATGCTCTTCTCATGTTTTAAAAGGAGTGGGAAGATGACCCCCCCCAGGACCAGGTTTGTAAGCTATTGTCAGAGGATGAGGATATTGCCCTCTCAGTAAAAATCTCTCCATGAAATTTTCCTTCAATCCCAAAATGTCTAGAATTGCAGTAACTTAAAACTATAGTTGACCATTCATACGTTCAGTTTAGGCATCCAGAGCAAAGCAGTATGCAAGGAAATCAGAACACAGTAAATGTAAAAGTTCGAGGTGTGAACCATTTTCAGTGTCTTGCTGTCTGCAATGCAAGGAAGTTGGGGGAAAATTCATGGGGACTTATAATTTTTCTTGCAAGGCAAGTGTCCCTGCCTTTTACAGTATCTTCACAGATACTTGGAACAAGCCCTACAGAGCTATGGAACATGGAAGGGACCAGAAGAAATCTTTGATATTGTTCATAAGTAGCATGGTTGACTTCTCTTTTGGGATGGAAATCTTGTAGCACCTTTGATAAACATTGTATCATAAGCTTTTGTAGACTTGATCTACTTCCTCAGATGCTTTTGGATCCTTTCGGAAAACAAGGAAGAGATTTCTCTCCCGTTACAAATCTGGATATTAGAATAAAAGGGAAGACATAGAATCATAGGGTTGGAAGAACTATTCTAATCCAACCCCTTGCTGTGCAGGAATACACAACTAAAGTACTCCCAAAAAATAACATCCAATCTGTGTTTAAAGACCTCCAAAGTAGGTGGGTCCACCACCCTCCAAAACAATCTATTCTACTGTCAAAAAGATCTTACTGTTAGGGGGTTCATCCTAAATATTTTTGGTGGAATCTTTGCTTGCTGAGGCATTTTCTCCATAGCCAAACTATGAGACAATGACCCAGAATAGAGACACTACAAAATTGGATCCTTTTTCATAGTTCTGTGTTTGGAGTGCATGCTAGTAAGGATTGTGTTATTTTGTGTCCCAAAACAAAGGTAGGGATGCTGCCTACCTCAATATCCCTAGAGAAGCTTGATCACAAGCTGGACAAAGGGATCTAAACTCCCAGCTTCCCATTAACATCCAACAACCCAGAACACCATCTATATCATACAATGGGAATGTTCAGGTAGACATGCTAGGGCTTATGTTTCTTTCTAACCTCGACTGAATGTGACTTTGGCTGTTCTATAGCTTTGTAACTACTATATATACTCAACTATGAGTCAACCTTGTGTATAAGTTGAGGGCAGGTTTTGGGGGCAAAATTATGGATTCAGATATAACCTTGTATAAATCAAGGATAAAACTTAGGTGGATGTAACAAAGGATGTAAAGCAGTGATTGCCAAACTTTGGTCCTTCAGGTGTTTTAGATTTCGGCTCCCAGAAGCCTCAGTCAACTTGGCCAACAGTCAGGAATTCTGGGAGCTGAAGTCCAAAACATCTTGAGAACCAAAGTTTGGGAACCACTGATGCAAAGGATGAAGGAAAGGAAAATGATGCCAAAGCATGCCATCATTCTCCCACCCAGACATTCAAAAGGCCAGAAGCAGCCCTGCAGCAGAGAGAATAGAGATGGCCAATGCTTCTTTTAGACTAAAGTCGACAAAGTTCTTGCCTTTCGCCACTCTTCTTAGAGAAGGGAGTGGTTCCTAATTTGATAAAAGTTAAGGTATATCACCAGCATTTTTCTGGCTATAGGGATGTAATTATTTCCTAATTTCATTTTTTTTAAAGAAATGAACAAATAATTTTAGGACTTTTTCTTCTCAGTGTGATAAAGTCTTTGAAAACTGCAGTTTTTGTAGAATATTTGCAGTACAGGACTTATTGTGTGTTAATTTTTCACATTTTCTTTTGTATTGTAAACAGCATTTTCTGTTGCACAGAAATTGCTGCAGATGGAGACTTATTCTGTCAAAAATCTGTGTGTGGTTGTTGGAACAGAGAGCAGTCCTTTCTGCCAGAATCTTCAAACTTTTTGCAGTCAATCAGGCACTGGGCTGACAGGATCACCAGAAAAGTCATTCAGACCAGCCCCAGACCCATAATAAAGTCAGGTAATGGTCAAAACCTGCTTGAGATAGCTGGTCATGCGAGAAAGTCTACAGACCACCAAGGTTTTATGAGTGAGGCAGGTGATTGTACAGCAAAGGCCTCACCTATCAGAAGATGCCCCATCAAAAGCTATTTATGTCCTCCCCACTTGATGAGTCTCCTTTTTTGCTTGCAGGGAAATGGATCTGTTTGGGAGAAGCTTTGGCCCATATGGAGCTTTTCATCCTCTTCACCACCATCCTGCAGAGTTTCCAGCTGAAGTCCCTCATCCCCCCTGAGGATGTTGACACAACTCCTATGGAGAGTGGCTTAGCAACTATCCCACCCTTCTACCAGCTCTCCATCATCCCACGCTGACCCAAAGGGCACCTTGTCCATAGCCATTACTCGCTTACACACACTGGATTCCACGGTTCCTCAGAGTAGACCATTCATTATGTTTTCCGGCTCATTCACAGTTTGTTTGTTTTTAAAGTTGGCATCCCCATTTCATCCCTAAATAAGGGCTTGTTGAAATGGGATGCTCTTGATACCCACAGATGGAGAGGGAGGGAGCCCATGATTCATTGCAGACTATTATATCTGCTTTTGAGCCGAAAGAACATGATGCCATCTTCTCTGTTTTTGTATCTGTACCTAAGGAATGTGTAAGCCTTGAGATTGCCTTGAAAGATAAAATATAACAATGTATTTGATTTTGATTAAACATTTGATTTTGTTTTCAAGTTTATCATAAGCTAGCACACAACTTTGTCCTAAGGACGACTCTTAATGCCTCAAACACAGCCAGATATCCAGGCCAGTAACATCAGAAGCCCACGGCACTCTGGGTGGAAGTTGGAACCATAGAGGTGGCCCTCTTTTCCTGCTTTGCTGTGTGATAGAGAGTTGCTGGAAGTGAGGTATAAATATACCAGAGAGCGGGACCACTGGGAAGAAAGAGAGCGGCCTCCATTGCGAGAAAGAGAGGCACCGGAAGCCATTGGAAAATACAGGAAGTAAACATTGGATTAAGTCCCCGCCGCCGATGTAGGAGGAAAAATCAGGGAGAGGATTACAGAGGATTTCAGACACATTCCAAGGCAGAAAGGAAGGATGTAAATGGACATTTGAAAGTGATCGATAGATGATAAAATAGTAAACAACTGAAGGTACTGACTCTGGAAGGGTGAAACATAACCGTTACAGGATATGCTGAATGGGAAAGGGCTTGGGCTATAAATACAATAACGAACTCTGGTAGGACAATTTGACTGAGTGTAAGGATTTAGAGACTGTAATTTAGATCTCTGGAGATTAAGATTGTAGAATTGAATGGTAGAATTGAAATCTACTGTACGCTAAGGACACCGTGAATCTATACTATTGTAGTGGATATGCATTATTGTTGAATAGTTGTGGCCCTAGTAGTTAACAGGTGTGACTGTGTATTTAAGTGTATTGAAGTGTATTGAACAATGCAACCTGAAAAATCAGACAAAATAATGTCCAAAGGACAGAGCCAGAAATTAAATTCCCAATTGCAATCTCAGAGGAGACCCTCCATAGAAAAGTTGACAATCCCGGATATCAATCAGTTAATTCTGGGGGGAAATGAATTGTTATCAGCAAATTTTACACAACAATTAAATGATTTTAAGAAAGAAATAAAACAAGAGATCCAGGATGATTTGAAGTTAATAAATCAAACAGTAGAGAAATTAGTGGTGGATATGAAAACAACAACAAAAAGGGTAGATATATTGGAATTTAGAAGTGATAAATTGGAAATGAATTTGACGAAAATGGAAAATAAAACAGAGGAGGATCTGGATGAGAGAGCAATGTGGGAACAAAGATTGAGGGGGAAAGCAGTAAAAATAAGAGGTTTGATAGAAGAGAAGAATGAAAATCTGATGGAAAATTACTACCAAAAATAGCAGAGTTTTTGGATAAGAAAAAAGAAATTTTTGAGGCAGAAATGGACAAGTTATATCGCGTTAATTCCTCAGTAGCAAAACAAAGAGGTTTCCCAAGAGATATAACTGTTTACCTTGTTAGAAAGCAGACACGTGACTTATTTCTCAATAAGCATAATGAGATTCCATTTAAATATGAAGGACAGGAACTCAAATGAAAAGATGTCCCAGTTCGTCTGCTGAGGAAAAGAAAGAATTATGTGAACTTAATGACTCTTTTGAGAAGGGAGAAGATTCAATACAGGTGGGAGGTTCCTGAAGGATTAACCTTTTGGTGGTGGGGTGGGGAGAATTAGAATCTCATCACCAGAACAAGCTAATGGTTTCATCAGACAATGTTTTGGTAAACAAAAAGCCCAGGATAAAAAGAAGGGAGACGTAGATAGTGATGCAAAGGGGGAAGAAGATGAGAACGAAGGGACAGGTGCAGAGGGACAAGGTGCACCACTCATAAGGGAAGTTGTCTGTGGTTGTTTTGAGAGGTTTTTTCTTTTCTTTTATGATTGATATGTGTGCAATTGTTTGTACGCAATTGAATGTGTAATTGTATATGTGGAAGTGTATGTGTAATGGTCTGTGTGTAAATGTATGTGTAACGGTAATTGTTTATATGTGAGTAATTGTGTATTTTAATCAATAAAACTTAAAAAAAGAGAAGCCCATGGCACAATGAACTGTATAATGATCTAGCAATAGGCATCCATGGTGTATTGAAGCAGAAGGTAACAGAAAGATTTTGGGTGCCTCCAGATGTTCCTGGGGTAAACTGGGATTCCTTGGGCTGCATACACCATTTGTCAAGAGCAGTCTGAATTTCCCCTTCGCTCTTCGTTCTTCCCCTACATTCACCAGGATTGTTCCCAAAGGCAACCTACTCTCAGAGCAATACAGGAGGAAATGCTCTCACTCTGACTCATTTCTCCAATACTTCCAAACTGTCAATTACAATTGTTGTCCCTGTATACACACACACGCACACAGTACTATGACACAAGTGTGTAGGGAAGCGTACCAAAGCTTGGAAGTTATCTGTTACATGAACAATCGTTACCTGTAAGAACTAACAGCCAAAATCCTGCATCAGAGGCTGTGATGTGTAATGTTATGATGGCAGTGTTATGTCGCTGCCAAAATACACAATCTGATGAACTGTGACACTGGAGATTGGGACACCACAGAAGATGACTCAATGTGTCATGTGTATTGGTATACAACATTTCCCAATGTGCAATGTGTCCTGATACACAACATGTTTGAATGCACAATGTACACAGCATGTTGCACATTGGGGCATACTGTGCATTAGAACGCCTTGTTTGTTGGGACTGTTGTACAATGCCCATGCTTTTGGCTCCACTCGCACAATGGGACAGGAGATGTAAATATGTCATTGCTCCCCCCCTGAGAATACAAGCATTGCACAACATCACAATTCACTTCTACATGACCATAAGCCAGGTTACAGTGATTTTTATAGGACCAAGATGCAAAGAAAAGTGCATTGTTGTTATTTTGTGACTTCAAGCTGTTTCTGATTTTTGGTGACCCTAAAGTAAGATCATCATGCTTTTTATCTCTGCAAAATTGGTACAGAACTTTGTTCATTGAGATGCACTAATGTGCATCTCAAACATCACCACTGTTGAATAATATAGGATGCAACTTTCTACATTTTTTGCCATCCATGGGAGGGGCAGAAAAAAACTACTGTGGATGAGAATATACTGTAATGGGCATGCACTAGTCTGCATGCTAATAATTATTTAAAATCTTTATAGACTTTTATTTGCTATAAAGCATTTTTTAAAATTGTATATCTGTCTATGGTACAGGGGTGGGCATTGTGCTGCAGATGGGCTGCATGTGGCCCCTGAAGCCCCATCCCATATTGCAAAAGCTCCCTAATGCTCCATTGTTGTTGTTGTTTAAAGCATATTTTCAGGAAAGCTTTGACCCAAAACCATTCAGAAAGCCCCCTGTGTAAAAACATTTTGAAAACCCTACACCACCCCACAAGCACCCTAGAATCCCATAGTACCTGCAAATACCTCCATTTTCCTCTCTAGTTGCTCTCACAATGTTGGCAGATCGTGACATCATGTCACCTCCTGCCACAATTTTGAGAGTGACTACAGAAGAAAATGGGGGTATTTAGGCTTGCTGTAGAGGGGTATGGCCTCCATAGCACCTTTCGAGGGGCTGTGGCACCTCTGGGGGGGGGGCACAACTTGTCCTCTGGCCCCCATGCAGTTAGTTGTCCAACCCTGTTGTAGGGTCAGGTGTTGCTTGCTATATGCATTTACTAGTCTTAGCACTTCACAATGACTTCTGTGTATGAGTGTCTTCTATATCGCTCAGTTTGGCACAGTACAGTCAGCCTTCCATATCCACAGATTCTTTATCCATGGATTCAACCATCCACAGCTTGAAAATATTTTTAAAATATATAAAATCCAAAAAGCAAATATTGATTTTGCCATTTCATATAAGGGACATCATTGTACTATGCCATTGTATTTAATGGGACTTGAGAATCCACGGATTTTAGTATCTACATGGGGGTCCTGGAACCAAATCCCAGCAGATACCAAGAACCCACTGTATATTTGTTAATATAGTAAAATGTCTGTGTCCTTTCTTCGAGAGAATCAGTCACATTTTCCAACTCTTATGCAATAGTGTTAATATAATTTCTCTTTATACTTTTCTTCAATATATGATTCTACTGTTCTTTGGCCCTCCCCACTTTTCTACCCAGAAAAATCACCCTGAGAACCCAAGAAAGCTAATGATACCTTTATCTGCAAAACAATGCCAACTCCTATGTCCTCTGCACTAAAAAGTCACAATACTGATTAGCCAGGAATCACAGAAATTGACTCCAATTTCAGGGATGAAACCCTGATCATCTTTACCCCCTGCAGTTATGCAACACAGTAGGTGGGGCTAAATCCAGGCCAAATTTAATACTTGGAACACCAGCAAGATAGGACAGGGTTCACACTCTGCTTATAGAGTAGAACAGTTGGCAAACTTCATCATGGAGGTAGCTGGTGCAGTCACCTTCTTCCTTGTCATCTACCTCTCTTGCCTTGCCATCATAACAACTAAGAGAAAACTGTCACAGAAGGGAAGGCTTCCTCCTGGTCCCACTCCCCTTCCTCTGATTGGAAATTTCCTGCAGATCAAGTCATCAGAAACTTTAAAATCTCTCCTGAAGGTGAGTGATTCTACCCTAGAAAACAACATGGGCATTGGGATATAATGGCCAACCTTAGGAGATCATCAAGATTCACTGAAGCTATCTCCTTATTCTTCTCCCACTTCCATTCCTTCTCTTGAACAGATCTCAGTGGAATCCCTTGCAGCTCTTTCCAAGTAATCTTGAATCTATATCTTTCTCTGACCTTCTAGAAGATATTCCTCTAGGGCTCCATCCATCCAAAACATCTTCCTCCATCTATCCTATCCTTCTGTCTGCCTGTTGACATCTACCCTAAAGGACAGGAGGCAGACTCAGTGGTATCCTTTAGCTGGATCAGTTTCATTTGGGTTTGGAATTGTGTATAAATGTTCACACTTCTTTGAACTCTTCTGGGAGGGGTTCTGTGAATCTTGGAATCTCTTTTGGTTGGTGTTGCATGAGCCTAAAAGTCAACTCCAATACATGTGAGAGGGAGAGGGAGACAGGCTGCTCACAAACCAGTATGTTTCCATTTTCCTTGGCTAATGTGATTATGATGAGAATGGGGCTTGTGTAGTAATATCCAGATTTTTGTTCTGGGACTCAGGAGGAAAGAATGGTCATCTTCCACTTCTTCCAGCAGATCACCACCATAATATTCAAGAAAGAATAAAGTAAAAAGAAAATATAGGACTTTGCTTCTTTTCCTATGCAGCTGAGGGAAAAATATGGCCCCGTGTTCACTGTCTATTTTGGAATGCGACCAGCTGTGATCTTGTGTGGACATGATGCTGTGAAGGAGGCCCTGATAGACAAGGCTGAAGAATTCAGTGGAAGGAAAACTAATCCTACCCTGGAAAGAACTTTCCAAGGATATGGTGAGGAACTATATGAGTCTGTCCATGTCTTGAGATGTTGTGGGGAGATTTTCTCTCTGTCTCATCAACTTCACAGGGACATTGAGTGGAAACATGGGAGAGGGCCTTCTTGGTGAAATCTTCCAGGCTTTGAACTCCTTTCCAGGGAAGGTTGGACTGACACCCTCCTTGCTCTCTTTCTGAAAGCAGGTGAAGACTTTTATGTTTTGGCAGGCGTTTGAAGGCTGATTGATCAGGGAGGAAAAAACCTTTCAAAAAGTGCTGTATTGTTTATTGGTTGCCTGTGGAAGGAGTTACATTCATGCTTTTATTTCCTTTTAAGTCTGTTAGTTTTATGTTTGTTAATTCTATTTTTAACTTTTGGGTGATGTGAATTCTAGCTGGATCTATTTAACTTTTGTGAGCCACCTTATGTCCTAGACTGGAAAAAGGTGGAGGAATGATGATGATGATGATGATGATGATATAAATCCAGATTGGTCTTGTAATAATGACCCATATCTTTTCTGCTCTTTCCTGGTTGCCATTCCATTTCTTTCCTGTCTCCTTCAGGGGAGATATTTTCCAACGGAGACCGCTGGAAGCAACTGCGTCGGTTCTCCCTCACCATCCTGAGGAATTTTGGAATGGGAAAAAGAACCATAGAAGACCGAATCAAAGAGGAAGCTCAGTTCTTGCTGGAGGAATTTAGGAAGACTAAGGGTGAGTAGATCTAGGAAGGGGTTAAGGTGGGTTTGTTCTGACTCTCTCCAGTGAAAGAACCCCAAGCTCTTTAAAACCAAGACAGCTCAAGGAGACTTTGACCAAAAGTCAATAATAACTTTGGGACTCATGAAGGATAGCAAAATGGAGTTTGCGGCATATTGCCCTGAGGTGGGATGGGAGTAAAAAGAGTAATGAAAGTAGGCAGGGAGCATAAATAAGACAAGAAATAGAACTGCAAAAGAAGAGACATTTCCCCACTTGTATGTGACTGAGAAAGGAGGGAAGAGGGATATAATTTCTACTCCCCCCCAAAAAAATTAGTCACCTTTCTAATGTAGACATAGATGAGGGTCTGTCCATCAGATGGTGGAATGAGGTTGGCATATGTGGCCATTATTCTGTATTTCTTCGTGTCTTGTGAGACATCTTCTAGGTCAGCTTTTCCCATCTTGATGCTAGCCCTACAGATGTGTTGGACTGCATGTCGCACAATACCAGACAGGTTGAATGAGGATGTTCCAGACAGCCCAAGCCCAAGCTCTAAAACTAAGATGAGCCCTAAAAGCATCAATCTGCAGACTCCTGGGGGCCACCAGCTTGAATGAGATTTTTCTAGGCACCAGGGGTACCTTCAGTGAAGTGACTCCCCATCCTTTCTCTCTTTTTTCTTGTACTTTAGAGAAGCCCTTTGATCCCACCTACTTCCTCAGCCGGGCTGTCTCTAACGTCATTTGCTCCATCGTTTTTGGGGACCGTTTTGACTATGAAGACAAGGATTTCCAGGCCCTCATGGAGATGTTGAACAACAGCTTTCGGGAAATGAGCACGGCCTGGGCCCAGGTACCCCAAATCCTCCTCCTTCTGCTAACTGGAAAAAGGAGGTGGATCACCTCCACCTACCAACAGAGGAAAAGGTTTCCACCCCCAAAATTTTGATCTAATCTTGACACTACCATGCTAGATCCATAAGTTCTTCACATGTATTTGGCTGATTGTTTAATGCACTGGTTTCTTTACCTTTTCCTATATGCAGCAGAGTTGTCCAGAATGTCTAAAGACTCTTCTTTACTAGGCCTTATAAACATTTACATTTCTAGTTACCTAGGAAATACTCATTTTGAAGAGCAAGATATACCTTTATGAAGTGCATATGCTGCACTTCATATGATGCATTCCATGCAGGTGGCACAGAAAAGCTGAGATCCTAGATTGGCACATAAATCAATATCCTGCGCAGTTTCATATCTTCCCACTGCCCAGAAGCTGTCAAGTCGTTGGGCAAGTCAGACTCTCTCAGCCTCTGAATAAATCTTGCCAAGAAAATTCCATGATAGGTTTGCCTTAGGGTCATCATAAGGTGGAAATGACTTGAAGGCACACAACAACAAAAAGAGAGAGAGAAAGAGCGTGGTGTAGTGGTTTGAGTGCTGGACTACAATTCTGGAGACCAGGGTTCAATCCCCAGCTCAGTCATGAAACCCAGTGGGTGACCTTGGGCAAGTCACATGCTCACAGCCTCAAAGGAAGGCAATGATAAACCTCGTCTAAACAAATCTTGCCAGGAAAACCTGGGTCACCATAAGTTGGAAATGACTTGAAGGCACACAACAACAAATATATATATTAGTGAGTACTGTCCTCAAATCTCCAGTTGACAACCTAACATCACATGCTTATAAATCCAAGTGTTGCATCCTCTCTAGACTTTATCACATGAGCCTAGAAAGGAGGTTTTAACAAGATAAATACATCTTCAGCTGTTATTTATCACAAGACATTGTGTCTGTCCTGATACTGCCTTGCCTTCTATTTGATACGGTAAAAATAATTGGAAGGGATAACAGGCTGGTATGACAGAGTCCTCTGTTTATCACAAGAAGAGCCTACAGGAAAGAAAAATTGATTTTGCCCCTTTGTCACCATCTCCAGAAATCCTCTTCAGGCAAATTAAAGAAATATTGTGAATGTCATGAAGGAATACTGCAAGTCACCTATTTGGCAGGTCTTCTCTCTCCCTGCAGTTCTATGACATCTATGACAGCTATCTGAAGTACTTTCCAGGACCTCACACCAAGATCGATGACTTCCTAGAACGCATCAGGCTCTTCATTGCCAAGAGAGTGAAGAAGAACCAAGAGACTCTTGACCCCAACGTCCCACGGGACTTTATAGACTCTTTTCTCATCCAGATGGAAAAGGTATCATATTATCACTTCCAGGGGGAAAAACACCAAAAATTTGATTGTAGAGGGCACAACAGGAACAGAGGTGGTACATCTGTACAGTAACCAGATGCATTTAAGCAACAAAAATCACCCACATTCCTTGCATAAGTTTTAGTCCTTCCCCTCAAGGTTTCTCTGCTCTTCCCATTACTGATGTCCACCTCCCTTCTATTCCCTGATCCCTCTCTGAGACTCAACTTCCATCTGCTTCGCAACCATTCCAAGCTCCTCCACTCTGCAGTTTCCCCTCTGGGTTCTCCTCAATCTCCTCTTTGACTCTTTCATCCTGGCTTCCCTCTCCTAGCATCTCTTGCCCTCCTTCCCACCCATCCTCTTTCCCTCACAACATTTCCTCCCCTTCCCTCCAATTGTCTCTTCCATCTCAGCTTTTGCTACTCTCCCTCAGTTCTCTTTTTCCATCCCATCATCCCCTCCCCTTCTTTCCCTCCAACCATCCCTTTTCCATTCTGGTATCTCCTTCTTCTCCCGCTCTCCGTCATCCCTCTTTCCACGTCTTGCTACTGTTCATTTCTTATCACCTTCTTGGCACTTGTGTCTACCTCCATCTCACATCTGCCTCCTCCTTTGCTCTCTACTCTTGCTGTTCCATCCCCATATTAGTTCCTTCTGCCCAGTGATCTGTTACCCTTTTCTGACACTCTCCCTATAGATCCTGCCCTCCTCTTCCTTCCTACCCTCAGCAGACTTCTTCCCAGTCCTTGCCAGTGGCCCTACCTTTCACCTCTCCACTCCAACCTCCCCTGCTATCCTTCCACTTTTATTTTCCTTGCTTTGGCAACTGCTATACATTTGAAATGTAATAAATGAGGGTGATGCAAATTGAGACGCATCCGTACGTAGGAAATTTCATTCTGCTCCAAAGTGTTGAAAAACACGGACCATTACACACCACTTCACCAGATCACATTGACCCAGCTAAAGAGAATATTATCCCTAGTTTGCATTTCAGCTGCAAACTGACAATCAACCAGATTACAGTGACAGTCAAAAATATAACTTATCTAGTATAATTTCACCCAGATAACACAACACTCTTTCTCATGCTGACTTCCAACAGTCCTTCCTGAAATGTTCTCATGTTGTTTTGTTCTTTTCTACTTCTAGGAAAAAGACAATCCCTCTAGTGAATTTAACATCAAAAACTTGGAGCTCACCACTCTTAACCTGTTCTTTGCTGGGACAGAGACAGTCAGCTCCACCCTGAGATACGGGTTTCTGTTTCTGATGAAATATCCTGAGGTTCAAGGTATTATTATTATTATTATTATTATTATTATTATTATTATTATTATTATTATGCGCTTTGTCTTCCTGCAGTTGGTATTCAGAGGTGCACTCCCTCTAAACAGAGAGGTTTAATTTCAGCTGTTTCTACACTGCAGAAGTAATGCAGTTTGACACAGCTTTAACTGCCATGGCTCAATGCTATCAAATTCTGTGATTAGTAGCTTTGTGAGATATTTAGCCTTCTCTGTCAGAGAGCTCAGGTTTCACAGTAAACTACACATTGCAGGATTCCATAGGATCAAGCCCTGATATTTACAGCAGTGACAAACTCCATTCATTCTGCCTTAGCTACACTGGCATTTGAAATGCAGTTCCCTTTGGGACATACAAATCTGATGAAGTAAATCTGTGATTACTTTTGACAGCCAAAGTGCATGAGGAAATTGACAGAGAGATTGGACGGAATCGTGTCCCAAATATTGAAGACCGGAGCCAGATGCCGTATATGGATGCCGTCATCCATGAAGTGCAGAGAGTCAGTGATCTCATCCCCATGAATGTGGGCCACATGGTTACCCGTGACACTGAATTCAGAGGCTACATCCTCCCTAAGGTACTCCCTAAGCAGTGGAGCAGGAAAAACAGGGGAGGCCCAGGAGTATGTTGTCCTCTTCAATGCACATTTATGACCTCCATAGATTGATAAACTTCAGCTTTCTTCAGAAAAGAGCTTTTGCGAGATGGGGACATATTTAACAGATTATAGGTGTTACCAATCAAACTTTAACCATTTCTTGGGTAGAGTTCACCTCAAGGATGATATAGGAGCTTATCACATTACAAAATAAACCTACTTACCCCTGCTGGTTTCAAGACAATTACGGGATGCAGCCGGGCACTATCACATGCAAAATGCTGCCTATGTTGCCACCCAGCTGCATCCTGCCTAAAATCCGCCTACAAGCTGTGCTCAGATGGCTAATTTGCAAAGTCAGGAGTTTCCCAACATTGCAAATCAGCCAGCTGAGTGTGGATTTAGCTGGGTTTTAGGTGGGGGGCTACCACACAACAGCATTGGCGGCATTTTGCATGTGATAGTACCCAGCTGTGTCCCATAATTGTCTTGAAACCGGCAGGGGTAAGTAGGTTTATTTTGTAATGCAATAAGCTCCATAGTATCATTAACCTCAATCTGAACAGTAGCAGGTAATTTCCTAGTATGTTATGTTTTCATTTTATTTTATATTTACTTTTTGTGGCATCTTAACCAAAACTAGGGCTAGATAATGAACCCATAAGCTCGAGACCAGCTTGCTGGTAAAGAAATCAATAAGATTGCACTAATGGTTAATCATCAACATAAAAGTTCATAGGCCACTTATTCTGTTTGGTCCTCCAGCTCTGCTGAAGGTCAACTCTGAAATCAAATGAAACCAATAATATCCTGCATCAAGTAGTGATAATCTCAAGAGTTCTGCCATCTTTTCATGGGCTACCTCAATGGAGATTGGATCACCAACAATTGATGGACAAGAGTCTGAGACTTTCTGCTCTAGATATTGCCAGCAGCTTTTCACTTCTGACTTCAACACTTTTTTCTTTTTGTCCCAGGGAACAGAAGTCTACCCGCTGCTTAGCACTGTTCTGCATGACCCCACAAAGTTTAAAACTCCCAATGTTTTCAACCCAGAGAACTTCCTGGATGAGAATGGATGCTTCAAGAAGAATGATGCCTTTGTGCCATTCTCCTCAGGTACAGCCCTCCTGAGCAAAAGGGTGGATGGTATCCTACTGAAGAGCCCTGGTGGCACAGTGGTTAAATTCCAGTACTGCAGCCACAAGGTTGTGAGTTCGATCCCAGGCAGGGCTCCAAGGTTGACTCAGCCTTCCATCCTTTCATAGGTTGGTAAAAAGAGTACCCAGCTTGTTGGGGTCAATTGGCTTACAGATTGTAAACTGCTTAGAGAGTGCTGAGTTCACTATGAAGCAATATACAAATGTAAATGATATTGCTCTTGCTACTGAACCTTCAGGTCCTGAACAGTCGCCACTGTTATATGACTCACAGGGTCTACTGACTGATCTCTCCTCTTGTCTAATCCCTGGCAGAGCATCAGGAGATATTTTTTCCTGACAGATAGTTGTGAGGAACAGGAAAAGCAGTTCAGAAGGCACATCATAGTTCATGGGGGACTGCCCTTGACCTTATTTCACATTGAGATCTGCTTCCTATTCATACTTCCTGAACTAAGAATGCCCCACAAAAGAAAACCACCATCACTGCACATGATTACACAGCTAGTAACCCTGAAAAACCTGTATATTCACTAGCCATCTTCCACTGACCCTGGATGCCTTGCTACCATTGCAATGGCAACCATATTGTTACCATCACTAGTCATTCATACCATTCATAGACCTCCTATATCAATTGGTCCATTCAGTTTGGAGAGCTCTCTTAGGTCTTAGCTGACAGCTATCACTGTAGCAAGTCACAACAATGGATCTACACTGTAGAAATAATGCAGTTTGACACCACTTTAATTGCTATGGCTCACAAGGTCTTTAGCTTTCTCTGCCAAAGTCTACTGGTGCTTCACAAAACTACACATACAGGATTCTGTAGGATGGAAGAATGGCAGCTAAAGTGGGGTCAACCGGTGTTATTTCTACCTTGTAGATGCACCCAAGATTAATAACACACATACAAACTGGCAAGGAGGAAATTCCCAAATCTCTGTTTCATTAGATGCCCCCAGGTTCCAGTATTATGAGAGAAGGGGAAAATGTCTCCCTATCCATTTTCTTGACAGGTTTCAGTCGTGCCCTGTATCATTGTTTTCTTGCATGTGTGAACCAGTGTTTTCAGGTACAAAGCAGAGCACATGACTGCTCAGCTGCTCTAGTGTTCCCTAAGGTCCTGACACTACATCCAGGGGTATTTTCAGACAGAATGGTCCTAGTGCTACCAGTCATATTAATGGATGGAGTGTAACACTCCAACCATGCGGTTCCACATCCCTCCTTGCACTTGGAAAGCAGCTCTGGAGTCTGTTATCATGGACATTTACTGACCAAGGGGAAGAAGGAGAGTTCCCAAGCAACACCCAGCTACATTTTGTGGAAGAAGGGAAGGACCTGAGGTTACTCTTGTGGATCTTCAGCAACTTGCCAGAGATCCAGGAAGATGAGTTCAGCTTTCCCTTGCCATCTGCAGAACTGCAGCTGGGACTGGATGTTGCCTCAGTCCCTGTATTATTGGTAGGTAGATGTTGCACAAAGAAATAGTAAGTACCTCCTTCTAAAGAAGTCTAAAAAGGGATATTTAAGTGTGTATCCTCAGGTTATGCAGTTATAAGTCACCAACAGGATTCCAGCCATACTTTACACCTATTCTGGGCCACAAGAAGTGGTGTAGAGGAGGGATAAAAATGAGAGACAACATCTGGATCACCCCCCTAGGATTACGGGAATGAAGCCAGAGCAATTGTACAACAAATATTCCATTCAGTTGCTTACCGGGTGATGTCCAGACAGAAAATTCTTAGTGTCCCCTCTTTCTTATTGTTGATTCTCTTGTTTTCTTTGCAGGGAAGCGGATTTGTCTGGGTGAAACCTTGGCCCGTATGGAGCTTTTTCTCTTCTTCACCACCATCCTGCAAAGCTTCCAACTGAAATCCCTCATACCCTCAGAGGACATTGACACAACCCCACAAGAAAGTGGCTTTGCCAACATCCCACCTTTCTACCAGCTCTCCATCATCTCACGCTGAGTGAAAGAAGGAGGGAGAGACCAAACCAGAAGGCTCTTTTCTCTATGGCCATGTGGCTCTTGCATAGGCTTGCTTCTCAGGCTGCATAGGATGTAAGCTGTCCTCTCATTTTCTCTACTGGATCTAGCAAAGATTTTTTTTCTCTTTGATATGGCTTCAGCAAATTTCATCCAAGATTAGGCTTGCTAGACTAGGATGCATTTGGACACCCAGACAGGAAGCAGGGAGAGGGGTCAACCTTTCTTATTGTCCCATTTCTAATCCATTACCATATTTCCTATGCTCTCCTTCACCCAAAAACTTTAATGCTGCTTGAATTTTAGAACTGTATTTCCATCTATATCATAGGTAGGGTTCACGCAGGGGTCCATATTTTGTCGGACACCATCTTCTTGAAGCTCTAGCCAGCATAGCCAGTGGTGAGGTATGTTGGGAGATGCAGTACAAGAACAATTTGTGGGCTTGCTCTATCTGTCTATCTATAATATCTCTATCTCTATATCATTTATATAAAGATGTGATTGAGGTTGACTTGGATTAATAAACTTTTAAAAATAACACATTTATTTGTGTTTGGACCTCTGTTTTGGACATGAACAAGGAGATTCTGGACAGTGGAATTGAAGTGGGTGAAAAGAGTGTGTTCCTTCTACTGTGTGATCCAGCTCTTCTTCCCAGATATGTTGATATTATTGAGGCAACAAAAAACAACTTCTATTCCCATGTCTCAACCATAGTGGTTTTCCAGAAACCATTCCATAAGGTCCTTGACCATCTTCCAGTCTTCCATATTTGGTTGCACATCCTTACCATCACCACCACCAGTCCATGGTATCAAGTGGCTTAGGGAAGACAATTTGGGGAAAACATTTTGCCCATGCTACGGAATGTGTTTTTGCATAATCTGCTTAAGTCACGCTCTTTTCAATGGCACAATGAGGAGTAGGTTTGGACCAGCTTCACAAGACGGTTCGAGTTACTTGCCATTTTCTGGGTGGATTCAGTAGCCCTAATCCTGTCTTTTCATGGGCTTTTGTTCTTTGTGCCTCCTTTGCTTATTTGCTTGTTTATTCACTCATTTGCTTGCTTCTTATAGGAGTGGAGTCCTTGGCTAACTTCTCAGGGGAATTTTGCCAGCATCAAGTACATTATAAACACTTAGACTCTATTGGCAACTGACCTTGAGGTTCCACCGGCCACAGTTTTTGCACAGCAACTGGAAATATAGGAGATTATCCCACCACTGAAATAACCCAGCTTACCTCTTCCGAATTGAAACCTAATTCGGGAGACAGCTGGGTCCTATCACAAGGATTTTGCTGCCAAAGCTGCTGGGCAGCCCAGCATGCTTCAGCAGCCATTTTTTGATGTCAGAAAGCTCCCAATTTTGAAATAAGGCTTCCGAAGCGTGCTGCGGCCCCAGGCTACAGCCAGGCTGGACTCAGCCAGTGGCTTCAGCAGCAAAATCCTTGTGATCGGACTGAATTAGGCTTCAGTTTGGAAGAGGTAAGCTGGGTTATTTCAGTGGTGGGATAATCTTCATAGACCAAAATCCTGTTAGTGAAATATGAGTCTATTCATGTCCTAAAAAATATTAACCAGTGAGGGCTGGCTGTTTTTTGTTATGGACCATCGATTAACTTTCACCCCAACTGGCTTCTGCTTGCAAGAGATCAAGAATTGAATAAATAAAGGAGCAAGTAAATATACTCAAGTACAAAGGTGAAAATTACAGAGGAGAAAGGAGGGAGAGTTCTTCTATACTGTAGAGTTGCATAACATCAGCTGATCTGAGAGGAAATTCAATCTTCTTTTACATAACTGCAGAAACAAAGGTAGCCCTTCAGTTGTTTGTCTGCTTCTGGAGGACTCTTTTCAAATTCAAGTTTGCCATGTTGATCCTCCTGCCTATATTGACTTAGAAGTTGACAAGTTCCTTTTCTAGATTAGAAGTAAAAAAATAACTCCAACTGGGTGTGAAATGCAATACTAAAAAAATGATCTGGTTACTGAGATTCTTTCACTGAAGATGGGAATGGGTCCATGTGGCAAAGTAATGGTCCTGTATTGCACATGGCTGTAGGGTTCAAAGAAGCAATGCTTTACTTTGGCTAGTCTGGTCTTCAGTGGGGAGTGTATGCTCTTCTCATGTTTTAAAAGAAGTGGGAAGATGACCCCCCAGGACCAGGTTTGTAAGCTATTGTCAGAGGATGAGGATATTGCCTTCTCAGTAAAAATCTCTCCATGAAATTTTCCTTCAATCCCAAAATGTCTAGAATTGCAGTAACTTAAAACTATAGTTGACCATTCATACGTTCAGTTTAGGCATCCAGAGCAAAGCAGTATGCAAGGAAATCGGAATACAGTAAATGTAAAAGTTCGAGGTGTGAACCATTTTCAGTGTCTTGCTGTCTGCAATGCTAGGAAGTTGGGGGGAAATTCATGGGGACTTATAATTTTTCTTGCAAGGCAAGTGTCCTTGCCTTTCACAGTATCTTCACAGATACTTGGAACAAGCCCTACAGAGCTATGGAACATGGAAGGGACCAGAAGAAATCTTTGATATTGTTCATAAGTAGCATGGTTGACTTCTCTTTTGGGATGGAAATCTTGTAGTACCTTTGATAAACATTATAGCATAAGCTTTTGTAGACCTGATCTACTTCCTCAGATGCTTTTGGATCCTTTTGGAAGACAAGGAAGAGATTTCTCTCCCGTTGCAAATCTGGATATTGGAATAAAAGGGAAGACATAGACTCATAGGGTTGGAAGAACTATTCTAATCCAACCCCTTGCTGTGCAGGAATACACAACTAAAGTACTCCCAAAAAATAACATCCAATCTGTGTTTAAAGACCTCCAAAGTAGGAGGGTCCACCACCCTCCAAAACAATCTATTCTACTGTCAAAAAGTTCTTACTGTTAGGGGGTTCATCCTAAATATTTTTGGTGGAATCTTTGCTTGCTGAGGCATTTTCTCCATTAGCCAAACTATGAGACAATGACCCAGAATAGAGACACTACAAAATTGGATCCTTTTTCATAGTTCTGTGTTTGGAGTGCATGCTAGTAAGGATTGTGTTATTTTGTGTCCCAAAACAAAGGTAGGGATGCTGCCTACCTCAATATCCCTAGAGAAGCTTGATCACAAGCTGGACAAAGGGATCTAAACTCCCAGCTTCCCATTAACATCCAACAACCCGGAACACCATCTATATCATACAATGGGAATGTTCAGGTAGACATGCTAGGGCTTATGTTTCTTTCTAACCTCGACTGAATGTGACTTTGGCTGTTCTATAGCTTTGTAACTACTATATACACTCGACTATGAGTCAACCTTGTGTATAAGTTGAGGGCAGGTTTTGGGGGCAAAATTATGGATTCAGATATAACCTGTGTATAAATCAAGGATAAAACTTAGGTGGATGTAACAAAGGATGTAAAGCAATGATTCCCAAACTTTGGTCCTCCAGGTGTTTTAGATTTCGGCTCCCAGAAGCCTCAGTCAACTTGGCCATCAGTCTGGGAGCTGGAGTCCAAAACATCTTGAGAACCAAAGTTTGGGAACCATTGATGCAAAGGATGAAGGAAAGGAAAATGATGCCAAAGCATGCCATCATTCTCCCACCCAGACATTCAAAAAGGCCAGAAGCAGCCCTGCAGCAGAGAGAGTAGAGATGGTCAATGCTTCATTTAGACTAAAGTCGACTAAGCTATTGCCTTTCGCCAATCTCCTTAGAGAAGGGAGTGGTTCCTAATTTGATAAAAGTTGAGGTACAATACTTACATGGGATGCAGTGGATTATTAGTTGATATGCCAATTCTGATGATCAGAAGATCTGAAGGTGGGCAATTCAAGGCCCAAGTGCTGGATGATGGGGCGACTAGTCACCAGTCCCAGATTCTGCCAACCTAGCAGTTCGAAAGCATGCAAATGCAAGTAGATAAATAGGTACCACTTCGGTGGGAAGGTAACAAAGTTTGGAGCAGTCATGCTGTCACATGACCACCAGAGTAATCTTCGGACAACGCTAGCTCTTCGGCTTAGTAATGGAGATTAGCACTGTCCCCTACAGTTGGTTAAGAGTAGGCATTCATGTCAAGGGACTACCTTTACCTTTACCTTTATAATACTTACATTGACCCATGGATAGGTTACATCAGGTTTTTAGGTTGATTTTTTGACTAATTGTTTTAGAAATCTTTGATGTGGCTTATAAAGAACATGATAGTGTATACAGTGACACTGAGGGAAGTTGGCTTTATGTACAAGATACGTTTTTGCAAATGTTAAGATTGCTTGCTTAGAATAAAAGCTTTCCATCGAAGATCTCCTCCCTTCTATGCTCTCTTCACATGCCTTTGCTTGGTGTGTGCATGTCTGTTTGTGGGTATAGGATTTTAATCTCCCACAGGAATAGGAGGCAAAGTCCCTCTGAGTCAGAAGTGATAAAAGTACAAGTTAAAAAACCCAGTAGCTTCCCACTTAGTTACTGAGTCATAGTGAGTAATGGCAGCTAGATCGAATTCAAGGGATCCCCTCTCCTATTCAAGAGCAAGCGATGGGGCCAGATCCCATTACAACTCCAGACCCTTGACATGTCATCTAATAATACAAAACTGGATTTTTGTTAGGCAAAGAGGCTAATCAGAAAACAGGAACACTTGGGGTGACAGAGGATCAAAATGCAGCTGCACCTTAGAAGAGTAGCTGTGCTTCCCTCCCCCTTTCAATTTTATTTTTGCTGACTTTGCCTATTGTGAGGAAGCTGGGCCTCAGTTTCCCCTTTTGCTATCACTTTCAGAAAACTTTTGTTTCCCTTACTGGGCTCCATCTAAGCTTTGGCTCTCTTTTACACATATTACACATTCCCACCATTGCACTATTGGCTATGATGTTTAGGACTGCTGGGAGATGCAGTCCAATGATGTGTAATGTGAATTTTATGATTGATATAGCTGCATGGCTGCTTATCTGCATATCTACAATTATCTCCATGGCTGAATTTTAAAGGAATGCTAGCCAAAGTGATGGACTCTGTTCCCAAAATAGGTTCAGCACCTTGGAAAATTCCTTTGAAACCCAAAATGGATTCCCCACCCCATTGACATGGACACCTCCAGTCACCACTCCCGTAAGATGCAGATGACCTCCTTGTCCTGCAAGCTCTGGCTCCACTAGACCATTGCACCTCTTAGCATCCCAAGTTAACCCACAAATCCCCATTTTGCAGTAACTCAGCCCACCAAAGCTGATTCTCAATTTTGGGCCATGCCTCCATATGTACAAAGTACCAGTCTTTCACTCTGGGAAACCACAACTGTAGGTACAGCTGCACTGTGGAAAGAATGCAGTTTGGTCCCACATTAGTTCCATGCTACAGAATCCTGAGGTTTGTAGTTTGGTGAGGCACCAGCACTCTTTTGGCAGAGAAGGCTAAAGATCTACAAATTTGTAAAACTACAAATCCCAGGATTCCATAAGATGGAGATACAGCACTTAAAGTAGTGCCAAAATGCATGATTTCTACAATGTAGATGTACCTTGTATCTTTTAAGTTTATCGCAAAGCACTTTCAGGAACTGGAATGGAATGGAACGGAACAGCACGGAATGGGGTGAGAACGCAAGTTACCACACAGGAGAACGCTGCCGATGCCGCCGGGTGTCCCCAAGCCATTCCCCATCCATGCTATGGCAGCCAATTTTGAAGAACGATTTTGAAGCATTCTTCAAAATCGGCTGCTAGGAACAGCTGGGGAATGGCTTGGGGATTCCCAGAGGCATTGGTGCCGTTCTTCTGTACGGTAACTTGCGTTCTCGCCCTGTTCTGTGCCATTCCGTTCTGTTCAGTTCCCATTCCTGAAAGTGCCGTGCAATAAACTTTTTTGTGTGTGGCAACTAGACCTTTTTTTGAAGATGAGTTTTCCCATCAGGGATATTTGCCTTACCTATTGTTGGGCAGGTGAGGGTGCTCTTCCACAGGTCTTGAAGGCTCCTTTGGTGTTTTTATTTTATGTATGTTTTTCTTTCAAACTGCACCTGTTGGTCACACAATGAGCCTTTGCTCTCAGAGAATAGATATATTAAAAACTATTTTAAAAAAAAGTTAAAATCTAGGAAGGCGGTTGCCTTAGACTGAAAAATCCTAGTTTTGTCCTATGCCAGGAGTGTGCAATGTCTGTGGGCCAGGAGATGTTTTTCAGATTCAAGTGTTTAAGGGCCATGCACCCAAGATTTTACGGTAAGTGTTCTTTTTTTCTAATTTTTAAAAATTGCTTATACGTTCTTTTTGTCTCAGAGGATGGCAATGGCCTATCCCTTCCGAAGAGACTTGCCAAGAAAACCCCATGATAGTTTTGCCTTAGGGTCTCCATAAGTCAGAAACAACTTGAAGGCATGCAACAAGAACAGAAGTTCTTTTTACCATTTATGTGTGTACCCATGTCTTATGAATGGACAGATTGTTGTACTGTGTTGTATTGTACTGTATTACATTAACAATTTATTGCATTATTGTTTGTTGTTGCTATGTGCCTTCAAGTCAACTCCACCTTATGCAACCCCATCTCAGAGAGTTTTCTTGGCAAGATTTGTTCTGCTAGGGTTTGCCATTGCCTTCCTCTGAGGCTGAGAGAGTGGGAATTGTCCAAGGTCGCCAAATGGGTTTTCATGGCTGAGTGGGGATCAAATCATAATGCCATGCTGGCTCCTTCCCCGTCAATATAGACAGAAAATATCTAAATACCAAACTCTCCACTTAAAATAGCCATAGAAAAAATAGCAACTCTTCAAGTGGCATACTGCTTAGTTCACTCAAACATTTTACCCTTGCAGCCCCCTTTACATCTCCATGCAGAAGTCACCCTCAACATATTCATTTTATTATGAATAAAATATTTTGAAGTCGTAGGCTTTCATGGCTGGCATCCATAGTTTTTCGTGGGTTTTTCGGGCTGTGTGGCCATGTTCTAGAAAAGTTTCTTTCTGACATTTCACCAGCATCTGTGGCTGGCATCTTCAGAGAAAATAAAATATTTTGTTTGTTTAATGTATGTAGTTTTGTTCATGAATTCATGTAGATCCATATTTTATTTTATATTTGTCCTGTAGCTTTTACAATGAGGTGTGCCAGAATCTGACTATTCCACTACTGAATAATCTTAATTTGTTCTCTCTCTCTTCAGATGTTCTATCCCCAGAGACTGCCATATCTATAATCCAAACTTCCATTTTCTCAGCCAAAGTTATGTCTGGCATATTATATTCTAATTGTTGAGCAGCTTGCATCTTAAAGTCCCATAAGATTCTTACTACACTGTTTTTCACTATTATTGTTGGTGTCATCATGGTCATTGTCATTGTTTCTTAGCTGAAGGCAATGTACGTTATGTTTTCACCGTTTCGTAAAAACAAAACACCATGGTGGCGAGCCAGATTGGGACTGGGCATGTGTGTTCAGCACTGTCCTGGGATGAACAGCACTGGTATAGTATCCCACTGGTCTATTTGGCTCATCTGTTTGGGGCCTAGGTTTCTTTGGCAGTCCTGCACACAAGTACTAACCAGAGCTGACCCTGCTCAGGTTCCAAAATCAGACAGGATCTGCTGCCTTCATTGTGTTTAGGCCTTAGGCAGAAAATTGTTTTCTTGACTCTGCAACACAGCCTTTTAACCCATACAAAAGCCTATTCCTGCCATCCCTGGCTTATGAATGCTGATAAACTTGTCTTCGCCTATGGTCAGGTTGACCAGGTTCAGTTGCATATTGTACGTATTGTGTGTGCTGACTCAAGACAGCCATTCAGTTGAAGGTCCAACCTATTCACCATGGAGCTTGGAGGGGTGCTGACCATCTTGCTAGGCATTTGCTTGGTCCTCATCTCTTTATGGAGGAGGAGGCACAAAAAGGGCAAGTTGCCTCCTGGACCAATGCCCCTACCTTTCTTCGGCAACATACTGCAAGTGAACATTAATGATATCTTCAAGTCCTTCCTAGCGGTGAGTTGTGTCATCTTTGCCATGAGAAAAATGGGATTGGGGGCACTCTTGCATGAAATCTAGGTTCAGGAGGTACCTGCATAGTTTCCCATAGTTCTAATCTTTCAATTTGCATGTTGAAAGTCCTGGTATGGCTTTACTATGAGAACATAAGAAGGAGATTATCGCACTCGGCTATAAACCGGCTTACCTGAGCCAGCTTAAAATTAGAAGAGGGCGGCATCCTGATAGTATCAGACACATTTAGCCATTGAAATCACCGCCCAGCTGCAGCCCTGCTCCATCCCTGCACCTCTTTTCAAAGCCGGGAGTTTTCCGGCTTGAAAAAATGGCTGTTGGAGCACCCCTTGGAGCGGAGATGGATTGCAGCCGGCAGCAATTTCAGCAGCTAAATGCATCTGATACTATCAGGATGTCACCCACTTCTAATTTTAAGCTGGCTCAGGTAAACCGGTTTATAACCAAATGTGATAACCTTTGAAAAGTCTTATTGGGTACTAGTCCAAGGCTTATCTGACAACAAGGTATCTCTAGCAGTGATGAGAACTCAAGTCAATGGACTCAGACTCAAGTCAGACTCAAGGCGCTTCAGTCACTCAACTTGGACTTAACTCCTCAGCACTGATTCGACTCAACTCACAACTTGCATATTTTTAGTGACCAACTTACTATCATACCTGCAAATGCATTAGGCAATAGGCTTGAGGTGAAGGTGGAGGACTACTCAGCACATCAGATGAAACTTCTAAAGCTTTTGAAGAGTTTTAGAAGGATCCTGCCTAATGCATTTGCTGTCCCCCTGCAAACAAATTAAGATCCTTGCCTTCCTTAAGAAGCTTTCCTTGTGATTTAAACTTATACAAAAGATCATCATAAAACAACCATTTCCAAGTTTTAACCCATTCTTTTGTTTGTTGTTTGAAAAGGCTTCCTCTGGTCAGTTGGCTAATGTTATTTTAGGAAAAAGTCTCTGCTTCAATTTTACCAAACTTGTAAAAAGGCCCTTCTAATGCAATGATTTTTAAATTCAGTAGGTGCTTTGACTTTATCATACCAGACATAACCATGGCATCCAAATCTTAAGTCATGACCTTCATGCTCCAAGAGTCTCTGATCTCTGAGCAATATTTATTTTCCCAACCATACAAAACAACAAGCCTCATAATACAATTTAATATTAGGGACTCCCATGCCATCCCTTTCCTTGGCTTCACTCAGTGTTTTAAATTTTATTCTAAATTTCCTTGCCTGCCAAACAAAATTGGGAATTTCTCTCTGCCATTGCACAAAAGGTATCCCATTGCTTATAACAAGAATCATCTGAAAAAAATAAGTAAGAGTCTTGGCAAAACATTTGCTTTTATTACTGCTATTATTCCGTAAAGAGATAAATTTAACTTTCCCTAGGTCTCTTTTAAAAAAAACAAAATCAAACAATGGCATTGTAAAATGGCAAAATCAAGGCTTACTTTTTGGAATTTATATATTTTTTGAATATTTTCAAGTTGTGGATGGTTGAATCTGTGGATGCAGAATCCATGGATACAGATGGCGGACTATAAACCCTTCTAAATGGAATTTACTTTGTAACATCTAGTTTACCTGGAAGCTTGATAATGAATCGAATGCTTCTTGATCATTACCGACACCATCTAAATGTAAAGGTTTTAGAAAACCAGTGTGGAAAATATTGACTCTGGCAAGATAATATTTTATGTGATTGTTTTGGTGATGATGTAGAATAAAATGTATTCCATTACAAAGAGGATATGGATTCAATGTTATTATTGTTATATGTATGCACCCTCCTTACAAATTTGTAAAAACTTTAGGGGATCCCAGTATTTAGCCAAGGATCAGTTGCCTTAGAAAGTAAGTCTGTGTAAACTTAGGGTACAAGAAAACAGGGACAAAACTATGAGGTCTCTAGTGAATAGAGAAAATGATGAACAACTGCTTTACTTTTGCCTCAGGTTTTACTACTGGATCTCACTTAATATCTTCATCTAATCAATAAATCATTATTTTGGTGCATCTATGACTTCATTTCATTTTGACAGCCCCTCGGGTCTCAGGGTGCATCTACACTGTAGAGATCATGCCGTTGGACCCCACTTTAATTATCATGGCCCCATCCTACACAATTCTGGGACTTGCAGTTTTGTGAGGCACCAGCACTCTTTGGCAGAGAAGGTTAAAGACCTTGTAAAACTAGAAATCCCAGGTTTCCATGGAATGGAGCTACAGCTCTTGAAGTGATGTCAAATCAATTATAATTGATTCCATGAGTCCATTCTCAGTGGGACTCACTGATAGGTTTAAGCGCATGAGTGGAGACTGTGTGCCCCTCCAGATGTTGGGCTTTTTTCCTTCTCTTTTTTGGACAGCAACTCCAAGCATTCCTTAACATTGACTATGTGAGCTGGGGCTGCTGGGAGTTGAAGTTCAGCAATGTGTGGAGGGCTGTGCTCCAGGTTTAAGCCTCGAGGTGCATTTACTCTGTACAAATAATGCAGGTTGACACCACTGTAGGTCCTGTAACTCCATCCTGTGGAATACTGGGATTTGTAATTTTACAATGTCTTTAGCCTAAAGACAGTGTCTTTAACCTTCTCTATGTAGAGAGATCTTGTAGCACCTTTGAGACTAACTGAAAGAAAGAAACTTGTTTTCTCCTATGGTCAGGAGAAATATTGTACATATTGTACATATCATGCTGCCAACTTCATTCTTTCAGTTAGTCTCAAAGGTGCTACAAGATCTCTCTACATATCTCTACATATCTCTCTCTATATCTTTGAATTTAGCCTTCTGTGTCAAAGAGTGCTGGTGCCTCACAAAAGTACAAATCCCAGGATTCTGTAGGATGGAGCTACGGTGCTTAAAGTGGTGTCAAACTGCATTATTTCAAGTGTAGAATAGAGGAACCCTTGGCCTTTGCTCTCTACCTCTCTCCAGCATTGTGAAAGATGTTGGCCTTGGAACCTCTCCTGCGCTGGACTTGGAGCTCATGAGAACTCATACAGGGGGCATGTGGCCTTCACATGGGAAGCTTGGAAGACATCCATGCACAACCACGGAGCCATGGGTCTTTCTGCTAAACCTTCTCTTCACCCTGCTTTCTCAAATACCAGGGCAAGTTGCAATCTACAACTGGGGTTGACTGCCACCGATTGCTGCCAAGAGTAATCTCAGGGCTGATGTTCATCCCTTGCCTAAAAAATTATTTCTTTAAAGGTGTCTGTTCCTGTGAAACCCTTGTCCCTTCTTCCTCATGACATTCTATTCCTGTTTATTCTCTTTGAAAGGAAAAGCCCACACCCTTCAACTGTCCCAATTTGACAGGGACAGTCTCAATTAATGAACTATCATCCTACTTTTTCAGTTACTTTTAAAATGTTCCAGTTTCTCTATCAATGTTCAAAGATCCCTCAGCTCTGGCTGCTAATATTGCAACTACTGCGGCAGCGACGAGTTACACATGAAGTCTAATGGGACTGCTATGTGATCAGGATTTATGGTTTTTCCCCATGAGTGAAAAGGGATGCCTTAACCCAGGATGACTAGAGGTCCTCCTTTTCCCAGACATGCCCTACATTTCAGCCTTATGTTCAGAAGTCTGGGGGGAATCGCAAAACGTCCTCTATTTTGAGCCATAAATAGCTCAAAATAGTCTGGGGGGAATCGCAAAACGTCCTCTATTTTGAGCCATAAATAGCTCAAAAATAGCTCACTTGTGTCATCCAGTGTCACTAGCTCAACAGATTTAATACTACTCTGGCTGCTACAAAGGTCTGAGAAGACTATCACTGACCATGTGGTGGTTTTGTTTGTTTTTCTTGGCGGAGGTATGGAAGGGAAAGGTGGATCTGGGTTGTCGAAACAGATCAGCAGCACCAAGGGGAAGGGTAGGAGTGAAAGTGAATTGGGTTGAGGAAGAAGCAGGAGGGATGAGAGCAAGTAGGAAAACAAATGAAAGTAATAATTAAAATGTAGATTCAGTCGAGGGTTTGTTGCTAGTAAAGTGCCATTTTAAGCATTTGTTTTGCTCAGAGTTCTATAAATATATTACAAGCCAACAAGGGATTTTAACAAAGATGAGTTCATCACCAAGAACACAACTTCGGGAAAAACGTCTTGCTTCTGCTATTGAAAAAAGGCTACTTGGCTTAATTATGAAGTTATACAGTAATACTATGGTACGTATAAGGTGCAGCTCACAGGGCAATCTCAGTAATACCATTTAGCCTTGGCTAAAGGCAGGATATAAATAAATAAATAAAATTTTATCATTATTATATTATTGTTATTATTATTATTATTATTATTATTATCATCAGGCTCCAAGAGGTGTACATCAGGGGTGTATCCTTGCTCCTACCTTTTTTAATCTATACCTTAATGATCTCCCTGCAGCTATACCCTCTAACACCTCTCATTCTCCCAAGTTAGCCTCAACTAGCATCCGTATACTTTTATACGCAGATGCTGCTGTCCTCCTTTCTTTTTCAAAAGTGGGACTTCTGAGACCAGTGAGAGCTTTTATAGACGACTGTGAAAACAATTACCTTACCATTAATTTGAGTAAGTCTAAGATTATGGTTTTCTCTAAGAAATGATCTCTACATGTTTGGAGGTTTGATAACCATAATAGAGAACAAGTTAGGAAGTTTAAATATCTGGGAATTATGTTTAATGCCTCTGGAGCCTGGACTTCACATCGGGGAATTGCTATTCAAAATGCTTCTAATAGTAGTAAGGCAATTGTTTGTTTCTTTTTTACAAAAGGTGGCCAACTGATACCTGCTAAGGTACTTTCCCAGTTATTGTTTAGTATACCAGTTTCCTAGGCTTCACACCAACTGTACAAAGAATTCTTTCTTCATTTCTTAGGGGAAAAAAATTCAATGTCTACTTGTGTGCCAACAGCAGCACTTCATCTTGAAGCTGGGTGCTCCTCAGTTGAATGTTTAGCTTGGAAATGGACCCTAAGATACTTCCTGAGACTTAACTATGTAGGGCCAGAGGCTGGTTATATTTATCTATTATAAAGAGACGCTTATACCAGCACACTCTGTAAATCAGTAAATGAAAAGCTACAGAAACATTTTCTCCACCCTCAACTGCTTTAAGGCGAATCAGATCCTTACACAACAAATTGAAAATGTCGATATGCAACATTCAGTATTGAGGGCACGTTCCACTTGTTCCCCAATTAGCTTAAATTTATCTTTTAATAAAGGGGGTGCAAACTATTTGGAATGGTTAATAATTCCAAAATACAGGCTGGCATTTAACAAGGGATGATTCAATATAATTCCCTCTGCTATGTTAGAGGGACGCTTGCTGCAAACTGAGTACAAGGATCATGTATGCCCATGCGGAGAGGGCCTTGTAGAAATACTGTTGCGTTGGCTTCTTCACTGCTCCTTCTATAGGGATGATAGACTAAAAATAATCTCACCTTTGCTGAAAAGTCAACCAGGTAGATCTTCTGATTGGTATTTAAATTTTTTATTAGCAGATAAAGCTAAGGGAATCATCGAGGGAGTTGCTAAGTTTATTCTGTCCATTATTAAAATCCAAAAAATTATGTCATAAGAAAATAACCTTGTAAGAAAAGGAAAATCTGGTTTCCCTAATGATAAACTTAAGTTATACTTCTCTATGGGAGCTGTTTTAAATTTGTTTTATATACTCCCCCCCCCTTTATCTGGTAGTGATCAATTTTGCAATTGTAATATTTTATTTTCTGTGGCCACCCAAATGTTTTATGTCTTGTAAATTTCATGTTTTAGCGAGTCTGTTTTTTGGGGGGGTTTTATGTTTGCCTTTGGTCTGTTGACTACAATAAAGGTTTTGATTGATTGATTGATTGATTGATGAATTCATCGGAAAAATATGGTTGCATACATAATGAAATACAGATTATGTAATATTGCTGTACATAAACTTTATGAAATGAATTTATATTTACAAGACTCTTTTTCGCTTTTATTTGGTAACATCCTACATTTTTCTTGAATGTCGTACATTTTGCATGGCTTGTCCTCTTTTGCGGTTATGAAATCTGGTCACCCTGCCCTAACCGTGCTTGGGAGAGCACAGAAGCTAAGGGTCTGAGCTGATGTTACGTGATAAATATTGCCAAAGAGGCTATTTTACAACCTTAAGTGTATTTTAAAAGCTGTGTGTGATAATCCTCAGAAAGGGCACATCTACATGGGCCAAATAAAACAGCCTCCCCTAGTTTTTACAGCAAGCTGTCCTAACGGTGTACAGGAAAATTGGGGTCCAATCCAGACTTTTTTTATTGCCTCAGAGCTTTAATTCAGAGGGAGGAAAAAGTGGAGATTTAGCCCAATTTTTGTGTGGACTGCACTCCATATCAATGTTGATTTGAGGCTGGGGTGGAGTGGATTCAGAAATATGTACATTTGCATGCATGGGGGTGAATAAAAGAAAATATATAGCAGCCACAGCTGTATGTCTGTAAACACTGTGATTTATTGGACCAGAATGAGTTCAAAAGGAAGAATTGCGTAGACAAGCCCGTGGTCACTGCGGATCAGGAAAACCTGAAGATAAATTGGATTTATATGTCAATGTAGACATGTCCAAAGCTGAGCCCTCTTTTACAATATAGCACAGCAGGGACAGTTTTGAGGTCGATAGAAAAGGGGGGAAAAGTGCCTTCTTTCCCCTTTTTTTGTCCTAAGGATTCTTACTCACTACCTAGGGTTGCCATTTATCCCAGAAAACCTGGAAAATCCTGGATTGAAGGGACTAAAAAAGGCCTCACCCGCCTAGGCCAGTTCAAGCGGTAAATCCTGGATGTCTCCTTTGTCACAGTCCAATGGGTAGGTTAAAATGTGACAGTGGCAATGAAGCAGAAAACCATGCAATAAGGCTGGCACTGTCAGAAGCCTCATCCCGCTTTGCAGGCTCTGGTTGTACTGCACAGGCATACAATTGCCACCTTGTTTTTCCATTCCTTTCCCCCTTCTCTTGACAGGTCCAGAAAGCAGGAAGGGAAAAGAACAAGCAGATATGGCCTTGTGTTGTGTGATGATTGTTTTGGTGGCTTGAGCCTAGGGCTAGGGAGCAGTAGCATCTTTGGGGGGGGGTGCGGGGGGTCTGGGACACACTGGGTGACACCCCAGAAGGGGGTGACACCCAGTCAGCCCCTCGGCCCCTGCAGGCACTTCTTGGGCCCACGCAGATGCTGCTCCGGGCCTCGGGGAGGTCTCCACCCTGGGTGGATGGCAGTCAGCTGTTTCCAAGGGCCTTGGGGGGTCTCTGGACCTCGGGGAGGGTCTCCGGCCTGGGGGGCAGCAGGTGGCTGTTTCCTTAGCTGTGCGGCTGCTTTCCCAGCCCATGTGGCCATTTCCAAGGGCCTTGGGGGAGTCTTCAAGCCTTGGGAGAGGGGGGTCTGGCTTGGGTGGATGGCGAGCTGTTTTCATGTGACCCAGCCCCCCCGGAAGTCCCACTGGAAGTCCTGCCCTTCACACCATCTAGGGGGGAAAGAAGCAAAAGAAGAGCTCTTAGCTTGGTACTGGTACTGAGGTTGAAAGATAATGGTTTAAAAAGTGCAAAGATTAACATGTTGAATTTGCAGAATCAGATTGCAAATTAATAACATGCATAATTATAATAAGTTGCAATATTAATAATCAGATGCCTGGATATGAGGGACTGAAATGTGGCAACTTTACCACTACCCAAGAGAGCTCGACATGCCCTCAAACCTTCTCTTCCAGGAAAACTATATCCCTGGGCTAAAACATTACTCATAGACCACAAATGGGCAACTCAAGGCCCACTCACTGTTGTTGGACCACAACCATATCAGTCTAGTCACCATCATAGACAACGGAGAAAATGATAGATGTTACACTTTCCCCATTGATTCGTCTCCTGAATGAGATTGCTATCTTCCCCCCACTCCAAAACAAACAAACTGGAAAGTGCATATAATAGCATGTTCATGTGTCTTCTCTTTTCTCTTTGGCAAGATTTAATATACTTGGTTAGGATCAAATTTATTCATGGGGAATGAACTTTGTGTGGTTACCTTGCACCACATGATAAGATAGGGAATGAACTTTGCCCCGAAAGTGGTGTAGTCCCTCTACTTATCTTGGAAAGGGGGGCAAGAAAAGACAGCAAGAAGCATCAGGTTAAGTGTCATCTTCTGTACACACACACATGCACACACTGTCCTTTATAAATGTGGCAGAACTCTTGAACCCTTCCCAAGAACCCAGGGAAGTTTGCCCAAAGAGCGTCCTCCATGGATGTGGTCTCAGTGTTTCTGCTACTCTTTCTCTGTGCCTGTTGCCTCCTTGCCATCTTGACATGGACAAGCCAGAGAGGCAAAGGTCTCCTGCCCCCAGGACCCACTCCACTCCCCATCCTGGGGAATTTTTTCCAACTGGACCGAAAGGATCTGATGAAGTCCCTGGCAAAGGTGAGTCTCAGTTCTCTCATCTTTCTTCATTGATGGTCAGGGAGGACTTGGGAGTAGACCTAGACAGAGGATGCTTTCCCGCTATAGCACTATGATTCCACTTTAACCGATGTGGCAACATCCCACGGCATTCTGGCATTTGTATTTAGGATCCTCAGGCAGAGAGCCGACAAACCCCAAACAACAGGGGCTTCCATAGGTTGTTGTCAGAGCAGTTCGAGTGGAATAAAGTGCTATAATGTGGGTCAGACTCACATGGATGTGTGAAATTACAAAATGTAGACTGTGATGCAACATCTCAGCCAATAATAATAGCAGCGGCGGCAATAAAAACAGTAACAACAACTTGGCCGGTAGATTTGCAAGCGGGAAGACTTGCAAGAGAGGCACCCATGGAAGGGTATAAGGATCTTCCATTGTTTTATTTTGTTTTGTTTATATCCCATCTTTCTCCTCAAATGGGATCCAAGATGCTCCTATCTCTGTGACAACAGAAGAAGAAGGCCTTGTGGTTAAGTCCCCCTCAATAACAAACCTGGAACTACCTCTCCTTAGAATTATGACTTGTAATAAATGGATTAATAACTTTACTTTTCTCTCCATTAAAAAAAAAAAGACATAAAGGAATCCTGTTGAACCTTTGAAACTAACTGAAGAAGAAATGTCTAGCATAAGCTTTCAGGGACACAGCTCACTTCATTGGAAATGATTGTTTTCGTTATTATTAAGAAACAGAAAAGCAAAAATGTTATGTTTAGAAATTGTAAACTCTAATAGAAATTAACTATTTTTGGAACCTTAAGCCAGAACACTATTGAGTGATCATGTTGTTATAATTTCCCCCATGCTGTTATAATATTTCCCCTATCTACTGTCACTATTAGTTACTTTTTTTAAGTTAGCATATACACTAGTGGCTTCATGAACCAGTGTGACATAGTGTTGAACTATGACTCTTGAGACCAAGGTTTGATTCCCAGCTCAGCCATGAAACCTACTGGGTGACCTTGGGCAAGTCACACTCTCTCAGCCTCATGGGAAAGCAATGAATAACTCCTCTGAGCCAATCTTGCCAAGAAAGCCCTGTGATAGGTTCGCCTTAGGATCACCATAAGTCAGAAACAACTTGAAGGCACACAACAAGAGTATAGTGGCTTCACTAAATGATGAAAGCCTGTAACCTTCCGATAGTTTGGGGACAATTAAAAGTAACAATGCTAGTCATTGTTTAAGAAACAGGAAAGCAAAGCATTCTGTATTTAAATAGCCAAGCAACATCAAAGGGGGGTTGCAGACTGCCAGAAATAGTGTGAATTCAGTCCACTTTTAGGGTTAGGGTTAGTGCTAGGGAATCATGGGAACTGTTATTTTTCTGAGACATTGAGCCTTCTCTGTCAAACAACTCTGATGCCACAAAAAAATACAGTTCCCATGGTTCCCTAACTCTAACCCTAACCCTAAAAGTGGACTGAATTCACACTATTTCTGGCAGTCTGCAACCCCCCAAAGTGTGGTTGTGTTGGCAAACATTATTATGGAAAAAGAACAGAAGCTAGGAGATGCTGTTGCAGTTTCCTTTTGCTTGAATCCATAGGAAAGGCCAAGATTTCATTTCATCCTCTCCCTTCTTCCCTGCTGAGTACATTGAGTGCAAACTACTTTTGCACATTAAACTCAGTTTGTGGCAATTGAAGTAAGTTGAGGACAAAGAGGGAAAGTTGGAGAAGAAAAAAACTGGGACATTTTTATAGCAATAGGGGGGGGAAAGGATTGTTTTTGTAGGTTTTTCGGGCTGTGTGGCCATGTTCTAGAAGAGTTTTTTTCTGACGTTTCACCAGCATCTGTGGCTGGCATCTTCAGAGAAGATTTCCACAGATCAGGGTACAGCGTCTTCAGAGAAGATGCCAGCCACAGATGCTGGCGAAACGTCAGAAAGAAACTCTTCTAGAACATGGCCACACAGCCTGAAAAACCCACAAAAAACTATGGATGCTGGCCATGAAAGCCTACGACTTCATACAGGCAGAGGGACTGATCATCATCCATGTCAAAACACTTGTTCTTCAAATAAAAGAGGTGAATGAGTATGCTCTGTCATGAGCATTCAATGAGCATGGCATGAGGAAGGGGCTGAACATTCCCCACTTCCCAGATGGAACTTGAAGAGGACTTTATGGCTTTTTCTTGGCAGATGAGTGAAGAGTACGGCCCAGTATTTACAGTGTACCTGGGACTGCGTCCAGTTGTCATCTTGTGTGGCTACAAAGCAGTGAAGGAGGCCTTGGTGGACCAAGCGGAGGAGTTCGGTGGACGCGGGCAGCTGCCAGCCTTCTCCAAGGATTTCCATGAGCATGGTGAGAGACTCACACATCATGGGGAAAGATATGTCAAACTATGAGACCTCTAGTGAATAGAGAAAATGATGAATGACCGCTTTACTTTTGCCTCAGGTTTTACTACTGGATCTCACTTAATAGATGAGAAGGAGTTGGACCAGCCTAGAGATGTGACACTCTGTCAGGAGGACCCTTTCAGGTCTCTTTCACAGTACACAGTTACAGGATTTTGATTCCACGTTAACAGTGATGGCTCCATATCATGCACAATTCTGGGATCTGCATGCTGCAGAGGGACAAAAGCATTCTGGTAGCTAATTCAAAATAGTCCTCAAATTAAAAATCCCAGGATTCCATAGGATGCAGTCGCTGCAGTTAAAGTAGGACCAAAGGGCTATACCGGTAATTATGGAAAAGAGCTCAGTTTATACATTTAAAGCACTTTGATTCCATTTTAAATACCATGGCTGCATCCTATGGAATCCTGGAGTTTGTAGTCTGGTGAAGTACTAGAACTCTCTGGCTGAAAATTTGAAATACTTAAAGAAACTACAAATTCTAGGATTCTATAGGATGAAATCATGACAGTTAAAATGGAATCATAGCACTATAACTGGGTAGTGTGGAAGTGCTCTCTACAATTTGATTTGGTTGTATTTCCCTGAACCCATCTGCCATCTTCCTTTTTCTTGTTTTCTGCCACATTACAAAACTGGGGGATTCCCTCAACACGTATACTTTTAAATTCATGTATATACATTTTTGTCTATGGTACATTCTATGCCAAGATATTTTACTTTCTTACATATGGTTAAGTTTGACTTTTTTGTAAATTCTTTCTTTTCTAATTCTGTCATATTCATGGCTAGGACCTTAGTTTTAGATTTATTAATGATAAGTCCAGATACTTTACTGTATTCATTTATCGTTTTTAATAAGTTTTCAATATTTCGGTGTGGGTCTGATATTGTAATCAAAATATCATCAGCATAAGCTTTAGTTTTATATTCATGTTCTTTTACTCTGACCCCCTCAATTAATTTATTTTCTCTTATTGCCAGTAACAAAATCTCCAAGGTGATTATAATCCCAGGAATTTGTAGACTGGAGGCATACATTAAAATGGTATCAAACTGCTTTAACTGTTCACTGTGGATACACCACCAGTAATGGCCAATACTACATGTCTCACAACCATTGAGAAACAGAATGGTAGGGCAAATGGGTACAATCCCTGTGTTACAATGCACTCTGTCTGCCTCGCTTCTAAAGGACAGGTCTTGGTTGCTGGTACGATTTCCTAGAAAACTGGGATTTATTAACTTTTGGGAGGACAAAGCTAAAACATGTGATAAGCCAGAGAACTAATTGCTTCCAGGCTTGGATGTCACAGCAAGCAAACAAACAATGTGGAACAAGACATTTTCCCTGCCCAGCAATGAACCTTATATCTGATCAGCTACTGATTCGACATAAGGGTTTTCCCTTCAGAAAGAAAGTGGTATTCCATGTCTTATCTAAACAGTGGCTGTAAAGAATCATCCAGCCGAGTCGCCTTTGTGACTACTACATAACTACTGAAGGTTAGGGAAAAATCTAGTGTACTCTAAGTTTGGAAATGCAAGGAGAATATGGAAGAGAACGCATAACACACAACATACCCATTAGCTAACTCTAGATAGTCAATATTGCTGAGCTATTTTGGAAAAGAAACACTGCTGGCTGCTGCTTACAGTATATAAATCTTTTACTATGTTCATAGTAAATTCCTAGAAATTCATAGACTCAAAAGACAACTTGAAGGCACATATACAAACAGACACAGACATAGTAAAACATTTATATAAGCAGAAGCCAACAGCGTTTCTCTTCCCTATAGATCTTCCTCCAAAATAGGGTTTCTCCAAAATAGGGTTTTCTTAGGCAAGGAATACTCACAGGTGGTTTGCCAGTTCCTTCCCCTGAAATATAGCCTACAGTACAAGCATTCATTGGTGATCTCCCAGCTAATTACTAACCAAGGCTGACCCTGCTTAGCTTCCAGGATCAGAGAAGATCTGGTGCCTTTAGGATATTCAGTCCTACATAACTTCAAATATTTGGGATTTACTGACAGAAAGTGTATTCCTATGCAGTAAATCCTACTTTTCAGTGGGGTTCACTCACAATTAATTTCGTCTGTATTCCATCATTTATCTCTCCTCCCCCCCCCCCCCGATGTCCCCTTTTTAAAGAGTTGCTCTATGTTCTCTGTGCCAGGGGTTGTATTTTCCAATGGGGAGCGATGGAGGCAGCTCCGCCGATTCACTCTCAGCACTTTAAGAAACTTTGGGATGGGGAAACGATCCATTGAGGAGCGAATCCAGGAGGAGGCCCAGTGCTTGGTGCAGGAACTCCACAAAACTCATGGTATGTGTTGCCTCAAGCTTCCCCTCTCCCTCAAGTTTCTTTTTCCGTAATAATCTGGCAAACATTTCTTGGTAGTGATAATAGCTCCTATGCTAGAGAGACAGTGGATCCACCTGAAGGCTTTTAATTTAGGATTTAAAGGACCTCTCCATGGTACTGAACCAATTCCAAAATCTATCCAGGGTAGGTGTGTTGACCATATAGCAAAATACAATAACATCCAAAATCCCCCATCACAGATATCTACCTTGTGGATTTTGAATAAAGGTATTTGCCTTGTGGATTTGGAATTCCAAAATATGTTCAGCACATTGGATAGCACCTCTAAAGCTACTGAAATCCTGGAATAGACTCATTATCACCCTAACAGCCTAGGACCTACCGGCCATCACTATCCGATGGCTGGTAGGTGCCAGGCTATTAGGGTGATAATGAATCTATTCCAGGCTTTCAGGCGTAAATCCATCTGCTAGTCTTGCTAGACTAGGCCCGTTGAATCAATGAGATTGAACTATGTGTTGATTCACTATTCCACAGGTGATTCAATGGGTCCGCTCTAGTAGGAACTAACAAATACAATTCAAACCTCTCACCTTTTTCCATGCTGCCTCAAATTGGCAAAGTAGCTATTCCCAGTGGCATCATGGAAGTTGGCATCACTCGGTGCTTGTCCTGGAAAACTTATTATTTGGGTTTGTTCGGGATCTGGAGTGGCTAGCAGCCACTATGAATAGAAGGTGCCACCTCCCCCAGCACCAGCCTTTGCTGAGAGAGGATGCTGTTACCTTCAGATGGCCTGTTCAGAGTCTGGCACCAGCTCCCCACTCTCAGCAATGGCCATTGCTGAGTTGGGTGGCATTGAGGGCCCCTGGTTGCCCAGTTGGGGTCTGGCACAGCTACTGGGCATGTGAGAAAGGGACATGACATCCTTTCTGACTTGCCTAGTAGCCGCTCCAGGCTCACCAGATGTACCACTTTGCTGGGTGTACACCTCTTCTGAGGTGTCATCCGTTGCGGTCTGCATTCCCAGCACCTCCCTAGTGACACCTCTGGCTATTCCCAGTTCCCAGGAAACTGGCATTCTGGGAGACCAGCACAATGTAGAGCTCTTGGTGAGTCCTTGCTGGAACCATTATTTCCCAGACTTCTTTGGGGAATGCTGGTTATGGCCCGTGAAAGGTGACATGCTTTTCTCTCACCTTCACTCTGCTTAGGGATGCCCTTCGACCCCATCTTCATTCTCAGCCGCACAGTCTCCAATGTCATCTGCTCCATTGTCTTTGGAAATCGGTTTGACTATGACGACGTACAATTCCTCCGGCTGAACAAGCTGATAACAAAACGTTTCCGTGTCAGCAGCTCCCCTCAGGCAACGGTGAGACTGGCGTTTCTATGCTCCAAATGTCTAGCTTTGTTGTTTGCCCTTATATTAAAATATGTATTGATCTTAACTGTTGGTATTCTGGATGCTTAGGATTTTAACACCCAGGATCCTCAACCGTTAAGCTATGCTGGTCAATCCTTTTGGGAGTTGAAGTCTAAAATGATGAAGGGAGGGAGAGATCCAGTCTGAAGCCATCAGCTGACTACTCTGTCCCCAGTTGTTCCTCTGATCCACCCCAAACCTCCTTTGAATTGGAAGGCCTTGCATGATCTGATTATGAGGGCTAGAATTCTGTATTGCAGTCTATGCTGCATAACTTTACATTTACTTAGTTATATAGCAGAAATGCTCAGGAGCTCTGTTAGTGAATTGCACAGATGTATAATGGGACACTGACAAGGGTGTCCCGATACACATCAGGTTCTACCAGTGTACATAGGCACCCTCTAGCCAGTGTCCCAATGTGCATTGGGTCCCATTGTGCATTGGACCTGATGTTCATTGGGTCCTGTTATGCATCAGTCCCAATGTGCATCAGTCCCAATGCACAACAGTTATGTTGCTGGCTCTCCAGCACAGTAACATGGCAGCAGCCACTTGCTAAATACAGACATTGCAAACTGATCACTTTTATTTTCTGCAGACGTAGGACTACTTACAAAGACATAAGTCTCTGAGTTACTTCCAGTCAAGGTTTATAAGAGAGTTCCACCACTTTACTGATTGCACCAGGTCAGCCCTGGAATGAATGCACTGGTTGACTGTTTGTGAGCATGTGCAAAGTACACTGCTTCAGAAGTTAAGGGGTCCAAGGTCCAGGCAAACAATTGCCCCTTTGACAACACACATGGTAAAGAAAGCCCAGTGGACTCACAGATCTGCACTTCTTTTCCCTCCCACCCCTTCAAATATACAGCTATACAATATGTTCCCAGAGTTCTTGGAGAAGCTCCCTGGAGCTCACCATGCAGCAAGCAAATGCTCCCAGGAGATTATCAGCTTCATCGTGGAGAGGATCAAAATGCAGGAGGCCTCGCTGGATCCCTCTGCCCCCCAGAATTTCATTGACTGCTTCTTAGCTAAGATAGAACAGGTAAAGTGGACCATCTATTATATGTGGGTGGAGTGTAAAGTTTCACCAATGTGCTGACACTAATAGAGGTGATGGCAGCAATGAACGTAAGAGTCCAGCTGTTTACTTTCCAGTTCTTCCAGAAGCTATTATGAGGAGGTTCCAGTGACCATTGCAGTCATGGGGTGAGGTGCAGGAATGTTGGGCTTTGGGAAAATGAGGGAAAGCTAGCATAAGGGATGCATCTACACAGTAGAAATAATGCAGTTTGACACCATTTTAACTGTTGTAGCTCCATCGTACAGAATCCTGGGATTTGTAATTTTGTGAGGCACCAGCAGTCTTTGACAGAGAAGGCTAAAGATGTTGTAAAACTACAAATCCCAGGATTCTGTAGGATGGAATCCGTGGCAGCTAAAGTGATGTCAGACTTCTACAGTGTGGATGCAGCCTGGTAAGCAACCTTTGGGGAAGAGGTGGGGAGCAGTATCTACATCTCCTTCGTGCCAGGATAATTATCATGGTAGAAGAAGTGTATGCAAGTGTGTAGTACCACCAGCATGAGCCCCTCAACATTGAAAACCCTGGCATGTTTGCTCCAGTTGTGTCATATCAGTTTAACATCCCAAGAGGATTACCACCTAATGAGTTCCTCTCACGTCCTCCATCAACCACTACCAATATGTAAACTCTCCATCTTTCACCTTTACCTTGATTCTTGGTAGGAAAAACATGACCCCAATACAGAATTTACCATGGAGAATTTGATCATGAATACCTTCAATATCTTCTTTGCTGGGACAGAGACAGTCAGTACCACCCTAAGATATGGTTTGCTCCTGCTGCTGAAGCACCCAGAGATACAAGGTAAGGGGAGAAGGAGGCACTATATCCACCCCAGCTGAGGGACCTTGGAGCTCCACCAGCTATAGATGTGACCAATGAGATGTTTTGATACTCTGGGTTTCTATTTTTCTCAGAGGGGCTTCCAAGGTGATGATGTGTCCATGCAACACAGCCTAGTTGCCTTTCCCCCTTGTATGGGAGTCACATTCACCTGGGAATGAGATCTGGGTTTAACTTTCAAAACATAGGACAAAATAAGGACAAATGTGGGCACCAGATCTTCAACCCTTTACATCTTTGACCATCTGGTTGGTACTTTCTATTCCACAAATGAAGAAAGTCAAGGGATGTAGCATCCCCATTTATGCAAGCAAACAAATGCCCAAGCTTGGTTTGCCCTACTACAGTCCCTAACATTAAATCCCATCAAACGGGTACCTAGAGAGAACGGAAAGCATATTGTCTATTGATTTTGAGAAGATGATTAATGGCTGTCATCTCTTCCTCAAGAAAAAGTCCATGAGGAAATTGATCGAGTGATTGGGCAAGATCGAATCCCAAATGCTGAGGACAGGAATAAAATGCCATACACTGATGCAGTGCTGCATGAGATCCAGAGGTTCAGTGATGTACTACCCATGAGTTTGCCACATGCTGTAATTCGAGACACCCAGTTCAGAGGATATGTCATCCCCAAGGTAAAATAAACTTGGGACTCTTGCAGATTGCTCTTAAGAAGTATGAGTTCTCACAATATAGCTCCTTAGGTTTTGCTGATTGTTGTTTTGTTTGCACCCACTTGTTTGGTTCTTTTGGAAGGCTGCTTGTGGTGATTTCTAAGATCTCTACAAGAGCTTTTCTGAAGGGTTGTTGTTGTTTTTTAATGGGATGTGGTCTACTGAAATGGTCCTATGGTTTGAAGGAGAAATTTTCTCCCCTCTGAATCCTTTATTGTGGTGTACATTACATAACTACGTATACAGGTTGAGTCCCCTTTATCCAGAATTTCAAAATATTCCAAAATACAAAATTGCCCACATGAGTGGCTGCGATAGTGACACCTTTGCTTTGTGATGGTTCAATATATACAAATTTTGTTTCATACCTGAAATTATTTAAAATATTGTGTGCAAAATTACCTTCAGGCTATGTGTATAAGATGTATATGACAGATAAATGAATGTCATGTTTAGACTTGGGTCCCATCTCCAAGATATCTCATTATGTACACACAAATATTGCAAAAATTAAAAAAAAAGAATCCAAAATCCAAAACAGTTCTAGCCTCAAGCATTTTGGCTAAGGGAGACTCAACTGTACTAAGGAGAGTTCATCAAATGAGAGTGTCACACTGTAACATGTAAGCCTTATCCATGATTCAAACACTGCAGATATGCCACTGGTTCTGTTTTTCCTGGCATGATGAAACAGCAGGGTTTGAGTCATCTTAACCTGTTGAATCTCCATCTTTTGCAGAGCATGCAAAAGTTCAGAAGCACTATCTGACACCTTTGCTGGTTTTGTTCATCTCACCTCAGTGGTCCCTTCTTTTCTCCCTCCCTCTTGTACTTCTCTTCTCCCAGGGGACCTATGTCTATGCCTTGCTCAACACTGTGCACTATGACCATGAACACCATACCAGCCCAGAAAAGTTTGACCCTGGGAGGTTCCTGGACAGCCATGGTGGCTTTAAGAAAGTGGAGGCTTTTATGCCTTTCTCAGCAGGTATGTTTTGGGGCAAAAGTGAGTGTGGTGTAGTGGTTTGAGCACTGGACTAGGACCTAGAAACCATGGTTTGATTCCCCGCTTGGCCATGAAAACCCACTGGGTGACCTTGGATGAGTCATACAATCTCAGCCCCCAAATACCTTGTGATAGGTTCACCTTAAAAGGTAAAGATAAAGGTAAAGGTAGTCCCTTGACATGAATGTCTAGTCGTAACCAACTGTAGAGGGCAGTGCTCTTCTCCATTTCTAAGCTGAACAGGATTGTTCAAGGATTGCTCTTGTGGTCATGTGGCCACCATGACTGCACTGAATGTTATTACCTTTCCAGTGGTACCTGTCTATCTATTTGCATTTGTATGCTTTTGAACTGCTAGGTTGGCAGAAGTTGGGACTAGTGACAGGAGCTCACCCCATCATGCAGCACCTGGGCCTTGAACTGCCAACCTTCCAATCTTTTGATCATCAGAATTGGTGTCTTAATCACTAAGCCACTGCATTCCTTAACCTAGCCCTTCAAATGGAAAAATACAAGACTTGACCAACTAGTTGGAGGGAAAGATGGTCTTAGAGAACCCAAGGACTATGTTTGTCAGTCTACTTCTCCATCCATTTCCACCCGGATCTACAGCTTTTGGCTTCTCTTTGGCAGGGAAGCGTGTCTGTCTGGGCGAAGGACTGGCCCGTATGGAGCTCTTCCTCTTCCTCACCACCATCCTGCAATCGTTTGCCCTCGCCTCACTTGTACCCCTTAGTGAGCTCAACCTTGCACCAGCTGTGAGTGCCACCAGCAGGATGCCCACAAAATACCAGCTCTTGATGGTCCCGCGCTGAAGTTGATCTTTCTTCTTCTGAATTTGGTTGCTGCAGCAAGTGTTGGAGCCTGGAACGTTTCTCATACACACACACACACACACAAATACATAACAAAATAACCACATACCGAAAAGGGAACGGAAAAAAAAGAAAATGAAGGGGGAAGGAATCACCGCTTTAACTGTCATAGCTCAATGCTATGGAATTCAGGGATTTGTAGTTTTGTGAGATATTTAGCCTTCCCTGCCAGAGAGTTCTGATGCCAAGGATTCCATAGCATTGAGCCATGGCAGTTAAAGCAGTGTCAAATTGCATTAATTTTGCAGTGTGGTAGCAGACTAAAACAAAATCATTCCAACACTTTTTTGGGGGGTGTATATTTAGTTCTCTGCAGTGCAAGACCAAAGTTTGTGTGTCATTGTTGTTTTTTATGCCAGGCACTCAGGAAGGAAAATGGATATAAACAGTTTGGAAATTTCTCATATTGTGGGGTTGGGGGTGGGATGATCCAAATGGGTCGAGAAGGAAGAGTCCCTGCTTTTAGATGTGTTATTCTTGATGCTGTAGTCTTTTGTTGCCAATGGAAAGCACAGCACCATTGGCTGTGCACTCTATTTCTCCCCTTTTCTCTCCTGGGCTCTGCATCTGCACAGAGAAATAGTCTGGTTGCCAGTGTTAGATTTACTTCAGGACAGAATTGATTTGCAAAGACAATGGAGCTGCATGGGTAAGATGTGGTGTAAAACTTCTTGCCCACGAAATTGGAAGGAAATGAGAAAGCAGATGGCAGCAGTGTTGCCCATCCCATCATGGGCACTTAAAACAGCTCAGCTCTGAAATACATGGGGAGCATTCCAAAAGTCTTTCAAGGTGTGGAAAGGATCCCAATGGTGTTGTCCTCCCAAAGACCCTTCCAAAAGTCCAGCTGGAGGGCCAATGCAGATAGAGAAAAACATCTAGAATGATCAGGGTTACTCAGCTGACCACAATGCAAGGATTTGGAGACAGGACTCCCCAAACATGACAAAAGGAAGAGGATTTAAAAGTATTCATCTTCTTTTCGTCCTGGATCATCTCATGATAAGGAAAAGACGGTAACCTCAGTAAAGTGGAAGGCAGTGGGAATAGAAGAAGACCACATTGCAGGTGGATTGAGTTTTATCTTTCTCTGAGCAAGTTTTTCTCTGTCACCCTTCTTGGGAAAGAGCTAGGTTCATGCAAACCCTAAAAGCAAAAGGTTTTGGGTTGAATCACCAATAGGTACTAATGGGATTTGAAAAGGTCCTACTCTGGATTAAAAGCTGGAAAGCATATGACCAGGGTAGACAACCATGAACTACAGAGAGCACCGATTTGATTCTGCATGAGGCTTATCAGTTCAGGATCACTTATACAGATCTGTAAACAAAGGTTCAGGAGCACAGTGTCCCAGATCAAGTATTCCCTCTGCTTGCCAGTAAAACCAAGAATGAGGTATACCCATACTCTCCAAACCTTTACAGGTGAAGACTGGGACGTGTGTGGCCAAGCAACACCACAGTGTAGTCAAAATGGCAAAAGTTATTAATGAGGATGAACACACAAGTTAGGAGAGGCTGCAGGAGTTTGCTTTTGTCCAGACTAAACATACCCAGTTCCCTACATCTCTCATCATACGGCTTTATGGTTTCCAGACCCTTCATCATTTTGGTTGCCCTCCTCTGGACACATTCCAGCTTTTTTGAAGTGGAGAGAAGAGGCAATTGGAGAAGCATCTGGCTATGTCTCTGTAACCAGGCATGAAATCATCTGCTGAGGTCCACCCAAATCCTCCAGGAGTCTCAGTGGATGATGTAATGATTTTGCATCAGGGTGCAGGAACACAGCCAGATATTTCTCTGACTCCCTCCACCTCCTCTGTGGCTGTGAGGGAGCTGCAGTGGCTCTATATTATATCTGGGTTAAACCTTGGTCATTAGTGAGGGAACACCAATCTTCACATTGGCCTCCCAATATATATATACACACACGCACATGTCAGGAGTTGCATAGGCAACTTACCTCTCATAAAATATCAGTATTGCTAGGTCATGGTGATCTCACAGGCAGGTGCTGAGATAAGACTGGAGAGGAGGCAGGCAAGGTCATTTCTGTGAAAAGGATTCCAGTATAACAAAAAAAGAAATTGAGCAGTATGGGAAAGGGTGATTATAACAAATAAGAACTAAGTCCGCCTGAAATTTAAAATTGTGTGTAGTTTAATTAAGCAATTGTAATGGTTGCTGGTCATTTCTAACAATGAAAATCATCAGACTGGATCCATAGTTTCTTAATAAAGATTTTCTGAGTTTTAACTACTGAAGCCTGATTTTCTGAACTTGGAATCCTGCTGGTTTCGACAATATTTACACTCAAATACATGCAGGCATAAGGTTGACTTATGCCTTTGTATGCATTAATAGGATGCCAGCCACTGGACACTCAGCATGCAAATCTATCAGCAAATTCTCTTCAGCATCTGAAGAAAAACCTGGCTCAAAGGAGCAAGTGGGAGGACATATGGGTCTCTCTGCACACACAAACATCATGCAGATGCAGGCGATGTAGTGTTGCTTCAAAGTTTCCCTTAGCTGGGAATGGCTAGTGGTTCCCATGTCAGTGGGACAGTGATGAATCCAGATTTTCCTTTGAACTTTAAGGGAACTGTCCATGGTGCTGAACATGATCCCTGCAATAGTGTGGCACTGTGGGTATTTTTTTTTAAAGTTCAAAGTAAAACCTGAAGCAGATGCACCACTCCAGTAGCATGAGATCCACCAGCCACCACTGTTCCCAGTGTGAAGAATACTCTCCTCCAGTTTCACCTTCTAAATAATGGGAAAAATTGTGCTCTATGGATGGAGGAAGGCATACCAACCCGTGCAATGATCAAAAATAGGCATATGCAAGCATAAGATTTACTTGCAACTGTGTATGCCACTAACAGGATGCCAGTATAATGTGTAATGAAGAATATATACAAAAAACCTACCAGGTTCTTTCCTTGAAAGATCTATAAGCTCTGTAACATGTGGACCAAAATAGCATTGTGTGTGTGTGTGTGTATATATATATATATATATATATATATATGTAGCTGCAGAACAATTCTTCTACGAAAGGCAGAAATGAACTCTTTTTAATTCCACATGTCTGGCTGGGATAAGCTCAGCCTTCACCTGAGGTTGATAAAGGACAGGACAGGACTCCCACTGTTTGTCAAGCAAGGGTGATGCAAGAAAGCCTGGAAACTCTTTTTGCCAGTTCCTTTCTCTATATAAATTATTCCAAAAAAGACACCATTTGCAAACAGCAAGACCCCGGCAAGAACTGCAAAAGGTATGGAGATCTTCTCCAGCACCAAGATGGACTTCAGTGGGGCCTTCAGCATCCTTCTGGCCATGGCTATCTCATGTCTTCTCTTTCTCCATTTCTCCTCAAAAAAGAAGTTCCTTAGCCTGCCTCCAGGACCCACCCCACTCCCTTTCATTGGCAACATGCTTCAGGTGGATGTGAAGGAGTTGATCAAGTCACTGAGAGAGATAAGATTATGGCAATCACCACCATCTCAAGTTTGAGATCTGGGGTGGTGAATTTCTACTGTAGGCAAGAGAACAGGATGTATTTTGGCTCAGTAGGGTGGAGAAAGATTTCTCTTTCAAAGGCAGACCAATGACAACTTAAATCAGGTCTTTGGGACTAATTGAAGAAAGAAGTTGGTAGCATGAGCTTTCGTAGACCAAAGTCTGCTTCCTCAGATGCTTCCCCCGATGCTTCTTTCTTCAGTTAGTCTTAAAGGTGCTACAAGAAGAGGATTCATCCCTAAATTTGGGCACTGGGAGAGTATTCAGCTCTCTTTCTCCCCTCTTTTTCCTTTCCTTTTGAGGCTAAGAGGAAGAGTGACTTGGTTCAATATGACCTAGTGAGTTGCATGCCTTTGAACCTAGATTTGAACCTAGATCTCTCAGGTCACAGCCCAGCACCCAACCTGCTTGTCCCAGATTCTGTTGCACTTATTGTCTACGGGTGCCATTGTTTTAAGTGTGTTTTAATTGTTAATTATTTAATAGTATTTTAAGGGGGGTGGGATTGTGGGATGTAAAATGTCTATTTTAATGTTGTAAGCCGCCCCGGTTGTGTTACGCAGAGAGTGGGATATAAATTAGTAGTAGTAGTAGTAGTAGTAGTAGTACTCCAACCACCCCATCTCACAGGCTCTTATCTGCTATGTCTTAGGCTGTTTTAACTAGATCCTAATTCTCATGCCATTGCTTATATTAGGATTTTGATTTCTTTTTGTCTCATCTCACCATAAGAAAGAAAGCCTCTAAAGACACAAAGCCATACTCACACACACACACAATACCAACTGAAACTGTACATCCCATATCAATTTACTGCCTTCTTCCTAGCTCAGCAAGATGTATGGTCCGATGTACACCTTCTACTTGGGCTCTCGGCCCTGTGTGGTCCTCTCTGGCTATCAGGTGCTCAAGGAGGCCTTGATCGACAAGGCAGAAGAATTCAGTGGCTGAGGTGACTTCCCTGCCGTCCAGATGTGGAGCAAAGGAAATGGTAAGAGCAGAGAGGACAAAGTTTTAGGGACTACTTTCTGAGAAGAAGAGGTGCCAGTAGCCAGACTTGCATTCTCCAGGGGAAAGATAGGCCATCTGGCCCAAAAACTCTTGCTCCAAACCCCAGAGCTGTCCATGGTACTGACAGCATTGGTTGCTCTGTTGTAAAAGAAAGATACTCTGCATATATATATATATATATATATATATATATATATATATATATATATATTCATGTGTTCTCAGGACTGAAACTTTGTATTCAAAGGAGATGCAGGAATGGACTCCTAGTTCAGAATCAGCCCTGGGGTTAACCAAGAGGGAATGTTTAATCCATCTTGGATTAATCTGGGCTACACAGGCGGGAGCTGCAGAAGTGGAAGACATTCAGTCGCATATGTGTGCATCTATCATTCTAAGACCAAAGCCCTGAACAGCAGCTCTGCACATAAATGCAACACTTCTGCAAGCCAGATTCCTTTCCATGGAAGAATCTGAAGGGATGACAACGTAGAGCTATCATATCCTAGGACTCTCAACCTTTTGTGGTGTCTTTGTGGTTAAGGTCTTCTTTCCAATTGGCTTGAAGCAAGGGTTCATCTACATTGTAGAAATAATGCAATTTGACACTACTTTTAAGTACAGTAGCTCCATCTGATGGAATCCTGGAGTTTGCAGTTTTACAAGGTCTTTGGCCTTTTCCGCCAAAGAATGATAGTGCCTCACAAAACTACAAATCCCAGGATTCAGTAGGATGGAGGCCATGGCAGTTAAAGTGGTATCAAACTGCATTATTTCTACAGCTTAGTTGCACCCTCAGTTCAAGGTTCTCAAAAGGTTTGCTTGGCATTGAGACTAGACCCAAAAAAAAAAAAAATAGCTTTGTTGAATAATGAATGGAGCAGGTGTTTCATAGCAGAAATAATGTAGAAATAATGCAGTTTGACACCACTTTAACTGCCATGGCCTCCATCCTACAGAATCCTGGGATTACACGTCTCTTAGCATAAAAGGATCCAGCACTCCCTCATGGTAAGGGTAATTAAACAAGAGCAACAAATCCCAAAGTTTCTAGAAAACAGAGATAGGCCATTACAATTATAAACAAAGAAATTCCACTTGTACAAGCACAGCCTATCTCTGTTTCCTAGAAACTTTGGAAACAGCAAAAAACAAGCGGCCAAGGAGGGGAGGAAACTCCCACACATCTTTCCCTACTGGGCCAAACAGTTCTCATACCAAATTGACTGCTCAATTCATCCTTTTTTCAGTTGGAATGCTCTGCAGATTGGTTGTGTAATCTAGCTCAAAAATGTTTGCTTGCTTTTAAAACCCTCCTTCCATGCCACTGAACTACTGTGGTCATGCTTTGTAGGGATGATTAACACCAAAAGCGATCTGCTAAGTGGAAAAATCTCATGCATACACTCAAATTGTCCCAATTTGGCAGGGACAGTCCCAATTACTCCTCTGTCCTCCCACTTTTTCAGCTGCTTTAAAAATGTTCCAGTTTCTTTCTTCTCCACCCTCTTTCCCCCTTCATTCTTGGCTTACTTCAATTGCTGCAAACTGAGTTAAGAGCTCCATTAGTTCAGTAAGGGGAGAGGAGGCAAAATCTTGCCTTTCCCAGTAGGCTCAGGCAAAGCAAACTGCTGCAGCCTCTCCTAGCTTGTGTGCCCTTCCTCATTATTAACTTTTGCCATCTTGGCCACACTCTGATATTGCTTGGCCACATGTGTCCTGGTTTCATCTGTGAAATGTTGGAAGGTGTGCATGCAAGCTATTATTTGCCTCCCCCGGCTTTCTTTGCAGGAATCGTTTATGGCACTGGAGAGCGTTGGAGGCAGTTGCGCAGGTTTGCTATCACCACTTTCAAGAACTTTGGGATGGGAAAGAGATCCATTGAGGAGCGGATCAAGGAGGAGGCTCAATTCCTGATGGCTGAATTTCGCAAAACTGAAGGTGGGTTTATTCCTGATGGAAGGAGGGAGAGGGATTTATTCCACCATTTTCCTACATGATTTCGGGCTGGTGTCTTTTTTGGCCTTGGAGCAGTTTCCCAATGAACTGGGAACAATTTGGCACAATATTAGGGTTTCCAATGGAGGCTGCGGAACCTCCTTTGTTGGACACCTTCATCTGTTTTATCCACTGTCTCCATATTTATCACAGTAGCCTGGTATAACAAAATTATTTAGCAGATTAAATGTTCCTCAGATAATCTCAGGCCAGGAAAACTTTCACTTGCTAAATTATTTCATGCATTTATTAAAGGTATAGGAATGAGAGGCTGCCGCCGCACTGTGGAACAAATGCAATTTGATACCACTTTAACTGTCATGGCTCCATCCTATAGAATCCTGGGATTTGTAGTATGTTGTGGCACCAGAAAGAAAAAGCTAACTAGCTCACAAAACTACAAATTCCAGAATTCCATAGCATTGAGCCATGGCAATTAAAGCAGTGCCATATTGCATTAATTCTGCAGTACAGATGCAGCCTATGCCGGATCTCGGTCTTCTGAGTGAAACAACGATGTCAGTAGTGGCCATAGATTTAAAAATATTCAGTGATGCAATAGGAGGTTGATTACTGAGGAGTTTGGTAAGAGAAATCTATGACAGATAGTGCTGGTGTATATGTGTGTGTTTAAAATCTTCTACCTTCCCTTCTCCCTCCTTATTCACAAGGAAACCCATTTTTTCAGTGTCTTTTGCAATAAGTCGATTCAGTGCAAATGTGAATGGGATGCAGATCAGAATCAATTTAAATTTGCCCTTTAAATTTGCCGGCCAGCTGAAGAGGGTCCATTTTGAATCAGTTTGTTAGTCAATGTGAATGACAATTTTACAACAAGAAAATGCGATTGGGGCAAATATAGTGTGAACCACACTCTACTGTCGAACCGATCCATCAATTCAGATCGCAAACTGATTTATTTGTAAATGGGAATGAGGCCTTAGATTTAGCCCTGGGCAAGTTACATCTCTCTGTGTCTCAGTTATCCAACCAGGACAGTGATGATATGAGTGATATAATCCCAAAAAACTGCGTATTGATGTTTGAAGACAAAACAACAACAGCTGGGAAGTATTTTCAACTTCTGGCTCCCTTTTGCAGGAAAAGAACAACCCCAACAGTCACTTCAATGAGGATACCATGTCAAAGACCATAGTGAACCTCTTCTTTGCTGGTACAGAGACTGTCAGCTCAACCTTGAGATATGGACTCCGCATCCTTCTGAGGCACCCTGAGGTGGAAGGTGAACCAGGAAGATTGGTTGGGTACCTGCCAGACAGGGATGTTTCAAGCTGTGCATGCTTGCATTGGAAGGAGTTGGACTAGATCAGCAGGTTCCCAACCTTTGTCCTCCATTTGTTTTGGACTTCAGCTCCCGGAAGTCCCAGCCAACTTGGCCAGCAGTCAGGAATAACGGGAGCTGAAGTCCAAGTCATCTGGCGGTCTAAAGGTTGGGAACCACTAGACTAGATGAACTATGGAGTTTCTTTGAACTCTTTGATTCGATGAGTCTGTGCTAAGAGCAGAAGAGGCATACACAGGATCCTTAGGGGGACTTCTTCTCTTCAAGGTGCAATGAAGGACACATGGAAAAGAAGGACACCTGGAAAAGAAAGTAGGAATGAGAAATTCTAATGCAGGGCTACAAGACAGAGCACACGATGCACCTGAGGGTGAAAGGCAAACTGGACCAGATTTTACCACGCAATTCAAAATAGGCAGCTGTGAGAACTGAAAGGGATCACACCAAAGCAAACTCCCTAAACCAGAGTCTGGAAAATTACTTTGTTTGACAGGAACCAGCAAACTAAAATCCATTAAATTATGGATTAAGTTGGAGACCTGCAAATGTGAAGGGGCAATTATATTTAATTTTTAGCAAATTTACTTAATTTGGCACTTCAGTGTTAGTGTTCTTCCCCATAACTCCATAACTAAGCAATGAGTTGTTTGTTAACTAAAGGATCCATGATGCTAAAGAGCCAGCTAGTTTTACATTACCCAGTCTATTTAAAGACTAGATCTTTAATTTTTTAAAAAATATTTTTTTGCTAAAGCTACTTCTCTCACATTTAGTCTCTATGGGCTGGAGAATCACAAAGTTTAGGTCACATATAATAGGGGCCAGCTTGGAAGTGATGGCAGCGTTCTTTGCTTCCAGATGGTCCTCAGTGTTTTACACCAGACATCTGTTCCCAGAAACTGAACTCTGAAATTCTTAACCCAGGGACCCATGTGGGATTAGCTGTTTCCTTCTCTCCAAGCTCAAAATAGGAACAGAGTGAGAAGTACCATAGTAGAAGGGATTTTTCACCCTTATTGTGGTATGGCTTTTACTGTGGCAATATAATGTAAATTTACAATTAACTAAACTGATTTCTTTTTAAAGTCTGTTATTCAATTATTCATGTGTTAACCCTTTCCCACTAATTTTTAATCCAATTTTTTTTCGTCTCTGTTTGGATGACAACTCCCCGAATCCCTTAGCTAGATAGATTCTGGCCTTGCTGGCTAGTGGATCTGGGGATCTGTGGTCCACAATAGTAACTTCTGCTTGGGATCAGAGAGCTGAAGCTGCAACCTTCTTTGCGACTGCAGAGCTTTCTCTCCTTCTTCTCCCAAAGCAAGCGAGGAACATATTTCCTGCCTTGTGCTTTGCAACCCATACTCATCCATTCCCTGGGGTGCAGGATACAACTCTGAAACTTTCCCTATTCCCTTCTTCTTGGCAGAGAAACTCCATGAAGAAATTGACCGAGTCATTGGGCCAAACCGCAGCTCATGCATGGAAGATTGGAGCCAGATGCCCTACACTGATGCTGTCATCCATGAAATCCAGCGCTACTCTGACATTGTCCCCATGGGAGTCCCACACACAGTCACGCGGGACATTGAATTCTGTGGATATTCCCTCCCCAAGGTTTGGAAAAGTGGAAGGACCATCTTGTGAGGAGAGTCATGTTCATATATTATAGGACTCGCATCACTCTTCCTCAATCTAGATTCCATTGATTGCTTCTTGAAAAGAGTGATAGCAGGATTAAAGCCTATCAGGAAGTTCTTTCCTTTCTGTCCTACTAAGATTATTAAAATGGCATTTTGTTCTAAAGGACAAAGTGCAGCTCTAAGGCTACATCTGGTCCCCAGGGCAGTTTTGTGGCCCTTGATCCTCTCCGACTTTCCGGTAGCAATGGAAACAATATTCAGAAATATTTCCCCCCAAAAAATGTCAAAATGATTTCTTGAGTGATAGGAAACCCTGATCAGGAGAACCCTGGACTGGAGAGATTTTTCCACTTTTGGCGTTATTCTGTGTGAAAAATGCATGTGGTTTTTGCACTGGAAAAAAGAAAGTATTTTCAGAGCAGAAAACAAATTCCCTGCATGGAAAACAGGAGAAATGGTCTTTCCTTTGCAGAAAGTGCTGGGAAGGGGTTTCATACACCCACAAAAAATTCATTATTTTTTGTGCAAGAATAAGTCCCAAATTGCAAATAGTTTTCAGAACTGCACTATGTTTGATGGCTTTCTTGCAGCAAGGAGGAAAGTAATAATATTATTTGTTCTTGACTGTGGGAATGAAATTTACAAAGATTTACTTCTGTAGTTCTTAAAACTGCCTTTTTCTTGCCCTATCCTATGATTTACCACACCTGGAGGTTTCCAGGAGAGTCGCCCTTTAAATAGGTTACAGACACACAGACACACTTTCACATTTAAAAATCCCGTGAATGCTTGCCTAATAGCAACTCAGGAACTCTGTTGTCCTAACCCATATTTTCTTCCTTCTCCTTGTTGTCTTTCTCTTCCTCCAATCCCAGGATCTCAACATCATCCCTTTGCTCTGCACCTCTCAGTTTGATCCAACACAGTTCAGGAACCCCGACTGCTTTGATCCAAGCCATTTCCTGGATGAGAACGGGCGGTTCAAGAAGAACGATGCATTCATGGCTTTCTCTGCAGGTAATAAAAACAGTTTAATGGAGAATGTGCTCAACCATCTTCAGAGCCAGTGGGCTGCTAGACTAGGATTTGGGAGACCCAGGTTCCAATGCCCACTGAGTCATGACACTGAACCATATATACCATTTTAACCAAACCTCACAGGGTTGTGGATGTGAAGAGAAAGTGGGTAAAAACACAACTATGCCCTGAGTTTCTTGGAGGAAAGATGGGCTACTGATGGCAGTGATCGTGGTGTCACTCATGAGGATGAGGATGATAACAGAATCATAGTTGGAAGAGACTCCAAGGACCATCTAGTACCACCCTCAGTCATGCAGGAATACACAACTTAGGTTGCCACCACACTGCAGAATTAACGCAGTTTGACACAAATCCTGGGATTTGTAGTTTGTTTTGGCTGTCTGACAAAGAAGGCTAAATATGTCACAAAGCTACAGATCCCAGAATTCCATAGCATGGAGAAAAATCTTAAGCCACTGAAGAAAAATATTAACACATGAGACTTTTTAATAATAAAAAGTCATCTTACAAGATCTTTGACAGTCTCTCCTCTCATTCACAAAAGCATAGAGCTGGGACTGAGCATTCATCTAGTCCACTGTCTCTTTCCACTGTAATTCATACAGAGGACTGATTTGATGTTCTCTGTTTGTTGCATTTCATGCCCTTTCTTTCTTTCTTTCTTTCTTTCTTTCTTTCTTTCTCTCTCTCCCTCCCTTTCTTCCTTCCTCACAGGCAAGCGTGTATGCCTTGGCGAAGGCCTGGCCATCATGGAACTCTTCATCTTCCTCACCACCATCTTGCAGAATTTCAAGCTAAAACCCCTGGTGGACCCTAAGGACATTGACATCACTCCAGAATCGACTGGTCTGGGCAGCATCCCCCGTCCCTAACAATTCTGCCTCCTGCCCCGATAGAGCACTCTCTGAGAAGGGAAATAGCTTGCTTCACCCCATCTCACTCTCACTGCTCCTCTCCAACTAGTGAGGGAAACATGATTTCTTCTCCAACCCTGAGTTGGTCTTCTTTCTCAAGCTTCTCAAAATCCCTCTTGCATCATCTCTTTCATTCCTTACCTTCCATTCTCTTATCTGATGTTGAAACAGAGCTCACCTCCCTTTCCCAGCAATACTCCAACCTCATCTTTTGTTGACTGCAGAAGTCATGTTGAGAACTGATAACCTCCAACTATTTCAGGTTCATATTTTTCCCTCCCCTCCGGCCTTCACTCCTTGACGTCTTCGTATTTTGGCCTTTAACTTTGCACTGACTCCTTCCCTTGTCAATCATTGGGGTCACAGACATGGGTTTGCAGGCAGAGCAATGGAGGATAGGGAACCTTGGAGGTGTCTGAGCCACAGGGTCACCATGAGTCAGGGCAGCCAACATTCATTACATTCATGCCATTAAGTTCAGTGATATACTGGAATTGGGATTTATGAATAACATTAGTACAAAAACATTACTAAGGATTCTGCATGGGGTGGTATTGGACAAGGTCAACTGAGGAGTGTGTGTGTGTGTGACACCATGAGTTACAGCACCGGATGATGCCAAACCTAGTGACGCCACTGGGTCAGCATTATGAAGGAGTCACAGGTCATGGGACTACTGTCCAATGACATGGCCCATTAAGTTGACCAGCAGTTCGAGATGCTTTCAAGGAAGAGTTATAACAGTCTGAAGACCACGAGGCAAAAGGAGAAGAACAAAGAGGGACAAGAGGTTTGGGTGCCTGCCACACCTATGGACATTTGGATAAAGCTGGGCCATGCAGTCTCTCAGCCTGTCCTGGGAACATCCAAGATCCACAGGCACCTGTTTATGAATAGAATTGGAAAATGTCTTTAGCTAGAAATGTCAGGGAAATTATTTTTGTGATGTTGGCTGAATATGATCTAGATTGTTCTGTAACTTGTAACTTCTAAGTGTGCCTGAAGGGAAGGTGCCTTCCATGTAAAAAGCTACCTGTTTGCTATGTAGAGCCCTGTTTAGAATAACTGACTCTCTCTCTTTTAAGACTTCCCCTCTTCACACTTTTCATGTTCCTTCTGCTTAGCGTGTGTGTTGTCCCCTGCAGAGACTGCATCCAAATGCATCTGAGGAAGTAGACTTAAGTCTACGAAAGCTCATGCTGCCAACTTCTGTCTTTCAGTTAGTCTCAAAGGTATTACAAGATCTCTGTACATACTAAGCATAAGGAAAGTTTGTCTCAGTAATTTCCCACTGAATTCCTAGTTAAAGGGGGGAGTTCAAATCCATGGGTGGTTACAGTGTAGATGACCTCTAAAGGTCCTGCTCAGAAATGGATGGGCGAGATGACATCTGCCTTCCCTATGCTGATTGCCAAACCCACCTTTTCTGCAAGGTCCTTGTTTTACCGGCATTAAACTTCTTTCCAAACTACAACCAATTTCTCAGAGAATGTAACAGAGTGAGCTGCTTTCACTTTGCCATCCAGATAGTTGTTGGTTCCACCGCTGTTTTCAATAGTGAGTTGTCCATGCCAAGTGTGGTGTGTGGTGTGGGTGGGATAGATATTCCTCTCCTTTTTCCTCCTACAAAACTGTGTATTTCAGATGATAATGCCTAAATCATTAAAACCATTCACACAAAATCTCCAGAGTGTTTTAGCTAAGTGCCTTAAAGGCTTCTAGAACTGTAAAGAATATTGGCATTTCTTTCATTTATTTTTCCTTGACAAGACTGGATGAAAAACATGGTCAATATAGTTGTGTGTGTGTCTTTATGGATGGTCACAAATGTATTTTTCAAGTGCTAAGAAACTCTAACAAGGAAAAGCCTGGACTGATCAGAATCTTTACCATTCAGAAGTTATCCTACACAAAATTTACATGTGGTATTTTTGTGCAGAAAACACAATTTTCTGGGCAGGAAGCAGGAATTTTCAGCTCAGGAAACAATGCATTCGTCATTGAAAAAGCTATTTTCTGCACAAAAAACACCCTAGTACGGATTTTGTGCAGAGCTAAGTCTCAAACTAGAGATCCAGCATGGCATAGTGGTCTGAGTGTTGGACTACAACTCTGGAGACCAAGGTGCAATTCCCGGCTCAGCCATGAAATCCACAGGGTGCCTTTGGCAAGTCACTTGCTCTCAGCCTCAAGGAAACACAATGGCAAACCTCATCTGAACAAATCTTGCCAAGAAAACCCCATAATTGGGTCACTTTAGGGTCACCCTAAGTCGGAAATAACTTGAAGGCACACAACATTTCCTTTTATCTATCTTGATCTCCCACTATTTAGTGTCAGGAGACAACCCTAGAGCTAGTCTTGCAGGAGGGGGGATCTTTTCCGAGTCCACTTTATAAAATGACGCATGAAGTTTCCACTTTGATTTGCTTTCTCTCCAAGCTAAAAAACCCTCCCTGTGTGTCATGACCATTCCTCATCAAGGAGATGCCCTACTATTTATTGAACCTCACAACTGGTCTGGTCTGGTCTGCACAGCACAGCTGTCTTTACAGTAGTCTGTCTTGTCTGGCTGCTGGCCTCGCCTTTCACCAAAATCCTGATTTACCCTCCAGCAACTGTGATCATTATTTTTTCACAGCCCATAAACAATGTCAGAGGTTGCTTCATTCTCAAAAGCTTCCTAACAGACATCTTGGAAGGATTCAGAAGGGAGGGAATGGAAATCTTGGTCGGGCAGATTGTTTTGATAAGACACCTCCCCGACATCTAGAGATCTGGCCAAATCCACATAAGCATTTGCTTGCCTGTGACTGTTACATAACGTACTTTCTTTCTCCACATTTTCTGCCACTGCCAAAATCCCAGGAGCACTTTGTTTACAAGGATTTGATTAAAGTTCAGGATTTAATGATTAACAACAGAAAGGTGCCAGGGTTCATGTACCTTTGCAATGGCAGAGTGTGAGGGAGTTGGCATGGAGGGTGATACAAGCAGAAATAAATAAATTTAACAGGGTGCCAAAATATAACCATGTTTCATTTGCGAGCCTCCCCTGTTTTCTAACACTTTTTCTTTTCTTTTCTTTTCTTTTCTCTCCCCATGTGCATGTTTGTGTGTACCTTCAAGTCACCTGTTGACTTATAGTAACCCCATACCTGTATGGAAAAGAACTCCATGCAGAATGTAGAAACATGAACAGCCAGGTTGGATCAGACCAACAGAATGTAGAAACATGAAGAAGAGCTGGATTGTTGTGTGTTCTGACATTAGGGAATCTAATAAGAAGACGTCTCCAAGAAAAATCTGAAATAATGAAAGGACATGCATCTGATGCCTCTGGCGACACCCTTGACATCCCCTGTGATGACCCTGCCCTCTTCCCCAAGATCCATCAGCCAGTAATGTGGGCAAAAGGTGCAGCAGCTCTGCCCCTTCTCTGTTGTCTGGATAGGGTGACTTGTACACTAGATCCTAAGAGCTGGGTAGAAGGATGTGTACATTGTGCGCCTTCAAGTCATTTCTGACTTATGGCAACCTTAAGGTGATCCTATCATGGGGTTTTCTTGGCAACTTTCTCCAGAGGTGGGTTGCGATTGCCATCCTCTGAGGCTGAGAGAGAGTGACTTGCCCGAGGCCACCCAGTGGGTTTACATGGCTGAGCCAAAATTCCAGAGTCCTAGTCCAATGCTCAAACCACTATGCCACACTGGCTATTTTCTATAAGGGACACCATTTCATTACACCATTGTATTTAATGGGGCTTGAGCATCCACGGAAGATAAGGGCCCACTGTAGTTGGAAACCACTTTAATTGCCACGGCTCAATGCTATGGAACTCTGGGAATTATAGTTTTGTGAGCTATTTGGCCCTCTCTGTCAGAGAGCTCTGGCGCCACAACAAACTACAAATTGCAAATTCCATAGCACTGAGCCATGGCAGTTAAAGCAGTGTCAAACTGTGTTATTTCTGCAGGGGCCATACCTAAACCCTTTGGAAACCAGAAAATCAGCTACTTGTCAATGATTGTAAAGATTAGCCAAAAATGTTAATACAGGTCTTTCTTCCAGGCACACAGGGAAGTTACTTCTGGAAGTTACTTCTGGGGTCTTACCCCCGTTTGCACCCAATTGTGCTGATTCATAATTTGTCAGCAAGTGAGAACCAGAACAGCCCTGTGGCTCTGTGTCATTCCTCCCCAGAAAAAAAACCCAGAGGGAGGAGAGCATTGCCCTGAGATTTATGCCAGTCTATAAACACAACGAACTCCGTGCCTTGAGAGCAAAACCAGAGGGAGAGAAGTAGGCACATAGAGAGACATGCATCTATAGCCCAGTGGCAGAAAGTAAAAGAGTCTCACACTTAATTCCAACCTCCGTTTTGACAGCCATGGATCTCAGTGGGGCCACCCCACTGGCCTTGCTCCTACTTTCTGCCCTTTCCTGCTTGGTTTTGTACTTGAACAGGGGCAGGAAAAAGAAAGGGAAACTGCCACCTGGCCCGGCACCGCTGCCCCTTGTTGGCAATCTCTTCCAGTTAGACCCTAAGGAAATGCACCAATCGCTGGAGAAGGTAAGAACTTGAAAGCCATGTTGGGTTAAGGAGGCCAAGAGGGGAGCTCATGGACTGGTTTCTCAGTCCTGGTAGGTGCATCTCCACTCAGACAGTTTGAACAGGTTTGGCATTGCAATGGATTCCACAGGGAGCCCTGTGATCCTGTAGAGCATCCTTTTGACTCTATGCTTTCACATACTCTCCAACTGTCCCAATTTGGCCAGGAGAGTCCCAAACAATCCTCACTGAGTATCAGTAATCCTCATTTTGCTTGAGTTTGTGTTGTGTTGATGGAGTTTATGGTGTGAGAATGTTTAACAACATGAAGAGAGCCCCATGGTTTTGTAAGACCTTGCATAGCACCAGGGTTGTCCAAGCGTAGCCTTTATCAGGGGATGGGGCAAGTCTACCATAACCTCCAACCATCCTGATTTGGCAGGGACGATCCCAGTGAATCTCCTGCCATCCCACTTTTTCAGCAGCTTTTAAAATGTCCCAGCTTGTCTCTCCCTCCCACTGGGAAGGTCTGGGAACCCATGCACTTAACTAAGCCCCTGGGTGATAGTGGCTTTCCCGCTGGAGGTCTCCAGCTAGAGGCTGGGCAACCCTACCAGACTCCTTCCAAATCCAGATGATGAGTTGCACCCAGTCCTCTATGTTTTTGCATCAGTGGAAAACAAACAAGGAGTTTCACCCTCTTGGCACTTATGGAGATTAAACCATGCCTAATTGTTCTTTATTAATTATCTGGGCCACTTACATCTGGAGAGAGCATTCCCAAGGGATTAGCTTCTGCTCGGAGGCACTCATCTACTGAGGTAGTTGAGAACTTCTGCCAATACCTCTTCTCTAGCCCAGCTGGCAATAATGGCAAAGAAAGCACTGGCATTTCCACATCTGTATTGCTGGCAGAGTCCAGAAGATGATTAGTACAAATCCAATAATAGCATCTTGCCCAATCTTTTATGCAGGAGCAATGTGAGCTTCCTAGAGTCCTGGGTCTTTAGAGCTATCCTCTTTCCCATCTGTTCTTTGTGTCATGTGGCTTGTAAAGCTTCCTATGTTTGAAGGCTGACTGCTTGAAGGAAATGGGCCTTGCACTTCTGCTGTATTGCCTCTTTGTAATTTTCTTCTTAATTGCTATGTTTCGAATTGGTTTTAATTTTATCAATAGGTTAATTACCTTTTCAGTTTTTTAATGAGGTCCATTGTTCGCTATGTTTGTTTTAACTGTCATAACAGTCAGCATGGCGAAGTGGTTTGAGCACTGGACTACAACTTTGGAGACTAGGGTTCGAATCCCTGCTCAGCCATGGAAAGCCACTGGGTGACCTTAGGCAAGTCACATGCTCTCAGCCTCAGAAAACCCCATGATAGGTTTGCCTTAAAGTTGCCATATATCCGAAACAATTTGAAAGCACACATCAATAGCAACAAGTTGACTTAAATCCCAGAGTGGGGGGAATGTGGGCTATAATAGGAATAATAATGGTAATAATAATGACAATAAGTAACATACATGAGAAGGTCCCTGAGTATGTACAAAGATTACAACACTGAATAACTACAGTGTGACCACTGATAGCATTCAGATCAGCTCTGAATCATCTCAAATTCAGAAGCTCTTGGTTGTGGACAGAAAGTATTGCCTGGAAGTAGCATGTTCTTATTATATTTGAAGGTTACGATAATTAATAAACATTATTTTAAAAATAGAAAAGAAAGAAGAGCAGTCATCCTGCTACCAAGCTCTTTGGATCTAATGTACAGTACAAGTTACTCACAAGGTTCCAACATCAGAGCTTCCACATCTCTCACACACACATTTTCTCTCTGCAGCTCAGCAAGCAATATGGACCTGTCTACACCATCCATTTGGGTTCACTTCCTTGTGTTGTCCTATGTGGCTACCAAGCTGTGAAAGAGGCCTTGGTGGACCAGGCTGATGACTTCAGTGGCCGTGGGGACTTCCCTGTGTTCTACCGCTTCACCCAGGGCAACGGTAAGAGAATAGCACCCTCATGCACCCCATGAGGAACAACTAGCTTAGGAAGCTCTGTTAACTCTGTTAACTCAAGCTAAAGGTAAAGGTAAAGTAGTCCTTTGACATGAATATCTAGTCATAACTGACTGTAGGGGGCAGTGCTCATCTCCATTACTAAGCCGTTGTCCGAGGACTACTCCAGTGATCATGTGGCCAACATGACTACACCAAACACTATTACCTTCCCACCAAAGTGGTACCTATCTATCTACTTGCCTTTGCATGCTAACTGCTAGGTTGGCAAAAGCTGGGACTAGTGACAGGAGCTCACCTCATCATGCAGCATCGGGGCCTCGAACTGCTTCCGATCATCAGAACTGGCATCTTAACCACTATGCCACCACATCCCATCATAACTCAATAACTTGACAACTCAATAACTCAAGCTATCTGGATTTTATTGCCCTGACCCAAATCCAACATTCTCACACTCTCCAGATGTTAACAGCACTCCAAATTCATCACCTTGTAGGTCTGTTTTCACAAAAGGGATTCTTAGGAGGAGGATATGTTCGCTCAATAAAGAAACGTGCCCAACTTCAGCAGCTTCAGCCCATCAATCCATTCACTTGCATGCTACACAATCAAAGCTAATGGGCCACTTTCACTGTCTCCAGGCATTGCCTTCTCCAATGGGGAAAAGTGGAAGGTCCTGCGTCGCTTTTCCCTGCACACGCTGAAGAATTTTGGGATGGGAAAAAGCAGCATCGAGGCCCGGATCCAAGAAGAGGCTCAGTGTCTTGTCCAGGAGTTCCGGAAAACCGGTGGTGAGTTCCATTGCCAAAGCAGATTTTAGGGCTAGAAGGCTGGTGGGTAGAGTAGCCAAATGCCAAGAAGGGCCAGAGAACTCCTAGGCCTTCAGCAGGGTTGAGCTGTGGCTCCCATGTCAATAGAGTGAGGTGTCTGTCCTCAATTTTAGTCCAAACTTTAAAAGATCGATCCAAAGTTATTCAACCCTTTTCCTCAAATAGCTTCAGCACCTTGAATAACACCTTTAAAGTTTGTACTAAAGCCCAAAGTAGTTTTGGTCAGGGGAAACACTGGGGTTCAGATGGGGAGAATGTCCCTTCTGCCCAGACAGTAGACCCAGACAGAACCAATCTGACCAACTAACCAATTTGTGGGAAATTCCTGTTATGGAAAAGTTGAGAGCCGAGCAGCAAATTCACACTACAGAATTATAGTGCTATTATTCCACTTTAACTGTCATGGTTCCATCCCATGCAATCCTAGGATTTGTAATTTGGTGAGCTACTAGAGCTATCTGGCAGAGAATTCTAGATGTGCTTTCCTCAACTGCCAATCCCAAGATCCCATTGGATGGAACCATGGTAGTTAAAGTGGAATCATCACACTATAATTATGTCATGTGGATGGGTTGACTCGTTTTATGAAATATGGCAGCTTTTATTTTTTTAGATTACTTGAAGCAATGATGTTTTACTATCCTACATCAATGCATAATGACTTAGGGAGGAACCTGTTCCCACCATTAGTCTTTTTAATATATAGGTTGCAATGTGTAGAGAAGTTTTGCACATATGTATATTAAAAAAAAATTGTAAAAAAATCCCATCCCAGCTTGTTCTCTTTGAGACTTTGTGGTTCCTCTTGAAGAAGGCACTACTTTGGTACCCCAAAGCATCATCTTCTCCTCCCTTCCCTCACAGGAGCCCCCTTCAACCCCAACAACCTTGTCTGTCGAGCCGTTTCCAATGTCATCTGTGCTGTGGTTTTTGGCAATCGCTTCAACTATGAAGATGCTGACTTCCTCCTCCTCCTGAACCACCTCAATGAGAATTTCCGGATCATGAGCTCCTTCTGGGGTGAGGCAAGTAAGGGAAGCATAGCATGGCCTCAAAAGCAGGGGCCCTTTCAGTATAGCAGCACGATTCCACTTTATCTGCCACAATTCCATCCTGTGGAATCCTGGAGTTTGTAGTTTGCTGAGAGACTAGAGCTCTCTGGCTGAGATTTATAAATCTCTCTTCCTCAACTGCAAATCACAGAATTCCAGATGTTGACATGGTGTTAAAGTGGAATCATAGACTAGCATTATGGCACAGATGATGTTGGTGATGTCCAAAGGCTGCATGGTTGAGAAACCTCAAACAATGAAGCTAAATCTGATCCTCCAAGAGTTCTAGTCTGGCCCTCCTAGTAAAATATTGCTGTTCTGAAAACCTGACTTGGGGGCCGGATCCCATAAGGTGCTAGACTTTCTTTTCTGAGGAATCGATCGTTATTTTATCCATGATACCTTCACTGCCCTTTCTCCAGCTCTACAACATTTTCCCTCGGGTCATGGACCTCCTCCCTGGGCCCCACCACCAAATCTTCCAGAACTTCGAGAATCTCCGGCACTTCATCACAGAGCGCATCCTGTGGCACCAAAAAGATCTGGACCCCGATGACCCCCGAGATTTCATTGACTGCTTCCTTGTCCGCATGGAGAAGGTATTGCTTCTACCACCCAATAACTCAGCCAACCTGAGCTACAATCCACTTAGCTATTCAAAAGCAAGTTCGCTTCTACCTTACAGAGCGATGCATCGCTTCCCACCTTCTCCTGAATTCACAGAGTGACTGGAATCACTTCCAGCAGTGCCTGGTGGCTTTGGGGTCTGTCATAGGGTGATAAATCCACTCTGGGTCTTAGTCTGAAGTTTAAAGAGCTATTCAACTGAACCCTCTCCCCCAAAATTAGATTCAGAAACTTGGGTGTCTCCAAGTCATTTTTGATTTATGGTGACCCTAAGGCAAATCTATCATAGGATTTTCTAGGCAAGTTTCTACAGAGGGGGGTTGAATGAGCGGTATAGCGACACAATTTACAAATGGACTTATGTCTAGATATTTGGTCTGCTTTCACTGAAATTTATAAACAATGATTTTTCTTTTTTCTTTTTTATCTCCTTATTCCTTACTGTTAGAGTATCACAGTATGTAACTGAGAGCCTTATACCAGTTAATTCTCCCTTTTCTGGAATTCTGAAATCCAAAATACTCCAAAATCCAAAACTTTTTTCACAGGTAGCTAAGATAGCAACACCTTTGGTTCAATTTACACAAACTTTCTTTCACTCACAAAACTATTTAAAAGACTGAATAAAATTACTTTCAGGCTATGCGTATACAATATATATGAAACAGAAATGACTACTGTATTTAAATTTGGGTTCCATCTCCAAATTATATCATTATGGACATATATGTAAATACAGGTGTTTCAAAATCCAAAAAAAAAAAAAAATCCAAAACGCTTCTGGTCCCAAGCATTTTGGATAAGGAAGGCTCAATGTATAATGTAATTTTGCTTTGCATAATACTTTGAATATATATTTTTAATGGTTTCACAAGCTTTGGGTTTTCTGGACCATCACCATGGCCAACCAGTTTGCCTAATACCAGAGACAGGGTCTTTTCAGTGGAAGGTCCACACTTATGAAATCCCACCCTTCAGGATTTCTGACAGCCTTTTGTGGGACCAATTTGGCCTATGGCCACCAGCTGAATGGACCCTCTTCACAAGGGATGGAGCCATTCTGAGCTTTTGCCACTTTGAGCATATGATCCACAGTCCAGTTCCCCCAAATCCCAAAAAGAAAAGCCTCCCATGCTCACCTTTTGCTTTGCATCTCTTTCAGGAGAAGCAAGACCCGCTGAGCTATTTTAATATGGAGACCTTGGTGATGACCACCCACAACCTGTTCTTTGGTGGCACTGAAACAACCAGTACAACTCTCCGCTACAGTTTCCTCATCCTCATGAAATACCCCGAGGTGGCGGGTAAGGGTCATGATGGCATGTAGAGCACGCATATGGGTATGGGGGAGGCAGAGTAATAATTGAATGTGACAGCTAAAAAAAGGCAATGCAATTCTGGGCTGCATCAACAGGAGCACAGTGTCCAGATCAAGGGAAGTAGTGCCACTCTGTTCTGCTTTGGTCAGACCTCGCTTGGAATACTGTGTCCAGTTCTGGGCACCACAGTTCAAGAAGGACAACAACAAGGTAGAACATGTCCAACGGAGGACAGCTGAGATGGTCGAAGTTCTGGAAACCAGGTCTTATGAGGAACACTTTTGTAGAAGATGGAGCAAGCTTGCTTTTTGCTGCTCCAGAAAATGGAACAGGAGCCATAATTACAAGAATCATTTTTTCCACTTATACATTTGGAAGAACTTCTTTACTGTAGAAGCTGCTTGATGGTGGAATAGACTGCCTTGGAGAATGGTGGAGTCTCTTTCTTTGGAGGTCTTTAAACAGAGGTTGGATGGGCATCTTTCAGGGGTGTTTTAGTTGTGCATTCCTGCATGTGAAGGGATTGGACTAGGTGATCCTTGCAGCCCCTTCCAACTCCAGCTTGAACACACACATACAAAATTAAGAATGCCTGCGGCTCTGTGGTAGAACCCCTGCTTTGCCTGCAGAAAATCCCAGGTTCAGGATCATCTAAGGCTGGGACAGACTCTTATTTGGATTTTCTGCCAGTCCAAGCAGATCAAAAGTGGGGAACTTGAGGCCCTAGGGCTAAATTCAGTTGCCTCGATGGTCCTTCCCCTTTCCCATGACACCATCATGTAACAGCTTCCCAACTTTTGTACGTCCCCGTCCCCCCAATTCTAAAAGATTGAAATGCTGAAGCCACTCTCAGTGGCCCTGCCAGTCATTCCTCTTCCCAAGGGAAATCTGAGTTTTGCTCCACTAAAAGAGGCATCCATAGATCGCATGCACATCTCCCTTCATCACACCTCCTGTCTGCCTCCCCACAGCTAAAGTCCACCAGGAGATTGACCAAGTGATCGGCTCCAACCGTGCCCCATGTCTGGCTGACCGTAAATGCATGCCATACACTGATGCTGTCATCTACGAGATCCAGCGCTTCAGCTCCATCCTGCCCATGGGACTCCCTCGAGCCGTGACCCGGGACACCCCCTTCAGAAACTTTCTGCTTCCCGAGGTATGAGAAAATCCCTCTCAGGCCTGGCCTCCCTCCTAGAGTTGTCCTTCATGAGGGCAAACACTGCTTTCAAAGACTCCAGTGGCTATCCTTCGTATACTCTCTATCTTAATCTGGGATTGTAGGATGACAGTCTTAATTAATCCTCTGTCTTCCCACTTTTTCAGCTTCTTTTAAAATGTTCCAGTTTCTCTCTCCTCCTCCCACTTTCCCCCTCAGTTTACTTCAGTTGCTGCAAATGGAGTTCAAAGTAGAAAAGTAGTTTGCACTCAGTTAACTCATCATCAGGGAGAGGAAAGGAGAGGGCAGAATCTTGCCATTCTCTGTAGGCTCAGGGAAAAGCAAACTGCTGCAGCCTCTCCTAGCTTGTGTGTTCTTTCTCATTAATAACGTGTGCCATCTCAATCACAATGTTGCTTGGCCAGATGTGTCCCAGTTTTCATCTGGAATGTTGTCAGGTTTGATGAGACCGCCAATGAATATCAGGTACTGTAAGGTACCTTTCAGAGAAAGGAACTGGCAAAACTGAGTATTCCTTGCCTAAGAAAATCCTATGAAATTCATGGGGTCGCCATAAATTGACAGGCAACCTAAAGGCACATACATACATTAATGGTGAGGTGGGTGTAAAATCTGGGAGACTTTATCCAGGGATATATGGTAATATATGGTAGAATTTGAACAAAGATCTCTGTCCTGGAAACAGCTGTCTCTTCTCTCTGGCTTTATCTTATGGCCTTTTCTTCTTCCATTTCCTATTTCCTTCCCAAATACTAACCACATACCTCTTGTCTGTCTCCCAGAACTTTTAGGAATTGACTACAACACCCTTTTCATGATGTGTTGTTTTGTTGTTGTTTGTTATATTGATGAATTTTGAAATGGTTTCAATTCCATAGACTACTTTGTTGCTTTTTAAAAATAACCCACCTACCTACCCAGATATAGATATAGATATAGATATTACTTACTGATGGTTTTGTAAATTTTTCATCCGTTCTGGTTTTAATATTCCATAAGCTACCTTGAGTCCCTGTGTAGGGGGAAATATGAGATGTAACGGAATATAATAATTATTATTACAGTTATGATTATAACAACAATTCCTTCCACAGGGCACCAATGTCATCCCCCTCCTGAGTTCAGTACACTATGATCCCACTCAGTTCAAAGACCCAATGTCCTTCGACCCAGGCCATTTCTTGGATGAAAAGAATGCATTCAAAAACAGTGATGCTTTTATGCCTTTTGCTCCAGGTATGGATGGACAGAACTTTGGGGACATTATCATGGGTATATCTACTGGTGGGGAGGGCGGTGGCAAAATAAGGGCAATACCCTCCAAATAATAATTGCCCTCCCCATGAAATTTTCCTTGAGTCCCCAAATTTCTAGCCTTGCAGACACTTAAAACCTCAGCCAAACATTCAGGCCATCATGATGACCTTCTCAACTTCAGAATGTTCTATTATACTACTGAAAAGGTAGCACATAATTGTGTGTGTGTTTAACACATGCATCTTTTGCTCCTCACTTTCAGGGAAACGGATCTGTTTAGGAGCTGGCTTGGCCCGGATGGAAATCTTCCTCTTCCTCACTACCATTCTCCAGCACTTCACCCTCCAACCACTAGTCGCTCCTGCTGAGATCGACCTGACACCTCAGTGTACCGGCCTGGGCAATGTTCCACGTTCATTCCAGTTCCGAGTCCTCCCCCGCTAGCTCTGGAAGGAACTCCCAAGCACCCTTACTTCACTGTCCAAGTATCTCAGGACCCTCAAGAGCTGGAATTGCATCCAAAAGATGCTCAGAAATGCTGCAACTTTCTCAGTTCCTTGCAGATGGATCAATTCCTGACATTCCCTCTGAGCCAGGAATCTGCTTTAATCCCACCGTTCATGGAATTCTTGGTGATTCTATATCAAGGGAACCCACATTTCGCATCCCTCCATACTGCGTGCAAATATCCAAAGTTTCCTCTTTGCACTTTGTAAAATGTCACTCTCCCTCCACCATTCATTAAGTAAAAAGGTATTCTGCAGCTCACCTACTGTCCCTAAGCCTTCCACTCAAGTCATCTTGCTCAGCAACACCTTGGCCTTTCGACATGTCAGTTGGCATCACCCACAGGCTTGAAGAGGCAAATCTTTAGACTCCATGAGGACTAGCAGCTTAGTTTTAAAAATTAAAGTCAGAGTTCTGAGGAAGTTCGATTCTGCATCCATGGAAGTGCTCCTTATCTGCTAGGTGTGAATTAGAATTTAGTCAGAATTCAGTTCGTGGCTAAGAACCTGGCAAACTCTCTCCTCTGTACTACAAAATGCCGATATCTGGCTGGATCAAAAGCACAGAGGAATAGTGGAGAGAGTTAAGAGGTGGAGTTTGTCTTTTAAATTCTTCCTGCCCAGCCATGATCAAAACTGACAGATTCTGGGGATTTACCAGACACTGCAAAGCAGGATATGTTCTGCCATGCTGCAGGCTACACAAGCAGCTTTTATTTAGGGGATGCCCAAAACTTTCTCCTACCAATAAGCAGGTCCCCTTCCTTTCTAAGGCCTTAAACCAGAGAAAGACAGCCTGCCCATTGTCATTTTTAAAATAATAAGAATGGAAACCAATCCACCTCTTTGCCCAGAAAGAAGGCTGGGACTAAGTAGCTTGGATCAGGAATCACCACTGGCTATAAACAATCCTCCTCCACCAAATAGCAAGCAGTTCCACCAAATGAATCAAACAGACTGTGATCCACAGTGCCTCCATATACAGAAATCAATACAGCTGACCATTTTCTTCCCTAGCCCTCTCAGCAATTCAAGAAAACTTAGATTGATTGCATGAGTTGTTTTATTGATTAGCTATTCACCAATGCAAACACTTTGGAGTGAATAAACAGAATGACTGGAATGATGCTGGTGTCTTAGACATGCATAAAATTCCCCTCTGGAAGAGACTGGACTTTTTTGTGTAAGGTGCAACATATCTGCATTTGGTTCCAAATTGTGGAAACAGAGCTGTACATGGTGCCTTTGTGCATAGATGCACATCACACATGGCTGGGCATTGGGCATGGGTTGAGCAATATGGCAATTCACTAACAAGGCAGCATTATGCAACTGTCACATAATTCCCTCCACATTTGGTCAGGCTCCATCACCTCACTATGGAATCACTGGCAGAGCTGGCCGTTACTAGAGTATGTAACCATGTATGCCAGCAAGCAGCAGCTTGGAAAGATCAGGTCTCACCCTCCAACCTGAGAGAGAAGAAGGAAACACCTCTTGAAAGGATTTACCTTCCTGGCTGCAACCCATAGGTTTTGCAGTTCATTGGATCGCAAATATTGGTTAAAAAAGAAAAAATCAGCTGCTTGATACAGGATATCTTTCTAACTCAAAGGTGGGGATTTTTCTTTTTTCAAGCCTAACTGTGTGTGTTGTGTGCCTTTAAGTCATTTCGAACTTAAGGCAAAACCTACATGGAGTTTTCTTGGCAAGATTTGTTCAGAGTTGGCTTGCCATTGCCTTCCTCTTAGGTTGAAAGTGTGGCTTGCCCAAAGTCACAAAGTGGGTTTCCATGGCTGAGCAGGGAATCAAACCCTGTTCTCCGGCCCCCAGGTTGATCACTGAGCAAGAGCAAAGCAAAAAAGAATAAAAATCAGAAGCAAAAGGGGCATTTCCCCATTTCGATCGGCCAGCACAGGAGAGTAATGAGTAGTCCTAATCTCCTGCTCCTTCTTTTTCTACTCTACAAAGAGAAACAGAGCTTGAAGAGGTTAATTTGAGGAGTGTTTACATTTCCTAAAATCAGATTCCTGAAACAGAGAAAGAATCCAAGCATTTTGTCATTCCAAACCTTCCAAAATCAGGGCAATGGTACCACCTTGTGGTCATTTTATTTGGTGTACATCTGTGCATGGACTGCCGTCATTTAATATACCCAGATCCACGCTTTAACCAGATCCGCGAGCCACACAGTTAGTCTCAAAGATGATACAAGACCCCTTCGCATAAGGAAAAGCATGTCACCCTGGAACCAGCATGGATATCTCTTTTTGGGCAGGACGCAGACCCTCGCATACCACTCTCTGCTTCCATTTTCACACACATGGGACAAATATATAACATAAATGAGCAACTTCCGGAATCCAAGGGACAACACTTCCCCGAATCCCCCAAATCCCGGAATGCACCAGTGGCTACCATGTCAGTGGGAGGTAGTGCATCCTTTCTGGATTTTAGCCTGAAATGTAAAGGAGCTATACAACATGCTGAACTTGAGGACCCAGTTCTGTACCTTGGATCTCTCCTTTGAAGTTCAGATTAAAATCAAGAACAGATTCATCACCCCACTGACTTGAAAGCCTCCAGCTACTACTGTACTGTTTACCTGTACTTTTTGTTTCTTATTATTGCTTAGATTCCACTGGCCACTATAGCACCCACACAAACACACCAAGTAACTTCTTCCAAACTCGGCGGCTAGCATACAGAGGCATGACAGGAAGACAGACCTGGCTGTGCATGAGTTTCTCCTCCGTTTTCCCTACCTGTTTGCTCCCCATTTGCAACCCCTTTCCTCTTCTGCTCTGCAGTGTCACCCAATGCAGGATGGGAAGCAATCCCTCTGAGATGAAGTTTCAACTTATCCAGAACATACTTTGGACCAGTGGATCCAAAGAGGAACAAGTCCTTCTCTGTACTGGAATTCCCTCTATAAGACGACTCTTCCTCAGCTCCCTAAAGACATGGAAGGAGAGTGACTGCAGATCTACCTACCCAGGAGACTTGGGTGCAACTCTCTGGAAGCAACAATGGCTTCTATGTCAAAAGATAGTAATCCTTTCTAGGTTCTAATCTGAATTTTAAATCGCTATCTAAGGTACTGAACCTATTTGGGGACCAGATTCAGCACCTTGATAGTCTCTTAAAGTTCAGATTCAGGCACAGAACAAACTCACCACCCACTGACTTGTAATCCTCCAACCCATTCCTGCTTCTTACTTGTCATTTTTGGTTTTCACTCGTATTGCTGAGATACCGTTGACTTGTTGTGTGCCTTCAAGTTGCTTCCGACTTATGGCACCCCTAAGACAACCCTATTGTGAGGTCTTCTTTGCAAAATTTGCTCAGAGGAGGTTTGCCACTGCCTTCCCCTGAGGCTGAGAGCATGTGACTTGCCCAAGGTCACCCAGTGGATTACATGGCTGAGCTGGGAATTGAACCCTAGTCTCCAAAGTTCAACACTCTGACTTATTCTCTCATAAAGCAGAGCAAAGGCACACAGAAATTACCAGACACCACCAAGGCTGAATCTGCACTGCAGAAGTTACACAGTTCGACACCACTTTAACTACCACGGCTCAATGCTCTAGGACTTGCAATTCTAGGACTTGCAGTTTTGTGAGATAGTTAGCCTTCCCTGTCAGAGAGCTCTGGTGTCACAACAAACTACAAATCCCACAGCATTAAGCCATGGCAGTTAAAGCGATGTCAAACTGCATTATTTCTGCAGTGCAGATTCAGCACTACCATTTCCCTTCCCACTATGAACTGGGAAGGTAAAGAGGGCCAGTGAGTCCAGGCTCTTCCTCCTCACCCGCTTCCACAAACAAAGCAACCGAAGGCCATTTTCATGAGGTAATGTTTATTCTGTCCCGTCTCAAAGAGTCCAAACACCGGTTCCTTCTTGCTCTCCCCAAGCCCACCAACTACCTCCTTCCAAAGTCAGATCAAGAGCGTCTCTCTGTGGCCATTTCCCCCTCCTCTGCCGCGCTCCCTCCTTCCCTGCTCTCCGGGGAACCATAGAGGGATTCAAATGAACAAGACCAAGCAAACAGAGCAGCACTGAGGATAGCAGGGGGGAGACCCGTGAATGGAAAAGGTGCTCCCTTACCAAATGGAGACACCTCGATCATCTGAAGAAATGCGGAGAGGTTGTTCCCAGAGTTGTACTGGCCACCCAACTAAACACAGACAGAAAGAGGTGTGTGCACCCTTCCACCTTGGGGTCTACCTCTCCCTCTGCAACCCTCTTCTTCCTCCTCCTGGGTTATGACCAGACAGCCTCCAGCCGCCTCCAGCCAAGGTTGGAAGGGAGCAGCGGCAATATCAGCAGTAGCAGCAGCAGACACGGGCAGCGGCAACGGGCAGCTTGAAATGGCCAAAGAAAGGGGAAAGCTCTTTGGCACTCAGGTCTCTGCAGCATCCTCCAGATGTCCATCATGTGGGTCCATTCATTTGGGTCTGTGTCTGGGTTGCAGGAGCAGGTCCTCCCTTCTGAGCGCAGGCTGCAAGACGGAAAGGATTTGATATTTGTTTTAAAGGCGGGACGAGCAACTGCAGAAGGCTAGGGGGCCCCTTCACAAGATCTTTCTCCTGGACCATCCCACAAAATAAATAAATAAATGTCCCCAAATCCACTCTAGGGAGCATTTTGGCCATGATTTTATAGCCCCACAAGAGGCCATTCTTAACAAGAAGTAGCTACAGTTGGGCCTCCATATCCACGGGCTCTTTATCCACGGATTCAAGCATCCATGCCTTGAAAATGTTCAGAAAAAGTAGACATTCCAAATAGCAAACCTTGATTTTGCTATTTTATACAAGGGGACACCATTTTAGTATGCCACCGTATTTAATGTGGCCAGATGTCCTCTAGTCCCTTGATAATTTTGGTTGCCCTTTTTCTTCACATTTTCCAGCTCTCAAATCCCCTTATCGAATGACTAGAACTGTATACAGCATATAATGGCATGTTGCTGGCAAAGTGATGGCCTTCAATATTCCAAACATAGACCCATCTGACCTATATGATCTTGGCAAATTTTTATTTCCTAATGATTCCCAACATGGAAGTTCTTCTTTCCCAGAGCTAGGTCAACACTATCATCAGGTTCTCCAGCCCAAATCCATGAACACTTTCTCAGTTTGCTGCTGCGACCTCAGAGACCAACAGTATATACATGGGAAGCTGAGATTTATTTACTGTCCAACTGTGCATCACTTTACACTTTACTTACAATGAACTACAAAATCCACTATTTTGTGTGTCAGTGTAACTGAACCGACCCACTGCAACAGGTTTCAGACCTTCCACATACCCAGCTGGTGTCTTCCTTTGGCTTCTGCCCGCTCCTTGGCGTCAAAATACCAGACTGTGATGGCGTACCTGAGAAAGACACAACCACAGACAAGTGAGTGGGGCAATCTGTTGGATCAAGGAACCAGAAGGCAAGGAAGGACTGCCAGGACTAACTGAGGCAAGAGAGGAGGGTGCCAGTCAAAAGACTGGCAGACAGACTGGGGAAATAGTCCAGCAGGGAGTTCTTCCATGCCAGCCTCATTCAAGTGAAGGCAAAAACAGCCATTGGGAGGTACTACCAGCAATGTGTGTGCTCTTATAAAGCATCTCTTCTGTTCAAATGGTACAGGGAAAATCCCTAGCAAATCATATGCCCCCCCCCCCATCCTAACAGAGGAGGTGAGGTGCCATCTGGATTCTCTGTGTCAGGCACTGCATCAGGATGAGCCAGCCCCAAACTTAAGTTCCTCAACGCAGACCTGTTGCATGTCCCACCATCCTACAAGACTAGATTGTTCGGTATGTGTGACATGACTTTCCTCTCCATCCCTTTTGCATTTCAAGTGGGCAGGTGAGAAGGTGCTGTTTCACATGGCCTTTGACTTTTGAAATTGCTCTGGCTGTTCTGTCTACTTTTAAATGATTTTTCAGGAGTATTTATAGTCTCCTTTTAAGTACGTTCTTTAATTAATGTATTTTTATATTGTGTTTAGCCACTTTACATCACTTTGGGGGCCCTGGCAGGGTGGGAAATGATACCTAAATGCTATAACTAAATACATAATACTATCAGGAAAGGCAAGGAATGACCTGGAACTCGACCACCATCCTACAACCTGTCCCTTTTCCCCATAGTCCTTAAATGTCTGTAGAAACAGCCTGTACTTCATGAGATACGAGCCTCTCTCTACTCCACTCAAGGTTCTCCAGGTGGCTGGTCTAAAAAGGTAGGAGGAAGCATTCAACTATTTGTATGCTCCAGGGGTTGAGCTTTATCATGGATGTCAACACTGTGGGATTATATTCCTGGGATGACCACTGTTAGTTGCCCACTGCCTCAAAACCCATATCTTCCTCTGTACTAGAATAGACCTCTGGCCTCCATCCTTTGCAGCCCTCTTGCTGTGCTATTTCATCTGGCCTTTTATTTTTTAAAATGAATGGTGGTTTTAAATGAATTTTAAGGGGTGGGTCTAATCTATTTATGACCCTGTGTGGTTTGAGTGTTGGACTAGGACTCAAGAGAAACCAGGCTCTGAATCCCTGCTCAACCATAGAAAAGCATCAGGTGACCTTGGGTAAGTCATACTCTCTCAGCCTCAGAAGAAAGCAAACTCCCTAGGAACAAATCTTACCAAGAAAACTCAAGAAGAGTCTTTCCACCACAAACTAGAGTTGACGTACAGGTATATAACAAAACCAACAACTCGTTCGTAATAAAAGTTTTTATCCATGCATTTAATATTTTAAATATTTTGATTTACTGCGCATCACCTTGGGGGTCCTAGTGGGTTGAGAAGCTTTTGAAGTATTCAGATATTTTAAATACATAAAGAGAATCCAGCTGATAGACTAGGGAAGGAAGCACTTTTCTCCCAATCTCAGCAGAGGTGACTCAGTAGTCATTCAGTAAGTCTCTTTGCGCATCCTCAGGGGCACTGATTCACAAGCTTTATCTCTGGTTGCCACCAATTCCACATCCCTTTCCCTACTCAGCTTAAACCCAGAACCTCAGGGAATCCCCACTCCATTACCTCGTAGCATAGGCTGGCTTCACTTCATGCGGGTTACGTCGGTCAGACCAGAAGATGAGCAGCCGGTCAAAGATGGGTTCGATATTTGCAACCACTTGTCGGCCTTGGGGGTAGATCTGCAAGATGCCGCCATGGACCTGGCCGGGAAACAAAGAGGCAAGAAAGGGTCTGTGTGCAGAGCAGCTACCTAAAAAGTGGCCTGAGCAGCAAGAAAGTCATCCTCCTACCCCACTGGAACGGTTGGTCACCCAGGACATCATCCTTTTACTTGGTGCCCTTTCCCTTTACACAGTTAGATCATTATGATCCTACTCCAATTACCATGCTTCCATCCTATCGAATCCTGATATTTACAGCTTGGAGAAAGGTAAACAGAATTCTCAGCCAGAAAACTCCACGGCCTCCTCAAACTACAAATCCCAGCGTTCCTTAAGAAGCTGCCATGGCAGGGAAAGCACAATCATTGTCTTTTCAACTCTAGGATTCTATGTTTCTAAGATTGTTTCAGGAGTACTTTGGTTGTGTATTCCTGCATGGCAAAGGGTTGGATAAGATGGCCCTTGGGGTCCCTTCCAACTCAAGATTGCATGATTCCAAGGTCCCACCAAGACAGTCCAGCAATGCCACTCCTGCTGTGCAGGCTTTATCTCCATTTCTCATAGTCAGGAGGGGAATGAACCCATGAATTTTCACACACTGAATCTCCAGAGCTTTCCTCTAAGCCAGTTTGGTGCAAAAGAGAACACAAAGGACCAAGATTGGGGAGATCTGGATTCAAATCTCCACTGTGACATGAAAACTCACTGGATGATTTTGGGGCAGTGTTAAGATTTTAGTCCTGTTTTTTCTCTCTGATAGATTTGGTCCTGATAGATTTTGGTCCTACAGTATTTTTTCTCTCTCTCTTTCTATCTGTTTATCTGTCTTAGTTTGGCCTACTTCACAAACTGTTGTTGTGAGGAGAAAGCAGGGAGGAGAACACCCATGCATGCCATCTCTGACATTATGGGAAGAAAGGAGAGTTACAGATGTAAACAAAATAGATGAATATATTATAAATTCACACATCCCAAGGCCTGTGCCAGATCGTCAGTAATTGGGAAGTATTTGGAACTGGCACTCTGCATATGCTCAGGAGTCTATGTACACACTTTTATTATGGATTCCCACATCAGGGACAGCTGGTTGCTTTGCATATCAGTGTGATTCTACTCCAGGGTTTAATACAGTCGACTCTCTGTATCCACAGATTCTTCATCCACAGATTCAAGCAGATATAGCTTGAAAATATTCTTTAAAATATATATTCCCAAGAACAAATCTGGATTTTGCCATTCTGTATAAGGGACACCATTTTACTATGCCATTGTATTTTATGGGACTTGAGCATCCATGGATTTTGGTATCCATGGGGGGTCCTGGAATCAAACCTCAGAAGATACCAAGGGCCTACTATATGAACATTAAAGGAGCTATTCAAATTCTCATCTTATTTAGAAGGTTAGGGTTGTGACACCCTGGATAGCTCCTTTAAAATCTCAAACTCAGAATGGATCGACTGCCTTCTGCAGACATGGAAGCCACTGCCAGCCATTGTCCTGCAGCCCAAACCTGAGTCCTGCCACTTTTCTGACCTTTTCAGCCCATCTCCTCTTCTGCAAAGAATGGACCAGGCATCCAACAATGCAGAGCTGAAATGAGCCCGGGCAGAATTTGGCATGCTGGTGGGTAGCGAAAGAGCAAACAGTGAAGGGAATAGAGAGGATCCACATCACAGAGGGAGACATCTGTGCCATGCATGAAAGTTGAGCCGGGGTGAGAAGGCGTGATAGATGCTAAGAACATTCCTCCCCCATCTCTGCACCCCCACTCTATCACCTACCTTGCTATCCCACTGCCGGTTTAGGTAATAAATGCACGTGACGCAGCGCCCGTCTCCGTGAGGGTTGTCCACGTGTCGCACGTAACCCATGCCGTTGCCAGGGTAACATGCCACCATGGCCTGGAGGGAAGGAGGGAACGAGAGAGGAGGGGGGTTCATTGCCAGGGACAGGACCAAACAGCTCACAGATCTGCCGATGCTTTCCCTAACTTAATAGGTTTCCACCTTCCGCCCGCCCCGCCAACCACTCTTTAGGCAAGGTTCAGCAGCAGCCGCGTCTCCCGGCTCACCTTGGGCAAAGAGAAAACCTATTCCAGGTGACCAGGTAGTCAAAAGGAAAGAGTCCAAATCAGTTCTCGTCCTCCCCAATTTTAAAATGCGAGAGATGGATGAATGATACTGGCTGGAGCCAGTGGCGTCACTAGAGGGTGCAAGGGGTGCGGTGTGCACTGGGTGACACCTCGGAAGAGGGGTGACACTTGGACAGGTCCTCCTCCTGCTGGGGTTTGAGAAGGGGCAAACGTACCCCTCCAGGTTTTGCCACCACCATGGAGTCCTCCTGAGGAGGCCACTGCCACCCCCCTTGGCACCCCCACCACACTGGGTGACACCAGGGGCAGGGATGCCACTGGTTGGAGCAGCAGAGTCGATCCCAACTAGAATAGACCCACTCCACCACTAAATGGTTAGTCAGCATCCAGACAATTCCACAATGATCCAGTGGGGCTATTGTAGTTGGGGCTCACCAATAGGTCACAGACTCAATTTGCAAGGCTGCCATCAGAGGTCAGTTGGCCCATCTCAGAGGGAAACTCCTCAACCCAGGGCAACAGCAAAGTCCGCTGGTCTGTCGTCTGTCCAAGGACCAAGAAAAGCATGCAACAAGGGGGTGGGATGGTAGTGGGGATGAGGAAGAAAAAAGGAGAGAGAGAAACCAGGAGCAGAATGCAGGAGGACTTAGAGGCTCACTTCTCTAATACAAATGCAAGTTGAGGCTTTATACAAAAAGCACTCTGCACATGGACTGGAAAACCCACACCTTCTGTCTTCACATGTACCAGAATCAAACCTCCCTTCAGACTGCAGGTTCTGAGGCTTAATCCTCCAGGAGCCTAGATTTTTTAAAGAAGTGATGATTGATAAATTCCCCACCCCACACATCTAAAAATAAAAAGCATCAGGAGCAAACAAGCCTGTAGTAAGTAATAAATCCTGTAGTTGCTAGTTGACCCAGCAGACACATGTCTTTCCTCCCACCCCTCCATCCAAACATCCTGAGCCACAACTTGCAAAGCATTATCCTTTTTACGGTTACACAAAACTTGTAAAAGTTACTTTTTCTGGACCACAAGTCCCCGAATCCTCAACCAACATGATCCTAAGCTGGTTTGACTCACTGTAAATGAGGATTCTGAACACTGTGCTCCAATAAAGTAACTTTTTGAAGCTCTGCCACAAATCCCTCCCTCCTGAAATTGGCCTGATCCAGAATGCCTTTCATTTTAATTAGAGGTACATAAGTCAAAGTTGACATGACAGCAGTTAACAATAACAAAAATACAAAGCCTTTGTGAAGCATCTTGGACAAAGAGGGAAAGGCACTCTACACATGTTCAGAAGCACACTTCTACCACTACTTAACAAAAACTAAGAACTCTGAAATACAAGACTGTAAGAACTGTTCATTCTTTCAAAATTGTATTTTAGCAAAAGCTAAGAACTCTCAAGTGCAGGGCTATCAGAAATGCTCTGATTTAATTCTTTCAAAATTGTATTTTAGCATGACTTTTAGACTGTTTCTAAGGCATCTTGACATGAAGCCAAAGGCACTCTGTACATGTTCAGAAGCACACTTCTACCGTTACTTAACAAAAGCTATAAACTCTGAATACAATATACAGCTCTAAGAAATGCTCTGATTTCATTCTTTCAAAATTGCATATTAGCATGATTTTTAGACTGTTACCAAGCATTTTTAAAGAGGCTTTTAAAAATCGCCTTACAACAGTCAGCCCTCTATATCCACAGATTTTTCATCCATGGATTCAAATATCCATGGCTTGAAAATATTTATTATTATTATTATTATTATTATTATTATTATTTAAAACATATCAATTCCAAAAAGCAAACCTTGATTTTGTCATTTTATATATGGGACACCATTTTACTATGCCATCGTACTTAATGGGACTTGAGCATCCACGGATTTTGGTATCCACGGGGGATCCTGGAACCAAATCCCAGCAGATACCAAGGGCTTGCTGTATTTTAAATTGCTTTTATTTGTTCAATGGCTCAGGCTGGGGGCAATAGCAGAAATGCATTAAATAAATAAGAACTTGCTAAAAATGAGAAGATATATCTCTTATTTAGTTCTTATTTATTTAATGAATTTCTGCTATTGCCCCCAGCCTGAGCCATTGAACAAATGGCTGTGGCAAAGATGTATGCGGGATGCCTCAGCATTATAACCTCTATATATAGAGAGAGAGAGGTTATAATGCTGAGGCATCCCTGCATACACCTTTGCCACAGCAAAAGGTTAACACATGCAGAGAGAAAAGAGAGAGCACCTTTGTTTATTGTCAGTAACAAGGGAAGAGAGCCAAACCCATGAAGACATCTCTCGCCTCCCTCCCCAACAGCAAGCACCAAAGAAAAGCAAAGTGGACATTTCAAAAGTGATGAAATTCCCTTGCTTTCCACTCTTCCCCCTCCAACTTTGCAAGAAATCCCACATCCAATTGGCCCTTCAGAAAGAGGAGGGAGGCAATGGTAAATGCTGTTCCCCCCAACCCATCGCACCCTTGCACCCCTCCCGGCAGAGGCTGGTGCATCCTGTTCCCTTGCTGTTCCTGGGAGCACCAAGGACATTGAGTCCCCATGACGCAGGATTTGCCCCCCCCCTTCTCTTGCTCGACCCACGTGGGATGTTCTTGCAGGGTCACCCGAGGACAGGCAGCCGCCCCTGCGAGCTCAGCCTTGCAAGCGATTATCACAGCTCCCAATAATGATGCCAGATAAGGAGCAATTGTGCTACCTAAGTAGGCAGGAGAGAGATCTGCTCCTCATCTCACCCTGTCACTGCTTTCAGGCTCGCTGTCATCCTTTGGAGGATGGAGAGGAAGCAACTCATCAGCTGTTTGTCTGCTCTGGTCCCCCCCCCCCTTTGCAGCTTCTCTGGGGTCACGCCAGGACAAGAGAACAAGCTGTATCTCGGATTATTTAGGAAAGAAAGTGAGAATTATTCTTTTCACTTATACCCTGCCTTTTTTCAATACATTCGTCCCTCCACATTCGCTGGGGTTAGAGGCGCAGGACCCCCCTTGAATGTGGGAAACCTGGAAATAACAAAAACATTATGTTTTTACCCAAGTGAACATCTCTCTAGGAATCTCTAGGTCCTCCAGTGCAACTGCCAGGCATTGACCCTAGAATTGCACTGGAGGAGCTACAAATGCCTAGTGGAGTGTTCTCTCTAGGAATCTCTAGGTCCTCCAGTGCAATTCTGTGGTCAACATCTGCTAGACATTGACCCTAGAATTGCGCTGGAGGAGCTACAAATGCCTAGACAAGAGTTCTCTCTAGGAATCTCTAGGTCCTTCCGTGCGACTTTTGGTTAAAGTTGACCATAGAGTTGCACTGGAGGACCTAGATATTCCTAGAGGAAACGTATGAATAAAATCCGTGAATAATCAAATCTGCAAATGTCAAAGCCACAAATGTGAATGGACGAGTGTAACTGGATTCAAGGTGGCTAACAAACAACTCTTCCCTTATTGCAGGGTGGGTTTCACAGATGAGCTGGGAATTGAACCAGTGATTAACTTGAGGGGATGTGCAGTCAAAGGCTTTCACGGCCGGCATCCATAGGTTTTTGTGGATTTTTCGGGCTGTGAGGCCGTGTTCTAGAAGAATGTATTCCTGACATTTTGTCTGCATCTGTGGCTGGCATCTTCTGAAGATAACAGCCACAAATGCAGGCAAAACATCAGAAATACATTCTTCTAGAACACGGCCTCACAGCCTGAAAAACCCACAAAAACCTGGGAGGAATTAGTTACAAGTAGCTTGGCTGGAGACCAGGGTTCAATTTCCCACTGGGCCATGAAACCCACTGGGTGACCTGGGGTAAATCACACTCTCTCAGCCTCAGGGGAAGTTAATGGCAAACTTCCTCTAAAAACTGTTGCCAAGAAAACCCCACAGTAGGTTTGCCTTAGGGTCGAAAACGACTTGATGACACACAACAACACACTTAATATAACTTATTATTATAATAAGTTACATTATATATGTGTATATATATATATATATATATATATATATATATATATATATATATTCAATTATTATTTAACATAACTTATTATAAGTTTGAGAGCCAGTGTGGTATAGTGGTTTGAGTCTTGGACTATGACTCTGGAAACCAGAGTTCAGTTCCTAGCTCAGTCATGGAAACTAACTGAGTGACCTTGGACAAGTCACACAGTCTCAGCCCCAGAAAACCTTGTGATAGGAGCCTTAGGGTCATCATAAGTCAGAAAGGACTTGAAGGCACACAACAACATTACAATACACACACACACACACACTAATTTATAATCTATGTTATCATAACAACTTCTTACAAACAATACACATTAAAAACTATGCAGAAACATCCATGAAAAGTATAAATAAGTGAATTAGAAAACAGGCAAACAATCTGTAATGCTAAAACCATTAAAATGTTTTGGACTTCAGCCCCCAGAATTCCTGACAGTTGGCCAAGCTTGCTGGGGCTTATGAGAGATGAAGTCCAAAACACTTGGAGAACCAACGTTTGGGAATCGCAGCTCTAAGGTGTTGGGGCTTAACCCTGCCTGAGGAAAGATGTTACTGTGGTCAGATCCTAAATCAAACCAGGAGACCCACCACCCTTCTTGTTTGGCTTGACCACAGATCCCAGATTAAACATGGCACCAACCTGTGAATATGTTGGATCTTTCCACGTTTGCACCCTAGAATCCAATGCATAGCATCCAGTTTTTAAATTACGCACATGTTCCATTGGTCTTGCTCTCCCTGACCCCGCTTTGCCAAATGCATAAATACTAAACCCAAAGCAAAGGCTTTCCTTGAAACTCATCACTGGGAGAGAGGAATTCCAGGAACAGCCAAAGGCAACCAAGGTCTTCCTGGAAAAGATGGATAACTTTCAGTACTAGGAAGCAAACCACAACATAACCAAAGGATCCTGTGTCCGGTCTCAGCTCCACACCAGCAGAGAAACAAAACCAAAGGAAAAGGAAAAGGAAAAGGAGTTTCCTCCATAGGTGTTAAGTTTGCCATTTTAATCTGCATTTTTTTTAACTACCATCGAAATATATCACAGAGGAAAAGTTCCCCTGGGAACCTTAATACAGGCATATCTCAGGCTGCATCCGCACTGCAGAAATAATCTGGTTTGACCCCACTTTAACTTCCATGGCTCAATGCTATGGAATTGTGGGAATGGTAGTTGATTGTGGCACCAGAGCAAAACAGCAAAGGTTATTATTATTATTATTATTATTATTATTATTATTATCCCGCCTCTCTGTACAACACAACTGGGGCAGCTTACCCGATAAAATACACAATCCCGTATCTCAAGAACCCCCCTAAAATACAATTAAACAGTATACAGATTAAAACAGACCTTAAAATAATAACAAACAACAATGGCTGTCGCAGAAAGTAATATAGATGTATGCTTTATCTGTTTTAAACTTTTGTATGATTTTTTTTTTAAATAAGTTTTATAGCGTTCTACTGTGATGTTTTGAAATAGGTTTTTTAACTTTTTGCAAACATTTTTAATTTGTCGTTACAGAAGCCGACTTGGGTTCCGGCCTGGGAGAAAGGTGGCATATAAATAAAGTAAAATAAATAAATAAATATTGATGCTAAATTTTCTTTTAAAGTAGTCATACCCAAGAACACATCTCCTTCATTCACTGAGATATAATTGTAATGTGAAAAGGCAAGAAGGCAGCACAGGGTGCCAAGTTTGGAAAGAACATTTTCTTCCTTTTACCCCGTGCCCCCAAAAAGCCACAGAGACAGCCGGTGTCACTTTGGACAGAGATTTGTGTACAAGCCAACTTGGAATTGTGACATTTTGGGAGGACAAAAAAGTAGCGTGGGTAGTGGCAACTGCAGTGGAGCTGGCTGGGGATGCTGGAAGTTGTAGTCCTAAAAGGCCTGGTCCAAAACAGCACCTCCAGCTGAATATATAGAGGCCAACTCTCCTCACATACACACACGAATTAGCCCTTGAGGAAGAAGAGCATCTCTGAGAAAAACGAAGCATCTGCAAAGACTTTTTTCTGAGACATGGAGCCTTCTCTGTCAGAGAGCTCTGGTGCCATAATAAACTACAGTTTCCATGATTCCCTAGCACTGAGCCAGGGCAGTTAAAGTGGTCTTAAGCTGGATTACTTCTGGCAGTCTGTACAGGCCCTATCTGAAAGAAAGAAATTGGCAGCATGAGCTTTCGTAGACTTCAGTCTACTTCCTCAGATGCATTCCTCCAAATGCATCTGAGGAGGTAGACTGAAGTCCAGGAAAGCTCATGCTGCCAACTTCTTTCTTAACTAAAGGCGCCACACAAGATCTCTCTACATACTGATTCTACAGACTAACACGGCTATATCTTTGAATACTTAACTAAGTAGCTGATTGATAGAGAGCACTGGCCTATAACAATAAGGCTTCTGGCATTTGCAGTCCAACAACAGCTGCAGAGTTGGACTTTGCCCACTGCTGATGTAAGGGAAATGAGCTCCAGAGGGAACGAAACCACATTCGGAGGTCAAAGCACCACTGGAACAAAAGGAAACCGCTGTCAGCAATGGAAACAGCACCGCCGCCGGAGAGGGAATTGTGAAGGCATCACTCAAGACAACCTCAGCAGGAAATCAAGACCGACTTGGTCTTCCAAGTCAGATGGTGAGGCTGGGCAGGGGAAGACGATCATAGGATTGGAGCAGCAGCCAGCCAGGACTGACTTGGCCAGCAACCTTTCCCCTTGCGCTTAGAAATTACACAACATAAGGGCAGGCATGCAAAGCATAGCTATATAAGGCACACCCGTCCGAAGCTTGACTTAAACCTTGCCCTAGCCAGGAAACGGTTCAATGAGTCCGCCCAGCCTACAACACATGCCAGTGTAATTCCACCACAAACTGGAGGGCTTAGGAAGTCCTAGGATCAATCCAAGGAAACAACGAAAGCACACACACACGAAGGAAATGCTTCCAGGAAAACTGATTTATTTATTTTTTCCCGGAGGGGAGAGGCAGCAGTAGCAATTTTCAAAGAAATTGCCATGTTAAGTCTGTGACGCTAGTACTACTTCCCAGTCTCTGGAGGATTTCCCAGAGGAAAAAAGCCAAACTAGCCAATGGGTACAAGTATGGTGCCAGTCCTTTTCAGGATGGGAAAAAATAATGGCTGCATTGCCCAAGAACACTGTGTTAAGCTATAAACACTACAAACTGGAATGGCAAGAGGGAAAGGAGGAATCTTCTTCAGCTTACTTTCAGTTTACTTAAAGTTATAACTCTTAAAGGAAAGAATGGGTTTATACTGGAAATTTTCCTGCTTCTTCCTTCAATAAATCCCTATATTTTATTCATTAAAATTGATCCAGTTCTCATCTATAAAAGGCAGCCTGGCATTTGGAGGCAGACTCTTATCTTTATATCTAGTCCAAATCCATAATAATGACCTTCTGGCTATACAATTTTTAAATTCCCAGGTAAGCAGATTTTATTGCTTTCATACCCTTGGACCAACAGACCAGCCAGTTGATAAACATGTACCATCTTAACACAATTTCTGAAGGCTTACAACCAGAGTCACAACTTGCATCTTTCTGTATCCTATTGTACCCCCTAACCCTATAACTGTCTTTGGGATTTTAATATCTGAAGAGTGAATTAAAATCCGTAAAAGCTCACAATGCAATAATTCAGTTCTATCTTAAAGATTCTGTTAAATTTCATCTCTCAGTCCTTTTATTGGGGGGAGAGGAGGTGACATCAAGATGAAGTCAGGCAAACAAATGCCTTCTGATAAGAGATTGGGCCCTTTCACACAACATAGTTATAGCACTATAGTTCCTCTTGAACCACCATGGTCCACCCTATGGAATCCTTGGATTTGGAAAAGAAGGGCATTTAGAAATCTCAGCCAGAGAGAGCTCTAGTCTTTCATCAAACTACAAATCCCAGAATTCCATAGGATGCAGCTGTGTTGGTCAAAGTAGAATCACAGCACTATAACTGTGTAGTCGAAAAGGCCCTGCTCTCTAGGAACAAGAGAGATACGGTAGCAAAGACCATCAACAAGCTGCTCTTACTGATTCCAGAGCCTTTGTACCATCACTGCCAATTCAAGGAATACGAAGAGCAGGTTGCATTGCCTTCTGCATTTTCCAGGGCTCTCTTTGGCTCTCTGCCATCTATTCCCAAGGAAACAAGGATGAAAACAGTGCAGGGAAAAGAGGGCATGGTAAACGTTTCAACCCCCTAGTCCCCATTGATCATTCTGCTGAAGCTGCTGATACTCTTTGGAAAGCTGAAACTAACACCAGCTTGGAAAAAGGAAAAAGAATTTTGCTTCAAGAGATATAAGCTGGCAACATCCGGCTAAGATGTATTGTTCCAGCAAGAAGCCTACTGAAATGCAAAATTCCCCAAGGTTGAGCAGGGAGAAGCAAGAGGGGCTTTGCATCTTCTCCCCATCATGAGCACAAAACCCCTAAACCACAAGCATCTCTAAGGCTGTATCTGCATTGTAGAAATAATCCAGTTTGACACCACTTTAACTGCCATGGCGGAATGCAATGGAATTCTGGAAAGTGTAGTTTGTTGTGGCACCACAGCTCCCTGGCAGAGAAAGCTAAATGCCTCACAAAACTACAGTTCCCTAAATTTCATAGCATGGAGCCATGGCAGTTAAAGCGGTGTCAAACCGGATTATTTCTGCAGTGCAGATGCAGCCTAAGAAGGATGAAGCCATAAAACTCCATGGTGGCCAATGCCAGCTGCTCATACAAAGATCTTCAGGAATCTGCAGTGCCAGAGTGCTCTTCCTCTGCCAGTAGTTTCTGAAAATAAGAGATATATGGTCCAGAAAGATCATTTTCAACTTCCAGTGCCCCTAACATCACATTCAAAGGGACCTGATAGCAGCTTTGTTCTCCCACGCATAAAAGGAGGCAAACTCCACAACAAGCAAGGATGCTCAGGGGCCCTTTCGCACTATTTATAGCATTTAAAGCACCACAAGTCCACTTTAACTCTCATGGCTCCATCCTCTGGAATTGTGGGATCTGCACTTTACAGAGGAGTGTTTAGAATTATCAGCCAGAGAGCTCTAGTGCCTCACTGAACCACAAATCCCAATTCCATAGGAAGACTTAAAAGTGAAATCACAGGGCTATTATTCTGTAGCGTGAAAGAACCCCAGGTAGGGTTGGGGTTACAAATTCCAACAGCACTAACCAACAGCCTCTAGAGTAGGGCAGGGCTTTGTTGAATCCCAGTTTCAGCATACAGCCTGGCCCTTCTTCCAATGTGGGGAGGAAGAGGAACAGAAGAGCTACCCCTTGCTCCCCCCACCCCGACTACAAAAGCACAGGAATATCCAAAATAGGAACAAAACAATCTTTGCACCTCAGAACATAAACCACACACTTTTGCAAATGAACACGGGCATGCAAAGCTACATTTTTCTGGTGGCGGTCGCTCTCACTGGTCAGCCCCATAATGGATCCCAGCCTTTAATATGGAGCCAGAAACTGGTCCCTTGGAGCTATACTAATCTCAACATTCTCTCTCAAGCGGGACTGGAAAACAAGTCATACCCTTACCTGGAAAAAATGCCTTCCTTGCTAGCTTGAGGGTATGCAAAACAGAGAAAGATATGCATTCTGCAGCCACCCAGTAATAAAGCCACTCTCTTTATTACAGTTTCACTCAGTGTCCAAAACAGCCCCCAGCCTGAAAAAACAGCATGTGGCTGTTATTAGCCGTGACTCACCTTGGTCCTACCATTAATATCATACCCGCCCAGCTTGCCAGCACAGTGCATGATGAGCTCATCTATGCGCGCCATGAGTATGCCAATGGCTTGGCAACTGGGCTCCCGGCCTTCCACCCAGGCGATCTGGTCTCCCCGAATGCTGCGGGAGGGCACCGTCCTTTGGCTCACCAGCTGCCCATCATGGAACTTGCCACTACGATTGAGACTTTCTGCTTCTGCCAAGATCTGGCTGCCCAAAGCCTCCCCAAGAAACGAGTCCTTGACGCAAATCCCATATAGGTTCATGCAAGGCACCACATAGTCCAAGGCCAACCGGCTGATTGGGACACGGCTTTCGCCTGGATCAGGCCCCCGGTGGCGCTTGGCTGCTGCTTCGCCCTCTGAGTCTCCATTCTCCAACCGGCGACGCTTGGGCTCCCGGTGCCCATTCAGTGCCAGCAAGAGCAAGCTCCCAACGGCCGACCCCTCACTTTCCAAGGGACATGCTTCTCGCCCCATATTCTGGCAGGGCAAGCCTAGTATGGGGGGGTCCGGAGGGCCAGAACCCTCCATGTCACATCCTGTAAGTGGCCCGGGTGGTGGACTGTCGCCATGGCTCGGCCGTTTCTTGCACCAATTCAGCGGTGTTGGCCAGTGCAGTGTGGTCAGCCCAAGGGGTGCCGGAAAAACTCCAGAATCCAAGGCATCAGAAGGAGAGGGCAGTGGTGTTGCTTTTTTTCAGCCCTGTGCCTAGAATTTGATAGAAAATATATTTAAAAAAACCAAATCAGCCCTCCACATTTGCAGCTTTGATTTTAGCAGATTTGATTATTTGCAGATTTAATTAATATGTTCTCTCTAGGAATCTCTACATTCTCCAGAGAGATTCTGCAGGAAGTTGACCATGGAGTTGCCCTGGAGGACCTAGAAATTCCTAAAGAAAACACTTCTATGGGCACTTGTAGGACATCTAGTATGATTCTATGGTCAGCATCTGGCAGATGTTGACCACAGAGTTGCACTGGAGGACCTGGAGATTCTTAGAAAGGTGTTCTCTTAGGTAAAAAGAATAGTGGTTTTTTGTTTGCATTTTTTCCACTTTCACAGGGGTCCCTCACCCCTAAACCCAGGGAAAGGCAACCTTTTTAAGACCTGGGCCGGTCTCCCGTAGCCCAGGTCTCGGCTGGGCTGATGGGGGGGGAATGGCGGCGCACCCTCCGCCACCGCACATGACCCCCCGCGCACGCTGCCGCCACAGCGCACACAGCCGTAGCCGCCGCGGCGCATGTCGCAGCTGCCATTTTGGAAATCAAATCAAATCAAGAGTACTGCGCGCGTGCAAACGCGTCACAACCGCCATTTTGATTTCGAAAATGGCGGGCGTGGCGAGCGCGGCCGCAGAGCAGCAAAAACGCGCCGCAGTGGCGGCGCGCAGCAGCAGTGGCAACCTTCGGCCTGGGCCGGTAAGTCCAGGGACCGGGCCCTTAACCGGCCCCCGGGCCGTAGGTTGCCGGTCCCTGCCTAAACCCAACAAATGTGGAGGGACCACTGTATTAATCTTGCAACATACAGTGGTCCCTCCATATCCATGGATTTTTTATCCACTGATTCAACCAATATATATATATATATATATATATATATATAATTTCCAAACAGCAAGCCTTGATTTTTCTATTTTATATAGGGACACATTACATCATTGTCATGGGACTTAAGATTTTGGTATTCACGGGGAGTTCTGGAACCAAACCCCAGCTGAAGGCCCACTGTATTTCGTCCAAAACCACGTGTTACTATCTGGATATTATTAACAGCACAAATTCAAAGTCAAGCCTACAGCTTCAGCTTTGAGATTCTCTCCTAATGTCCTGTGTTACTGTGTGCCTGTAAATATAAATATATATTGGTAACATAGTGCCAACTTCCACAATGTTGATACTTCTTTTAAAAGTTCCTTCCCATAATGTGTAGCATTGCAACTCTGTATCCCTAGGTTTCTTTGGGCCTAAATACCCCAAAGGCACCAGATCTTGTCTGATCTTGGAAGCTAAGCAGAGTCAATCCTGGTTAGTACTTGCACCACCAAGAAATAGCTTGTAGGCTACATTTCTGAGGAAGGAACTGGCAAAACCACCACTGAATATCCCTTGCCTAAGAAAACCCTGTGAAATGCATTTTTTAAAGGGTGCAGGGAAGAGGATCCCCATGATAGCATCCCATATAAAGCAAATTATGTGCCTTCAAGTCACTTGTTGATTTATAGATGAATTTATGAATGCATTCAAAGATATAGCTGTGTTAGTCCGTAGAATCAGTACGTAGAGAGATCTTGTAGCACCTTTGACACTCACTGAAAGACTGCCAATTTCTTTCTTTCAGTTAGTCTCAAAGGTGCCGTGAGATCTCTCTACGTTATGAATGCAGGAATTTAATAGGGTTAATAGGGAATGGAAAACTCAGAGGTGGTTTTGCTAGTCCCTTTGTCTGAATATAGCCTATAGTACCTGGCATTCCCTGACAGTCTCCCTTCCAAGTACAGTGCTCCCTCCACGTTCGCTGAAGTTAGGGGCACAGGACCCCCATAAATGCAGAAAAAACACAAATAAAAAACCCACTATTTTTTATACCTGAGAGAACATCTCTCTAGGAATCTCTAGGTCCTCCAATGCATCTCTATGGTCAACATCTGCCAGAATTTGACCATAGAATCATGCTGAAAGACCTACAAATGGCCAGAGAAGCATTTTCTCTCATTTTCAACTTCTAGCAGAGTTGCGCTGGAGGATCTAGAGATTCCTAGAGAGAACATATTAATCAAATCCGCAAATAATAATCCCTAAACAACTGCGGACTCTCTCTTCTCTTGCTAGCTTTAAATCTGAATTAAAGTCTTTCTTGGTCTCTGAAGCATTTGAACCTTAATTCTAACATTGCTTTATAACTTGGATTTGTCATATGTATTACCTGTGGGGGGTTTTTTATAGTTTTGTATTTTAATTGTATAATCTGCTTCATTATTGTGTAGTTTTTAACTCTATGGTTTTTAGATGGTAGGCCATTGGCAGGTTTTCATGTTGTCTGTAAAGTGAAAATTTTATGGTGCTATATGGTGCTATATGCTTTATGGTGCTATATAGATAATTAAATAATAATAATAATAATCGAATCTGCAAAAGTCAAAACAGCAAATGTGGAGGGCCAACTGTACAAGAATATCTTACTTAACAAAACTTCTGACTTTTTCTTTTTACTCTCTACTACACTATGTTCAATTCTTGTTTATGCATTTCTTTTTACCTTAATTGTTACAGTCTGCAACAATTCATGCAAAACTAATATAATATAATATAATATAAATGCCTCTGGCAAAGAAGCTCCTTTTCACAAAGTCCTTCTAGCCTGCACAGTCTTTCTACATCCACTGTCTAAGCTGAATGTGTTTCACATCCAGCTAGACAGACAGACAGAGCTGCATTCTGGTGGCGCAACAAACTACAGATCCCAGAATTCCATAGCATGGAGCCATGCCAGTTAAAGTGGTGTCAAACCAGACTATTTCTGCAGTGAAGACGCAGCCAAAGTTGCCCAAGCTGGGGTCTGATCAGGAGAAGGTGTGCATTCCTCTGACTCCTCCCCTGACCACATGTAATGGCTACCAAAATGGTCAGGAGGGAAAGGAAGGCGATTCAGCTCTTTTGGATGGAAAAAGGTCCTGTTTCCCACTTCAGCAGAAACAGTGGTTTGAGTCTCTGGGAGCCTAGAGTTCGAATCTCTGCTGGGCAGCCTCAGAAACCCACTGAGTAGCCTCAGAGTGTTGGACTGGAGAGTTCCCGTACCTTGGATCAAACATTGACCAGAATGGAGACTTCCCCACTCAGCCATGAAACCCACGGGATGACCCTGAGCAAGTCACATGCTCTCAGCCTCAGAAGAAACTTGCCAAGGAAAACCCTGGAAGAGGTCTGCCTTAGGGTCTCCATAAGACAGAAAAGACTTGAAGGCACAGAACAACAACAAGAAGCACTGAAAGAGTTATCAATCCAGGCGTCTAAGTCATGCTCAAAGTGGAGGGCATTTTAGAATTCCTTCTGTAGAGGAGGTTGAAATGGAGGGCATGTCCTGGAAAAGGAGGATCATCTGGTCACCCTGTCCATGCCCCACCAGGAGGCTTTCCCCTACCCTAGGCACTAGGATGAAAACAAGAGGGGGGATCTCTAGTCTAGTCTAGTCTAGTTTAGCCCAGCCCAAAGCTAGGAAGAGGGGGGATATCTAGTCTAGTCAAACCTAGCCTTGCCTAGCCTAGCCAAGACCTAAAAGAGAAGAAGAGGGGGGATTTCTAGCCTAGCCTAGAGCTGGGAGGAGAACAAGAGAGGGGATCTCTAGTTTAGCACAGCACAGCGCTATGAAAAAATGAGGGGGGATGTCTAGCCTAACCTAGCCAAGAGCTAAGAAAAGAAGAAGAGGGGAGATCTGTAGTCTAGTCTAGTCTAGTCTAATCTAGCCCAGCCCAGCCCAGCAGAGCCAAAAGTTAGAAGAGAAGAAGAAGGGGGATCTGTAGTCTAGCCCAGCCCAGAGCTAGGAAGGGATGAAGGGAGATCTCTAGCCTAGCCAAGAGATAGAAGATGAGCCAGGATCTCTAGTACAGCCTAACCCAGCCCAGAGTTAGAAAGAGAACAAGAGGGGGGATCTCTAGTCTAGCCTAGCCTAACCCAGCCCAAAGCTATTAAAACTCTAGCCTAGCCCAGTTAGGAAGAGAACAAGAGGGGGGATCTCTGGGCTGGTCTAGGCTAGAGATTCCCTCTCTTTTTCCTCTTCCTAGCGCTAGGCCAGGCTAGACTATAGATCCCTCCTCTTCTTGTTTTCTCTAGTCTGGGCTAGACTATAGATCCCCCCTCTTCTTGTTTCCTTCGTAGCCCCAATCCCTGGTCCAAGTTGGGCTAGACTATAAATCCCTCTCTTCTTGTTTTCTCCAGGCTGGGCTAAACTAAAGCTCCCCCCTCTTCTTGTTTTCTCCAGGCTGGGCTAGACGAAAGATCACCCTCTTCTTGTTTTCTTCTTAGCCCCAATCTTTGGCCCAAGTTGGGCTAGACTATAGATCCCCCCACTTCTTGTTTTCTCCAGGCTGGGCTAGACTAGAGATCCCCCTCTTCTTGTTTTCTCCAGTCTGGGCTAGACTAAAGATCACCCTCTTCTTGTTTTCTTCTTAGCCCCAATCTTTGGCCCAAGTTGGGCTAGACCAGGGGTAGGCAACCTTTCCCCTTTAAGGGCCGAGGGACTTCAGCTCCCAGAATCCCAGGAGCTATTGGCCAACATGGGACTATTGGCCAACATGGCTGGGGCTTCTGGGAGCTGAAGTCCCTCGGCCCTTAAAGGGGAAAGGTTGCCTACCCCTGGGCTAGACTATAGATCCCCCCACTTCTTGTTTTCTCCAGGCTGGGCTAAATTAGAGATCCCCTCTCTTCTTGTTTTCTCCAGGCTGGGCTAGACTAGAGATCACCCTCTTCTTGTTTTCTTCCTAGCCCCAATCTCTGGTCCAAGTTGGGCTAGACTAGAGATCCCCCCTCTTCTTGTTTTCTCCAGGCTGGGCTAGACTAGAGATCCCTCTCTTCTTGTTTTCTCCAGTCTGGGCTAGACACTATAGATCCCCCTCTTCTTGTTTCCTTCCTAGCCCCAATCCCTGGTCCTGAGCGCTGCTGGCCAAGCAAGGCCAACCAAGGGGCTAGTCCTCATTGCTCCTGGTGCAAGGGAGACAAAGGCGGCGGGGAAGGGGGTCCCGGTCTACTCATCCTCCTGGCCCCCGACTCACCGAGGCTCCCTCCTTCCTTCCTTCGCTGCCGGCCGGGGATCCGCTTCTTCCTCCTTTTCCTCCTCCGGCCACCGCTTTTGGGGCAAAGCGGCCCCACCTGAAGCTGATCCCGGCTGGAAGAGGAGGAGCCCAGCGCTGGAAGGCTGGCTCAGGCGGCCTCCTTTGCCTGGCGCCGCCTCCTTGGGGCTGGAGCGCCGCCTTGATGGGCTCTTGCGGGGGAGGCGTGCCTCTGAGCACGTGCAGAGTGCAGGGGCCGCACCAGACGTTGCATCCGCACTGGAGAAATAATCCGTTTTGAGACCGCTTAAACTGTCTTGGGCTCAGTGCTAGGAACACCTGGCTGGAAAACTATACGTAGTGTTTTGTTTTTTAAAAAAATAATTTTTATTCAACATAAAACAAACGCTCCCATACTTCGAGATATCAAGAAAACAAACAACAACAGAACCACAAATAGGACACCACATCATCCGACATCTAAGCATATGAATGTCTAAACTAAAAACACACAACATAAAAATGACTTCCTCTTCCCATCCATCTGGTTGATTACCATCCAAATTTAATATCTTTACTATTTGCAACATTTACTCTATTCTTCTTTTTTTTAATAAAATAAAATAAAATTCTGCTATGCAATAAATCAAATCTAACCTATCTATCCTTTAGTTTTTTCCCCCCATTTGCTAAATTCCCTAGAAATTGTATAGCAAAATTCCCCCATCTTTGGGAAACTGTAGTTTTGTAGGACATTTAGCCTTTTGTCAGAGAGCTCTGGGGCCACAATAAACTCCAGTTCCCAGGATTCCCTAGCACTGAGCCAGGGCAGTTAAAGCGGTTTCAAACTGGATTATTTCTGCAGTGTGTTGTAGAAATATGTCTTGCAGTGGATATAGGAATGATGTGCTCAGATCCCCCATTACTTTCAGCTAATAAAGCTGTGTGCATTATGCCCATAAATAAAGCCAACAGGAAGATGATTATTTAGGGGTTCCCAAACTTTGGTCCTCCAGAAGCTTTGGACTTCAGCTCCCAGAATTCCTGACTGTTGGCCAAGCTGAGTGGGGCTTCTGGGAGTTGGAGTCCAAAACTCCTGGAAGAGTAAAGTTTGGGAACCACTGGGAGAGCATCATTGCCAGGAAAGTGGGCATGATTTAACAGAGAGGCCCTTGAACCTCTGGCAAACAGTAGGGTTCTGCCAACAGAATTAAAATTGCTAGGTCAGGATCATCCCAGGCTTTTGAGTTTCAGAGCCCAAACCTGAGACCTACAGACAAGTCATGCCATTAGGTGCGATGCATTAAGTACCAACTTCAGTTGCTCACCTGCTTGGAGAGTTGGGATAAGGAACATTTAATCTAGGCTGGTTGCTTCTAGAAAGGGCCTGAAGACCATAAAGGCACCAGATCCTATCTGATCTTGGAAGCGCAGCAGGGTCAGCCCTGGTTAGTACTTGGATGGGAGGCCACCAACGAATACCAGGTGCTGTAGGCTGCATTTCAGAGGAAGGAACTGGAGGGATCACATGTTCTGCCTCCCTGAACATCTACACTTTGATATCACAACTACAGTTGGCCCTCCAGGTTTGTGGCTTTGCCTTTTGCAGATGTGATCATTTGCGGTTTTGATTAATATGTGCTCTCTAGGAATCTCTGCTCCAGCACAACTCTGCCAGAAATTGAGCACAGAGTTATGCTGGAGAACTGATCTAGGCATTTGTAGGTCCTCCTGCATGATTCTATGATCAACCTCTGGCAGATGTTGACCATAGAGTTGCACTGGAGGGCCTGGAGCTTCCTTGAGAGGTGTTCTCTTGTTATAAAGAATAGTGTTTACTTGCAAATGTGGAGGGAACACCGTAGCTGAGAGCAACAGACCAGTGGGGACAGGCTTAGGGGCTAAATTCAAAGACGCATAGAGCTTATGTTTGAGCAGGGACAATGGCAAAGGGTGCTTATTTCACCACCGTGACAATATCCCCTCGGCGGAAATGTTCCAAGTACCTGGTGATTTCATTAGTCTGGGAAATGTGATTATGTTAACTGCTTGGCAAGCTAATTTGATGACATGTTTGAAAGACCATTCTTCAAAGTATGAAGCAATCTAATCTGCCCAGGTCCGGATTCCTTCTGTCGATCGCATTCGTAGCGTTGGTATTCACTCAGTGACTTTCCATTTTGGTGGCCTAAGGACATGAATGGGACCCAGCTAAAGCACTTCATACAGGATTTTTCCCTCTCTGGGCTTCTTGAGGAGACCACTCTATGTGCTTAGTAAAATGGAAGGCAGTAGGAAGAGGAGACCACATTACATGTGAATTGTTTCAATCAAGGAAACCCTGAGTTTGCAAGACCTGAGCAAACTGACTCATTCACAGCTGCCATAAGTCACAGCTGACTTGACAGCAAATAACAATAACTGTACCTTCAAGTTGCCAGCATTTCATAAAACTTTCTTGTTGTTGGGTGCCTTCAAGTCATTTGCAACTCTAAGGTGAACCTATCACAGGGTTTCCTTGGCAAGATTTGTTCTGAGGGGTTTGCCTTCGGTTTGTTGTTGTTATGTGCCTTCAAGTCATTTCCAACTTATGGCGACCTTAAGGCGAAGCTATCACAGGGTTTTCTGTGGCTGAGAGAGTGTGACGCTCCCAAAGTCACTCAATGGGTATCCATTGTCCAATGAGGAATTGAACCCTGGTCTCCACAAAGTCGTAGTCCAATGCTCAAACCACATCATGCTGGCCCTTGCTTTTCTTTTAGGCAAGGAATATTCAGAGGTGGTTTTGCCATACAGCCCTACCTTTAAAAGGCCCAACTGTACCCAGGACAATGCTGGCCGGTTTCACATATGCTTTCCATAACTGTAGGAGAGGACAGAATGCAAGTCCCAGGGTCACTTAATTTTCTGTCCATTGTACAGAATGTACATACTGTAGTGTATATTGTTGTTGCTGCTGCTGTTGTTGTGTGTCTTCAAGTTGTTTCTGACTTCTGGCAACCCTAAGGCAACCCTATCATGGTGTTTTCTTGGTAAGTTTCTTCAGAGGGGGTTTGTGCCTTCCTCTGAGGCTGAGAGACTGTGGCTTTCCCAAGGTCACCCAATGGGTTTACATGGCTGAGGAAGGATTCAAACCCTGGTCTCCAGCGTCATAGTCCAGTGTTCAAACCACAACATCACACTGACAAACAACACACACCCTTTTGCAGCCTGGCTAGAGCCTTAGTTTTGGGATAGACATTACCTTGAGCATTTAGAACTTTGGACATTGTAGATGTTGTGCACAGCCTTTACCAGGAGACTGGATTAGAACTCTGATCCTTTGTTTAGTCCCTCCTTGGGGACAATGCCTCTTCACAGTGCAGGATGAAGATTAACCATACATCTCAGGAGCAGCCAAGTCCTGGAAGGATAAACCTGCCAAGATTTTTAAAAGACTAAAGGGGGGAAAACCAACTGTTTTGATGTAGACAGAACACTAGCAGGGTGTTACTAAACCTTTAAAGGTTATGATACCACTATACAGAAAATGGTGACCAAGAGGGTGTACCTCTTAATGAGGAAAGATGACCATGTTTAATTTAATTTAATTAAAAAAAATAAGGTGAGTTGGGAGCAAGGAGACATAACAGGCATATAAAATTATGCTTTGGTGTGGACAGGAATAGATGGGGAGTTTTTCTGTTTCATAATACTGGGACCAAATGGAGGTTACCCAAGGAAACTAAGTGATGGAAGATTCACAACATGCATAATGAAGAACAAACGGAAGAAGAGAAAAAGTTGTTAAACTGTGAAAATCATTGGTAATGATAGCCACCAACTTAGGTTTTAAAAGGTTCTGGACTAAACCATGGACTTGTCAAACAGCTAGTGCTCATGGCGACTGCATTTTTGTTGTTGCTGCTGTGTGTCTGTAACTCGGCTGCAACTTATAGTAACCCTATCCCAGGGTTTTCTTGGCAAGATTTATTCAGAGGAGGTTTTCCTTTGCCTGAATCTGAGACTGAGAAAGTGGGATTTGCCCAGGGTCACCCAGTGGGTTGCCATGGCTGAGCGAGGGTTTTTACCATTCTCCAGGAGTCCTAGTCCAATATACCATTATTCCATGCCTACAGGCAGCTATATCTTGCTCCCAGTAAAATCAAAGGCAGCATGTCTTTCAAAATCAGCTCCTGGGGAACATAAGGTGGTATTGCTGGGCTTTTCTTTGAGTCATCTGCTTGGTTAGTGTGGGAAACAAGATCCTGGACTAGAATTGGCTTCAGCCTGATCCACGACAACTCTTCTCAGAACAGAAACAAACTGCTGCTGTCTTCACTTGTGAACTTCCCAGAAGTGGCTGGCTGGCTGGCTAGCTGGCTGACAGAAAAGGAGGTATGTTTGGAAGATAATGTGTGTGTTCCTAAAGGGAGGAGGTGGAACTCTGGGATGGGAAGCTGAGGAATGTACTGGGATCTTCGTCACGCAGGGACATGCATTTAGCTTGTCACAGAGGCAGACTTGTGTACGTGGCGAGCGAATGGGATGCTCCTTGGCTTCAAAGCTTGCCTGCCATTCTGTCACTTGGCCAGCACGTACACAGAACACCAGAAAAAGAGGAAGGAGGGGGAGAAATGCACCACCAGGCTCATGAAAAGAAAACAAAAGTGAACACTTTATGTAGGAGAATCAGGGTCACAGCCTTAAATTGGAGGGAATATTTGCATTTAGAGAGAAAAAGAATCAACAAGGGGGTGGGGGTGGAATCCAGGTTATAAACTGCTTCGTAACAGTCAGCTGCTCAGCCCCAGATTAAAAACAACCATATCCAAATTGCCCCTGCCCATCCCTTGACAAGCCTCAAAGGAGATTACAAGGAATTGGGAGAGAGGTTGTTTGTAGAGGGATTTGGGGAGGGAAAGCAAGGGAGGGCACAGACAATGTGACAGTGGGCTTCTACCCTAACACAAAAGTAATAAATAACAAAGTTAAACATTACACATGGGGGGGGGGGGGGGAGCAACAAGGAACATCCAAAATAGACTGCCTCTCATTCCTTCGTCTTGGACATTGTTTGGAGGGTGCTCAAATGAAGAAACGTGAAGATGTTAGATGGGGTAGAAAGAAAAGAATAAACTTGCTATCTTATCCTATAAAGCATGCAAGAAGTACCAACTCAAATATTCTAGCAGAATACAAGAAAAGCAGAACCTACTCTGTAAATCATATAATTTCCCACCCCCAACCCGGTATCGGTAAAGTTAGGAACTGGGTCTGAGGAACATTGTACTTAGAGGCACTGAATTATCCTCCATCATACTCAGCATCTATTATCAAACCAAAACACTAGAAGGTGGCAGTCTCCAGTCAGCTACCAAACTTCACTTTTATTTTTGGTCAACTTGTCCCAATGGTGTCCCTTTGCCCAATAAACACTTCCAAAGGAACCCAATCTTATTATGACAACTGGCACTCTGCCACATCCCACCAGGGAGCACTCAAAAGCCAAACACCAGAGGGCACAGTGAAAATATAGATCAACTCACAGCAAAGCAGCATTAAAATAAAGGCATTCTGGTGCACAATGCTGGATAGACAAACAAGTTCCATGGTGGCAGCTACTGGCCAAAAAAGGAGCCACACTAGGAAGGGATAGCACAGACCACCATAGCTGGCAGTTAGACAAGGAAGAAAATCCCACTTGACAGGGGAAATACCTAGCTCACTGGCATTCTTCCAATGAGTCCCTACAACCCAAACCCCCACAGACCCTCCTGCTTCCGTGCAGCCAATCCATCCTTAACTATGGAAGTCTATGAATGGCAAATCCAACTGTACAGCTAGATCTGAAGGGCAGGATTGAAAACTGGATTCTTTCATAAGCTGAGGAAAGGAAGTCCATCTGAAGGCAACTGTCTCAAAGAAGAAATGAAAGGGACATGGAAAATTCTTAATCATCCCTTGTGATGGAAACCAAAGCGATGAACATTTCTGAAGATGAAGAGGCCCTTCTAAACAACTGGGCCTTAAAAACTCACAAAAAACCTGGGCTTTCTAAGCACCTTTAAAATTCACAAGCATTTCAGGGTTGCCTGGTCAAAGGTTTTAAAGTGCAGGGGCTTGTTGCCACCTTTGACAACCAACAGGAATCCAAGATAACACCAGCAGATAGCTGTAAAAGTCTCAAGGGAAGAACAAACATGTAACAGTTCCCTCTTTCCTCCACTATGAGAGACATGATCACATAGGCAGTATTTCCTACTTGGAAGTTCTGGACACCTTATTAGAGGTAGTCAGATCAAACTAGGAACATGCTGCAAACAGCAGCGCTGATTCAGCATACACACAAACACAGGCACACAATGTCTTTTCTCATTCAGTTGGCACCACACACAAAGTGGTGAGGATACAACCGTTGTGTGGGCAGCATTCTTTTAGCGTGGATCTAGCCCCTTTGCTGCAGCCTCAGCAGGAGAAAGGGGGATAAATGGGGGGAGGGAGAGAAGGGTGACAAAGTGCCTGGATAAGGTAAAAACTTATGGCTTAAAAAAAAAAAACATTAAGAGGTGCCATCAGAGGGGTGGCACAGAAGATTGAAAAACACACAAACACATACCAAAAGTGGACCTGGTGTGAACAATAATTTAGGCTGGACGCTATACTGGAAAGGCAAGCACCAGAGATGCTATGAAGAAGAGGGGTCATTTGGTTTTGCTACCGACACAGAATATTTAGAAATAGCTGTAAGGGCAGCCCCCATTCCATGGTATCTAGAACCCCCACATGTTTCATGTGCTCTCATGTGTAATGGAAAAAACATGCCAACTTCTCCTGTAAAGATGGAATGAAGATTTACGCTTAAGTGGGAGAGGAGAGAGAATTTAAATATCTCCAAAGTGCCACAAGCACCCCTTTCTCAGCCCCTCAAACCAGAATCATATTCTGTTGTTGTAACAATCAAAAGTAGTCATGGAATACAGCAGAGGCTAATTGAGGGAGTCAAGAGAAGGCTCAGATTCCTTCCGGCATTTCTCCCCCACCATCTTTTGTCAAACTGTCACCCCCTGATTTCAAAGCCATCACGGTCACAGGGGGCCAGAAGAAGGGGTTTGGCCTTCAGCAGGGAAAAGAGGCCCGAATGGACCAAAGCCAGAGTCTCCCGCACACACCTTCTGCACAGAAGCCTGTCTGAGAACTAAACTTGTAAAGTTTCTTCTCTTCAGGACATGAGACGAGAAGGAAGGAGAGGGCAGTGGCAGCATGGAGATGGCGCCAGGTTCCTTGGAATGGTTCAAGAGGGCTTCAGCCAACTAAGCCCATAGTCCTGGGTGACGGAACAGAAGAAGGTGCTTCATACAGCCCTGGGTCCAGCGCAACTGAATTCCAGCACTGAGGGAGACAGAGAAAGAAGGGAGTAGGGGAGAAAGAAGGGCTCAGAACAACAGCCAAGAGAAGAAACCCCAAGATCATGCTCTTCATGTCAATGAGTCACATGGCGTACTCTTCCCTACCCTACCAAGCCCATCAGAGAATACCTTAACAGCACATAGAGCAGTTCTCAGTGTAGGTCATGGTCAGGGACTATTATTTCAGACCGGAGGTAGGCAGGGAAAGGTGACATGACACCATGTCACCATACACATATCCTCCATATGCAAGCAAACCCAAAACATGCTGTGCACCTATAACACAGTTTTACCCACATCCAGAACCAATGGCCCATCCAACTGTCAATAAGTATCACCAATATCAACTGACAGTCTCAGGACCTCCCCAGCTAGTTATGAGTGATCCTTTTTAGCAGAAATTGAACCTAGGGGCTCACAAGAAATGGCCCCTTCTCTCAATAGATTTCTTTAAACTAGCACATATGTGGAGACAAATTTAAACCTTGCTGTGCTAACTTCTAGGTGCAGTGATGGTTTGCCTGGAGGAGCATGGTTATTCTAAACTCAGATGTGATCAGATGTATTCAGAGAACTATAATAGTGAGGAGAAGTGGATCAAAAAGGAGGCCAGGAGCAGCACAACAACAGCAACATTTGAGATGGACTCAGAAAAAAGAAGGGATTGCAGTGGTCTCCCTTCCTTCCTCTTCTCCCCATGCCTTTGGCATGTTCATGCCTGCCATTTCACAAGTATATAGTTAAATTTCTAAAGTTCTTGTAAGAAAGCTGTGGAAGAGAGTTCCCACTTCCTATGGGTTAGTGTCTGGGCATGTTTCCTACCCTCTCACAGAAGATGACCACCATACTCCACTTTGTTTTCCAGCTTTCACTGTGCACACATTTGGGAAGGAAATGTATGTCCTTCCCAAATAAAGAGCACATAAAGTGGTCAGAATTGACAACCACACCCCCCTGGCTAGGTTGCTGTAAGACTCCCAAAAACACATGCCTTGGCTACAGCATTCTCCCTACTACATCCCTGCCCAGGTTTACCTTGCAAAACAGTTTTCAGCGTGCTTGATTTTTGGCTCTAGCAGTTGCATTGCTGTCGGGCCTGTGCTTGGGTCCCTCGTGGTTGCCGCAGTTGCCTCAAGGAAGCATCTCCATACTGGATGCCTGAGCCCATCCGTTCTGGATCAAGTTCACCTGGAAGGTTAGGAAGAAACAGATGGTCACAAGCATACTATGGTAGATTTTAGGCAAGATTCTTTCCTAGTCTATAGCTGGACTCCCCGATTATTTTCTTCTTCTTTTTCTCTTTTTTATTTATAACAATATTAATCCTGACACAAACAATAAATATTTCTTCCAATACAGATATTGTAATCTAATTTTTTCTTCTTCTCCCTCTATCCCTCCCCTTCCCAAATCATAAAGTCATGAACCTTATCCCTGTCAATCAGCATAAATATAAATTGTCCTCCAAATAAATTAATCATAATCTTCAATACTCATTTTTCCAAAACCTTCTCTGGGTAGTTAAATACTAATCATGCCAACTCTGCTCAGCTTCCAAAATCCAACCAGGCTGGGTATGTTCAGAGTGTTATACCCGAAGAATAACACCCTTCACCAGTACAGTTGTACACATTTTTGTATCTTACATACATCAGCTAGTGGCATTATAGCACAGCCATAGAAAATCAACTCTAGAAAGCAGCAGTGTTAGAAGACGCAGGCTGCATTACTGTCAAAGAATGCTTTCCCTGCAAAAACTATCTTCTCATGACACGTCAAAAAATAACCTGAGGTCAAAGTTGCTCTTGTACCAGTTATCTCATATGTGCCACTGACATTTTGTGATTCTGTTCTGTAAGATCTTCTTTTTTTAAAAAGTCAGGAACTATCTTCATGGACACATATCCCCACATACTTTGGGGCTATCAGTGTTACAGGCCAAAACTATTTTCACTCACACTTGGCAGGGAAGAGGGCATTTTCTTATAGACTCAGATAAGAAAGACGCACCTGATTCAATTTTGTTCAGTATAGTCCGGGCACATTTTAAGAAAGCTTCTTCTACATTCTCCCCGGTCAAGGCGCTGGTCTCGAGAAACATTAACTCTGCCAGGGTGGAGGGGAAAAAAGGACACAGAATAAATTTGTTTTGTGCAGTCATGCGAGTTCAAGCAAAGGAGGGAGTGGGGCAAAAGTTCTCTCCTCCCAGCTCTAAAATGGAAACTTGATCATAGAAGGCTCAGAGAAAAGGGGCTGGGATAATTTGTTCAGTAAGCATAATTCATGATCATTCCAGGACTCTCTCTCCCCTTTCTCCTTTCTCCCACCAGCCCTTCTTCATTCCAAGATTGGGGGTTAGTTGCCTCATAAAGTTTGCATGTGACCACAGAAAAAGGCACAAAAAACCATTACTCATTAACTGGTCAACAGGCACAATAATTAAGCAACCAAGCCGCCTTCTACAATTTGAAAGAGAGAGTGAAGGCATGAAAGAGCAGGTCCTCAGCTCCAAATCCATTTGATAGCACTTTAGCAGCCCCTGCTGGATAGGCAACAACAGTACTCCAATCCCACTTCTGCCATCACATGGACAGTACAAGAACACAATATACACAGGCACACCTCAAAAAGCAATTCTATTTGGTCCTAGAGAATCAGTTATTTTACCATCTGGGAGGAATAGTGAAGCCAGTTCAAGGATTGGGTGGTGAAGAAAGCAGTTGCTTGAACTAAATGGTCAATATGTCAAGGCAGTACCTTTCCCCACCCCTGCTTCCCATCATTGCCATCCCCTTGCAGAGGTTACCATTCTCCTGAGCAAAACGTGAAGCTTCCAAAAATGTGACTTCCCGATCGGCATCCAGATCTTTCTTGTTGCCACAGAGAATAATGACTATGTTGGGGCTGGCCAGAGTCCGGGCATCTGTCAGCCAGTTGGTCAAGGCATTGTATGTCTCTCTGCTGCAGGACAGAAAGAGGGAGGGGGTATTCTTCAGACAGACAAAAGGAGAAGAGGACAGAGACATCCCCACATCCTTCCCCAGCAAGATTGTAGAGCAGTCTCAGCCTCCTGCCCTCCAGTGCTATGGAGGAGTCTCCCATTCCCCTAGATTGGGAGTGGGAAAAGTGCAGTCCTGGATCTGTCTGCAGCCCTTTAGGGCAATTTTGGCAGCATGAGGACCTGCCCTCTGACTACCCCTTATCTGGCAAAAAAACAAAAACAAAAACAAAATGGCGAACTCCCTTTTTTAGATACCTGCAGGAATGGTGATTTGTTTTTTAAATGAGCCACATCACCTCCCTGGACTGTTTAACATTAACAATTACCCATTTCTCAAAACTGACTTATGGATACTTGGGATTTTTCCATTCATTTTCTGATATTTGGGGCAGTCTGTAGAGCCCTTGGGAAGTCCCAGAGACAGAAAATTGTACCCCAGACCTATCAAATTGCCCTCCCTGTCCTAACTGTTAAACAAACAGCCCACCTCTCAACAATCGGACACACTCACTAAGATCCCCAACTCCAGGGGTCATTTTGGGATCCTTCTCCTAGACAGGTGTTGTCTTACCACCTCAGCCTGAAGAGCTAAGCACTTAAGATTTGGAAAAGGTCCAGATCTATCCCAACAATTCCTGTTGGGCTTCAGATGAAGAGGGTAAGATGTGAATGAAGGGACTCACCTGGTGATGTCATAGACCAAGAGAGCTCCTGCTGCACCCCGGTAATAGCTTCTTGTTACTGACCTAGAAGGAAAGAGATCAAAAGCTCATATGGGCATCAAAGGCAGAATTCAGGGAATTCTGGACTTGTAGATTACAATACCATTCAGCTGCCTTCTCCATCCTGGTGCTGTCTTGATATGTTGAAACAGAACTCTGACAATCCCACAGTCACTATGAATTGGACTAAAACTCACAAATCCTATAGCCACAATAGATTAGACTACAACTCCCACAGCCAGTATTAGATATTCTGGCTCTGTGACTGTGGAAGTTTTAGTTCAACACATCAGGAAAGCAACAGAATAGGGAAAGCTGACCTACACATTTATGGACTCAGTGAGGTTTACTTAGGAAGAAAACCACAAACAAGATGGTACAAAAGTCAGAGGTCCACACTGCTTCTAGTCTTACTTCAAAACAGGGAAATCCTTCACAGTCCCATTACCATGCCTGGATTTTGGGGTATTTTTACTGCTCAGTGTATGGGCTGAGAGGCTTAGTGCCCCTGGCATTCAGAACTGTAGTGAAGAACAATTGAGACAACTGTGGAGGTAACTAAAGTCTTACAAAATAAAGCCATCCAAAGCCTTTAAATTTGGAGAGAAGCATCTCTTTTAACATCTGCAATACCTAGTACATGGAAAAAGGAAAAGCACTGCTGCTTTGGGGCAGACTGATGACTTTGCAGACTCGTATACAAAATGATCCTAAAAATCCTGCAATGCAGATTGTGCTAAAAAATCTATTTTATAGATTCCTTAAGCTATGGAGTCCAGCAGCATTTACTAGAAAACCTTTTTTAAAAAACACTTTTGATAATCTTCCTTCAAAAACAAAAAAACCCATACAACAGGGGTAAGCAACCCTTCGGATGTCGTTGTGCTGCAACCCCCAGCCATCCTCACCACTGGCTATGCTGGGTAGAGGTGAAGGGGCTGCTGTCCAACAACATCTGGAGCTGCCTTTTGCCCACCCAAGAAACGCCCACTCATGAGAGCTTACAGATAGGTGATATTCCTGCTCCTCCAAGAATAAATCACTACTAAGATTGTACATTTCCTAGTGTAGCATTAGAGTAGTACTTTGCTGCAGTTCCCCACTCACTACCCCTGTAACAGTCTCTATGAGTGGAAAAGAATGGGGATAGCCAGATGCAGACTGAAAACATATTCCCTGAGATCTACGGGGGGTCTCACCAAATGATGTCCCCAGTCTGTGTCTGGTTAGCCAGACACTTATCACGTCCCTCACAATCTGCATCAGCCACAGAGTAGTCATTAGGGTAGACTGTCACAGGAAAACTCGAAGTCCAGGCAGGAGGTGCTTTTTTCCTTTTGAAGGGTGGGAAAGAATATTAACCTCCACACTAACCCAAACAATTAGGCACAGGTGTAAGGTAGGCATACACTTGCATATGTCACTAACAGGATGCCAGCCCATAAGTGTTAGACATCCTTCACCTGTTGAACTTTCTTGAGAGCTTGAAAAGCAACCAATCAGCATTAAGATGCTGCTAAGTTCCACATGAAATCTTTCCCTTACCTAAACCGCTCCTGCCCAGCTGTATCCCAGATCTGGAGCTTCACTGTTTTGCCACCAACGTTCACAACCTTTGAGCCAAATTCCACCCCAATTGTGTGATTGGAATCCTGCTTGACTGTATAAACACAGAGAAAATACACAAAAGATAATTGAGCAATGGACAAAGAGTGCAAAGCAGTCGGCCACAGAAAGTCTTTAAAATCCCCACAAAAACACAACAGTTCAGTAACCGTAAGTCCCAAACTATTGCAAAAGAGGCAAAGAATTATCCTACCAACGTTTTAACTTGATAGCTATTAACCATCACAAACACCTGATTTAGGGCTAAAGGACAATAGAACAGCAGACAGATGAACGTAATTGCCAGGATAAAAGAGAAGCAAGGGTAGCTTCAAGGTACAACTGTAGTGCAGCACCCAAGGAATGTTGAATTTATGGTGAGAGTGTGCAGAGTGTGTGCAGGACTGCCATTCATCAGCTCCATACATCTCTGGATCTGTAGTTCCCTGCATCTTGCAGCATTCCATGAAACCAAACCAAATTCTCTTCAAAAGAAGGTTCTTTATTCTTCAGTTGCAGGATTAACATGATAACTATTTACATTGTAGAACATTTATTAGCAGGCAGAAAACAAAGGAAACACCATGCCAAGCCCAGTAATCCACTCAAGGCAAAGGCTCTCAAGGCAGAACTCCACCCCTGGGTTGTTAAACAGCTTCTAAACCCAGCCTTCTTCCTGTGTCTTGTGTCATGTGACCATTAGTTCTCAAGAAACTAGATGACCTAATTTGTTTTCTTCTTGCCTTCCGAATTCCCAGAAACAAACTACCTTGGCTGTGTTTCTCTGTGTTGTTTTCATGTAATCCACCTGCAGGCAAAACCTTTTCCCAGCTAACAAGCTTTCACACATCTGTACATTTCCACTCTGACTACATATCCCAACATTCCCCTCCAAAATGTATAGATGTGTGTGTCATGTTATTTACAGTTTTAGATTTTAGCTGAACAGCTTGTATTTTGTACTTAAGGTGCCATGCCCACGAGACATGATAGCTGTTCATGTCTCTCAATTGATAAAGCTTTTGTAAAAACATTAGCAATGTTGTCTCGAGTGTCAATGTATTGCAGATGCACAATGTTGTTCTGAATCAATTCTCTGACATTTTGATACCTCACACCTATGTACTTTGTTCTGCACTTCAAATTCTCAGCTTCTGACATTGCAATGCAAGAATGTGAATCCTCATGAACCAAAGTAGGCCCTGTACATTTTTCACCTAAATCTTCAAGCAACTTTCTTATCCACTGTATCTCATTAACCATCTTTGACAATGCTCCAAATTCTGCCTCAGTTGTACTCAATGCTACACAGCTTTGCTTCGTGCTGCGCCAAACTATGGGACTTTCTCCAAACTTTATCAATAAACCAGTCACTGATTTTCTGTCATGCAACTCTGAAGCAAATGAACTATCCACAAAACATTCAAGTTGTACCATGCTGCCCTGTATCACAAGTTTTCTGTCCTTGCTACCTTTCAGGTACCTCAACACATGTTTCAATGCAGTCCAATCCTCAACTCTTGGATTGCTCACTTTCCTGATAAGCACGCCAACTGCAAATGCAATATCTGGCCTTGTGTTGTTTGCTATGAACATCAAGCATCCAACAATGCTTCTAAACAATTCTGAATTGTCAGACTCCTTTGTTGACTCACTATTGGCATAACCAAGAGTCATAGGGCTTTTAACTACCTTAGCATTCAGCAGTCCACATTTCTCAATCAGCCTTTCTATTTTTTTCTGTTGACTCAACAAACATCTACCATCCTCAGTCCATTCTACCTCAACCCCAAGGTAGGCTCTGAGAGAACCTAAATCCTTAATTAAATTTCTTTGCCAATTCTTTCTGCACTGCTTGAATTTCCCATTCTGACTTTGCTGCAACACATAAGTCATCAATGTAAATCACCAACGTAACATCACCCTTTATGTAAACACATGCATCAGCAATGCTGCGTTTGTATCCTACTTTCACTAACTCCTCATGAATAATTCCAACTCCTTGCACTCTGCTTCAAACCATACAAAGCCTTTTTCAACTTGTACACTTTTCTATCACTGTCCTGTTCAAAACTCAAAGGTTGTCCCATGAACACGTCTTCCTCAAGACAAGCATTCAAATAAGCAGTTTCAAAATCAAAATGCCTCACCAACTGGCCTTTCCTTGCTGCTAAAGCTAAAACCAATCTCAGGCTCTCTGGCTTAGCTGTAGGAGAAAACGTTTTGTCAAAGTTCTCAAACTTCTGCTGTGCGAAACCTTTTGCCACCAGCCTGGCCTGATATCTATGGGTACCATCCAGCATTTTTCTCTTTAAAACCCATTTACAACCTATCACCTTGTGATTCTTAGGCCACTCAACAACTTCAAACACTTCTTTGTCTACCAATGACATGTACTCCTGATCCATTGCAGAAAACCACTTCTCCTTTTCCTCCTCAGGAAAATTCTGCAAATCCTTAAAACTCTCAGGCTCATCAGCCACCACTGTACAAGCTCTTGCACCCTGTACTACAAAACACTCTGGAGGCTTTCTCACTCTCTGAGTCCTCCTAGGCAAGAATGTCTTTGTCCTACCTCTCTCATCTTCACTGTCAAAACTCGTCTGAACCTCTGTATCTCTTTGTCTCCGACATTCTAGTTCTGGTTGGTCGTGTCTGTGTAGACTGTTCAGAAGTACTAGACTCACTGTCTGAGGATGCTGATTCTTATTTCACCACCCCTCCATTTCTAGTACTCATTTCCAACTGTCCCAACTTAAGAAAAATCTCTTTGTTGCAATGCAACTTCTCCCAACCTGAGTGCTCTTAAAAGTTGGCACTTCTGGATAGCAAGATTTCCCCATGACCAAGATGAAACATCTGGCTATTCCCAGAATATCCCACAAACATCAACCTGCGCCATTTGGGCTCACCCTTCTTTCTGAAACTTGCAGTAACATACACATTTGCATACTGCCCAAACACTCTCAGGTATTTCAGGTTAGGTAGTCTGCCATAAAGCATATGAAATGGGGTTTTCTTGACAGTGGAATTCCAGACATGATTTACAATATGATTTGCTGTAAGAATTGTCTCCCCCCACAGTTGCTCAGATGCCTCTGCATCTAGCATCATGCAATCTTTCATCTGCTTTAGCACACCTATCCTTCTCTCTGCCAACCCGTTCTCCTGCAGAACCGCAGGGTTGGTGTTGTTGTGACAAATTCCCTTCTTTCTTAGCCAATTTTTCAATGAATTTGACAAGAATTCTCCACCCCGGTCTGTGATCAAAGACCCCACTTTGTACTCAAACTCCCTTTCAATCATGTTAACCCAATCTTTGAAATGCTCTGCTGCTTCACTCTTTTCCTTCAAGAGCATCACATAAGAGTACCTGGTAAAACGATCCATGATTACCACAAAATACTTATTGTTTCCCAGTTTTCTGAAAAGGCTCCGCAAGATCTGCATGCAGACATTCAAAAGGTCGTTTTGTTGTGCGTTTGTTGCATTTGGCCACAGGAAAAGCCTTCAACTTTATCCTGCTGCAAACTGAGCATTCCAAGTGATTTGAACAAGGAGACATTTTGAATTCTGGGCACACCTCCCCCAGCTTTCCAAGACTATTGAAACTTGCATGTCCTAGCACTCTGTGGTAGTAATGGGCACAGTCTGAATGTAAAGGCACATTATTGACTACTGCACATTCTGCTTTATCAACCATGTAATACATTTTGTCCCTTTTCACAGCTTTTGCACAAACTTCATCATTCATTGTGATCTCACACACCTCCCCCTTAAAATTCAATGCATACCCCTCAGTAGTCAAAGCAGACACACTAACTAAACAGTTTTGCAATTTAGGTGCACACAATACATTATCAAAGTCTTTTGCAAACCCTGGGATGAAAACAGTTCCCATTTCTTTGATCTCCCATGATGCTCCATCTGCCAAAGCAACAGAAGCCACATTGGAGAGTTTCTTACTTTTCAAAAGCTCAGGAATGTTTACCATATGTCCTGTGGATCCAGAATCAAGAATCCAGTCCAGATTAGGCTTGACTTCTTGGTGAGTCACACTGTCACTGCCCTTTGTCACAGCCACAGTGCCCCTCCTGCTCCCAGAATCTCTGGGCTGTTCTTTGTTTCTTCTTGTCTGCTGCAAATTTCCTGCAATCCCGCTCCAGATGACCAGCTTTGTCACAATAAAAACATTTCCTCTCTTTGGATACAGTTGCCTTCTCTGGTTGCAGCTCTCTGGAACCTTCTAGTACATGTGTGGACCTTGGCGCTGCTTGCAGCTGCCTCTGAAGTTCTGCCTCGAACCAGCGATGCTGGCTTTCCTCCAAAACTCTGGAAGCGACCAGCTCCATTGTAAGTTGTGCTTCAGGGACTCCCTGAAGGCCATACAATATATGCTCATAATCCCTTGAGAGACTCCCCAGCAAAATATAAGCCTTTTGTTCCCTAGGGAGGTCAACACCTCTCACCTGGACTTGATTAAATAAATCTTGGATGATCTCTAGGTGTTTCTCAGGAGACTGTCCATGCTGCATCTTGCAAGCATAAAGTCGCCTGCACCAAATCATCTTTGACAAGGCTGTGCTGGATTGATGAATATCTTTCAGAGTATCCCAGACTTCTTTGGCTGATATCTTATCTCTGACATACTTTTTCTGATTTGCAGAGATTATGAGGAAGAGGGTGTCTTTTGCTTTTTGGTCATCTTCCACAACTGCTTTTGCAGCCCCAGCAGGCACCCCCGCTTTGACCACAGCCCAAAGACCCTCTCTGATTAACAATGATTGAGCATATATGCTCCAAGAATTATAGTTCATTTCATCCAGTTTGGGAAATACAGGCTCCATGGCTAATTAAAACTCAAAAATCCTGGCAGCCTTCCCAGCTTGCACTGTCTATAGCGTGTTAACACACAGCTCACAGTCCTTCCAGCACAGATAGCTTTAGAAATGCCACTTTATTTAAAGCTGATGAATTCCAGCAGCCTCTTGTATCCTCCAGTAGCACAGCCCTTGTTGAATTTATGGTGAGAGTGTGAAGAGTGTGTACAGGACTGCCATTCATCAGCTCCATACATCTCTGGATCTGTAGTTCCCTGCAGCTTGCAGCATTCCATGAAACCAGACCAGAGATCAAATTCTCTTCAAAAGAAGGTTCTTTATTCTTCAGTTGCAGAATTAACATGATAACTATTTACATTGTAGAACATCCATTAGCAGGCAGAAAACAAAGGAAACTCCATGCCAAGCCCAGCAATCCACTCAAGGCAAAGGCTCTCAAGGAAAAACTCCACCCCCAGGTTGATACCTTCTAAACCCAGCCTTCTTCCTGTGTCTTGTGTCATGTGACCATTAGTTCTCATGAACTAGATGACCTAATTTATTTTCTTCATGCCTTCTGAGTTCTCAGAAACAAATGACCTTGGCTGTGTTTCTCTGTGTTGCTTTCATGTAATCCACCTGCAGGCAAAAACTTTTGCCAGTTAACAAGCTTTTACACATCTGTACATTTCCACTCTGACTACATATCCCAACAAGGAAAGCATCCTGTGTGGTTCTTTTACACTCTGTTGCAGCACAGGAAGGAAGTGGGGTGGGGGGGAACATATCCTTCCATCACCAATTCACTTCATGAAACAGCTTTGAGTATTCTGTAAAAAGTACCTCCCTTTCCTTCCATCAGCCTTATGCTTCAATGTAAAACAAGACAATATATAGTGAGGGTGATAAAGAGACCAACACATGGACTTTTGATGAGGAGTATAACTGTCATCCCCTCATTATGGGGACACCTTGGTCAGATGAGAATGTTGGCCACATGGGATAATCAAAGTCACAAACACAACAGACTCTAAAAGCACATTTGGTAAGGCGCAAGCAGACCTTTGTCTCAGACTCTGAACAGTGGAATATTCAGATCTCGTTATGAACCAATATGATGGCCTTAGCAGGCTGCTCACAGTTCTTCTTTCTAAGCTATACATCTGGACTCTTGAATTAATAATTAATAATTAGTAATACTGGTATACTTTGCAGGTTTGTTGATAAGATTCCTGAGATAGTGTTCACACACTCCCAAACCTTGCATTTATACAGGTTTATTGCCAGGGCCATAAAACAGAGCCCAGTGATAAGACAAATTCACAGCACAAGCCTCTGCTGCATCCACTTCATAACAGTCAACAGCAGCAGCATGAATATGATTTCCCAGACTGAATCAAGAGCTCTACATGCCCTCTGGAAAATCTATCTGTGATGAGACCTTCCTTATATGCCTTGAAGTTATACGTTTTACCTCTTCCTTCAAGACAGCCCTTGGTTATTGACACCACTCTGCTTTTACCCTTTACACACACATTCTAAATGTATAAGCACAAGTACAATTTTCCAGACTGAATCAAAAGTTCTACATGCCCTCTGGAAAATCCATCTACCTGAGAAGCCATTTGACTGACTTTTTTAATGGCTCCTGCAATGTTTTAAATTTTTCATTGTGTAAACTGCTGCTTACACTCTGTTTTTTTCTAAAGGTGACATTCTGTTGGTTGCACTGTTTTAGACAAGCCACTCTGGACAGAGGGAAAATGGCATGCAAATCAATTAAATCAGGGCCAGGTTAGTTGCTTGCATTGGTTTTGTTTGTGGGGAAGGGGGGAAATCACACAATACAAAAGAGAACTTCCTCCCATAACTTTCTTCAGTATTATAAGAGATGCTGAGGCCCAGAAGCCAACATGGAATCCAAGTTGGAAGGGGCCTTATGTAGCATCAAGTCCAACCTACCGCTTAGTCCATGATCTCCAGCTAAAGCATTCCAGCAGGTAACTATCCAGCCTATTTTTGAAGACAACCAGAGGAGGAGACTCCACTACCTCTCTAGGCAATTGGTTCAATTGCTGAACTGCTCTTACTATTAAGAGGTTCCTTCTGCACAATTTTCTAGTTTATTTAGATCCTTTTAAATTCTGCTCCCATCTTTCAATGTGTTATCCACCCCTCCCAGTGTTGTATCATCTGCACATCTGATAAGGATTCTCTCCACCCTGTTATCTAAGGGGGGAAGCAGACGAGGGCGTCCAAGACGCCCTGCGACGGTGCGCCGTGGGACTGGAGCAGTCGCACCGCGGCGCACCGTCGGCGCCTCTGAAAGGAGCGCAAAAATAGCGCTCCTTTCAGAAGTCAGTGAAAGTGCGCCCTAAAAGCGTCAGGCGCACTTTCACTGACTTTTCCGCCGCAGCGCGTGCGGTCACTGCGGCGGGAGGTTGTCCCCGGAACGCCGGACGTGCGGAGGGCCGGCGGCTCTGAGGACGACCTCAGGAAGAGGAAGGGGCTCTTCCTTGCCTCGGAGACGGCTCAATAAGCCGTCTGCCGAGGCCCTAAGTCACTGATAACAATGTTGAAGAGTAAAAGCCCTAGGACAGAAACCTGAGGCACTCCGCTCGAGACCTCCTTTGTTTGAAGCTCAGCCACTGATGACAACTCTTTGAGCACTGTTTTTCAACAAATTATGGATCCATCTGACAATATTGCTGTCTATTCCACATTTAATCAGTTTGCTAATCAAAATATTATAGGAGGACTTTATCAATGGTTTGCTGAAATCCAGATAAATGACACTCCCATAGCATTCTGTGGCGACTCTGATCAAGTTAAGAGGCTGGCTGTGCTACACATTCTCTTCCTTAAGATACAGACATACCTCTCTCTCCTCCCCAGAAAGTAGGAGTATCTTATGGGCACTGTTTCAAAATAAAATGAACAGATGCATTACGAGAACACAAAGAACACTCCGTTCATGCAGGAACCAAGCAGACAACATCTCTCTCACTGACAGTTCAGTTGGAGGAATAAGGGAAAGGGCTTTTTTCTGCTGTCAACCCCATCCTGTCCAATTATTTCTCTGAGAGAGTACTCTCCAGATCCCACTTTACATGCTTGTAAATGGACTTTAAAGATAGTATTCTTCTAATGCCACCTCACCAACAACAACCCCATTTTAAGTTAGGCCCATAACTCTTGACAATGCTTTTTCTTCCCATTCTACTTTTATCATGGTTTTATCTAAATTATACTTCAACCAGTTTCTGTTATACTGCTTTCTATTTTTAACTTCTTATATACTGCCCGTAGCATAGCATTTGTTACAGATAAAATAAACGAACTCACATTTGTTCTCGATGAACTGATGGAGGAGGCAGGACTTCCCTGTTCCGGCACTTCCAATCACCAGGAATTTGAAGAGGAAATCTGGAAGGAGACCGAAAAACAATGTCACAATGACAAGAACTTCAGAAAGCAGGGAGGAAAAAAGCAAGAGAAAACACTTTGGAGAGGAACAGCATCCTGGACTAGTAAAGACTGAAATGTACAGCAGCATGACTAAAAACAAAGATGACTCCAGACATGTGAAACAAAAATATCCAAAATGAAATGCAAAGCCACTGGTAAAAAGATAATAAACTCAAAAACTGACAACTGGAGGTCCTTATTCTGCTTTCCAAGATGGACCACCTCATCCTGCCATCCCTTCTGGAAAAAGATTTCAGCATTTTTGAAAGCACTTAGAAGAAATGTAGGGGGGTTGCAGACTGCCAGAAATAGTGTGAATTGAGTCCACTTTTAGGGTTAGGGTTAGTGCTGGGGAATCACACACCACACACTAGCCCCCAAACCATGGGTAGGCAACCTTTCCCCTTTAAGGGCCGAGGGACTTCAGCTCCCAGAATCCCAGACTATTGGCCAACATCCCAGACTATTGGCCAACATCCCAGACTATTGGCCAACATCCCAGACTATTGGCCAACATGGCTGAGGCTTCTGGGAGCTGAAGTCCCTCGTCCCTTAAAGGGGAAAGGTTGCCTACCCCTGCCCCAAACTGTTCAAAACAGAACCACCTCAGTACCAGGATCAATATGAATAATAATAATAATAATAATAATTCTGCCAAGATATAAATCCTCTCTCTGGAATGATTTGTATACAACAGAAATTCATACACAAGAACACACTGCTCCAGGGTATGGATATAAAAGCTTTCCAGACTAGCTATAAATGCAGACAGGAGCTTATAAGCACCAATCTAGTTTGTTTGGAAACAGACACACCCTACAAGAATCACCCTCACAATTTAAGTTAAGAATGGCTTTGTTCAATAAAACTAACTCCAGCCCAAGATTTATTTACTTCCTTTGCCTTCCTCCTTTGTTTCTTAGGAAAATATTTGAGGAGCTGTTGCTGCAAAACTACGTGGGAGGCAAGGAAGCAATGAAAGCTAGGGAGGAGAAATTCTCTCAAAACCCAAAGGTAACAGGGATGAGGATTTTGAAATCATCACTTCACTTTTACAGAAATCCCAGGAGACCACAGCCCAACCCAATAAGTCATTTGCTTCTTCAACATTCCTTAGTGCCAGAAATAGTGCAAATTGAGTCCACTTTTAGGATTAGGGTTAGTGCTAGGGAATCATGGGATTTTTTTTTCCTGAGACATTGAGCTTTCTCTGTCAGAGAGCTCTGGTGCCACAATAAAATACAGTTCCCATGATTCCCTAACCCTAACCCTAAAAGTGGACTCAATTTGCACTATTTCTGGCAGTCTGCAACCCCCCTGAAGGCCTAAGCAGACAGGCAGCACAGGGCCGCCCCGGGAAGCTGCGGATCGGGGCTGAGGCATCCGCATTCCTCGATTCCGCGGCGCAGCTTTGCCGCCCCAGGAAGGAGCGCTAAAATAGCACTCCTTCCGCAAATCGCCAAAGGTCTGCCGCAAAAGGCTGCCGGCGCACCTTCGGTGTCTTTTCCGCTGCAGCGGATAGGCATCCTCGCCGGCGTCTTCAGGAAGGGGTTGGGGCGCCCAGCATGCAGCTGCCCCTCCCCTTCCTTGTCCTGAAGACGACGCTTTGCGCCATCTGCTTACCCCCTGAGTCTACATTCTTCCATCCACACTTTTCTAGTCCTCTTCTTTTACATCAGAGTTGGCTCTGGTATGTGAAACATCCCAACAAGTGAGTCAAATTCTAAAGTCCCATGGAATTTGTCCCATAGAACCTATGTTTTTTTTGCTGTAGATCCAATTTTTTTTTAAATGTGCAAGAACTAATTTATTGTTCCAGAACCTTTGCTCTGGCAAGTCAAAGCACCTTCATCAAGTCTACTGCCTCCCCTCTGCTTTTTTTTTTTAAAAAATGTCCCTAAAGCAGATTGCAGTGGCACTTAGACAACCAACACTTAGCTTATCCGTAGTGCCAGCATTCGTGTGATTGTAGCACTGTCCCACATTGTGCATACGTTTCTATTTTGAACATCCTCACATACTTGCAAGTGCCACACCCTCTACTTTCTACCCAGATGAGGAATGACAAAGGTAACTGAATACTAATTTTTAAGGTCTGCATCTGTTGATAGCATACCTTCAACCACCAGACCATTCAGATTAAATAGCCATAGGTCTGGATACTACCCCATAAATTTAAAAGGGTATGTTTGCACAGCACATGCCAAAAACCCACTTAGTCTGCCCCACTTAGTCTTGTCTCCTGCAGTATTACAACACTTAAAACTGTTTTTATTCATGCAGTTACCCTAAAATCATTGTCTTCCCATGAAAGATTCCCAATATTAACAGTGGGTTGAACTAGATATCCCTTCCAGCTCTGCAACTGCATGATTCTATAAGTGGTCTGGAAACAGTGGGGGACAGGATTGTTTGTTTTATCTTATAAGCCGCCCTGGTTGTTTTTACAGAGAGGCGGGATATAAATGAATTATTATCATTATCATTATTATTAATACTTTTGCCTCATTGTCCACCATTTTAAATTGCAAACTCTTGGTAATTTTCATCCTAGCCATTTGCTACTGCAAAAATTCCCAGTTTCACCCCACAGTTGCCTTTTAGAAAACTAGTTAGGATTGGTGTAGTTGGTAAACAAGGAATATGCTTAGTGTTGCAACATTTTTGGAAATTATTCATTTAGCTAAGACCCTTATCTGTCATGGAACAATTACACCTCTGCTGGATCTAGCTCACATACCCTGCCAGTAATAAGGGTATAATTATCAGGCGATCGCCAATGAACAACATGATGTGTCTTGGTATTTGCTCCAACAGGGTTTCCCAAGATCTGAAGCTTCTCCAACCTGGGAAAAATGTGACTTAATGGAATATAATGAGGATGATTAATGTGGAGGTAAAGTATTTCCTACACAAACAGGATATAATTATAATCTAGGTTTCCTCATCCTGCCTTCCTCAGCTCAGAACAAGAGTTGGAACAGCTTTTAACATGCTCACCCAGCAGCAATCCTTCAAGTCCTGTTTACAGAATATGAGGGCACACAACAGGGTTGCTCAGCTGCAAAGCAGTGAAAAAGATTCTCTCTGTGTGTATTTTAATGGAAACTGGCTGGCGACTTGTTTGGGATTTGTTTCCCAGCTTTGATGCAGCCTTTCTGATGGGCCTTTGGAGAAGTCAACCAACCACGTCCTGGGCCATTGAGGGGAAAGGAAGAAAGGTAGTGCCACATGTTCCTTTGCGGAAAGTAAGGACTTATCTAGACAAGCATAGAAGAAGCACTCCTGGCTTAAAATCTTGGCAGTCCTTTACAACCTGCCCTTCCAGCATTGCCATCCAGTAACTTTGAAATGCATCTTAAAAGAAAGCAATAAAAACAGAGAGTAAAGGAGTGAGACCCAGCAGCCCTCACTAATTTCTCACACGCACTAACAGCAAAAATATAGCAATAACATGTACATTTCTATACCACTTATCCGTGAATTAAGCACTCTCTGATTTAACTATGTGTAAGCCAGTTGCCCCCAACAAGCTTGGTACTCATTTTACCGACCTATGAAAGGATGGAAGGCTGAGTCAACCTTGGAGCTCTCAGATCGAACTCACAACCTTGTTGCTGTATTATTAGCATTTAACCACTGCTTCTTTCCATCTTTCAGGTATCCCTATCTAGATCTCACGACGTCCTACCATCCCAAAATTGCTCTGCTAAACCCAGAGCTCTCTGGGTGTATACACACTGTGGAAATAATGCAGTTTGACACCACTTTTAACTGCCATTGCTTTGTCCTTAACAATCCACTCAAAGGTAGTTAACAACAACAATAAAGGTGACCCTATTGGGGTTTTTTTTTTTTACCAAATGAGGCTGAGACAGTGTGACTTACCCAGGGTCACCCAGTGGGTTCCCATGGACCCGGGTCTCTAGAGTCATAGTCTAACCACTACACCACTTCTGGCTCTCTATATTTAAGGTAGACATTTCTTATTTCTTTTTTACCATAAGTCTCAGACATGGCTGCTGGCCCAGCTGAGGCGGAGGCAGCCCCTCTTCTCTTCTCTCTCCTCCTCTTTCTCTTCTCTCCTTCTTTCTTTCTTTCCTTCCTTCTCCGGCTGAGGCTGCCTGGCTCCTGAGAACCAGCCTCACAACATGGCGGCACCCAGGGACCCGGCCAATATGGCGTCGACCTGAAGACCGGACGCTTCCGGGTTGTCGCACCTTTTTTCTCCCCAACCACGTCGCTGTCAATATGACGTCACACGCAGAGACGACGACGCCCAGCCGGCCTTTTCAACTTCGCCTTCCTTCTTCCTTCCATTGATTGCGTTTCCAGAGCTCCCCCTAGCGCCCTAATGTCAGAATAGCACCCTGAGAGGAATAGATTGTAATTTAAGGCTGCATCTGCACTGCAGAAATAATCCATTTTTAAAAACTATTTTATTAAGTTTTTTTAAACATACAATCATAATCCAAAGAAGAAAAAAGAAAAACATCTTTCACTATATAGTTCATGTGTGATGGTCAGGCAATAAAACATTGAATAATTTGTTTTTACATTCAATCAGTGAGCATTTCTTCATTCTTTGGATGATTTTCAGTTTTTGTTTCTTGACATTTACTTATCACAAATCTATTCTTGACATTTCATTATATCAAAGTGCACAAAGTGGTATGTGTCAAACTGGACAATGTAGATAGTATAACATAACAGTGATAATATTTATATTTACAATGTGGCAGTAATAACTATAGTAAAATTTATATGACAATTTTTGCATCTTATTTTGACATTTTTTAAAGATTTCCAATATATTTTTTCTTTCGCACAATAATCCAGTCTGAGGCAGGATGACCAGCCCAGATGTCCGGAATTCCAAAATGTTCTCCATTTTGAGCATGACCAAGAAACAGGGATTTGTATTTCTGTTAGTGCTTTTAGCTTTTATTTGGGAATGTCCCTACATTTTTTTTTTCTTGAATGTCCTACATTTTGAGGTGCCTTGTCCTCCTTTGTGGTTAGGACACCCTGAGTCTGGCACCGCTTTAGCGGCCATAGCTCAATGCTATGGAAATCTGGGAATTGTAGCTTTGGGAGACAGTCAGCCTTCTCTATCAAAGAGCTCTGGTGCCAAGGAAGTTACAGTTCCCAGAATTCCATGGTATTGAGCCAGGACAGTTAAAGTGGTGTCAAACTAGATTATTTCTGCAGTGCGGATGCAGCCCCTGGCACACAACACACATGTACTAATAAACCATAAGGAACTAATTTATTTTTATATTAGTGTTCCTAGCTTTTATTGGGTAATGTCCTCCATTTTTCTTGACTGCCCTACATTTCAAAGTGCCTTGTCCTTTGCAGTTATGACATCTGGTCACCAATCTGGCCCCAAGCAGATTTACTAAAAATGGTCCCATTTTGAAGCATGCAATGCCCATTCCCAACAGAGAGTAGCAGCCCTAAGCTGCCCAAGAAAAGGCTGGAAATACTGTATAGAGCTAAGGTCCAAAACACACTACGGTGGGCCCTTGGTATCCGCTGCGGTTTGTTGGATACCGAAATCTGTGGATGCTCAAGTCCAGTTAAATATGGAAAGATGACAGTACACTAGGATATGATTATGATCGAGGATTGGAAGAAAAGAAGAGAATGGGAAATATAATGCAACTTCATACTTTGATTGTGTCTTCTTGCATGGCAGAAGGTTAGAATGGATAGATAGCCCTTGAGGTTTCTTCCAGCTCTAGGATTCTAGGATTCTATGAATATAGTGGCACAGTAAAATGCTGCCCTTATATAAAATGGCAAACTCAAGGTTTGCTTTTTTTGGAATATATATATATATATATATATATATAATATTTTCAAGCTATGGACGGTTGAATCTGTGAATAAAGAATCCATGGATATGGAGGACTGGTTTGCATCTGCAGCTCTGGCTCAGAGGGATCAGGAGAGTATTTCCAAACCTTGCCCCCAATTCCAGGATTGTACGTAGAAACCCAGAAGCCCTACTAGATGACTCTGTGACCAGTAAGAAGCAAAGGGCCTGCTTAGTTGCTCTTGCCAATTCAGTCACAAGGAAAAGGCCTGACCAAGCCAATGCCTGGCACCACAGAAGGAACAGCTAATCCTTTTTTCTGGAACTTGTAAGGCAGCTGACAAAGGAACCAGCTCAAGACGGGCAGCGGGTTGGTCTGGAGGATGTCCAACCCAAGTGACCCGCAGGACAGGAGGACTCACTCAGCCGGCATTAGTAAGAGAAACAACTCTTGGAAGAAAGCACTGGAGAGTCACCATCCCACCAAGATGTCAGTTCCCCACTCCCATGCACCCACCATCTGCTGCCTTTTCCTTGCCAACAGCCCCTTGCAGAAAGGTAGCCAAAGCGTATCAACCCAAACCTTGAATGCTTAAGAGCTTTGCAGGATGTATCCCTTAAACTGAAGAATAAGACCTGTGGTGTGTTTGCGCACACATATTGTTGTTACCGGCCGTCAAGTTGACTCTCACTTTTGACAACCCTGTAGAGAGATCATGTAGCACCTTTGAGACTAACTGAAAGAAAGGAATTGGCAGCATGAGCTTTCATAGACTGTGTGCATGCACATACACGTGTCACCTTCAAGTCACCTGTTAATTTATAGCAATATTTTTGTGGGTTTTTCAGACTATGTGGCCGTGTTCTGGAAGAATTTATTCCTGACATTTCGCCTCTGTAACATTTCGCCTGCATTCAGAGAAGATGAAGATGCCAGCCACAGATGCAGGCAAAACGTCAGGAATAAATTCTTCCAGAACACATCCACATAGCCCGAAAAACCTATGGATGCCAGCAGTGAAAACCTTTGACTTCAAATTTATGGTGACCCCATTAATTTCATAAGGTTTTCTTAGGAGAAGCTGCAACAGTTTGCTTTTATGTGAGACATCTGGAGAAAGCAATGTTTCACTTATTTCCCCTCTTCCCTTCTGAGTGAATGGTGTGAAAACTCCTTTTGCACTTTGAACTCAGTTTGCAGCGACAGAAGAAAGCTGAGGACAAAGGGGGAACTGGTAGAAGAGAGAATGTGAGACATTTTAAATATAGTGGGCCCTTAGTATCTGGTGGGGTTTGGTTCCAGGACCCCACTTTCCCTGTGGATAACAAAATCCATAGATGCTCAAGTTCCATTGACATAGTAAAATGGTATCTTTTATATAAAATAGTAAAATCAAGTTTGCTTTTTGGAATTTATACATTTTTAAAAAATATTTTCAAACCATGGATGCTGGAATCTGTGGATAAAAAAAAATCTGTGGATATGGGGGGCATATCTGTGGATATGTATAGCTGAAAACAAATTAATTGAGGCTGTCCCTGCCAAACTGGGATGGTTTGAAGGTACAAGGCATGTCGAAATAACTCCAACAGATATAGATGCAAAATAACTCCCAACAGATAGGCGTAAATCAGAGTTAAGTGAGTGGTAGATTCCTTCTCCTTCCCCTCTACATTCCTTCTCACTCAGTAAGAGGCTAAGCTGCTGCACCAGCTAAGCTAAGCTGCTGGTTGCAAAAGTTTTCCAAATAATTCAGTGTACAGGTGGAAGGAGGAGGTCCACTTAACCATCGAAACCAGACACAAGCAATGGTGACCTGTGTTCCTAGCTTTCTTTTCCCCTTGACCCAGGGTCTTGCTCCTCCACCCATCCAGGTGATGCAGTTAAGACACCAGGCATCCTGTTGCATTCTTTGCCCTCCTAGCACCCATCTGGGATTTGCACTCCCCTCACTTCTCTGTGCAGGCCCTTGCAAGCAAGTGGGGCCGGGCCAGGGTGAGGCTGGGCCCGAAGAGGAGAGAAAAGCTGGTTCCGGCAAGAACAGCCTGTCCCTGCCAAGCAAACAGCCCCGGTTGCTGGCGCTCAGGGGCAGGGTGCAGCTGGGCACTTCCTCCTCCGCATCAAGTTGGATCCTGCCAGCTGGGTGTGGGGAGGCAAAGTGCTTGCCAGCCCCATATTCAGCAGGGACAGAGGGAGAACCAGCAAGGAATCCAGGTTCCCCAAACCACTAGGTGTTGCTCCCCTCTCTGGAGAACCCAGACCTTTGCCAGCTCAGGGCAAGAGGGAGTCCCCAAGAGAGTCAGAGAAGGCAGGCTCAGAGGGCACAAGGGTTGGGGATTTGCTTTTCAATGGCAAAACCAAGTGGCTGCCTAATACATTGGAGCCTTCAGATCCGCTGGGGTTTTGATCCAGGACCTCCCATGGATAATAAAATAAGTGGATGCTCAAGTCCCATTAAATACAATGGCATAGTACAATGGTGTCCCTTATACAAAATAGAAAATCAAGGTTTGCTATTTGGAATGTATACCTTTTTTTGAAGGGGGATATTTTAAAGCTTGAACCTGCGGATTAAAAAATCCGTGGATAAGGAGGGCCAACTGTATGCCTATTTTCATGGTGAAGATGCTGACGCTGCTCCCAGCCTCTCTAGACCAGGATTATAGCAATGAAAGGCGCTGGTTAACAGTGAAAGTCAACAGTGTGAGTGTGTGTTGTCTGCCTTCAAGTCATTCCTGACTCATGGTGAACCTATATGGGGTTTTCTTGGCAAGATTTGTTCAGAGGAGGTTTGCCATTGCCGTCCCGAGGCCGAGAGAGTGTGACTTGCCCAAGGCCACCCACTGGGTTTCATAGCTGAGGCAGGATCTGAACCCTGCTCTCCAGAGTCATAGTCCAGCACTCAAACCGTTACACCATGTGATCAGAGGTAGGCACATTTTCACCTACAGCTCCTATCTGCCCCTATCCAGAAAAGCAAATGGGGAGGGATTGTGGGAACCAGTCCAAAAAAATCTGGAGGGCCAGTTATCCATCCTTGGATAAGATTCTGAAAAGGAAATGCCCAGGGTACCAATTTGTGCCCCCTTCCCACCGTTGTGTTTGCTCAGCAATAAGGAAAGCACACTTAGCACATGCTCAGAGTGCCTCTCAGTAGCAACCACACCTGCAGAAAATCCCTCTTCTATACAACCTCTTCATTTTCACTCTGGCTACGCTACTGAACTTTGCTTCCAATTCCTAGAATCTACCCAAGTGACTCCCCACTTCTTAACACAGAAGTTAAAAAGCTTGCCTGGAGGTAGAGCCCTCCACCCACGGGTCTCTGAGATAGGCACTCTGCACATGATCTGAGGATCCCCACTTCTAGTAACCCTTTCCCAAGAGGCAAGTGACTCTGTGCCCTACTGGCACAACCAGAGTGCAAAGTCCCCCATGCGTGCCTGGCACCAGTATCTTGCCCTTTGCCCTTTGTGTTGCTGCTTTTGTCAGGCAGGGCACTCTGTGCCTTTGGACCCATGCTTAAAACAAAGGGAGCCACCCAGGCTATATATCTCAGAAAACTCAGGTGGAGGAACAGGAGAGGATGGAAGGACAGGCAAGGGTGCTCTTCTCAGGTAGCTGCCCAACATCTCCAAGCCCAACCTTTAGCCTCTTTCCTCCTAAGGTGGAGTGTAGAGAGAAAGAGCTGGAGCAGAGGCTGTGGAAAGTCCCAAGCAAGGTACAAAAGAGGCAGGGAGGAGGCAGAGCACCCGGGTTCAAGGCACTGGGTTAGGTGTGCTTCATTTCTCGGCTCCTCCTTTCCCCAGGTTGAAACCAACACAGATCAAGAGATCTCCAGCACTTGGGAAAAGGGCTTCCCTCCATTTTAACATGTCTCCTTGGCTGCAAAAGCAAGGCAGCCACACCTGGGATGCAACCTGCCTGCAAGAGTAGAAAGGAGGTGACTATATATATTGATGAAATTCCAGGCCAGAGACCCAGGTTAGTGCCTGGTAACAACCTACTGCTACTAGATGCAACACTTGTCACCTCTCTGCCTCTGTTTTTTGATACAGCTGGGCAGGGTGAGGGTGACACGACCCCAAAGGGACTTTGCGGGTGGCAATTGTGCAATTTCATTTTGCAAAGGACTCCCTACCCTCTTCCTTCCCCACTGTGCGTGCATATGTGCCTTCAAGTGGCCTGTTGACGTATGCCAACCCTATGAATTCCCTAGGGTTTCCTTGTGTTGTGTGTGTTGCATGCCTTCAAGTCATTTCCAACGTATGGTGACCCTAAGGCAAACCTATCGCAGGCCTTTCTTGACATGTCTCTTCGGAGGGGGCTTGCCTCTTCAATCCTCTGAGGCTGAAAGAGCATGACTTACCCAAAAACAGGATTCGAACCCTGGTGTCTATAGAGTCTTAGTACAATGCTCAAACCACTACGTCACACTGGCTGTCTAAGGGTTTTCTTAGGCAAGGAATCTTCAGGGGTAGTTTTTTGCCAGCTCCTTCCTCTGAAATATAGTCTACAGCACCTGGTATTCCTTGGTGGTCTCTCATCCAAGTACCAACCAGGGCTGACCCTGCTAAGCTTTCAAGATCAGACAGGACTACTAGTCAGTCAGACATCTCACATACTGCAGCAGCAGCTGCCAGAGACCATACCCTCCACTAAAAGGAGCAAGCTCCAGGATGAGAGGTAATGGGGAAGAGGTAGCTCACCTGAACATCCCTTCCCAATTCTTCCTGTACTCAAATTGCAAAATGCAGAATCTGAGAGTTATTTTGGACTACAACTCCCATCACATCCTTTGTATGCTCTCAGAGGTACCCAGTTTGCTGAAGCCAGATGCCACTGAGAAGGAAGTCTTCTGAGGCTGCTCTTGCCTGCAGGCAAGAAGGCTTGAGCCAGCTGGCTTCTACAGGGGTTTCTGGTGCCTTCTTATCTCCGTTTCCTTATCTCCAGCAGAGTCAGCTGCTCTTTTATGAGTCACCCTCTCCGCCAGGCCTTGGCCAACTTCTCCCAGCTGAGAGATGGGGGTAGGGAGATAGGTATAAACCTCTCAAGGGCTCAGGTGGACAACAGGTTGCCCAGGGCCAGTGTGTGCATGCAAACTAATATGTTGGCATTTCAGCATGTCTCTGAAGGCCAACCATCTGCCCACTCCACCTCCATACATACAAATATACATTCTCTCTCTCCATTTCCTAAAATCTAGACTTGATCTGTATCGATAAAGACTGAACACTACTTGCACAGAGTTAGCACTATCTATCCACTGTTCCCATTAATACGTTCAGTTCAAGGCTAAGCCCCTTAACCTGAAATGTAGGGCAAATTCAGCCCTAGAATGAGCTAGAGACACACATTTTCAATGTCAAGGTACCTCTGAGCATATTCAGGGTGCAGAAGAAAAGAATACTTTACAGAGAGGGCCTTTTTTGCTGTAGCATCCTTCAGGGTGCCAACATTATGCTAAGTCAAAATATGATTTTTTAAAAAAAATGATTTTATTGATTTTTATCCAATTTGCACGGTACAGCAAATTTCCCCATAATTCTAAACTGGTCTAAACTGATTTTCTTTTATCCTGCCTTGAAAACACTGGATACATGGCAGGATATGCATATTTTAATGATATACACATTTTCTTCTTCTTAATATGAAAATAAATAAATAAATAGCAACCATTACCTGATGATGAGCATAAGAAGATCATTTCTCCCATCATCAATTAGCATTGGATTTTCCTCCCACAAAGAACATGTCCAGAAATGTTTTCCATATAGAACAAAAATGGTTTTGCAAATCTTCTGGAGCAAAGACAAGAAACTCTTGCGTTTTGTGCCAAAATCGTAGCATGGGGGGGGGGGGGAATACACAGCCAATTTCCAGTCAAATCCAGAGCCAGCGTGGTGGAGTGGTGTGCGTATTGGACTAGGATCCCAGGGTTCAAATCCCTGCTTGGCCACTGAATCTTAATACTTAGCTCAAGAGGAAGGCAATGGCAAGCGTCCTCTAAATCAAAACTTGCCAATAAAAATGTAGGAGAGAGCGAACATTGTGTAGCAGTTGGAAGTAGGATTTGGGAATCCTAGTTGGAATCTGCACTCAGGCCTGGACCCTGACTGGGTGACCCTGGGCAAGTCACACACTCTCAACCTCAGAGGAAGGCAATGACAAACCTCCTCTGAATAAATTTTGCAAATAAAACCCCGCAATAGGTTTGCCTTAGGGAAACAACTTGAAGGCCACAACAAATGCATCATCCCACAGTCCGTCCAACCCCTTTCTTCCCACTATTTCAAAAATCTGCCTAGAGAGGTCCCCTTTTCCATTTATGAACAGTGGCAGCATCCAGCAAAATAGAGGCAGCTCTTATTCCAGTGGTTCCCAAACTTTGGTCTTCCAGATGTTTTGGACCACAGCTCCCAGAATTCCTGACTGTTGGCCAAGCTGGTTGTGACTTCCGGGAACTGAAGTTCACAACATCCAGAGGACCAAAGTTTGGGAACCACTGTCTTATTCTGTGGGGAGGGAATAAAGTGTCATTGCAAGCTACTGCTGAAACCCCAAATCTTCACCTCTCCAACCCAGCACTCATCCACAGTAGCAGCCCATAGTCAAAGCTCACAAACACAAAAGAATAAATAGCTTACGTCTTTTAATTATTTCCATAAAGAGGGGAAAAACAAACAAAGAAACATCAAATGAATTTTTACCCCCGAAGGGCAAAATGGCTCCAGTGTAAATTGCAACACGGCTGCACACACCCCTCTTTGAGTTGCAGCAAAGTTTTCCTACTGGATCTACGACCTTGAAAATATTTTGAATTCCCCCCTCCCCAAAGTTTGGCAAGTGCTATCGCTTTTAAAACCTTTTTTTAAAAAAAAAACCAGAAAGGAGGGATACAAACTATAACGGGAACTATCTCTGCTTTCCTGTTGCAAATTAAAAACTGGGGAGGCCGGGAGTTTTGCACAGATCCTGCAGTGCAAAGAAAATGAAGGTCATTATTTTAAAAAAAAGCAACACATACATGGGGCAGCGGGGAACCTATGGAATTATTTCTTAAATTAGTGCACAATCCTGGGGCAAAGAAGTGCCCCAAGGGTCAGAAAAAGGAAACTGTCGTGGTAGGGGTGGCAAGGTTTCTCTGCCCACTTTCAGCCAGATAAAAGGCCACATTTCATCTGATCTCAGAAGCTAACCAGAGTCAAGGCCCAGTTAGGACTTGGATGGGGAATTGCCCGAAAATACCAGTGCTGTAGGCTATGTTTCAGAGGAAGGCAATGACAAACCATCTCTGAGTATCCTTTGCCTAAGAAAACCCTAGGAAATTAGTGGGTTTGGCATAAGTCGACAGGGGACTTGAAGGCACATGTGTTAACATTACATATTACATGTTTTGTCTTAAAGGGGAAAAAAGGTCCCAAAATTTTCACTTAAGTTCCCCTGCTCCTTCCAGGGAGCATCTCTGATTTCTGAAAACCAGAACTCAAAAAAGTTTCAGACTGACATTTCATGGAGAGGGTGGTGACAGCTAGCCTGGGTACAACGTTGCTCCACTGACCACGGAGGCAAAAAAGAAGAATCAGAATTGCAAGGAACCCTTATGGGCAAATCCTCACCCAAAACTCTGCCAGTTCAGGACAACCCATCCCATTTTCTTTCTCTCTCATAAATACATACAACCACGTCCAAGATATTCTGTGGCCACGGGGCCATTGCAGGGAAAGAGTAGTTTCTACCCAGAGTCATTCTCCAGCCCAAGATTGGGAGACAGATTGTGCACCCACGACTTGCCCTCTTCTGCCCAGGAAGCAGAAAGCAAACTCTGCATCTGTGTCCTACCAGGGAGATATCACCATCTTCATGAGGAGATTCAAACACCACTCACCAGAGGGGTCTGAGGAAGCTAGATGCCAGTATTATCAGCCACATGGGAAAGAGTACTGACCAAAAGCCAACCCTCCACCCTCACCACTGTCCACAAATGATGCCACATCCAAAAGGGCATGAACAGGGCTGCCTCCGAGTCCGGTCCCTGCAGTGCCAGCTTCAAAGATGCCCTTGTCAACCGGGCAAGGATCACCCCACAGAGCCATACCCTTCGCAGGTGGAGGCATGCCGTTCACAGGCCCAGGTGCACTGAAAGTCCAGCCTCCCGCCAAGGGAAGCAACAACTACCGCACACACACGCATTTCCTCCACCAGGCTTTTGAGAGCGTTCGGAGGCAGCTGGCGGGACCCCTCCGAGCCTTCGGCCCCGGATGGTCGGCATGTCTCAGCCCGGCCGCGATGGCCGTGTCAAACACCTCTTTGAGATTATGCTGGGTGAGGGCAGAGCATTCCAGGTAGCCCACCATCCCCAGCTTCAGGGAGAGTGCCCGGGCGGCACCGGGAGCCACCGGCTTCTCTCGACGTCGGGCAAGGGCAATCAGCACCTTGACATCCTGGCGCAGGTCAGACTGGGTGCCCACCAGCAACACCGGCGTGGAAGGGCAGTGACGCCGCACTTCGGGGTACCACTTGTCTGCAATGTTTTGGAAAGAAGTGGGCGCCACTACGCTGAAGCAGAGCAGGAAGATTTCCGCTTTGGGGTAGCAGACCTGGCGCAGCATATCAAATTCATCCTGCGGACAAGAAGGAGGGAAGGAAGGTGAGGAGCATGCTGCCCATTTCCCTGACTGAGAACAAGCCGTGCCATCCACTCACCCACGCCAGCCCTTTCCAAATGGGTCTGTTGCCTACCTCAACACCCAAGGCAGTTGTTCTATTATCTTTAACTTTATTATTCAAATACTTTTAAAATAACACAATGTTTCTCAAATTGAATACACTTTCCAGTAACAAAGTAAGCCAATAGGTACATAAGTCTGCATCTTTACACATCAACCAATACATATACAATATAGTGTGCGTGTGTGTATGTAATTTATTATTATATATCTCTACTGTCATATACATTGTTTATTCATTAAGGTGAAATGGATGACTTTGTTTTGCCAAAAAGTATACAGTTACATGTTTTGGGTACTACTTCCTTTCAGATTGTATTAAGACTTTCTTCTTGCATGTTCACTTCTGGTGAAAGGTCTGGGAACCAAGCACTTTTAGGGAGCTAGGTATGTTTAGCCTGGAGAAGAGAAAGTTAAGAAGTGATATGATAGCCCTGTTTAAGTATTTGAAGGGGTGCCATATTGAGGATGGAGCAAGCTTGTTTCCTGCTGCTCCAGAGAATAGGACCCAGAGCAATGAATTCAAGATACAGGAAAAGAAATTTCACCTCAACATTAGGAAGAACGTCCTGAGAGTAAGAGTTGTTTGACAGTGGAACACACTCCCTTGGAGAGTGATGGAGTCTCCTTTTTTGGAGGTTTTTTAAACAGAGGCTAGATGGCCATCTGTTGGGGATGCTTTGATTGTGAATTCCTGCATGGCAGAATTAGGTTTGGATTGGATGGCCCTTGTGGTGTCTTCCAATTCTATCATGATGATCATGATTTTTATCCTACTTTCCTCCTAAGACTGGGACCCAAAGAGGCTTACAGTCTAAAAAACAAGCTCAAGGAAGCAACAGGACCTCTTTGCAGAAATAACCCACTTGTCAGACCAGAGTGGGCACTACCAACGGTGCAGAGCCAACTTAAGAATGGGTGGATTTGAGGGTGAGGAGTATCTGTGAAATACCCTGTCATATTTGCAGGCAGTTTTAAGCTCTCTGGCTTGTTCTGGAGTGAAAAAATAACCTGAAAATCAGCCCGGGGGGGTGTTATTTTTTATTTTTTGGAAATGGTTAAGAAAGCTACAGGAAAAGAGATCCCACCTAAACATCAGGAAGAAATGTTTGACACTAAGAGCTGTTCAACAGCAGAACACACTGCCTTGAAATGTGGTGGAGTCTCCTTCTTTGGAGGTTTTTAAACCAAGGTTGGATAAGGATCTTTCTGGAGTGCTTTGACTGTGTCTTTCTGCATGGCAGAATGGGGTTGGACTGGATGACCTTTGAGGATCCCTTCCAACTCTAGGATTCTGTGATTCTAAGTTTCAGGGACCGCAAATCAGAGCCCCAGGGGAGATATGCTTTTGGCCATCCCCGTGTGCAATGGAAGGGAGAGAAGTGAAGAGAGCAGAGTACACAGAAGCGAGAGAAAGAGGCAGCAGAGGCAAAAGATCGCTGGAGCTGGTTCTCCAAAGAGAGAGGAATTCCAAAGTGCAGCTTAAAGAGGCAGAAAAGGAAGCAAAAGGGCAGGTCCTGGTGCACTGCATGCATACACCACAGGAAGGTTAAGCAAGGCTGAACACTAAAAGATTAAAAATCCCTGATGTCGGTGCAAAAGACTAGGAACGCCATGAGCATCAGGGGGAGAGATGCATAGCTCCGTCCAGGAAAGAAAAATATTTTTGGACTACAACCTCCAGAATCCCCCAGCCACCCAAGCCATTTCCTCCAGCTTTACTCTGGCTGGGCCTTCCCCCCCCCCCCCTTGCAAGCTCAGTTTGTGGCTTGGGATAGAAAAGGCAATAAAAGGAGTGGATTCCTTGCTAGTAAATCCTTACCTGCCCGGCAGTGTCGCACAGCTGGAGCCGGATCGGGGCCCCGTCCACTTGGACCACAGCTAGGAAAGAAGCAGAAAAAAGGATTCAGGATGGGGATCAGGTTAGGAATCACAAGATCCCACCCCACCCCACCCCCACAAGCAAAGAAGAACAAAGAGGGATCAAGCCCGCACAAGTTTCTAGTCCCTATGAAACAGGCAGAACGTTGATGGGGGAGAGATTGAGGAACTCTAATTTGATTATTATTTTATTTATTTCATTTCTATGCCTCCTTTCTCCCAGAAAGGGACCCAAGGCGGCTCACAGATTAGGAATCACAACCCACAAAGAAAGCAAGAAGTAAGGGATCAAGGCCCACACAAGTTTCTAGTCCCTACTTGGGGGATGGAGAGAGATATTGGAGAACTCTTTTTTATTATTATTTTATTCATTTCACCTCTATGCTGCCTTTCTCCCAGAAAGGGACCCAAGGCGGCTCAAGGATCAAGTCCGCACAAGTTTCTAGTCCCTACTTGGGGGATGCAGGGAGATACTGGGGAACTATTATTATTATTATTATTATTATTATTTAAAGATATAGCCATGTTAGTCTGTAGGATCAGTATGTCGAGAGATCTTGTAGCACCTTTGAGACTCACTGCAAGAAATTTCTTTCTTTCCGTTAGTCTCAAAGGTGCTACAAGATCTCTCGACATATTCTTATTTTATTTATTTCATTTCTATACACCACTTTGGTTCATAGATGAGGAATCCACACAATGCACAAAGCAAGCAAAAACTAAGGGCTCAAGCCCACACAAGTTTCTAGTCCCTATTGAGGATGGGAGAAGGTATTGGGACTGCCAACAACTCCCAGAATCCCCTGGCCAACATGGCCACTGGGGATGCTGGAGGTTGCAGTCCCTGGTTTTGTTCTTATGTTATTTATTTACTGGATTTATTTTCTATGCCGCCTTTCTCCCAGAAAGGGAGCCAAGGCGGCTCATAGGTAAAATTGTTTTTAAAAGAAAGAAAGAAAAGAAAGAAATAAAGATGCTTTGCATGCAAAAGGTAAAAACTATAGCTCCCTCTGACCCTTTCTGGCTGGGGGATGATGGGAATGGTTGTCTCCAAAAAAAAAAGGAAAAAAACAGAATTAAATACAGGTACTTTTCCAAGGTAAGGGACTCAGAGAGAGTCTGAAGGACTTGTTGTTATTCTAGAAGGGTCCCAAGGCGATCTCCTTAAGAGGAAGGGGTCCCAATCCGGATCCTGGAACCTCCCAAAAGCAAGGACACAAACCCCCAAAATATTCCTTGCCTGGAAGGATGCTTGCAAACACCCCCTGCCTTCTTTTCTCCCCGGGTCTCCTCTGGAGTAAGGCTGCCAAGGTGCCACTGGATCAAGGGAAGCTCGTCTAGGCAAAAATTTGTGAATAAAAAGCTTGCAACCCCCCTGCCTCCTTTTTAGCTGGGTCTCCTCTGGAGTAAGGCTCCTGAGATTGCACTTCAAGGAAAGCTTCCAAAAGTGGCACCACCAGCAGCCTTACTCTAGAGGAGACCCGGAGGGGGGGGGGAAGGGAGGAAAAGGAAGCAGGTTATTTGCAAGGTTGCTTTTTGCAAATCTACGTCTGGACGACCTTCCCTCGCGGCCCCGATCCTTACTCCAAAGGAGACCTAGTCTTTTTTATTATTATTTTAATTAAAAGGAGACAGGGGGTTTTGCAAGCTTCCTTCCAGGCCATCTTTGCAAGGTTTTGTCTGGACCAGCCTCCCTTGGGGCCCCGATCCAGGGGGGTACTTTGGCACCCTGACTCCAGAGGAGACCCAATAAATAAATAAAACAACAACAACAACAGGAGAGAGGAAAAGAGTTAAGTTTCCTTCCAAGTATTTCTTTTACCTGGATGATCCTCCCTTGGGGTCCTGATCCAGGGGCACCCTGGCAGCCTTACTCCAGAGGAGACCCGGTTTTAATTTTTTTGAAGGAGGTAAAGAAGGGGTTTGCAAGCTTCCTTCCAAACAAACTTTTGCCTGGGGGCCCGATCCATTACCACCCCGGCAACCTTACTCCAGAGGAGACCCAGTTAAAAAAAGAAAGCAGGGAGAGGGCTTTCAAGCTTCCTTCCAAGCAAGCTTTTGCCTGGACCAGCTTCTCTTGCGGACCCGATCCAGGGGCAACTTGGCACCCTTACTCCAGAGGAGACCCTGGTTTTTTTTTTTAAAAAAAAAAGGAGGCAGGGAGTTGTTTGCAAGCTTTCATTTGCGAACTTTTTGCCGGGACCAGCCTCCCTTGAGGTCCCGATCCAGGGGCAACCCAGCAGCCTTACTCCCGAGGAGACCTACCGGAGAAGCGGTCGAGGGCGGTGGGCACGTATCGGGCGGGGAAGCCGTTGGTGCTGTAGCTGAGGGCCAGGCTGGTCTTGCCCACGGCCCCGTCGCCCAGCAGGACGCACTCCAGGCTCCGCAAAGGCTCCGCTTCCAGCAGCAAGGGCCGCCGGGGCCGATGGGGAGGAACGGGAGGCAGCGTCTCCTCTTGCGGCGGCATCGCGCGATCGTCCCGATCTCCAACTCCTGTGTGGCGCCGGCCGCACCTGGGCTGAGCGGAGTCCTAGGGAACCTCATTTGCATGGCCACGCCTTTCGTTTGCATGGCCACGCCTTTGGTCTGGATGACCATGTCTTTCATTTACACGGCCACGCCTTTCGTTTGCATGGCCACGCCTTATTTGCATAGCCACGCCTTTGGTCTGGATGACCATGTCTTTCATTTACACGGCCACGCCTTTCGTTTGCATGGCCACGCCTTATTTGCATAGCCACGCCCCATCGCGGTTGGCCCCGATCTATCTATATATATATCCTATATATATATATCCTATATATATATATATATATATATATATATATATATAGGATCCATTTGTATATATACTGTGTGTGTATATATACAAATATATATCTACATAGTATATATACAAATGGATCCTAGAGCAGATCAAGACAGAGATCTCCCTAAAAGCCAAGGATGACAAGACTTAGGGCCTTTACAGACTTGCAGAAATAATGCAGATTGAGACCACTTAACTGTCCTGGAATCACGGGAACTGTAGTTTTTTCTAAGGCCTTGAGCCTTCTCTGTCAGAGAGCTCTGGTGCCACAATAAACTACAGTTCCCATGATTCCTTAGCACTGAGCCAGGACAGTTAGTGGCCTCAATCTGCATTATTTCTGGAAGTCGTACTTTGGCCACATCAGGATTCCACTTCCTCCTCTTCTCCCAGTTGAGCTAATGGGATGCAATAAAACATTGCCATCTTCTGAGGCTGAGAGAGTGTGAGTTGCCCAGGGTCACCCAATAGGTTTCCATGGCCAAGCCAAGCCCTATACCTCAAGAGCTTCTGCCAGCCCAGGTAGACTAGGACAGGTGGATCCAGAGCGTGGTCCAGCCTTGCCCTCCATAGAACATCTGAGCAGTGAGTGCAAAAATCCATCCTCCCCTAAAATAATAAAGCCCCATTTTTGAGTGGGGAATGAAAACTAGAAATCCAAAATGCAGTCCTTTGCAAAGGGAAACAAAGGGAGCCCTTCACTGATAGAAACTGTCCTCAGAAAGTCACACTCTCTCAGCCTCAGAGGATGGCAGTGGCAAACTGCCTCTGAAGAAAGGTGCTAAGAAACCCCTTTAGAGATGATGGAAACCACTGGGTGACCATGGGCAAGTCACAGTCTCTCAGCCCCAAAGGATGGCAATGGGGGGCAAACCCTGAACAAGCATGCCAAGAAACCCCTTATATGAAAACCCCTGGGAGACCATGGGCAGGTCACACTCTCTCAGCCTCAGAGGATGGCAATGACCAAAAAACAAAACCCTGAAGAAACTTGCAAGAAAGCTCGTGGAGATGATGGAAACCCCTGGGAGACCATGTGCAAGTCACACTCTCTCAGCCTCAGAGGATGGCAATAGCAAAAAAAAAACCCTGAAGAAACATGCCAAGAAACCCCTTAGAGATAATGTAAGGGTGCCTCTTTTTCATCGCACCCCCTGCTTGCCTCGGACTGAGTGCACTCTGTCCATGCTCAGAGGTAGCCTTGTCAGCATGCAAACAATTGTCTACCTCAACATATGACTGGTCCCTCTTAAGAAGAAAAAATAAAAATTAGGGGTGGGGTATCCTAATTTTTATTTTTATTTTTTTTTGGTTGTCTCTCTGAAATGGAAAATAGATCCTTCCTTCCCAGCAATGTTTTTTGGGGAGAGTCAAAGGGGAGGAGAAGTTTCCTGCTTTTCCTGTTAGGCAGCGGCCTGGAAACCCCCCTTGGGGTTACGCATCCCAGGGAAAAACAGGAAACATCCGAACTGTTACTGGAAAGTTGGACATGAAGGATGGAAGTCCAGCCGGCCTCGGGGTCAAAAGCCACTTTGGTCAGCAAAAACTGGACATAGACAGACATGGAAGGGGGGGGGGGGGGACTGGTACATCCTGATGGGCAAAGCTGCCTTGGCAAGCCTAATGTTGATCACCCCATCTCCTCCGTCTTGTCCTCCATGGTGGAGGATCCACACTGGAGAAATAATCCAGTTTGATACCACTTTAACGGCCATGGCTCAATCAGTGGCATTACTTCTGCTCAGACACCTACCTTTGGGCAGAAAGGGGCTGTGGCATTCACCTGCTTGCCTTTAAAAAATGCTTTAAGAGATGGGAGGAGTGGGGTGAAGCTCAGTGGGAGGAAAAAAGAGAGGCCCCAGAATTTTTTATGTTTGTTTTATACCTTCATTTTATTATTCTATGTTTTAATTGTTCTAGTTTAATATCTTTCTAGGGGTGGGTGGGTTTGGGTGTTGATGTACCTATTTGTGTTTTTAATGTTGTAAGCCGCTCCGATTGCGCTGCAGAGGGGCGGGATAGAAATATATTATTATTATTATTATTATTATTATTATTATTATTATTATTATTTTCAAAATAATAATTTTAAAATAATCATAATAGTAATAATAATAATAATATGTTTTGATTGTTTTTTAAAATGCATTCTTTTAAAAAAAATTCTTTAAAAGCACCACATTGTAACCAAATCTTCGCTGTGTATACGTAAATACATGCAGGTTGTGTGCATGAGATTGTAAAGTATATTTTTGGTTTTGGTAGTTGTTCATATCACAACCATTAGCATTACGTTCAGTGGCATCTGGGAATTACAATTTATGAGTCGCATGCCAGTGTGTGGATGATAGATACAGAGTGGCTGTGGATCACAGCAGCCGGCTTTGACACCCAGCTTCTGCTGGGCGTCAAAGAACATCACTGCAACACCCATCGTCCACACGCTGACACAACATTAGTGCAAAAAAGCATGACTAAGGATTCGGTATGGTGTGAAATGGGAGGAGGCCAGTGGCGGGGGGACACCGTGAGTTAATGTACCGAGTGACACCAACCCTAGGGATGCCACTGGGCTCAATGCTGTGGAATTCTGGGAATATGGTACACACAGGTACGCACCCCTGCCTTAAAGCGGCATTCACAGTTCCGCTCAGGATTTTCTGCACTAAGCTATGCCCCTGCCTCTCAAAGGATAATGATAATGGGAAGGAAGCGATCCTAAGATGACCAAGAAACTGCATGCGTGTGTGTTTGTGCCTTCAAGTCAACAATTGACCTATGAGGACACTATGAATTTCATAGGGTTTCTGGACAAGAGGAAAGGGCTGGGTGCAAATCTCCAGCTCGGAGATTTTTAGGACAGCAGCTTGCTATAATTTGCAAGGCTTAATTTATTTGTTGCTGCAACTTGCAAAACTTCTTCGGTTGCAAGGTGGTGGTGGTTTGCCTATGGTCCAAAAGACGTTGGAGAAATAATCTAGTTTGAGACCACTTTAACTGGGAGCTGTAGTTTTGGGAGAAATGTAGCCTTCTCTGTCAGAACGCTCTGGTGCCACAATAAACTACAATTCCCAGGACTCCCTAACGCTTAGCCAGGGCAGTGAAAGCGGTCTCAAACTGGATTACCTCTGTAGTGTGGCTTGGACCTATGTTAGATTCTTTCTTTCTGGTCAGTTGTGGTGCCAGGACTCACCCTCTGCTCTGCATCCACCTTCTGGCTAAAAGAGTGCATGTATATATATTTTATTTTTTATTTATTTACTGTATTTATACCCCATATATATATATATATATATATATATATATATATATATATATAAAACACACACACACTCCTTCAAGTCAGCTGTCCACTTCTGGTGACTCCATGAATTTCATAGGGTTTTCTTAGGCAAGGAATACCCAGAGGCGCTTTTTCCAGTTCCTTCCTCTGAAATATAGCCTAGAGCACCTGGTATCTGTTGTTGGTCTCCCATCCAAGTACTAACCAGGGCTGACCCTGGCTAGCTGTCAAGATTAGATGGGATGCATTGCCTTTATACCCGCAAATATTTCACAGCTGGAAACCAGGGCACATGGGGCCACGCAAGCAACATCAGAGTGTGGATAAGATGGCAAATGTTATTAATGACAATGAACACAGAATCTAGGAGAGGCTGCAGCAGTTTGCTTTTGCCTGGACCTTCTGGGAAGAGCAAGAGTCCTCCTGTCCCCTCTTCTCTTCCCTTCTGAGTTAACTGAGTGCAAACTATGGAGATTATTGCAGCATTAGTTAAAGTGGCTTACCTGAGCCAGCTTAAAATTTAAAACGGGAGGCATCCAGATGTTATCACAAGGATTTTGCCACCGAAATTGCCGCCTGGGTGCAGCCCGGGTCCATCCCTGTTCCCAGCGGTAGCCATTTCCTTAAGCCAGAAAATTCCTGGCTTCAAAAAAAGCCACGCTGAGCGACCCTGGGATGGACCCGGGTGGCAATTTCAGTGGCAAAATCCTTGTGATAACATCAGGATGCCGCCCTTTTTAAATTTTAAGCCGGCTCAGGTAATCCGCTTTAATTAGCACCGTGATAATCTCCTACTTTTGCATTTTGGACACAGTTTGCAGCAAGTAAAGTAAACAGAGGATGAAGAGGGAAGGAGGAAAGAGCAACCTGGTCCTTATTAAAAGCAGCTGGGGGAAAAATATGGGATGACACAGAAGTATATTTGGGACCGTACCTGCAAATTGGGACAGTTGGCGTGCCTGGATCTGGACTGGCGCAGAGAAAAAGAAATGTTCCTTGAGCCTCTATTGATCAAACAAGAAAGAAAGGAACAATGGTGCCCTCCCTGCATGCCCTCCTGCCATGTGAGGAGGCCACCATGTCCTTTTCAAAGAGAAGAAAAGGGAGGAAAAAGAAGAAACTGTGCCTCCAGACACACTTGGCACCAAGAAAATCCAATTTAGCCAGTTCCTGGAGATTTTAGTCTAAAGTGAAAAGAAACTCAGCTGGGTGCCCTGAATCTTTCTTTGGCCAGAGTTTCATCTCTCAACACAGCCCTTTTGTCCTTGAGGAACTGGTCACTAAAATGGCACATCTTTGGCTAAAAGAGAAGAGAACATTATATTGAATTTTCCTTTCAGTCAGATCAGACACCCACCACCACTACCCCGATCGGCAGATTCGTATTTCATCGCTGCCTTTGAAGAAAAGCAGGCAGATGATGAGTTTTTAAACTCAGGTGTGTCTGAACCTTCTTATGATCGAAGCATGTGGTAGGACTGGTGGCCAGTTTTCTGCCCCTAGATCCCATGGGGCCACATGGACAGCAAAAATGCACAACAAAGTGACAAAGAAAACCCACTTTGGATTTTGAAATATAGCTGTGCTGCACTTATATCCCAACTGTTCCAATTTGCAAGAAAAGTCCCAGTTAATCCTCTCTCATCCCACTTTCCCAGCTTTTTTAAAAAGTCCTGGTTTCTCCCTCTTCCTCCAACTTTCCCCCCTTGGTCCTCAGCTTGCTCAAATTGCTTCAAAATGACTTGAATGCAAAAGCAGTTTGCATTCAATTAACTCAGCAAGTAAGCTAGGAGAGAGGTGATTTATCTCCTGTCTTCCCACTTTTCACCCTGTTTTTCAAACGTCCCGGTTGCTCTCGTCTCCTTCCACTTTCCCCCTTCATTTGCTTCAGTGGGCGATTTTAAAGTGCAAAAGCAGTTTGCACTCATTTAACTCAGGAGGGGGAAGAGGAGAGGAGGATGTTGAGTCTTGCCCTTCCCAGTTCAGACAAAAGCAAACTGCTGCAGCCTCTCCTAGCTTGTGTGCTTTTCTTCATTAATAACATTTGCCATCATGTTCAGCACTCTGATGTTGTTTGGCCACACATGTCCCAGTTTTCATCTGCAATGTGCATCACAGATTTCTTGGCTTGAATCTTGTCTCTGCACAAACCACAGACTCTCTGCTCTTTCATCAGAGGCCTCTTTGGTTAGCTAAACTAGGATCTTGCTTTGCAAGGGAGAGGCACATTCATGGAAAGGAGTACTAAGGTCCAAAACACATTGCAGAAATAATCCAGTTTGAGACCGCTTTAACTGCCCTGGCTCAGGGCTATAGGGAATCCTGGGAATTTGAACTTATTGTGGCACCAGAGCTCTCTGACAGAGAAAGCTAAATGTCTCACAAATCTACATTTCCCAGAATCCCCTAGCCTTGAGCCAGGGAATTTAAAGCGGTCTCAAACTGGATTATCTCCGCAGTGTGTCTTGGACCGAAGATAAGGACGGAGATAACACTCAAACAGCATTTTGGATCTTGGAGATGCCTTCCAGTGAGAGCCTTCTATGAATAAGATCATCAACACAACACAGCATGGACCATTGATCAAATTAGTGTCTTGTACGCATGCCACTGAATTGGACCAGCTGTGGATCCCTACCAAGTGCATGAGCAGTGATTTCCAGGCTCCAAAAAGCCATCTTTCTAGTCCTCACTATTTCTATTGTCAGAACAGGAAAACTCCCTTCTGCCGCATCAGGAACAGAGGCAGCTCCCAGCTCTTCCTGGAACCTTGGCGCCTGCATTTATATTTCTGATAAGTTAGGAGAAGAACAGATCTAATGACACGATGTTCTGAAAACGGAACAGCCTCCTGGCTGCTTCGGGCGATATTAGGCCAGAGAGAGATAACACTCTTGTCCGAACTGGGATGGGGAGGGAACCGGAGGAGGATGGGAGGCTCGGATGCCTGGGATCTCTCTTCTGCTGAAAAATAGATAACTGGAAGATCTCCCCAGGGGATCACTCCACCCTTTCCTCTGTTCTGGGTCTCCACTCCAGTGCCGGACAAATTTTATTTTTTCGACTCACAATGCCCAGAATCTGTAGCTACTCTGAGGATCCTGGGAATTATAATTCCCTCCCGTCATGGACATTTTGCTAAGTACTGCTCTGCCCATGAGTGCTATAGGCAGCACAGCCATGCCCACTCGAGGAGGGTGACCAAAATGGTCAAAAGGTCTAGAAACCATGCCATGCACTTTTAGGGAGCTGCGTATATTTAACCTGGAGAAGAGAAGGTGAAGGAGTGGCATGATAGACATGCTTAAATGTTTGAAGGGGTGTCATATTGAGGATGGAGCAAGCTTGTTTTCTGCTGCTCCAGAGAATAGAACCTGAAGCAATGGATTTAAGCTACAGGAAAAGAGATTCCAGCTCAAAATTAGGAAGAATTTCCTGATGGTAAGAGCTGTTCGACAGTGGAAGATGCTGCTTCGGACTGCGGTGGAGTCTCTTTCTTCGGAGGTTTTTAGACAAAGGCTGGATGGCCACCTATAAGGAATGCTTTGTACAGAGGTGCCTCCACATTCGCTGGGGTTCCCATGAATGTAGAAAACCCGCAAATTAAAAAAAACTATTTTTTTTTAACCTAACAGAACACCTCTCTAGGAATCTCCAAGTCCTCCAGTGTAACTCTGTGGTCAACATCTACCAGACGTTGATCATAGAATCATGCTGGAGGACCTACAAATGCCTGGAGAAGGGTTTTCTCTAGCAACAGATAGGTTCTCCGGCACAACTGTATGGACAACGTCCAGCAGAATTATGCTGGACAATTTAGAGCTTTCTAGAGAAAACATATTAATGATTCTGTGATTCTATGGACTTTTATCGCACAGGGGAAATCCCATGCAGAAACGGGGTTTTAAATAGGAAAAAAACTGCAAAAGCGAGTAGGAATATTCTTTTGAGCAGGGAAGCGGCTTAGGCATCACAGTGGTCCATGTTGAAATTGAGCATTATCAAAGAAAGAAGGGGCCTAATCCCCCCAACTGGGTGCGGTGGCATCCATAGTCCAGGCAAACATATACTTCTAGGTACCAGATCTAGTATAGGGGTAAGCAGAATAAATTAAGGTAATAATTAAACATCTGAATGGCATCTAAATGGCAAGGAGATGGGCACTAGGGAGAGTCTCTCCCTTCAATTTGCTGTTCAAAGTCACTGGATGTAAAGTCTCAGGCAGCAAGGAAATGCAATCATAGCAACTTATCATACGGGGGAAATCCCAGGCAGAAATCGGATTTAAAAAGTGGGGGAAACCTGCAAAAGCAGGTAGATTTTCACATACATCGCTTTTAAACTGTGCTTAACCAGAACGGAAAGTAGTCAAAAGCCGCTTCTTTTTACTTTGGGGATTTTCCGAAAGTAAAAAGAAGTGGCTTTTGACTACTTTCCGTTCAGGTTAAGCACAGTTTAAAAGCGATAAGTGTGAAAATACAAAGGCAGCAGAGCTTGAAGGGGACGAAAATGCACAGAATCCCACTAGGAATTGTAGGGGACCTTCCAGGAGTTTTCATCCTGATTTGGCAAGGACCATCCCAATTATTCCTCTGCTGTCCCACTTTTCAGCTGCTTTTAAAAGGTCCCGGCTTCTCCTGCTTTATCACTTTGCCCACAGCTTATCCCCATTGCTGCAAACTTGAGTTCAAAGTGCCAAAGTAGTTTTCCCTGAAATAGCAGGAGGGAGAGCAGAGAATCTTGCCTTTCTCAATAAGCTCAGGCCAAAGCAAACTACACTCATCCCTCCACATTTGCAGTGTTGACTTTTGTGCATTTGATTATGCATGGATTTTATTAATATGTTCTCTCTAAGAATCTCTAAGTCCTCCAGCACAACTCTATGGTCAACTTTAACCAAATGTCACACTGAAGGACCTAGAGATGCCTAGAGAGAACACTCCACTATCTGGCAGATATTGACCACAGAGTTGTGCAGGAGGACCTAGAGATTCCTAGAGAGAACTCTTGTCTAGGCATTTGTAGCTCATCCAGCACAATTCTAGGGTCAATGTCTGGCAGATGTTGACCACAGAGTTGCACTGGAGGACCTAGAGGTCCCTAGAGAGGTGTTCTCTCAGGTAAAAACATAGTGTTTTTGTTATTTGCGGTTTTTCCACATTCATGGGGGTCCTGTGCCCCTAACCCCAGCAAACGTGGAGGGACGGGCGTACTGCAGACTCTCCTAGCTTTGTGCCGTCTTCCTCATGAAACACCTTTGCCATCTTGATCCACTCTGTTTTTGGCTTGGCCATGTCTCCCAGTTTTCATCTGTCAAATGTTGGAGAGGGTATGTAGCTGGCTCTCTTCCTTCCCCAGCTTTGCCTTGGTGACAGGCGAGGCATGCTAAAGAGTGGAGCCTTTTGTCCCAAGTGACGTTGAGGTCCAAAGGCTAACACGTGGTTCTTGGCTCCGATGGAGCCTGTAGCCCCATGGCCTTTGCTCATGTGAGTCAGCTTTGGATGCAGATACTAGCAGTTCCTAAGAAGCAGAGCAACGGCAGAGCCAAAGAGAAGGAAAAAGCCGAGGAATGAAGACGGCCTCTCAGTTCTAACTCAGTCCAAATACTTTTCTGTGGCAGTACCCAATGCACCATCCCAGGTTTCAGGGAGCACCTCTGCTTTCACCTGCCTCCATCCATCCATCCATCCATCCACACTTTCCAGTCCATCCTGCAAGATCCTAGAGGAGGGGGTGATCCAGGCCTTTTGCCAAATCTGGGAACTGGGTCACAGCGGTCACTTAGGAAACTGGGACCTCTGCCAGGCTGCAGGGCTGGGGGTAAATCCGGCATTGCTTAACCGCTTCCCTAAGGGTGCCAAGGAAGGAGAGAAAGGGTGACCTAATTTGCCAAGAAGTAAAAAAAATGCTTCTAACTTGCCCACCAAGCATCTGTTCTGCTATCCCCATTTATCAGAGCTCAGTCAGAGATTGTTTTCTGTAGCCCTGCAAAATGCTGGGCAAACGTCTCTGAACATGTGCGGAATTCACTCCCTCTCAGTAACCATCGCTGGAGTCTATCTTCTACCTAGCTTGGGATAAGGCAAAAGTGGGCAACATGCAGCCCTGAAGTCACATTAAGTCCTCCAAGGCTGTATTTGCAACTCTTGACCCCTCCACATTCCCCAAACCATCCCCTTTTTTGGGGGGCTGAATTGCCTGCCTTTCCTGGAAGCCTCCAGCAGAAATTTTAAATACATTACACCCCTTCCAAGCTCTTTAACATATAAAACATACCTATTTCTCCAAACTAGAACCTTACCTTTCCCAATGCAAAAGCAAACTGCTGCAGCATCTCCTAGCTTTTTGTGTTTTTCCTCATGAATAACCTTTGGACGTTTTCAGACTGTCCTCCTAAAGCCGGCTGGAGCCATTCCGGAACGGGTCGTGCCGCCGATTCCGGAATGGCTCCGCCGCCGAAAGGCTAATTCCGGTTGGACAGCCGGAATTACCTTTCCGCCGCTTCAGCCGGAGTTATCCTTGGTTCGTCCGGAGTGACGCCGGACTTAGGGCTCCGTGTGTTTGAACACACGGAGCCAAAAGCCGGCCGGACGCAGGGATGACACCGGAAGGGGCGGGGTTTGCCGCCGCGTGTGTGTAAACACACGGGAAATGGCGCCGGAGCGAGGCCGGCGGGAGGCCGGCTAGCGTCCTCCTTTTGCCAAGTGTGAAAACGTCCTTTGTCATCTTGACCACACGTGTCCCAGTTTTCATCTGTCCAATGTCTGAGTGTGTCTACTAGTAGAAAGAAGTACCGTAACTCCCCTGACAGCAGTATGGCTAACCCATTTCTCTTCCAGTCCTCTAATCTAATGCAGAAGTAGTAGAGAAAATGCAGCCTTAAAATATGGTTGGCCTACAATGCCCATCAGTCCTAACCAGCAATGCCAATGGTGCAGGATGCTAGGAGGTGCAGTCCAACAATACCCAGACTGCTACATTTTGCCCATCCCTGATCTAAAGAGATCTGGCTGGCTACTGTTGGCCCTCAGTATTTCCCTTTCACAGTCTGATGCTGGTACATAAATGCACATACATGGCACATAAAAGCAACTCCTCTGACACTTTTTGCCCCAGGACATTGACAGAAGAAACAGGGTACTGCCAACCTACTAAGTAGGAGAAGATCTGATCAGGGTCTGGATATGAGAACATTGGGCTCCTGCCCTCCCTGGGTGGCCAAGGAAGGCAGAATATAAAAGTACTAAATAAACAGTTTCTTTGTAATGCCATTTGGGAAAGTAGTGGAGATGTCTACCCTGCCCTTCCCATGCATTCTTCCCTTTGTCTAGCTATAATAGCTAAGATTGTATAAATAGCAGTACATTCCCTTTTGGTAAAGCTTTATTCATTTATTTATTGGAGAGGTGGCACCATTGATCTCCTTTACTTGCAAAGCACAGCTTACTTGGCCATCAACGCATGGAGAGATGCCATGTTTAGGTATAAAGAAGGCTTAGCATCGCGGGCCATAAGTAATGCGCAGGTTTTTATGGAATGAAACTGGCAAATTTGCTAAGCGGGTTGCTTGTATGTACTTTAAACAATTTTATATTGACTTCTTCTCATTGTAAAATGCCTTACTCTATATCTCAAAATGTGTTGGGCTCAACAGAACACGGCCAACACTTTGAGAATGGTTTGTTTTTGCATTTTTGGCTAGGCATGGGGCAATCACTACTTGGAATCATAGGAAGGATAGAGACCACTATCACCTATCATCTCCGCATCCCCCCACAGACGGGCGAAGCAGGAGACTTGGGTTTAAGGCACATGGCTCTCATCCAGCCCGCACTCCAAGGCTGGCAGGTGCATTGCAAGCGCAGGTATTGTCCTGATCCAAGCCGATCATGTCACTGGCAGTAGAAGTCCCACCTCTGAAAGAGAAAGAGAGAAAGACCACTCACTGACTGTATCTGTGACCTGAATACTATTGCATACCTTTCAAGACAGATGAGGCAAAGGCACTCTGCATAGATTCAGGAGCACCTTCACCTTAGGGAACCCATTTGCAAAGCAAGATATGAATGGACTCATCACACACAGCAAGAGAGGCACACCCCTGCTCTACATTTCGCAGGCAGAGAATTCCTGTTCCTCACAAAACTACAAATCCCAGGATTCCATGAGTTGGAGCTGTGGCAGTTCAAGTGGAACAGAACTGCTATAACTAGCCAAAGCTGGACAGTGGGGAAAAGCTGACAGAAAGAAACCCAACTCATTTGAAATGTGGTGCAGGAGGAGAGTTTTATGGATTCCATGGAGTGCCAAAAAAGACAAATAAATTGGTCCTAGTGCCAACATGGTGGAGTGGTTTAAGTTTTGGACTATATGACTCTGGAGACCAAGGTTCAGTTCCTAGCTCGGCCATGAAACCCACTGGATAGCCTTGGGCAAGTCACACTCTCTCAACCTCAGGGGAAGGCAATGGCAAATCTCCTCTGAACTAATCTTGCCAAGAAAACCCCACAATAGGTTTGCCTTAGGCTAGCCATAAGTCGGAAACGATTCCAAGGCACATAACACACACACATACATGGAATTACTGAGCATGTGGAGAAAGGCAAGGACCTGATAAAGGGAAATGAAATGCAACCTGTGCCGTGGATTTTAAAAATGGGATATGGCCGCAATCAAGTCAAGACCAAGCTCTATTTAGACTTAAATCCATGGCAAAGAAGCACTAAAGATGAGACTGCAGCAGAGGAGCAGGCATGGCCACACATATGCCAGAAAGGATAATAAAAAACTGGAGAGATATGGTTCATACTTGGAGACCGCCAAGGTGCTGTAGACTGTATTTCAGAGGAGGGAACTGGCAAAGCCACCTCTGAGTATTCTTTGCCTAAAAAAAAGCCCTCTGCGGTTCAAGGGGTTGCCGTACGTCAACAGGTGATTTGAAGGCACATATGAGAGCCAGTGCTGTGTAGTGGATTAGCGTTGGACTATGATTCTAGAGATCAGGGTTTGAATGCTGGCTCAGCCATGTAAACCCAGTGGGTGACCTTGGGCAAGTCACACTCTCTCAGCCTCAGAGGATGGCAATGGCAAACCCCCTCTGAAAAAACAACAATAACAACAACAAGAAAGAACTATTACCACCCGCAGCATAGATTTGTATTTGTAATCTTATTGTAATTTTAAATTTTAATAGTTAATAATAATTTTGCAATTCTATTGCAATTTTAATAATTTAATTATATTAGTTATTGTTGCTGTGTTTTTGTTTTGATTACTGTTATTTGTTGGGTTTTATTGTTATGTTTTAGCTTTGTTGTAATTTTTATCTTTGTATTCCCGCCTTGATCCGCAGGGAGAGGCGGGATATATAAATAAACCATATTATTATTATTATTATTATTATTATTAACAACCACCTACACATATAGAAATGAGCATGCTGTAAACATTTGAGATTCAGGTCCGCTGGCCTGTTTGCCACAGGTGTCTGGCCCCATCAAGAGAAAAGAAAAGAGCTCTTACACTGGTTTTCACTTCCACCTTGCCCGGCTTCAGGTACTGGTTCTCCTGGACCACAGAGCTGGGGAAAAAGCCCAGGCGGGCAGGCTGTTCCCCATAATAGTCACCTTGCACCTGTGCAGGGGAAAGAAAAGGCAAAGGTATGAGATTCGTCAACCTGTTTCCCTATTGAAGGAGCTCCTTCTGCTGGCCATTTTGCAAAAAATACCAGTGACACATTAATTGCCTTCTCTAGGACCATAAAGCACAGGATCTGGGAGGTTGAGGGTGGCATCATTATTGCTCACATTTCACCCCAGTTCTTCTTGATCATGGATCAGCTGGACTTCTGGCCTTTCAGATGCTTTTGGATTTCAATGTCCATCATCCCTCACCATTTGAACCCTGGTCCCTCAGAGTCCCAGTCCAGTCAAACCGTTATATCATGTTGACTCTCAATAAATAAAGTTAACAGATGATGATGGTACAGTATCATCCAAATCTACAAGACAGTGACACCTTTACTGGGCCAACCAAAATGCACATTATACATGTTGCAAGCTTTCAAAGCTCCACCGGCTTCTTCATCAGGCAGAGGTATTAAAAATCATGCAGGACATGATGATGATGATGATGATAATATCAGTGTTGTCTAGGGGCCCTACTCCTGATCTTTTTTGATATTTGACTACTTGCAGGTATGTTTTTACAAAACAACAAACACGTATCCGTTATATTAAGACAATAATTGTCATCCCCCATCTGAAGCTGGTAACAATCTGAGAATCGTGAAAGCAATAATAAAATAATGGTCATTGAGTACCCTTCTATGAGCCAGTGTGGTGTAGTGGTTTGAGGGTTGGACTATGACTCTGGAGAGCAGGGTTCAAGTCTCCACTCTGCCATGGAACAAACTGGGTGACCTTGGACAAGTCACGCTCTCTCAGCCTCAGAGGAAGGCAAAGGCAAACCCCCTTTGAATCGCAAATCTTGCCAAGAAAAACCCATGATAGGTTCTCCATAGGCACACAACAAAAATGAAGTACACTTCTGATTTAGCTTGCCTAGTGGAGGTCAACTACATTGGAGTGATTGTTGCCTCATTATTTCAAGGGGAGGCTCAAAAAACAACCCTATTCTAGTTTGGAGAGGGCTTGAATGCCTCTGCCTTCCTCCTATCCCATTCCAGGATCCATGGCTCTATACATGTTGGCTACTTCCCATGGCTTTTGGCTCACTGCAGCCTCAAAGAGCTGAGATCACTACTACCCAATCTCAGAAGAAAGCCAACCATAGAACTACAGTATTGGAAGGGACCCTCAAGAGTCATCCAGACCAACCCACTGCCAGGGCAGGAATCCACAGCTACTCACACTGCCTCCCCAGAAGAGCCGCCCACGTCCCTTCAGTTTGGAGAAGACATAGACCACTTGGCCTCTCTGGATGTTGATGAAACGGCAATCCGGAGCAATGTAATCCTGGAGGGCCACTGCAATGGAAATGGGGTCTAGGATTGGGGAAAAAGAAGGAGATGCACAGGGTGGGTGGGCAGAAAAAAGACACAGGAGCCAGAATGGTTTACAAGGAAGGCATAGGTTTAAACAGAATTGTGACTTGATTGTCTTTTAACTTTTGTTATGTATGGTTTTGCAGTGGTGCTTTATTGTAAGTGGTTGGAAGTTGCCTTGAATCTTGTGCTGGGAGATGGATTAATGGATGCATGCATGGATGGATAGATAGATATACCCCTGGAGTGATGTGCTGCCATAGCAAAATATCAACAACAGAATTCATTGCCAAAGCCTTTCCATGATGGCCAGTGGCTCTTAGCCGCAGCAGCCAGCAAAAGAAAATAAAAGATGAATCTTCATAGACGCAGATGCAGGAACCTTGAAAGGAGCACTAGAGCTGGCTCTAAAGAAAAGCCAGAGCTCAGAAACATTTCTGGGGGGAGACTAGAACTGGCTATCTGGGGGATTGTGGGAGTGATAGAAAATAAATTTTAAAAATCTTTCTTGACCTATGCAAAAGGCTGGACAGTTAGTGAGCAGCCGGGTGCCTTTGGAAAGCTCACAAAAAAGGTCTGAAAGTAGTGGCTTGTTACAGCAACTCATGCTCTAAGGTAGGCTGCCCTGAATGAGGAGGTTCCATCTAGCTAACCTGGCACATAACCACTGATAATCCTTTCCTCCTACTTTATCTAGTCTCCTTTTCAAGCAGCCTTATGTCACACAATGCCACTTTTTATGGCTATGGATTCCCTCCCACTGGTTATGCCTCATGGAAATTATTATTATTGGTTTATTAGCTTGGTTTCCCCAGCTCAGAAAAGCTGAAACAGAAACATACTCCTTCTCATAGACACTACACCTTCCTCGATCTCATATATCCATATTGCAAAGTTATAGCGGTTTGATTCCACCTCAGTTGAGATGGCTTCATCCTATGGAAGTCTGGGATTTGTCCTTTGGTAGGATGCCTATTATTAATTCTTTGCCAGAGAGGTTTTAATGCCGTAGTTCAGGGAAGCACACTCCAAAATTCTGAGGATGTCACCAAAATATAAAACCCAGGATTCCATAGGATGCAATTGTGGCAGTTAAAGTGGGATCAAACTGTTGTAATTGTGCAGTGTGGAAACACTTATCAACTCTAAATCCCAAACCCTCCAGCCTTGTACAGCCACCTGTTCCTTCGTGGCTTTGCCTGCACCTTTCCCAGCAATATGACATCCCATCCCTGAAATGGTCCTAAAGTCTTTGGATGTTCTTAGAAATGTTCTTGGTCCAACTGTAATCACAGGATGCCTTTAGCAAGATGGACCCTTATCTGGAGCAGCTTGCCAAAGCTTTGCTTATCATTGCAAGAATTTGACAGTCCCCCAAAAGGGGAAAGTGTTGTAGGATTAAGAGCTGGATTGGATCTGACAGTTCCTTCAAACAGCGGTTATCTTCAGTTACAAAATATGCTGGGGGTGTAGTAGGTATGACTCTCAAGTACGGGATGTCCCAGTCTCTCATCTACTTTTGGAAATATATTGAATCATGCATCGAAAGGAAAAAAACAAGCCACATTTTTTGTTTATTGCAATCTTGAATGGAACAAGCTGAATAACCCAATTTTATGTAACTAATAGATTTCCTCATACCAGCTGTGCCAATGGGTTTTAACCTCTGACTTACACCGTAAAAAGTCCTGTTTCATGTATAGTAGTCCGTGTTTATTCGGTAAAAAGATGAATATATTGGCTAGTACATCGTACTTTCTCTTCATGCATCTGACCTATTAGCTGGTTATGCCCCACGGCAGTTTTCTTTTAGGAAAAGGTCACGAGTCACATGAGTTTTGTTTTGGAGCAAACTTTGAATTTTGCATATTCATCAGTTCAATCAGACGGCTTGCCTACATCCTGGAAAATAAGTTTTGGACAATGGAAAAGGATTCTCCATGCCATCTCAAAAATTATATTGCAGTATTTGAAAGAGAAATACCCTCCCTCTATTGTCCAGCAGACCCATGATTTCATAACCCTTTTCAACATTTGAATCTGTCTTACAGATGTCAGCACTTAAAATTGTTTATAACCTGGCTTGAAACTGTCTTAACTTGTTCAATTGTTTAGTATGTTTTTAATCATTTTTAAAACTTGCAAGTTAATTTTGTTGCATGCTGCTATAAGATACAATGATGTCGGTTGAGAGAACTATTTAAATAAATGAAGTAAATAAATAAATCTCTGCATGGACACTTAATTGGATATTTAGGTCCAAAACGCACTGCAGAAATAATCTGCTTTAACTGCCCTGGCTCAGTTCTGGTGAATCCTGGGAATTGTAGCTTACTGTGACACCAGAGCTCTTTAACAGAGAAGGCTAAATGTCTCACAAAACTACAGTTCCCGGAATTCCCAGGGCAGTTAAAGCAGTCTCAAACTGGATTATTTCTGCAGTGTGTTTGGGACCTTAGTTTCCTTTTCTAGATAGGCTGCTTCTGACTGCTGAATTCACAGACTATTATACACACACACACAAGTACATATTCTTTTCCATTATGATTTCTCCCCTTTCAATATGATTTTTGCACAATAAAAATAAATGAAGTAAAAGACGAAAGCATACTCACGGTCACATTCAGCATCCGCACATAACTTCTTCTCTGCTAGTTTGTCCATTTGTCGTCCGCTCCACACAGGCCCTCCAAAACTACAGAGAAGCAGTCCTACCCAGAGAGGACACCATGCAGTACTCCCCATTTCTGCAGAGTGCAGGGCAAGACAGAGCCCCACAGCTACTCTGATGGCAAAATTGGTATGAAACCAAGTCTGGAGAAGTTGCTGTGTTTTTGGCTGTCACCCCGCCCAATTTTGCTCATAAAGCATTACAGATCAACACATATCTTCCTAACCACAGCCACTGGTTTGAGTTGCTGGAGTGCCATGGCATATTTGCAAAACATTTTAACGGCTCAAATGTAAGGACGAGTGTCAGAAAAATGGATCTACGTCACTACTCTTTTGCCCTGACTGCTTGCAGACTTTTTAAGACAGTAACAGTCTTTCTCCTCATCTCCCCAGGATATAGCAGGTCTAGCGTTCCTAGCATGCTTCTTACCGCTTTCTGAATTTTGCTGCCTGCCGCACAATTTGCGAAGTCAAAAGAATTCTGATGCCATAAAAACTAGTTAGGGACTGGCAGCTCCAAGCTGGAGTCTTTGCCCGGCTAAACAGGAAGCTGAGGCCAGGCAAACAGGCTGGCCCTTGAGCTAAACATGTCACAACACACTGAAGATCTTTGTGTGCCAGTGATTCAGTCCTTTTTTTTTTCCCTGGTAGGAGGCAAGGAAGAGACTGAAAAGGAGCCAAGTGTCCAGCATCCGAGACAGAGATCTCACACACCCTGCTGGGAATCTTTGGGCCACAGAGGCTCCACCATTAATTCAAAATGGGTTAGCTGCAAATACTTTTAGATTCCATCTTGTAACCTTTTAAATGCGATTCCTCTTATAACTCTACTGGGTCTTGGCACTACAAAGAGAGCTGAATGAAGATAGTGCCTGCCAGGGGCTTTATTCACTGTACAAAAATCAGCTCCCTCTAAACAAGACCTTCCCATGTGGAATGGGCACAGGATCCAGAACATAGCAATGCTTGCTCCTGAGCTTCCCTTGCATAAGCATCTCATACCTGAGGAAGCCAAGCAGTCAAAGTCCAACCCAGACTCCTGTATCCTTGCCCCATCCATGGCTCCCATCCCTTCTGAAGGATGTTCCTTTGCTGGCTCCTTTTTCTCATGGCAGCTTCTGAAAGCCTTTCAGAACTGAATTCCAAACAATCCAGGCCACCATTTCTGATCACTACATCACCACTCCAGAGCTAAGGATCTAATGGATGATGCTTCAGTGTGCTACATGCTTAGGCAGATTAGAAGAAATCCAACCTACACATTATGAACTTCTTGACTGACTGGACTAGACTACCCCCAAGGGTAATGGACTCTCTTTCTATGGAGGTTGGGTTGCTCTCTCTCAGGAGTGGTTTAGTTGTGTATTCCTGCATGGCAAAGGGGTTGAGGTAGATGGTCCTCAATTCAGTTACTTGTGATGAAAAAAAGGGAGCTAGAGAAGCCATTGTTAGCAGAACTGGCTAAGAGCCAGACTGGCTTTTAGCCCAAAATGCAGTCTCGTTCCTCTTGCATTTGCCACTGCACCACATCTAGATGGGCCATTCCCTCGATATGTAATGTGGTATTCCAACATTAAGGACAGGAAAAATGATAGGAATTCCTGTTATCACCCCTTTGAGATTAGTTCAGTTGGCTGCTCATGGCAAGTTGGAAATTGCCACCAAATGATCAGGGAGGGAAGGCTAACAGCAGCTGGTTCTTTCAGGTTCTGGTCTTGGTGAATGAACCAGGAAAACCGGACAGGCTCCTTTCCTAGGGTGATTGCACGCAAACTGGTATTCTTAATAATAATAATAATAATAATAATTTATATCCCACCCCTCTGCAGAGCAATCGGGGTGGCTTACAACACTAACATTTTCATACAGATAAAACATAAAACATAAAAATCCCGAATCCCACCCGTCCTTTAAGAAGGGTTCTTCTTCTTCTTCTAGGCCCGATAGTGCTAGGCCTGGTGCCTTTCCCCCAGAAGACATCAGATGGAATGGAGGGAGGGCTCTTCTTCTTCTTCTAGGCCCGATGGTGCTGGGCCTGGTGTCTCTCTCCCAGATGACATCGGATGGAATGGAGGGAGGGCTCTTCTTATTATTCTAGGCCCGATGGTGCTGGGTCTGTTGACTCTTCCCCAGATGACATTGGATGGAATGGAGGGAGGGCTATTCTTCCCTCTACCCAGTCAATAAGAACCACAACCAAAGAGACAAAATAAACCTATGGTTTTTATTGCAAAACAGAAAAGCTCCAGGTGCAATGTCTGGCCGTCAGACCCTGGGTGCAATGCTTTTTACAAAGAATCGGCTACTATCATCCAACTGTGCACACACCCCAGGCACACATCTGATTCTCTGTCATCAAGGGTTGTTGGGAGCAAGCAGTCTGTACCAGGATCTTCCTACAACTGGGCTCTTAATACACACTCTCTCTCACTCACACACACACACACACAAACCTCTGCACTTACCTCACAGAGCAGAACATGGGGGGGGGGGAGGAACCCAGACAACCAAATACTATTTTACAAACATTAACTAGAACAGGGGGGATAAGTATTACATGGACAGAAGGCCAAGGAAGACATCATTTCTTTGCAAAAGAGATCTTCATGGCATTGTTCTGTGTGATCTTGAAACCCTGGAGGGCGTCCCGGGCAGCTCCAGCTTGTACCTCATTATCAAACTCTACAAAGGCAATGTCATGGCGGCCTGGCACCAGCCGCACTTCCTTGAAGCCTGGGAACCTGAAGGAGGGCAAAGGAAAGAAATTCAAGGCGAGTGTACTAGACAAAAAATTATTGCCAAAAGCTTACCATCACAATCACTCTTACAGATACAAGAGCAGAAAACGTATCCAGCAACATGCTATGAGAGAGAGGCAAGCAGGTATTTCCACACTCCTCTTTTAAAGTATGAATGAGGAGCACAACCGAAGTTCTAGTTCCCAGATCCTAGTGCATGATCTCTTGCAGGGGTGGGTAACAGTAGAGGGAGACCTATTTCCCCCCTGCACCTGCCTGGTGGATTGTACCAATGCAGACAATACTGGGGGGAGGGGCAAGGCACTCTGAGAGGGAGTAGGGGAAACAAACCATTGCATTTGTGGGCAGTTTAGGTGCTTTTGGCTGTTTTTCAGGCAAAAAATTATTGCCAAAAAGAGGACCTTCTGGGACTTCACATGTGGACCATGGCAGCGCTTTGCTCACCTGACCTATAACATCCCAATCCTTGCAATGACAGGCACAAAAGGTCAGCCCAGAAAGCCTCAAACTTGCATTCACTGAGCAAACTCCTCCCCAAAGATCCCCACAGAAAAATGACTGCAGTGGGAAAGAGCCAGACACTTACTGGTTGAAAAGCATGGATAACATCAGTTCGTTGGTCTCCTCAGGCAGGTTGGTGAGGAACAAGATGTGATTGGGAGGATTCTCTGAGAGCTGCAAGAGAACAGAAGAGGCAGTCACAATCATGGCCACAGGACAAGACCAGTTTGCAAAGACCTCCCAACTTTGTCCAGGTCTCTCCTACTAAGGCACAACCACGGTCTCTCTCTTTCTATGGAACCCAGCCACCAGCCACAGTGACACAGTCTATTTTGCCAAATGCAAGTTATCTCCTTGGAAAACCAACAGAATTTAGTTTAGTTTTGGTTTTTTACTAGATTGGTCTAATTCTTTATTTCTCTCCCCCACACACATACATGCACAGTCTCCTGTAACCCCTGGCACCTTGTAACTTACCGGCTGAGCTGGAGCCATCTGCCCAGGTAGCATCTGTTGTGGTGGCATTGCCCCGGGAGGGATGGACCCTGGAGCCATCCCAGGTGGGGGCATCATCCCTGGAGGAGGCATGTAGGGCGGCTGGCCTGGCATGTGATGCATCATGCGTGGGGCTTGGTTCATGGGTGGCATGCCCTGGAGAGAAAGAAAAGACAAACACACACACACTCCTAAGTGCCTGAATTTTAGCCCAGGGTTTCCTACTCCAGATTTAGAAGTGGGTTAGGAAAAAGATGCCCCAAACCTCCACTGCACAACCTCACAGGGCAGCTATAGCAACTGCTTTCCAGAGAGAAGCATTAAGTTCACAACAAGAGGCACAAACCTGACCAAAAGGCCCAAATTCTACAAAATTACAACCAGAATCTTTATGTAGTATGACCCCATATCTGCTAACTGTGGTTTCACTTACACACATCTGGGGGAAAAGATCTCTCTATGAATCTGGAGGTCCTACAACACAACTCAATGATCAACTTGCACTGGAAATACAGGGTTCACTATTATTTATGATTTTCACTAACCGCGGTATGTGTGGGAACATATCCCCAGTGGATACTGGGGCCATACTAAACATGTACAAATTCAGTTTTATAATAATAATAATAATAATAATAATAATAATAATAATTCTGAAGTCATGCCCTCCCTTTCTCAGGCAGATACTCACAGGTACAGTGCCTTGGACAGCAGGAGCCACTGATGCTGCTGCTCCTGGGATCTGTTTTTTGACAGCTGGTGCCTCCTGACCCTTGGGCTTTCGTTTCTCTCTTTTGCGGTCCCGCTCTACATATGTACCCTTCATTTTGGCTATGATGTCAGAGTCTGTTTTGGCATACTGGATCCTCTGGTGGTGGAAACAAAAAAGACAAGACATTTGGACTGGGTGATGCACTCCATAAGTACTGCCAGAACTCCATAAGTACTGTCAAAAAGCAGAACTGCCACTCCTCAGAGCGGGAGAAAGGAGCATCATGCCTTGGTCCCAGTGGCTGGTGAGAGGCCTTCCCTTCATGTTCCTAATGCTGTGGCCTCTGAGAGAGAGAAGAGCAGCTAGGACCTACTGGATTTAATCCACTCCCCACTGCCATTCTCTATTCCTTATGCTTGGTGTCTTATTTAGACTGTATGCCTAAGGGCAGGGAACTATCAAATTAATTATTTGTAAGCCATCCTGGGAGCCTTTATGGCTGAGAAATATGGTATAAACACTCTAAAAAAATGTATGAGCTAAATTATACTTTATAATAGAACAGGAAATATGCAGCACTCCAGACGTTGGTTCCAATTTATGGCGACCCTAAAGCGAACCTTGAAGATTTCAACTTGGCACCTATAGAAAACCATCATTGACACCAAGTTGAGCGTTTCATTTAAGAAGTGGAACATGGAGCAAAGCCTCATAAGATCAGATCAGAAGCAGGTAAATACAGGGAGAGAATTTTTCCCCCTGATGAGCACTGACACTTACCATGGGTTTGTCATAAAAAGGGAAGCCTTGCATCGATCGCAGAGCATTGGTGGCACTGCTGACTTCCTTGAAGATGACAAAGGCCTGACCTCGCATCTTCATACTGTGGGACACCAGGATATCGAGGATCTGGCCAAACTGAGAGAAAATGGCATAGAGGGACTTCTTCAGTTCTAGGAGAGACAGAAGCATATGGTGAGGGAAAGCTGCCTTTAAGATTAGCTCCTACAATGCAGCAATCAGTTCAAAAGCCAAAAGACTAGTCAATTTTATATGATTCTAAGAGACACACATCGAATATGTGTCTCTTCTCTCAATTGCAGCAGAAAAGTGGGAACCAAAAAAAGTCTGACACCACCTCTCTCTCTTCAAAAGGTTGAAATCTGGAGAAAGACATAAGACAGGCCCAGCAAAACTGAACAGATATAAAATCCCACTTACCATCTTTCTTGATTTTCTCATTGAGATTGTTAATATAGATTGTGTGATTGGGCCGGGGCTCTGGGACAGCCATGGTGACCACACCGTTGATAGCAGACTCTAGAAAAAAGAGAAAATATAAATAAATTGAATAAATCAAGGCTGTGTTATGCCTTCAAGTTGTTTTTGACATATGGTGACCCTAGTGGCTTCCAAACTTTGATCCTCCAGACACTCGGGACCTCAGTTCCCACAATTCCTGACTGTTGGCCAGGCTAGCTAGGACTTCTGGGAGTGAACATCTAAAACACCTGGAGGACCAAAGTTTGGGGACCACTACCCTAAAGTGACACCACCATGGGGTTTTCTCAGGAAGATTTGTTCTGAGGTCCAAAGCACACTGCAGAAATAATCCAGTTTGAGACTGCTTTAACTGCTCTGGCTCAATGCTAGGGTATTCTGAGAAGTGTAGTTTTGTGAGACATTTAGCCTTCTCTGTTAGAAAGCTCTGTGCCACAATAAGCTACAACTCCCAGGATTCCCTAACACTGAGCCAGGGCAGTTAAAGTGGTCTTGAACTGAGTGTTTTGAACCTGAAAGGGATTGGTGCTGGCACCTTTGGGGGCTAACAGAGTGTGACTTGTCCAAGGTTGCCCTGTAGGTTTCTGTGGCCAAGCGCAGCTTCGAACCCTGGCCTTCCAGTGTCCTAGTCCAACACTCAAACCACTATACCTTCCAGCACTTTCACAGAATAAGGAGAGGTGATGAATTTCTGAAGTTCAATGAAACGGCTCAAATCTGAGAAAATCCCTGCTCAGCCATGGATCAATTGGATGCCCTTGGGCAAACCACACTCTCTCAGCCTCAGAGGAAGGCATCATCTCATCAAACACATCCCCTCTTTCTTTTTAAAGCCTCAAAAAGTTACTTGCAGGGACTACCAACTCCAAAAATCTCATGGCTATGCAAGTGGGGAATCAAAGAAGTTAGTTCAAGGAGAACCAGCATGAGTAGTAGTCTGAAGATAGGACTATGGCTCTGGAGACTGGAGTTTGAATTCCTGCTTGGCTATGAAAACCCACTGAGGGCTACACTCTAGAAATACTGCAGTTTCACACCACTTTAACTGCCATGGCTCCAACCTACAGAATCCTGGGATTTGCAGTCTGGTGAGGCACCAGCGCTCTCAAGCAGAGAAAGCTAAAGCCCTTGTAAAACTACAAATCCTAGGACCCCAGAGAATGCAGCTGTTGTCGTTGTGCACCTTCAAGTCACTTCCAACTTATGGCAACTCTAAGGGGAAACTATCACAGGGTTTTCTTGGCACGTTTCTTCCAGAGGGGGGTTTGCCATTGCCATCCTGAGGCTGAGAGAATGTGACTTGCCCATGTGGGTTTACATGGCAGAGCCAGGATTCAAACCCTGGCCTCCACAACCATACTCAAGCCACTACGCTATGCAACTACAGCACATAAAGTGGTGTCAAACTGTATTATTTCTACAAGGTGGCTGCGCCAAAGAGACTCTGGGCAAGTCACACTTTCTCAGCCTCAGGGGAAGGCAAAGGCAAACCCCCTCTGAAGAAATTTGCCAAGAAAACCCCATGATAGGTTCACCTTAGAGCCGCCATTAAGTCGGAAACAACGTGAAGACACACAACAAGGACAAAGTCTAAGAAAGCAACTCTCCAAGTGCCCGGATGTTGGAGATACCAGGGCAAGAGAGGAAGAAAAGCCCCGGATGTAGCGCCCTGACAGCAGCAACATTTCTCTCATGTGTCAATATCAAGACTTACTTATTCCGTCGTTCCCAACAACAATCGCAGTGCCGGAAGGAAATTTCACTCACGAACTTCCGGTTCCGCCGTGTTTCCGGCCCCGATGGCGCCCCTCACGACCAATTCCTCACCGATTCCAAGTAGGCCGCGTCCGCAGCCTGAACAAAACCACCGCCGCCGCACCGAGAACCAAACCACGCCTCTCCCATCAAACCAATCGCTGAGCCCCCTCATTGTTTTCTTTCGCGCTCACCTATTGGCTGCCTGATGGACCAATGAGTGGCCGCTTTGCCCCTCCTCTCCTCCAATGAAAGATTGAAATGACACATTTCCCGCCCACTCCAACAGCGGCTGTCCAATCGTCAGGCAGAATGCTTTCTTCGCCTTAGAGCCTTTTCCATATAAGCTGTTCGGATTGGACAGTGTTTTCAATGCAGAGGCGGCGTTCCATTGGCTCTATTTGGTCAAGGCGACCCTCGAAGAAGCGGATAAGATGACAATGCGCCTGCGCGGGAGTGGAGAGTGGTGTAGCCCACCTGAGAAGTGTTTTGCTTCAGGATTAGCTTCCTGAAGTGACCACCAGCCATTCCCTGGTGTGACCTTTGACCACTAGAACTTTGGCCAAGCTCTCTGTGGCCTTTGACCTACAGCCTTGAGCCCTAGTTTTGACCTTTGACCTGCAACCTCCAGACTTTGACTCAAGTTTTGACCTGCAGCCTTCAACTTTGCACTCTTATGTTGACCTTTGACCTGCGGCCTTCCACTGTCAAGTCTAGTTTTGACCATTGACCAGCAACTAGAGCCTTGAACTTTAATTTTGACCTTTGACCTCCAGCTTCCAGCCTTGAACTCTAATTTTGACCTGCAGCCTCCAGACAAACTCTCAGTTTTGGCCTTAGACCTGCAGCCTCCAGCCCTGAACTTTGCTGTTGACCTCTCAGTAGGGCCACCCCTTTGAAGTCCCTGAAGCAGAAGCCCCCTTGGACTTCTTCAGGCTGGGATCCTGCCAGGCCCACTTGCTGCTGCACTCACCCTATGCTCTGGGGAAGACATGTCTGAAGCCTTGGAGGGCACAGCAGCCCCACCGCTGCTGCCCCATTTTCCTGGGGTTCCCCCGCCGCCTCCTCTTCCCCCACCTCCGGCTCCTGGGCTACATGGGGCCCAGCTCCTGAAAGCCGCCCTGGAACAAACAGAGCCTGGGGACCACGATGGAATTCGGGAGCTCCTGAAGCATAGGCAAGCCAGGTGGGATGGATCCCCAGCTAATCTGGGCAAAGGCGATGGGACCTCCATGGTACAAATAGAGAGAAGAGCATGGAAAACATCAAAAGAGAAAAATAGGCTCTTTGGAAATGATACCTCCCAGAATTCCCAGGCTAGGTGGGGGATTCTGGGATCTGCCATCTCACAAGAGTATTGTTGGCATGATCCAGTGCAGTTACAGCCTCCTTGCTGTGTTAAGAATGGAGTTCTGTCATTTTAAAAAAGAGACAAATAAGGACATGGGAACAACTACCATTTGTGATTAGAGTTTTCTTAGATGTGTAAAAGATAACTTGGGTCCAGAACACGCTGCAGAAATCCAGTTTGAGACTGCTTTAACCACCCTGGCTCAGTGCTAGAGAATCCTGGGAATTGTAGTTTATTGTGACACAAGAGTTCTCTGACAGAGAAGGCTAAATGTCTCACAAAACTACACTTCTCAGAATTCCCTAGCATTGAACCAGGGCAGTTAAAGCAGTCTCAAACCAGATTATTTCCACAGTGTGTTTTGGACCTTACTGTTAATATATTTTTAAAAAACAGATATGACTACAAGCTTCAGCCAGTGTTTAATAGTGTCCATGTAAACTACACAGATTTCTTTTTCAACGCCATGTATTGAAAACCAAAATACAAAGCTGTATTTTTGTACTGTGGAGCCAATGTAATTGTGCATGCTGGATCCTCTCATGGGAAGCCAAAAAGTGTTTAGATCCTCATTGGTGGACCTATTGTAACGTCATCAGATTTTATATACCTTCTAACAGTTTGCAGGAGGTGGGTGAGTAAAATTTTGTCTGGTTCTGCAGGTTTTTCTTTTTTTAAAATCCTTCACTCTGTTGTCAGTAGTTATTGAACTGGATCTGCTCTGAGGAGTCCTGTCTAATCCCAGTCTGCTTTTGGAACTGCAAGCATTTCTAGGTTCCACCTCTCTTTACCCCCCACTCTTCATTTCAGTTTTTAGCTTAACAATGAAATGGGGATGTGTGTAGGATGCTGTTAGCAACCACAGTTTCACTTGTAATTTAAATATTCTAATTGCAAAAGTTTTATCATCCCCTAGAATGTGTTTGGCGTCCAGTGTGTCCTTTGGGTGATGTTCTAGTTTGTCTCTATTTCCACTTGGTTGCCTTTTCTCAGAAGGACTACTGCCACTCCAGAGGCAGCTGCAGCTGAAATACTTTCCTGAGTCATTCCTCCTAAGAGTTTGGGGGTGAGAGCTTTGTTAATTATGCAAAAGAAGGAAAGTGCTGCTAATGTTGGGCTAATCTCAAGGGACTGTTTTCTCTCTCTATGTCTTCCAGCTTCAGTGAGCATTTAAAGTGGCTTCTTTTCAACAATCCTGTGCCTTCCTTAATCCAGGAGGGTCCCCAGTGAGTACTGAATTTTCATCTTTATTGTAAAAGGAAACTGTGTATAAAGAGCTTGTTGAATAGTTGGGAACTTATCTAATGCAGGCCCTGCACCTTAGTAAAGGAAAATAAATATAAAAGCTCACATATGGGATATCTGTATTTGTTAATCACTAATTCATTGAGACCCAGTGCGGTGTAGTGATTGAGTGTTGAACTAGGATTCTGGGAGACCAGGGTTCATATCCTCACTGGGCCATGAAAACTTACTGAGTGGCCTTGGGTAGGTCCCACATTCTCAACCTCAGAGGAAGCTAATGGCAACCCCACCTCCTGGAACAAATCTTGCCTAGATAATCCTGTGATACCTATGTATTTAATGTTTCAAATGTTTTTATCTGTTGTACATCAATTTGTGGGACCTGATGGTATGAAAAGCAACAGATAAGTACCTTAAATATGTGAAAAATGCCTGGTCCATCCAGAAGGAAGTGGTCATTGGGACATCCACTGGTCAGGGAGAAGGAACATTCATAACTTTGTATAGCTCCTTCCCTCATTTACCTTTGTGGGCAACTTTCCCCCAATGCTGATGGTGATTTTTTAAAAAAACCTTTCAGCTAGACAGAGGACAAGGAGGTAAAAATGACTGGGTGAGTGGAAAAACACTTTGTAAAAAGGAGCTTCTTTGTTAGATGCTTTTTGACCAGAGGTATATAATGTATGTATAAAATAATGTTGACTTCATAAATTATTCATCTTGCAATAGGTGTCCTGAAATGCAAGGCTTTGGACTTCAACAGAGCTGTGCAACCTCCATGGTTTTCTCCCTCCTGCAGGTGTGGTCTGGTGGCCCTATGGATGGCAGGCGCCCTGCTCTCTCTGCCCAGAGCAGTTTCCTTGGAGAGAATTGTGCAAGTGGCTTTGGAAAGAGGCTATACAGCTCAGGGGGAGATGTTCTCAGGTTGGTAGTTGTGGAGGAACAGCATGCCTAGATGATACAGTGGGACTTTAGTATCTGGGGGGGATCCGTTCCAGACACCATCACCACCCCGCAGACACCAAAAACCACAGGACCTCAAGTCCTGTTATCCCTAATGGCTGTGCCACCATTAGGGACAACAGGACTACAGATAAGCCTCTGTTGTCTTCAGTGGTGGCGCATACACATGGCCGCACCACCATTGGGGGCAGTGGGATTTCAGGTACGTCCTTGTTGTTTGGGGACAGTGGGTGCTTACCTGAAGTCCCATTCTCCCTAATGATAGCACGGCTGTGTGCATGCGCCACCATTGGGGTCAGCAGGCTCACCGTCAATGGACACTGAAATCCACAAATGGCAAGTCCATAGTTAAGGAGGCCTCACTGTACACATCTTGGATCTCCAGGACAAAGCCTGGCAACACTTCTCCTGTCAGAGTCTTCAGATCCACGGGAGATCTTTGTCTTTGTCCTGCCACTATCACAGGCTAATTTTTGTGAGGACATGGTAGAGAGCCTTTTCAGTGGCTACACCCACCCTCTGGAATTCCCTTCCACGAAAGACTAGTCTTGCCTTCTATCTGCTTTTTTTAATCAAGTAAGCTTTTCATGTGCAATTGTTCACAGGAAGTCTGCTGGGGGAGTGCTTTAGGTTTAACCTAAGTACATGTTTTAATGATTTTATACTGTTTTAATGTGATGGATTTACTTGTTTTAACATTTATTATTAGGTTTTAGTTGACTAGGGTGGGCATCTTGGGTCCCACTCAAGGAGAAAAGTGGCATATAAATGAAATAAATTAACACTCATGCATATGTATGTACATACTTTGGCCTGTGGTTTAGTTCCTTACACATAAGACACGTATCTTCTATGTGCCCCTAGGATTATGTGGGGATTTGTGTATGGGCCATTTTGTAACTACTCTAGTACCACCTTTCTGTGTTTCCTGTTCTTGGTTCAGCTGTTGACATGGCCAAACTGGCAACAGAGGTGTTTCCTTGCCAAGCAGAGCTACTGTCAGGAGGGCTGGAGGGACATAACCATGAAAGGATCATTTGGCATCTCAGTGCTGGCTTCCCTGTGCTGATACCGTATCCTTCCAGGTGGAATCTAATAGAATATAGGATGTTGGGAAGATGGTTTTTAAGCTTTCCACAAGGGGAAGAGGTTTGGCCTGGCCTCTTCAAAGCAGGGCTGTGGAAGTAAAGTCAATCATAGAATCAGAAGCAATTTTGGGTGGACTCAGAGTCAAAGGTGGTAGAAATATACTGAATCTGACTCCAACTTCGAAATAAAAACTTTATTATAATAGTTGGATCATTTTATATTTTACCTTTTAAAAATTTATTAAATGCCTAGCAATTTACATTTGTAGGAATTTAGGAAAGTTTTCTTTTTCAGCAATTGTAATGAAATAAATATATTTTATGTTATAAATAGATTTTACAAATGTATTTTGTGTTTATTTAAATAGCCTGATGATTCATGTGATGGTGATGAAATGCCTACTATTTTATTGCAGTAAATTTGTTACTACTAATTAATATAAATTGTTATTTGTGAAGGAGTCAGGGCCAAACAGTAGGAAAGTAGAGGAGTTGGAGTCAAAGATTGGCATACTGACTCTACAGCCCTGCTTCTCAGGGTTCCTCTCCTTGACGTTGTCAGGCATCACCATCTTGTTTGGTAAGCAATCTGGGCAGTGTGTGGCGGAAGAACAGCTTCTCTCAAGAGTACAAAATGTCAGAGGTTGCAATTCCTTTCCTTCCATCTCCACTTGATCAAAAACCTCTTAGCTCAGGCCTTAACATCTGGCCCAGCTACGATGAAGACTCCAACCATGAACCATGCTTCCGCAGTGGCTACAAGGCTCACTGGGCCATTGCTTCAGGTATATGATTCTGCCACCTATGGCCCTCAAAGTGGGAAGGAGACTAGTGGAGCTGGCTCTAGACCTGGCTGTTCCCTCTTTTCTGCTGCCAAGTGGTGGGCTCTCCTTCATTGGAGGTCTTTAAACAGAGGTAGGAGGGAGGCATTTCTGTGTGTTCCTACATGGGAAGAGGTTGTACTAGAAGTTATATACCGTAAGTCCTTGAGTACCTTTCAGCTCTTACAGTTCTATGATACTAGAGAGAAGTAAAATTATTCCTCCAGCTAAGAAAACTTTGTCCACAAGGGGGCAATGGCTCCTAGGCTGGAGGCGTAGACCTTGGACAGTTCCCTTGATAGGCCTGGGCTGGCATCCTGTTGGTGACATACACAAACATTAAGGCCAAGGTATGTCTGTGTCTTTTTTCTCCTTTTTCTGGCTCACTGAAGAAGTTAGAACATTCTTTCTCCTACAACAACCAACCCTACTCTAGACTTCATTTTTTTGCTGTGATAGCTTCCTTCCTGTGACTGTTTAGTAGTTGGCGGAGAGCAGGCAGGATTGAGGAGGTGTCTGGCTATGTTCCTAGAGGGAAGCCATAGCATAGTTGCACCTGTGAAACCTGTACACTGTGCTCAGTACAGTGGACAAGGTCTTCAAAGGGCTTTCTCCTAGTCTGCAAGACCATTTCATGTTTTTGTCTTTGTTCTAGAGGAGACTTCTTCCTTCCACTTCAAGCTTATAAACATATGCCTAACATGCCATTCTCTGTGAATATGAAATTAAGTATTTTAAAAACTATTTTTTTTAAAAAAAATATTATTTGCAGGGATTAGGACCCACTTAGGAAAAACTCTGGACCAAGGGCTGCCAGTTGATGGAACGAGATAGAAATTTGTTACTCAGCTCCAACAAGCCCAGTCAAAGAATGTCATTTATTTTTAAAATGTGTATCTAATATAGAATCCTAGAGTTGGAGGAGAGCACAAGGACACTACAGTCCAACCTTCTGCCATGCAGGAAGACACAATCAAAGCACTCCTGACTGATGGTTATCCAGCCTCATATTTCTTACATATTTCTGTGAGAAGGAATTCAAAGTGGCAAACATCTAAAATAATCTGTGTTCCTGCATGGCAGGGGGTTGCACTAGATGGCCCTTGTGGTCTGTTCCAACTCTATGATTCTAATCTCACTCCACTCAATTATTTTTAAAAATATTTTAATAAACGTTGTTAACTGCTTCCTAGTTACACAATCTGTGTCTCTCTTGTTTCTTCCACAGGAGCTCTGCTTGGTCTGAAGAGTGGCTCCCAGATGCCTCCCTGCGAGGAAGACAAAGAGATCTCAGGACTCTTTCACGCCAGCCCAAGTGTTCCAACCCTCCCACTGGATGCAGTGGCTGAGACATATTTGCTGTCCAAACAGGGCAAGAGCTGCCGCTATCAGCTGTGGAACTACACTCTGGTGCAAGAGAGCAATGCCCAACTAACAGACTTCAGCCCCAAGCGGGCAGCTGATGGCAAGGTCTACATTGTGCCTGCAGGTGGTGTACGGGAGGGCCTGTGTGGAAAGGCAGTGCTGCTGCGGCCACAGATACCAGAGGGCTCCAACCCCAATGAATGACATCACCAGAAACCTTGAAGTGCTTTCCAAAATTATTTACAGCTGTGGCCTTACCAGGAGTTTGGACTGATTTTTAAAAAGACAGCAACAGCAGCTATGAGAAAAGCACCATCTTCACGGAAAATCCAGGTTCAAAAGCAGCCACTTAATACTAACTCCATGTACGAGGAGATAAAACAGGAAAATGAATGTTCCTTTGTGCCCTGTGGGTGCTTAAGTAAAGGTGCTGCAGCAGATGTACTTGTGTACATGGAGAAGGGGAGGCAGTAGATTCTGGCTGGAACCATGTGGTGCACTATGCCAGTGTTACTTTTCCAGAATTGCGCAGTAGCAAAAATCTTCCAGCTGCAAGGAAACTATTGTATATCCTCATGTGTAAGTCTAGAAATTTTAGTCAAAACATTGACCCAACCACATATCGATCTAAGTACTATATTTTAACTCATATATAAAAGGCACCATCCTCTTCTGTGAGTAGAGTGGCAGAAAAGCAAGAGCTTAGTCCTGGGCGCACCTAAAAGAAGCACCAAGCCTGTCTACTCTCTCATCCATCCAGCCTCTAGGATTAACACAATTATGCCTGACAGAATTGTCTAAGTTCTTTGGCATCATTTTCCTTTGCTTCATCCTTTACATCTATTGTTACACATCCCGAGGTTTTACCCTCGACCTATCCAAAGGTCTTACCAAAATCCATAATGTTGGCCCCAAAACCTGCCCTTAACTTATACATGAGGTCAACTTATAGTCGAGTATATATGGTACTACTTCTAATGTCTTTGTTACTTCACAGTTGCTGTGCCTCTGCCCCTTTTCCTCCTCCATCACCACTTACACTGATGTAGTCCCACCAGTACTGTGCACTAACAGGAATCCTGTCTCTGGATGCTTGAGGACAGCAGGCAGTACTGACTTACTGGGAGCACAGTCCATCACTAGGATCATTCTTTGGAAAAGGAACAGGAAGAACACAAAAGGTCAGTTGTACTCCTACCCATCTAAGAGCATAAAACACCTATTTTTCCTTTCCTGCTGTCAACAGCAGGCATTCACTTGCCCCAGCAGACTCAGGAGGGTCTCCTTGGTTGTTAAACTCGTTTTATAAGCATCTGGGGAGAAATGTATGTCTCTTCCTCTGCATTTCCTTCTCTTTGAAAATAAAACTGGCAACTGAAAAACTGTGTGTATACATATTCTGTCAGATATTGAGAATTTCTCATGGGCTTGCAGTCACTCCCTAATCACTAATGGGTAGTCTGTAACTACTCCAGCTGAGTCACTATGCCAATCTGCTTCTGTTAGGGGCAGGGGTAACTATCACACTGGGCATGGATCATTCATTCACCCCAAGTGCAGATGCCCTCTGAAGAGGCATACCCAAATAGTAGATCAGGCAGGAACACCAAGATTAAGCAGCTACTGTTCTCAAACATGTCTAAAAAGTGTTGTGGTGTGCCTACAAATTATGACGACCTATTATGGGATTTTTTGGCAAGATTTTTTCAAAGGTTTGCCACTGTCTTCCTCTAAGGCTAGCAAAGTCTGACTGGGCCAAGGTTACCCACTGGGTTTTCATGGCTGAGTGGAGGTTTAAACACCAGTCTCCTAGAGTCCTAGTCCAGCACTCAAACCACTACGCTAGCTGCAAGGATGATGTTATCTTGGATTAAATGACAAAACTTGTCTTCAGTTCTCTTTTAAATTCCTCTTACTGTGCAGGATCATGTGCATTAGGGATTTATTCTGGGCCAAGGCACAGATGATGCCTGTGAAGCTTTTAGAAAAGTTTCAGTCTTGGATAAGCCTCTGACTTCCTCCCCACAAAGGAAGAGTAAATAGCCATTCATTGCTACATTCCCAGAATAGCAAGGCGTCGGGAAAAAATGTCTGGAATTTCCTTTTGTTGCAAAGCCAGTCTAGTTTAATGCTTATAAAAATGTACTGTTTTCCTAAACTAAGCTAAAAAAAGAAGGAACTCAATACTCCAGAGTATGTTTGGGATCCAGGGGTTTTTTTTAGGTCAAAATTGTATTAAAGGTTTGAGGGCTTGTGTGATCTGTAATACCAGAAAATGGATGGGTGGAGGAGTAAGCTCCAGTACCTCCTTCATAGATGATTCTGTTTGAAGGGACAGGGAGAGTTGGACAAGTACTGGCAGGCCTTGATTTTCATCACGATTGTGTTCCTAGATTTGATGTCAACTGAGACTGACATACATCGGGGGAGTCAATTTATAGAGTTACTGGTGACCAGGGAGATGAGTTCTGAGCAAGTTGAAAAAAGTAAGCAATTTTACTCAACCCACCATCAGTTTTAAAGAGGTTTAAAGCATAAACCTACACAATCTCACCAAATTCCAAGGTTTTAGTTTCTTAATTACCCATGACTCCCTTCTAAACAGCCAAAAGAAACCCATTCAGCCCCACAATCCAGTCCAGTGAGATTTTCTAACTGTTACAAACAGTTCTTGTTCTTTCACATCCTCCTTACTCTTCTGCCTTGCTCAACTGCTCAGGTATGCTGGGAGAGCTATGCACTGTGGAGGAGACTTCCTTTTATTTACCTTTTTCTGGAGAAATGTACATTTGGAATATTGTAAACGGGGGCAATGGAAATTATAGTTGCCTCTGCATCAGTTCTTCTATTTATAATATGAGAATGAAAACACAATGGTATAGGTTTGCTGTAATGGTGAACAAACCAAAGGACTGTAAACTACTTTGGACATTAAAAGTGCTGCAGAACTGATGAACAGCATACAAAAATGGTGATGCTGCTTTTGAGAACTGCTTGTGTGAAAGGGTCATCCTCCTGGTACAAGCATGCTTGCCCTTTTTCCAAGGGTTAAAAACCTCTAAGAAAGGTTACTAATTTTACAGGATGGCACTGCACCGGATGCTTTTTGACCTAGAAGCTGTACTCTTCTTTATCTATGCAACCCATTGACGTCAGGCCAGCATTTCTCCACTTCCTTATTCCTATTTCTAGCTCTCCTCCTCCGCTGCTGCCATTGTCCCATTCTGCCACCTTTCCTTGGCACAGAGTCTGATCCTAGTGACAGGAAACAAGCATCTTTTGTGGCCTCCTCTTAAAATATCTTCACCTTCCTTGTTCCATCCAGAGTTTAGCGCCAGCATGACGGTCACCTACCACTCCTTCCCAGCAAGCACTTTTTAAAAGGAACAATTAAAGTCAACATAAACAAGGACTGGATGACAATAGTGTGGCCTAAAGAAAGGGCACACTCACAGGCTTTCCTCAGGACTAGTCAGTGAGTCCTTGGGGGCACATGTGGCCCCCAAGGATGTTTTTGTGGCCCTCCACGCTTTCAGAATGTCCAGACTGACCATTTTCTGGCCAAAAAAAGAAGGTGAATTGTTGCTTCCAGAAGTGTCCAGATGCAACAATTTACCTTTTAAGTAGGTTTCCAGACTGTGTTGCACTGTATTGTTTAACATCAAAAATACTAAATTTTCAGAATGAGAAGTGAACTTCCAGCCATTTCAAGGCTTTTTATTTTTATTTACCATTTACCATTTTATTTTTTGGTAGTCCATGAAATCCTGAGAAGACCACGGGCATAAAAGTAGCACCCTGGATGTGCTGCAGTTGTCTGGCCCTGCTTTAGTTGGTCTCACAGAGGCAGAAGTTTTGTCTGGTCTAGTCAGCCATGGGACTCTCTCAGTGCTTTCTTCTCTTGTGCACAGCATTTACCAAGGACCTGATCTCAGTGACCCCTTCCTTTCAATACTGTGTGGTATGTGTGTGCGTGTGTAAACCACACACACACCTGCAATAATGTAAAGGAAACAAGGCAACTGGAGCAATATGGAGAGACATACAGCATTTTCCCCCAGGGCAACTCAAGAGTTGGGCTACCTGGCCCTCAGTATAGCCGAAACTCTAGTAAGTACATTATCATCTAACGATTTTCTTACTCAAACACAAAAGTCAAACATATTACTCTGAAAGAAGACAAAAAGATATTGCACACATATTGCTTAGTAACATCCCTTTAAAAAAAAAAGGCTTACATCTCAACATTTAAAAAGAAATCCAAACAAACCCAAAACATAGTAACAATGAGGGAACACCTCCCTTCTCCAATGGTGTGAAATAGAGCTTCTATTGTCCATCGACACCACTGGAAGAAGCCCAGTGGGTAAACTGCCAGAGAGATTACTGCTTGTTAAGACCATCATATAATCAGCACCATAAAACAGGCATCCTGGCCATTGTCAAAATACTCTTTTTTTTTTTAAACCAACCTCATCTCAGAGGCATCAGATTATAAAACAAACATTTTGGTTCTGTCTGTCTTGTTGAAGAGTCAAGTTTGGGGAAAGTTATAGCTCCCCTGGAAGAGAAACCACACGTTTTGTCCAGATGACATTCTGACAAAAGTGAGGCATTGTTGGTGAACAACTTTAAATAAGGTCCATCCCTTTTGCTTTCCACCTTAAGATATCTCTTAAGACATATCTTATTTCAGAAATGCTACACTCAGCATCCTAGTAACACGCCTCTATACTGGGTACACTTAGAGCCTCCATTCAGTTTTGGTTCCTGGGACAAGGTTTGTTTGAGGCTCTTGCACTCTCCTTTTACATCTCGCAGAGCAGCTCCCAAGAGAAACAGTGATCCCAGGGTTAGGGTCCCAACCAGATGTTCGTTGATACAGTAATAAACTTCCAACATGCAACAACTCTGGTTGGGCAAAACCAGGGCTTTTCACAAAGTGATTGCCTCCAAGTCACATCTGGGAAGTTAAGATTCTTCTGTGCTGACAACATTGTTTTCCAATTCTACTCCAGGGCTTTTGGGGGGCTTCCCCAGGTTTGGTAGCATATCTGGCTGAATAAATTAAAGGCAAAGTCGCTGGGACCAAGCCGGCAGTCTTATCTTCATCTGCTTTTGTCAGAGCTCTGTGTTCTTTACTACGGCTTGCTCACTCTCCCAGCATGCTCTCCAAGATGGCAATGAGGTTGTCCAAGCCCCACAAGTAGCCATCCTCCCGGTTGCCTTCCACCCATGGCAACCGGTGTGTCAATGTCTGTTTTTCTGGAAGTGGGACAGTCTTGCCAAAGTCGATCATCCAGACCCGAGCCAGCCCTGTGTGGTCATGGACAAAGAGGAGGGAGCTGCCAACCACCTGAAAGCAAGAGACAGGAAACTCAGCAATGGCTAGGAAGGTGCAAGGCCTCCTAGGCTCAAGGGCAAGGAGACCATAAGAAAATTACAATCGCTATGCTGGCTAAACAATCTGCATAGCTCAGCAGTTTGGCCTTTAACTTCATCCCAGCAGCTGCCCATCTGAGAAGTTCCACCTTTACTGAGAAAAAAGAAACCCACCTCATGAACTTTGAAGAACTCTGACTGCTCGAGTGCCATTCTCACTTCCTTGAGCCGCTCCAAGTAGCTTTTCTGGGGGAAAAGGAAAGAGGAGACCACCTTAGCAGCTTAAAGCTCCTAGAGCCGCCGTGAGTTTAAGGGGGGGAGGGGGGAAGGAAGGAGAGCCACAGATTCCATCTTAAACTCAATAGGTGAATGCTGAAATGTGAGTTTAACTAGTAAAAAATAAAATAATCAAGCCATTTGTTTCCTCCTCCTCTGATCAGCTCATTTCAGAATCAGTGGGATCCATGGCTTGCTGGACATTTGGAGAAGGCCATGATTTGGTACTAAAGTTTCTTTATGCATTTCCTCCAGGAACTAAGAAAGCAAGGTACAAACCTTTCAATGTCCCAGTAAAAGAGCCACTGGAGAGCCACTGCCAGTCTAAGTTGACAACATTGGACTAAGCAAACCAAAGATCTGATGTGGCATAAAAGCAGCTGCTGTTCTTGATTCATTCTGCCTTTAACCCGCCCATGGTGAAACGATTATGCAAGGGCTCTGAGAGCAGATGGGTGGGACCTTTGCAGAGGATAGCAGCATGACACAGCACCCACCCTCAGTCAGAACATTTGGTAAAACAGAACCTACATGAGAGAGCTTCTCTTTTGGCAGGGTGGTACAGGCCAAGAGAACAAGCTGTACATCACAGAAAATTAAATGGTGCAATTCCTTTCCCACATGGCTCACATCCTTTCCAACATGGCTCAGAAAAGCAGTTGACGCCAGCCTCTACTGAAGTCCCAGTTTCCCATTGATGGAAATACCACCAAGCACCAAGCCATACGGTGCTATCATGCAGAAATCAGTTGCTTACCAGAGTGCTTTTATCACCATCCACAAAGTCCCAGAACGCCTGGACCACTTGCTCTGGTTGCCGGGTCTTTTTAAAGCTGGTGTTGCAGGTGCCATCAGCCTTCTGGAGACAGAGAGAAGAAAAGTCAGGCAGACAGAAGGGAAAAGGGGAAGGCAAGCCATAAAACTGTACCTTCAAAGTTTGAAAGTATTCAGAACAAAAGGACATGCCAACACGGGGTGTGTTAACTTGCTGTTTTAAGGAAAGGGCTTTTAATACGACTTGTAATCCACTTTTAAATGTTCTTTTTAAACTTTATTTTAAGTTCTTATTCCTTTTCTTTTTTTTAAATGGAGGTGTTTTCAATTACAGCCCCTCCTTCCTGCACCAACATAGTTTTCATTACATTTTAACAATAACTTTTTCATTTTATTATCTACAGGCTGAGTTTTCCTCATCCAAAATGCTTTGGACCAGATATGTTTCAGATTTTGGATTTATTTCAGATTTGGGAATATTTGCATATATAAAATGAAACATTGTTGAGGTGGGATCCAAATTTAAACATGAAATGCATTTATGTTTAGTGTACTCATACACATAGCTTGAACCTAATTTTATACATAGTATTTTAAATAATTTTGTTCATGAAAAAAAGTTTGTGTACATTGAACAAGCAGAAAGAAAAGGTGTCACTATCTCAGTGGACAATCCTGGATTTTTGGAGTATTTCAGAATTCCAGATAAGGGATTCTCAATCTGTATTTCCTTTTTATCTGTGCAGTATCTGTTCTAATTTTGTAAGCTACCCTCAATCCCAGGATTATTTCAATGCATGCATACATAAATGGGTCTTTTACACCAAGGATAGAATTGTCCTAGTGGGCTTTGTTGGCATAACTCCCAGTTTCATCCCTGCAAATACTTTTCCAGCTCTTGTGCAAGGAGATATCCAGTATCTGCTTGCACAATGCCTTTCCCCTGGCCGCACAACAGTGCTGGGTTGCAGCTCCACACACCTATCTAAATGGCTGCCAGAGTCCACCTTGCCACCTTTCAGTAGCCATTATGCAGATGAATGAAAAATAAAATCCTTCACCCTCAGGACCTCCAGCATCCAAAAGGATCTCAAACCAAGTCTTCTCTGCAGGTTCCCTATCCTGATTGTTCCAGGCTCTCACCCAACATGCTATCCTGGTAGCAGCATGGGAAAGAACAAACCACATACATATCTGTGCTGTGCAGATGAGAGCACCATTGGCACAGGCAGTTGTAATGGTGTGGTGCTTAATTTCCTACATGCACACACAAATGTGCATTACTGGTGAACATTTTGGCAGTTGATTCTCCTACCCTCCATATGCCTATCCTGGCTGGTCCTCACCTTGATGCCCTCAATGCGGAACCCGAGGGTGGTGGTGGAGCTAAGCGTCTCCCTCCACTGCATGTAGCGAGGTTTCAGGACGCCCCGTTGGGCATGCTCCTCCGCTGTGGGAGCTGCTGGGTCGATGGCCACCATCTTCTCATACATGTCCTGGCGCGGACATGGCTGCTGCCTCGCCTTCTCCAATTCCTCCTCAAGGTATGTCCTACAAAAGAAGTGAGGAGGAAAGAAGCCCAATGTCAAGCACCAGGAGGGGTGAAGCATACAGACCCCTCTTTCTTAGGAAGGGGCAAACTAGACAGTCTTTCCTGGTACCCCCCCCCCCAGCTGAAAAAGGAAGGGGGAAGCAGCCTCACCGGATTCCCATTTTGCAGTCCATGATGGATGGGCCATCAAAGCCAGCCAGCAAATCCTCCATCTGGATATAGGTCTCCCCATCATGCTCCACCACCCCAAAGTACGCTGGGACGTAGGGCTGGAGGGCATCACACACCAGATGTTCTAGACAGTGCTGCTCGCTGGGGCAATACTTCTTCAGGATACGTCCGAAATCGCCAGCCTTGAAGTTCCCTTCAGAAATAGAAAGAGAATATAACAAGATGACACAGAGCTCCAGGTACTTGCAGTTGCCTCTAGAGCAGCCCTTCTCAAACTCATTTTTACACTGGAAGAACCCTTGATATACTTTTTCAGAAAGAAGAGTTGTGCATTCTTTCTGTTTCCTCCCACACTTTTTGTTTTAGGTTATGAAGCAACATTTATCTGTTTTAAGAATAATCCAACGCACTGGAATATACAGTCAGCCCTCCATATCCGTGGATTCTGCATCCACAGATTTCACCATCCACGGTTTGAAAATATTCCTGCCCCTCCCCAAAAACAAACATCCCCCAAAGCAAACCTTGTTTTTGCCATTTTAGACAAGGGACACCATTTTACTGCCCCAGCGTATGCAATGAGACTTGAGTACCCATGTATTTTGGTATCCGCAGGGGGTCCTGAAAACAAACAAGGGCCCACTGTTGATCAAAATCAAATTAAGATATTCTTTAATATTTGTTTCTTGCTGAAATAGTGATGGAAAGTAGCACAGAAACAAAAGTGAAGCCATTACAAGCTAAATAATCCTTATTATAATCAAATATAAGGAATAAGTTCTCTGAGCTATTCTTTAAAAAGACAGAGATATGTATTTTTCAGGACTCGGGAAACTCCTGCATAAAAAAATTGTATCTACAGCTTTAAAAATGTGTTGTTTTTTCAATTGCAGTCTCTCATGGAATACTCTGGTTCCAGCGAACCCTGGTTGAGAAATCCTGCTGTGGAACATGGGTTCCTTTCCCCAGAGATTCAGCACATTGAGTTCAGTGCAGCATGTACATACTCCCCGATGCACACTGCTGTCCCCCTATTCTTGATGAACACTTTTTACCACTGCTTACCTGCATGGCCAGCAAGTTGCACCCATGGGTAGCGTTTTCGAAAGGAGACGACACAGGGGGACCAATGCACCATGTTTTTCAGCTTCTTCCACGGCTTGTTCTGTGGATCAAATATTGACATCGTTTTATTCATGTACATCCTGCCTGTCTCACAATAATGGGGCTTGAGGCAGCTTCCAACATATTTAAAACCAATATAGATTAAAAACTATACAAAAGTTGTTTAAAAGACCAACAATTTGTGAAGTTAAAAAAAAATTAATGATCATAAAAAGGCAGTACCCAAACCATAGCACAGCACAAGTTTTGAAAAGTTTAATGGCACACGAATATTTAATTTGCTGGTAGAAGGAAAGCAAGGATGGGGACACCCTGGCCTTAACAGGGAGGGATTTCCAAACCGGTCAAAGCCAAAGTGATGGCACAGATAGAGAATCTCACTCAGGGTGCTGCCACACTGAAGAAATAAAGCAGTTTGACACCACTTTAACTGCCATGGCTCAATGCTATCGACTTCTGGGATTTGTAGGGTTTTTTAATTTTTGAGATTTAGCTTTCCCAGCAAACTACAAACCTCAGGATTCCATAGCATCGGTGGAAATTAAAGTGGCATCAAACTGCTTTATTTCTGCAGCGCGGCAGCCGCCTTCACAGACTCTCAGCCCTCTGGGCACAGTCCAAAGAGGAAAGGAAGAAGCCCACAAGTTAAATATTTTGTAGGGGAAGGAATTCTGATCTGCAGAGTCACCAGGAAGAAGAGGAATGAATCAGACGAGGCACTGCTCAATCATGGCCAAAGCTCTCAGGAGATGTATTGCTTGAGCTGCAAACTGGTCCGTGAAGCGTGTCATTTGAAGGCTGACTCATCATGGACAAAAGCAGCTGCTCTGAAATAGCACAGGATGTCTCTATCCGTCCTCCTCCGTGGCTGCTCTTGAGTCCAAAGAGCAGCACACTGTGATCAACCGTGTAAGGATTGCAATCTTGTGATCTTTCACTACCTGCTACTACTATTATAATATCCATTTACGTTTCCCTGCCTTTCTGCTAATGGAGGTCAAGGCAGCTTGCACAAAGAGATTTAAAAAACAGTACAGCTTTTAAAAACTGCACAAAGACTTCAGTAGAAGTATCCATATAATTGGAAACGCACAGAAATGATGAGAAATGATAATCTAGCACTAACTGCTAGATTAAACAAACAAAATATAGAAGAGGTTGAACAGGATTGGACCCTAATACTGCAATACTGTAAGAAGGAAAGTTTTATTTTGTAATGACTTATTTAAGAACTTAGTAGAAATGATCAAAAATAATATATATATATATATATATATATATATATATATATTGTTGGTTTAACACTCAGAGGATCTGACATAGATATTGCACTTGAAATGAAGGCAGTAAGATTAAAATGAGAATAGTTTAATACAAAGTGGATGTACACGGGAAGTCAATTGTAACTATGTATATTTGAAAAGTATGTGACATGACTATAGATATTGTTTAGGATATTTTATGTATTTTGCATTTTATTAAAAAAAACTTTAAAAAAAAACTACACAAAGGCTGATCAGGTACAAGAAGGCTTTATCTCCAAGTTTCCAGTGGGTGAGGAATGACTCAAGAACTATCTCCCCTTTACAGCGACAAAAAAAGAGGTTACAATCACACTCAGTTAACTGCTGATAACCAAGCAATCCCACACATATGGTGAAACCAAGAGGCAGTATGTTGTTTTTTTGGAAGGCAGAGGTAAGGATAAAAACCATATTCAGAAATGGTAAATAACAGACTTCTAAAATGTCAGGAAACCCTGATATACAGAACTCCAGACAGGCAATAATTTTCATAGTTTCGGACTTATTGTGTGTGGAAAAAGCACTTTTCTGCAAAAAAACAAAACAAAACCCAACAACAACAGTATTTTCTTCACAGAGAACACCATCTCTGTGCAGAAAATGCTGGGGTCTATGCAGGGAATTTGTTTCCAATTCAGTAAATGATGCTGTCTATGCAAAAACCGCAGAGGCATTTTTTGAACAGAGTAATCCCAGGTTACTGGGCCTAAATACCCTAAAGACACTAGATCCTGTCTGATCTTGGAAACTAAGCAGAGTCAGTCCTGGTTAGCGCTTGGATAGGAGACCGCCAATGAATGCCAGATGCTATAGGCTGAATTTCAGAAGAAGGAACTGGTAAAACCACCCCCGAGTGTTCCTCGCCTAAGAAAACTGTATGAAATTAATGGGGTTGCCATAAATCGACAGATGATTTGAACACACATGGACATACAAGGGAGGCAAGGGCACTGCCCCGTGAAAAAGCCACAGAGGAGAGTGTTGCTGTTGAAATGGCGAGAAATCTGGAAAGCAGGAAGAGATTCCATGGGCGTACTTTCTTCTTCTGCACCAGGGACAATTTGTTCCAAAACTTTGAGGATGCTGCTGAAAAGGCCCTGCTTCATTTCCTTTCCTCCAGCAAGCGAAATGTGAATAGGATGGGCAGGAATACTGGACTCTGCATACACATCCTGGGAGGCTTGCTCAGCTTCCCTAGTAAGGTCAAAAATAATTCCCAGGTTTCGTCCTTCTGGATCACAAATACCCATCCACTCTATCCTGGAGGCATCTCATTCTGGAAAGTCTCCTCTGCCCCTCCCTGCTACCACCAGCAACAAAAAACCACAGCCTGACACAGAGTTTCCACTGCAAGCACCTCTTGTGGGTTTGCTGACTTAACCACAGCTCAAAAGCAAAAATCCACCAAGGTGCAGAGTTTCCAAGGCTGATAAATCTGCAAAGATTCACACCTGCTGAGAAGCCAAGCCTTCTGCCCAAGTGGCACAGAGCTGGTTGTGGAAGGTGGTTGCGGCAATCTATGCACGCTCAAAAGCAACCCTCTGTTTTCATTCCAAAAATGGCAAGGTTGATCACTATCAACACAAAAACAAGGAATCCAAGGGAGAGTGGGTCTGAAGGGAGGACACAACTCTCCTTCTCTGCATGCTGTATGTAGGGCAAGGACTTTGTCAAGGGTCTGCTCCCTTTCTTCCAGTTAGAGACAGCCAGGGATTAAATCTTCAG